>JASDDO010000001.1:371860947-373245194 GCA_030015575.1 Agapanthus africanus
CTCAAGTTCGCGGAGAAAACCATCTCCCGAAAAGAGCAATACCTGTCTTAGAATGTGTCTGGATGTCTGATGGGACATAGCTCATAAATGAACTCCAAATCCAAACTTCTTAGACTGTATCGTCAACTGAACTTAATCAGTATCCTGCGCCATGCCTTCCTCAGTATTGCCTTGGACCACCTGTCCAAAATACTGCCCCTCATCAGAAGGAAAAACATAACTCTGACAACCTCCTTGTCGTCCAGGTCACCTTGGAAGCCTGGAATGATAACTGTCTCCCGAATGAGGCTATCGTTATCATATCCCTAGAACATCCACTTATGTTCTAAAACTGCTTCCGACTGTTTCTCCAGGATTGGATTAATGTCAACTTATTGCACCTAGTGCAAGAACAACATCTGGTGTGGTACTTGACATCTCATGATTGACTCAATTGCCTAAGCAAGTGATCTGCCAATCATGCGCATCCCTCTCCCCTTTAGTCTGTAAGACCCCTTTAGAGAGGGTGACTCCATTACCTGCAGGTACACTACCGTGCCAGGAGTCGTCCATTCTAAATACCCTTAGAATGCTGTCTAAGTACCCAGATTGGGAAACTACCCAAATCTAGATCTCAAACCATAGATCTAGTAGCCAGTATGTCTGATATAAAATCCATTTCCTTTGTGGAGAAACCACTGTGTGACGACCAAAGTATAACCAATCATAGTATAGGAATTTCTTTTCCTACTCTGTGTATGTCATCCAAATACCAGGATATCACACCCTACTACCTTCTCAACAGATCCATCCCCTATTCTGATGAAGTCAAACCTATGACTGTCACGTCAGAAATAGATGATCTATCTCCGCTATTGGTGCTTCAGTCTATAAATAGACATAAGCTACCTGTCTACCAATGCTTCCGCTGCTCCCACTGACTACGACAACCCTCTGGCAGAGTCATATAGACGTACACTTCTAAAACTAGTTTTAGAACGACGCTATACTCATCCTCCCGCCGGGTCTCGCAGCCTGGAACAACAGCAATGGTAATTTTGGGTAAACAAGAACTTCCCTGTCACCGTCCTTGAGGCTACCGGAGTACCTCTCGGGTGCCTGAAGTTACCCACCTTATCTGCGGAGTGGCCAATGGAATGTCAAACCAGATTGAATCTTTAGGTTCCTATCAAATCTTCAGTAATCGTTTGTGGTTCTGGAATCGCTTCCAGTTCTACCATACTCCCACTACTGTTTTTCGGAAAAAATCCATTTTTTAATAAAACTGTGGCGAGTCTAGAACAATATCGCTATTGTTCATCCAGATGGTAGAAAGTCAACCCTCGTCATAGCCTGGGTCAACCCACAAACAGCCATTACAGAAACGTGCCTTGAGTTGTCCAGTGTCTGGTTTTAATCATAAACCGGACAACTCCCCGTACCTTAACATCGTTAAGATATGAACTGTTCTATATCCAATATAGAACCAGAGGCACTGATTTAATTGAACCAGATTCAAATCATGCAGCTGTCTCCAGTGCATGTCAACTAAATGGAAGGAGGCCGATCAGCGTTACTCAACTTAGGAATGCTTCCAATTATGAGTAACCTGAAAGAGAAGCAATTTCTCTTAATCACTACTATCAACTGAATACCATATACAAGTATCTACATCTTCGATCACTTTGAAGAATCCCGATACTTGCTACACCTGGTTCTCTACTCTATTCAAATACCTATAACTTCTCCAAATTCGGACCCTGTGTTTCCACGAAACACCTGTCTAAAAACTAGAGAAGTCATAAGTAAACCGAATATAGTACGAGGACCAACCCCTCTGTCCTGATGGACCCTGGACATCATACAATACTCTGTACAAGTCCCTTGAGTCTGATAACTCACTCACTGTGTGTCGTAGGTTGAAAACTGTACTTAAGGTTAAGAAGAATTACACCGCTGTTTAATGCTCCTTACCTAACCATCCACTGATATAGGTAAATGTCACAGACATAATTTCAAAAAGGTATATCTCACTCTATGAAAATAGACATACAGATATATCGATTTGAAATTGGTGCATAACAGCGGATATTCAAAACCAAATATTTGCCGACCGGCAAACAGCCCAGGTGATTTCCTAAAATATCACCGATTACAACGAATCCCGATATAATGAGGATGATCACCCAATTCCCAATAACTTACTCCCACTCATCATCTGTAAAACCATACAGATGTGAGAATCGTACCTGGTAAATACATACCCTGGAGTAAGGACTAATTGGGAAATCAGTTTTCCTTTAACAGTACACAGTGAAGCTGAAACATTGAAATGTTTCGATGGGGTGTTCCGGTATTTCAAGTAATGCCTCTTCCATATTCACGACTGTAACCGTATAATTCTTTGCCACCTCTCCAAATCCCTTTATTATGTCTTTAGTCATTACCTTCTGCACACCCCTTTACGCCAATTGGTTTTCTTCCTTCCCTACCGTTCGGCACCAGCCTATGGTTTGGAAGAAGACTATCCAATAAGTATAATGGGTGTACTGTCCTAATCCTAGGAGCACTCGCAATGCGAGAGAAGGTGAAGATAAAAGACAACTGAATAAACCTTATTCCTATTTCTCCTGGACCAGAATCCATCCCCGAACTGGAACAAGTTCCTTTCGAGTTCGTATATAACCATACGATGGAGTATCCAATAAACTGTGGATCTTCGTAGTGATACGGAGTGTCTTGGAGAAATACAAAGGTGATTTAGGATTGGCGAAGGAATACTTGGTTTGGTCGTGAATATCAGTTGCAATTTACTTTGCCCTCTTACTAATCCCTTGCTTTGTCTTAACTTAATACCTTCTGTACACCATCGTTAGGCTAATTGGTTTTCTTCATTCCCTACCGGTCGGCACCTGCCTATGGTTTGGAAGAAGACTATCCAATTTGCGTAATAGGTGTACTATCTCCTAAACCAAGGAGTACTCACAACTTGAGAGAAGGTAAAAGGAAAAGACAACTGAATAATCCTATCCGTTTTCTCCAGAACCGGAAACCATTCTCGAATAAATTCTTTCGAGTTCATATCTAACCATACGATGGTTTTGTCCAATGGAAATGGACGTTCGTAGTAAAACGGGGTGTCCTGGAGAAAAGGGTAAAAGTAGGAGTGGCAATGAGGTCTGCAACTCTGACAATCTAAAAGCCAGTGTTTAAGAAGGTTCGGTCAACTTGGTCACTGAGTCATAGTCTTAGGGTCGGGTCAATGGTCGCTGCCAAAGAGAGAGAGAAAATAAACACTCAGCGTGCACTCTAACCTAGATCAGAATGGTTACCAATTTATCTAATCTGGAAACCTCCCACTGTACCTCGAATTCTCCTCCAAACCTGAAAGAAGAATTAGTCGGGGTCACCCGAGGAGTAAACTAACTCATCAGTGGGAATCGGGATCCAACTATCACCGCATGATAACGTGACGGAATCCGCTCATGTCATCACACTCCAGAAGGTATGCGCATATCTGGCAAGTTTCAGTTCTTTTGAAACTCCCGATGTGATTTCTGCCCCATGCTCTTATGACCTTGGCGTGAGGTCAAAATATCATAAGTCACGTGTCAAGTTCTGCCCGTCATTCTCCAGGTTGATCTGAACCTACCCGCACAAGCCCTTGACGAAGGCCAACAAGGCTATACGACTGTCCCAAACCAACGCATCTATCTATGCTGCAGAAAGGCAACAAGCAGCTACCATACACTATGCCTTGATGAAGGCCAACAAACATAGCATGAATACTACGTGCTACCCGTCTGAAACGACGGAGGGCTACGAATGGTTTCTGGCGAAAACCTTTAACGAAAAGAACTTGATATCGTTGAAGGAACTGATAGCTTTTTGGAAATATAGTGACGAAAACCGTTGCTAAAGAGGTCACTCCCAGTGAAGGGATCTCGGCTCTTTCCCCGTAGAATGGGGTGCAGGATATTCCAAATGAATACCACGGTGCAAAGCAAAAGTAATCGGCTATAGTGAAGTTAATGCCCTGACGCAAACCTTTTGTCCAAGGGGTCACTCCCGGTGAAGGGATCTCGGCCCTTGCCTCGTCGACTGAGGAGCAGGATATTCCAACTGAATACCACGATGCAAAACAAAAGTGAACGTCCTTGCAATAACAGCTTTTTGAAAAGTGTTCCAACAACATCAGATTAGGTTTGTTTTTAACTTATATTGATTCGAATCAATGCAGTCCCATCAATTGATCACACCAAAAAGAACGAAAATATACTGATGTACGTATATGCCATCCGCATTCGCCACTGGGTCCCGTCATTACCCGTTAGGTTAGCTAACTAACGACAGAGCGGGGACTGGACTAGCACGGATGCAAAACATATACAACATCTACTAATATATATACCAATATATTATATTCGCTCAAGGCGTGATAAAATGTGCAACATCACAGAAATGTACAGCATCACAGAAACAATATAGATATCTGGGATCCCCGGGTTTCACAGAGCCGCTGAAACCCGACGTTCCCCTGGTCGTGTGGATAGCCTGTGCAATGAAATCCTAGACCCCTACGGGCGCGGCAAGTCACCCTCCAAAACCTGAAGCGAGGCAGCCCCCTTCAGCACCGTGAATAGACCACCCAGCACTTCATGGAATCCGGTAACTTGGGCACCCCTCCTGGGTCAACCTGTACCCCCTACGAGTGCGGCGAATAGCCCGCCAATCCTAGAGTGAAGCCCCCTCCGTCTCAATGCCATAAGATGCGGGCTTGTTGCCCTCCAGAACCCGGCTATCCGTGCACCCCTCCGCGGGGCAATCCTAGTACAGAAAGTAAAATATACATACAACGGGTACATCGACCGCAACCAGGTCGTGCCCCAAAATAATAATACAAACAGGCAGTGACGGCAGTCCACATGTCGGACGCTCGTTCCGCAATATCAAATGTACATAATACAACAAAACTGTTCTAGCATTGCATCCAGGCTATCCCCCACGACCGATCCGCAACATCACAGCAAAAACAGAACATCAACGTGAAAGTCACGTTCGCAAATCCGTCTAACCGGGCTATAGCAGTTAGACTGGATTTACCGATCAAGTGACATTCACGGTCGCAGATATAATGTAAATACTGTGAAATAATGTGTTTAAAATATCCGATCAATCAAATTTTAACAAATGGGCCCCGAAGTACTACTGTAGCACATCAAGAAATTCTGGGCCCAAAATTATTAATCCAAAACCCATATTTTAAGCCCATAAAGACACTGTAGAAATTTGGTGCAGGGATCTCCACAGTGCGCGGCGGAACCGCGGCGCGAAGGGGGTGTTTGCGGCGGTTCCGCGCTCCCACAGTGGAATCACTTCATCGAATTTTTACAGAGCTCTTATAATCTCCAGTACATCAATTTTATACAACCTGAAAAATTTTTGGAGACCAAAAAATTTCAACAGAAAACTGTCGCTTTGAAAAACTCGGTTTTGGAACTTTTGATCGATCGGAAATGCAAACACATTACACAAAGCTAGACTAAGTTAATGGCTAGGCTCTGATACCACTGTAAGTGCACGGCGGCGCCCCGGCCGTCAATCCGACGGCCAAATGCGGAAACGGTGATAAACTTAAATTTTACTTGAACTAGCAAACCGCCGTTTACTAATACCCGGATCGAACCATTAATTAGTCCTAGCTAACTACAAGAAAGGGAATAGAGATATACCGACGATCCAAGTCCTCCGGTCTTCTCGTCATCGTCTCAATCTCCTGCGGAATGTCCCGTCTCCTCCTCGTCGCCGGAAGTGCACCACATCGCCTACTTCTTTTACGGGCTCCCACCTCAATGCCGAGGCAACTCGGGCACGAAGCCGGCTACTCGACGTGCCCAAGGTTCGCTGTAGAATATGTAGTCCTCAAGTCTCACTTTGGGGTTGTGGAATTGCCATTTGGTGGAGGAATGATACTTGGAGCTTTTGGGATTGATCTTGTGGGATTTTTGCAACATGAAATGAAGCAAAATCCCACACCAAAATGTTGGGACAGCCCCACCAAGAGAGTGGCCGGCCATGGCTTGGTGAGAGGAGAGAATGGAGTGAGTGCTCAAAATGAAAGAGGATAGCCACAACCATAATTCAAGGGAGAGAGAGAAAAGTCATGATATCAAGAGATGATTACAAACCCAAACCCACACTCCACCAACAATCATCAACAACCATGATTGTCAACAAAGTCAAGCCATCATGATAAAGCTAGAAGTCAAGGTCAAGGAAAAGCTATCATGATACAAAAAAAAGCAAAGACCCCCCTCCACAAATGCCTATTTGCAACAATGCAAATAAGCCCTCCTCCACCAATCTTCGGCCAATGAACGATACAAAGGAAATTGGCCGAAACGGAAAGCAAACTGGCAACTCCAGAAAACTGGTCCCGTAATAAATTACAGGAAAACCCCGATACTGTGCATACACACCCGAATTTGTATTCCGACCGAAATACAAATGCAATGAGACAAAATCTACACTGTACTATACTAGGATCCGGCTTATACCAAAACCGGCTAGTATTATCCGTTCGATCCTGATCCGTGCAATACCGCACGTATCTGATCGAACCCTGCCATATATCCATACGGCCTGTAGTACAAACTGTCCGATCCTGATCCGTGCAATACCGCACATATCTGATCGGACCTTGCCATATCTCCATACGGCCTCTACAACCTTTCGCCCGAAAGCTGAGTAACTGAATGTGGGGGACTCTAAAGACTCATCAACACCTTGGTTGTGGATTTAACCACTAGCATGTTAGAGGTATAAGCCAATACATAACGGGCTACCAGGTATTGACTAAAAGGGATGTCTGTGAGCGAACTCAGCCTGACAACCCTACTGAGCCTGTCAGTGACAATATCCGTACAGTCCGGTCCGTTCGTCTATGAGCATCGCATGGCGGGCCTAGGGGGTTGGTAAAAGTCAGACCCCCAAAAGCGGTACAAGTCGTGTCGGAGTGTAGCCCAGAACACCCTGAGATACTACTGGAATACCTACCAGTAAATCTCCTTGCCTCGGCCGAGGGCTTCGTGTAATGGCTCTCCTAGACACAGCACGACCTCACCCCCAATACTGGGAGAGACGAACCCCTGAAGATACGCTCACTGCCTCCATGTGGCTCGGGACTGTACCCAACTAAAACCTGTTTGCACGACTCCTTTGAGCCGTGGTAGGGTAGTAATCAAAGTACAGTGGGAACTCACACAAGACAAATGACGATCCCCAGGTCGATGAACTAACCTGCACACATGTCACCAGGGAACTGCCATCTGACGTCTGGTATATGACCAACTAGCATGTTCCCGGCGAGTCCTGTCCGGTGTACTCATAACCCAATGAGCACCTGTATACATCTTAGGTGATCCAACTGACACCAGTGGCTTGTGAGACCGGCCACCGCCCCTCGTCGGGGTCTCGACTGTATACACTAGTCTACTTTGGAGTATCGATGCCCTGTCTCGAAACTCACACGACTAGGGACCATTTAAGGATATGCTTATAGACCCTCAGCTCCCACTTATATGATCTCCTTCATACTGCTGGTGGTCAAGCAAGAATCCTAGGGGCTCTGTCAACGTGTAATAGCGACGTGTCAGGTCACTTAAAACAGTACACGATGATAAAGGTAAACCAGATAGCATACTATCATCTCGAGTAAGACTGTCCTACCGGGATAGGTCCTCCATCAATCATTGCAATCACGTACCTGTGACCTAATAATTGACTCTGAGGGCACTATCTCCAACAGGTTGTCGTAGTCAGTGGGAGCAGCGGAAGCATTGGTGGACAGGTAGCTTATGTCTATTTATAGACTAAAGCAGATGTAGCGGAGATAGATCATCTATTTCTGACGTGACAGTCATGGGTTTGACTTTATCAGAATAAGGGATGGATCTATTGAGAAGGTAGTAGGGTGTGATATCCTGGTATTTGGATGACATACACAGAGTAGGAAAATAAACTCCTATACTACGATCGGTTATACTTTGGTCGTCACACAGTGGTTTCTCCACAAAGGAAATGGATTTTGTATCAGACATATTGGTTACTAGATCTATGGCTTTAGATCTAGATTTGGGTGGTTTCCCAATCAGGGTACTTTGACAGCATTCTAAGAGTATTTAGAATGGACGACTCCTGGCACGGTAGTGTACCTGCAGGTGATGGAGTCACCCTCTCCAAAGGTGTCTTACAGACTAAAGGGGAGAGGGACGTGGATGATTGGCAGATCACTTGCTCAGGCAATTGAGTCAATCATGAGATGTCAAGTACCACACCAAATGTTGTTCTTGCACTAGATGCAATAAGTTGACATTAATTCAATCCTGGAGAAACAGTCGGAAGCAGTTTTAGAACATAAGTGGATGTTCTAGGGATATGATAACGACAGCCTCATTCGGGAGACAGTTATCATTCCAGGCTTCCAAGGTGACATGGACGACAAGGAGGTTGTCAGAGTTATAGTTTTCCGTCTGATGAAGGGCAGTATTTTGGACAGGTGGTCCAAGGCAATACTGAGGGTGGCATGGCGCAGGATACTGATTAAGTTCAGTTGACGATATATTCTTAGAAGTTTGGATTTGGAGTTCATTTATGAGCTATGTCCCATCAGACATCCAGACACATTCTAAGACAGGTATTGCTCATTTCGGGAGATGGCTTTCTCCGCGAACTTGAGATATAGAGAGACATAGAAAGAAACTACAAAGCGGATCCACTCACTAAGGCTGTTCCTCGAACGCAATAGTTTCGCAAACGAGCTTTGTGAGACTGACTAGTAGAGGAGTTGGGTGTTCGGTATCACACGGGCTGTGAGTATGCGACATCGCAATAATTAGCCTTGAGTGCAAGTGGGAGATTGTTGGAGATAGTGCCCTCAGAGCCAATTATTAGGTCACAGGTACGTGATTGCAATGATTGATGGAGGACCTATCCCGGTAGGACAGTCTTACTCGAGATGATAGTATGCAATCTGGTTTACCTTTACCATCGTGTACTGCTTTAGGTGACCTGACAAGTCGCTATTACACGTTGATAGAGCCCCTAGGATTCTTTCTTGACCACCAGCCGTATGAGGGCGATCATATAAGTGGGAGCTGGGGTCTATAAGCATATCCTTAAATGGTCCCTAGTCGTGTGAGTTTCAAGACAGGGCATCGATACTCCAGAGTAGACTAGTGTGTGCATTCGAGACCCCGACGAGGGGCGGTGGCCGGTCTCACAAGCCACTGGTGTCAGTTGGATCACCTAAGATGTATACAGGTGCTCATTGGGTTATGAGTACACCGGACAGGACTCGCCGGGAACATGCTAGTTGGTCATATACCAGACGTCAGATGGCAGTTCCCTGGTGACATGTGTACAGGTTAGTTCATCGACCTGGGGATCGTCATTTGTCTTATGTGAGTTCCCACTGTACTTTGATTACTACCCTACCACGGCTCAAAGGAGTCGTGCAAACAGGTTTTAGTTGGGTACAGTCCCGAGCCACATGGAGGCAGTGAGCGTATCTTCAGGGGTTCGTCTCTCCCGGTATTGGGAGTGAGGTCGTGCTGTGTCTAGGAGAGCCATTACACGAAGCCCTCGGCCGAGGCAAGGAGATTTACTGGTAGGTATTCCAGTAGTATCTCAGGGTGTTCTGGGCTACACTCCGACACGACTTGTACCGCTTTTGGGGGTCTGACTTTTACCAACCCCCTAGGCCCGCCATGCGATGCTCATAGACGAACGGACCGGACTGTACGGATATTGTCACTGACAGGCTCAGTAGGGTTGTCAGGCTGAGTTCGCTCACAGACGTCCCTTTTAGTCAATACCTGGTAGCCCGTTACGTATTGGCTTATACCTCTGACGTGCTAGTGGTTAAATCCACAACCAAGGCGTTGACGAGTCTTTAGAGTCCCCCACATTCAGTTACTCAGCTTTCGGGCGAAAGGTTGTAGAGGCCGTATGGAGATATGGCAAGGTCCGATCAGATACGTACGGTATTGCACGGATCAGGATCGGACAGTTTGTACTATAGGCCGTATGGTTATATGGCAGGGTTCGATCAGGTACGTGCGGTATTGCACGGATCAGGATCGAACAGATATTACTAGCCGGTTTTGGTATAAGCCGGATCCTAGTATAGTACAGTGTAGATTTTGTCTCATTGCATTTGTATTTCGGTCGAAATACAGATGCGGGTGTGTATGCACAGTATCGGGGTTTTCCTGTAATTTATTACGGGACCAGTTTTCTGGAGTTGCCAGTTTACTTTCCGTTTCGGCCAATTTCCTTTGTATCGTTCATTGGCCGAAGATTGGTGGAGGAGGGCTTATTTGCATTGTTGCAAATAAGTGGTTGTGGAGGAGGGTATTTGCATTTCTTTGTATCATGATGGTTTCATGATGGAGCCCATCCCTTGACCTTCCTTGCTTGACTTCTATCTTCATGATGGCATGACTTTTTGAGTCATCATGGTTGTTGTTGATGTGAGATGGTTGTTAGTTGAGTGTTGGTTTTGCCTTGTTATCATTGGTTTATATGATAACCTTTCCTCTCTCTCTCTCTTTTGGGAACATATGAGTATGGCTCTCATTTTTGAGACACTTGCACTCTTTCATTTTTCCCTCCTCACCACTTGTAGTGGCCGGCCTTGCTCCTAAAGGGGCTGTCCCATTTTTTCCATGAGGGAATTGCACTCATTTGGCTTTGGAAAAATCCTACAACTCCATCTCCAAAAACTTGTATCATTCCTCCACCAAAAATGGCAATCTCCACAACCCCAAATGAGACTTGTACACTACATTCTACAGCAAACCTTGGGCACGTCGACTAGCCAGCTTCGTGCCCGAGTTGCCTCGGCATTGAGGTGGGAGCCCGTAAACGAAGTAGGCGATGTGGTGCACTTCCGGCGACGAGGAGGAGACGGCACATTCCGCAGGAGATCGGGACGACGACGAGAAGACCGGAGGACTCGGATCTGTCGGTATATCTCTCTTCCCTTTCTTGTAGATAGCTAGGACTAGTTAGTGGTTCGATCCGGGTATTAGTGCGCGGCGGTTTGCCAGTTCAAGTAAAATTTAAAGTTTATCACCGCTTCCGCATTTGGCCGTCGGATTGACGGCCGGGGCGCCGCCGTGCACTTACAATATCGATATGAGTGTGCACCAGTATGAGTATATAGTGTGCATGTGCACAAGTATGAAGATATCGATATGTGTGTGCACCAGTATGAGTATATAGTGTGCATATGTACAAGTATGAAGATATCGATAGGAGTGTGCGCCAGTATGAGTATATAGTGTGCATGTGTGCAAGTATGAAGATATCGATATGAGTGTGCTCCAGTATGAGTATATAGTGTGCATGTGCGCAAGTATGAAGATATCGATATGAGTGTGCACCAGTATGAGTATATAGTGTGCATGTGCGTAAGTATGAAGATATCAATATGAGTTTCGTAGCAATCCTATAGTGCGAGTGCCATGGCAATCACTAACGGTGTGAGTGTAATATACAGATAGTGTTCGTGTAGCTTAAACCGTTATTGACAGTGCAGTATTCTATAATTACCGTTCTATATGCAACAGAAGATGGTATACTACTATAGTATATATATGAACACATACAACTAAAATATCCTATTACGCCCTGACGCTTAAGGCCATACGGGCGATTTCCCCGTAGATGTTAAATATACTCACCTGGTCTCGTGCTAAGTGTAGCCGACTATCTGCTTTCCTTTCTTTGCGGCGTCCGACGTACCCGCCTGCGAACCTAGAATTCACACAAGGAATATACATAAGCAAAATCCTGCAAAAACGTGATGCTAATACGCGTGCGTGTATACGTAACGTGTGTGAATACTTCGAAACCCAACGCGACACGCTGTGGCACACAGCGACACGCTGTGACACACAGCAAACCAACTCAACGTGCATCGTACGTGTCGCGCAAGTCCCGTTACGCTAAAAATTGGTAAACGGTCCCATATTTAATCTGGAGCAAAAACAAGAAAATCAAAGAAGGCCAAACCCTTCACAATACCTACAGACATCTACCTGCCAAAATCCAACACATTTCCTCAAAATTTGGCCGGCGGCTAGGGGTGTCATACCGGCCCAAAACCGGTGGGAGGGGTCCAGGTCTCTACACTATGATCCTAGCACATTTTATAGCCTAGTGTATATGTTTGCTTATTAAAATTATTACCCTAGATACATTAGATTTTACGTATCCTAAAGTTTAGTTTAGCAACGTTTCAAAACACTAAGTTTGCAACAATAGGGTATTTTTGTGGAATTAGGTGAGTTAACAGGAATCTAGCGATACCAACAGCACAATTTGAGCTAATCTAGCTATAAACACCCTGAATCACCCTATTTTCCAACCAAACCATAAGCTAAGCAATAAAACTCAATACAAATACTAAACTTAGCTAAACAAACCCAGATTTTAACTTGCAGACAAATAGGGAAAATAAATAACACCAAACCCAGACAAATACCCACAGACACCACTAGCCCAAGCACCAACACCAAACTCATCACGGGGGCCGGCGACGATGGATTTTGGGGGTAGGCCGCCGGGTCTTTGGGAAGAAGGTGGTCTCTTATTTCAACATAATATCCTATACAGCCTGCACACTATTCTGAAGTTGTTTGCTAAGCTGGAAAATGCTCACAATTGTAGCAGATCTCAAAGTCCTACAGTTTGCATCAAAACCACATTTAAATTTTCAAGTTTGCGACTTTAAGGCGATCTAGCTACATCTAGTGGCACTACTTGGTTAAAACAACAGTATTAACACCTAATTAGGTTTAATATGCTATAAAAACCCTACTTTAACTTAAGTCTTACATCAAACACATTCTAGCACTAATAACCACATAAAACACTAATGGAAGCTAAAACAATACATAAGCTTAGCAAAAAGGAGTTGGGTTTAAGAAATATACCCCCACTAGATCCTAGGAAGCAGGAGAAGAAGAAAAGGAGGTCTGTTTGCTACTGCTGCTGCTGCTTGGAGTTGCTGTGCTGAAGCTGTTGCTGGTGTTGATGCTGCTGGAACTGCTGGTGTTGCTGTTGTGGCTGCTGCTGCCTGGAGCTGCTGTGCTGAAGCTGCTGTGCTGAAGCTGTTGCTGGTGTTGATGCTGCTGGAACTACTGGTGTTGCTGTTGTGGCTGCTGCTCCTCCTTGTTGTTGTTGTTGTTGCCTGTTGCTGCTGCTGGAGCTCCTGCTGCTGCTGCTGTGGTGTTGTGAGGGAATGTGAGAGGGAGAGAGAAGTGAGAAATGAGTGTTTGAAAATGAAAACAATTGAGTGATATGAGAGTCAACCCCCCTCTCTCTCACCTCATTTAATGTTAGCATAGGCTCATGCCATGATGACCATCATGCATTCTCTCTTTCTCTCTTTCTCCCTCCAAGTCAACCCCTATTCAAATCATTTTCCATTTAAAAAAATACCCTTAAATAAAATCAATTTAGCTTAATAAGAAAGGGTTAGTCTACCATGGTTTCTAAACACGGTTTAACCCTAATTTAACCCTAGTTTACATGCATATGTGTGTGCAAGGCTAATTAAATTCTAATAAAATATTCATTAAATTTGATAAAATATTAGAAAATTGATTTGGTAAACTTTTTATTAAAAACCAAACTTTAAAGTATAATTAGCCATTAATCACATCCTAAGGTGTTACACAGAAGGTGCAGCCATGGTGCACGAAATCAATATCATGAAACTCAATTATCAAAACTCAAATTCAAGTGATGTAAGCGTGATACTCGGATCACAAACGCAAATCGTAACAAATGACATTGAGGTACACCTCGTACAATGTCGAAAAATATCGGTGCGCCCAAAACTGGCAGAGCAAGAACATCCGCTTGCCTCCTGCTCACGGTCTGGCGTCCTCTGTCTCTGGGTCCTCATTTCTCCGTGGATTACCAATCTCGCAATCCATCGGCTCATCGGCCCGGTCAGGTGTGCTAACGGAAACGATTCTGCTCTGGCACGTCTCTGTTCAACTCTCAGCCAATTAGTACGACCACTCGTAAGGCAGCACGTCACTGGTGTCGGCCTATGGCCCTCTGAATGCATGCGAAACAACTGATCCTGGGTGCAAATCTTATCGCAGCAGTGTCCTGGAAGCGACCTGCTCAGGGTCTCTTCCGATCTTGCCTACGCTGAACTATACGGAGGCTGGTACTCTTGCATAATCTTTTCTTGTCTTCTGGACATCTGCGTTCTCCGCACAACAGTTCCTCAGGAACTGGCCGCATCTCACGCCTCTGTATACATATCAGATCTCCAATCTCAACGGGGAGTAACAACAGCTCGTTAACATCTCGCACGAACCTCTTGCTCCACTCGTTTTTATTATCTTCCGCTTCGACGTCACGTCATGCTATAAGCATACTGCAATTGTCTCGGCTACAGTCAATACGGAGTCTCTCACATGGACTCGAAATTACAAACTCGGTATCTTCACCACTCTGTAGAAGATATCTAGCTGAACACATCCTCGGTAACTCATCCCAACCATCGGAGGAATACTCAATACTCGTCCATTCTCGATCAACTCACAACGCATCTGGGTGAGGTCCTCCATCTGAAGCTGGTCCACTTATCTCCTATCGGATCATTCAACGAACAATGTCATCTCTGGATCGATCAACTCTAGATCTGCGTAAGGCTCTCCACACTAGAAATCTGCAACTCAACTGGGCCTGCGTCGGCGCATCAATTCTGACGAATCACCTTCGTCTCTCAACTCAAGATAGACTAGCTATCACCTGTCGCATCTCTGCCTGAAAGCTCCAGCAATCTCAGCTCGTAAGCTGTGGAAGCGACACCCTATCAATCTCAGCAACAGCTGGGTCATCTGTCTGCAAGGTAGACGACATCACGATCTCTGAGGTAGGCTGCACATCAACTGTCCTCTCACAACAGGCAGCCTCTAGCAATGGCCCGATCATCCGGTTCAAAACCGAACACTCGCCCCAAACAAGAAGTCACAACACAAATACAAAATCGAGACGTTCCTGTGTCATCAGAAAACACGATGGTCAGTCCTCGTCCATGACGAGCTCGCCCTTACCGCATCACTAGCAGCAGCTCAATCTGCGCTCAAACCATGGTGACAGGAACCTCAAGCATGTATCGATGAAAATAGATCAACGGAATGATAGGAATCAGCATATCCAGAATGGATACATGATCATAAGGAGGAATGGAATCAATGAGAGTATGATCATGGAAACAAATAGAATCAAGGATCTCAAATGGATGTATAATCATGGGTACGAAGAGAATCACAGATCTCAAAATATGTACATCCTAAGGTTTCTTAAGTTGAGTATCGTATCGTAAATATGTCGCGGAACATACGTACGGTACGTCACTCTACTCAAGCTACCTACTCTATCAATCAGGGTCAACCTATGTAACGAAATTTCGGGTTTAATACCCCCCTGTTCAAGTCTAAGTTCCGTAAGGTCAAGCCTAGGTTCCGAAATAAAATTACGCCCCAGAATCCACATAGTCAAACCTAAACTTGAACCAAGGTTAAACCTAGCGCTCTGATACCAACTTTGTCACGACCCAAAAATATTAGCTCGTGACCGGCACTAAAATCACGCCACGTCTACAGGCGTAACATAATTCAAGTAAGCCGAAACTCAGAAATCTAAACTTTTTTAAGAAAATAAAAGAGGTGAAGTTTTGAAGTAAAAGGTATGATGAAATTAAAAGTTTTCTTAAAAGCATAGATGAGGGAACATGAAAATACAAGTGGATTAAGCAAGTTGAGAAAAACATGTTTCGTCTTTTAAAAATTTGGCCAGCACCTCCTTTGTATATTTTGATCCAAAACCACAAATATATAATGATGATAAAGGCATCTCCAAGCGGGAGCTAGCTCTTCGCCAACCGGTGGATTCACAACCACGCAAGTCATAAAGTAAGTATACGACACCCAACGGCGAAGATCAACTCAAAGAATAATGTAAAGCAAGACATCAAACTCACCAAGCGAACATAAACTCTCGCTCTAAGTCTCGAAACTACAAGTCTTTCTAAGTCTTACTATTTATACAAATACTAATTTTTTGATTGATGGAGTTGACTAGATACAATAAGAATAATAAATACAATAGTGGTACGATCCAACATGTACCACCTACAAAAGAAAGTCACCCGAATGCAAGCTGTGTGCCAGCGATGCCGCTACTGATCCATGCGGTCAACCTGCAAGAACTGTGGCACAATGGGGGTGAGGTTCCAACTCTTGAGTAGAAAACATCAACAGGTAGAAATCGAATAAACAACGATTCCTAGGTCAACTGTATCATAAAGGTAATACTATGATATCTAGGGTGACCATATTTGCATATGTACCAACAATATACTCAATACCTATATGTATGTGGATATCATCCAACAATGTAATCAATGACTATATGCATGTGGATCTCATCCACGAGTCCATCAATGACACAACAATGTTATGCATGTAAATATCATAAAAACATATGCATGAAAGTATGAGGATATAAATCAACGTGTGTACCTTGCGACACATCAGAATCAAGGAACCTGAGTGTCTAGCATCGACACTCGAAACATCATGAAACCCGTGTCCAGCATCGACACGTAAATCCTCATATCTCAGGCGCCGCATTCTCAATTCGGCCCTCAGGCGCCGCATAATCTGGTCGGCCCTCATATCCATCCCATGACTCCGATCGGTATCTTCCGGATAACCGCCAGGTCCAAATACTATCACCGGTAGGTAATACTCCCTCTGCCAGGCTCATCGTCTACACCACGAAAATCATCTCTCGCCCCGGGGAACCATACTGGGTCCACCATGTACCCGCAGATGGTGCATCCCGCTCCTCGAATCGGGTTTCACATGCCACTCTCAGAACCGAGAAAACACATGGTGAACGTCTCAAAATATCATATCAAGGGAAACCGTTTTTTTTTATAAAAACAATACATACTTTCCTTTGAAATAACCACGGTTCTCAAATCCAGAAATCTCATTAAAACAGCATATCTCAATGTGTATAATCGTAAAGTATGATGTTTGCGACATATAACAGAATGTAAGTATATCCGTATATCATGCAACATGGAACAGTGATGTGAGCATAGGCATATCATCATAATGTGAGCATAGCAATATAATAGCATGAGGTAGCAATTCTACTGTGTGAGTGACATAGCAATTATCGATGATGAAGTGTGTGAACCGGCCAATCTGTGTAAGTGTAACATACGCATCATCGATAATGTTGTAGGTGTACTAGCACATGTATATGTAATGCACTGAGAATGACATGAACGCAGCATAAGTAACACGTCATCTAAAAGCTATAAGGTATACGTTTCTAACATGACCGAGTCGGTGAATCTATCAATCGGCATCCGGGCTCACAACATCACGTACGGTATAATTCATCGTACGACATCCTCTAGTCAAGGGTAAAGATCAATCATCATAAAACTCATCACGTATGGTAAATCATCGTACGGCGGCGTTAACAATTGGGGATCCTATCAACCTATATGACAATGAGGGTACGGACCTAACGTCTCGTATGGCATAGCACTCATGATTCACAACATTAAATATATCTATATACCTATATCCCATGTCGCATCCATAATAATCTCACATCAGGGGACCAACAAGGGTATCAATCATCTCATATCGACTCGCATCCGTATACCAACATATCAATCAAGTCATCATATCACATCGTATATCCTTTTCATCGCATTAAGTCATCTTACATCAAGTCAATCTTATATATACATTCTACCTTATACATCAAATGTCATGCTACTATAAAACTTATATCTATTCTAGTACAACAACATATCTATAAGTCGTGATTCACATTCACTTTTCTTATCCGTAAGCTTTCATCTCATATCTCAATATATATATATATATATATATATATATTCAATCACTCATATTATCTTTAACTATCTTTTTAACCATATCCCTAGTTTTCGAATCTAGGTTTCTACGACTGTATCATTTAGATCGGTTTCCATTTATAATTTGCGGGGGTGCTATACGCCATCCACCCGACAACCCAATAATTATAAATCTACTCATCTTGATCCTTGCTTGCCGAAGTCGATGACGCCATGCTCCGTCGCCTCGGAATCCATGCGAAGGTACCTACAATAAATACACAATCGCAATCGCTATTAATATCATGTTCGGAAAACCAATACGGCACACGGTGCGCTCATAGGTTAGAACCTATAGCCTACGCATGCAAAACAATCAAAAAACCCTTATTGTTGATGTACAAACGCCCAACAACCAAATACAAATCCAAACATCATAACCAAACATTCTAAAATACGGAAAACATAACCAAAACCACTCACAACAGCTCCCAGATTCTCTCTCAGATAAAATGGGATTAAACTAGCAAGTATAGGGTGTTGTATATATAGTATATGAGCTATTGGACCAACCTAGACCCTAGATACCACAACTTGGCCGGCCACTCTCCTAAAAAAATCCGGCGAGCTCGGCCCGTTCTGCTTCGTTGGGGTTCGTCTACTCAGGATGGTCTCTTATGGCTCTAACTAGGTCTCCGGAGTTGTTTGTTTTTCTCGTAATCGTTCCAGGTCATCCCAGATTCCCTGTAGGCACACCAAACTTTACAAAACCGACACGGGTAATATCCTAAGTCCGTATATTGGTTTCTATTCATATTTTCAGGTTAGGGAATCGATCTCTAAGGCTTTAGAACGCCACTAAACATTACCAAATCCACAACTTCACCTAAACCCTATCTTGGGATTTCCAACTTCGCAATTCCACACTTAATCAACTTCTAAACTAAATTAGAATATAAAGATATAAAAACTAAACTAAATGGAAGAAGATATACCTCATTTGGGCAACTCAAGAAAAACCCTAGCTCCTCAAAGTCTCCAAAATCCAAACTTGCAAGGTACAATGTGCAGAGGATGAAGTGAGGATCATTTTTAATGAAGAGGGTGTAGGGTTTTGATGAAGGATTTGAGATGATATGTGGGGGTGAAGGTGGAGGGAAAATGAGTTGGAGAAGATGAAGAAACAATGGAGTAAATGAATAATGGCAGCCCCCCTCTCTCTCTTACCCTCACTCTCTCTTATTCTCACCCTCTTTCTCTCGCATGGCATGCTTAACCCCTCATCATTGTGTCCCCTCTCTCTCTTCAATAATTCATTTCTTTCTAAAAAATAATTCACATAATACCACCAAAACAACACAAGGGAAACATGTAACCAAAAATGCAACATGACATGGACCATGGAAAAAATGTAGAAACACGGATTTGGCCTAATCGCGATTAGCGGTGCACTAATCGGGTTTTTATTTGAACTGCATATAATTAATTATAAAAATGCTAAATCCACTAAATATATTTTTAAATGAATAAATCATTTTAATCTCCAATTATTTCACAAATATTGGTATATATTTATACCATTTTACGAAAACCCTAATTTCGCAAATCAGGTACTTTTCGCGAAATATATTATTTTAATTTTAAATTCCAAAAATAATATTTTATATTTTCTGAAATGTTACAATTTTCCCCTCTTAAAGAAATTCGGTCCCCGAGTTTAAATTTAAACCCCCAAATACTAAAATATTTCAATAATCAGCTCAAATCAACGTGGTTCCGAAATCACGGAAGATATAGAAATGCCACAGCGCATTGCGTGCGCCTGATAACGAATATGAAACTCAAAATCGAACTCCGTCAAGCGTCACGCAAACTATCGGATTTGCACGCATATCATCGGAGTTACAATGGAGATACAGATCTCGAAATCCACTACTGAAATCCAATATACACTAGTCGAATACTATAGTATGTATATAGTACGCATCGTTGAAAACTCTCTTAAAACAGAATGAAACACATGCAAAATCTTTTCTAAATCGCCGTGTGATGCGTAACTCACGGCATAAGTGACAGACGCTTATTTGTATGTAATAAGTATATGTTCATATATGTTTTGCTCAAATATACGTCCCGCCCTTTTAAAATATCCCAAAATGTTTTCCTTTGTAAACGTTCGTGCCGCTCATGGACACGTAAGAAATAGCGAGACTATAGCTCATTTTTTAAAACCTTTTGTTAAACTTTTAATGCATGCAAAGTACTCAGGTACTGTCCTCAGATCAGTCCTGTTCGGCTACTACGTAACATAATGCCCATCATGGAAACAAGGTGCTCATGAGAAAAATCAGCCTGGAAAGGCGTATCCAATAACCACGTGCGTCTGGTGCGCATGGAAACCAAAGCTAAATACAAGTGCTACGAATGTGCACAAAAGCAAAACTAAGTGCAACGGGTGTGCACGAGAACAATATCTAGTGCATTTAGAGTGCACGAAAGTCTCAACCCAGTGCAACTAACCTGCACAATAAAAATCCCAATCGAGTGCATCCGGTGTGCACAAAATCATATCTCATATCATGTGCCAAACATGCACGAAAATCCAAATCAAGTGCATCCGTCATGCACGAATGAAATCTAAATCCAGTGCATCCAACATGCACGAATAAGGTCTAAATCAAAGGAACCCAACATGCACGAGTAAAATCTCACTCAAGTGCATCCGATGCACACAAAATACAATACCAAGCGCCTAATATGCGCAAAAATCCAACCCAAGCGCGTCAGGTCCGTAAAAAGCATCTAGTACAGTAGCATGCATGAAAACGAACATCAAGTGCCAACGCGCACGAAAAACGCAAATCTGATAACGCAAATGCTCAAAGACATAAATCGGGTGCAACCAAAGTACGGAGTATAGATTCGGTGCAACCAATGCACGAAATACCAAGCTAGTGCAACAAATGCTCGAAATAACAATTTGGTGCAACAATTGCACGAAATACGAATCCGGTGCATCCAGTGCACAAAATATAAATCCGGTGAATCCAGTGCACGAAATACAAATACAGTGCATCCAGTGCACGAAATACAAATACAGTGCAACAATTGCACGGCATAAAAACCTTGTGAAACAATTGCACAAAATACAAATCGGATGCAACAGCACGGAAACGCATTAATAACTCAAATGCGTATAAAAGCAACACCGAGTGTACCAAGGTGTATAAAATCCAAAAACGTGCGCAACTATGTGCACAAAATCTGTATCAATGCACTGCAAGCACATGTGAGCTATACCGAGTGCAAAAATCAAATCGAGTGCGCACCACATGCATAAATCAAATCAACTGTATGAAATCCACGAAATCATAAGAACGTGCTACCAAGGTACAAAATCGACATCAAGTGCAATAGATATGCACAAATCGCAAATCAACACAGCGGTGTATAAAATATATCAAGTGCAATAACTATGCATAAAATGTAAATACCCAGAAGGTGCAGCCATGGTGCACGAAATCAATATCATGAAACTCAATCGTCAAAACTCAAATTCAAGCGATGTAAGCGTGATACTCGGATCACAAATGCAAATCGCAACAAATGACATTGAGGTACACCTCCTACAATGTCGAAAAATAACGGTGCGCCCAAAACTGGCAGAGCAAGAACATCCGCTTGCCTCCTGCTCACGGTCTGGCATCCTCTATCTCTGTGTCCTCATTTCTCTGTGGATTACCAATCTCTCAATCCATCGCCTCATCGGCCCGGTCAGGTATGCTAACGGAAACGATTCCGCTCTGGCACTTCTCTGGTCAACTCTCGGCCAATTAGTACGACCACTCGTAA
Source organism: Agapanthus africanus (assembly GCA_030015575.1). Taxonomy (NCBI): domain Eukaryota; kingdom Viridiplantae; phylum Streptophyta; class Magnoliopsida; order Asparagales; family Amaryllidaceae; genus Agapanthus; species Agapanthus africanus. Next base: position 371,882,759 of record JASDDO010000001.1, read on the forward strand.
AGCAGCACGTCACCAGCGTCGGCCTCTGGCCCTCTGAATACATGTGACACAACTGATCCTGGGTGCAAATCTTATCGCAAAAGTGTCCTGGAAGGAACCTGCTCAGGGTCTCTTCCGATCTTTCCTACACCGAACTATACGGAGGCTGGTACTCTTGCATAATCTTTTCTTGTCTTCTGGACATCTGCATTCTCCACACAACATTTCCTCGGGAACTGGCCGCATCTCACGCCTCTGTATACATATCAGTTCTCCAATCTCAACGGGGAGTAACAACAGCTCGTTAATATCCCGTACGAACCTCTTACTCCACTCGTCTTTATTATCGTCCGCTTCGACGTCACGTCATGCAATCAGCGTACTGCAATTGTCTCGGGTACAGTCAATCCGGAGTCTCTCACATGGACTCGAAACTACAAACTTGGTATCTTCACCACACTTTAGAATATATCTAGCTGAACACATCCTCGGGAACTCGTCCCAACCATCGGAGGAATACAGAATACTCGTCCGTTCTCAATCAACTCATAACGCATTTAGGTGAGGTCCTCTATCCGAAGCTGGTCCACATACTGATATCCTATCGGATCATTCAACGAACAACGTCATCTCTGGATCGATCTACTCTAGATCTGCAGAAGGCTCTCCACACTGGAAATTTTCAACTCAACTGGGCCTACGTCGGTGCATCAATTCTGACAAATCACCTTCTTCTCTCAACTCCAGATATACTAGGTATCACCTGTCGCATCTCTGCCTGAAAGCTCCAGCAATCTCCGTTCATAAGCTCTGGAAGCGACGCCCTATCAATCTCAGCAACTGCTGGGTCATCTGTCTGCAAGGTAGACGACATCACGATCTCTGAGGTAGGCTGTACATCAACAGTCCTCTCACAACAGGCAGCCTCTAGCAATGGCCCGATCATCCGGTGCAAAACCGAACACTCGCCCCAAACAAGAGGTCACAACACAAATACAAAATCGAGACGTTCCTGTGTCAGCAGAAAACACGATGGTCAGTCCTCGTCCATGACGAGCACGCCCTGACCGCATCATTAGCAGCAGCTCAATCTGTGCTCAAACCATGGTGACAGGAATCTCAAGCATGTATCGATGAAAATAGGTCAACAGAATGAAAGAAATCAACAGATCCAGAATGGATACATGATCATAAGGAGGAACGGAATCAATGAGAGTATGATCACGGAAACAAATAGAATTAAGAATCTCAAATGGATGTAAAATCATGGGTACGAAAAGAATCACAGATCTCAAAATATGTACATCCTAAGGTTTCTTAAGTGGAGTATCGTATCGTAAATATGCCGCGGAACATACGTACGGAACGTCACTCTACTCAAGCAACCTACTCCATCAATTAGGGTCAACCTATATAACGAAAGTTGGGGTCTAATACCCTCCTGTTCAAGTCTATGTTCCGTAAGGTCAAGCCTAGGTTCCGAAATAAAATTACGCCCCAGACACCACATAGTCAAACCTAAACTCGAATCAAGGTTAAACCTAGCGCTCTGATACCAACTTTGTCATGACCCGAAATTATTAGCTCGTGACCGGCACTTAAATCATGCCATGTCTACAGGCGTAACATAATTCAAGTGAGCCAAAACCCAGAAATCTAAACCTTTTTAATAAAATAAAAGAGGTGAAGTTTTGAAATAAAGGTATGATGAAATTAAAAAGTTTTCATAAAAGCATAGATGAGGGAACATGAAAATACAAGTGGATTATGCAAGTTGAAAAAAACATGTTTCGTCTTTTAAAATTTTGGGCAGCACCTCCTTTGTATATTTTGATCCAAAACCACAAATACATAATGATGATAAAGGCATCCCAAAGCGGGAGCTATCTCTTCGCCAACCGGCGGATTCACAACCACGCAAGTCATAAAGTAAGTATACGACGCCCAACAGCGAAGATCAACACAAAGAATAATGTAAAGCAAGACATCAAACCCGCCAAGCGAACATAAACTCTCGCTCTAAGTCTCGCAACTACTAGTCTTTCTAAGTCTTACTATTTATACAAATACTAATTTTTTGATTGATGGAGTTGACTAGATACAATAAGAATAATAAATACAATAGTGGTACGATCAAACATGTACCACCTACCAAAGCAAGTCACCCGAATGCAAGCTGTGTGACAGCGATACCGCTACTGATCCATGCGGTCAACCTGCAAGAACTGTGGCACAACGGGAATGAGTTGCCAACTCGTGAGTAGAAAACATCAACAGGTAGAAATCGAATAAACAACGATTCCTAGGTCAACTGTATCATAAAGGTAATACTATAGGGTGACCGTATCTGCATATGTACCAACAATATACTCAATGCCTATATGCATGTGGATATCATCCAATAATGTAATTAATGCCTGTATGCATTTGGATCTCATCCACGTGTCCATCAATGACACAACAACGTCATGCATGTAAATATCATAAAAGCATATGCATGAAAATATAAGGATATAAATCAACGTGTGTCCCTCGCGACACATCAAAATTATGGAACCTGAGTGTCTAGCATCGACACTCGAAACATCATAAAACCCGTGTCCAGCATCGACACGTAAATCCTCATATCTCAGGAACCGCATCCTCAGATCGGCCTTCAGGTGCCGCATAATCTAGTCGGCCTTCATATCCATCTCATGACTCCGGTCGGTATCTTCCGGATAACTGCCAGGTCAAAATACTATCACCGGTAGGTAATACTCCCTCTGCCATGCTCATCGTCTACACCGCGAAAATCATCTCTCGCCCCGGGGAACCATACCGAGTCCACCATGTACCTGCAGACGGTGCCTCCCTCTCCTCAAATCGGGTTTCACATGCCATTCTCAGAACCGAGAAAACACATGGTTGACGTCTCAAAATATCATATCAAGAGAAACCGTTTTTTTTAAAATAACACATACTTTTCTTTGAAATAACCACGGTTCTCAAATCCAGAAATCTCATGAAAACAGCATATCTCAATGCATATAATCGTAAAGCATGATGTATGCAACATATAATAGAATGTAAGCATATCCGTATATCATGCAACATGGAACAATGATGTAAGCATGGGCATATCATCATAATGCGAGCATAGCAATATAATAGCATGAGGTAGCAATTCTATTGTGTGAGAGACATAGCAATTATCGATGATGAAGTATGTGAGCCGGCCAATCTGTGTAAGTGTAACATACGCATCATCGATAATGGTGTAGGTGTACTAGCACAGGTATATGTAATGCAATGAGAATGACATGAACGCAGCATAAGTAACACGTCAGCTAAAATTTATAAGGTATATGTATCTAACATGACCGAGTCGGTGAATCTATCAATCGGCATCCATCCTCACAACATCACGTATGGTATAATTCATCGTACGATATCCTCTAGTCAAGGGTACGGATCAATCATCATAAAACTCATCACGTACAGTAAATCATCGTACGGCGGCATTAACAATTGGGGATCCTATCAACTTATATGACAATAAGGGTACGGACCTAACGCCTCGTATGACATAGCACTCATGATTCACAACATTAAATATATCTATATACCTATATCTCAGGTCGCATACATAACAATCTCACATCAGGGGACCGACAAGGGTATCAATCATCTCATATCGACTCGCATCCGTATACCAACATATCAATCAAGTCATCATATCACATCGTATATCTTTTTCATCTCATTAAGTCATCTTACATCAAGTCAATCTTATATATACATTCTACCTTATACATCAAATGTCATGCTACTCTAAAACACATACCTATTCTAGTGCAACTACATATCTATAAGTCGTGATTCACATTCACTTTTCTTATCCCAAAGCTTTCATCTCATATCTCAATATATATATATATATATATATATTCAATCACTCATATTATCTCTAACTATCTTTTTAACCATATCCTTAGTTTTCGAATCTAGGTTTCTATGACTGTAACCTTGTAGGGTTGCTGGGCACGCGCACAAGGGTCCACGAGGCATCAACCATGCCCGATTAAAAAATTAGCCGTGCCGAACAACCCGAATACGGATCTTTAAACTAGAGATTAGGCGAAAACTAACATGCTAAACACTTTAACACTAAGTGAGAGGGATTACAACCTTTGTAGATCCGGTCCTTCACTTCATAAGCTCCGTGTTGTGGTCCCTTCGCTGCGATCATCGGGTTCCGGACTCTCGAGAGGTTCCACGAAGAGAAAGATGCAGTCTTGCTTCCGATCTTCGATACAAAGATGATCTACCTTGAAGTTTCATTAACACAAGCTAACACTCACTAAAATTGAGTGAACACTGTCATCAAAAGGGCAAGGGAAGATGAGGATGATGAAGTAGGATTTTTGCTCTCTTTATTTATCTTTTTCTCACATATATTCATTACTTGGAAAAAATCTAGAAAGCTTTTTCATGAAAGAATGAAGGAAGAAGAAGATGAATAATGATTGAATTTTTCTTTTGTGATGAATAGAAAGAATTAATATGATATAATAATGCAACCATGGTCAACTAACCTTTGTAGAGATTGAACTAGGGTTAAGGGGTGTGGTTGGGTTAAGAAATATCATGCAAAAATATCTTTTCCAAAACAAAAAAGAAAACCTTCTAGAAACATCTAGAAAGGTTTAACCCTAATCAAACCCTAACCATATTTAATCTCTACTAAACATGTTGCATTAGTAATCATATCATGCTACAATATTATATATAACATATATAATATTTATCGTAACAAAATAAAATAATACATTTAACATATATCGCATATATATATCAATGTATTACCCGAGTGAGAAAAAGAATCTTTTAGTGAGCAAATATTAGTTAATGTAATTTTAATATATCATATATATTATTATACATTAAATTATCGAATCAACACTTGATCCGACAATCCGGCTATATCGCATATAACCGACTAATATTTATCCGTACCGATTCATCGAATCAACACTTGATCCGATGACCCGGCTGATATCATATATCGCGTGAATAGAATACGGTATCTCATATCGCATTATCCTCGGTCCCGCACATATCACATATGTGCTCCTACTCCGTTTTGCCTGAGCCAAGAAACCTCTGTGTAGGACTCTAAAGAATCGTCAATACGCCGGCAGTAGGTGATGATCATATCAAACACCCACAAGCTGCAAGCGGTCAGCTAAAAGTAACAGCTACCCAGTATTGAGCGCTCAAAAGATCAACAAGCAAGCCTGTACATTCTCTTGTGAATCCAAACAGTAACACTCCCGTACAGTCCGGTCTCGTCGTCTGATATGTTGCATATCTCGCCTAGGGGTGGTAAACGTCAGACCCCAGTAGCTCGATAAGTCGTGTCGATATGAGGTCTATAACAGTTTGAGAAACTACTGATAACACTTACCAGTAAATCTCAGCAACCCTGGCCAGGGATTTCCGGTTATAGCCAATCGAACACAGCACAACATCAACTCCCTATACCGGGAGAGACGAATCCCCTCCTATCGCTCATTGCCTCCATGTGATTCGGGACTGTACCCAAAAGCATCCTTTTTGCACGCCCTCTTGGACGTGGTATGATGGAAATCAAAGCACAGTGGGAATCACACAAGACTCTATGACGATCTCGGGTCAACAGACTACTCTGTACCAGTGTCACCGGAGAACTGCCATCTGACGTGAGGTATAATACCATCTGGGAGTTCTCGGCGAGTCCGTCCAGTGTACCCAGTCTCTACTGAGCACCCGTACACCATCCTTGATGTCAAACACCGATGGATATGGGATCATCCATCGCCCATCATATGGGTCAAGATGCGTATACGCTAGTCTACTCTGGTGTATCGATGCCCTGTCTCGATACACCCTCGACTAGGAATAGTTATAGGATGTACTCGTCGACTACCGTGGCCCCACTAGTATGATCTCATCATAGTCCCAGTAGTCGAGTACATATCCTAAGGGCTTTATCAACATGTAATATAGAGACAATCAGAGTACATATTAAGATAAAGTACAACCAGATAGCATACTATCATGTCGAGCAAGAAAGTCCTCCCTATATATATCCAAGCATCCATTACAATATACATCGTATGTACAGTAATGGCCTCTAGGGCATACATATAACTAGCAACCTCCCACTTGCACTAGGGCCATCTGTTGTGATATCACATACCCAACAATTAGCTGCGGTTGAAGTATCTCATACTCAACCATCCCATAATTGTCTCTACTGGGAAAAAGGCCTTTGTGAGTGGATCCGTGCTGTTGTCCTCTATGTCTACTCTCCTAACCTCGATCTCCCTGGAGATCAACCATCTCCATGATCAGGTGATACTTCCTAAGAATTATATCTTGATTTCTGATGGGACGGTAGTTCCTTGGCTAAATCCACAACTCCATTGTCACACAATAGTAGGAACGAAGTTCATCTCATGAACTTATATATATCCAGACTGCCTCTTTGATAGCATCCTTGGTAACGATGTATCTTGCCTTTAATCGTCTAGTATGTCACGGTATCTAGCTTGGAACTCTTCCAACATACCGTCCCTCCACTGAGGGTATAGACAATGCCTGCGACTGACATTCAGTCGTCCTTATCACCCTGGAACCTTTCCAGTGTTTCTCCCCAGGATCGATTGATACCATCCCACTACAACTAGTGAGAGTCCTAACATCCAATTAGATCTATCTCATAGATCCAAAACACAGGATTTAGGAGGTATCTCTTTGATCCTATATGGAGAATCCTTGTGATAAGCGGAGATTGACCGAGCGTAGCATAGGAAACTCCTTCCCTATCAAGAGTATGTCATCCACGTACTCAACGAGGATCACCACCATACTCTCTACTACCTTTTTGTTTATATAAGGTTCATCTACCATTTTGATGAAGTCAAACTCTTTGACTACAACATCAAAACAGATGTTCCAACTCCGCGATGCTTGCTTTATCACATAAAACATCTTGCATACGTTTCCGCTGCTCCCACTGTCTACGAAGCCCTCTGGCTGTGTTCTTATAGACGCTCTCTTCTAAAATATCATTTAGAAAAGCAGTCATGACACCCAACCACCAGATATCGTAGTCATGGTATGTAGCCGTGGCAAGTAGGATCTGGATGGACTTAAGCATAGCTTTGAAAGTCTCAATTTTTCCATGTACACCAAGTAATCTTCTCAAGATATACTTGTTCCTGATGGGGATTTAACCCTTCAGATAAAGCAACCAAAGTCCATACTTTGTCGGTGTATAAGGATTCCATCTCAGATTGCTAAGCATCCAGCCATTCTCACAGAGTCCCACTCCTGATGGCCAGCTCGAAATTAGTTGGGTCATCATTTCATGATGCAATCCTCGCTCCCATTGTCATAGAGAAACCGAAGTATCTCTCAGGTGGGTGAGGAACCCTACTAGATTGGCGGAGAGGCTGAGGTTCGTTGGAAACTATTGAATCCTTTGGTTCTACCAAATCATCAGCTGAAGTTTGTATAGTTGGAACCATTCCAGTTCTACATAACAGACCTTGCCTCGAGCTTGTCCGTATTTTGCTTTTAGACATAGGCCGGACAACCCCAAATCTTAACAAACTTAAAATATGGGCTCTTCCCTTTCCATATCACATATGAAGTGGTAGGCAACTGATTTGATTTGAACCCTATTCAATAGGTATGCAGCTTCTTAAGTGCATAGCTCCCAAAAGGAAATAGGAAACTCAGTAGTACTCATCATAGAGCACACCATATCACATAGGGTGTTATTGCTCCGCCCCGATATACCATCGTGCTATGGTGTATACGGAGGAGTAATGCTGAGAGAGAATCTCATTCTCCTTTAGAATAGTCCAAGAATTCCGTGCTCAAGTATTCTCCTCCCTGATCACATCAAAGGACATAATACTTATACCCGTTTTAGGTTCTCTACTTCTAATTTATATTCTGTGAATATCTCAAAAGGTTCGGACTTGTGTTTCAACAGGAACATATGTCTGAATCTTGAGAGATTATCAGAGATTGTAATGAAGTAAAAAGAACCGGTCTTGGCATATGTAGACAGGAGACTTTCATACATCAGCATGTATCAATCCCAAGAGTTCACTAACTCTTTCTCTGTTTCCAATAAACGGAGCTATGATCATCTTATCTTGTGACATGACCGGCAAGTTTCACAAGACGTAAATTCAAACTAATTTAAATATGCATCTATATGTAACTTCAGCCAGTCGGGTCGCATTGATATGACCTAGTCTATAATACCTCAAGAAGAATTCATTCATTTCTGAACTATTCCTCTTGTGTGTGTTCTGTATACTAAGAACTGTAGTTTGATTTAGAACGTCAATGCTTTTAGATAACGTGCCTGAACCGATCAACTCTTGATATAGGAAATGTTCAAAACATTATTCAACAATACAAAATTATTTCCTTTCTTTACTAATAAAGAGAATGATATGATGTTGTATATCAGGTTCGGTATCTAATAACATTCGTTCAGAATTAATGTATTCTGGTAATACAGGGTGACAGTGACCAACAGACTTGGCTGCAACACTTGCACCGTTTTCTGTCTCATGAAACTTATCACCCATTCTCAGTTCTCTACCTATCTGTAGCCCATGTAACAGATTACATATGCGGGATCCTGATCCGGTATCACATACCCAGGACGTAAAGGATACTGAGAAACAGTTCCTTGTAATGAACACACCCGAAGAAGATGCATCAGCATGCACTTTCTTCGTTTGGGCGGCACGAGAAATCTGGTATTCCCCAATTTTCTGCTCTGTCTTATAACAATTATATGTTGGAGCGGGACCAACGTTCCCCAGCTCAGTATAACAAGCGGGTTTGGTCAATATATCCGTTTTATTATCTTGATTAAGGCATGATATGGTCGCTACCTGGAGAGAGAGAGAAGAAAACACTCAGCGTATGCTCTTGCAAGATTAGATTGGTTATCTAATATATCTAATCAGGATGTCTCCCACTGTTTTAATCAAATCTTCCTTCAAACCCTAAAAGGAAAGACTAGCCAGGATTAATTACACGCTACAAGTTCGCCAATCTTTCGGCCAGGCCAGTGTCGGTACTTTGAGGGAGGTCCCCCGTGCTTTCGCATGAACCTAATTAAAGTAAACCTCGTTTTCCCAGAGGCGTAACCCCGTTAACACCTTTCTAGACACCTACTTGATCGGCTAATTGTAATGTGTAAAACTCTCCCAGGAGTAACTCTTACGCGCAGCGGGTATCGGGATCCAACTATCTCATAGAAGGTATGCAATCTCATTGCAAATTTCAACACTTGAAATTCCCGATAATATTTTGCCCCTAGCAGCTATATGACCTTAACATAGTCAACAAATCATAAGTGCTAGTCAAGTTCAACCCGTCATTTCCCGATTGAATTAAACCCACCCGCACGACCCTTAACATAGTCAACAAAGTCGCACGACTACCCTAATCCAATCGCATCATATGCTTATACAGATAAGCACTAATCAGCTACCGCACACTACGACTTAACATAGTCAACAAACGTAGCACGAATACTAACTAGTACTTATCTGAAATGACGGAGGGCTACGACAGGTTTTTAAGAAAACCCATTGCGTAATGAACTTGATATCGTTGTAGAATCGAATGATTTTAAATGGAGTGTTTTTAAGGCCTTTCTAGTTTTGATAAAGGGGTCACTCTCGGTGAAGGGATCGTCGGCCCTTTCCTCATCGAATAAGGTGCAGGATATATCATATATACCACTATGCAAAGCAAGAACTATAGAAGCAAACAAAAGACAAACCGAGTTTGTAGCATCTGCCAGTTATTGCTAAAGGAGTCACTCCCGGTGAAGGGATCTCGGTCCTTTCCTTATCGAATAAGGTGCAGGATGTTCTACAAGGAACACCGTGATGCAAAGCAAGAACTAGAGCTACCAGTTTTTAATTTAAACAGGTTTCTACAACATCTTAGGTTTCTTTTAGATTCATTAATCTCATTAATGAAGTCCCATTTTAATTATGCTTCGCAAGCATCTCTTTTTGAAACGAAATCTGCAATATAACATATATCTCATATATATAATATAAACATTCGTCTCAGGAAGTAATATAATCTCATCACAGAACATTGCAGCAGAAGAACATATATGAAATATTGGATATTCTAGAACGTCCGTGTTTTCAATACGAGCCTGTATAAAACACGGATTCCACGGTCGCGATGAATAGCCAAACCCACATCCCCAGACCCCTACGAGAGCGGCAAGTAACACTGCCAATTCTAAGGTTAGGAGACCCGGTCTCAACTCCTCGAGATGGTCTCCCACTGGACCCTAGAACCCGGTTACTTGTGCTCCCCGCCTTGGGTCTACCTAATGCGGAAAAGTAAATAATATACAACGGTGACATCTTCCGCAACCTGGAAGTGGCCTAATAAAATAATATTACATACAAATGAATTTTACATGAATGAAAAAGAAAAAACTCTCATCTCAAATAAAACCCCCGGCTATTCAAACGCGACGATCCAATACAACATATCACAGCAACACATAATATCTCATATCATCAACGTAAGCAAGTATGCGTATCCCGATTGTCGTTGATGTATAGCAACGAAGCCAGCGATACACCACATACTACGCTTACGGTCACAGAAAAGAAAGTGTAAAACTACAACAGTTGGAATCCGCAACCTTTTTAGACATCGCATGCCTAACCAAATGAATTCCTTAGACATCTCATGCCTAACAATTATAAACCCCGCATTTTAATCTCTTTATCGAAAACTATTTTCAATGTCAAGTCGGGCAATTCAACAAGATTCCCGATGTCCTGATCGAATACTCGTCGCAAACTTTAGTAGACGGCCGCACCCCCAGATGCCGTCGACGAAGTGCACTAAGGCGGAACACCGCTGCTGCGAGCAGCCGAACGGATGCTTTCGGCGACGGGGTTCTCCTACAGTCACTTGGTCGGGGCTATGGGGCGTGGCTGTCTATTAAGTTTACCCGGCGAGTATCCGCGTACGCTACGTGATTGTGACGGACTTTTGATCACATCAAAATTCCGTGGCAACCGATCAATTTGAGACTAAACTGCTAGATTTATAACATTCAAATTAGTTATCTCATAACTACCTGTGGATTCGAAATATTGTATCACATTCCAGATAAATAGACAATGTTAAACTTTCCGATCGAATAATCAAACACCCAAGATTTCCCCAATTTATCTCAACACTTGAAATCAGTTTAAAAATATCCATCACATGCCACAGTACCAATGGTGCAGCCGTAGAAGGGTCAAGCCAACGCCTCACATGTGGCACGCCGTACTGCCCTAAACCCAAAGGTTCAAAAGGCAGTTCAAGACGGTCACATAATCGAGTTAAGGTTTGTTGTCTTCTAGAGGGTCCACCGCGTTACTTGCACGACTTAGAAAATTCTTAAACACGAGAAAAAATCCAACTTTTGAAAAATTTTCCGACAGGGGAAAAAGTGAGTTATTGATATCCGTTCGAACTTTTTAACAGTTTCTAAAATTATCCGGACAAACTAAACAAAGTTAAATTATCCGATCGAATCAACGATTCCCCAATACAACCCTTGAAAACTCAACACTTGAGAGGAATTAAAATATTCCCAGAAAAAATTAACAAGAAAGGGCCTAAAAATAATTACATGAAATTTCAGGGACTAAGTCCAAATTTTGGCCGCGGAACCGCCGCAAAACCCATGGTTTCGCCGTGGTTCCGCGGTCAAATTTCGAGTTAGAGGCCCGTACTTCACGGTAATTCTTAGTTTTTCCTGCTTAATTTTCTGAGAATTTTTAATTCAGAAAAAACCACATTTTTGAAAAATGTACAGAGAGGGTTCCGTGTCGGGGTTTCGGCGTTCGATCGGACTTTAAACTTTGTCTAGACTTCGCCTAAAGCTCTAGCTTGGCTCTGATACCACTGTAGGGTTGCTGGGCACGTGCACAAGGGTCCACGAGGCATCAACCATGCCCGATTAAAAAATTAGCCGTGCCAAACAACCCGAATACGGATCTTTAAACTAGAGATTAGGAGAAAACTAACATGCTAAACACTTTAACACTAAGTGAGAGAGATTACAACCTTTGTAGATCCGGTCCTTCACTTCATAAGCTCCGTGTTGTGGTCCCTTCGCTGCGATCACCGGGTTCCGGACTCTCGAGAGGTTCCACGAAGAGAAAGATGCAGTCTTGCTTCCGATCTTCGATACAAAGATGATCTACCTTGAAGTTTCATTAACACAAGCTAACACTCACTAAAATTGAGTGAACACTCTCATCTAAAGGGCAAGGGAAGATGAGGATGATGAAGTAGGATTTTTGCTCTCTTTATTTATCTTTTTCTCACATATATTCATCACTTGGAAAAAATCTAGAAAGCTTTTTCATGAAAGAATGAAGGAAGAAGAAGATGAATAATGATTGAATTTTTCTTTTGTGATGAATAGAAAGAATTAATATGATAAATAATGCAACCAAGGTCAACTAACCATTGTAGAGATTGAACTAGGGTTAAGGGGTGTGGTTGGTTTAAGAAATATCATGCAAAAATATCTTTTCCAAAACAAAAAAGAAAACCTTCTAGAAACATCTAGAAAGGTTTAACCCTAATCAAACCCTAACCATGTTTAATCTCTACTAAACATGTTGCATTAGTAATCATATCATGTTACAATATTATATATAACATATATAATATTTATCGTAACAAAATAAAATAATACATTTAACATATATCGCATATATATATCAATGTATTACCCGAGTGAGAAAAAGAATCTTTTAGTGAGCAAATATTAGTTAATGTAATTTTAATATATCATATATATTATTATACATTAAATTATCGAATCAACACTTGATCCGACAATCCGGCTATATCGCATATAACCGACTAATATTTATCCGTACCGATTCATCGAATCAACACTTGATCCGATGACCCGGCTGATATCATAATATCGCGAGAATAGAATACGGTATCTCGTATCGCATTATCCTCGGTCCCGCACATATCACATATGTGCTCCTACTCCGTTTTGCCTGAGCCAAGAAACCTCTGTGTAGGACTCTAAAGAATCGTCAATACGCCGGCAGTAGGTGATGATCATATCAAACACCCACAAGCTGCAAGCGGTCAGCTAAACATAACAGCTACCCAGTATTGAGCGCTCAAAAGATCAACAAGCAAGCCTGTACATTCTCCTGTGAATCCAAACAGTAACACTCCCGTACAGTCCGGTCTCGTCGTCTGATATGTTGCATATCTCGCCTAGGGGTGGTAAACGTCAGACCCCAGTAGCTCGATAAGTCGTGTCGATATGAGGTCCATAACAGTTCGAGAAACTACTGATAACACTTACCAGTATATCTCAGCAACCCTGGCCAGGGAATTCCGGTTATAGCCAATCGAACACAGCACAACATCAACTCCCTATACCGGGAGAGACGAATCCCGTCCTATCGCTCATTGCCTCCATGTGATTCGGGACTGTACCCAAAAGCCACCTTTTTGCACGCCCTCTTGGACGTGGTATGATGGAAATCAAAGCACAGTGGGAATCACACAAGACTCTATGACGATCTCGGGTCAACAGACTACTCTGTACCAGTGTCACCGGAGAACTGTCATCTGACGTGAGGTATAATACCATCTGGGAGTTCTCGGCGAGTCCGTCCAGTGTACCCAGTCTCTACTGAGCACCCGTACACCATCCTTGATGTCAAACACCGATGGATATGGGATCATCCATCGCCCATCATATGGGTCAAGATGCGTATACGCTAGTCTTCTCTGGTGTATCGATGCCCTGTTTCGATACACCCTCGACTAGGAACAGTTATAGGATGTACTCGTCGACTACCGTGGCCCCACTAGTATGATCTCATCATAGTCCCAGTAGTCGAGTACATATCCTAAGGGCTTTATCAACATGTAACATAGAGACAATCAGAGTACATGTTAAGATAAAGTACAACCAGATAGCATACTATCATGTCGAGCAAGAAAGTCCTCCCTATATATATCCAAGCATCCATTACAATATACATCGTATGTACAGTAATGGCCTCTAGGGCTTACATATAACTAACAAACCTATAGACCTGTTTCCATTTATAATTTGTGGGGTGCTATACGCCATCCACTCGACTTCCTCCGTAGATATAAATCTACTCACCTTGATCGTTGCTTGCCGAAGTCGATGACGCCATGCTCCGTCGCCTCGGAATCCACGCGAAAGTACCTACAATAAATACACAATCGCAATTGCTACTAATATCAAGTCCGGAAAACCAATACGGCACACGGTGCGTTCATAGGTTAGAACCTATTGCCTACGCATGCAAAACAATCAAACAACCCTTGTTGTTGACGTACAAATGCCCAACAACCAAATACAAATCCAAACATCTTAAACAAATATTCCAAAATACGAAAAATATAACCAAAACCACTCACAACAGCTCCCAGATTCTCTCTCTGGTAAAATGGGATTAAACTAGCAAGTATAGGGTGTTGTATATGGAGTATATGAGCTACTGGACCAACTTAGACCCCAGATACCACAACTTGGCCGGCCACTCTCCTAAAAAATCTGGCGAGCTCGGCCCGTCCTGCTCCGTTGGAGTTCGTCTCCTCAGGGTGGTCTCCTATGGCTCTAACTAGGTCTCTGAAGTTGTTTGTTTTTCTCGTAAATGTTTCAGGTCATCCCAGATTCCCTGTAGGCACACTAAACTTTACAAAACCGACATGGGTAATATCCTAAGTCCGTATATTGGTTTCTATTCCCATTTCCAGGTTAGGGAATCGATCTCTAAGGCCTTAAAACAACCACTAAACATCACCAAATCCACAACTTCACCGAAACCCTCTCTTGGGATTTCTAACTTCGCAATTCCACACTTAATCAACTTCTAAACTAAACTAGAATATAAAGAACTAAAAACTAAACTAAATGGAAGAAGATATACCTCATTTGGGCAACTCAAGAAAAACCCTAGCTCCTCAAAGTCTCCAAAATCCAAACTTGCAAGATTCAATGTGTAGAGGATGAAGTGGGGATCATTTTTAATGAAGGGGGTGTAGGGTTTTGATGAAGGATTGGAGATGATATGTGGGGGTGAAGGTGGAGGGAAAATGAGTTGGAGAAGATGAAGAAACAATGAAGGAAATGAATAATGGCAGCCCCCCTCTCTCTCCTACCCTCAGTCTCTCTTATTCTCACCCTCTTTCTCTCTCATGACATGCTTAACCCATCATCATTGTGTCCCCCCCCTCTCTTCAATAATTCATTTCTTTCTCAAAAATACTTCACATAACATCACCAAAACAACACAAGGGAACCATGTAACCAAAAATGCAACATGACATGGTGTACTAACTATGAAAAAATGTAGAAACACGGATTTGGCCTAATCGCGATTAGCAGTGCACTAATCGAGTTTTTATTTGAACTACATATAATTAATTATAAAAATGCCAAATCCAATAAATATTTTTTTTAATGAATAAATCATTTTAATCTCCAATTATTTCACAAATATTGGTATATATTTATACCATTTTACGAACACCCCAATTTCGCAAATCGGGTAGTTTTCGCGAAATGTATTATTTTAATATTAAATTCCAAAAATAATATTTTATATTTTCTGAAATGTTATACCTACAAGTCATCCTCCGTCTTCTCCGTCATGCGCCTCTTCCACGAGATGCGCTCCAATAGGTCGAAGTAGTGTGAACTGAGAATGGTGCAAGCACGGCGTGCTCATACGTAGGCAATGCAGAAGCGGATAATACAGGCAACAAAAATTTTCCTACGAGCACAATTGACCACACAACCAAGCATTCATCCAAACACAAAAACCAAACATACTAAAAGAGCATAGTAAAGGCTAGAGAGGGTGCTACAAGCTTTGTAGCGTGTCCGGCTAATTCCGGAAGAACCCGTCTAAACTCTGTGAGCTCCCGGACGTGTAGGAACACTAACTGCCATGCCATAGATGATTCATATTGAAAGTGGGCTGTCCGAACCCTATCTCCGTTATTGAGAGAAGGAACTCCCTCTAGGGACATGCTGTTAGTGATATATGCCCTAAAGGCCATTATTGTATCATACTGCTTTGTATATTACTTAATGGAAGCTTGGGATATACATTGATATAGTAACAGTCTTGCTCGAAATTGTAGTATGCTACCCGATTTGTTTCTACCTCAATATGTGCATGTGTTTCTTTTAGCATATCTCTTATACATATTGGTGGAGCCCTTAGGATCTTTGCTTGATTACCGCGTTGTGATGACAGTTACACTAGTGGGGGCTGGGTAGTCTATAAGCACATCCTTATATAGGTCCTTAGTCGTAGGATTATTGAGACAGGGTATCGATACTCCAGAGTAGACTAGTGTATACGCTTCTCATCCCAGCAGGGGAGATGGTCTGTCCCACAACCATTAGTACGTCGTACTGGAGATAGTATGCAGGTGCTCATTGGGTTATGAGTACACTGGACAAGATTCGTTGGAGACTGCTGGTGGGTATTATACCTATCTTCATGTAGCAGTTCCCAGGTGACATGAGTACAACTTGTTAGTTATATGTATACCCTAGAGGCCATTGCTATACATAGGATGTATATTGTAGTGGATGCTTGGACATATATAGGGAGGACTTTCTTGCTCGACATGATAGTATGCTATCTGGTTGCTCTTTACCTTAACGTGTACACTGATTGTCTCTCTGTTACATATTGGTAAAGTCCTGAGGATGTGTACTTGACTACCTGGACTATGATGCGGATCATACTAGTGGGGACATGGTAGTCCATAAGTACATCCTTCAAGGTCCCTAGTCGTGGGTGTATCGAGACGGGGCATCGATATACCAGAGTAGACTAGCGTATACCTTCTCGACCCATACAGATGGGCGATGGATGAACCCATATCCATTGGTGTTTGACATCAGAGATGATATACGGGTGCTCAGTGGAGACTGGGTACACTGGACGGACTCGCCGAGAACTCCCAGATGGTATTATACCTTACGTCAGATGGCAGTTCTCTGGTGACACTGGTACAGAGTAGTCTGTTGACCCGAGATCGTCATAGAGTCTTGTGTGATTCCCACTGTGCTTTGATTTCCACCTTACCACGTCTAAGAGGGCGTGCAAAACGGTGGTTTTTGGGTACAGTCCCGAATCACATGGAGGCAATGAGCGATAGGATGGGATTCGTCTCTCCCGGTATAGGGAGTTGATGTTGCGCTATGTTCGATTGGCTATAACCAGAAATCCCTGGCCAGGGTTGCTGAGATTTACTGGTAAGTGTTACCAGTAGTTTCTCGAACTGTTATAGACCTCATATCGACACGACTTATCGAGCTATTGGGGTCTGACGTTTACCACCCCTACGTAAGATATGCGACATATCAGACGACGAGACCGGACTGTATGGTAAGTGTTGCCGGTTGGATTCACAGGAGTGTGAGCGGGCTTGCTCGTTGATCTTCTGATCGCTCAATACCCGGGTGGCCGTTACGTTTAGCAGACCGCTTGCGGCTTGTGGGTGTTTGATATGATCATCACCTGCTGCCGGCGTATTGACGAGTCTTTAGAGTCCTATACAGAGGTTTCCTGGCTCAAGCGAAATGAAATAGGAGCGCATATGAGATATGTGCGGGGCCGAGAATAATACCAGTATGTGATACTGTATTCTATTCTCGCGATTTGTATCATTGGACGGTTATATGAGATATAGCCGGGTTACCGAATCAAGTGTTGATTCGATACATTGATACACTTGATATTAGTCGGTTATATGCAGTATGACCGGATCATTAAATCAAGTGTTGATTTAGTGATTTAATGTATAATTATATATTTGATATATTACTTTACATTAACTAGTATTGGTTCACTTAAGATTATTTTCTCACTAGATTATGCACATTGTATATATGATATATTTTTGTGCACTTCTTTGTATCATGTTTGATGATACATGCAAACTTGGGTGTGTGTATGTTATACACCATGTTTAGTAAATGGTTAAGGTTTTATTTACCTTATTTATTTTTGGTTAAAAGGAAAAAACTAAATGGTTGCTTTTGTTTTATGCAAGAAGGTTCATGATGCTTCATGCATCTTTGACATAGTGACCATTTTGTTTTTATTCCTTAACCTAACCATTTATCTAAACCCTAGTTTAGTCTCTACACTAGTTACACTCACCCATGGTTGCTAAATGATAAGGCATCACTTTATTTTCTATGATCAATAATTCATTCTTTTTCTTTCTTCTTCTTCCTCTTCAAGAAGAAAGAAAACCATTGCTAGAAAAATTTCAAGTGTTGAAATCATGTGAGAAATTCAAATCCAAAGTGAACCCACTTCCTATTTCTTCATCCTCTACCACTTGCCATGTTGTATAGGGTGTTTTCTTCACAAGTTTCATGTGCTAGTGAAGATGGAGCTTGAGTTAGAGTTGCCTCGACGTAGATCATCTTCGGCATCGAAGTCAACGACCTAGCCCGCTCATTTCTCCGACGAAACCATCGCTAGAGTCCGGGATCCCGGTGATCTCAGTGAAGGGACGTCATCACGGAGCTAAAGAAGTGGAGGAACGGATCTACAAAGGTTGTATTTCCATTCACTTAGCAATAAAGTTGTTTACTTGCTTGCTTTTCGCCTTTACCTCTAGTTAACGATATAGCATTAGGGTTTCTCAGCATATAATTTTTGAATTTGGCATGGTTGATACCTTATGGAACCTCTTGAGTGTGCCTAGGAACCCTACAACGGTATCGGAGCCTAGCTAGAGCTTTAGGCGAAGTGTAGACGATGTTTTAAGTCCGATCGAAACACGAAACCCTAATCCGACCCCTTCTCTGTACAATTTTTAAAACAGTGAATTTTTCCGTATTAAAAATATGTAGAAAAATCAGCTGGGATTTCTAAGAAATACTGTGCCGCACGTGCGCCTGAATCAACTAAAGCACCGCGGAAGCGCGGCACGAGCATGGCTCGTGCGGCGGTTCCGCGGCCATACAGTCAAGTTACCCTTTGAAAATTGCACAGTTATTCCTATCTGTTAGTGCTGTATTTTCTGGGAATTTTTAACTTCTACTCAAGAGTTGAGTTTTCTGGGTTGTATTGGGAGTTCGTAGATTCGATCGGATTGTCAAACTTTGTCTATGTGTTTTTCCGGGTAATTTTAGAATATGTTAAAAAGTTCGACCGGATATAAATACCCACTTTTTCCCCTGCCGTGAAATTTCCAATTGTTGGATTTTTCCGTAGTTTAATGACGTTCTAAGTAGTGCAAGTAACGCGATGGTCCCTCTAGAAGACAACAAACCTTAACTCGATTATGTGACCGTCTTGAACTGCCCTTTGAACCTTAGGGTTTGGGGCAGTACGGCGTGCCACATGTGAGGCGTTGGCTTGACCCTTCTACGGCTGGACCGTTGGTACTGAGGCATGAAGTGAATGTTTTTAAACTTATTTCATGTGTTGAGCTGTTTCGGGAAAACTTGGGTGTTTGATTGTTCGATCGGAAAGTTTAACATTTTCTATTTATCTGGAATGTGATACAATATTTGGAATTCACAAGTAGTTATGAGATAACTAATATGAATGTTATAAACATAGCATTTTAGTCTCACGTGATCGGTTGCCATGGAATTTTGATGCGATCAAAAATCCGTCGCAATCACGTAGCGTACGCGGATACTCGCCGGTAAACTTAATAGACAGCTACACCCCATACCCCCGACCAAGTGACTGTAGGAGAACCCCGTCGCCGAAAGCATCCTTTCGGGTGCTCGCGGCAGCGGTGTTCATCCTTAGTGCACTTCGTTGACGGTATCGGGGGTGCGGCCGTCTACTAAAGTTTGCGACGAGCATTCGATCAGAATGTCGGGAATCCTGTTGAATTGCCCGACTTGATATTGAAAATAGTTTTCGATAATGAGACTAAAATGCGGGGTTAATAATTGTTAGGCATGCGATGTCTAAGGAATTCATTTGATTAGGCATGCGATGTCTAAAGAGCTTGCGGATTCCAACTGTTGTAGTTTTACACTTTCTTTTCTGCGACCGTAAGTGTAATATGTGATATCGCCGGTTTCGTTGCTATATGTCAACGACAATTGGGATGGGCATATTTACTTACGTTGATGACATGTGATGTTATGTGTTGCTGGATATGTTATATTGGATCGTCGTGTTTGAATAGCCGAGTTTTTTTTATGTGAGAGGAGTGCTTTTCATTTTCATTCATGTAAAAACTTGTATGTAATATTCTTTTATTGGGGCACTTCCAGGTTGCGGAAGATGTCACCGTTGATGTATATTATTTACTTTTCCGCATTAGGATAGACCCAAGGAGGGGAGCACAAGTAACCGGGTTCTAGGGTCCAGTAGGAAACCATCTCGAGGAGTCGAGTCCGGGTCTTCTAACCCTAGAATTGGTAGGGTTGCTTGCCGCTCTCGTAGGGGTCTATGGGTGTGGGATTGGCTATTCATCACGACCGTGGAATCCGTGTTTTATACTGGCTCGTATTAAAAAACACGGACGTCCTAGTATATCCAATATTTCATATGATATTTTCTGCTGCGTTATCTGTGATGTGATCATGTGATATATTCAGATAGATATGGTATATAGTATATATGATATGTTATATAGACGTTGGTTATGTTTTACACCCGCGCTAGCCCTGCCTCGCTCTGGCGTTAGTTACCTAACCTAACGGTGCAGACGGGACATCGAGGCGAATGCTGATGGCATAAGCGTACGTTATATTTATCTGTGATGTTTAGGTGGACTTAAATGATAGGATATTCATTAATGTGATTAATGAAAGAAAATAAACCTAAAAAATGTTATGGAATCGAATTTCAAAAATAAAACCAGGTAGCTACAGTTCTTGCTTTGCATCGCGGTGTTCCTTGTTGAACATCCTGCACCTTATTCGATAAGGAAAGGGCCGAGATCCCTTCACCGGGAGTGACCCCTTTAGCAATAACTGGAAAATGCTACACACTCGGTTTGTCTTTTGATTGCTTCTATAGTTTCTGCTTTGCACAGTGATATATATGATATATCCCGCACCTCATTCGACAAGGAAAGGGCCGACGATCCCTTCACCGGGAGTGACTCCTTTAGCAAAACTAGAAAAGCCTCAAAAACACTCTATTTAAAAATTCATTCGATCCTACAACGATATCAAGTTCATTAGGCAATAGGTTTTCAGAAAAACCTGACGTAGCCCTCCATCATTTCAGATAAGTCCTGCTTAGTATTCGTGCTGCGTTTGTTGACCTTGTCAAGGCGCAGTGTGCGGTAGCTAACCTGTATTTATCTGCTTATGCATATGATGCAGATTGGGTTAGGGTAGTCGTACGGCCTTGTTGACCTTGTCAAGGGTCGTGCGGGTGGGTTTGATTCAATCAAGAAATGACGAGTTGAACTTGACTTACGGTCTATGGTTTGTTGACCTTGTCAAGGTCATAGATCGTTTGGGGCAAAATATTATCGGGAATTTCAAGTGTTGAAATTTGCAATGAGATTGCGTACCTTCTATGAGATAGTTGGATCTCGATACCCGCTGCAAGTTAGAGTTACTCCTGGGAGGGTTTTACACATTACAATAAGCCGATCAAGTAGGTGTCTAGAAAGGTGTTAACGAGGTTACGCCTCTGGGAAAACGAGGTTTACATTAATTAGGTTCGTGCGAAAGCACGGAGGACCTCCCTCAAAGTACCGACACTGGCCTGGCTGAAAGATTGGCGAACTTGTAGCGTGTAATTAATCCCGGCTAGTCTTTCCTTTTAGGGTTTGAAGGAAGATTTGATAAAAACAGTGGGAGCCATCCTGATTAGATAAAATAATAACCAATCTGATCTTGCAAGAGCATACGTAGAGTGTTTTCTTCTCTCTCTCTCCTGGTAGCAACCATGTCACGCCTTAATCAAGATAATAATACGGATGTATTGACCGAACCCGCTTGTTATACTGAGCTGGGGAACGTTGGTCCTGCTCCAACTTATAATTGTTATAAGACAGAGCAGGAAATTGGGTAATACCAGATTTCCCGTGCCGCCCAAACGAAGAATGTGTATGCTGATGCATCATCTTCGGGTGTGTTCATTACAGAGAACTGTTTCTCAGTGTCCTCTACGTCCTAGGTATTAGATACCGGATCAGGATCCCGCAAATGTAATCCGTTACATGGGCTACAGAAAGGTAGAGAACTGAGAACGGGTGATAAGTTTCATGAGACAGAAAACGGTGCAAGTGTTGCAGCCAAGTCTGTTGGTCACTGTCACCCTGTATTACAAATACATTGATTCTGAACAAATGCTATTAGATACCGAACCTGATATGCAAAATCATATCAATCTCTTTATTTAGTAAAGGAAGGATATAATTTTGTATTGATGGATAATGTTTTGCACATTCCCTATATCAAAAGTTGATCGGTTCAGGCACGTTATCTAAAAGCATTGACGTTCTAAATTAAACTACAGTTCTTAGTATACAGAACACACACAAGAGGAAGAGTTCAGAAATGAACGGATCCTTCTTGAGGTATTGTAGACTAGGTCATATCAATGCGACCCGACTAGCTAAGTTACACATAGATGCATATTTAAATTTGTTTGAATTTACATCTTGTGAAACCTGCCAGTCATGTCACAGAGATAAGATGACCATAGCTCCGTTTATTAGAAACAGAGAAAGAGTTAGTAAACTCTTGGGATTGATACATGTTGATGTATGTAAGGTCCCCCGTCTACACATGCCAGGACCGGTTCTTTGTACTTCATTATATTCTATGATGATCTCTCAAGATTCAGTCATATGTTCCTGTTGAAACACAAGTCCGAACCTTTTGAGATATTCACAGAATATAAGTTAGAAGTAGAGAACCAATACGGGTATAAGTATTATGTCCTTTGATGAGATCAAGAAGGAGAATACTTGTGCATAGAATTCCTGGACTATTCTAAAGGAGAATGAGATTCTCTCTCAGCATTACTCCTCCGTATACACCATAGCACGATGGTATATCGGGGCGGAGCAATTGCACCCTATTCGATATGGTGCGCTCTATGATGAGTACTACCGAGTTACCAGTTTCCTTTTGGGGGTTATGCACTTGAGAAGCTGCATACCTATTGAAATTAGGTTCGAATCAGATCACAGCCTACCACTCCATATGAGATATGGTAAGGGAAGAGCCCATATCTTAAGTTTGTTAAGATTTGGGGTTGTCCGGCCTATGTCTAAAAGCAAAATCCGGACAAGCTCGAGGCAAGGTTCCCATATCTTAAGTTTGTTAAGATTTGGGGTTGTCCGGCCTATGTCTAAAAGCAAAATTCGGACAAGCTCGAGGCAAGGTCTGTAATGTAGAACTGGAAAGGTTCCAGCTATACAAACTACAGCAGATGA
The DNA here is from genome assembly GCA_030015575.1 of Agapanthus africanus. Lineage (NCBI taxonomy): Eukaryota > Viridiplantae > Streptophyta > Magnoliopsida > Asparagales > Amaryllidaceae > Agapanthus > Agapanthus africanus. The sequence continues at coordinate 371,906,279 of JASDDO010000001.1, forward strand.
TTTGATAAAACCAAAGGATTCAATAGTTACCAACGAACCTCAGCCTCTCCGCCGATCTAGTAGGGTTCCTCACCCACCTGAGAGATACTTCGGTTTCTCTATAACAGTGGGAGCGAGGATTGCATCATGAGATGATGACCCAACTAGTTTCGAGCTGTCCATCAGGAGTAAGACTCTATAAGAATGGCTGGATGCTTAGTGATCTGAGATGGAATCCTTATACACCAACAAAGTATAAACTTTGGTTGCTTTATCTGAAGGGTTAAATCCCCATCAGGAGCAAGTATATCTTGAGAAGATTACTTGGTGTACATGGAAAGGTTGAGACTTTCAAAGCTAGACTTGTTAAAGGTTTGCATCGTAGACCAGTTGTGGCTCATAATGAAACCTTTTTCTGGGGCCTATGCTTAAGTCCTTCCAGATCCTACTTGCCACGGCTACATACCATAACTACGATATCTGGTGGTTGGGTGTCATGACAGCTTTTCTAAAAAAATGTTTTAGAAGAGGGCATTTATAAGTAGACAGCCAGAGGGCTTCGTAGATAGTGGGAGCAGTGGAAACGTGCACAGGTTGCTTTATAGGATAAAGCAGGCATCGCGGAGTTGGAACGTCTGTTTTGATGTGGTAGTCAAAGAGTTTGACTTCATCAAAATGGTAGATGAACCTTGTATATACAAAAAGGTTGTAAGGAGTATGGTGGTGATCCTCGTAGAGTACATGGGTGACATACTCTTGATAGGGAAAGAGTTTCCTATGCTACGCTCAGTCAATCTTCGCTTATCACAAGGATTATCCATATAGGATCAATGTGATACCTACTAAATCATATGTTTTGGATCTATGAGATAGATTTAATTGGATGTTAGGATACTCACTAGATGTAGTGAAATGGTATCAATTGATCCTGGGGAGAATCACAGGAAGGGTTCCAGGGTGATAAGGATGACTGAATGTCAGTCACAGGCATTGTCTTTACCCTTAGTAAAGGGACGGTATGTTGGAAGAGTTCCAAGCTAAATACCGTTGCTTACTAGACGATAAAGGCAGGATACATCGCTACTTAAGATGCTACCAAAGAGGTTGTTTGGGTGTATATTGGTTCATGAGATGAACTAGGTTCCTACCATTGTGTGACAATGGAAGTGTGGCTTTGGCCCGGGAACCCCGGTCCCATCAGTGACCCAGACGTATTCTAAGGCAGCATCACCTAATCATGGAGATGGTTGATCTTCAAGGAGATCAAGGTTAGGAGAGTAGACTCAGAGGACAACACGGCGGATCCACTCACAAAGGCCTTTTCCCAGAGAGAGACTTTTAAGGGATGGTTGAGTATGAGATACTACAACCACTGCTATCAGATGGCCCTAGTGCAAGTGGGAGATTGTTAGTTATATGTATGCCCTAGAGGCCATTGCTATACATAGGATGTATATTGTAGTGGATGCTTGGACATATATAGGGAGGACTTTCTTGCTCGACATGATAGTATGCTATCTGGTTGCTCTTTACCTTAACGTGTACTGATTGTCTCTATGTTACATATTGGTAAAGCCCTTAGGATGTGTACTTGACTACCTGGACTATGATGCGGATCATACTAGTGGGGACATGGTAGTCCATAAGTACATCCTTCAAGGTCCCTAGTCGTGGGTGTATCGAGACGGGGCATCGATATACCAGAGTAGACTAGCGTATACCTTCTCGACCCATACAGATGGGCGATGGATGATCCCATATCCATTGGTGTTTGACATCAGAGATGATATACGGGTGCTCAGTGGAGACTGGGTACACTGGACGGACTCACCGAGAACTCCCAGATGGTATTATACCTTACGTCAGATGGCAGTTCTCTGGTGACACTGGTACAGAGTAGTCTGTTGACCAGAGATCGTCATAGAGTCTTCTATGATTCCCACTGTGCTTTGATTTCCACCTTACCACATCCAAGAGGGCGTGCAAAACGGTGGTTTTTGGGTACAGTCCCGAATCACATGGAGGCAATGAGCGATAGGAGGGGATTCGTCTCTCCCGGTATAGGGAGTTGATGTTGCGCTGTGTTCGATTGGCTATAACCGGAAATCCCTGGCCAGAGTTGCTGAGATTTACTGGTAAGTGTTACTAGTAGTTTCTCGAACTGTTATAGACCTCATATCGACACGACTTATCGAGCTATTGGGGTCTGACGTTTACCACCCCTAGGCAAGATATGCGACATATCAGACGACGAGACCGGACTGTACGGTAAGTGTTGCTGGTTGGATTCACAGGAGTGTGAGTGGGCTTGCTCGTTGATCTTCTGATCGCTCAATATCCGGGTGGCTGTTACGTTTAGCAGACCGCTTGTGGCATGTGGGTGTTTGATATGATCATCACCTGCTGCCGGCGTATTGTCGAGTCTTTAGAGTCCTACACAGAGGTTTCCTAGCTCAAGCGAAACGAAATAGGAGCGCATATGAGATATGTGCGGGACCGAGAATAATACCAGTATGTGATACTGTATTCTATTCTCACGATTTGTATCATTGGACGGTTATATGAGATATAGCCGGGTTACCGAATCAAGTGTTGATTCGATACATTGATACACTTGATATTAGTCGGTTATATGCAGTATGACCGGATCATTAAATCAAGTGTTGATTTAGTGATTTAATGTATAATTATATATTTGATATATTATTTTACATTAACTAGTATTGGTTCACTTAAGATTATTTTCTCACTAGATTGTGCACATTGTATATATGATATTTTTTTTGCACTTGTTTGTATCATGTTTGATGATACATGCAAACTTGGGTGTTTGTATGTTATACACCATGTTTAGTAAATGGTTAGGGTTTTATTTACCTTATTTATTTTTGGTTAAAAGGAAAAAACTAAATGGTTGCTTTTGTTTTATGCAAGAAGGTTCATGATGTTTCATGCATCTTTGACAAAGTGACCATTTTGTTTTTATTCCTTAACCTAACCATTTATCTAAACCCTAGTTTAGTCTCTACACTAGTTACACTCACCAATGGTTTCTAAATGATAAGGCATCACTTGATTTTATGATCAATAATTCATTCTTTTTCTTTCTTCTTCTTCCTCTTCAAGAAGAAAGAAAACCATTGCTAGAAAAATTTCAAGTGTTGAAATCAAGTGAGAAATCCAAATCCAAAGTGAACCCACTTCCTATTTCTTCATCCTCTACCACTTGCCATGTTGTATAGGGTGTTTTCTTCACAAGTTTCATGTGCTAGTGAAGATGGAGCTTGAGTTAGAGTTGCCTCGACGTAGATCATCTTCGGCATCGAAGTCAACGACCTAGCCCACTCATTTCTCCGACGAAACCATCGCTAGAGTCCGGGATCTCGGTGATCGCAGCGAAGGGACGTCATCACGGAGCTAAAGAGGTGGAGGACCGGATCTACAAAGGTTGTATTTCCATTCACTTAGCAATAAAGTTGTTTACTTGCTTGCTTTTCGCCTTTACCTCTAGTTAACGATCTAGCATTAGGGTTTCTCGGCATATAATTTTTGAATTTGGCATGGTTGATGCCTTGTGGAACCTCTTGAGTGTGCCTAGGAACTCTATGTTAGTTATATGTATGCCCTAGAGTCCATTACTGTACATAGGATGTATATTGTAGTGGATGCTGGGACATATATAGGGAGGACTTTCTTGCTCGACATGATAGTATGCTATCTGGTTGCTCTTTACCTTAACGTGTACACTGATTGTCTCTCTGTTACATATTGGTAAAGCCCTGAGGATGTGTACTTGACTACCTGGACTATGATGCGGAACATACTAGTGGGGACATGGTAGTCCATAAGTACATCCTTCAAGGTCCCTAGTCGTGGGTGTATCGAGACGGGGCATCGATATACCAGAGTAGACTAGCGTATACCTTCTCGACCCATACAGATGGGCGATGGATGATCCCATATCCATTGGTGTTTGACATCAGAGATGATATACGGGTGCTCAGTGGAGACTGGGTACACTGGACGGACTCGCCGAGAACTCCCAGATGGTATTATACCTTACGTTAGATGGCAGTTCTCTGGTGACACTGGTACAGAGTAGTCTGTTGACCCGAGATCGTCATAGAGTCTTGTGTGGTTCCCACTGTGCTTCGATTTTCATCTTACCACGTCCAAGAGGGCGTGCAAAACGGTGGTTTTTGGGTACAGTCCCGAGTCACATGGAGGCAATGAGCGATAGGAGGGGATTCGTCTCTCCCGGTATAGGGAGTTGATGTTGCGCTGTGTTCGATTGGCTATAACCGGAAATCCCTGGCAAGGGTTGCTGAGATTTACTGGTAAGTGTTACCTGTAGTTTCTCGAACTGTTATAGACCTTATATCGACACGACTTATCGAGCTATTGGGGTCTGACGTTTACCACCCCTAGGCAAGATATGCGACATATCAGACGATCAGACCGGACTGTACGGTAGTGTTACTGGTTGGATTCACTGGAGTGTGAGCGGGCTTGCTCGTCGATCTACTGATCGTTCAATACCCGGGTGGCCGTTACGTTTAGCAGACCGCTTGCGGCTTGTGGATGTTTGATATGATCATCATCTGCTACCGGCGTATTGACGAGACTTTAGAGTCCTACACAGAGGTTTCCTGGCTCAAGCGAAACGAAATAGGAGCGCATATGAGATATGTGCAGGACCGAGAATAATGCGTGTATGTGATACCGTATTTCATTCTCGCGATTAATGTTTCGATTGGTTGTATGCGATATAACCTAGTTATCGAATCGAAGATCGATTCGATAAGTCGATATATTGGATACTAGTCGGTTATATGCGATATGACCGGATCATTGAATCAAGTGTTGATTTAATGATTTAATGTATAATTATATATTTGATATATTACTTTGCATTAACTAGTATTGGTTCATTTTAAATGGATTTTCTCACTTGGATTGTGCACATTGTATATGTGATATACTTTTGTACACAAGTTTGTATCATGTTTGATGATACATGCTAACTTGAGCATGTGTAAAGATTAAACCATGGTTGTGTAATGGTTAGGGTTTTCCTTTAATTTTCTTATTCACTTATTTATTTATTTATTGATTTTTGGAACATAAAGAGCATAAAGAGAAAAAAATGGTTGCTAACTTTGTTTGTATTATGAAGCTTCATGAAGCTTTGACTTAGTGACCATTTTGTCTCATGCTTAACCCTAACCATTCCCACTAACCCTAGTTTAGTCTCTACACATAACCATGGTTTGAATATGATAAGGATTGATTTTCTTTTCCATTTTTAATTAACACTTATCATATTCTTTCTTGCTTCTTCTTCTTCTTCACTTGAAGAAAGCTTGCTTCAACAATGGCAACTTAAGAAAAAGAGTGAGAAATCCAATTCTAAAGTGAACCCACTTCCTATTTCTTCATCCTCTACCTCTTGCCAAGTAGTAGAGTGTGTTTTCTTCACAAGTTTCATGACTTGGTGAAGTGGGAGCTTGATCTTGTGATGCTTCGACGTAGATCATCTTCGGCATCGTAGTCGACGACCTAGCCCGTCCATTTCTCCGATGAAGCCGACACTAGAGTCCAAGATCCGATTTGTACAGCGGAGAGGACTTCATTGCGGAGCTATGGAGGTGGAGGACCGGATCTACAAAGGTTGTATTTCCGTTCACTTAGTTAATTTGTTAACTAGTTGCTTTTGTCTCCTATATATCTAGTTAACGATCCGTATTAGGGTTTCTCGGCACCCGTAAAATTTGAAATTGGCATGGTTGATGCCATGTGAGACCTCGTTAGTGTGCCTAGGAACCCTACAGTGGTATCAGAGCCTAGCTAGAGCCTTAGGCGATGCGTAGACGGAGTTAGAAGTCCGGTTGTCCCGAAACCCTAATCGTAATTTGCTCTCTGGACTTTTTTGAAAAAATGGGTTTTTTCCAGATTAAAAATTCTTTAAAAATTCAGCAGGAAGATATAAGAATTATGGTCCAAAACGAGCTCATGATGCGTCTAAACCGCCGCGGAAACGCGGCAGAAGCATGGCTTCTGCCGCGGTTCCGCGCCCTTATGTTCACAATGCACAATATTCTTTGCACAGTAATTCTTCTTCTCTGATGTTGGATTTTATGGGAATTTTTAAATATCACTCAAGAGTTGAGTTTTCTGGGTTGTATTGGGGACTCGGTGTTTCGACCGGATTGTCTAATTTTGTCTGTGTGCTTTTCCGGATAATTTTTGAATATGTTAAAAAGTTCGACCGGATATAAATACCCAACTTTTCCCCTGCCGGGAAATTTCCAAGTGTTGGATTTTTCCGTAGTTTAACGACGTTCTAAGTAGTGCAAGTAACGAGATGGACCCTCTAGAAGACAACAAACCTTAACTCGATTATGTGACCGTCTTGAACTGCCCTTTGAACCTTCGGTTTTGGGGCAGTACGGCGTGCCACATGTGAGGCGTTGGCTTGACCCTTCTACGGCTGGACCGTTGGTACTGAGGCACGAACTGAATATTTTTAGACTTGTTTCATGTGTTGATCTGTATCGGGAAAACTTGGGTGTTTGACTGTTCGATCGAAAAGTTTAACATTTTCTATTTATCTGGAATGGGATACAATAATTGGAATTCACAATAAGTCATGAGATAACTGAATGAATATTATAAACATAGCAGTTTAGTCTCACTTGATCGGTTGCTATGGAATTTTGATGTGATCAAAAGTCCTTCGCAATCACGTAGCGTACGCGGATACTCACCGGGTAAACTTAATAGACAGCCTCACTCCATAGCCCCGACCAAGTGACTGTAGGAGAACCCCGTCGCCGAAAGCATCCGTTCGGGTGCTCGCGGCAGCGGTGTTCCGCCTTGGTGCACTTCGTCGACGGTATCGGGGGTGCGGCCGTCTACTGAAGTTTGCGACGAGCACTCGATCAGGATGTCGGGAATCTTGTTGAATTGCCAGACTTGGTATTGAAAAGTGTTTTCGATTTTGAGACTAAAATGCGGGGTTTATAATTGTTAGGCATGCGATGTCTAAGAAATTCATTTGGTCAGGCATGTGATGTCTGAGGTGGTTGCAGATTCCAACTGTTGTAGTTTTACACTTTCTTTTCTGTGACCGTAAGTGTAATATGTGATATTGCCGGTTTCGTTGCTATATGTCAACGACAATTGGGATGCGCATATTTACTTACGTTGATGACATGTGATGTTATGTGTTGCTGGATATGTTATATTGGATCGTCGTGTTTGAATAGCCGGGGGTTTTTATGTGAGATGAGTGTTTTTCATTTTCATTCATGTAAAAACTTGTATGTAATATTCTTTTACTGGGGCACTTCCAGGTTGCGGAAGATGTCACCTTTTGTATATTATTTACTTTTCTGCACTAGGATAGACCCAAGGAGGGGAGCACAAGTAACCGGGTTCTGGGGTCTAGTGGGAGACAACTCGAGGAGTCGAGTCCGGGTCTCCTAACTCCAGAATTGGTAGGGTTGCTTGCCGCTCTCGTAGGGGTCTAGGGGTGTGGGTTTGGCTATTCATCGCGACCGTGGAATCCGTGTTTTATACTGGCTCGTATTGAAAACACGGACGTCCTAGTATATCCAATATTTCATATGATTCTTCTGCTGCGATATCTGTGATGTGATCATGTGATGTTCTGTGATAGATACAGTATATAGTATATATGATATATTATATAGACGTTACTTATGTTTTACACCCGTGCTAGCCCTGCCCCGCTCTACCGTTAGTTACCTAACCTAACGGTGCACGAGGGGACATCGAGGCGAATGCGGATGGCATAAGTGTACGTCGTATTTATCTGTGATGTTTAGGTATTTTAAATGATGGGACTTCATTAATATGATTAATGAAATAAAAGAAACCTAAGATGTTGTAGAATCGAATTTCAAAATTAAAACAGGTAGCTATAGTTCTTGCTTTGCACAGAGGTATATGTGATATATCCTGCACCTTATTCGATGAGGAAAGGACCGAGATCCCTTCACCGGGAGTGACTCCTTTAGCAATAACTGGCAGATGCTACACACTCGGTTTGTCTTCTGATTACTTTTAAGAGTTTTGCTTTGCACAGTGATATATATGATATATCCCGCACCTCATTCGACGAGGAAAGGACCGACGATCCCTTCACCGGGAGTGACTCCTTTAGCAAAACTAGAAAAGCCTCAAAAACACTCCATTTCAAAATCATTTGATTCTACAACGATATCAAGTTCATTACGCAATAGGTTTTCAGAAAAAACCTGTCGTAGCCCTCCGTCATTTCAGATAAATCCTGTTTAGTATTCGTGCTGCGTTTGTTGACCTTGTCAAGGCGCAGTGTGCGGTAGCTAACCAGTATTTATCTGTTTATGCATATGATGCAGATTGGGTTAGGGTAGTCGTGCGGCCTTGTTGACCATGTCAAGGGTCGTGCGGGTGGGTTTGATTCAATCAAGAAATGACGGGTTGAACTTGACTTGCGGTCTATGGTTTGTTGACCTTGTCAAGGTCATAGATCGTTCGGGGAAAAATTATCGGGAATTTCAAGTGTTGAAATTTGCAATGAGATTGCATACCTTCTATGAGATAGTTGGATCCCGATACCCGCTGCGAGTAAGAGTTACTCCTGGGATAGTTTTACACATTATAATTAGCCGATCAAGTAGGTGTCTAGAAAGGTGTTAACGAGGTTACGCCTCTGGGAAAACGAGGTTTACTGTAATTAGGTCCGTGCGAAAGCACGGGGAACCTCCCTCAAAGTACCGACACTGGCCTGGCTGAAAGATCGACGAACTTGTAGTGTGTAATTAATCCCGGCTAGTCTTTCCTTTTAGGGTTTGAAGGAAGATTTGATAAAAAGCAGTGGGAGCCATCCTGATTAGATAAAATAATAACCAATCTATTCTTGCAAGAGCGCACGCTGAGTGTTTTCTTCTCTCTCTCTCTCCAGGTAGCGACCATATCACGCCTTAATCAAGATAATAATACGGAATATTGACCGAACCCGCTTGTTATACTAAGCTGGGGACCGTTGGTCCCGCTCCAACTTATAATTGTTATAAGACAGAGCAGGAAATAGGGGATTACCAGAATTCCCGTACCGCCCAAACGAAGAGAGTGCATGCTGATGCATCATCTTCGGGTGTGTTCTTTATACAGAACTGTTTCTCTATTCTCTACGTCCTGGGTATTTGATACCGGATCAGGATTCCAGATATGTAATATGTTAAATAGGGCTACAGAAAGGTAGAGAACTGAGAACGGGTGATAAGTTTCATGAGACAGAAAACGGAGCAAGTGTTGCAGCCAAGTCTGTTGGTCACTGTCACCCTGTATTACCAATACATTGATTCTGAACAAATGCTATTATATACCGAACCTGATATACAAAATCATATCAGTCTCTTTATTAGTAAAGAAATGATAAAATTTTGTATTGTTGGATAATGTTTTGAACATTTCCTATATCAAAAGTTGATCGGTTCAGGCACGTTATCTAAAAGCATTGATGTTCTAATCAAACTACAGTTCTCAGTATACAGAACACACACAAGAGGAAGAGTTCAGAAATGAACGATTCCTTCTTGAGGTATTGTAGACTAGGTCATATCAATGCGACCCGACTGGCTGAAGTTGCATTTAGATGCATTTTTAAATTAGTTTGAATTTACATCTTGTGAAACTTGCCGGTCATGTCACAAAGATAAGATGACCACAGCTCCGTTTATTGGAAACAGAGAAAGCGTTAGTGAACTCTTGGGATGATACATGTTGATGTATGTAAGGTCCCCTGTCTACATATGCCAGGACTGGTTCTTTGTACTTCATTACATTCTCTGATGATCTTTCGAGATTCAGACCTATGTTCCTGTTGAAACACAAGTCCGAACCTTTTGAGATATTCACAGAATATAAGTTAGAAGTAGAGAACCAATACGGGTAAAAGTATTATGTCCTTTGATGAGATCAAGGAGGAGAATACTTGAGCACGAAATTCTTGGACTTTTCTAAAGGAGAATGAGATTCTCTCTCAGCATTACTCCTCCGTATACACCATAGCACGATGGTATATCGGGGCGGAGCAGATACACCCTATTTGATATGGTGTGCTCTATGATGAGTACTATCGAGTTTCCTATTTTCCTTTTGGGAGTTATGCACTTGAGAAGCTGCATACCTATTGAAAAGGGTTCGAATCAAATCAGTTGCCAACCACTCCATATGAGATATGGTATGGGAAGAGCCCATGTCTTAAGCTAGTTAAGATTTGGGGTTGTCCGTCCTATGTCTAAAAGCAAAATCCGGACAAACTCGAGGCAAGGTCTGTTATGTAGAACTGGAAATGTTCCAGCCATACTAACTACAGCAGATGATTTGATAAAACCAAAGGATTCAATAGTTACCAACGAACCTCAGCCTCTCCGCCGATCTAGTAGGGTTTTCTCACCCACCTGAGAGATACTTCTGTTTCTCTGTGACAGTGGGAGCGAGAATTGCATCATGAGATGATGACCCAACTAGTTTCGAGCTGGCTATCAGGAGTGGGACTCTGTAAGAATGGCTGGATGCTTAGCGATCTGAGATGGAATCCTTATACACCAACAAAGTATGGACTTTGGTTGCTATATCTGAAGGGTTAAATCCCCATCAGGAGCAAGTATATCTTGAGAAGATTACTTGGTGTACATCGAAAAGTTGAGATTTTCAAAGCTAGACTTGTTAAAGGTTTGCATCATTGACCAGATATGGATCATGATGAAACCTTTTCTAAGGATCTATGCTTAAGTCCATCCAGATCCTACTTACCACGGCTACATACCATGACTACGATATCTGGTGGTTGGGTGTCATGACTACTTTTCTAAATGATGTATTGGAAGAGAGCGTCTATAAGTACACAGCCAGAGGGCTTCGTAGACAGTGGGAGCAGCGGAAACGTGTGCAAGATGTTTTATGTGATAAAGCAGGCATCGCGGAGTTGGAACATCTGTTTTGATGAGTTAGTCAAATAGTTTGACATCATCAAAATGGTAGATGAACCTTGTATATACAAGAAGGTAGTAGGGAGTATGGTAGTGATCCTCGTAGAGTACCTGGATGACATACTCTTGATAGGGATGGAGTTTCCTATGCTACGCTCGGTCAATCTCCGCTTATCACTAAGATTCTCCATATAGGATCAAAATGATACCTCCTAAATCCTGGGTTTTGGATCTATTAGATAGATCTAATTGGATGTTAGGATTCTCACTAGTTGTAGTGAGACGGTATCAACCGATCCTAGGAAGAATCACTGGAGGGGTTCCAGGGTGATAAGGACAACTGAAAGTCAGTCGCAGGCATTGTCTTTACCCTCAGTAAAGGGACGATATGTTGCAAGAGTTCCAAACTAGATACCGTGGCATACTAGACGATAAAGGCTGGATACATCGCTACTTAAGATGCTACCAAAGAGGCAGTCTGGGTGTATATTAGTTCATGAGATGAACTTCGTTCCTTCCATTGTGAGACAATGGAGTTGTGGCTTATGCCAAGGAACGCCGGTCCCATCAGCGATCCAGACATATTCTAAGGCAGTATCACCTGATCATGGAGATAGTTGATCTCCAGGGTGATCAAGGTTAGGAGAGTAGACTCAGAGGACAACACGGCGGATCCACTCACGAAGGCCTATTCCCAAAGAGATTTTTATGGGATGGTTGAGTATGAGATACTGCAACCACTGCTACAGACGGCCCTAGTGCAAGTGGGAGGTTGTTAGTTATATGTATGCCCTAGAGGCCATTACTGTACATAGGATGTATATTGTAGTGGATGCTGGGACATATATAGGGAGGACTTTCTTGCTCGACATGATAGTATGCTATCTGGTTGCTCTTTACCTTAACGTGTTGCTGGCTTGTCTCTCTGTTACATGTTGGTAAAGCCCTTAGGATATGTACTTGACTACCTGGACTATGATGCAGATCATACTAGTGGGGACATGGTAGTCCATAAGTACATCCTTCAAAGTCCCTAGTCGTGGGTATATCGAGACGGGGCATCGATATACCAGAGTAGACTAGCGTATACCTTCTCGACCCATACAGATGGGCGATGGATGATCCCATATCCATTGGTGTTTGACATCAGAGATGATATACGGGTGCTCAGTGGAGACTGGGTACACTGGACGGACTCGCCGAGAACTCCCAGATGGTATTATACCTTATGTCAGATGGCAGTTCTCTGGTGACACTGGTACAGAGTAGTCTGTTGACCCGAGATCGTCATAGAGTCTTGTGTGGTTCCCACTGTGCTTTGATTTCCACCTTACCACGTCCAAGATGGCATGCAAAACGGTGGTTTTTGGGTACAGTCCCGAGTCACATGGAGGCAATGAGCGATAGGAGGGGATTCGTCTCTCCCGGTATAGGGAGTTGATGTTGCGCTGTGTTCGATTGGCTATAACCGGAAATCCCTGGCCAGGGTTGCTGAGATTTACTGGTAAGTGTTACCTGTAGTTTCTCGAACTGTTATATACCTCATATCGACACGACCTATCGAGCTATTGGGGTCTGACGTTTACCACCCCTAGGCAAGATATGCGACATATCAGACGATCAGACCGGACTGTACGGTAGTGTTACTGGTTGGATTCACTGGAGTGTGAGCGGGCTTGCTCGTCGATCTTCTGATCGCTCAATACCCGGGTGGCCGTTACGTTTAGCAGACCGCTTGCGGCTTGTGGGTGTTTGATATGATCATCATCTGCTACCGGCGTATTGACGAGTCTTCAGAGTCCTACACAGAGGTTTCCTGGCTCAAGCGAAACGAAATAGGAGCGCATATGAGATATGTGCGGGACCGAGAATAATGCGTGTATGTGATACCGTATTTCATTCTCGCGATTAATGTTTCGATTGGTTGTATGCGATATAACCTAGTTATCGAATAGAAGATCGATTCGATAAGTCGATACATTGGATACTAGTCGGTTATATGCGATATGACCGGATCATTGAATCAAGTGTTGATTTAATGATTTAATGTATAATTATATATTTGATATATTACTTTGCATTAACTAGTATTGGTTCATTTTAAATGGATTTTCTCACTTGGATTGTGCACATTGTATATGTGATATACTTTTGTACACAAGTTTGTATCATGTTTGATGATACATGCTAACTTGAGCATGTGTAAAGATTAAACCATGGTTGTGTAATGGTTAGGGTTTTCCTTTCATTTTCTTATTCACTTATTTATTTATTTATTGATTTTTGGAAAATAAAGAGCATAAAGAGAAAAAAATGGTTGCTAACTTTGTTTGTAGTATGAAGCTTCATGAAGCTTTGACTTAGTGACCATTTTGTCTCATGCTTAACCCTAACCATTCCCACTAACCCTAGTTTAGTCTCTACACATAACCATGGTTTGAATATGATAAGGATTGATTTTCTTTTCCATTTTTATTTAACACTTATCATATTCTTTCTTGCTTCTTCTTCTTCTTCACTTGAAGAAAGCTTGCTTCAACAATGGCAACTTGAGAAAACGAGTGAGAAATCCAATTCTAAAGTGAACCCACTTCCTATTTCTTCATCCTCTACCTCTTGCCAAGTAGTAGAGTGTGTTTTCTTTACAAGTTTCATGACTTGGTGAAGTGGGAGCCTGATCTTGTGATGCTTCGACGTAGATCATCTTTGGCATCGTAGTCGACGACCTAGCCCGTCCATTTCTCTGATGAAGCCGACATTAGAGTCCAAGATCCGATTTGTACAGCGGAGAGGACTTCATTGCGGAGCTATGGAGGTGGAGGACCGGATCTACAAAGGTTGTATTTCCGTTCACTTAGTTAATTTGTTAACTAATTGCTTTTGTCGCCTATATATCTAGATAACGATCCGTATTAGGGTTTCTCGGCACCCGTAAAATTTGAAATTGGCATGGTTGATGCCATGTGAGACCTCATTAGTGTGCCTAGGAACCCTACACCCTACACAACTTAGTCTGTCGACTTAACATTGCTAATCCGTCTCGAGTGTGTTCCCACTGTTCTTTGATTACTACCCTACCACGGCTCAAAGGAGCCATCAAACAGGTGGTAGTTGGGTGCAGTCCCGAAGCACTTGGAGCCAGTGGCGGTTAGATATGATTCGTCTCTCCTAGTATTGGGGGTTGAAATCGCACTGTGTTCAGAAGGCCATTACACAAAGTCCTTCGCCAAAGCAAGCGAGATTTACTGGTAATTACTCCAGTAGTTTCTCAGGGTGTTTTGGGCTACTCTCCGGCACGACTTATTACATTATCAGGGGTCTGACGATTACGGCCCCCTAGGCCCGATATGCGATACTCTTAGACGAACATACCGGACTGTACGGAGATTGTCACAGCTAGGCTCAGTAGGAGTTCAGATGAGTTTGCTCATTGACCTTCTTATCGACATATGCCTGGGTAGCCGTTACGTGCAGCTAGTACCGCTTGCGGCTTGTGTTAAACCCACCGCTAGTGTAGTGTCGAGTCTTTAGAGTCCCACACAGAGGGTTTCCCTATATCGGGCAAAAGATATAGAGGTCGTATGGTTTTACGACAGGGTTCGATCACGTACGTGTACTTATGCACAGATGATGATTCGGACAGATAATATTAGTGGGCTTTGGTTTAAGCCGGATCCTAGTATTATACTGATGGATTATTTTGGTCTCTTTTGTATTTGTTTTTTTCGAAATACGGATACGGGTATGTATATACGGATGAGGGACATTTTTGTAATTTGCTCAAAGATGCTTCTAGAAGAAGACACCTCATATTTTGTATTAAACATTTTAGATTAAATGTTTATTGCATTGTGAGGTGGAGGAAATGAGGTGGGTTTTTGCATAAATTGGAGCATGGCTCTTGGAGACATATGGAGGGTTTTCATGCCATGACTCACTAAGTTGAAAATGAACCATATTTGATTTTCTAATTAGAGTTATTCTAGTGATGAGAGGGTATGGTTCAGATTTAGACAAGGGAGCTCATTCTCTTTGTTATGCAAAACTTCACTAGATTTTTCCTCAAGCACTTCTTCTTCTACCTCCAGCCTTTCTTGTCTAATGTGTTGAGAAACATAAGGCTATTAGAGATAAACCAATCCATCTACAATCTTTACATCACCTATGTCATCTAGTGTGGCAAACTAGGTGCCCTAATTACTTCAGATTTGATGTGGGAGTTCGATCTACAGACTCTCGGGTGGATCATCTTTGACACGAGGAGGCCGACGAGGAAGCGCCGATCCGTTACGATCCTTAGAGCTTGTGACGAGGAGGAGGACAGCAACAAGAAGACCTGAAGGACTTGAAATCATGAGGTATAACGTTCTATCGATGTAATTTACCTTATAATATTTTGCTAGTTAGTGTCTGTAAGTCCACGGTAGCGCCCCGGCCGTCTAACAGATGCCAAATGCGGAACAAAAACTTTTACAACTGGCGCTATCGTGTACTATCACCCGGATCTTCCATTAAAGCTAAACTAACAAACTACAAAGTGGGTAGAAATGTTATACCGAACGATCCGAGTCCTTCGGTCTTCAACCATCATCCCACGCTTTGTTGCGGCTGCTCCGATCTCCTGAATCTCCAGTCTCCTCGTCCAGGTGGTACCACGTCGACGGATCGTTAAACGGGCTCCCGCCTCTGAACCGAGGCAACTCGGTCATCAAGTTTGCTAAAAGAGATGACCAAGATTGATGTAGAGAATGAGTAGAACACTTTGCCTCACTTCGTCTAAAACCATGGACGAACGGTTAATGAAGTTGCCTTTTTGAATCGGGTAAATGAGAAATTGGCATTTCTAATTTTCATGAACCAAAAACTATCATAATCTTTTTCCCAAGCAACCCATACCCATCACCAAGAGGGGCCGGTCACTTTAAAATGGAGGGAGGTGAGTGTACGAATCAAGAGAGGTGACCATTAGCACAAAATGAAAAGGATGAGTCAAATTAACACCTTGCATAACCATTAATGCAAATGAAGAGTCATCTAACCTACTCATCAACCACAAATGCAAACAATGAATCACTAATCCTATTCACCACTTCTAGAAGCATCTAGAACCTACCACACTCATGACTCACCTCATGACTCACCCTATTGACGAAAAGATAAATCCGCATTTAACCGAATGTCAAATACGGGTGATAGAAAACTGGAAACTGGTAACTTTCAAAAGCGATCCCGAAACGAATTTCAGGATGACCCCGTAACAGTATAAACATACCCGCATTTGTATTATGACCGAATGCAAATGCAATTGAGACAAAGATATTATATCTACACAGTATAATACTCGGATCCGGCTTAAATCAAAGCCTACCAGTATTATCTGCCCGAAATATGACACGTGCGTAATCGCACGTGCATTTTCCGAACCCTGCCATAATCCCATACGGCCTCTACAACGTTTCACCCGAACTTGGGAAACTGTCTGTGGGGGGACTCTAATGACTCATCAACACACTGGCACTGGGTATAACCTCTAGCACGTCAGAGGTACAAGATGTACGTAACGGTTGCCTATGTATTGATTGGAAGGGAAGCTGACGAGCGAACTCATCCAGAAACCCTACTGAGCCTAACAGTGACAATATCCGTACAGTCCGGTCCGTTCGTCTAAGAGTATCGCATATCGAGTCTAGGGGGTGGATAAAGTCAGACCCCTAATAACGCGATAATTCGTGTCGGTATGAAGCCCATCACCTCCTGAGAAAACTACTGATCCAAATCAGTAATTCTCTACTACCTCGGCCGAAGATTTCTAGTGATGGCCACCCGTGCACTGTGCGACATCAACCCCCAATACCGGGAGAAACGAATCCCCGACGATCCGCTCACTGCCTCCATGTGGCTCGGGACTGTACCCAACTAAAACCTGTTTGCACGTCTCCTTTGAGCATGGTAGGGTAGTAATCTAAGCACAGTGGGAACTCACACGAGACAAATGACGATCTCAGGTCGACAAACTAACCTGTACACATGTCACCTGGGAACTGCTATCTGACGATATGTATAATACCAACTAGCATGTTCCCGGCGAGTCCAGTCCGGTGGACTCATAACCCAATGAGCACCTGTATACATCTTAGGTGATCCAACTGACACTAATGGCTTGTGAGACCGGCCACTGCCCCTCGTCGGGGTCTCGACTGTATACACTAGTCTACTCTGGAGTATCGATGCCTTGTCTCAAAACTCCCATGACTAGGGACACTTTAAGGATGTGCTTATAGACCCCAGCTTCCACGTATATGATCGCCATCATACTACTGGCAGTCAAGCAAGAATCCTATGGGCTCTATCAACATGCGATAGTGAACTAAAGCATGTATACGATGATAAAGTCAAACCAGATAGCATACTATCATCTCGAGTAAGACAGTCATATCGGTATAGGTCCTCCCTTAATCATTGCAATCACGTACCTGCGATCTAATAATTGACTTAGAAGGCACTATATCCAACAATCTCCCACTTGCACTTAAGGATATTATTACGATGTCGCATACTCATAGCCTCAGTAAGTGGATCTGCCCTGATGTTTCTTTCTGTATCTCTCTAAATCTCAAGTTCGCGGAGAAAGCCATCTCCCGAATTGAGCAATACTTGTCTTAGAATATGTCTGGATATCTGATGGGACCTAGTTCATAAATGAACTCCATATCCAAACTTCTTAGACTGTAGTGATCACTGAACCTAATCAGTATCCAGCACATGCCTCCCACAGTATCCTCTTGGACCACCTGTCCATAATACTGTTCTTCGTCAGAGGGAAAAACTATAACTTTAACAATCACTCTGTCATCCATATCACCTTTGAAGCCTGGAATGATAACCGTCTCCCGAAGGAGGCTGCCGTCATCAAATCCGTAGAACATGCACTTATGTTCTAAAACTGCTTTCTTATGTATCTTCAGGATTGGATTAATATAAACTTATCGCATCTAGTGCAAAAACAACTCTGGTGTGGTACTTGACATCTCACGATTGACTCAATTGCCAAAGCAAGTGATCTACCAATCATGCATATCCCTCACCCCTTTAGTCTGTAAGACACCTTTAGAGAGGGTGACTCCATCACCTGCAGGTACACCACCATGCCAGGAGTCAACTATTCTAAAATACTATTAGAATACTGTCAAAGTACCCAGATTGGGAAACTACCCAATTCTAGATCTAAAACCATAGATCTAGTAACCAGAATGTCTGATATTATATCCATATCCCTTTGTGGAGAAACAACTGTGTGACGACCAAAGTACAACCGATTGTAGTATAGGAATTTTACTTCCTACTCTGTGTATGTCATCCAAATACCAGGACATCACACCCTACTACCTTCTTAACAGATCCATCCCCTATTTTTATGAAGTCAAACCCATGACTGTCACATCAAAATTAGATGATCTATCTCCGCTATATCTGCTCAAGCTTATAAATAGACATAAGCTACTTGCCCACTATGCTTCCGCTGCTCCCACTGACTACGACAACCCTCTGGCAGAATAATATATACGTACATTTCTAAAGCTAGTTTAGAACGACGCTATATTTAACCTCCTGCCGGGTCTCATAGCCTGGAATAACCGTAGTGTCAAGTCTGGGTAAACAAGAACCTCCCTTTCACTGTCCTTGAGGGTACCGGAGTACCTCTCGAGTGTCTGAGGTTACCCACCATATTTGCGGAGTGGCTATTGGAATGTCAAACTTGATTGAATATATAGGTCCTATTAAATTTTCCGTAATCGTTTGTGGTTCTGGAATCTCTTCCAGTTCTACCATACTCCCACCACTATTTTCTGAAAAAATCCATTTTACTAAAACAGTGGCGAGTCAAGAACAATATCACTATTGATCTTCCAGATGGTAGAAAGTCAACCCTCGTCAAAGCCAGGGTCAACCCATAAACTGCCATTACAGAAACGTGTCTTGAGTTATCCAGAGTCTGGTTTTAAGCATAAGCTGGACAACTCCCCGTACTTTAACATCGTTAAGATATGAACCATTCTATATCCAATATAGAAAATTTGGCACTTATTTAATTGGAACCAGATTCAAATCATGCAGCTATCTCCAGTGTATATCAACTTAATGGAGAGAGGCTAATCAGCATTACTCAACTTAGGAATCCATCCAATTATGAGTAACCTGAAAGAGAAATAAGTTTCTCATAACCATTACTATCATCTAAAGACCAATCACAAGAATCTACATCTTCGATCTCTTTGAAGAATCCCGATACTTACGACACCTGGTTCTCTACTTTATTCTTATACCCACAACTTCTCAAAACTTAGACATTGTATTTCTATGAAACACTTGTCTAAAAACTAGAGAAGTTACAAGTAAACAGAACAGAGTACGAGGACCTACCCCTTTGTCCTGATGGACACTGGACAACATACAATACTCTGTATAAGTCCGCTGAGTTGAATAACTCAAAACCTGTGCATCGTAGGTTGAAAACTGTACCCAGATGATTTCCTCAAATATCACCAATTACAATGAATTCCGATATAATGAGGATGATTACCTAATTCCCAAATGACTTACTCCCACTCATCATCTGTAAAACCATACAGACGTGAGAATCTTACCTGGTAAATACATACCCTGGAGTAAGTATCTAATCGGGAAATCAGTTTTCCATTAACAATGCACTGAAACATAAAAATGTTTCGTAGGGGTATCCTGGAATTCCTAGTAATACCTCTTCCATAATCCAATTCATGACTTTAACCGTATATTTCTTTGCCATCTCCCCAAATCCCTTTATTTGTCTTTATTCATTACCTTCTGTACACCATCGTTAGGCTAAATGGTTTTCTTCCTTCCCTACCGTTCGGCACCAGCCTATGGTTTGGAAGAAGACTATCCAGTAAGCATAATAGGTGTACCCTCGTAAACCAAAGAGTACTCGCAACTTGAGAGAAGGTGATGATAAAAGACAATTGAATAATACCTTATTCTATTTCTCCCGAACTGGGGAAAAATGCAAAGGTGAGAATAGGAGTGGCGATGAAGTACGCGGTTTGATCGTGAATGGTAACAGTCGCAATTTACTTTGCCCTCTTTCCAATCCCTTTATTTTGTCTTTAGTTATTACCTTCTGTACACCCTACTTAGGCTAATTGGTTTTCTTCATTCCCTACCTTTCGGCACCTGCCTATGGTTTGGAATAAGACTATCCAATAAGAGTAATAGGTGTACCCTCCTAAACCAAGGAGCTCTCACAACCTGAGAGAAGGTGATAATAAAAGACAACTGAATAAACCAATTCTATTCCTCCTGAACCTGGATCCATTCTCGAAGAAGTCCCTTCGAGTTCGTATATAACCATACGATAGATCTATCCAATGGAAGTGGATATCCATAGTAATACGGGGTGTTCTGAGAAATACAAAAGGTAAAAGAAGGAGCGGCAATGACTTATGCAACTTTAGACAATCCAAAAGCCAGTATTTTAAGAAGGTTCGGTCAACTTGGTCACTGAGTCATAGTCTAGGGTCGGTCAAAGGTCGCTGCCAAAGAGAGAGAGAGAAAAGAAACACTCTGCGTGCACTCTAACCTAGATCAGAATGGTTATCACTTTATCTAATCAGGAAACCTCCCACTGTAATCTCAAATTCTCCTCCAAACCTGAAAGAAGAATTAGTCGGGATCACCCGAAGAGTAAACCAACTCATCAGTGAGAATCGGGATCCAACTATCATCGCATGATAACTTTATGGAAGCAACTCAAGTTATCATACTCCACAAGGTATGCGCATGCCTGGCAAGTTTCAGTTTCTTTAGAAACTCCCGATATGATTTTTGCCCCATGGTCTTATGACCTTGGCGTTAGGTCAAAATGTCATAAGTCACATGTCAAGTTCTATCCGTCATTATCCAGGTTAAAATGAACCCACCCGCACATGCTCATGGCGTTAGGTCAAAATGGCAGAACGACTGTACCAAACCAACTCATCTATCTATGCAACAAATGAATACCTAGCAGCTACCAAACACTATGCCTTGGCGTTAGGTCAAAATACATAGCTTGAATACTACTGAATACCCAAAAGAAATGATGGAGGGCTACGGCTGGTTTTTGGCGAAAAACCTTTAACGTAATGAACTTGATATCGCTGAAGGAACCTGATAGCTTTTTATAAAAATATAGTAGCGAAAACCTTTTACTAAAGAGATCACTTCCGGTGTAGGGATCTCGGCTCTTTCCTCGTGGAATGAGGTGCAGGATATTCCAACTGAATACCACGATGCAAAGCAACTTGTAATCGACTATAGTGAAGTTATTACCCTGACACAAATTTCTGCCCAAGGGGTCTCTCCCGGTGAAGGGATATTAGCCCTTGCCTTGTCGAATGAGGTGCAGGATATTCCAACCGAATATCACTATGCAAAACAAAATGAAACGTCTTTGTAATAACACTTTTTAAAATCTGTTCTGACAACATCCAATATAGGTTTGTTTTATCCTTGCTTTGATAAGAATCAATGCAGTCCCATCAATTAATCACACCAGAAAAGAACGAAAAATAAAATGTACGTATATGCCATCCGCATTTGCCACTGGGTCCCGTCATCACCCGTTAGGTTACTTAACTAACGACAGAGCGGGGACTGGACTAGAGCGGGTGTAAAACATATACAACATCTAATAGTATATATACCAATATACAATAATCGCTCTAGACGTGATAATATGCAACATTACAGAAAAGTAATAAGCATCACAGAACAATACAGATAATCTGGGATGCCCGGGTTTCACAGAGCCGCTACTGAAACCCGACGTTCCCCTGGTCGTGTGGATAGCCTGTGCAATGAAACCTAGACCCCTACGGGTGCGGCAAGTTACCCGCCAAAACCTGAAGCGAGGCAGCCCCCTACAGCAAAGTGAATGGACCACTCGGCACTTCACGGAATCCGGTAACTTGAGCACCCCTCCTTGGGTCAACCTGTACCCCCTACGAGTGCGGCGAATAGTCTGCCAATTCTAGAGTGAGGCCCCTCTGCCTCTCAAAGCCATAAGATACGGACCCGTTTCCCTCCAGAACCCGGCTATCCGAGCACTCTGTCGCTGGGTAAACCTAGTACAGAAATATAAAAAATATATACAACGGGTACATCGACCTCAGCCTGGTCGTGCCCCAAAAGAATATTATACAAACAGGCAGTGACGGCAGTCCACATGTTGGACGCTCGCCCCGCAATATCAAATGTACAAATAAATTCAAACAGCACTATCATTGCACATTGCTATCCACCACGACAAATCCGCAACATCACAGCACAACACAGAAAATCAACGCGAATGTCACGTTCGCAAATCCGTCTAAAAGGACTATAGGAATTAGACGTAATTTACCGCTCGAATGACATTCACGGTCGGAGATATAATGTAATTAGTGCATACTAACAAGTTTAAAATTTCGATCGACAAAACTTCCCGAAGTGGGCCCCACGTACATCTGGTGCACAGTAATAAAATCTGGGCCCAAAAGAAATATACCAAAAACCACAATTTACCATGGAAAGCTCACTGGAAATATTTGTGCACTGTTCCCACATACTGGCCGCGGTTCTGCGGTCAAACCCTAGCTTTGACCGCAGATCCGCGGCGGTCTTGTGGGATCACGTGATCAAATTTTCCCAGTTTGCATAAAAAAGCCTGCTTTGTTTTCTGTGATATGCAAAATAATTTTTAGACCCTTTTAAAAATCGACAGAAACTTTAACCCAGAAAATTGTAGTTTTCGAAAATCCGTTCGATCGATATTTTAAACAAGTTAGTAAAGCTTAATGGTGAGGCTCTGATACCACTGTAAGTCCACGGTAGCGCCCCGGCCGTCTAACAGACGCCAAATGCGGAACAAAAACTTTTACAACTGGCGCTATCGTGTACTAACACCCGGATCTGCCATTAAAACTAAACTAACAAACTACAAAGTGGGTAGAAATGTTATACCGAACGATACGAGTCCTACGGTCTTCAACCATCATCCCACGCTTTGTTACGGCTGCTCCGATCTCCTGAATCTCCAGTCTCCTCGTCCAGGTGGCACCACGTCGACGGATCGTTAAACGGGCTCCCGCCTATGAACCGAGGCAACTCGGTCATCAAGTTTGCTAAAAGAGATGACCAAGATTGATGTAGAGAATGAGTAGAACACTTTGTCTCACTTCGTCCAAAATCATGGACGAACGGTTAATGAAGTTGCTATTTTGAATCGGGTAAATGAGAAATTGGCATTTCTAATTTTCATGAACCAAAAACTATCATAATCTTTTTCCCAAGCAACCCATACCCATCACCAAAAGGGGCCGGCCACTTTAAAGGGGAGGGAGGTGAGTGTAGGAATCAAGAAAGGTGACCATTAGCACAAAATGAAAAGGATGAGTCAAATTAACACCTTGCATAACCATTAATGCAAATGAAGAGTCATCTAACCTAGTCATCAACCATAAATGCAAACAATGAATCACTAATCCTAGTCACCACTTCTAGAAGCATCTAGAGCCTACCACACTCATGACTCACCTCATGACTCACCCTAGTGACGAAAAGATAAATCCGCATTTAACCGAATGTTGAATACGGGTGATAGAAAACTAGAAACTGGTAACTTCCAAAAGCGATCCCGAAACGAATTTCAGGATGACCCCGTAACAGTATAATCATACCCGCATTTGTATTACGACCGAATGCAAATGCAATTGAGACAAAGATATTATATCTACACAGTATAATACTCGGATTCGGCTTAAACCAAAGCCTACCAGTATTATCTGCCCGAAATATGACACGTGCGTAAACGCACGTGCATTTTCCGAACCCTGCCATAATCCCATACGGCCTCTACAACGTTTCGCCCGAACTTGGGAAACTGTCTGTGGGGGGACTCTAATGACTCATCAACACACTGACACTAGGTATAACCTCTAGCACGTCAGAGGTACAAGCTGTACGTAACGGTTGCCTATGTATTGATTGGAAGAGAAGCCGACGAGCGAACTCATCCAGAAACCCTACTGAGCCTAACAGTGACAATATTCATACAGTCCGGTCCGTTCATCTAAGAGTATCGCATATCGAGTCTAGGGGGATGGATAAAGTCAGACCTCTAATAACGCGATAATTCGTGTCGGTATGAAGCCCATCACCTCCTGAGAAAACTACTGATCTAAATCAGTAATTCTCCACTACCTCGGCCGAGGATTTCTTGTGATGGCCATCCGTGCACTGTGCGACATAAACCCCTAATACCGGGAGAGACGAATCCCTGACGATCCGCTCACTGCCTCCATGTGGCTCGGGACTGTACCTAACTAAAACCTGTTTGCACGTCTCCTTTGAGCGTGGTAGGGTAGTAATCTAAGCACAGTGAGAACTCACACGAGACAAATGACGATCTCAGGTCGACAAACTAACCTGTACACTTGTCACCTGGGAACTGCTATCTGACGATATGTATAATACCAACTAGCATGTTCCCGGCGAGTCCAGTCCGGTGTACTCATAACCTAATGAGCACCTGTATACATCTTAGGTGATCCAACTGACACCAATGGCTTGTGAGCCCAGCCACCGCCCCTCGTCGGGGTCTCGACTGTATATACTAGTCTACTCTGGAGTATCGATGCCCTGTTTCAAAACTCCCACGACTAGGGGCACTTTAAGGATGTGGTTATAGACCCCAGCTCCCACGTATATGATCGCCATCATACTGCTAGCAGTCAAGCAAGAATCCTTTGGGCTCTATCAACATGCAATTGTGAACTAAAGCATGTATACGATGATAAAGTCAAACCAGATAGCATACTATCATCTCGAGTAAGACAGTCATATCGGTATAGGTCCTCCCTCAATCATTGCAATCACGTACCTGCGATCCAATAATTGACTTATAGGGCACTATATCCAACAGTGTTTAGTATTGATCCTAGAGTTCTAGTCGGTGTTGAGAGGTTTGTAAAAATCGTTTTTTTAAATATTCTGCCTCCCTAAGAATCCACAGGGTGCGCGACATCGACTAACAGTGGTATCAGAGCCTACTATACCTTTACTAGCTTGTTAGCAAGTGTTAGAACTTCGATCGTCGGAAAAACCGGAAAACGAAACACCAATACCCTATGATTCTGTCGATTTTTAAAAGTGCCAGAAAAATTATTTCAGAGGTATGAAAAATGTGTGCAGGGTATTATTAGAACTCCCAAGAAAAACGAGTCAGTGAATCGCCAAGACGGCCGCGGAAGCGCGGCGGAACGGTGCGTTTCGCCGCAGTTCCGCGACCGAGTCGAGGCCGATTCGACTCGTTCTTCTTCTGTTTGTTGTAATTTTCTGTGTATTGTTTTCTGGAATATTTGGTTTCTACCTAGTATTTTTTGTTGTGCTGGTTTGCACTTAGGGTAGACACGGAAAATATGTTTCGATCGAAATTCTAAATGTTCTTGGCTAACCAGATCTTCTGTGTTGTTATATGTGTTCTTAAATTTCAGCTAATTGCTATACGTCGGTTAGCTTCGGGTTGCACATATCTGTTGGTTTGTGTATATGAACTTTATTAGATCGTCGATGATGAATAGCCGGGAATGTGAGAAGAGTGTTGTTTTTATTTCATTCGATGTAAATTATAATTTGATGTAATATTATTTTGCGGGGCACATCCGGATTGAGGTTGTAGCCACCGTTGTATTATTTCTTTTACTGTTTTCTACTCCTACGATAGACCCAAGATGAGGTGCACAAACTACCGGGTTCTTTGAAGTGCCGAGTGGTCTACTCACTTTGCTGAGAGAGGTTGCTTCACTTCGGGAATTTGGCGGGTAATTTGCCACATCCGTAGGGGTCTGGGGTGGGATTTGACTATTCCGCACGACCGTAGAATCCGTCTTTCATTATAGGCTTAAACGAAATGTGGAATTCCTAGTATATCCAATATGTTCATCTATGATCTGGAATGCCTATTATTGCGTGAGACGAATGGTTATTATATATATATATATATATATAATAGATGTTGCTTATGTTTTGTACCCACGGTAGTCCAGCCCCCGCTCTGGCGTTAGTTAAGTAACCTAACGGTGTTAGATGGGGCCCAGTGGCGAATGCGGATGGCATAAGCGGACGTGTTATTTTTGTTTCTCTCTGTAATGATATGTGTAAATGATGAGGCTGCATTAAATTAATGCAAAGCAAACAAACCAAACCTGAATCGTTGGAACACTTTTAAAACCACTCAGCTTTTTCAAAACAGAAACTTTTAAAATGCGGAGCTTAAACCACTCCTTTAAAAGCTATCAGATTCTTTCGATTAAATCAAGTTCACTACGTTCACGGTTTCTCCAAAACCAGCCGTAGCCCTCCGTCATTTTATATGAATATTCAGTATTATTCAAGTTATGTTTGTTGACCTTTACCAAGGCATAGTGATTGGTAGCTGCTGGATATTCATATGTAGCATAGATAGATGCGTTGATTTGGGACAGTCGTACTACTTTGTTGGCCTTCGTCAAGGGTATGTACGGCTGGGTTCAAATTAACCTAGACAATGACGGGTAGAACTTGACATGTGACTTATGATTTGTTGGCCTTCGTCATGGTCATAAGAGCAAGGGGCAAAAATCTACATCGGGAGTTTCTAAGGAAACTGAAACTTACTAGTGCTGCATACCATTTGGAGTGTGATAATGTTTGTAGGATTCCTTCAGCATTATCACACAATGATATTTGGGTCCCGATCCTACTGTGAGTATCCGCTACTCCTCGGGAGATTTTTTCACTAACACAATCAATGCTATAAACTAAGTAGGTGTCTAGAACGGTGTTACCGGGGCTACGCCTCTAAGGAAACGAGGTTATGTAATTAAGGAACTTCGAGAAAGCGTTAGAAAACCTCTCTCGAAGTACCAACACCAGTCTGGTTGAATGGTTAAGCAAATATTGTAGGGTGGGATTAATCCTGACTAATTCTTCTTTTATGATTTGAGGAAGGATTTAAGAAACTGTGGGAGCTATCCTGTTTAGATAAACTAAAAACCAATCTAAACTTGCAAGAGCATTATGCTGAGTGTTTCTCCTCTCTCTCCTAATTGTAGCGACCATGTGACCGAACTTAGGTTACAGCTTGATAATTAATTGACTAAACCAGACTATATTAATTGGCAAAGGTTTGTCTTGATGTCCATTACCTATGACAAGCCGGGCCACCTCCTTACTACTATCGCCCCGCTGTCCCAGGTCCAGTTTCCACCGTCGCGGATATTGATATCCGTAAGACATCAGAAAAGGACAGTACGAATGTCAAGTGCCTCGTGTTGGCCTCAACGTATGGTGTATACCAGAGGTGGCACGAGAAGATGGACTTAGCTTCTATCTTCCTCCATAACAAAGATTTATATGGAGAGCAATCTTATATTAGAAGATATGAGATCTCGAAAGAATTGCTTCAAGCAAGGTTGGATGTCGGGTCATCTGTAGGGGACCACGTCCCTACAATGATCAAGCGTATTAAACAGCTCACGGACCTGGAGACCATGTTGGAGAATGAGTCATATGCTGATTTGATTCTGCAGTCCCTACCTTCTACTTACGCCCAGGGAAAGAAAGTTTCACTTCCAATTGAGGGCACCCCGAATGAAACCAGGGAGACACCCGCTTTTCTTATTGGGGAATCTTCTTCTTCTGGATCCAAGGCGAAAGCCAAGGGTAAGAAGAAGAATACCTCCATAAAGACGATAGGCGGTGTCAGTATGGTAGAAGGAAAGGGCAGGGCAAAAGTTGTTGGGTTAGCCTATCACCACATGAAGGGTTTGGAAGCATCACATGAACTGAAGATTGAATTTTTAGGGTGCTAAGTTAACGAACATAGAATCGTTGCTAGAAAATTAGGGTTTCTAAAACTTGCACATCATCATATGAAAGAAAAGCTAGGGTTTTGAGAGTACAACCTTTGTAGCTCCCTACGCTAGACTCCTCGGCTACCTGGGGTTTGAAAAAGCTCCGCTTGAACTCCTCTAGATCACCGATGATCCACCCGGAGTCCGCTTTGTCCAAACTTGCAACTTCACCCGATCAAGAGAACGAAATGAAGCTAACACTCCAAACAAGTGGGCTCGACTTGTGTAGAATGGTGTTGTGGTTCTCTTTCTCACTTCAAAATCCTAACTTGATGAGTATATTGCTCACTACAAAAATCTAGAGAGCAAATGAGAGAGAAAGAAGAAGATGATGGCTATATCTTTTTCAAGAGTGAAAAGAATAACTCTCTTTTAGAAAAATGAAAATATATGAATATATACTTTCTTGTTCTCATCTCAAACCATGGTATAAACAATGAATATATTATTGAACTTGAGTTCAAACACAAAAGGAAAGTTTACCCAAGGTTAAAAGGTGGGTGAGAATGGTTAGGTCAAAAGAAGAGTGTAGAAACAAATCAATCATAACCATTTTCTTTTTCCTTTTTGTTTTAAATCAAATGCAATAAAATCCATATTTAAAACCATGGTGTGAGTCTTATATTGCCACCATTTTCATGTATGTACAACCATGAAGGATGTATGTATGTATGCATGTGTGTATGTACATCCATATGTGCATGAATCTAAAAAGAAGACATACATGCATGCATACATCCATCAAACTCAAGAAAGGATTTCTAGTGAGAAACTAATGGTTAAATAATAAATCAACACTTGGTTTATCAATCTGGTCATATCACATATGACCCTAACCATAAGCGAGCTGCCCGATCAATATACGGTATCCTATACGTGCATTTCAATCGGGTCCATGCGCATATCGCATACGCGCACCACAACGTTTCGCCTGGACTAGGTAACTCCTTTGTGGGACTTTGAGACTCTTCAATACGCCGGCAGTGGGTGATAATCATATCAAGCACCCCCAAGCCGCAAGCGGTCAGCTAAACGTAATGGCCACCCGGGTATTGAGCGATCAGAAGAGAACAAGCGAACCTGCTACAACTCTTGTCGAGCCAATCGGCAACACTTCACGTACAGTCCGGTCTCCTCGTCTGATATGTCGCATATCAAGTCTAGGGGTGGTAAAGGTCAGACCCCAATAACCGATAAGTCATGCCGATGTGAGGCTTATAACGGGTCGAGAAACTACTGGTAACACTTACCAGTAAATCTCCAATCAGCCCTGGCCAGGGACTTCCCTGTTACGGCCAATCGAGCACAGTGCAACATCAACCCCCAATACCGGGAGAGACGAAACCCCTCCTATCGTTCATTGTCTCCATGTGACTCGGGACTGCAAAAACCACCGTTTTGCACGCCCTCATGGACGTGGTAAGGTGGAAATCAAAGCACAGTAGGAATCACACAAGACTCTATGACGATCTCGAGTCTACAGACTAACCCGCACAAGTGTCACCTGAGAACTGCCATCTGACGTGAGGTATAATACCATCTGGGAGTTCTTGGCGAGTCCGTCCAGTGTACCCAGTCTCCACTGAGCACCCGTATACCATCTCTGATGTCAAACACCAATGGATATGGGATCATCCATCGCCCATCTCATGGGTCGAGAAGCGTATACGCTAGTCTACACTGGTATATCGATGCCCCGTCTCGATACACCTACGACTAGGGACCTTGAAGGATGTACTTATGGACTACCATGTCCCTACTAGTATGATCCGTATCATAGTCCAGGTAGTCAAGTACACATCCTAAGGGCTTTACCAATATGTAACCATAAGACAGTATAAAGAGACAAGTATACATGTTAAGATAAAGAGCAACCAGATAGCATACTATCATATCAAGCAAGAAAGTCATCTCTATATATGTCGAAGCATCTAATATAGTATACATCATCTGTACAATACTGGCCTCTAGGGCATACATACAACTAACAATCTCCCACTTGCACTAGGGCCAGCTGCTGTAGTATCGAATACCGAGCATCCCGAAGAGTCTCTTAAACTGTATATGGGGAATGGCCTTCGTGAGTGGATCCGCTGTGTTATTCTTCGTGTCAACCCTCCTGACCTCGATCTCTCGGCGATCAATTATCTCCCGGATCAGGTGATACCGCCTCAGAATGTGCCTGGATCGTTGATGGGACCTGGGTTCCTTTGTTGGAGATAATGCCCTCAGAGTCAATTATTGGATCACAGGCACGTGATTGCAATGATTGAGGGAGGATCTATCCCGGTAGGACAGTCTTACTCAAGATGATAGTATGCTATCTGGTTTATCTTTATCATCGTGTACTGCTTTAGGTGACCTGACAGGTCGCTATTACACGTTGATAGAGCCCCTAGGATTCTTGCTTGACTACCAGCAGTATGAGGGCGATCATATACGTGAGAGCTGGTAGTCTATAAGCACATCCTTAAATAGTCCCTAGTCGTGGGAGTTTCGAGACGGGCATCGATACTCCAGAGTAGACTAGTGTATACAGTCGAGACCCCGACGAGGGGCGGTGGCCGGTCTCACAAGCCACTGGTGTCAGTTGGTTCATCTAAGATGTATACAGGTGCTCATTGGGTTATGATTACACCGGACAGGACTCGCCGGGAACATGCTAGTTGGTCTTATACCTGACGTCAGATAGCAGTTCCCTGGTGACATGTGTACATGTTAGTTCATCGACCTGAGGATCGTCATTTGTCTCGTGTGAGTTCCCACTGTACTTTGATTACTACCCTACCACGCTTAAAGGAGACATGCAAACAGGTTTTAGTTGGGTACAGTCTCGAGCCATATGGAGGCAGTGAACGGATCATCGGGGGTTCGTCTCTCCCGGTATTGGGGGTGAGGTCGCGCTGTGTCTAGGAGAGCCAGAACATGAAAAGTCCTTGGCCAAGGCAGGAGATTTACTGGTAGGTATTCCAGTAGTATCTCAGGATGTTCTGGGCTGATCTCTGACACGACTTGTACCGCTTTTGGGGGTCTGACTTTTACCAACCCCATAGGCCCGCCATGCGATGCTCATAGACGAACGGACCGGACTGTATGGATATTGTCACTGACAGACTCAGTAGGGTGTCAGGATGAGTTCGCTCATCGACGTCCCTTTTGGTCAATAGCTGGTGGACCGTCACGTATTGGCTTATACCTCTGACGTGCTAGTGGTTAAATCCACAACCAAGGTGTTGACGAGTCTTTAGAGTCCCCCACATTCAGTTGCTCAAGTTTTCGGGCGAAACGCTGTAGAGGCTGAATGGAGATATGGCAGGGTTCGATCAGGTACGTGCGGTATTGCACGGTTCCTGATCGGACGGTTTATACTAGCGGGCTTTGGTTTAAACCGGATCCTATTATAGTACAGTGTAGATTTTGTCTTATTGCATTTGTATTCGGTCGGAATACAGATGCGGGTGTGTATGCACAGTAGCGGGATTTTTCCTGTAATTTATTACGGGACCAGTTTTATGGAGTTGCCAGTTTACTTTCCGTTTCGGCCATTTTCATTTGTATCTTTCAATGGCCGAAAATTGGTGGAGGAGGGCTTATTTGCATTTGTGCAAATAAGCATTTGTGGAGGGTGTTCTTTGCATTTTGTTTCATCATGATGGTTTTCATGATGGGTGCACCATCAATTGACTTGATTAATCCATCATTGCTTGACTTCTATCTTCATGATGGCTTGACTTTTGGAAGTGATGATTGTTGTTTGAGTGTTGGACTTTCCTAGTGATCATTTCTTGCATGATGACCATTCCTCTCACTTGCATTATTCTTGTGGCTATCTTTTTCATACTCCCTCTCTCATTCTCTCCACTCCCATATGCATGGTCGGCCAAGTAGGGACTGCCCAATTTTTAGGTATGGGAATTTTGCTCTTTTCATGCTACAAAATACCCAAAGTTTCATCTCCAAAAAGTCTTAGTTCCTTTCCTCCATCAAAGGCAACATCCACTACCCAAAAATGAGACACGAGTTCTACACACATTCTACAGCAAACCTTGGGCACGTCGGCTCGCCAACTTCGTGCCCGAGTTGCCTCGGTATAGAGGTGGGAGCCCATAAAAGAAGCCGGCGACGTGGTGCCCTTCCGGCGACGTGGTGGAGACCGGAGATTCCGCGGGAGATCGGGACGACGACGAGAAGACCGGAGGACACGGATCACTCGGTATATCTCTCTTCCCATCTTGTAGTTAGCTAGGACTAGTTTAATGGCACGATCCGGGTTTATAGTGCACGGTGGTGCCGGTTTGAAAAGTTAAAGTAAATCACCGCTTCCGCATTCCGGCGTCGGATTGACGGTCGGGGCGCCGCCGTGCACTTACAGTGGTATCAGAGACTCGCCATTAACATAGTTTAGCTTTGTCTAATGTGTTCTACATTTTCGATCGAACAAAATTCCAAAACCCGCGTTTTTCATTGCAACAGTTCTCTGTCGAAATTTTTTTGTCTCGAAAAATTTTTCAGGGTCTTGCAGAATGATGTACAGAGAAATATAAGAACACTGTAAAATTTTGGTGACGTGATACATCCATATGACCGCGGAACCGCGCCTTAACCCCTCTATGGCCGCGGTTCCGCCGCAGATTGTTGGCTTCATTTCACTAGTTTTTTGCAGTGGGCTTTTGGGCTGAAAATAGGGGTTTTGGAATATTAATTTTGGGCCCAGAATTTCTTGATGTGCTACAGTAATTCTTGGGGCCCACTTGGTAAAATTTGATCGATCGGATATTTTAAACACATTAGTTCACAGTATTTACATTATATCTGTGACCGTGAATGTCACTTGATCGGTAAATCCTGTCTAACTGCTATAGCCCGGTTAGACGGATTTGCGAACGTGACATTCATGTTGATTGTGCTGTGATATTACGGATTGGTCGTGGGGGATAGCCTGGATGCAATGCTAGTACAGTTTTTGTTGTATTATGTACATTTGATATTGCGGGGCGAGCGTCCGACATGTGGACTGCCGTCACTGCCTGTTTGTATTATTCTTTTGGGGCACGACCAGGTTGCGGTCGATGTACCCGTTGTATGTATATTTTACTTTCTGTACTAGGATTGCCCCGCGGAGGGGTGCACGGATAGCCGGGTTCTAGAGGGCAACGGGCCCGCATCTCATGGCATTGAGACGGAGGGGGCTTTACTCTAGAATTGGCGGGCTATTCGCCACACTCGTAGGGGTACAGGTTGACCCAGGAGGGGTGCCCAAGTTACCGGATTCCGTGAAGTGCTGGGTGGTCCATTCACGTTGCTGAAGGGGGCTGCCTCGCTTCAGGTTTTGGCGGGTGACTTGCCGCGCCCGTAGGGGTCTAGGATTTCATTGCACAGGCTATCCACACGACCAAGGGAACGTCGGGTTTCAGCGGCTCTGTGAAACCCGGGGATCCCAGATATCTGTATTGTTCTGTGATGCTGTACATTTCTGTGATGTTGCATTTTATCACGCCTTGAGCGAAATATTATATATTGATATATATACTAGTAGATGTTGTATATGTTTTGCATCCGCGCTAGTCCAGTCCCCGCTCTGTCGTTAGTTAGCTAACCTAACGGGTAATGACGGGACCCAGTGGCGAATGCGGATGGCATATACGTACATCAGTATATTTTCGTTCTTTGTGGTGTGATCAATTGATGGGACTGCATTGATTCGGATCAATGCAAGTTAAAAACAAACCTATTCTGATCTTGTTGGAACACTTTTCAAAAAGCTGTTATTGCAAGGACGTTCACTTTTGTTTTGCATCGTGGTATTCAGTTGGAATATCTTTCTCCTCAGTCGACGAGGCAAGGGCCGAGATCCCTTCACCGGGAGTGACCCCTTGGACAAAAGTTTGCATCTGGGCAATAACTTCACTATAGCCGATTACTTTTGCTTTGCACCGTGGTATTCAGTTGGAATATCCTGCACCTCATTCTACGGGGAAAGAGCCGAGATCCCTTCACCGGGAGTGACCTCTTTAGCAAAGGTTTTCGTCACTATATTTTTCTAAAAAGCTATCCGGTTCCTTCAACGATATCAAGTTCATTACGTTAAAGGTTTTCGCCAGAAACCATTCGTAGCCCTCCATCATTTCGGTTAAATATTCGGTAGTATTCAAGCTATGTATTTTGACCTCACGCCAAGGCATAGTGATTGGTAGCAGCCGGATATTTAGCTGTTGCATAGATAGATGCGTTGGTTTGGGACAGTCGTACTACTATTTTGGCCTACGTCAAGGGTATGTACGGGTGGGTTCAAATTAACCTAGACAATGATAGGTAGAACTTCACATGTGACTTATGATATTTTGACCTCACGCCAAGGTCATAAGAGCATGGGGCAAAAATCCACATCGGGAGTTTCTAAAAAAACTGAAACTTGCCAGATATGCGCATACCTTCTGGAGTGTGATGACGTGAGGGATTCCGTTACGTTATCATGCGATGATAGTTAGATCCCGATTCCCACTGATGAGTTGGTTTACTCCTCGGGACATCCCGACTAATTCTTCTTTTAGGTTTGGACGAGAATTTGACGGTACAGTGGGAGGTTTCCTGATTAGATAAATTGGTAACCATTCTGATCTAGGTTAGAGTGCACGCTGCGTGTTTCTTTTCTCTCTCTCTTTGGCAGCGACCATTGACCCGACCCTAAGACTATGACTCAAAGACCAAGTTGACCGAACCTTCTTTAACACTGGCTTTTGGATTGTCAGAGTTGCAGACCTCATTGCCACTCCTACTTTTACCTATTTCTCCAGGACACCCCGTATTACTACGAACGTCCACTTCCATTGGACAAAACCATCGTATGGTTATATAGGAACTCGAAAGGATTTATTTGAGGATGGTTTCCGGTTCTGGAGAAAACGAATAGGACTATTCAGTTGTCTTTTCCTTTTTACCTTCTCTCAGGTTGCGAGTACTCCTTGGTTTAGGAGATAGTACACCTATTACGCAAATTGGATAGTCTTCTTCCAAACCTTAGGCAGGTGCCGACCGGTAGGGAATGAAGAAAACCAATTAGCCTAACGATGGTGTACAGAAAGTATTAAGTTAAGACAAAGCAACGGATTAGTAAGAGGGCAAAGTAAATTGCAACTGATATTCACGACCAAACCAGGTATTTCATTACCACTCCCAGTTCACCTTTGTATTTCTCCAGAACACTCCGTATCACTACGAAGATCCACAGTTTATTGGATATTCCATCGTATGGTTATATACGAACTCGAAAGGAACTTGTTCCAGTTCGAGGATGGATTCTGGTTCAGGAGAAATAGGAATAAGGTTTATTCAGTTGTCTTTTATTTTCACCTTCTCTTGCATTGTGAGTGCTCCTAGGATTAGGACAGTACATCCATTATGCTTATTGGATAGTCTTCTTCCAAACCATAGGCTGGTGCCGAACGGTAGGGAAGGAAGAAAACCATTTGGCCTAAAGGGGTGTACAGAAGGTAATGACTAAAGACATATAAAGGGATTTGGAGAGGTGGCAAAGAATTACACGGTTACAGTTGTGAATCTGGA
This sequence comes from Agapanthus africanus, assembly GCA_030015575.1. Lineage (NCBI taxonomy): Eukaryota > Viridiplantae > Streptophyta > Magnoliopsida > Asparagales > Amaryllidaceae > Agapanthus > Agapanthus africanus. Next base: position 371,941,773 of record JASDDO010000001.1, read on the forward strand.
TAATGGAAGAGGCATTACTAGGAATACCGGGATACCCCATCGAAACATTTCAATGCCTCAGTTTCACTGTGTACTGTTAAAGAAAACTGATTTCCTAATTAGACACTTGCTCCAGGGTATGTATTTACCAGGTTTGATTCTCACATCTATATGGTTTTACAGATGATGAGTTGGAGTAAGTTATTGGGAATTGGGTGATCATCCTCATTATATCAGGATTCGTTGTAATCGGTGATATTTGAGGAAGTCACCTGGGTTGTTTGCCGGACGGCAAATATTTAGTTTTGAATATCCGTTGTTATGCACCAATTTCAAATTGATATATCTGTACATCTATTTTTATAGAGTGAGATATACCTTTTTGAAATTATGTTCATGACATTTACCTATATCAGTTGATGGTTAGGTGAGGAGCATTAAACAGCGGTGTAATTCTTCTTAACCATAAGTACAGTTTTCAACCTACGACACACAGGGAGTGAGTTATCAGACTCAAGGGACTTATACAGAGTATTGTATGTTGTCCAGCGTCCATGAGGACAGAGGGATTGGTCCTCGTACTATATTCGGTTTACTTATGACTTCTCTAGTTTTTAGACAGGTGTTTCGTGGAAACACAGGGTCCAAATTTTGAGAAGTTATAGGTATATGAATAAAGTAGAGAACCAGGTATTGCAAGTATCGGGATTCTTCAATGTGATCGAAGATGTAGATACTTGTGTATGGCATTCAGATGAAAGTAATGATAAAGAGAACTTGCTTCTCTTTCAGGTTTCTCATAATTGGAAGCATTCCTAAGTTGAGTAACGCTCATCGGCCTCCTTCCATTTAGTAGACATGCACTGGAGACAGCTGCATGATTTGAATCTGGTTCAATTAAATCGGTGCCTCTAGTTCTATATTGGATATAGAACAGTTCATATCTTAACATTGTTAAGGTACGGGGAGTTGTCCGGCTTATGCTTAAAACCAGACTCTGGATAACTCAAGGCACGTTTCTGTAATGGCTGTTTGTGGGTTGACCCTGGCTATGATGAGGGTTGATTTTCTACCATCTGGAAGATCAATAGTGATATTGTTCTAGACTCGCCACAGTTTTAATAAAAATGGATTTTTTCAGAAAACAGTAGTGGGAGTATGGTAGAACTGGAAGTGATTCCAGAACCACAAACGATTACTGAAGATTTGATAGGAACCTATAGATTCAATCTGGTTTAACATTCCATTGGCCACTCTGCAGATACGGTGGGTAACCTCACGCACCCAAGAGGTACTCCGGTAGCCTCAAGGACGGTGACAGGGAGGTTCTTGTTTACCCAGACTTACCATTGCTGTTGTTCCAGACTGTGAGACCCGGCAGGAGGATGAGTATAGCGTCATTCTAAACTAGTTTTAGAAGTGTACGTTTATATGACTCTGCCAGAGGGCTGTCGTGGTCTGTGGGAGCAGCGGAAGCATGGTGGACAAGTGGCTTATGTCTATTTATAGACAAAAGTAGATATAGCGGAGATAGATCATCAATTTCTGATGTGACAGTTATAGGTTTGACTTCATCAGAATAGGGGATGGATCTGTTGAGAAGGTAGTAGGGTGTGATGTCATGGTATTTGGATAACATACACAGAGTAGGAAGTGATATTCCTATACTACGATCGGTTATACTTTGGTCGTCACACAGTGGTTTCTCCACATGGGACTTGGACATTATATCAAACATACTGGTTATTAGATCTATGGTTTTAGATTTAGATTTGGGTGGTTTCCCAATTAAGGGTACTTAGACAGCATTCTAAGAGTATTTAGAATGGACGACTCCTGGCACGGTAGTGTCCCTGCAGGTGATGGAGTCACCCTCTCTAAAGGTGTCTTACAGACTAAAGGGGTGAGGGATGTGCATAATTGGCAGATCACTTGCTTAGGCAATTAAGTCAATCATGAGATATCAAGTACCACACCAGATGTTGTTTTTGCACTAGATGCAATAAGTTGATATTGATCCAATCCTGGAGAAACGTTCGGAAGCAGTTTTAGAACATAAGTGGATGTTCTAGGGATATGATAACGACAGCCTCATTCGGGAGACAGTTATCATTCCAGGCTTCCAAGGTGACCTGGACGACAAGGAGGTCATCAGAGCTATAGTTTTCCCTCTGACGAGGGGCAGTATTTTGGGCAGGTGATCCAAGCAGATACTGAGGGAGGCATGGCGCAGGATACTGATTAAGTTCAGTTGACGATACAGTCTAAGAAGTTTGGATTTGGAGTTCATTTATGAGCTAGGTCCCATCAGACATCCAGACACATTCTAAGACAGGTATTGCTCATTTCGGGAGATGGCTTTCTCCGCGAACTTGAGATATAGAGAGACATAGAAAGAAACATCAAAGCGGATCCACTCACTGAGGCTATTCCTCGAACGCAATAGTTTCGCAAACGAGCTTTGTGAGACTGACTAGTAGGGGAGTTGGGTGTTCGGTATCACACGGGCTGTGAGTATGCGACATCGCAATAATTAGCCTTGAGTGAAAGTGGGAGATTGTTGGAGATAATGCCCTCAGAGTCAATTATTGGATCACAGGTACGTGATTGCAATGATTGAGAGAGGACCTATCCCGGGAGGACAGTCTTACTCAAGATGATAGTATGCTATCTGGTTTATCTTTATCATCGTGTACTGCTTTAGGTGACCTGACAGATCGCTATTACACGTTGATAGAGCCCCTAGGATTCTTGCTTGACTGCCAGTAGTATGAGGGCGATCATATACGTGAGAGCTGGTAGTCTATAAGCACATCCTTAAATGGTCCCTAGTCGTGGGAGTTTCGAGACAGGGCATCGATACTCCAGAGTAGACTAGTGTATACAGTCGAGACCCCGACGAGGGGCGGTGGCCGGTCTCACAAGCCACTGGTGTCAGTTGGTTTATCTAAGTTGTATACAGGTGCTCATTAGGTTATGAGTACACCGGACAGGACTCGCCGGGAACATGCTAGTTGGTCTTATACCTGACGTCAGATAGCAGTTCCCTGGTGACATGTGTACATGTTAGTTCATCGACCTGAGGATCGTCATTTGTCTCGTGTGAGTTCCCACTGTACTTTGATTACTACCCTACCACGCTTAAAGGAGACATGCAAACAGGTTTTAGATGGGTACAGTCCCGAGCCATATGGAGGCAGTGAACGGATCATCGGGGGTTCGTCTCTCCCGGTATTGGGGGTGAGGTCGCGCTGTGTCTAGGAGAGCCAGAACATGAAAAGTCCTTGGCCAAGGTAGGAGATTTACTGGTAGGTATTCCAGTAGTATCTCAGGATGTTCTGGGCTGATCTCTGACACGACTTGTACCGCTTTTGGGGGTCTGACTTTTACCAACCCTGTAGGCCCGTCATGCAATGCTCATAGACCAACGGACCGGACTGTACGGATATTGTCACTGACAGGCTCAGTAGGGTGTCAGGATGAGTTCGCTCATCGACGTCCCTTTTGGTCAATAGCTGGTGGCCCGTCACTTATTGGCTTATACCTCTGACGTGCTAGTGGTTAAATCCACAACCAAGGTGTTGACGAGTCTTTAGAGTCCCCCACATCCAGTTGCTCAAGTTTTCGGGCGAAACGCTGTAGAGGCCGTATGAAGATATGGCAGGGTTCGATCAGATACGTACGGTATTGCTCGGATCCTGATCTGACGGTTTATACTAGCGGGCTTTGGTTTAAGCCGGATCCTAGTATAGTACAGTGTAGATTTTGTCTCATTGCATTTGTATTCGGTCGGAATACAGAAGCGGGTGTGTTTGCACAGTAGTCGGGTTTTTCTTGTAATTTATTACGGGACCAGTTTTATGGAGTTGCCAGTTTGTTTCCGTTTCGGCCATTTTCATTTGTATCTTTCAATGGCCGAAGATTGGTGGAGGAGGGCTTATTTGCATTTGTGCAAATAAGCATTTGTGAAGGGTGTTCTTTGCATTTTGTTTCATATTGATGGTTTTCATGACGGGTGCACATCCATTAACTTGATTAATCCATCATTGCTTGACTTCTATCTTCATTATGGCTTGACTTTTGGAAGTGATGATTGTTGTTTGAGTGTTGGACTTTCCTAGTGATCATTTCTTGCATGATGTCCATTCCTCTCACTTGCATTATTCTTGTGGCTATCTTTTCATACTCCCTCTCTCATTCTCTCCACTCCCATATGCATGGCCGGCCAAGTAGGGGCTGCCCAATTTTTGGGTATGGGAATTTTGCTCTTTTCATGCTACAAAATTCCTAAAGTTTCATCTCCAAAAAGTCTTAGTTCCTTTCCTCCATCAAAGGCAACATCCACTACCCCAAAATGAGACACGAGTTCTACACACATTCTACAGCAAACCTTGGGCACGTCGGCTAGCCAACTTCGTGCACGAATTGCCTCGGTATAGAGGTGGGAGCCCGTAAAAGAAGCCGGCGACGTGGTGCTCTTCTGGCGACGTGGTGGAGACTGGAGATTCCGTGGGAGATCGGGACAACGACGAGAAGACCGGAGGACACAGATCACTCGGTATATCTCTCTTCCCATCTTGTAGTTAGCTAGGACTAGTTTAATGGCACGATCCGGGTTTATAGTGCGTGGTGGTGCCGGTTTGAAAAGTTAAAGTAAATCACCGCTTCCGCATTCCGGCGTCGGATTAACGGCCGGGGCGCCACCGTGCACTTACATCCTTAGCCAAAACCACTGCTCCATTGTTATCGCAATACAAAGGTATTGGATGCTCAATGGATGGAACCACTCCAAGTTCAGTAATGAAATTCTTGATCAAGACAGCCTTTTTGGCAGCATCGTTGGCAGCGATGTATTCAGCCTCCATCGTCGAGTCTGCCACGGTTTCCTACTTGGAACTCTTCCAGCTAACCGCCCCTCCGTAAAGGGTAAAGACAAATCCCGACTGTGGCTTAGAGTCGTCCTTATCACTCTGGAAGATCGAATCGGTAAAGGACTCCACTTGGAGTTTTCCGTTACCATACACCAAGAGCATCTCTTTAGTCCTTCGCAAGTACTTGAGAATGCTCTTCATAGCTGTCCAGTGACTCTCTCCAGGATCAGCTTGATACCTGCGCACCACACTTAGTGAGTATGCTACATCAGGTCTGTGACATAGCATCGCGTACATGATAGAGCCTACAACCAAAGCATAGGGTATCCCTTGCATACGAGCGCTCTCCAAATCAGTCTTGGGAGACATCTCTTTGGAGAGAGTGACTCCAGAGATTGTGGGTAAGTTCCCACGCTTGGATTCTTCCATACTAAAGCTCTTTAGTATGGTGTCAATGTACCTGGATTGGGACAATCCCAATATCCGTTTGGATCTAACTCTATAGATCCTAATTCCCAATATGCAGGAGGCATCACCAGGATCTTTCATTGAGAATCTTTATGATATGAAGAGCTTGACCGATTGCAGCATAGGAATATCATTTCCTATCAAGAGTATGTCGTCCACGTACAATATGAGGAAAAGATCCTTACTCTCTGCAACCTTCTTGTAAATACAAGGTTTATCTACGTTTTTGACGAAATCAAACTCTTTGATAACGACGTCAAAGCAGATGTTCCAACTCCGCGATGCTTGCTTTAATCCATAAATGGATTTAAGCAGCTTGCACACCTTCCCGCTGCTCCCACTATCTACGAAGCCCTCTGGCTGAGTCATGTACACGCACTCTTCTAAATCACCGTTTAGAAAGGCGGTCTTAACATCCATTTGCCAGATTTCGTAATCATGATATGCAGCGATGGCAAGCATGATCCGGATGGATTTAAGCATAGCCACTGGAGAAAAGGTTTCGTCATAGTCCACACCTGGTCTTTGACGAAAACCCTTTGCAACAAGTCTAGCTTTGAAAGTCTCCACTTTCCCATCTACACCAAGTTTTTTCTTGAAGATCCACTTGCTCCCAATGGGTTTTACCCCTTCAGAAGCAACATCCAAAGTCCATACTTTGTTGGTGTACATGGATTCCATCTCGGACCGCATAGCATCCAGCCACTTCACTGAGTCCCCACTCGTGATGGCCTGCTCGAAGCTAGTTGGGTCATCATCCTCCATGATGCAATCCTCGCTCCCACCATCCATGAGAAAACCGTAGTATCTCTCAGGTTGGCGAGGAACCCTACTAGATCGGCGGAGAGGCTGAGGTTCGTTGGGAGCTACTGAATCCTCTGGTTCCACTAAATCTTCTATTATGGTTTGTTCAGCTGGAACCTCTTCCAGTTCTACCTCAGGGCCACTAATCTCTTTTGCATGAAATTCCTTTCTAAAAAGGTGGCATGTTGAGCAACAAATACTCTTTGTTCCTCACTGTGGTAGAAGATATACCCTCGCGAATGCTTGGGATATCCAACAAATTTACACAAAACAGACCTTGCCTCGAGTTTGTCCGGTTTTGTCTTTTGACATAGGCTGGGCAACCCCATATCTTTATAAAATTAAGATATGGTCTCTTCCCCTCCCATATCTCATATGGGGTGGTAGGCACAGATTTGGTAGGAACCCTATTCAGTAGATATGCTGCTGTTTCCAGTGCATATCCCCAGAAGGAAATAGATAACTCAGCTACACTCATCATAGAGCGCACCATATCTAATAGGGTGCGGTTCCTCCGTTCTGATACACCGTTGTGCTGTGGTGTATATGGAGGAGTCAGCTGAGAGAGAATCCCATTCTGTTTTAGGAAGTCCAGGAATTCACTGCTCAAGTATTCACCTCCTCGATTAGATCGAAGGATTTTAATACTTTTTCCGGTTTGGTTCTCGATTTCTTGTTTTTATTCTCTAAATTTCTCAAAAGCTTCAGACTTGTGTCTTATCAAGAACACATGTCCGTATCTTGAGAGATCGTCAGTGAATGTAATGAAGTACGAAGAACCATCCCTAGCATGTGTAGACATGGGACCGCATACATCACTATGTATCAGTCCCAAGAGTTCGGTAACTCTTTCCCCGTGTCCCATAAACGGAGTTTTGGTCATCTTTCCTTTGAGACATGACTGGCAAGTGTCATAAGATGAAAATTCGAACGGTTTCAAATATCCATCCTTATGCAACTTAGCTAGTCGTGTCGTATTGATGTGACCCAGTCTACAATGCCACAAGAAGGATACGTTCAGTTCTGAACTCTTCCTCTTGTGTGTGTTTGTTATGCTTAGAACTGTTGATTGATTTAGAACATAAATTCCATTGCATAACGTGCCCGATCCAACCAACTTTTGGTTACGGAAAATGTTCATAACATTATCCTGTAATACAAAATTATATCCCTCTTTACTCAACAAATAAACCGATATAATGTTGCATATCAGTTTCGGCATGTAATAGCATTCGTTCAGAATCAATGTATTACCAGTTGGTAATACAAGGTGATATTCCCCGACGGTCTTAGCTGCAACAATTGCACCATTTCCAACTCGTATGTCTTTATCACCTTCTCCAAGTTCTCTACCTTTCCTAAGCCCATGTAACTGATTACATATATGGGATCCTGACCCGGTATCTAATACCCAGGACGTAGGGCAAATGGAGAAACCGTTCTCTGTAACGAACACACCTGAAGAAAATGCATCAATATGTACTTTCTTCATTCGGGTGGCATGGGAATCCTTGTATTCCCCTATGTCCTGTTCAGTCCTATAACTCTTATAAGAAAGAACGGAACCAACGTTCCCCAGCACAGTATAACTTGCGGGTTCGGTCAATACATCTATGTTATTATCTTGATTAATGCATGACATGGTCGCTACCTGGAGAGAGAGAGAAGAAAACACTTTAGCGTATGCTCTTGCAAGATCAGATTGGTTATTATGTTATCTAATCAGGATGGCTCCCACTATTTTTATCAAATCTTCCTTCAAACCCTAAAAGGAAAGATAAGCCAGGATTAATTACACCCTACAACTTCGTCGATCTTTCAGCCAAGCCAGTGTCGGTACTTTGAGGGAGGTTCCCCGTGCTTTCGCACGGACCTAATTAAAGTAAACCTCGTTTTCCTAGAGGCGTAACCCCGTTGACACCTTTCTAGACACCTACTTGATCGGCTAATTGTCCTGTGTAAAATTCTCTCAGGAGTAACAATTACTCGCAGTGGGTATCGGGATCCAACTATCTCATAGAAGGTATGCAATCTCATTGCAAATTTCAACACTTGAAATTCCCGATAATATTTTTCCCCAAGCATCCTATGACCTTGACGGAGGTCAACAAACCACAGGGTGCAAGTCAAGTTCAACCCGTCATTTCTTGATTGAATCAAACCCACTCGCACGACCCTTGACGGAGGTCAACAAGGTCGTACGACTACCCTAATCTAATCTGCATCATATGCATAAGCAGATAAATACTAGTTAGCTACCGCACACTACGCCTTGACGGAGGTCAACAAACGTAGCATGAATACTAAGTAGGATTTATCTGAAATGACGGAGGGCTACGACAGGTTTTTCTGAAAACTTATTGCGTAATGAACTTGATATCGTTGTAGAATCAAGTGAAGTTTTGAAATGGAGTGATTTTGAGGCTTTATTAGTTTTGCTAAAGAGGTCACACCCGGTGAAGGGATCTCGGCTCTTTCCTTATCGAATAAGGTGCAGGACATATCATATATATCACTATGCAAAGTAAAACTCCAAAAGCAGTCAAAAGTCAAACCGAGTGTTGTAGCATCTGCCAGTTTTGCTAAAGAGGTCACTCCCGGTGAAGGGATCTCGGCTCTTTCCCCATCGAATAAGGTGCAGGGTATATCATATATACCGCTATGCAAAGCAAAACTGTAGCTACCCTTTTATTTGAAAATTTGATTCTACAACAACTTTTAGGTTTCTTTTCTTTCATTAATCATATTAATGAAGTCCCATCATTTAAGTCACCTAAACATCACAGATAAATACAACGTACACTTATGCCATCCGCATTCGCCTCGATGTCCCCTCGTGCACCGTTAGGTTAGGTAACTAACAACAGAGCAGGGCAGGGCTAGTGCGGGTGCAAAACATAAGTAACGTCTATATAATATATCATATATACTATATACTGTATTTATCACAGCACATCATATGATCACATCACAGATATCGCAGCAGAAACATAGATATAATGTGGGATATACTAGGACGTCCGTATTTAGTATTTAGCCAATAATAGAAAATACGGATTCCACAGTCGCGATGAATAGCCAAGCCCACACCCTGGACCCCTACGGGAACGGCAAGCGACCCTACCAATTCTGAAGTTTAGGAGACCCGGTCTCGACTCCTCGAGATGGCCTCCCACTGAACCCCAGAACCCGGTCACTCGTGCTCCCCTCCTTGGGTCCATCCTAATGCGGAAAAGTAAATAATATACAACACTGGTGGCATCAACCTCAACCCGGAAGTGCCCCAAATAAAAGAATATTACATTACATTTGAATTTACATGAATGAAAATATAAAACTCTCATCTCACATAAAAAAACCCCGGCTATTCAATCGCGACAATCCTGCACATCATATCTCAGCAACACATAATATCTCATATCATCAACGTAAGTAAGTATGCATACACCGACTGTCGTCGACGTATAGCAACGACAATCGGCAATACCACTACATACTACACTTACGGTCACCGAAAAGAAAGTGAAAAACTGCAATATCTGGAATCCACATTCTCTTTAGACATCGTAAATGCGGAATATCACATACTTCGTATTTCATGTCTACTAATATGAATTCCACACATTGCATCACATTCTAGATAAACAGATAGTATTAAAGTTTTCGAACGAACGATCAAATACCCAAGATTCGCTAAAGCTCAACACTTGAGCGAAGTTCAAAAACCCGGAGTGTGACACAGTAGTAGCGGTCCAGCCGTAGAAGGGTCAAGCCAACGCCTCACATGTGGCACGCCGTACTGCCCCAAACCCTAAGGTTCAAAGGGCAGTTCAAGAAGGTCACATAATCGAGTTAAGGTTTGTTGTCTTCTAGAGGGTCCACCACAAAACTTGCACGTATCTCCAAAATATTAAAACCCCGTGAAAAGTGAGCAAATGATACTCGTTCAAACACTTCAGTACTTTCTAATTTACCCCGAAAAGAAACGAAATGAAAATTCCGATCGAATTGTCGAGTCCAAAACCATCTCCAGAATTTTCAACAGTTGTCACGCCCCGAAAGTACGGAACGCGACTGGCACTTAGATTACGAGACGTCTAAAGGCGTATCGTAACCTAAGTCAGCCAAAGCCCAGAAGAATCTAAACCAAAATCAAGAGAGAGTGAAGGAAAACCTTAAATGAAAACGGTTTTTAAATCAATTAAGTTGCTTAGAATCCAAAAAAAAACATCAAAAATTCCCGAAAATTTCGGCAGAGTCTCCCCTGTATATTCTATCCCCCAAAATGGGTACAACAAGATAATAAACCTGTAATCATAAAATGGCATCCCCAAGCGGGAGCTAGCTCTTCGCCCAAGGCGGATCACAACCACATGCAATATAATAGCAATATCAAGAAAAGAGCATAAAAGAAATGCAAAATATCAGAAAACACAACGCCGGCTCAAGTGAGCTCGACCCAAAAGAAACCACAAATATACAATCTCTCAGTCTCATCATGTTGGATATATGTATGCCCTAGAGGCCATTATATGATAGTGGATGTATTTATACATGTATATATATTCAGTATGCATTCTTGCTCGACATGATAGTATGTTGTCTGGTTATTCTTTATCTGACAGTTGCTTTTATTCATTCATACATGCTGATAAAGCCCTGAGGATATCTGCTTGACTACTCTGATTATGATAGAGATCATACTAGTGGGACATTTGTAGTCTATAAGCATATCCTGAAATGTCCCTAGTCGGAGGTGTATCGAGACGGGGCATCGATATACCAGAGTAGACTAGCGTATATGATACTAGACCCATGTGATGGGCGATGGATGTTCCCATATTCATCGATGTTTGACATCAAGATCATATACGGGTGCTCAGTGCTGACTGGGTACACTGGACGGACACACCGAGAACTCCTACATGGAATTATATCTATCGTCGGATAGCAGTTCTCAGGTGACACTGGTACAGGTTAGTCTGTAGACCCGAGATCGTCATGGAGTCTTGTGTGTTCTCCCACTGTACTTTGATTGCCACCCTACCATGGCTCTACTGACGTGCAAACAGGTGGCCGTTGGGTACAGTCCCGAGACACACGAAGGCAATGAGCGATAGGAGGGGTTTCGTCTCTCCCGGTATTGGGAGTTGATGCTGTGCTGTGCCCGACTGGTTATAACAGCAAGTCCCTGGCCAGGGCTGCTGAGATTTGCTGATAAGTGTTATCAGTAGTTTCTCGATCTGTTATAGACCATTCACCGGCACGACTTATTGAGTTATTGGGGTCGACGTGACCATCCCTAGGATCGATATGCAGCATATCTGACGAAGAGACCGGACTGTACGGTAGTGTTGCCGGATGGCTCGACGGGAGTTGTAGCAGGTTCGCTTGTTTTCTTCTGATCGCTCAATACCCGGGTAGCCGTTACGTTTAGCTGACCGCTTGCGGCTTGGGGGACTTGATATGATCATTACCCTCTACTGGTGTATTGACGAGTCTTAGAGTCCCACAAAGGAGTTACCCAGTCCAGGCGAAACGTTGTGGTGCGCATATGCGATATGCGCATGCACCCGATTAAAAAGTGCGTATATGATACCGAACATTGATCGGGTGGCCTGCTTTTGGTGGGGTCGTATGAGATATGACCGGATTGATAAATTAAGTGTTGATTTATCATCTAACCATTAGTTTTCTCACTTGAAACCTTTCTAGGGTTTGATGGATGTATGCATGCATGCATGTGTTTCTTTCTTCCTTTCTAGTTTCATGCACATGTAGATGTGCATACATGTATACATACATACACCCATCCATCATGGTTGATTGCATATGGAAATGGTGGCAATATAAGACTCACACCATAGATTAAATAATGTATTATTATTTAATTTTGGTTTTAAAGCAAAATGAAAAAGGAAAGGATAATCATTCTTGATTCTACACTCTTCTTCTAACCTAACCTATCTCAACTACCACTAACCTATGGTTATCCTTCTCTTTATCATTTAAAACCCAAGTTAAACTAACTATCCATCATTTAATCATGGTTGAAGTTAAGAAGGAAATAAATATATATAGTGATATATATTTCATTTTCTTCTTAACTCAAGGTTATCTTTTTACACCTCTTGTTTAAACTAGCCACCATCTTCATCCTCCTTCATCTTTTCCTCTCTAGTCTTTTCTAGTGAGTTAAATACAACTAAAGAAAGGTTTTTGAAGTGAGATTCCAAACCACAACATCATTCTACTCAAGTCTAGCCAACTTGATTAGAGTGTTTCCTTCGGTTTTCCAAAGTAGCGAGCTTGGACGGAGTACTCCGTGGTGGATCGTCGTGGACGCAAGGGAACTTCAAGTGGACCTCGATTCAACACCCAAGACACCAAGGAGTCTAGCAAAGGGGAGCTACAAAGGTTGTAGCCTTCAAACCCTAATCTTTACTAGCTTAATGTTTTATAACCCTAATTTTCTATTATCGATCCCTTTGCATGTTAGTTTAGCACCATAAAAATTAAAACTTTGGGTCATGTGATGCTTCAAAACTCTTCATAGGGTGCTAAACAAACCTTTCATTGGTATCAGAGCCGACCTAGAACATTAGGCGACGTTTTTACGAAGTGAAAACCCCGATCGGACAAAAATACGGTATTTTTGGGTGCTCTCTGGAAATTTTCTAAAATTTGATAATTTGCAGAATTAAAAATATGTAAAAAAATACAGCAGGAAAAAATAAGGATTACGGTACAAAAATTTTCCAGTGAACAGTGATTCTCGCCGCGGAAACACGGCCTAAGCTTGCTTAGGCCGCGGTTCCGCGGCCGTATATATGAATTGATGGATACCTTTTGTACAGTAATTCATGAATCTGCTTGTATAAAATTTTGGATATTTTTAATCTGTATTTGGTTTTGAAAAATTCTGGAGATGGTTTTGGACTCGTCAATTCGATCGGGATTTTCATTTCGTAGTTTTTCCGGGTAAATTAGAAAGTATTGAAGTGTTTGAACGAGTATCATTTACTCACTATTCACGGGGTTTAAATACTTTGGAGATACGTGCAAGTCTTTTTGCGGTGGTCCCTCTAGAAGACAACAAACCTTAACTCGATTATGTGACCGTCTCGAACTGCCCTTTGAACCCTAGGGTTTGGGGCAGTACGGCGTGCCACATGTGAGGCGTTGGCTTGACCCTTCTACGGCTGGACCGCTACTACTGTGTCACACTCCGGATTTTTGAACCCTACTCAAGTGTTGAGCTTTAGTGAATCTTGGGTGCTTGATTGCTCGTTCGAAAACTTTAATACTGTCTGTTTTTCTGGAATGTGATACAATATTTGGAATTCATATAGTTTAGGCATGAAATACGAAATATGTGATATTTCGCATTTATGATGTCTAAAGAGAATCTGGATTCCAAATATTGTAGTTTTACACTTTCTTTTCTGTGACCGTAAGTGTAGTATGTTAGATATCGCCGGTTTCATTGCTATACATCAACGACAATTGGGGTATGCATACTTACTTACGTTGATGATATGAGATATTATGTGTTGCTGAGATATGATGTGTAGGATTGTCGCGATCGAATAGCCAGGGGTTTTTGTGAGATGAGAGTTTTATATTTTCATTCATGTAAATTCAAATGTAATGTAATATTCTTTTATTTAGGGCACTTCCAGGTTGCGGTTGTGTCACCAGTGTTGTATATTATTTACTTTTCCGCATTAGGATGGACCCAAGGAGGGGAGCACAGGTGACCGGGTTCTGGGGTTCAGTGGGAGGCCATCTCGAGGAGTCGAGACCGGGTCTCCTAAACTCCAGGATTGGTAGGGTCACTTGCCGCTCTCGTAGGGGTCCAGGGTGTGGGCTTGGCTATTCATCGCGACTGTGGAATCCGTATTTTCTATTCTGGCTAAATACTAAATACGGACGTCGTAGGATATCCCACGTTATATCTATGTTTCTGCTTCTTGTGTTCTGTGATATCTGAGACGAATGACATATTATATATATGATATATAGTAGACGTTGCTTATGTTTTACACCCGCGCTAGTCCCGTCCCGGTATGCCGTTAGTTAAGTAACCTAACGGTGCATAACGGAACATTGCGGCGAATGCGGATGGCATAAGCGTACGTGTTATTTTCGTTTCTTTTCTCTGATTGGCTTAAGGACTTAAATGATGGGATTACATTAATGTGATTAATGTAAAGAAAATAAACCTAAAAAGATGTTGTAGAATCGGATTTAAAAACTACTCGGCTATTTATGAAAAAGCTGCATTTCAAAACTACGGAGCTTAAGCCACTCCTTTTGAAAACCATTTGATTCTACAACGATATCAAGTTCAAAGCGTTAAAGATTTTCTTAAAAATCATTCGCAACCCTCCGTCATTTTAGGAAGTAGAGTACTTAGTATTCGTGCTACGTTTGTTGACTTTAGTTAAGGCGTAGTGTACGGTAGCTAAGTGATGTCTTCCTACACTGCATATGATGCAGATTAATTAGGACATTCATGCGACTTTGTTGACCATAGTTAAGGGTCATATCGGTGGGTCTAATTGATCAAGAAATGACGGGTAGAACTTGACTGGTACTTATGATTTGTTGACCATAGTTAAGGTCATAAGTACTAGGGGTAAAAATTACATCGGGAATTTCAAGTGTTGAAATTTGCAATGAGATTGCATATCTTCCATGTGATGGTTGGATCCCGATCCCACTGTGGGCAATAGTTGCTCCTAGGAGAGTTTTACAGTTTACAATTAGCTAACTCATTAGGTGTCTAGAAAGGTGTTAACGGGGCTCCGCCTCTGGGAAAACGAGGTTTACTCTAATTAGGTCCGTGCGAAAGCACGGGGAACCTCCCTCAAAGTACCGACACTGGCCTGGCTGAACGGTTAGCAAAGTTGTAGACTGTAATTAATCCTGGCTAGTTTTTCTTTTTAAGGTTTGAAAGAAAAACTTGATAAAAAGCAGTGGGAAACATCGATTAGACAAGATAATAAACCAATCTAATCTGTGCAAGACATCACTAGGTCGCATATACAAGATAAAGTGGTAGATGGAGAATACTAGATACAATGATAAAGCAAAAGAAATAAAGTGTGCTCGCAACCCACCTACGGGCGATGTCGCGAGTCTGAGTAAAAGGAGCTGATGATAAGATAGCCCGCCGCTACAAGGGTGACGGGTCCGACCTATAAGACACTGTGGCATAACGGGGGTGAGTTGCCAGCTCGTGAGTAAATATAACATCTAATAAGGCAATCGTAAGAATGCACGCAATGCACCACAACATGCATGTCCATATGTGATATAATAGCTCTAGTATGCATGCACATGTATGCAATGTCATTTCTAACTCTTTAAGTGTTTTAAATGCCAAGGGTACTGCGTTCTTAACTTTAGAAAATGAATATCCGTATAATAGCTAAGTACCATCAAGAAATCATCTGAAAACCCGTGTCAAGCATCGACACCAAATAGGAATCATATCTGTCTCAATATCGGGCTCCGTCAGTCCGGATCGGCCCATATCATAAATCTCACGACAACGGTCGGTATCCTCCGGATATCCGCCGCGCCAGACATCACCGGTAGGTAGTCTTCCCCTGCCAGGCTCATCGTCTACAACTCGATCTTCTTGCCCCGAGGTACCATACCGGGCCCACCATGTACCCGAGACGGTTCATCCACTCCTCGAATCGGGTCTCGAAATCCAACAGAAAACATGAAAACTCATGGTGGGAGACATATACATCACGAGAAAACCGCAACTTTGTTTTAAAAATGATAAATATAAGCTTTTGTTAAATCCTTGCGGTTTTCCCCAAAAATCCAGAAATCGCAGCAATACTGAAATCCTCAAGAAAATCAAAATGTTCATATGCTATATATGCTAAATGTCTATGATATCAATGTATATGATGTGAATTTTGGCTAGAAAGCTATGTAAATATGATGATAATGCGAGGTATATGCAAGCTATGCAATTTCAGATATCATGTATGAATACAAGTGACGATACTAAGTTAAACAGGTTCTATAGTGCACGTGGCATGGCAATTACCAAAGGCGTGTGTGTCACATGAATAGTGCGCATGCAACAGATGCCAATGGTAATGGTGTTCGTGTCATACGAAGTGTTATCGCATATGTGTATATGAATGTTATATGAATGTCCATGCAATTTAGTATACGGTTAGCTGTGAGGGTATGCAATGCAATAAAGGGGTAAGCTATCTAGCAATACAAGTCTTGCAAGAAATAGGGTAATCCTAACTAGGGGCGCATCGCGCCATCCAGACGATTCCCCCGTAGATGAATACATCTACTCACCTGAAATCCCCGCTAATCCGATCCGACCACCGCCTTGCCTTTACGCGCCGTGTCCGATATTTCCCCGACCGATCCTATATTTGCACAACACCAAGCATAAGATTACAAAACCTAAAACGACGCAAGTCACAATATACAATTATCGACGCTCTCGAATTAAACATAACATACACTCGGTGCGCGGGAAAACGCACGAAAATCGCTAATCGTTAACTAAAATCGTCATTTCGGGGAAATCGACAAAACTAAAACCCGACTAGGCAAAACCCCGCATTCGCGCACACTAATAGTCGTATGAGATGCTAATTATATTGCCAAAATAACACAATTAGATCACCTCCTAAAATTTTAGAAAAACTAGTAAGCAATTAGCATAGTAATATCGATGAAATTGTCGCGATTTAACGGTGTAGCGATCGCTACATCGCATAACCATCCGATCTAATACACTAGATGGCCACAAAACTAATCCAAACACACTTATTCAACTTCAAACCCTAATTAGGGCATCTCCACCTCTCTTGAATTTCAAAAAAACCAACCATTACAATAAAATTAACACTTTAAAACACTAAACTAGCTTATTTAAACTACAAATTTAACAACTAGTTTAGGATTTATACCTCCCAAGTGAACCCCAACTTGCACTTGACCTTGAAAGATGCCTCCTTTCACCTTGTTTTAAAACAAATTAGGGTTGGAAAGAGGTGGACAAGGATTATGGTTTGAATTTATGAAGAAAATGGTGTATTTTTGTGGATTTTCATTGATTTTTGTAAGAATTTGAAGGAAAAATGAGAAGGGAAAGTGGGGTGCATCAGCTGAATAGCTCGGCCAGAGCTAGGAGGGGTGAGTTGTGAGAGATTTGTGTAGAAATTTCTACACAAAAAGTCATTCCCAAGCTCAATTAATGTCCATCACATCAAATTTTCACAAAAAAACCCTTTTTCATTCATTTTTTTGCCATGAAACAACAAATCTTAGAAAGTTTTGGTAAAATTTTTGTTAATACTTAATTTTAGTTTATAATGGTTCCTAAGTGTGTAATTTACCTAATTAAATTTGTATTTATCACTAATTAAATGTATTTTTAAAAGCTTAAAATAATATTAAAAATAATTAATTACGAATTTTTTTTTATTTAACTAGAAAATTATAAGTGACATTTTAGTGACAAAATTATAGTAATATTTTATCTAAATTTTGTATAATTAGGTCTACAATAAAAAATACCTATTTTGACTTTTTACGGAAAAAGCCGAAAAATTAGCCGATTACCGAAAAACTGCCTAAACGATTTTCGAAGGGTTACAACAGTAGATTCAGATTAAACATACTCAAAATATATACAAGCAGGTAGGGAAAAACACTGTACCAAAATTAGTGAAAGATCCCTCTGTACGGCCGCGGAGCCGCGGCCTAAGCAAGCTTGGGCCGCAGTTCCGCGGTCAATTGTACTGTTCATGGTCTCGAATTTTACAGTTGGTCTTAGATTTAACTGCTGTATTTTTTGAGTATTTTTAATTCTGAAAAATGACAGATTTTAAAAAATGTCCAGAGAGTGTCCCGTAACGTCGTATTTTGATCCGATCGGGACTTTTACTTCGTAAAAATGTCGCCTAATGTTCTAGGTCGGCTCTGATACCTATGTTGGGTTAGCCTAGCATCACATGAAGGGTTTGGAAGCATCACATGAACCAAAGATTGAATTTTTATGGTGCTAAGTTAACGAACATAGAATCGTTCCTTGAAAATTAGGGTTTCTAAAACTTGCACATCATCATATGAAAGAAAAGCTAGGGTTTTGAGAGTACAACCTTTGTAGCTCCCTACGCTAGACTCCTCGGCTACCTAGGGTTTGAAAAAGCTCCGCTTGAACTCCTCTAGGTCACTGATGATCCACCCGGAGTCCGCTTTGTCCAAACTTGCAACTTCACCCGATCAAGAGAACGAAATGAAGCTAACACTCCAAACAAGTGGGCTAGACTTGTGTAGAATGGTGTTGTGGTTCTCTTTCTCACTTCAAAATCCTAACTTGATGAGTATATTGCTCACTACAAAAATCTAGAGAGCAAATGAGAGAGGAAGAAGAAGATGATGGCTATATCTTTTCCAAGAGTGAAAAGAATAACTCTCTTTTAGAAAAATGAAAATATATGAATATATATTTTCTTGTTCTCATCTCAAACCATGGTTTAAACAATGAATATATTATTGAACTTGAGTTAAAACACAAAAGGAAAGTTTACCCAAGGTTAAAAGGTGGGTAAGAATGGTTAGGTCAAAAGAAGAGTGTAGAAACAAATCAATCATAACCATTTTCTTTTTCCTTTTTTTTTAAAATCAAATGCAATAAAATCCATATTTAAAACCATGGTGTGAGTCTTATATTGCCACCATTTTCATGTATGTACAACCATGAAGGATGTATATATGTATGCATGGGTGTATGTACATCCATATGTGCATGAATCTAAAAAGAAGGCATACATGCATGCATACATCCATCAAACTCAAGAAAGGATTTCTAGTGAGAAACTAATGGTTAAATGTTAAATCAACACTTGGTTTATTAATCCGGTCATATCACATATGACCCTAACCATAAGCGAGCCGTCCGATCAATATACGGTATCCTATACGCGCATTTCAATCGGGTCCATGCGCATATCGCATACGCGCACCACAACGTTTCGCCTGGACTGGGTAACTCCTTTGTGGGACTCTGAGACTCGTCAATACGCCGGCAGTGGGTGATGATCATTTCAAGCACCCCCAAGCCGCAAGCGGTCAGCTAAACGTAACGGCCACCCGGGTATTGAGCGATCAGAAGAGAACAAGCGAACCTGCTACAACTCCCGTCGAGCCAATCGGCAACACTTCATGTACAGTCCGGTCTCCTCGTCTGATATGTCGCATATCAAGTCTAGGGGTGGTAAACGTCAGACCCCAATAACCAATAAGTCGTGCCGATGTGAGGCTCATAACGGGTCGAGAAACTACTGGTAACACTTACCAGTAAATCTCCAATCAGCCCTGGCTAAGGACTTTCCTGTTACGGCCAATCGAGCACAGTGCAACATCAACCCCCAATACAGGGAGAGACGAAACCCCTCCTATCGCTCATTGTCTCCATGTGACTCGGGACTGCACCTAAAAACCACCGTTTTGCACGCCCTCATGGACGTGGTAAGGTGGAAATCAAAGCACAGTGGTGTAACGTTTTGAAAATCGTTTCGGTGAAATTTCGAAAAATCGGTAAAACAACGGGTGTTTTCCGTAAAAATCAAGATATAAATATCTTTTAATATAAAATTAAATATACATATTCTAGCTATGTAATTGCTAGTATTTGGTGTTTATTGAGCCACTTGTAAAATTTCTAGTTTACTGAAAAAAATTTCCGAAATTAATTATTTTAATATTATTTTAAGCCGTCACTAATACATTTAATTAGGGATAATTATAATTTGGAATGGGTTAATCATACACAAATGAACCATGACAACTTAATAACAAGTTTGTAACATGCTCTTTTCTTCTCAAATTGTCTCCAAGTTTCTAGAGATTCTAGGATCAAGATAATTAGAAAAAAAATAATTAATTAAGAAATGAATTTATATATGTAATATTGGGCTTTGTTTTGACATGGAATTTCCTCACTCACTCACACACATAGCCTCTCCCCAAGCATGGCCGAACTCACCAGCAGCTCTCCCCATTTTCCCAACTCTTTTCCCACTTCAAACTTCATAGAATAGAGAATTAATGAATAAAATAAAGTAAGGAGTGGTGTGTAGATAATGTGAGGTATGGGTGAAACTTTGACCTTGTTGCCCACTCATTTTCTCTCCCCCTCTCCACTAGGGCTCGGCCAAAAAAAATTCAGCAGCCTTCCCTACTTCTACAGCCCCAATTCTTCATCTCATCCCACTTCAAAAATCCACAAAATCCATTCTAAAATCAACACAAGATCTCACTAAGTCTTCATTAAATCTTTACCCTATATTCCTTACATCTATTCTAGCTTGAATCTTAGAGCAATGGAACCATCTTTGGAGGCTAGGTGCAAGCTAGATTTCAAAACTTGTGAGGTATGATCTCAACCATAGGTTAATTGGTTGTTTAATTTCTTTGAAATGAACTTAATTAGGTATTATTTTGGCTTTAACCTCAAGTTTGAAAATTTAAAAGAAAGGGGTTATAAATTCAAGTTAGGGTTTTAAGCATATTATTAAGGTTGCAATGTTTAGTTTAACATCCTAAGACATGCCAAAACTTAGTTTAGTTGATGAATTGTGAATTGTTACTTTGAAAATTGTTAAAATTGGTTATGTTTGCAAACTAGATTTTGAGATTAATATTAAGTGGTAAATTTAAAATCTAATTAACATTGGTATGACTTAATTAAGATGTTTAATGAACATTATATCCACTAGAATTGTTAAAATATTTAGATTGGTTAAAGCATGAAGTTTTGTACCAAAATGGGAATTTGTGCTAACTAGGTTTTTGGGAAATAAAATGATTTGATTAATTTTAATGTTTTGATGATTTAATGTTTTGATGATTTTAATTAGTGATTTGTGAAAACACGATTGGGGTGTTTGGATTTTTCTCGATAGTTTGACGTTTGTACATCGACATCGAGGGTTGGTTTGGCTATTTTTGCATGCGTAGGCGATATGTTTTGACCTATGCGTGATACGCGTGCCAATTTGGTTTTCGTATGCTGTTTCGAATTCGAATTGGGTTTTTATGCGATACGATACGTTGTGACATGTAGGTACCCCCATGTGGACTTCGAGACGACAAGCAAGCGCGTGGCGACGTCGGCACCGGCGAGCGAGGACCAGGTGAGTAGATTTATATCTACGGGGACAAGTCGGGTGGATGGCGTATAGCACCCCCGCGGTCCGTAGTATAGTTCATATATATATATGTTTATATAGGTATTTTATGATACGAGAATGTTTATTCACGATTTGATTATGTCTTCATGGATTAGCTTTGGGTTAGTTGCGAAACCTTAGAGTAGTTGTTATACCCACATACGCACACACAGACTTGCATACATTACTTTCTTATGCATAGATGGGGATGTGTATATATGTATATACGCGTGGGTATGGGACTATGCATATATACATTCATATACACATGCATGGATGATGAGGATAGTACTTGGGATTTAAGATGAGCCGTTGAGATTTGATTTGAGGCCGTGAGATCGGTGATATGTCAGGGTTCGTATTTGAGATACGACATGACGTTGTAGCGGGTCCCTGACGTTGTGTTTCATACACGTGCATGCATACTTAGGCGGTATCAGTATTGTACTAGACGTAGATCAGTACCCCGATCATGATATTTGATAAAGAGGATACCAGATGAATAGTATGATGAATGTGATATTGACCCGTACCCAGATTTGGGATGCCGTACGACGGATTTATGTATGAGCTATATATTGATGATTGATCCGCACTTTTGACTTGGGAATGTCTGATTATAGATATGGTATCGGATGTGATATTATTGAGGCGGGATCACCGACTGATATATATATATATATATATATATATATATATATTTGTATCGACTCAGATGTTAGGCGGTTTCCGTACCTTCAGTTAGCCTGTTAGCTTAGCCCTATAGTTTAGTATATTTAGTAGACTAGATTCGACTCCTACCTATTTCAAAAGCTAACGAATCGCGGGTATTTTAAAAGACAGGTCAAGGGATTCTACGGATATTTCAAAAGACGTATCTTTTCTTAAAAACACCGTAGCCCTTATTTTCGAAACACCGCGATTTGTGTTATTTTTAAAAAGGCACCATTGTTTGACTTATAGTTATCATTGTGTCTAGTATTCTGCTCCCGCACATTATTGTTGTTCGCTCCGCATCGCATACTTATTGTAATTCATATTTCATTATTGATATCATGCTGTTAGGACACCAGCACCATTACCGATGATGCGTATGTACCACGTACACTTACTTGCCGGCTCACACACATCTTTATCGGTAATTGCCATGTCACGCACACCTTAGAAAATATTATTGCCTAATGTAGCTTGTTAACTAGTAATTTTGACATGATGATTAGTTGCTTGCCTTATGTGCTAGTTTAGACATTGTAGTTGTTACTTGTCACTTCACGCATACTGTTATTCATTATATGCCGCATTCATGGATGCTCATGCTTATATTCATGGTTTTACATGCTATGGATGATTCGGATTTCCATGATATTTTCTGCATTTGGAGGAAAACCGCAAAACATATATAACTGCTTTCTCTCTTTTTAAATAAAAATGCGGTTTTCCATGATGTATGAGTCGTCCACCATGAGTTTGCTGATGGATTTCGAGACCCGATTCGAGGAGGTGGATGAACCGTTTCGGGTACATGGTGGGCCCGGTGCGGTACCCCGGGGCAAGAAGATCGTGTTGTTGACGTTGAGCCTGTGCAGGGTAGTACGACCGACCGGTGATATTACCCGACGCGTCGGATATCCGGAGGATACTGTCGTGGTCTTGAGATGGATGGTAGGGGCCGGTCTGGACTGACGGCGCCCTAGATATTGTGATTTAGACATCGAGATTTCGAGACATTGATGTACAGAGACTATAATACAGAGATATCGAGATATTGGGATTACGTTTGGTGCCGATGCTAGGCACTGTTTTATGCTGATTTCATTATGATACCTCATTTTAAAAAATACAGAAATCTCACTAATTTATGAAAGCAGTTTTCTTCAGTACATGCATTATGTTTCATGCATTCATACATCATCCATATGATATATTGCTATCTGGGGCACTGTCACGGGCCCATGAGATTACACTCGGTTAGATATTACCCTAGCCATTGTTATAGGCTGCATGTTATACATATAATTGAGGATATATTATGATCATTGACCTAGGTTGCGTTAATTATGCGATTTCTTTCCGTAGATGTTTTTCTATTCACGAGTTGGCAACTCACCCCCGTTGTGCCCCAGTTTCTTGCAGATTTTGCCGTACAGGTTTCATTACGGCTTTGCTGGCACTGCTTCCCATTTCCGGGTGACTTGCTAGTAGGTGGGTTTACTTGTATCGTACCCCTATTATATATCTTGTATATCATTATTCTGTTGTATCTAGAAGTTCCATCAACCAAACATGTATTTATTTGAGATAGAGACCAGTGATGTTTATTCTTTCGACCTTAGAGTCGCGCCTTGTATTTCTGTGGATTTCTTGTTGTTTTGAGTTTCTATTTGAGTTTTGATCCTCGCCCTTGGCGTTGTATATTATATTGCTTGTGTGGTTGTGACCGTCGATTGATGAAGAGCTAGCTCCCGCTTGGGGATGCCTTTTATTGATTTCGTATACTATTCATGTTATATCCCGTTTGGGAGCCAGTATTTACAAAGGAGACTCTGCCGAAATTTTCAGGAAATATTTGATGTTTCTAAAAAAGGCATAATTCGGCTTATGCTATTAAAACTACTTGATTTAAATTGGTTTTCCTTCACTCTACTACTTTTCTTGGTTTGGATTTCTGGGTTTTCGACTTACTTAGATTACGTACGCCTCGAGACGTTCGTAGTTTAAGTGCCGGTCATATTCCGTACTTTCGGGACGTGACAAAGTTGGTATGAGAGCGTTAGGTTTTACCTTCGGAGCGTAGGATGACCCTTGGTTGATGGAATAGGTGACTAAAGTATAGTGACGTACCGTAGGTATGTTCCGCGGCATATTTACGATACGCTACTCCACTTAAGAAGCCTTAGGATGTACATTTCTTTGCTCAGTATTATATTCATTCTAATCTAGCCTCATCAGTACCAGTTATGGTTTTGCTGCCACGATTACGGGCAGGGAGAGTTACTGCTAGAGTTGCGGTCAGCACGAGCTCGTCACGAACGAGGACCGACCAGGGCGAAATTCCGGCGACACACGATTGCGGAGATGTGTCTTTTTACTGTGTTTCCGCGCCACGAGCATTTGGCGGATCGCCTTTATGAGGTTACTCGGATGTGCTGATCAATACTAGAGGATTGAGCCACTGACAGAGGCCAGCCAGATTTTGATGACCGTTGGTGTATTGCTTACTCATGATGATTGAGGCACTATTCAGCATACGGACGAGTGAGCCAGTTGCTGCTGCGAGCGACGAGATATCGCCCCATATGTTGGAGCTATTGCAGTACAGGTTGTACTAAGAGATGATAGAAGGTCGCTAGTCACCCGAGAATGAATGACTAGGACATGTGGTTCGTTCGCCTACCCAATGAGAGGTCATCAGATAGATTGATTCCAGCTAGAGACGACTTCACGCGGAGACGTTGGGAGTCGACAGAGACGATCGAATGTCAGAAACCTATTATTCCAAGTTTAAAGTATTCGGAAGGGCATGCAGGCAATTCTATGGACCCTCTAGAAGAATGAAACCCTAACTCGACTTAGTGACCGTGTGGAAGCCTTTGAACCTTCGGGTTTGCGGCAGTTCTACGGCGCCATTAGTGAGGCTTGGGTTTGCCCTTCTACGGCTGGACCACCGATGCTGTGGTATGTACTCGATACTATTAAACTGTGCCTAAGATGTTGAGCTCTTGGGGGATTATGAGATTTTGACGACTCGATCGGATGGCTCGACTTAATTCGGATGCTAGGTGGTGAGATGCATTTCTTGGGAGACTCCCGATACGAGGATAGCCGTTGGAGCTCAGTCCATGCAGCCGCGACGAGACGAGTCCAAAGCAGACGACATTAGAGAAAAGTGAAGTAAGAGGTTCGTACCTGATCTAGATGAGATGACGTTCCACTCCGCCGACATCAGAGATGCGATACGCATGCCAAGGCTTTGTACTTGGATTTACCTTCCAGAAGGAGTCGCGATGAGTATGCAGCCGTTCCGGAACGAGAACAGATCTAGTAAAGAACGGTGACTTCCGGACAGTTGGCAGAGACGAGACATGGAAGAGACCGTGAGCAGGATTCCTTCCAGGACACTACTGCAATGATACTTGCACCCAGGATCAGATGTGTCACGTACATTCAGAGAGCCAGAAGCCGACGCCAGTGATATGCTGTCTTATGAGTGGTCGCGATGATTGACCGAGAGATGACCAGAGAAGTGCCAGAACGGGATCATCCCCGTTAGCACACCTGACAGGGCCGATGAGCCGATGGACCGAGAGATTGGTAATTCACAGTGAAGACCTTGACCCAGGAGTGGTCATTGTTATGCACACTGGCAGGCCAGAGTTCAGGATCGTCGGCGAGACATGCTATGAGTGACCACGACAGTTGGCCAGAGATTCTTGGAGGATGTGCTTGAGCGGGACTATTCCGCCATATTCGATTTCGGTATTTTGGACGATCTATTCGCATGACTGATTTTGATGATTGAGTTTCATGATATTTGTTTTTCATGTACCATGGTTGCACCTACCGAGTATTTACGATTTTTGCACAGTTGTTGCACTTGATATCATTTTCGTCCCTTGGTTTCTCATGTTTGTGATTATATGGATTTCATACAGTTGAGTTGATTTTGTGCGTATGTACGCACACGATTTGGTTTTTTCACTCGGTATAGTTCATATATGCTTGCAGTGCAGTGCTATGTATGTTGTGCATTTAGATGCACTGGACTTCGATTTCGATTGTGATGTTCGATATTTGTTTTGTGCACCTTGTGCACCTGATTGGATTTTGCGCATGTTCGGCGCTTGATATTGGATTTCATGATTTCGTGCATAATGAATGCACCTGGTTTTGATTTTCGTGCATGTGAGCGCATGTTTTGAGAAGCGATTTCGGTGCACACCAGATGCACTAAATCGAGATTCTTCGTGCATGTCAGATACACCTGATTTTACTGTCAGGCACCCACGTTGCCCATGACAGATGTTTCGTGCACACCCGATGCACTTAGATGTTGTTTCTGTGCGCGTGTATGGCACATATATGGATTTTGATTTCCGTGCGCACTAGACGCACGTAGTATTCATATGCGTATTTTGGGATTGATTTCTTATAGAGCAGTACATTTTTATGATATTTGCTATGTGTTTTCGTACTGAGCAGGACTAGTCAGAGAACAGTATCTGAATATATTTTGCATTCATTGATAGTTATTGAAGGGATTTCCAAAAGGCGAGCTATAGTCTCAGTATTTACCTACGTGTCTGATATGACACGAAATGTTTAAAACAAGGAGACCCTTCTAAATTGTTTCCAAAATGGCGGAACGTGCATTTTAAACAAAAGGTATATATGTATATGGTTATTTTCTTACAATAGACGTCCGCCACTGTGCAGTGCTGCGAGCATCGCACAGCGATTTGAAGAAGATTTGGCATGCATTGCTTCCAGATGTTTTAATGATGTATATCATATTGATTTTCATTTTGGGATTTAGACATTGTGTCTTCACCAAGACTCCGATGATTGCGGGATGCTTGACGGAGTTTTGATTTTGAGTTATATGCTCATTTTTCATGCGCATGCGCTGCGCTACGACTTGTTTTACGTATTTATGAATTTGGAGCCTCGACGACTTGATGGTTTTGCTTAGATGTTTTAGTATTTGGGGGAGTTTTTCATTTAAATTCGGGGACCGAATTTCTTTAAGCGGGGAAGATTGCAACGTTTTGAAAATCGTTTCGGTGAAATTTCGAAAAATCGGTAAAACAACGGGTGTTTTCCGTAAAAATCAAGATATAAATATCTTTTAATATAAAATTAAATATACATATTCTAGCTATGTAATTGCTAGTATTTGGTATTTATTGAGCCACTTGTAAAATTTCTAGTTTACTGAAAAAATTTCCGAAATTAATTATTTTAATATTATTTTAAGCCGTCGCTAATACATTTAATTAGGGATAATTACAATTTGGAACGGGTTAATCATACACTAATGAACCATGACAACTTAATAACAAGTTTGTAACATGTTCTTTTCTTCTCAAATTGTCTCCAAGTTTCTAGAGATTCGAGGATCAAGATAATTAGAAAAAAAATAATTAATTAAGAAAAGAATTTATATATGTAATATTGGGCTTTGTTTTGACATGGAATTTCCTCACTCACTCACACACATAGCCTCTCCCTAAGCATAGCCGAACTCACCAGCAGCTCTCCCCATTTTCCCAACTCTTTTCCCATTTCAAACTTCATAGAAAAGAGAATTAATGAATAAAATAAACTAAGGAGTGGTGTGTAGATAATGTGAGGTATGGGTGAAACTTTGACCTTGATGCCCACTCATTTTCTCTCCCCCTCTCCACTAGGGCTCGGCCAAAAAAAATTCAGCAGCCTTCCCTACTTCTACAGCCCCAATTCTTCATCTCATCCCACTTCAAAAATCCACAAAATCCATTCTAAAATCAACACATGATCTCACTAAGTCTTCATTAAATCTTTACCCTATATTCCTTACATCTATTCTAGCTTGAATCTTAGAGCAATGGAACCATCTTTGGAGGCTAGGTGCAAGCTAGATTTCAAAACTTGTGAGGTATGATCTCAACCTTAGGTTAATTGGTTGTTTAATTTCTTTGAAATGAACTTAATTAGGTATTATTTTGGCTTTAACCTCAAGTTTGAAAATTTAAAAGAAAGGGGTTATGAATTCAAGTTAGGGTTTTAAGCATATTATTAAGGTTGCAATGTTTAGTTTAACATCTTAAGACATGCCAAAACTTAGTTTAGTTGATGAATTGTGAATTGTTACTTTGAAAATTGTTAAAATTGGTTATGTTTGCAAACTAGATTTTGAGATTAATATTAAGAGGTAAATTTAAAATCTAATTAACATTGGTATGACTTAATTAAGATGTTTAATGAACATTATATCCACTAGAATTGTTAAAATATTTAGATTGGTTAAAGCATGAAGTTTTGAACCGAAATGGGAATTTGTGCTAACTAGGTTTTTGGGAAATAAAATGATTTGATTAATTTTAATGTTTGATGATTTAAACCCTATTTCATATATAATTAGTGATTTGTGAAAACACGATTGGGGTGTTTGGGTTTTTCTCGATAGTTTGACGTCTGTACATCGACATCGAGGGTTGGTTTGGCTATTTTTGCAAGCGTAGGCGACATGTTTTGACCTATGCGTGATACGCGTGCCAATTTGGTTTTCGTATGCTGTTTCGATTTCGAATTGGGTTTTTATGCGATACGATACGTTGTGACATGTAGGTACCCCCATGTGGACTTCGAGACGACAAGCAAGCGCGTGGCGACGTCGGCACCGGCGAGCGAGGACCAGGTGAGTAGATTTATATCTACGGGGACAAGTCGGGTGGATGGCGTATAGCACCCCCGCAGTCCGTAGTATAGTTCATATATATATGTTTATATAGATATTTTATGATACGAGAATGTTTATTCACGATTTGATTATGTGTTCATGGATTAGCTTTGGGTTAGTTGCGAAACCCTAGAGTAGTTGTTATACCCACATATGCACACACAGACTTGCATACATTACTTTCTTGTGCATAGATGGGGATGTGCATATATGTATATACGCGTGGGTATGGGACTATGCATATATACATTCATATACACATGCATGGATGATGAGGATAGTACTTGGGATTTAAGATGAGTCGATGAGATTTGATTTGAGGCCGTGAGGTCGGTGATATGGCAGGGTTCGTATTTGAGATACGACATGACGTTGTAGCGGGTCCCTGACGTTGTGTTTCACACACGTGCATGCATACTTAGGCGGTATCAGTATTGTACTAGACGTAGATCAGTACCCCGATCATGATATTTGATAAAGAGGATACCAGATGAATAGTATGATGAATGTGATATTGACCCGTACCCAGATTTGGGATGCCGTACGACGGATTTACGTATGAGCTATATATTGATGATTGATCCGCATTCTTGACTTGGGAATGTCTGATTATAGATATGGTATCGGATGTGATATTATTGAGGCGGGATCACCGACTGATATATATATATATATATATATATATATATGTATGTATCGACTCAGATGTTAGACGGTTTCCGTACCTTCAGTTAGCCTGTTAGCTTAGCCCTATAGTTTAGTATATTTAGTAGACTCAGATGTTAGGCGGTTTCCGTACCTTCACTAATTTATGAAAGCAGTTTTCTTCAGTACATGCATTATGTTTCATGCATTCATACATCATCCATATGATATATTGCTACCTGAGGCACTATTACGGGCCCATGAGATTACACTCGGTTAGATATTATCCTAGCCATTGTTATAGGCTGCATGTTATACATATAATTGAGGATATATTATGACCATTGACCTAGGTTGCGTTAATTATGCGATTTCTTTCCGTAGATGTTTTTCTATTCACGAGTTGGCAACTCACCCCCGTTGTGCCCCAGTTTCTTGCAGGTTTTGCCGTACAGATTTCATTACGGCTTTGCTGGCACTGCTTCCCATTTCCGGGTGACTTGCTAGTAGGTGGGTTTACTTGTATCGTACCCCCATTATATATCTTGTATATCATTATTCTGTTGTATCTAGAAGTTCCATCAGCCAAACATGTATTTATTTAAGATAGAGACCAGTGATGTTTATTCTTTCGACCTTAGAGTCGCGCGTTGTATTTCTGTGGATTTCTTGTTGTTTTGAGTTTCTATTTGAGTTTTGATCCTCGCCCTTGGCGTTGTATATTATATTGCTTGTGTGGTTGTGACCGTCGATTTACGAAGAGCTAGCTCCCGCTTGGGGATGCCTTTTATTGATTTCATATACTATTCATGTTGTATCCCGTTTAGGAGCCAGTATTTACAAAGGAGACTCTGCCGAAATTTTCAGGAAATATTTGATGTTTTTAAAAAAGGCATAATTGGGCTTATGCTATTAAAACTACTTGATTTAAATTAGTTTTCCTTCACTCTACTACTTTTCTTGGTTTGGATTTCTGGGTTTTCGGCTTACGTAGATTACGTACGCCTCGTGACGTTCGTAGTTTAAGTGTCGGTCATATTCCGTACTTTCGGGACGTGACAAGTGGAAATCACACAAGACTCTATAACGATCTCGGGTCTACAGACTAACCTGCACAAGTGTCACCTGAGAACTGCCATCTGACGTGAGGTATAATACCATCTGGGAGTTCTCGGCGAGTCTGTCCTGTGTACCCAGTCCCCACTGAGCACCCGTATACCATCTCTGATGTCAAACACCAATGGATATGGGATCATCCATCGCCCATCTCATGGGTCGAGAAGCGTAGACGCTAGTCTACACTGGTATATCGATGCCCCATCTCGATACACCTACGATAAGGGACCTTGAAGGATGTACTTATGGACTACCATGTCCCCACTAGTATGATCCATATCATAGTCCAGGCAGTCAAGTACACATCCTAAGGGCTTTACCAACATGTAACTATAAGACAGTATAAAGAGACAAGTATACATGTTAAGATAAAGAGCAACCAGATAGCATACTATCATATCGAGCAAGAAAGTCATCTCTATATATGTCCAAGCATCCAATATAATATACATCATCTGTACAATACTGGCCTCTAGGGCATACATACAACTAACAAAAGTTTCAGGGCTAATAGTAGGGAAGGAGGGATGTTCCTATTGTCACGGGAAAGGGCATTGGCAGAAGGAATCCAAGGCTTGGAAGGCCAGAATCCAGGATGCGAAGCATGTTATAGCTTCGGCTTCGATGTGTTTGTGATTGAAAACTGTCTGTCAATTAACTCTACTTCCTGAATACTAGATACCGGATCAGGATCTCATATTTATAAGTCTTTGCAGGCTTTGAGAAACCTTAGAGTTATCAAGGCAGGTGATATGACTCTCAGTGTTGCTAACGGAATGAGCGTGGACGCTGTATCCATAGGGGAATATCACCTAGGATTAAGGGCAGATATTGATTTTACGTAACTATTTGTGTATACCTAGTCTAGCTTGTAATATCATATCTGTATCTTTATTTTCTAAAGAAGGATATGATTTTATATTTGTAAGCGATGTGGTTCACATACACCTTAACCATGGTTTGATTGGGTCAGGTACACTAGAGGACGGTATATACGTGTTAAATCAAGCTTATGTTTTCAACGTCCAGAACACACTTAAAAGAAAGAATCCAGAATTAAATATGAATTTCTTATAGCATTGTAGACTCGGTCACATCAATGAAATAAGGTTGACGAAGTTACACAGAGAGGGTTATTTGGATCCGTTCGAATATCAGTCTTATACAACTTGTCAATCATGTCTCATAGGAAAGATGACAAAGACTCCGTTCACTGGACACGGAGTAAGAGCGAGCGAGATCTTAGGACTCATACACAGCGACGTGTGTAGTCCAATGTCTACACATGCACGAAGTGGTTATTCCTATTTCATTACATTTACGGATGATTTCTCTAGGTATGGACATGTCTTCTTATTGAAACATAAATTCGAGGCCTTTGAGAAATTTCTAGAATATAAGAATGAAGTGGAAAAACAAACAAGCAAAAGTATCAAGACAGTGAGATCTGATCGAGGTGGTGAATACATAAGTGCCGAGTTCCTGGATTACTTAAAAGAAAACGGAATTTTCTTTCAGCTTACTCCTCCATACACACCACAACACAACGGTGTATCGGAAAGGCAGAACCAAACCTTATTGGATATGGTTCATTCCATGATGAGTAACGCTGAGTTGCCACGATCCTTCTGAGGTTATGCACTAGAATCAGCTGCATATCTTTTGAACAAGGTTCCTACCAAGACTGTATGATTGAAAGAATTTTAGTTACCGCAATCAAGACGGTGTCGCTTTGCAGCTAGCCGTGATGAGCACGGGTCGATCCACAG
Organism: Agapanthus africanus; assembly: GCA_030015575.1. Lineage (NCBI taxonomy): Eukaryota > Viridiplantae > Streptophyta > Magnoliopsida > Asparagales > Amaryllidaceae > Agapanthus > Agapanthus africanus. Next base: position 371,974,099 of record JASDDO010000001.1, read on the forward strand.
GGAGAAGGAGCATTTTACATTCTTGTTTTCATGAGTTAATGCGCGAGGAGGAATTGTTCGTATCTATCCTATGTGTATATGTGCAAAGTATAAAGCTTGTTAGGAAAATATACAATAGTGTAAGCTAAGGAAATCCGCACTAAAACCTTTGAACCAAGTCTTGACCAATTGCAGCTATAGCAATCGGCAACAACGTGGATTTGGGTATTTAAGCACGGTATTTATGGAATCCGGTTTATTGACTCTTGTTCGTCCGTTCTTGTCTCACGCTTTCGCCTCCGGCGAAACCGAATGCAACCGGTCATGATTTGGGATCACCGATACCTTGGTAGGGTAGGGTGCCTAATGGAGCGCTTGCGTAAGGTTTGGGCAGAATTTCAAATGTAAAATACGGGAAAAGGAAATGAGAAACGAAACGTTAACTTACAATATCGTATTCTTATCCTAACAACTCATATTTACAAGCCATTCACAACAACAAACTAAAAGATCAAAAGAAAAGAGAAAAGAAAAGAAAAGCAATACAAGCGAGTAAGTAAAAGGCATGGAATAAAAGTTTCATGAAAGTAAAGTATGGAATGTAAATTGCAAGAATGTAAAGAAAGTAATAAAAGAGCAAGAAAGTAACACTAAGAACCGTAGAACACAAGACAAGCCATGGGACAAATAACCAACCCTTAAACTTGCAAGCTCAATGAAGAGGTTTCAAGATCAAGAGAAGGGTAAAGAACTCATGTGAAATGAAGGCAAAGAAAGCTTTATTGATTACAAAGTAGTGATACAACCCTTGAGATCAATAGCCAACACTTAAACTTGCAAGCTCAATGAAGAGATTGCAAGATCAAGTGAAGGCATGGAGCTCAAGGGGACTAAGCTATGTACAAGAGAAAGAACAAAAGAGAAAAAAAAACAAAACTTCAGAGTAACAAAAATGAGGCAAAGAATGACCCCCTCTCCTTGCTCACTGGTTCTGTATTTATAGGCTCAAAAAATAAATAAACATACAATAAAAATGAGCAGACGTGGAAGCAAGGGAGAGACTGAAGAAAGATGGGGCCCATCTGGCACTGTAGGGCCGGCCAAGGAGGTGTTGTGCTCGGCCCAAACTGAGCTCTCTGGCTCGTATTTGGTGTGTGGTCATGTGTTGTCCCCGGTATCACTTTGGTGCTGCCAGTTTTCTCTAATTTGACCTGGTTTGCACTCTGGGTTTGGAGGGAACATGTAGCTATATATCACATCGCACATCATGTAGCATTTAATGCATGCCACACCCACTTTTGTCTTGGGCATCCTCCTCACCTAGGTTGATGCTCCAAGAGTTGTGTTCATACATGCTATGTGTTGGACCAAAATGTGTACACTTTATTTGTTTGCAAAATAACTCTTGGGATATCGGTTTGCAGTTTCGGTTGCAGTGTCGGCTCGCAAATGATATATCCGTGATTTTAAGTGTATTTCCAGTATTTTGTCACGGATATCTGTAATCTGTATTACTGAGAAAAGACTGGTTAATAGTACCGATATATAACAAAATAGATAAAGAATGAACGGTATTGAAATGGAGTTTTCTGATATGAAAAAACACCCCCAAACTTATCTTTTGCTCGTCCCGAGCAAAACAAAATCCTAGCCTCACTTTCGCAGGGAACGCGATTGCACTGAGCGCGTGCAACAAGCCGTTAAACCTCTAGGCGTCCTTAGTAGGAAGAGTATTGTCTCCTTAGGGTTTTCGGCGGATACTACCCACAAAATCCCGTCATGCTAGTTTCATAAGTTAACATTGATTCTACTCCTTCAGCTTAGTATCTAGGTTAGAAATTCTATTATCCTAAGTTAGAAATATCCAACCCTTATGTTTCACGCCTTCGGTTTATTTAACCCTAGATCCTATACATTTTACAGTTTAAAAAGATCTCGGTATCTCTTGAGTTTTCCTTCTAAAGTGTGGTCTCAAATCAGGGATTTTTATCAGTTTTACAAAAAACATAAGTCTTATTCTTTATTTCTATCTTTCCTCCAAACATCGATTGTATACCCCTACGTGTGTGCATTATTTCAACTCTACACTTAAGAATTCAATTCAAGCTATAGTACCCTTTCCCTAATACCTAATACTACTTCTTTTCATTAATGATGGACGGTGTTGCTCACACACCTTTTATGCGACTATTAATGCTTCATGAGGCACTAACAGCCGATTACTGAATGTGTGAGCCTTTAAAGCGTAAATAGCAGTTTCCAGGTCTTGACTTTATTTATTTATTTTTCTTTTCTTTCTTTATTTTTCTTTTTCAAGACCGGATATATTTTTCAATATGCTCTAATGGTGTTTAGCTTTAAATACCATTTTTTCTTTCATATTAGGTTTTCCGGCAAGAGTATTTCTAGGTATCCTCTACTATGCCAAGTTTTAAGGTGCGTGTATGTGCAGTTTGTAGGGTATATACTTTATAATTTTGGATTTAAGAATATAAACTATTTTTCAGACTTATCTTTCAGTAAAACTTCAATACTTTCCCTTCATCTTGACTTAACTAAAGAACTGAACTCAAGATTACCTATTTCTCAAAAAAAACTGTAAGGACATATATTTACCAAGTTTAAACAGAAGGAGAGTTATTTTTAGGGTTTTCAATTCCTAAGCCTAGGATTTAGTTATTTCTAACGTATCAACTAAACTTTCAGAATAAAATCTCAGTTACCCTATTAGCTAACTTGACGATAAAGTTTTTATATTTTTTGGACAATTTTTCAATTTTTTTTATGGGTTTTTAAATAAGTATGCAAATGCAAAATATACATATGAATGCGAAGGAAGAAAGTTTACCGAGCGCACCCCCAAACTTAAACTTGACAGTGCCGTCACTGTCAGGCTACACCAAGAGAGTCAAAATTGTCAGCGCTCCCTAAAGGAAATTTTATACAAAACAAAAACCGAAAAAAAAATATATACACAAAAAGGTTCCCCCCAAACTTAAGTGAAACAGTGTTTCCACTGTTTAAGAGGTGAAGTTCAGGATTAGGGAGAAAAGAGAATATTATCAAGCTATACAAGGCCTTACACAGGCCAAAAGTGAGCACCGACCATTCAAAAAATTTATCGCTATAATGTGCAGGTTGGTGAAAAAATACGGTGAGGAATGAAATTGAGAATACGCGAGACTTTATGCGGATAGAAGTGGTATATGGTCCCGGTATATGAGGAGAAGAATGGCGCAAAAGAAATGTTGTACGAACTTGAGGGTAAAAATGGAGTGAATAAATTAGCACAATTTGTGATGACTGATGTGTAAAAAGTGATTGTACTAATCTATCAACCCGTCAAGAAATGAGATCAAATCCCTCAAGATTCATGAGAAAACATAGGTACGCCGAACTTGGTAAACCAGACATAAGAAAAAAAATTGAATACGGTTTCTTGTAAGGTCGGAATGATAGAAAGGATGGAGGGGAGTGATTGAGGAAGGTTATCGGTTAAAGGTTCAGGAGGGTGTACACAGTCAATGAAAGGGATAAGATGAATTGGAAAATCTGACTCATCAATTAAAACGGATTCATCCTCAAAGCTATCCTCAAAATTCTCCTCAAAATTCAGCTTATCTATGCAATTCTCATCAAAATCAAGATGCATATGAAGTTCGGGAAAAACAGTTAAAGACTCGGAATGATGAATTGGAGAGAAAAACTCATCCAAAACTGCGGGTTCATCATCCGAAATATCCCCAGCGTCGATATCCTCAATCAAGTGAAAATCAAATTTCTCAGACACCTCATCAAAAGCATAGATATTAATCAATTCAGGTTCTAGAGTGGAGGTGTAGAGGTCAAATGGATTTGGTGTGGTTTCACTTGACATGGACCCTTCACAATCGGGCAAATCAAACACTACAAAGTCGCACAACTCATTAATCATTCTATCTTCAATTGATAAATCATTTGGGACACTCGATAGACTTTCAAAACAGGAGTTGTGGGATTCAATTTGCAATGGGTAGGTTTGATTTGGAAGGGTGTACATCTCACTCTCTCCACTCAAATTCTCAACCTGTCCTACCGCCTCATCAAACATTGGAAAATGCGGAGCTAGTTGAAAACTAGCTACCGGATCACTAGGTTGTATGAGGGCGACCATGGACGCATTCAAATCCATCATCTGTTGGCATGATGCTACCCTAAAGTCTTCCAACGATTGTTCCAGACTAGACATAGGTTGTGAAGGGGTTTCAGTAAAAGATTCGAAGTTGTTTGGATACTGGATACTCCCAAAAGGCTGTTCAGAAGCAATGTCTAGGGAAGGTGCAAAAGTTGGGTATGATGGATAGGAATTGAATGGTTGGACAGGGGTAGGACCAACATACGGATAAGAAGATGAATGGAATTGTTGATCCAAAGAATTCGCAGTGGTGAAAGGAGTGAAAGATCAGTTACGAGATTGTTCAATACATTCAGTAAGAGACATAGGTCTTAGGGTTGCAACTGGACTCGCAAAAGGGGTATCAATGTAAGAAGGTGGTGAAGGTTGAAATGGTTGATACAAGGTGGATTGCGGAGTCCAATTGGTTGTCCTAGAAGCATCTATCCGATCTTTCAAAGAAATTTTTGGCATGGATGGATCGTTCCACGTTCGGCCAAAGCAAGAACCATAGGAAGTTATGTCTGGTTGTGGGTACCAAAGTTTGGCAAGAGTTTTTCGAGGTGGAGTACCCATGATATGAAGAGAGGAAGAAGAAGGGAAAAGGAGGGAAAAAGAATGTGTATTTTTTATGTTAGTTATTAACAGAAGAATGAAATATACACACAAAAAGAATCAGGACAAAAACAATCACGACACAAAATACCACGCACCTAATCGGTCTAGGGTTCACCTAGGTCAACTACACCTACTCAAGAACTTGATTGTCAAAGTAAAACTGTGTTGAGAAACGGGCTCAAGATATACTGATCATGAGGCCAGGTAAGTGCAGAGATAAGGGGAGTTTTTCCGACGCTTTCGCGAAGGTCCTTAATTAAATAACCCTTTCTCTTTTGGCGGTTTCGCCATGAACACTTTCCTAGACACCCCGTAAACAATATACCGTTAAGCAGTGTTCTAAACACAGTTAACTTCTCCTAGTGAGCGCGAAGTCCTTAAGGCTTAAAGTCTAGTTTCTTTTAAAATTTGTGCGGGTACACGTTATGCTCAATTTCATGATTTGTGGGCTATGGAAAAGTGGATGAAGTCCTTTACCGTATGTTGTGGGGTTCGCTTTCCCTTAAGAACGTATTAATGTGTGCAATGCGCAATTCAATAAAAATTCAAAGAATCAAATAATCGTTTTTTATATTAAGCACGGCACTGCAACAAATACGGGTTAGTTAATTTTAGAGTTTGCTAGCGAACTTGCAAAGAATCCTGCAAAGATATTATAATGGATGCATCGGATTTGAGAAGAAGGTGTTAGTAAAGTACGCACCGATAAATTTTAGAGTTAAGAAACCCCCGTTGAAGTTAAATCCAAGTAGCTTGAAAAGTTTGCTTACGCGGGTCAAATTACCTGGATCTTTAGCACTGTACTTCGCAATCACCTTAGCCTTGAATGTACACTTTGCTCCCTACTATCGCAGTTTGCAAATCCGAAAAAATCTGAAATGTCGGAAAAACGGATTTTAGTGCGAAAAAGCGATATGAATGCCCAAATACCTACACACTAAAAATTATAAAAAACAAACAATAAAAATGGGACAAAAACAGAACAATGGAACACGGAGGAAAGATTGGAGGCAGAAGGAGGTGAAGGGGCCGGCGAGCTCGGATATAGAGGGGATGTCGCCGGTTCTGTTGTGGCAGATGGGCTCCAAACTTCTTCTGTGTTCATAATATTCAAATAATATCTCATTGGTATTGTTTATTTTTTTATTTTAGTTACAGAGTGCAAGCAGGTAAGAATTCCAGAGAACAAAAAGTTAGTTTTTGTTTTTGTTTTTGAAATTTTTATGTTGTTTTGAAAATAGGGTTAGTTGTATAAATGAGATGTACAATGATTAACCCGAAATAACAAGAATTAAAACGTTACCGTCTCCCCGGCAACAGCGCCATTTGATTAAAAGAATTTTAGTTACCACAATCAAGACGGTGTCGCTTTGCAGCTAGCTGCGATGAGCACGGGTCGATCCACAGGAAGATGGAGCGTTTTACGTTCTTGTTTTCACGAGTTAATGCGCGAGGCGGAATTGTTCGTATCAATCCTATGTGTATATGGGCAAAGTATAAAGCTTGTTTGGAAAAGATACAATAGTGTAAGCTAAGAAAATACACACTAAAACCTTTGAGCCGAGTCTTGACCAATTGAAGCTAGAGCAATCGACTACAACGTGGATTAGGGTATTTAAGCACGGTATTCGTGGAATCCAGCTTATTGACCCTTATTCGTCCGTTCTTGTCTTTTGCTTTCACCTCCGGCGAAACTGAACGCAACCGGTCGCGGTTAGTGATCACCGATACCTTGGTAGGGTAGGGTGCCTAACGGAGAGCTTGCATAAGGTTTGTGCGGAGTTTCAAATGGAAAATACAGGAAAAGGAAATGAGAAAAGAAACGTTAACTTAACAATATCGTATTCTTTTCCTAACAACACATATTCACAAGCCATTCAACACAACAAACCAAAAGAGCAAAAGAAAAGAGAAAAGAAAAGAAAAACAATACAAGCATGTAAGTAAAGGGCATGGAATAAAAGTTGCATGAAAGTAAAGCATGGAATGTAAATTGCAAGAATGTAAAGCAAGTAATAAAACAGCAAGAAAGTAACACTAAGAACCATAGAACACAAGATAAGCCATGGGATCAATAACCAATCTTTAAACTTGCAAGCTCAACGAAGAGATTCCAAGATGAAGAGAGGGGTAAAGAACTGATGTAAAATGAAGGCAAAGAAAGCTTTATTGATTACAATGTAGTGATACAACCCTTGAGATCAATAACCAACACTTAAACTTGCAAGCTCAATGAAGAGGTTGCAAGATCAAGTGAAGGCAAGGAGCTCAAGGGGACTAAGCTATGTACAAGAGAAAGAACAAAAGAGAAACAAAAACAAAACTTGAAAGTAACAAAAATGAGGCAAAGAATGACCCCCTCTCCTTGCCCACTGATTCTGTATTTATAGGCTCAGAAAATGAATAAACAAACAATAAAAATGAGCTGACGTGGAAGCAAGGAAGAGACTGAAGAAAGATGGGGCCCATATGGAATTGTAGGGCCGGCCAAAGAGGTGTTGTGATCGGCCCAAATCCGAGCTCTTTGGCTCGTATTTGGTGTGTGGTCATGTGTTGTCCCCCGTATCACTTTGGTGCTGCTAGTTTTCTCTAATTTGACCTGGTTTGCACTCTGGGTTTAGAGGGAACATGTAGCTATACATCACATCACACATCTTGTAGCATTTAATGCATGTCACACCCACTTGTGTATTAGGCAGCCCCCTCACCTAGGTCCATGCTCTAATAGTTGTGTTCACACATGCTATGTGTTGGACCAAAATGTGTACACTTTATTTGTTTGCAAAATAACTCTTGGGATATCGGTTTGAAGTTCCGGTTGCAGTGTCAGCTCGCAAATGATATATATGTTATTTTAAGTGTATTTTCAGTATTTTATCACGGATACTTGTAATCTGTATTACTGAGCAGACACTGGTTAATAGTACCGATATATAACAAAATAGATAAAGAATAGCGGTATTGAAATGCAGTTTTCTGATATGAACACTGTGCCTACCACACCATATCAGATGTGGAGTGGGATGAAACCCTATTTTCAGTATCTGAAGATATGGGGCTGTCCAGCTTTTGTCAAAAAGCAGTATGCAGACAAGCTCGAGGCACGCTTAGTACTGTGTAAGTTTGTGGGATACCCAAAAAACACCATGGGGTATCTTTTCTATTATGCAGAGGAACAAAAGGTCTTTGTATCTCGTCATGCCCACTTTTTGGAAAATCATTTTTAGAAAAAGGAATTAGTGGGAGCGCAATTGAACTGGAAGAAATTCCAGAACCACAAACTATTACTCAAAGTATGGTAGAACCAGAGGTTTCGAATGAATAGGACATCCCCGTGCCACTCCGCGGGACTAATAGGCAGTCTCATCCACCCGAGAGATACTACGGTTTTCTCATAGACGGGGATAGATATGATTGCATCATTAACAATGATGAGCCAACTAGCTTCCAGCAAGCCATTTAGAGCAGAGACTCGGTAAAATGGCTGGATGCAATGCGAACCGAGATAGAGTCCATGTATACCAAAAAAGTATGGACTTTGGACTTTGCTCTAGAAGGGGTAAAACCCGTAGGCTGCAAATGGATCTTCAGAAAGAAGATTGGTGTAGGTGGACAGGTTGAAACCTATAAGGCTAGACTTGTTGAAAATGATTTTCGTCAAAGACCTGGTTTGTACTATGATGAAACCTTTTCTCTAGTGCCTATGCTCAAATCCATTCGGATCCTTTTTGCCATTGCTACCTTCCATGATTGTGAGTTTTGGCAGATGGACGTATATACCGCTTTTCTCAATGGATATTTGGAAGAGTGCGTCTATATAGATCAGCTAGAGGGTTACAATCAGAGTGGGAGCAGCGGGAAAGTGTGCAAGTTACTTAAGTGCATTTATAGACTAAAGCAGGCATCACGAAGTTGGAACATCTGTTTTGATGAGACCGTCAAAAAATTCGACTTTATCAAAATCCTAGATGAGCCATGCATATATAGTAAGATTGTAGGGAGAACTTTGGTATTCCTCGTCTTGTACGTGGATGACATTCTCTTGATAAGAAATGACATTCTTATGCTACAATCAGTCAAAGGATTCTTAACACACAGGTTCTCCATGATTGACCTGGGTGATACCTCTTACATTCTGGGGATCCAGATCTATCGTGATAGATCTAAGAGGATGTTGGGACTTCCGCAGTCCAGGTACATCAACACCATACTGAGGAGATTCAGTATGGAAGATTCAAAGCGCGGTAGTCTACCGGCTTGTCACGTAATCATCCTCTCCAAAGAGAAGTCTCCCAAGACTGATTTGGAAAGGGCTCGCAAGTCGTTTATACCCGACGTTTCCGTGGTAGGCTCTGTAATATATGCGATGTTGTGTACCGGACCAGATGTTTCTTACGCACTAAGCGCGGTAAGCCGATATCAGTCAATCCCAGGGGAGAAGCACTGGATAGCAGTAAAGGACATTCTCAAGTACCTGAGATGGACTAAGGAGATGTTCTTGGTGTATAGCGGAAAAGATCTCCAGATCCAGGACTTTGCTGACTCCAGCTTTCAGAGTGATAAGGATGACTCCATGTCCATGTCGGGTTATGTCTTTACCCCCAATGGAGGGGCGGTCTGTTGGAAGAGCTCCAAGCAGGACACCGTTGCTGACTCGACGATGGAAGCGGAGTATATCGCTGCTTGTCACGCCGCAAAAGAAGCAGTCTGGTTGAGGAAGTTCTTAACATAACTTCAGGAGGTTCCGACCATTGTTGGTCCAATACTTCTGTATTGTGACAACAACGGTGCTATAGCTTTAGCGAAGGAACCCAGGTCCCATCAGAGATCCAGACATATCTTTAGGCGGTACCACCTCATCAGGGAGATCGTTGATCGCCGGGAGATCGAGGTGAGGAGAGTAGATACGGAGAACAACACTGCAGATCCACTCACCGAGGCTATCCCTCAGACACTGTTCGAGAAGCTATTCAAGATCATAGGTCTGCGATACGCCAATATATGGCCTTAGTGCAAGTAGGAGATTGTTAATGATATATGCCCTAGAGGCCATTATTGTATCATACTGGTTTGTATATTACTTAATGGAAGTTTTGGATATACACGGATATGGTAACAGTCTTGCTCGAAATGGTAGTATGCTACCTTGTTTGTTTCTACTTCAATATGTGCATGTGTTTCTTTTAGCATATCACTTATACATATTGGTGGAGCCCTTAGGATCTTTTCTTGATTAACAGTGTTGTGATGGCAGTCACACTAGTGGGGGCTGGGTAGTCTATAAGCACATCCTTATACAGGCCCCTAGTCGTAGGATTATCGAGACAAGGCATCGATACTCCAGAGTAGACTAGTATATACGCTTCTCATCCCAGCAGGGGAGATGGTCTGTCCCCACAGCCATTAGTACGTCGTACTGGAGATAGTATGCAGGTGCTCATTGGGTTATGAGTATACTGGACAGGGCTCTTTGGGGGCTGCTGGTGGGTATTATACCTATCGTCCGGTAGCAGTTCCCAGGTGACACGAGTACAGCTTAGTCCGTCGACTTGATAATGCTACTTCGCCTTGAGTGTGTTCCCACTGTTCTTTGATTACTATCCTACTAAGGCTCAAAGAAGTCGTGCAAACAGGTAGTAGTTGGGTGCAGTCCCGAAGCACTTGGAGGCAGTGGCGGTTAGATAGGATTCGTCTCTCCTGGTATTGGGGGTTGATATCACGCTGTGTTCGGAAGGCCATTACACAGTCTTTGGCCAAGGCAAGCAGGATTTACTGGTAGGTACTCCAGTAGTTTCTCAGGGTGTTTTGGGCTACTCTCCGGCACGACTTATTACGCTATTAGGGTATGACGATTACCTCCCCTAGGCCCGATATATGATACTCTTAGACGAACAGACTGGACTATATGGAGATTTCACAGATAGGTTCAGTAGGAGTTCGGATGAGTTTGCTCATCGGCCTTCTTATCGACATATACCTGGTTAGCCATTACGTGCAGCTAGTATCACTTGCGGCTTGTGGTTAAACCCACTGCCAGCGTAGTGTCGAGTCTTTAGAGTCCCACACAGAGTGTTTCCCTGCATCGGGCAAAAGATGTAGAGGTTGTATGGTTTTACGACAGGGTTCGATTACGTACGTGTACTTGTGCATGGATGATGATTCGGACAGATAATACTAGTGGACTTTGGTTTAAGCCGGATCCTAGTATTATACTAATGGATTATTTTCGTCTCTTTTTTATTTGTATTTTTCAGAATACGGATACGGGTATGTATATACGGATGAAAGGCATTTTTGTAATTTGCTCAAAGATGCTTCTAGAAGAAGACACCTCATATTTTGTATTAAACATTTAAAGTTAAATGTTTATTGCATTGTGAGGTGGAGGAAACGAGGTGGATTTTTGCATAAATTGGAGCATGGCTCTTGGTGACACATGGAGGGTTTTCAAGCCATGACTCACTAAGTTGAAAATGAACCATATTTGATTTTCTAATTAGAGTTATTCTAATGATGAGAGGGTATGGTTCATATTTAGACAAGGGAGCTCATTCCCTTTGTTATGCAAAACTTCACCAGCTTTTTCCTCAAGCACTTCTTTTTCTACCTCTAGCCTTTCTTGTCTCATGTGTTGAGAAACATAAGGCTATTAGAGACAAACCAATCCATCTATAATCTTTCCATCACCTAGGTTATCTAGTTTGGCGATCTAGGTGCCCTAGATACTTTAGATTTGAGGTGGGAGCTCGATCTACAGACTCTCAGGTGGATCGTCTTTGGCTCGAGGAGGCCGACGAGGAAGCGCCGATCCGTTACGATCCTTGGAGCTTGTGACGAGGAGGAGGACAGCGACAAGAAGATCCGAAGGACTTGAAATCATGAGGTATAATATTCTATCGATGTAATTTACCTCATAGTAGCATGCTAGTTAGGGTTTAGTGTCGATCCTGGAGTTCAAGTCGTTGTTGCGAGCTTTGTAAAAATCGTTTTTTAAATATTCTGCCTCTTCGTGAACCCACGTGGTGCGCGACATCGAATTACACATGCTACGTGTAAAGGAAGGCAATGTGAGAAATATACACTCTCTACTTTCTTGATCTAGTGCTTATAGCATGAGTTGCCATTAGAGAAGGCAAGCTCAAGCTTGAGCTAGAGGAAGACGAAGATGAATGAATGGCCTTTTTAAAAATGAATTGGCTAAATTCCTTTTTCCTTCATCTCATATTATTATATGAGACAAGTCTCGTATCACCCTCTCTCTCCTCTTTGTTGTCATACAAAGAGAGAGAGAGAGAGAGAAGGGACCCCACTCACAGATGTTCTCATATTTATTTCATATACATAAATAAATATATATATATATAAATATATATACATAAATACACACACACACACACATACCCCCACACACACACACATAAATAAATATGAATCATTAATAAGAGTAATATTATATATTTAATGAGATCTTGTATATGTATCATATATACACATACACTTCATGTATCACATGCACGATATGCTATCATTCCTTATCAGTATCATATACCGAAGAGAGAGTGTGATATACACAATACGAGAAACCGCATCATAAAAATACGGTTATTAAATCAATACTTTACTTGATATTTCGGCTTTTAAATCAGTTAGTATTTCCGGACGTTCGATTAAATCAAGTGTTTAATCGAACTCCAGCATGTATCCAATACACATGCCACATCATATTTTACCCGGGTAGGCACTTTCGTTGTGGGACACTAAAGACTTATCAATACGCTGGCAGTAGATTATACAGGATTGCATTCGATTGAATCTGAAACACTTTCATATTCAACCTCTTCTCATGTTAACCCACAAGCTTTTCAGTGGCACTAGCTGTACGTAACGGCTACCCAGGATTGATCAAGATAAAGGCAGGTCCACGAGCAAACTCATCCAGACCTAACAAAGTCTATAAGTGACAGTCACCGTATAGTCTGGTCTTTTCATCAAAGAGTATCACATACCGGGTATGGGGGTGGAATTTGTCAGACCCCCAATAACCCGATAAGTCATGCTGACAGAGGACTCATAACCAAAGAGATACAAATGGTATTACTTACCTGTTTATCTCCACTGCCGTGGCCACTGACTTCTTGTTATAGTCATGTCCTGCATAGAGCGATATCTATAAGTCGACGTCGCACACACCACAGGGTTTGTAGTGTGACGGAAATTACAAAAATCGATTTTAAAGAAAGCAACATCGACTAAACTCCCAAGATCTACCATAAGCCCTTACTAGCAAAACTAACACAGGATCTAATCTACTAGGAAGAGATTTATACTTATGTGTTCAAGTTCTTTGGGTCTTCTTTTCCTCTTCTTGAGCTCCTCGTCTGTCGGGATCGAGCTTGGTCGTCAGTCTCCTTATGTCCAAGATGATCCATCCGAGAGTCTTTGATTCAAGCTCCAACCTCAAAAAATGAGGTAACTAAAGTGCCTAGTTTGCTAATCTAGGTAACTTAGAAGATGTAGAGTGTTAATTGGTTTAATTTATCTCAATAACCTTAGGTTTCTCAACACATGAGAGTGTTAGGGTTGAGGAAGAAGAAGAGAGCAAAGGAGGAGAAAGAATGTCAAGTGTAGATTGAAGAGAAGAATGTCTAAACTCAAAACTATCAAGCATTTCATTCTTAATAAAATACAGTAGCCATGCTTGAATAGTTATCACAAATGAATAAATAAAAGAAATAGCCATGCTTCATACTATGCATTTGTTCGCATTCCAAGCGCCCTGGCCGCTAATCGCGGCCGTTGCGGAACGAAAAACTCTAACTTTTAAAAACTTGGCGCTAGAAACGACTACCTAGAATCTAACCAAACATTAAAACTAGTAAACTTAAAGGAGTTCTAGATACTCGGCAAAGAGTGTTACACCTATGTTGGGTTAGCCTAGCACCTCATGATGGGTTTGGAAGCATCACATGAACCAAAGGTTGAATTTTTAGGGTGCTAAGTTAACGAACATAGAATCGTTCCTAGAAAATTAGGGTTTCTAAAACTTTTGCATATCAACATAAGCAATAAAAGCTAGGGTTTTGAGAGTACAACCTTTGTAGCTCCCTACGCTAGACTACTCGGCTACTTGGGGTTTGGAAACGGGTCCGCTTGAACTCCTCTAGGTCACCGATGATCCACCCGGAGTCCGCTTTGTCCAAGCTTGCAACTTCACCCGATCAAGAGAATGAAATGAAGCTAACACTCCAAACAAGTGGGCTAGACTTGTGTAGAATGGTGTTGTGGTTCTCTTTCTCACTTCAAAATCCTTTCTTGATGAGTATATTGCTCACTACAAAAATTTAGAGAGCAAAATGAGAGAGGAAGAAGAAGATGATGGCTATATCTTTTTCAAGAGTGAATGAATAACTCTTATGCAAGAAAAATGAAAATATATGTTTATAAATTTTCTTGTTCTCATCTCAAACCATGGTTTAAACAATGAATATATAATTGAACTTGAGTTAAAACACAAAAGGAAAGTTTACCCTAGGTTAAAAGGTGGGTGAGGATGGTTAGGTCAAAAGAAGAGTGTAGAAACAAATCAATAATGACCATTTTCCCTTTTCCTTTTTGTTTTAAATCAAATGCAATAAAATCCATAAATAAAACCATGGTGTGAGTCTTATATTGCCACCATTTTCATGTATGTACAACCATGAAGGATGTATGTATGTATGTATGTGTATATGTACATCTATATGTGCATGAATCAAAAAGAAGGCATACATGCATGCATACATCCATCAAACTCAAGAAAGGATTTCAAGTGAGAAACTAATGGTTAATTGATAAAACAACACTTGATTTATCAATCCGGCCATATCACATATGACCCCACCAAAAGCAAGCCGCCCGATCAATATACGGTATCCTATACGCGCATTTTAATCGGGTCCATGCGCATATCACATACGCGCACCACAACGTTTCGCCTGGACTAGGAAACTCCATTGTGGGACTCTAAGACTCATCAATACGCCGGCAATGGGTGTTGATCATATCAAACACCCCCAAGCCGCAAGCGGTCAGCTAAACGTAACGGCCACCCGGGTATTGAGCGATCAGAAGAGAACAAGCGAACCTGCTACAACTCCCGTCGAGCCAATCGGCAACACTTCCCGTACAGTCCGGTCTCCTCGTCTGATATGTCGCATATCAAGTCTAGGGGTGGTAAACGTCAGACCCCAATAACTGATAAGTCGTGCCGATGTGAGGCTCATAACGGGTCGAGAAACTACTGGTAACACTTACTAGTAAATCTCCAATCAGCCCTGGCCAGGGACTTCCCTGTTACGGCCAATCGAGCACAGCGCAACATCAACCCCCAATACCGGGAGAGACGAAACCCCTCCTATCGCTCATTGCCTCCATGTGACTTGGGACTATACCCAAAAGCCACCATTTTGCACGCCCTCATAGACGTGGTAAGGTGGAAATCAAAGTACAGTAGGAATCACACAAGACTCTATGACGATCTCGGGTCTACAGACTAACCTGTACAAGTGTCACCAGAGAACTGCCATCTGACGTGAGGTATAATACCAACTGGGAGTTCTCGGCGAGTCTGTCCAGTGTACCCAGTCTCCACTGAGCACCCGCATACCATCTCTGATGTCAAACACCAATGGATATGGGATCATCCATCGCCCATCTCATGGGTCGAGAAGCGTACGCTAGTCTACACTGGTGATCGATGCCACGTCTCGATACACCCACGACTAGGGACCTTGAAGGATGTACTTATGGACTACCATGTCCCCACTAGTATGATCTGCATCATAGTCCAGGTAGTCAAGTACACATCCTAAGGGCTTTACCAACATGTAACTATAAGACAGTACAAAGAGACTAGTATACATGTTAAGATAAAGAGCAACCAGATAGCATACTATCATATCGAGCAAGAAAGTCATCTCTATATATGTCCAAGCATCCAATATAATATACATCATCTGTACAATACTGGCCTCTAGGGCATACATACAACTAACAATCTCCCACTTGCACTAGGGCCAGCTGCTGTAGTATCGCATACCGAGCATTCCGAAGAGTCTCTCAAACTGTATCTGGGGAATGGCCTTCGTGAGTGGATCCGCTGTGTTGTTCTTCGTGTCAACCCTCCTGACCTCGATCTCCCGGCGATCAACTGTCTCCCGGATCAGGTGATACAGCCTCAAAATATGCCTGGATCGCTGATGGGACCTGGGTTTCTTGGCCAAAGCCACCGCTCCATTGTTATCGCAATACAAAGGTATTGGATACTCAATGGATGGAACCACTTCAAGTTCAGTAATGAACTTCTTGATCCAGACAGCCTCTTTGGCAGCATCGTTGGCAGCGATGTATTCAGCCTCCATCGTCGAGTCTGCCACGGTTTCCTTCTTGGAACTCTTCTAGCTAACCGCCCCTCCGTAAAGGGTAAAGACAAATCCCGACTGCGACTTAGAGTCGTCCTTATCACTCTGGAAGCTCGAATCGGTAAAGGACTCCACTTGGAGTTCTCCAGTACCATACACCAAGAGCATCTCTTTAGTCCTTCGTAAGTACTTGAGAATGCTCTTCACAGCTGTCCAGTGACTCTCTCCAGGATCAGCTTGATACCTGCTCACTACACTTATTGAGTATGCTACATCGGGTCTGGTACATAGCATCGCGTACATGATAGAGCCTACAGCTGAAGCATAGGGTATCCCTTGCATGCGAGCTCTCTCCAAATTAGTCTTGGGAGACATCTCTTTGGAGAGAGTGACCCTAGAGATCGTGGGTAAGTTCCCACGCTTGGATTCTTCCATACTAAACCTCTTTAGTATGGTGTCAATGTACCTGGATTGGGACAATCCCAATATCCGTTTGGATCTATCTCTATAGATCCTAATTCCCAATATGCAGGAGGCATCACCAAGATCTTTCATTGAGAATCTTTGTGATAAGAAGAGCTTGACCGATTGCAGCATAGGAATGTCAATTCCTATCAAGAGTATGTCGTCCATGTACAATACGAGGAAGACAACCTTACTCTTTGCCACCTTCTTGTAGATACAAGGTTCATCTACGTTTTTGACGAAATCAAACTCTTTGATAACGACGTCAAAGCAAATGTTCCAACTCCGCGATGCTTGCTTTAATCCATAAATGGATTTAAGCAGCTTGCACACCTTCCCGCTGCTCCCACTATCTACGAAGCCCTCTGGCTGAGTCATGTACACGCACTCTTCTAAATCACCGTTTAGAAAGGCGGTCTTAACATCCATTTGACAGATTTCGTAATCATGATATGCAGCGATGGTAAGCATGATACAGATGGATTTAAGCATAGCCACTGGAGAAAGGTTTCGTCATAGTCCACACCTGGTCTTTGACGAAGACTCTTTGCAACAAGTCTAGCTTTGAAAGTCTCCACTTTCCCATCTACACCAAGTTTTTTCTTGAAGATCCACTTGCTCCCAATGGGTTTTACCCCTTCAGGAGAAACTTCTAAAGTCCATACTTTGTTGGTGTACATGGATTCCATCTCGGACCGCATTGCATCCAGCCATTTCACTGAGTCCCTACTCGTGATGGCCTGCTCGAAGCTAGTTGGGTCATCATCCTCCATGATGCAATCCTCGCATCCACCGTCAATGAGAAAACCGCAGTATCTCTCAGGTGGACGAGAAACCCTACTAGATCGGCGGAGAGGCTGGGGTTCATCGGGTAGTACTGAATCCTCTGGTTCTACTAAATCATCAGTTGTAGTTTGTGGTGCTGGAACCTCTTCCAGCTCTACCTCTTTGCCACTAATTTCTTTTGCAAGAAATTCCCTTTCCAAAAAGGTGGCATGTTGAGAAACAAACACTCTTTGTTCCTCAGCTTGGTAGAAAAAATATCCTTGAGAATTCTTTGGATATCCCACAAACTTGCAAAGAACTGATCGTGCCTCGAGTTTGTCCGGATTTTGCTTTTTGACATAGGCCGGACAACCCCATATCTTAATTCGTTTAAAATATGGTCTCTTCCCACTCCATATCTCATATGGTGTGGTAGGTACAGATTTAGACGGAACCAGATTCAATAGGTATATGGTTGTCTCAAGCGCATACACCCAAAAGGAAATAGGTAACTCAGCATTGCTCATCATTGAGCGCACCATATCTAATAGGGTGCGATTCCTTCGTTCCGATACACCGTTGTGCTATGGTGTATAAGGAGGAGTAAGCTGAGAGAGAATCCCATTCTCTTTTAGATAATCTAGGAATTCAACGCTTAAGTATTCACCTTCTCGATCAGATCGAAGAATCTTAATACTTTTGCCCGTTTGGTTCTCTACTTCGTGCTTATATTCTCTGAATTTCTCAAAAGCTTCAGACTTGTGTTTCAACAGAAACACATGCCCGTATCTAGAGAGATCGTCAGTGAATGTAATGAAGTAGAAAGAACCGTTTCTGGCGTGTGTAGATATATGACCGCATACATCACTATGTACCAGTCCTAAGAGTTCAGTAACTCTTTCTCCGTGTCCACTAAACGGAGTTTTGGTCATCTTTCCTTTGAGACATGAATGGCAAGTATCATAAGATGATAATTCGAATGAATTCAAATATCCATTCTTATGTAACTTAGCCAGCCGTGTCTCATTGATATGGCCAAGTCTACAGTTCCACAAGAAGGATTCGTTCATTTCTGAGCTTTTCCTCTTGTGTGTGTTTTGTATATTGATGACTGTATTTTGATTGAGAATGAATATGCCATTATGTAACGAGCCTGATGCAATCAACTTTTGATCTAAGAATATGTTCATAACATTATCCTTTACTACAAAATTATATCCTTCTTTACTTAATAAAGAAACTGATATAATGTTGCACATCATATTCGGTATATAATAGCACTCATTCAGAACTAGTGTATCACCACTTGGTAATACCAGGTGATATTTGTCAACTGCTTTGGCTGCAACATTTGCCTCATTCCCTACTTGAACGGAATGATCACCTTTTCCCAGTTCTCTACCTTTCCGTAGCCCATGTAACTGCTTACATATATGGGATCCTGATCCGGTATCTAATACCCAGGACGTAGGGTGAACTGAAAAACAGTTCTCAATAACAAACACACCCGAAGAAGGTGTATCATCATGCATGTTCTTCGTTTGGGCGGCGTGAGAATCCAAATATTCTCCCTTTTCATGTTCAGTCTTATAACACTTATAAGATAGAACGGGTCCAATGTTCCCCTGCACAGTATAACATGCGGGATCGGTCAATACATCCATATTATTATCTTGATTAGGGCATGACATGGTCACTACCTGGAGAGAGAGTGAAGAAAACACTTTAGCGTATGCTCTTGCAAGATCAGATTGGTTATTATCTTATCTAATCAGGATGGCTCCCACTGGTTTTTATCAAATCTTCTTTCAAACCCCTAAAAGGAAATACTAGCCGGGATTAATTACACCCTACAACTTCGTCGATCTTTCAGCCAGGCCAGTGTCGGTACGTTGAGGGGGGTTCCCCGTGCTTTCGCACGGACCTAATTAAAGTAAACCTCGTTTTCCCAGAGGCGTAACCCCGTTGACACCCTTCTAGACACCTACTTGATCGGCTAATTGTCCTGTGTAAAACTCTCCCAGGAGTAACAATTACTCGCAGTGGGTATCGAGATCCAACTATCTCATAGAAGGTATGCAATCTCATTGTAAATTTCAACACTTGAAATTCCCGATAATTCTTTTGCCCCTAGCGATCTATGACCTTGACTAAGTCAACAAACCATAAATCGCAAGTCAAGTTCAACCCGTACATTTCTCGATTGAATTAAACCCATCCGTACGACCCTTGACTTAGTCAACAAGGCCGTGCGAATGCCCTAATCCAATCACATCTTATGTTGTAACAGATAAACATTATTTAGCTACCGTACACTACGCCTTGCCTAAGTCAACAAACATAGCACGAATACTAAATAATATCTATCTGAAATGACGGAGGGCTACGCAGGTTTTTTTAGAAAAACCATGAGCGTAATGAACTTGATATCGTTGTAGAATCTAGTGAATTTTGAAATGGAGTGATTTTGAGGCTTTTATTAGTTTTTGCTAAAGAGGTCACTCCCGGTGAAGGGATCTCGGCTCTTTCCTCATCGAATAAGGTGCGGGATATATCATATATATCACTGTGCAAAGCAAAACTCCAAAAGCAGTCAAAAGTCAAACCAAGTGTTGTAGCATCTGCCAGTTTCGCTAAAGTGGTCACTCCCGGTGAAGGGATCTCGGCTCTTTCCTCATCGAATAAGGTGCAGGGTATATCATATATACCGCTATGCAAAGCAAAACTGTAGCTACCCTTTTATTTTAAAATTTGATTCTACAACATCTTTTAGGTTTCTTTTCTTTCATTAATCACATTAATGAAGTCCCATCATTTAAGTCACCTAAACATCACAGATAAATACGACGTACACTTATGCCATCCGCATTCGCCTCGATGTCCCCTCGTGCACCGTTAGGTTAGATAACCAACGACAGAGCAGGGCAGGGCTAGTGCGGGTGTAAACCATAAGTAACGTCTATATAATATATCATATATACTATATACTGTATCCATCACAACATATCAAATGATCACATCACAGATATCGCAGCAGAAACATAGATATAATGTGGGATATACTAGGACGTCCGTATTTAGTATTCAGCCAATAATAGAAAATACGGATTCCACAGTCGCAATGAATAGCCAAGCCCACACCCTGGACCCCTACGAGAGCGGCAAGCGACCCTACCAATTCTGGAGTTTAGGAGACCCGGTCTCGACTCCTCGAGATGGCCTCCCACTGAACCCTATAACCCGGTCACCTGTGCTCCCCTCCTTAGGTCCATCCTAATGCGGAAAAGTAAATAATATACAACACTGGTGGCATCGACCTCAACCCGGAAGTGCCCCAAATAAAAGAATATTACATTACATTTGAATTTACATGAATGAAAATATAAAACTCTCATCTCACATAAAACCCCCATCTATTCAATCGCGACAATCCTGCACATCATATCTCAGCAACACATAATATCTCATATCATCAACGTAAGTAAGTATGCATACACCGATTGTCGTCGACGTATAGCAACGACAATAGGCAATACCACTACATACTACACTTACGGTCACAGAAAAGAAAGTGTAAAACTGCAATATCTGGAATCCATATTCTCTTTAGACATCATAAATGCGAAGTATCACATACCTCGTATTTCATGTCTTATAATATGAATTCCACACATTGCATCACATTCCAGATAATTAGACAGTATTAAAGTTTTCGAACGAACGATCAAATACCCAAGATTCCCTAAAGCTCAACACTTGAGCGGAATTCAAAAACCCGGAGTGTGACACAGTAGTAGCGGTCCAGCCGTAGAAGGGTCAAGCCAACGCCTCACATGTGGCACGCCGTACTGCCCCAAACCCTAAGGTTCAAAGGGCAGTTCAAGACGGTCACATAATCGAGTTAAGGTTTGTTGTCTTCTAGAGGGTCCACCACAAAACTTGCACGTATCTCCGAAATATTTAAACCCCGTGAAAAGTGAGCAAATGACACTCGTTCGAACAATTCGATACTTTCTAATTTACCCGGAAAATTCACGAAATCAAAATTCCGATCGAATCGTCAAGCCCAAAAACATCTCCAGAATTTACAGTACTAAATTCCGATTAAAAATACTCCAAAACAATATACAAGCAGAGAAATGAGTTACTGTACAAAAATGATACCATGACACAACAGAACGGCCGCGGAACCGCGGCCTAAGCACGCCTTTGCCGCGGTTCCGCGTTGGAATAAAGAGATCATGGCCTCGTTTTTTACAGTAACTCTTATACATACCTTCTGGATTTTTTTGCATATTTTTAATTCTGAAAATAACCAGATTTTAAAAAATGTCCAGAGAGCACTCAAAATCCGTATTTTCCGGTTCGATTGGAGTTTTAACTTCGTTAAAGCGTCGCCTAATGTTCTAGGTCGGCTCTGATACCAATGTTGGGTTAGCCTAGCACCTCATGATGGGTTTGGAAGCATCACATGAGCCAAAGGTTGAATTTTTAGGGTGCTAAGTTAACGAACATAGAATCGTTCCTAGAAAATTAGGGTTTCTAAAACTTTTGCATATCAACATAAGCAATAAAAGCTAGGGTTTTGAGAGTACAACCTTTGTAGCTCCCTACGCTAGACTCCTCGGCTACTTGGGGTTTGGAAACGGGTCCGCTTGAACTCCTCTAGGTCACCGATGATCCACCCGGAGTCCGCTTTGTCCAAGCTTGCAACTTCACCCGATCAAGAGAATGAAATGAAGCTAACACTCCAAACAAGTAAGCTAGACTTATGTAGAATGGTGTTGTGGTTCTCTTTCTCACTTCAAAATCCTTTCTTGATGAGTATATTGCTCACTACAAAAATCTAGAGAGTAAAATGAGAGAGGAAGAAGAAGATGATGGCTATATCTTTTTCAAGAGTGAATGAATAACTCTTATGCAAGAAAAATGAAAATATATGTTTATATATTTTCTTGTTCTCATCTCAAACCATGGTTTAAACAATGAATATATAATTGAACTTGAGTTAAAACACAAAAGGAAAGTTTACCCTAGGTTAAAAGGTGGGTGAGGATGGTTAGGTCAAAAGAAGAGTGTTGAAACAAATCAATAATGACCATTTTCCCTTTTCCTTTTTGTTTTAAATCAAATGCAATAAAATCCATAAATAAAACCATGGTGTGAGTCTTATATTGCCACCATTTTCATGTATGTACAACCATGAAGGATGTATGTATGTATGTATGTGTATATGTACATCCATATGTGCATGAATCAAAAAGAAGGCATACATGTATGCATACATACATCAAACTCAAGAAAGGATTTCAAGTGAGAAACTAATGGTTAATTAATAAATCAACACTTGATTTATCAATCCGGTCATATCACATATGACCCCACCAAAAGCAAGCCGCCCGATCAATATACGGTATCCTATACGCGCATTTTAATCGGGTCCATGCGCATATCACATACGCGCACCACAACGTTTCGCCTGGACTAGGAAACTCTATTGTGGGACTCTAAGACTCGTCAATACGCCGGCAGTGGGTGTTGATCATATCAAGCACCCCCAAGCCTCAAGCGGTCAGTTAAACGTAACGGCCACCCGGGTATTAAGCGATCAGAAGAGAACAAGCGAACCTGCTACAACTCCCGTCGAGCCAATCGGCAACACTTCCCGTACAGTCCGGTCTCCTCGTCTGATATGTCGTATATCAAGTCTAGGGGTAGTAAACGTTAGACCCCAATAACTGATAAGTCGTTCCGATGTGAGGCTCATAACGGGTCGAGAAACTACTGGTAACACTTACCAGTAAATCTCCAATCAGTCCTGGCCCGGGACTTCCCTGTTACGGCCAATCGAGCACAGCGCAACATCAACCCCCAATACCGGGAGAGACGAAACCCCTCCTATCGCTCATTGCCTCCATGTGACTCGGGACTATACCCAAAAACCACCGTTTTTCATGCCCTCTTGGACGTGGTAAGGTGGAAATCAAAGCACAGTGGGAATCACACAAGACTCTATGACGATCTCGGGTCTACAGACTAACCTGTACAAGTGTCACCAGAGAACTGCCATCTGACGTGATGTATAATACCAACTGGGAGTTCTCGGCGAGTCCGTCCAGTGTATACCCAGTCTCCACTGAGCACCCGCATACCATCTCTGATGTCAAACACCAATGGATATGGGATCATCCATCGCCCATCTCATAGGTCGAGAAGCGTATACGCTAGTCTACACTGGTGTATCGATGCCCCGTCTCGATACACCCACGACTAGGGACCTTGAAGGATGTACTTATGGACTACCATGTCCTCATTAGTATGATCTGCATCATAGTCCAGGTAGTCAAGTACACATCCTAAGGGCTTTACCAACATATAACTATAAGACAGTACAAAGAGACTAGTATACATGTTAAGATAAAGAGAAACCAGATAGCATACTATCATATCGAGCAAGAAAGTCATCTCTATATATGTCCAAGCATCCAATATAATATACATCATCTGTACAATACTGGCCTCTTGGGCATACATACAACTAACAACCTAATGATCCGTCTTATTCGGTTTTCTACCATCTTCCTTAGCTCTTTGGGGTCTCCGTGATCGAGCTTGACCACCGGTCTTTCTCTGTCGAAGATGATCCACCTAGAGGATGTGGTTCATGGTTCTAGCTCCACACAAAAAGCCTAGTGGAGCAACTAAAGGCTCTAGGTTGCTAATCTAGAGTGTCTTGTGATGTAGTGTATTTTTCTTGTATTTTTTCTATCTCTCTTCATCCTTGATTCTCAACTCATGAGAGTGTAGGGTGAAGAGAAAGAAGGAGCTCCAGAATGGAGAGAGAAAGAGAATGGTGAAAATGAAAATCATCTCACAAAACAAATATGCAAGCATGGTTTTATCAAATGATATTTGCATATATAAAAACCAACCATACTTGAATAGTGTAGACAAATGAATTATAAATTCATTTGTCTACCATATTCAACCATACTTCACACCATTCTCTTTGCCACCTCACCCCTCCACCTCATTTCAATTTTCAAGAAAAGAAAAACCCAGGATTGAGATGTCCTCCTTCTAGAATGTTTTCCGTATAAATACGGAATACACTCTACCGTATCTACATACTGTAATCGTATCAAAATACGAATACCTAAAGAGATAGAATAAGAAGAAGAACATTATACTAGAATATACATATCAAAATATGTATATGTAAATTATCAAATCAATACTTGATTTAATAATCCGGCTTAATTCTGTTAGTTATATGTATGCCCTAGAGGCCATTACTATACATAGGATGTATATTGTAGTGGATGCTGGGACGTATATAGGGAGGACTTTCTTGCTCGACATGATAGTATGCTATCTGGTTACACTTTACCTTAACGTGTATGCTGATTGTCTCTCTGTTACATGTTGGTAAAGCCCTTAGGATATGTACTTGACTACCTGGACTATGATGCAGATCATACTAGTGGGACAGATAGTCTATAAGTACATCCTTCAAAGTCCCTAGTCGTGGGTGTATCGAGACGGGGCATTGATATACCAGAGTAGACTAGCGTGTACCTTCTCGACCCATACAGATGGGCGATGGATGATCCCATATCCATCGGTGTTTGACATCAGAGATGATATACGGGTGCTCAGTAGAGACTGGGTACACTGGACGGACTCGCCGAGAACTCCCAGATGGTATTATACCTCACGTCAGATGGCAGTTCTCTGGTGACACTGGTACAGAGTAGTCTGTTGACCCGAGATCGTCATAGAGTCTTGTGTGGTTCCCACTGTGCTTTGATTTCCATCTTACCACGTCCAAGAGGGCGTGCAAAACGGTGGTTTTTGGGTACAGTCCCGAGTCACATGGAAGCAATGAGCGATAGGAGGGGATTCGTCTCTCCCGGTATAGGGAGTTGATGTTGTGCTGTGTTCGATTGGCTATAACAGGAAATCCCTGGCCAGGGTTGCTGAGATTTACTGGTAAGTGTTACCAGTAGTTTCTCGAACAGTTATAGACCTCATATCGACACGACTTATCGAGCTATTGGGGTCTGACGTTTACCACCCCTAGGCGAGATATGCGACATATCAGACGATCAGACCGGACTGTACGGTAGTGTTACTGGTCGGATTCACTGGAGTGTGAGCGGGCTTGGTTGTCGATCTTCAGATCGCTCAATACCCGGGTGGCCGTTACGTTTAGCAGACCGCTTGCGGCTTGTGGGTGTTTGATATGATCATCATCTGCTGCCGGCGTATTGACGAGTCTTTAGAGTCCTACACAGAGGTTTCCTGGCTCAAGCGAAACGAAATAGGACCGCATATGAGATATGTGCGGGACCGAGAATAATGCGTGTATGTGATACCGTATTCTATTCTCGCGATAAATGTATCGAATGGTTGTATGCGATATAACCTAGTTATCGATTCAAGTGTTGATTCGATAAATCGATACATTGGATATTAGCCGGTTATATGCGATATGACCGGATCGTTAAATCAAGTGTTGATTTAATGATTTAATGTATAATTATATATTTGATATATTACTTTGCATTAACTAATATTGGTTCACTTTAGATGGATTTTCTCACTCGGATGTGCGCATTATATATGTGATATGATTTTGTGCATTTGCTTGTATCATGTTTGATGATACATGCTTTTTGGTTTGTGTAAAGATTAAACCATGGTTATTTAAATGGTTAGGGTTTTGTTTTTCATATCTATTTATTCATTTATTTATTTATTTTCTTTTTGGAAAAAGAAATGAGAAGAATGGTGGCTTTCTTTGTTTGTAGTTGAAGATTCATGAACCTTTGACTTTGTCCACCATTCTTATCTCATGCTTAACCTAACCATTTGATTTAACCCTAGTTTAATCTCTACACTTGACCATGGTTTAGATTATGATAAGTTTTGATTTTTCTTTTCATTTTTTAATTAACTTATCATAACAATTTCCTTCTTCTTCTTCATTTCTTCAAGTGAAGAAAGCTTGCCTCCATCAATGGCAAGTGATGAAAAAGAGTGAGAAATCCAAATCTAAAGTCTACCCACTTCCTATTTCTTCATCCTCTACCTCTTGCCAAGTAGTAGAGTGTGTTTCCTTCACAAGTTTCTTGACTTGGTGAAGTGAGAGCTTGATCTTGCGATGCTTCGACGTAGATCATCTTCGGCATGGACATCGACGACCTAGCTCGTCTATTCTCCGATGAAGTCGACGCTAGAGCCCGGATTTGATTTGGACAGCGGAGAAGACCTCATCTCGGAGCCGTGGAGGTGAAGGACCGGATCTACAAAGGTTGTATTTCCGTTTCCCATTAGTTAATTGTTAACTTGTTTACTTTTTCGCCTAGTTTTCTAGCCAACGATCCGTAGTCGGGTCTCTCGGCACCTAGATTTTTTGAAATTGGCATGGTTGATGCCTTGTGAGACCTCACTAGTATGCCTAGGAACCCTATAAATTCTAAACCGACTAGTATAATCAACTGTCCGATCGAAAGCTCAGATAACACTAGAATATACATATCGAAATATGTATATGTAAATTATTAAATCAATACCTAATTTAATAATCCGGCTTAATTTTAAGCCGACTAGTATTATCATTCGATCGAAA
This sequence comes from Agapanthus africanus, assembly GCA_030015575.1. NCBI lineage: Eukaryota > Viridiplantae > Streptophyta > Magnoliopsida > Asparagales > Amaryllidaceae > Agapanthus > Agapanthus africanus. The sequence goes on from JASDDO010000001.1 coordinate 372,001,112, forward strand.
CCCTGCACGTATCAAAATACGGCCACTACATCATTTGACCTGAACTAGGGAAACCCTCTGTGTGGGACTCTAAAGACTCGATAGTACGCTGGCAGTGGGTTTAACCACAGCACATCAGCGACACTAGCTATACGTAACGGCTACCAAGGTACCAGTTGAAAGGAAGGCCGACGAGCAAGCTCATCCTAACCCCTACTGAGCCTATCCATGACAATCTCTGTACAGTCCGATCTCCTCATATAAGAGTATCGCATACCGGGTCTAGGGGATGGTAAACGTCAGACCCTTACTGACCCGATAAGTTGTGTCGATGTGGCTTAGGACCAATCCGAGAAACTACTGATCTAACCATTAGTAAATCTCAACTTCCTTGGCCAAGGTCTTACGGTTCTGGCTAACCAGATATAGTGCGATGTCGACTCCCAATACTGGGAGAGATGAATCCCTTTCAATCACTCACTACCTCCATGTGGCTTAGGACTGTACCCAATCAAAACCTGTTTGCACGACTCAGTACAGCCATGGTAGGATAGTGATCAAAGTACAGTGGGAACTCACATGAGACAAATGATGATATCAAGTCTAAAGACTAACCTGTACTCATGTCACCTAAGAACCGCTATCTGATGATAAGTATAATACTATCTAGAGGTTCTCGGTGAGTCCGTCCAGTGTACTCACCCCCAGTGAGCACCTGTATACAATCTTAGGTGATCACACTAATGGCTGTAGGACCAACCACCGTCCCTCGTCGGGTCTAGAAACGTTTAGACATGTCTACTCTGAAATATCGATGCCCGGTCTCGATACTCCTGCAACTTAGGATCTTTAAGGATATGCTTATGGACTACCCAGCCCCCACTAGTATGATCGCCATCATAACGTTTGTAGTCAAGCAAAATCCTACGGGCTTTATCAATATGTATCAGCCATATATGATATCGAGTATAACATATGCACATGTTAAGATAAAGACAAACCAAAATAGTATACTGCTGCGATGAGTCTTTATCAACATGTACAAGCAATACAAAGCAATAAGAAAAATAAATACACATGTTCAGATAAAGACAACTCAAATAGTATACTATATAACCGAGCAAGATTATCCTGTATATACATATCCCAATCATCCTATACGATACAGGTTTCTAGGGCATACATATCCAACAATCTCCCACTTGCACTAAGGCCTGTAATTAGCGTACCGAATACCCAACATCTGCTCTAGTGTCAGTTGTTGGCGTATCACATACCCAACATCTCAAAAAGTCACTCGAACCGCGTTTGAGAGAGGGCCTTAGTAAATGGATCCGCTGAGTTGTCTTTCGTATCTACTCTCTAGATCTCGATCTCCCGGCGATCTACGATCACCTTGATCAGGTGATACCGCCTCATGATGTGTCTGGATTTCTGATGGGACCATGGCTCCTTTGCTAAAACCATAGCCCCATTGTTATCGCAATACAAAGGTATCGGATCAACAATGGACGGAACCACCTCAAGTTCAGTAATGAATTTCTTCATCTAGACCACTTCTTTTGCGGCATCGTTAGCAGTAATGTATTCAGCCTCCATCGTCGAGTCTGCGACGGTGTCCTATTAAGAGCTCTTCCAACAGACCGTCCCTCCGTTGAGGGTAAACATAAAATCCGAGACAGACTTGCTGTCATTCTTGTCACTTTGGAAGCTTGAGTCCGTAAAAGATTCGACCTAGAGGTCCCCATTACTGTAAATCAAGAACATCTCCTTAGTCCTTTTTAGGTACTTAAGAATGTTCTTTACAGCTATCCAATGATTCTCTCCCAGTTCTGACTGATACCGGCTCACCACGCTAAGCACGTAAGCTACATCTGGTCTGGTACATAGCATCACATATATTATAGATCTTACCACAGAAGTGTAGGGTATAATGCTCATGCAAACCCTCTCTTCATCAGTCTTGGGAGACATCTCTTTGGAGAGGGTGATTCCATGCAAAGCGGGTATATTACCGTGCTTAGAATCTTCTATACTAAATCTATTTAGTATGGTCTCTATGTACCTGGACTGTGAAAGTCCCAACAATCTCTTGGATCTATCTTTGTAGATCTTGATCCCTAGAATGTAGGAGGCATCAACCAAGTCTTTCATGGAGAACTTTTGCGATAAGAACAAGTTGACCGATTGCAGCATATCAATGTCATTTCCTATCAAAAGAATATCATCTATGTACAAGACGAGGAATACAACAGTTTTCCTTACAATTTTCTTATAGATACATAGTTCATCCTCATTTTTGATGAAGTCAAATTCCTTGACTGTCTCATCAAAACAGATGTTCCAGCTCCGCGATGCCTATTTTAATCCATAAATAGATTTAAGCAACTTGCACACCTTCCCACTGCTCCTACTGTCGATGAATCCCTCCGGCTGATCCATATAAACGCACGCTTCTAAACTTCCATTTAGAAAAGTTGTTTTAATGTCTTCCAGATATCATAGTCATGGTAGGCAGCAATGGCAAGTAGGATTCGAATGGATTTCAACATATCCATTGGAGAAAAGGTTTCGTCATAGTCCACTTCTGATCTTTGACGAAAACCTTTTGCAACAAGTTTACCCTTATAGGTTTCCACCTGTCCATCTATACCAATCTTCGTTTTCAAGATCCACTTGCATCCAATGGGTTTTACCCCATAAGGAGCAACATCCAAAGTCCAAACTTTATTGGTGTACATGGATTCCATTTCGGATCGCATAGTATTCAGCCATTTATCAGAATCCCTACTGGTAATGGCCTGCTTAAAACTAGTAGGATCATCTATTTCCAAGATGCAATCCTCTCGATCCCCATCTATGATAAAACCAAAGTATCTCTCGGGTGGATGAGAAATCCTACTAGATCTACGGAGTGGCTGAGGTTCGTCCCGGATTATTGAATCCCGAGGTTCTACTAAATCTTCAGTTTCAGTTTGTGATTCCAGAATTTCTTCCAGTTCTACCGTGCTCCCACTAATTTCTTTTGCAAGAAATTCCCTTTCCAAAAAGTGGCACGGCGAGACACAAACACCTTCCGTTTCTTAGTATGGTAGAACAGATATCCCAGTGAATTCTTAGGATATCCCACAAACTTACAAAGAACCGATCGTGCCTCCAGTTTGTCCAGATTTTTCTTTTTAACATAAGCCGGACAATCACATATCTTAATGAATTTAAGACATGGTTTCTTACCGCTCCAATTTCATATGGAGTGGTAGGCATGGATTTGTTTAGAACTTGATTCAATAGATATGCTGCTATTTGAAGTGCATGTCCCCAAAATGAAAAAGGCAGATCTGCACTACTCATCATGGAGCGAACCATGTCCAATAGGGTATGGTTCCTCCGTTCCGATACACCATTGTGCTGTGGTGTGTATAGAGGAGTAAGCTAAGAGAAAATACCATTCTCCTTCAGGTATTCTAGGAATTCCGTGCTTAAGTACTCCCCTCCTCTATCATATCGGAGGATCTTGATACTTTTTCCAGTCTGGTCCTCTACTTCGTTTCTGAATTCTTTGAATTTCTCAAAAGATTCAAATTTGTGTTTTAAAAGATACACATATCTAAACTTAGAGTGATCGTCAGTGAATGTAATGAAGTACAAGAACCCACCCCTCGTATGTATAGACATCGGACCACATACATTACTGTGTATGAGTCCCAAGAGCTCTGTAGCTCTTTCTTCATATCCGGTGAACGGAGATTTGGTCATATTTCCTTTGAGACAAGACTGACAAGTTTCATAGGATGAGAATTCGAACGGATTCATATATCCATCGTTATGCAACTTAGTTAGTCTTTTCTCACCGATATGACTTCTAAATCACCATTTATAAAGGTGGTCTTAACATCCATGTGCCAGATTTCACAGGCATGGAAGGCAAAAATGGCAAGTAGGATCCTGATGTACTTAAGTATAGCTACTGGAGAAAAGATTTCATCATAATCCACACTTGGACTTTGATGAAAACCTTTTGCTACCAGTCTACCTTTGAAGGTTTCAACCTTTCCATCTACACCGATCTTTTTCTTGAAGATCCACTTGCTCCCAATGGGTTTTACCCCTTCAGGAGCAGCTTCCAAAGTCCATACTTTGTTGGTGTATATGGATTCCATCTCAGGTCGCATAGCATCTAGCCATTTCACAGAGTCACTACTTATGATGGCCTGCTCGAAACTAGTTGGGTCATCATCATCCATGATACAATCGTCACTCCTACCGTATTTGAGAAAACCGTAGTATCTCTCAAGTGGATGAAGAACCTTACTAGATCTGCGGAGTGGCTGAGTTTCATTCGTGACTATTGAATCCCGTGGTTCATCCAAATTTTCAGTGTCAGTTTGCAATTCTTGAATTTCTTCCAGTTCTATCATGCTACCAGTAATTTCTTTTTCAGGAAATTGCTTTTCTAAAAGGTGGCATTCCTAGAAACAACAATCTTTTGTTCCTCTGTATGGTAGAATAGATATCCTTGTGAACGCTTGGAATATTCCAAAAACTTACATGACACCGAGCATGCTTTAAGTTTATCCGGATTCAACTTTTTAAAATAAGCCGAACAACCCCATATCCTAATAAATTTAAAATATGGTCTCTTCCCACTCTATATCCCATATGGAGTTGTAGGTACCGATTTGGACGGAACTTGATTCAGTAGATATGATGCTGACTCTAGCGCATATTGAAAGTATACCTTAGCACCACAACTAGGCTTTTAGTGGCATCAAGTATCCAATTTTAAAAAATCTGGTGGGCTAAGCTATACTAACCTAGAATCGAACTAGAGAATTAGGGTTTCTATGCATTTAAACAAACTTTACACTAAGTGAATAGAAAATACAACTTTTGTAGACTGGTCCTTCACACTAAAGCTCCAAGTAGTAGTCCTTAGAACTCTTCGTAGGCTCTACTTGGCAAAAGGAACGAGCTTGCTTAAGGATCTTCGAGACCGAAAATGATCCACCTTGAAATATCTCTAACTCAAGCTACTTCTTCACTAACTGAGGAATTAGTGAAGCAAACAACTGACACTAATGGGCTAGATGAGAGTAGGTTGATAAAGTAGGAATTTTGCTCACTTAAGAATTTTATTTCTCTTTCTCACTCTAGAAAAATCAAAAGAAGAAGGAAGATGAAGAACTAGTGAACTAGAACTCATATAAAACCATAGGTGAAAATAAATATCTCATAGATATAATGTAGAGAGTTAACCATGGCTAAAGATAATGGTTGGGTTATAAAATATCTAGAGTGAAAAAAATTAGTGGAATTAGTTAAGGCTTCTACATGCTTCCACAAGCATCTAAGCCATGCTAATTTCCACCTCATTTTGATTTTACTCTAAATAAATAACTACCCTAATTATCTTTAGTTTGGTGTGAGTCTCATACACCCATGTCCAATGTATCATCTAGCATGACACAATAGTATATGTAATATACACACACACACAAATATATATATATATACAAATATATATATATATTACACAAATATATATCAACATATATATACATCAAGAGAAGAAATTCTTCAGTGAGCTAATATTAGTTAATATATATTAGTATATCAAATATATATAATTATATATCAAATTATTAAATCAACATTTGATTTAATAATCCGGCTATATCATATATAACCGATTAATATCTTTTTATATGTATATCAATTTATCGAATCAACACTTGATTCAATAACCCGGTTATATCACATATAACCGACCGATATAATATATCACGAGATTAGAATACGGTATCACAAACACGTATTTAAGCAAGGTCCCACACATATCATATATGTGCCCTACTTTGTTTCGCTTGAGCTAGGAAATCTCTGTGTGGGACTCTAAAGACTCGTCAATACGCCAGCAGTAGGTAATGATCACATCAGTTACCCACAAGCCGTCAGCAGTACTAGCTGGACGTAATGGCTACCCAGGTATTGAGCAAATAGAAGATCAACAAGCAAGCTTGTCCAAACTCCCATGAATCCTACAAGTAACACTTACCGTACAGTCCGGTATCTTCGTCTGATATGTCGCATATCGAGTCTAGGGGTGATAAATGTCAGACCCCAGTAACTTGATAAGTTATGCTGATGTGAGGCTCATAACGGTTTGAGAAACTACTGATAACACTTACCAGTAAATCTTATCAGCCCTGGCCAGAGACTTTCTGTTATAGCCAATCGAGCATAGCGCAACATCAACTCCTAATTCCGGGAGAGACGAAACCCCTACTATCGCTCACTGCCTCCATGTTACTCTGGACTGTACCCAAAATCCACCTGTTTACACGACTCCTTTGAGCCATGGTAGGGAGGAAATCAAAGCACAATGGGAACCACACAAGACTCTATGATGATCTCGGCTCTACAGACTAACTATACCAGTGTCACCAGAGAACTTCTACCTGACGATAGGTATAGTACCATCTAGGAGTTCTCAGCAAGTCTTGTTCGGTGTACCCATTCTTTAATGAGAACCTGTGTACAATCTCTGATGTCAAACACCAATGGCTATGGGATCAACCATCGTCCCATACAGGGTCAAGAAACGTACACACTGGTCTACTCTGGAATATCGATGCCCTGTCTCGATACTCCTTTGACTAGGAACCATTAAAGGATGTACTTGGACTACCCTGGCCCCACTAGTATGATCTTCATCATAGTCCTGGTAGTCAAGTACACATCCTAAGGGCTTTATCAACATGTATCAGAGAGACAGTATAATAAGTGTACATGTTAAGATAAAGAGCAACCAGATAGCATACTATCATGTCGAGCAAGAAAGTCCTCTCTATATATATGTCCAAGCATCCACTGTAATATACAATCATGTACAATAATTGCCTCTAAGGCACACATATGACTAACAATCTCTCACTTGCACTAAGGCCAGTTGTTATAGTATCGTATAACCAACATCCCAAAAAGTCTCTCAAATTTTTTCTGGGGAAGGGCCTTTGTGAGTGGATCCTCCGTGTTATTCTTCATGTCAACTCTCCTGACCTCGATCTCCCGGTGATGTACTAACTCCCGGATCAGGTGATACCGTCTAAGAATATGTCTGGATCACTGATGGGACCGGAGTTCCTTGGCCAAAGCCACAGCTCCATTGTTATCACAATACAAGGGTATTGGATGCTCAATGGATAGAACCACACCAAGTTCAGCTATGAACTTCTTCATCCAGACAGCCTATTTGGCATCATCGTTGGCAGCGATGTATTCAGCCTCCATCGTCGAGTCTGCCACGGTATCTTGCTTAGAACTCTTCCAATATACCGCCCCTCCATTGAGGGTAAAGACAAAACCCGAGACCGACTTACTGTCGTCCTTATCACTCTAGAAGCTCGAATCGGTAAATGACTCCACCTGGAGTTCACCATTACCATACACCAAGAACATTTCTTTAGTCCTTCTCAAGTACTTATGAATGTTCTTCACAGCTCTCCAGTGATTCTCTCCAGGATCCGATTGATACCTACTTACCACACTAAGAGCGTAAGCTACATTCGGTCTGGTACATAACATCGCATATATGATAGACCCGACTGCCGAAGCATAGGGAATCCCTTGCATGCGAGTCCTTTCCAAATCAGTCTTAGGAGACATCTCTTTGGAGAGAGTGATTCCTGAGCAAGTCGGTAAATTTCCACGCTTGGAATCTTCCGTACTAAACCTCTTTAGTATGGTGTCAATGTACCTGGATTGGGACAATCCCAACATTCGTTTAGATCTATTTCTATAGATCTTAATCCCCAGGATGTAGGAGGCATCACTTAGATCTTTCATGTAGAACTTTTGTGATAAGAAGAGCTTGACCGAGTGTAGCATAGGAACGTCATTTCCTATCATGAGTATGTCATCCACGCACAATATGAGGAAGACAACCTTACTCTCTACTACCTTCTTGTATATACAGGTTCATCTACATTTTTCATGAAGTCAAATCTTTGACTGCCACATCAAAACAGATGTTCCAGCTCCGCGATGCCTGCTTTAATCCGTATATTGATTTAAGCAGCTTGCACACTCTTCCGCTGCTCCCACTTTCTACGAAGCCCTCTGGCTGTGTCATGTACACGCTATCTTCTAAACCACCATTTAGAAAAGCGGTCTTGATGTCCATCTGCCAGATTTCGTAGTCATGGTATGCAACAATGGCATGTAGGATCCTGATGGACTTAAGCATAGCTACTGGAGAAAAGGTTTCATCATAATCGACACCAGGTCGTTGACGAAAACTTTTTGCTATAAGTCTTGCTCTGAAAGTCTCAACTTTTCCATCTACACCAAGTTTCTTCTAAAAGATCAACTTGCTCCCAATAGGTTTTACACCTTTAGGAGCAACTTCCAAAGTCCATACTTTGTTGGTGTACATAGATTCCATCTCAGATCGCATAGCATCCAGCCATTTCACAGAGTCCCCACTCGTGATGGCTTGCTCGAAACTAGTTGGGTCATCATCTTACATGATGCAATCCTCACTCCCACCGTCTATGAAAAAACCGTAGTATCTCTCAGGTGGATGAGAAACCCTACTAGATCTGCGGAGTGGCTGAGGTTCGTTGGGGACTATTGAATCCTCCAGTTCTACCAAATCATCAGTTGTAGCTTGTGAAACTGGAACTTCTTTCAGTTCTACCTCATTACCACTAATTTCTTTTACAACAAATTCTTTTTCCAAAAAGGTGGTATGTTGAGAAACAAACACTTTTTGTTCCTCAGTGTGGTAGAAGATATATCCATATGAATCTTTTGGATATCCCACAAACTTGCACAGAACAGATCTTTCCTTGAGCTTGTCCGGATTTTGCCTTTTAACATAGAACGGACAACCCCATTTATTAACTAGTTTAAGAGAGGGTCTCTTCCCATTCCATATCTCATATGGACTGGTACGCACGGATTTGGTCGGAACTCTATTCAATAGGTATGTAGCTGTCTTAAGTGCATAACCCCAAAAGGAATAGGTAACTTAGCAATACTCATCATAGAGCGCACCATATCTAATAGGGTGCGGTTCCTCCGCTCCGATACACCATTGTACTGTAGTGTATACGGAGGAGTAAGCTGAGAAAGAATCCCATTCTCTTTTAAATAATCTCAGAATTTCGTGCTTAAGTATTCTCCTCCCCGATCAGATCGAAGGACTTTAATACTTTTACCCATTTGATTCTCTACTTCGCAGTTATATTCCTTGAATTTCTCAAAAGTTGCAGACTTGTGTTTCAACAGGAACACATATCCGAATCTTGAGAGATCATCGGTGAATGTGATAAAGTACGAGGAACCATTCCTGGCATGTGTAGACATAGGACCGCATACATCACTATGTATCAGTCCCAAGAGTTCAGTAGCTCTTTCTCCGTGTCCAGTAAACGGAGTTTTAGTCATTTTTCCTTTTAGACATGACTCATAATTTTCATAAGATGTAAATTCGAACGAGTTCAAATATCCATCTTCATGCAACTTAGTTAGTCGTGTTGCATTGATATGACCTAGTTTACAGTGCTACAAGAAGGATTCGTTCATCTATGAACTTTTCCACTTGTGTGTGTTCTGTATGTTAAGAACTGTGGTTTTATTCAGAACGTATATACCGTTACATAACGTACCAAAGCCAATAAACACTTGATTTAAGAAAATGTACATAACATTATCCTCCAATACAAAATTATATCTTTCTTTAGCTAATAAAAAGACTGATATAATATTGCATATCAGGTTCGGTATGTAATAATAGTCGTTCAGAATCATTGTATTACCTCTGGGTAATACAAGATGATATTCGCCAACTGCTTTGGCTGTAATAAGAGCACCATTCCCTACACTTACAGACATATCACCCATTCCCAGTTCTCTACTTCTCTTTAACCCATGTAATATATTACATATGTGGGATCCTAATCCGGTATCTAATACCGAGGACGTAGAGCATACTGAGAAACAGTTCTCGGTTACGAACACTGTTGGATATATGTATGCCCTAAAGGCCATTATATGTATAGTGGTTGCTTGGACATATATATATATGTATATTTATATATATGACTTTCTTGCTCGACATGATAGTATGCTATCTGGTTTTACTTTATCAAACATGTTTACTTGATACTGTTCATTTGATACATGTTGATAAAGCCCGGAGGATATTTGCTTAACTTCCATGGCTATGATGGAGATCATACTAGTGGGGCATGTGTGGTCTACAAGCATATCCTTAAATGTTCATAGTCGTAGGTATATCGAGACAGGGCATCGATATTCCAGAGTAGACTACCGTATACGTTTCTTGACCCATATGATGGCGATGGATGATCCCATATCTATTGGTGTTGTGACATCGAAGATTGTATACGGGTGCTCAGTGAAGACTAGGTACACTGAACGGACTCATCGAGAATTCCTATATGGTATTATATCTATCGTCGGATAGCAGTTCTCTGGTGACACTGGTACAGGTTAGTCTGCAGACCCGAGATCGTCATAGAGTCTTATGTGTTCTCCCACTGTACTTTGATTTCCACCCTACCATAGCTCTACTGAGTCATGCAAACAGGTGGCTTTTGGGTATAGTCTTGAGACACATGGAGACAGTGAGCGATAAGAGGGGTTTCATCTCTCCCGGTATTGGGAGTTCATGTTGTGCAATGTGCGATTGGCTCTGACTTGAAGTCCCTGGCGAGGGCTGATGAGATTTACTGATAAGTGTTATCAGTAGTTTCTCGAATGGTCATAGTTCATATCGACATGACTTATTGAGTTATTAGGGCTCGACGATTCCATCCCTAGACTTGATATGCAGCATATCAGACAAAGAGACCGGACTGTACGGTAAGTGTTACCAATGGCCCGACTGGATTTTTGACGGGTTCGCTTGTTTTTCTTCTGATCGCTCAATACCCCGGTAGCCGTTACGTTTAGCTGACCTCTTGCGGCTTGTAGGTGTTTTGATATGATCATCACCTAATGCCGGCGTATTGACGAGTCATAGAGTTCCACACAGGATTTTTCTAGCTCAGGCGAAATGATGTGGTGTGCATATGTGATATGCGGGAGCTCAATTAAATACGAATATGTGATACCATATTTTAGTCAGGCATTCACTATTGGTTGGGTCGTATTTGATATGACCGATTTATTAAATCAAGTGTTGATTTAATATTATATTTTAGCACACTTTAATTAACACTTTTTCTTTCGGATGTATGCATGTATGTTTACACATACACATGATGATGTGCATGCACACATACACACATACATGTGTGTCATGGTTGATGATACAAAGGAGATGGCAGTGCAAAACTTACATGGTTGATAAATATCTAGATTTTGTTAATGATTTAAAGAAAAGGAGATTAGGTATAATGACTCATTTTTTCTACACACATCTTCTTTAACCATTGAATTTAACTATATTTATATTTCCTTTGTTCTTTAACCCATCCAAATAAATTCTGGATATTTAGCCATCCATGGTTATATTTGAGAGTGTCTCATATTTAATGTTTTCTTTTCAATTATTGAAAATAAGTTATTCATTATATTCACAAAAGCTTTTGCCATCTTCATCTTCCTCCTCTCTCTAGCTCACTTGAGTTTGTTAAAAGAGTAAGGAACCAAAAAGAAAGGGTTTTTAAGTGAGTTTACAAACCACATAACCATTCTACACTACCCTAGCCCTTTAGTGTAGAGTGTTTGCTTCACTTCTGTAGGGTTCCTAGGCACTCTCAAGAGGTCTCACAAGGCATCAACCATGCCAATTTCAAAATTTACGGTGCCGAGAAACCCTAAACTACGGATCGTTTGCTAGAAATCTAGGCGAAAAACAAAACTAGTTAACATTTAACTATGAGAATACGGATATACAACCTTTGTAGATCCGGTCCTCCACCTCCACGGCTCCGAGATGAGGTCCTCTCCGCTGTCCAAATCTAATCCGGGCTCTAGCGTCGGCTTCGTCGGAGAAATGGCGAGCTAGGTCGTCGATGTCCATGCCGAAGATGATCTACGTCGAGGCATCGATAGATCAAGCTCCACCTTCACCTAGCTTTGAAAACTTGTGAAGGAAACACACTCTACTACTTGGCAAGAGGTAGAGGATGAAGAAATAGGAAGTGGGTAGACTTTAGAATTGGATTTCTCACTCATTTCCAACAATCACCATTGATGGAGTGAAGGTTTCTTCACTTGAAGAAAGGAAGAAGAAGAAGAAGCAAGTTATGATAAGAATATCTTTTATATAAAAGAAAATCATTTCTTATCATAACTTAACCTTAGTCAAGTGTAGAGAGCTAACCATAGTAAAATGAATGATTAGGGTTAAGAATGAGACAAGAAAAGAGTGACATAGTCAAAGTTTCAAGAAACTTCAACTAAATCCAAAATATGCCACCATTTATCTTTCTTTTTCCTTTTTCCAAAAAGAATAAATAAGAAAGATAAATGAATAAATAAAAATCAAAACCCTAACCCATTCATTACCATGGTTCATTCTTTACACTTAACCAAGTTTGGCTTGCATCATCAAACATGATACAAGCAAGTGCACAAAATCATATCGCATATGCAATGCGCACACCCGAGTGAGAAAATCCATTTTAAAGTGAACCGATACTAGTTAATGCAAAGTAATATATCAAATATACAATTATGCATTAAATCATTAAATCAACACTTGATTTAACGATCCGGTCATGTCGCACATAACCGACTGGTATCATCAGTAACAACTTATCGAATCAACACTTGATCCGATAACCCGGCTATATCGCATATAACCGATCAATGTCACATCGCGAGAATCGAATACAGTATCACATACCGTATTATTCTCGGTCCCGCACATATCTCATATGCGCTCCTATTTCGTTTCGCTTGAGCCAGGAAACCTCTGTGTAGGACTCTAAAGACTCGTCAATACGCCGGCAGCAGATGATGATCATATCAAACATCCACAAGCCGCAAGCGGTCTGCTAAACGTAACGGCCACCCGGGTATTGAGCGATCTGAAGATCGACGAGCAAGCCCGCTCATACTCCAGTGAATCCAACCAGTAACACTACCGTACAGTCCGGTCTGATCGTCTGATATGTCACATATCCGGCCTAGGGGTGGTAAACGTCAGACCCCAATAGCTCGATAAGTCGTGTCGATATGAGGTCTATAACACTTCGAGAAACTACTGGTAACACTTACCAGTAAATCTCAGCAACCCTGGCCAGGGATTTCCTGTTATAGCCAATCGAACACAGCGCAACATCAACCCCCTATACCGGGAGAGACGAATCCCCTCCTATCGCTCATTGCCTCCATGTGACTCGGGAATGTACCCAAAAACCACCGTTTTGCACGCCCTCTTGGACGTGGTAAGATGGAAATCAAAGCACAGTGGGAACCACACGATACTCTATGACGATCTCGGGTCAACAGACTACTCTGTACCAGTGTCACCAGAGAACTGCCATCTGATGTGAGGTATAATACCATCTGGGAGTTCTCGGCGAGTCTGTCCAGTGTACCCAGTCTCTACTGAGCACCCGTATATCATCTCTGATGTCAAACACCAATGGATATGGGATCATCCATCGCCCATCTGTATGGGTCGAGAAGGTATACGCTAGTCTACTCTGGTATATCGATGCCCCGTCTCGATACACCCACGACTAGGGACATTGAAGGATGTACTTATGGACTACCATGTCCCCACTAGTATGATCCGCATCATAATCCAGGTTGTCAAGCACACATCCTAAGAGCTTTACCAACATGTAACAGAGAGACTATCAGTGTACACGTTAAGGTAAAGATCAACCAGATAGCATACTATCATGTCGAGCAAGAAAGTCCTCCCTATATATGTCCCAGCATCCACTACAATATACATCCTATGTACAGTAATGGCCTCTAGGGCATACATATAACTAACAATCTCCCACTTGCACTAGGGCCATCTGTAGCAGTGGTTGTAGTATCTCATACTCAACCATCCCATAAAAATCTCTCTCTGGGAACAGGCCTTTGTGAGTGGATCCGCTGTGTTGTCCTCTGAGTCTACTCTCCTAACCTCGATCCCTTGGAGATCAAGCATCTCCATGATCAGGTGACACTGCCTTAGAATATGTCTGGATCACTGATGGGACGGGCGTTCCTTGGCACAAGCCACAACTCCATTGTCACACAATGGGAGGAAATTAGTTCATCTCATGAACCAATATACACCCAGACTGCCTCTTTGGTAGTATCTTAAGTAGCGATGTATCCTGCCTTTATCTTCTAGTATGTCACGGTATCTATCTTAGAACTCTTCCAATATACCGTCCCCTTACTGAGGGTCAAGACAATGCCTGTGACTGACACTCAGTCGTCTTTATCACCCTGGAACCCTTCCAGTGATTCTCCCCCGGATCGATTGATACCATCTCACTACATCTAGTGAGAATCCTAACATCCAATTAAATCTATCTCATAGATCCAAAATCCGGGATTTATGAGGTATCACTTTGATCCTATATGGAGAATCATTGTGATAAGCGGAGATTGATCGAGCGTAGCATAGGAAACTTCTTCCCTATCAAGAGTATGTCATCCACGTACTCTACGAGGATCACCACCATACTCCCTACTACCTTTTTGTTTATACAAGGTTCATCTACCATTTTGATGATGTCAAACTCTTTGATTAATCCATCAAAACAGATGTTCCAACTCCGCGATGCCTGCTTTATCCTATAAAGCATCTTGCACACGTTTCCGCTGCTCCCACTGTCTACGAAGCCCTCTGGCTGTGTACTTATAGACGTTCTCTTCTAAATCATTATTTAGAAAAGTAGTCATGGCACCCAACCGCCAGATATCGTAGTCATGGTATGTAGCCGTGGCATGTAGGATCTGGATGGACTTAAGCATAGCTACTTGAAAAGGTTTCATCATCATCCATACCTGGTCAATGATGTAGACCTTTAACAAGTCTAGCTTTGAAAGTCTCAACTCTTCCATGTACACCAAGTAATCTTCTCAAGATATACTTGCTCCTGATGGGGATTTAACCCTTCAGATATAGCAACCAAAGTCCATACTTTTTTGGTGTATAAGGATTCCATCTCAGATCACTAAGCATCCAGCCATTCTTACAGAGTCCCACTCTTGATGGCCTGCTCGAAGCTAGTTGGGTCATCATCTCATGATGCAATCCTCGCTCCCACTGTCATAGAGAAACCGAAGTATCTCTCAGGTGGGTGAGGAACCCTACTAGATCGGCGGAGAGGCTGAGGTTCGTTGGTATCTACTGAATCCTTTGGTTGTACCAAATCATCTGCTGTAGTTTGTATAGCTGGAACATTTCCAGTTCTATATAACAGACCTTGCCTCGAGCTTGTCTGGATTTTGCTATTAGACATAGGCCGGACAACCCCATATCTTAACTAGCTTAAGACATGGGCTCTTCCCTTTCCATATCACATATGAAATGGTAGGCAACTGATTTGATTCGAATCTTATTCAATAGGTATGCAGCTTCATAAGTGCATAACTCCCTAAAAGAAATAGGCAACTCAGTAGTACTCATCATAGAGCACACCTTATCATATAGGGTGTGATTGCTCCACCCCGATATACCATCGTGCTATGGTGTATACAGAGGAGTAATTCCGAGAGAGTATCTCATTCTCGTTTAGAATAGTCCAGGATTTCCGTGCTCAAGTATTCTCCTCCTTGATCACATCAAAGGACATAATACTTATACCCGTATTTTGGTTCTCTACTTCTAACTTATATTCTGTGAATATCTCAAAAGGTTCGGACTTGTGTTTCAACAGGAACATATGTCTGAATCTCGAAAAATCATCAGAGAATGTAATGAAGTATAAAGAACCAGTCCTGGCATGTGTAGACAGGGGACCTACATACATCAACATGTATCATCCCAAGAGTTTACTAACTCTTTCTCTGTTTCTAGTAAACAGAGCTACGGTCATCTTATCTCTGTGACATGACTGACAAGTTTCACAAGATGTAAATTCAAACTGATTTAAATATGCATCTACATGTAACTTCAGCTAGTCGGGTCGCATTGATATGACCTAGTCTACAATACCTTAAGAAGGATTCGTTCATTTCTGAACTATTCCTCTTGTGTGTGTTCCGTATACTAAGAAATGTAGTTTGATTTAGAACATTAATGCTTTTAGATAACGTGCCTGAATCGATCAACTTTTGATATAGGAAATGTTCAAAACATTATCCAACAATACAAAATTTTACCGTTTCTTTACTAATAAAGAGACAGATATGATTTTGTATATCAGGTTCGGTATCTAATAACATTCGTTCAGAATCAATGTATTTGTAATACAGGGTG
Source organism: Agapanthus africanus (assembly GCA_030015575.1). Lineage (NCBI taxonomy): Eukaryota > Viridiplantae > Streptophyta > Magnoliopsida > Asparagales > Amaryllidaceae > Agapanthus > Agapanthus africanus. The sequence goes on from JASDDO010000001.1 coordinate 372,017,508, forward strand.
ACAGTGACCAACAGACTTGGCTGCAACACTTGCCCCGTTTTCTGCCTCATGAAACTTATCACCCGTTCTCAGTTCTCTAATTTTCTGAAGCCCTATGTAACAGATTACATATCTGGGATCATGATCCGGTATCATATACCCAGGACGTAAAGGACACTGAGAAACAGTTCTCTGTAATGAACACACCCGAAGATGATGCATCATCATGCACTCTCTTCGTTTGGGCGGCATGGGAATTCTGGTAATCCCCTATTTCCTGCTCTGTCTTATAACAATTATAAGTTGGAGCGGGACCAACGTTCCCCAGCTCAGTATAACAAGCGGGTTCGGTCAATATTCCGTATTATTATCTTGATTAAGGCGTGATATGGTCGCTACCTGGAGAGAGAGAGAAGAAAACACTCAGCGTGCGCTCTTGCAAGAATAGATTGGTTATTATTTTATCTAATCAGGATGGCTCCCACTGCTTTTTATCAAATCTTCCTTCAAACCCAAAAAGGAAAGACTAGCCGGGATTAATTACACACTACAAGTTCGCCAATCTTTCAGCCAGGCCAGTGTCGGTACTTGAGGGAGCGCATTTTGGGTTTGGGTTTTCGGGTTCGTTCGGCTTTCAAAATCCGTCTAGACTTCGCCTAAGGCTCTAGCTAGGCTCTGATACCACTGTAGGGTTCCTAGGCACTCTCAAGAGGTCTCACAAGGCATCAACCATGCCAATTTCAAAATTTACGGTGCCGAGAAACCCTAAACTACGGATCGTTTGCTAGAAATCTAGGCGAAAAACAAAACTAGTTAACATTTAACTATGAGAATACGGGTATACAACCTTTGTAGATCCGGTCCTCCACCTCCACGGCTCCGAGATGAGGTCCTCTCCGCTGTCCAAATCTAATCCGGGCTCTAGCGTCGGCTTCGTCGGAGAAATGGCGAGCTAGGTCGTCGATGTCCATGCCGAAGATGATCTACGTCGAGGCATCGATAGATCAAGCTCCACCTTCACCTAGCTTTGAAAACTTATGAAGGAAACACACTCTACTACTTGGCAAGAGGTAGAGGATGAAGAAATAGAAAGTGGGTAGACTTTGGAATTGGATTTCTCACTCATTTCCAACAATCACCATTGATGGAGTGAAGGTTTCTTCACTTGAAGAAAGGAAGAAGAAGAAGAAGCAAGTTATGATAAGAATATCTTTTATATAAAAGAAAATCATTTCTTATCATAACTTAACCTTAGTCAAGTGTAGAGAGCTAACCATAGTAAAATGAATGATTAGGGTTAAGAATGAGACAAGAAAAGAGTGACATAGTCAAAGTTTCAAGAAACTTCAACTAAATCCAAAATATGACACCATTTATCTTTCTTTTTCCTTTTTCCAAAAAGAATAAATAAGAAAGATAAATGAATAAATAAAAATCAAAACCCTAACCCATTCATTACCATGGTTCATTCTTTACACTTAACCAAGTTTGGCTTGCATCATCAAACATGATACAAGCAAGTGCACAAAATCATATCGCATATGCAATGCGCACACCCGAGTGAGAAAATCCATTTTAAAGTGAAACAATACTAGTTAATGCAAAGTAATATATCAAATATACAATTATGCATTAAATCATTAAATCAACACTTGATTTAACGATCCGGTCATGTCGCACATAACCGACTGGTATCATCAGTAACAACTTATCGAATCAACACTTGATCCGATAACCCGGCTATATCGCATATAACCGATCAATGTCACATCGCGAGAATCGAATACAGTATCACATACCGTATTATTCTCGGTCCCGCACATATCTCATATGCGCTCCTATTTCGTTTCGCTTGAGCCAGGAAACCTCTGTGTAGGACTCTAAAGACTCGTCAATACGCCGGCAGCAGATGATGATCATATCAAACATCCACAAGCCGCAAGCGGTCTGCTAAACATAACGGCCACCCGGGTATTGAGCGATCTGAAGATCGACGAGCAAGCCCGCTCATACTCCAGTGAATCCAACCAGTAACACTACCGTACAGTCCGGTCTGATCGTCTGATATGTCGCATATCCCGCCTAGGGGTGGTAAACGTCAGACCCCAATAGCTCGATAAGTCGTGTCGATATGAGGTCTATAACACTTCGAGAAACTACTGGTAACACTTACCAGTAAATCTCAGCAACCCTGGCCAGGGATTTCCTGTTATAGCCAATCGAACACAGCGCAACATCAACCCCCTATACCGGGAGAGACGAATCCCCTCCTATCGCTCATTGCCTCCATGTGACTCGGGAATGTACCCAAAAACCACCGTTTTGCACGCCCTCTTGGACGTGGTAAGATGGAAATCAAAGCACAGTGGGAACCACACGAGACTCTATGAAGATCTCGGGTCAACAGACTACTCTGTACCAGTGTCACCAGAGAACTGCCATCTGACGTGAGGTATAATACCATCTGGGAGTTCTCGGCGAGTCCGTCCAGTGTACCCAGTCTCTACTGAGCACCCGTATATCATCTCTGATGTCAAACACCAATGGATATGGGATCATCCATCGCCCATCTGTATGGGTCGAGAAGGTATACGCTAGTCTACTCTGGTATATCGATGCCCCGTCTCGATACACCCACGACTAGGGACATTGAAGGATGTACTTATGGACTACCATGTCCCCACTAGTATGATCCGCATCATAATCCAGGTAGTCAAGCACACATCCTAAGGGCTTTACCAACATGTAACAGAGAGACTATCAGTGTACACGTTAAGGTAAAGATCAACCAGATAGCATACTATCATGTCGAGCAAGAAAGTCCTCCCTATATATGTCCCAGCATCCACTACAATATACATCCTATGTACAGTAATGGCCTCTAGGGCATACATATAACTAACAACTTCATCTTGATTTTGTGAAGCAAAGAGCTTGATCTAGAAATCTCCGGGTGGATCATCGTAGACGACGAAGGACCTCTAGCAGAGTTGATCCAAGCTTCGAGCAAAGCCATAAGAGTCCATAAGACTGAAGGAGTTGGCTACAAAGGTTGTATTTCCTTTTCCTTCAGCATAGACATCTTATTATGTTGATATTACCCTAATCTCTAGTTACGATTCGTAGTTCATTTGTAATAGCCCTCTAGAATTTGAAAGTTCACTATTTTATGATGTTGTAACCCAACTAGAGGCGCTACTACACACCAACATGGTATGAAGAGCCTAGCTAGAGCTTTAGGGTAAACCGGACGACGTTTAAAAACTCAATCGAACATGAAAAATGATATTTTTACATGCTCACTGGAAATTTTTTCAAAAGTTGGAATTTTTGTAATTAAAAATATTCAGAAAATAGAGCAGGGTTTTCTGTGGATCCCCAAGAAAAACGAGCGCCTAACTCGACACAACGACCGCGGAACCGCGGCCAAATAAGGGTATTTGCGGCGGTTCCACGGCGCTGTTGGTGAGGCTTGGACCGTGTGTTCTAGCGTTGATCCATAGGTACTATATATGCTCTCTGGGAATTTTTATGCAGGTTCAAGTGTTGAGATCTATTACAACAGTGGGTATGTTGATGTGTTGATTGATATATTTTAACGTCGTCTATGCTTTTCAATTGTTGATGTGATATGATGTATAGGATCGTCGTGATCGAATGTCCGAGGGTTTTATGTGAGATGAGAGTTTATCTTTTCATTCATGTAAAATTCATTGTATATATTATTCTTTTATTGGGGCACATCCGGGTTGTGGATGATGTCTCCATTGATGTATATTTTACTTTTCCGCATTAGGATAGACCCAAGGAGGGGAGCACGAGTGACCGTGTTCTGGAGTTAAGTGGGAGGCCATCTCGAGGAGTCGAGACCGGGTCTCCTAAACTCCAGAATTGTAAGGGTCACTTGCCGCTCTCGTAGGGGTCTAAGGGCGTGGGCTTGGCTATTTATCACGACAGTGGAATCCGTATTTTCTATCTTAGGCTAAATATAAAATACGGAGTTCCTAGTATATCCTATATTTTCATATATGTGTTTCTGCTGCTAATTATTCTGTGATGTGATTGCTTAATATCCGAGACGAATGTAATATTGTTATATATGTGATATGTAATACTTTTTTTTCGTTTCTTTCTGTAATGGCTTAGGAAATTAAATGATGGGAATACATTAATGAGATTAATGTAAAAGAAAAGAAACCTAATGATGTTGTAGAATCGGATTTGAAACCCACTCGGCTCTTTTTTATTATGAAAAAGCAAGTTTCAAAAGATGCGGAGCTTAAGCTACTCCTTTTCTAAAACTATTTAGATTCTACAACGAAATCAAATTCAAAGCGTTAAAAGTTTTCATAAAAACCATTCGCAGCCCTCCTTCATTTTAGGAAGCAGAGTACTTAGTATTCGTGCTACGTATGTTGATCATAGTCAAGGCGTAGTGTACGGTAGCTAAGTGATGTCTTCCTACAAAGCATATGATGCGATAAGTTAGGAAATTCATGTGATTATGTTGATCATTGTCAAGGGTCATATGGGTGGGTCTAGTTAATCACGAAATGACGGGTAGAACTTGACTAGTGCTTATGATATGTTGACCATAGCCAAAGTCATAAGCATCTAGGGGTAAAAACTATATCGGGAATTTCAAGTGTTGAAATTTGCAATGAGATTGCATACCATCTATATGATAGTTGGATCCCGATCCCACTGTGAGTAAGAGTTACTCTCAGGAGTGTTTTGCACTTTACAATTAGCTAATCCAGTAGGTATCTAGAAAGGTGTCAACGGGGTTTGACCTCTGGGAAAACGAGATTTATTTTAATTAGGTCCGTGCGAAAGCACGGGGAACCTCCCTCAAAGTACCGACACTGGCCCGGCTGACCAGTTAGCGAAACAGTAGAGTGTAATTAATCCTTGATAGTTTTCTTTTTGAGGTTTTAAAGAAAATTTAATAAAAACAGTGGGAGACATCGATTAGATAAGATTATAACCAATCTGATCTTTGCAAGAGCATTTCGCTGAGTGTATTTTTTTCTCACTCCTAATGGCAGATACCGATGACGGGACTTAAGCTTCTTTTAGAGAAAAACAAATTGACTGGACCGAATTATAAAGAATGGTTGAGGAACTTGAACATTGCACTCACATATGATAAAGTATCATATGTTCTCACTACCAAAGCCCCACCCATCCCAGGACCTGAATCATCTGTTTCGGATAAGGAGATCCGAAAAACATGGGATATTTATTGCAACATGGCCACGTGCCTCGCACTTGCTTTTATGGACAGTATCCATCAGAAACAGCATGAGAAGATGGATGAACAATCCATTTTTCTTCATACAAAGGAGTTGTATGAAGAGCAATCTCGTACTTTACGATATGAGACATCTCGAAAGTTGTTTCAGATGCGGATGGCCCCCGGCACATCAGTAGGAGACCATGTTCTGAAGATTGGTCTTACAGAAGAACTTGAGGAACTGGGATGGACCATGGATAATGAGCAATATACAGATATTATTCTGCAGTCTCTCTCCCCCGCCTTTGCTACGTTCATAGTGAATTTCAATATGAGCGATTTGGAGAAATCATTGCATGAACTTCTCAATATGTTGAGAAGTGCAGAGAGCACGCTTAAGATAGTGAAAACTCCCGCTCTGCTTTATGGGCCATCTTCCTCTTTAGTCCCGAAAGCCAAGGCCAAGAGAAAGAAGAAGAAGAATCCCACCAAGCCGAGAGGTGGAGTTGAAAAGGCGAAGGGGAAAGACAAGTCTGGGGCCGCGGAAAGAGGAAAAGGAGAATGTTTTTACTGCCACAAGTCGGGACATTAGAAATGCAATTATGCTTTGTACCTTGCTGATCTCAAGAAGAAGAAGCATACTGATGCTTCCGCTTCAAGTGTGTTTGTAACTGAAAGCTGTTTTTCATTAAACTCTGCATCTTGGGTATTAGATACCAGTTCTGGTTCTCACATCTGTAATTGTGTGCAGGGATTGAGAAACAGTAGAGTTTTGAAGACTGGGGACTACACTCTACGGGTTGGAAATGGTTCCAATGTACATGCTGTATCCGTAAGAGAGTATCATCTGGGGTTGCTTTCAGGATATATTTTGGTTTTGAACCCTTGTTATTTTGTGCCTGGTATGCTATGTAATATAATATTCGTATCTTTGTTGGACAATGAAGGATATCATTTTGTGTTGCAAAATAATGTTATGAACATTAACTTGAATCAACAGTTGATTGGATATGGTACACTAAGTAACTGAATTTACGTCCTAAACCAACTCACAGTTTTCAATATACAACATACAAATAAAAGAAAGATTTCAGATATAAATGAATCTTTTCTTTAGCATTGTAGACTTGGTCATATTAATGAAACAAGACTAAACAAACTACATAAAGATGGATATTTGAATCCTTTTGAATATAAATCTTATACGACTTATCAGTCTTGTATTAAAGGTAAAATGACCAAAACTCCGTTTGTAGGACACGGAGAGAGAGAGAGAGAGCTACAGAACTCTTAAGCCTCATACATAGTGATGTATGCGGACCAATGTCTACACATGCTAGAGGCGGTTTTTCATACTTCATCACTTTTACTGATGATTTCTCAAGATTCGGACACGTGTTTTTATTGATGCATAAATCCGAAGCTTTCGAGAAATTCAAGGAGTACAAACTTGAAGTAGAAAAACAAACTGGCTCGAGTATCAAGAAACTTCGATCAGATCGAGGTGGAGAGTATTTAAGCATTGAGTTTTCAGACTTCTTAAAAGAGAATGGATTCTCTCTCAGCTCACTCCTCCTTACACACCACAGCACAATGGTGTGTCAGAACGGAGGAATCATACCCTATTAGATATGGTATGGTCCATGATGAGTGATGCTGAGTTACTAATTTCCTTTTGGGGACATGCATTAGAGACAGCAATTTATCTATTGAACAGGGTTCCAACCAAGACCGTGTCTACCACTCCATATAAGATGTGGTGTGAGAAGAGACTATCTCTTAAAAGAGTTAGGATATGGGGTTGTCCGGCTTATGTCAAAAAGCAGAATCCGGATAAACTCGAGACACGATCGGTCATGTGTACATTTGTGGGATATCCAAAACATTCATATGGATATCTTTTTTACCACAAGGATGAACAAAATGTGTTTGTTTCTCAACATACCACATTTTTGGAAAATGAAATTTTTACAAATAGTACTGATGGCAATGAGGTAGAAATAGAAGAGGTTCTAGAGACACAAATTACTCATGAAGAATTGGTTGAACTTGATGTTGCAGTAGAACAACAAGAACCCCAGCCGCTCCGGAGATCTAGTAGAACTTCTCACCCACCAGAGAGATACTATGGTTTTCTCATTGATGGTTATAGAGAAGATTGCGTCATGGATGATGATGACCCTACTAGTTTTAAACAGGCTATCATGAGTAGAGACTCGGTGAAGTGGCTGGATGCCATGAGATCTGAAATGGAGTCCATGTACACCAACAAAGTATGGATTTTAGACGTTGCACCTCCTTGGATAAAACCCGTAGGGTGCAAATAGATCTTTAAGAAAAAGATTGGTGTAGATGGACAGGTAGAGACCTATAAAGCAAGGCTTGTAGCGAAAGGTTTTCGTCAAAGACCATGACTGGACTATGATGAAACTTTCTCTCCAGTAGTAATGCTTAAATCCATTCGGATCCTACTTGCTATTTCGACTCACTACGATTATGAAATCTGGCAGATGGACGTTAAGACTGCATTTCTAAATGGTGATTTAGAAGAGTGCGTTTTTATGGATCATCCAGAGGGCTTCACAGACAGTGGGAGCAGCGAAAAAGCGTGTAGGTTGCTTAAATCCATTTATGGGTTAAAGCAGGCATCTCAGAGCTGGAACATCTGTTTTGATGATACAATCAAAGAGTTTAATTTTATCAAAAATAGAGATGAACCATGCATTTATAAGAAGATTGTAGGGAGTACTTTCACTTTCCTCGTATTGTACGTAGATGACATTCTCTTGATAGGAAATGATATTCCTATGCTACAATCGGTTAAATTATTCTTATCATAAAGGTTCTCCATGAAGGACCTGGGTGATGCCTCGTGCATTTTGGGCATAAGGATCTATAGTGATAGATCCAAGAGATTATTGGGATTGTCCCAATAAAAGTACATTGATACCATCCTAAAAAGGTTTAGTATGGAAGATTCCTAGCGTGGTGCCTTACCTGCTTTCCGTGGAATCACTCTCTCTAAGGACTTCTGTCCGAAGACTGATGAAGAGAGAGCTCGCATGAGCATTATACCCTACGCTTCAGCCGTAGGATCTATAATGTATGCGATGATATGTATTTGCCCTGATGTAGCTTATGCACTAGCTGTAGTGAGCTGGTATCAATCCAACCCAGGGGAGCAACACTGGATAGCCATGAAGAACATTCTTAAGTACTTACGAAGGACTAAAGAATTGTTCTTGGTGTATGGTAATGGGGATCTCCAAATGGAGGCCTTTACCGATTCCAGCTTCTAAAGTGATAAGGATGACAGTAAATCTATCTTAGGGTTTGTATTTACCCTCAATGGAGGGGCGGTATGTTGGAAGAGCTCCAAACAGGATACCGTTACAGACTCCACGATGGAAGCTGAGTATATTGCTGCAAATGATGCTGCCAAGGAAGCCGTCTGGATGAGGAAGTTCGTCGCGGAGCTAGGAGTAGTTCCAACCATTATTAATCTAATACCATTGTATTGTGATAATAATGGAGCTATGGCGTTGAACAAAAAACCCAGATCCTTAAAAGTCCAGACACATCTTCAGGCGATATCATTTGATCCGAGAGAGAGTTGATCGCCAAGAGATCGAGATTCGGAGAGCAGATACAAAGGATAACACCGCGGATCCACTCACTAAGGCCCTTGCACAGCCGCAACATGAGCGACTTTTTGAGATGTTGGGTATGAGATACGCCAATAATTGGCCTTAGTGCAAGTGGGCGATTGTTGGATATATGTATGCCCTAGAGGCGATTATATATATAGGGGATGCTTGAACATGTATATATGTATATTTATATATATGACTTTCTTGCTCGACATGATAGTATGCTATCTGGTTTTACTTTATCTGACATGTTTACTTAATACTGTTCATTTGATACATGTTGATAAAGCCCTGAGGATATTTGCTTAACTTCCATGGCTATGATGGAGATCATACTAGTGGGGCATGTGTGGTCTATAAGCATATCCTTAAATGTTCCTAGTTGTAGGTATATCGAGACAGGGCATCGATATTCCAGAGTAAACTAGCGTATACGTTTCTTGACCCATATGATGTGCGATGGATGATCCCATATCCATTGGTGTTGTGACATCGAAGATTGTATACGGGTGCTCAGTGGAGACTGGGGACACTGAATGAACTCACAGAGAATTCCTATATGGTATTATATCTATCGTCGGATAGCAGTTCTCTGGTGACACTGGTACAGGTTAGTCTGTAGACCCGAGATCGTCAAAGAGTCTTGTGTATTCTCCCACTGTACTTTGATTTTCACCCTACCACAGCTCTACTGAGTTGTGCAAACCGGAGGCTTTTGGGTATAGTCCCGAGACACAAGGAGAAAGTGACCGATAGGAGGGGTTTCGTCTCTCCCGGTATTGGGAGTTGATGTTGTGCAATGTGCGATTGGCTCTGACTTGAAGTCCCTGGCCAGAGCTGATGAGATTTACTGATAAGAGTTATATGTACTTTCTCGACCGGTCAAAGTTCATATCGACATGACTTATTGAGTTATTAGGGCTCGATGATTCCATCCCTAGACATGATATGCAGCATATCAGACGAAGAGACCGGACTGTACGGTAAGTGTTGCCAATAGCTCGACGGGAGTTTTGACGGGTTCGCTTGTTTTTCTTCTGATCGCTCAATACCTGGATAGCCGTTACATTTAGCCGAACTCTTGCGGCTTGTAGGTGTTTTGATATGATCATCACCTACTGTCGGCGTATTGACGAGTCTTAGAGTCCCACACAGGATTTTTCCAGCTCAGGCGAAATGATGTGGTGTGCATATGTGATATGCGGGAGCTCGATTAAATACGAATATGTGATACCGTATTTTAGTCGGGCATTCACTATTGGTTGGGTCGTATTTGATATGACCGATTTATTAAATCAAGTGTTGATTTAATATTATCTTTTAGCTCACTTTTAATTAACCCTTTTTCTTTTGGATGTATGCATGTATGTTTACACATACACATGATGATGTGCATGCACACATAGACACATACATATGTGTCATGGTTGATGATACAAAGGAGATGGCAATGCAAAACTTACATGGTTGATAAATATCTAGATTTTGTTAATGATTTAAAGAAAAGGAAATTAGCTATAATGACTCATTTTTCTACACACTTCTTCTTTGACCATTGACTTTAACTATAGTTATATTTCCTTTGTTCTTTAACCCATCCAAATAATATCTAGATATTTAGCCAACCATGGTTAAATTTGAGAGTGTCTCATATATAATCTTTTCTTTTCAATTATTGAAAATAAGTTTTTCATTATATTCACAAAAGCTTTTGCCATCTTCATCTTCCTCCTCTCTCTAGCTCACTTGAGTTTGTTAAAAGAGCAAGGGACCAAAAAGAAAGGGTTTTTAAGTTATTTTACAAACCACATAACCATTCTACACTACCCTAGCCCTTTAGTGTAGAGTGTTTGCTTCACTTCATCTTGATTTTGTGAAGCAAAGAGCTTGACCTAGAAATCTCCGGGTGGATCATCGTAGACGACGAAGGACCTCTAGCGGAGTTGATCCAAGCTTCGAGCAAAGCTATAGGAGTCCATAAGACTGAAGGAGTTGGCTACAATGGTTGTATTTCCTTTTCCTTCAGCTTAGACTTCTTATTATGTTGATATTACCCTAATCTCTAGTTATGATTCGTAGTTCGTTTGTAATAGCTCTCTAGAATTTGAAAGTTCCCTACTTTATGATGTTGTAACCCAATTAGAGGCGCTACTACAAACCAACAAACACACCCGAAGAAGATGCATCAACATGCTCATTCCTCGTATGGGTCGCGTAGGAATCCAGGTATTCTCCTATTTCCTGCTCAGGCTTATAACAGTTATAAGATAGAGCGGAACCAACGTTCCCCAGCGCAGTATGATAAGCGGGTTCGGTCAATACATTATTATTATCTTGATAAAGGCTTGTCATGGTCGCTACCTGGAGAGAGAGAGAGAGAAGAAAATACTTTAGTGTATACTTTTGCAAGATTAGATTGGTTAATATCTTATCTAATCAGGATGGCTCCCACTGTTTTTATCATCTTCCTTCAAACCCAAAAAGGTAAGACTAGCCGGGATTGGTTACACTCTACAAGTTCGCCAATCGGTCAGCCATGCAGGTATTGGTACTCCGAGGGAGTCTCCCCATGCTTTCGCATGGAACTGATTAAATAACCTCGTTTACTCAGGGGCATAACCCATTAAAACTTTTCTTAGACACCTACTAGATCTGCTAATTGTAAAGTGGAAAACACTCCCAGGAGTAACTCTTACTCGCAGTGGGTATCGGGATCCAACTATCTCATAGAAGGTATGCAATCTCATTGCAAATTTTCAACACTTAAAATTCCCAATATGTCTTTTTGCCCCTAGCAACTTATGGCCTTGGCTATGGTCAATAAATCATAAGCGCTAGCCAAGTTCAACCCGTCATTTTCTGATTAAATTAAACCCACCCATACGACCCTTGGCTATGGTCAACAAAGTCATACGACTACCCTAATCTAATCGCATCATATGGTTGCAGATAAGCACTAATTAGCTACCGCACACTACGCCTTGGCTATGGTCAACAAACGTAGCACGAATACTAAATAACACTTATCTGAAATGACGGAGGGCTACGACAGGTTTTTTAGAAAACGTTTTGCGTAATGAACTTAATATCGTTGTAGAATCAAGTGATTTGAAAAGGAGTGGTTTAAGCTCCGCTTTTAAAATTGAATAGTTTTCAAAACAAACCGAGTACGTTATAGCATTTGCTAGCTTTTGCTAAAGAGGTCATTCCCGGTGAAGGGATCTCGGCTCTTTCCTCATCAAATGAGGTGCTGAATATCCATCAAGGAATACCACTATGCAAAGCAAGAACTAGAGCTCCCTTTTTGAAAATTTTGATTCTACAATATCTTTAGGTTTCTTTCTTTTTCATTAATCACATAAATGACGTCCCATCAATTATGTTTCCTAAATATCACAGAAGAAACGAAAATAGAACATACACTTATGTCATTTGCATTCTCCACAGGGTCCCATCATGCACCGTAAGGTTACTTAACTAACGGCAGAGCGGGGGCAGGACTAGCGCGGGTGCAAAACATAAGCAACGTTTATTATATATCATATATATAATATAAAGCATTCGTCTCACGCAGTTATATGATCACATCACAGAACATTGCAGCAGAAGATAACATATGAAATATTGGATATACTAGGAGGTCCGTGTTTTATATTAAGCCAATAAAAAAAACACGGATTCCACGGTCGTGATGAATAGCCAAACCCACATCCCTAGACCTCTATGAGAGCGGCAAGCAACCGTGCCAATTCTAGAGTTAGGAGACCCGGTCTTGACTCCTCGAGATAGCCTCCCACTGGACTCTAGAACCTGGTTGCTTGTGCTCCCCTCCTTGGGTCTATCCTAATGCAGAAAAGTAAATAATATACATCAATGGTGACATCATCCTCATCCCGGAAGTGTCCCAATAAAAGAATATTACATACAATTTTTACATGAATGAAAATGAAAAACTTTCATCTCATGCAAAACCCCCCGGCTATTCAAACACGACGATCCAATATAACATATCACAACAACACATAACATCACATATCATCAATGTAAGTAAATATGCGTATCCCGAAAGTCGTTGATGTATAGGAACGAGATCAGCGATACACCACATATTACACCTATGGTCGCAGAAAAAAATATGAAAACATACAATAATTAGAATCCGCAACACCCTTAGACATCATAAACCCGAAATATCCCATACTTCGGATTTCAGGCCTGACACTATAAATCTTGCATTTTAGTCTCGAATTTAAAACACTTTTCAATAACCAGTCGGGTAATTCAACAAGATTCCCAACAAATGATCGAATGCTCGTCAGAAACTTTAGTAGATGGCCGCACCCCCGATGCCGTCGATGAAGTGGACTTAGGCGGAATACCGCGACCGCGAGCACCCGAGTTGATGCTTTTGGCAATGGGGTTCTCCTATAGTCACTTGGTCGAGGCTATGGGGAATGGCTATCTAGTAGAGTTACCCGGCGAGTGTTTGCGTACTATACAAGATTGCGATGGAGTTTTGATCCGAATTGAAACTCTGTGGCAATCTATCAAAAAAGACTAAATTGCTAGATTTACAAAACACTAACTAGTTTTCACAAAACTAATTATTGTGAATTCCAAATATTGTATCACATATCAATAAAATCTAGACGATGTTAAACATTTCGATCGAATTATCAAATACCTACAAATCACATAGACCTCAACACTTGTGTCCCACTTAAAATGCCCAGAAAACCCAGAATAACAAAATGGAGCAGCAGAAGAAAATTCACCCCACAACTCTACAATATTGCGGCGGAACCGCGGCCAAACAAGGGTTTGGGCTACGGTTCCGCAGTTCATTGATGGATTTGGTGCGCCGAATTTCTTGGGGCTCCATAATTTAACCTACACGATTTTCTGAATATTTTTAATCTTGAAAATTCCAACTTTTGAAATTTTTTACAGAAACTAGGAATTTGTACCGTTTCGAAGTTCGATCGAACACTTTAATGTCGTTTAGACATCACCTAACGCTCTAGCTTGGCTCTGATACCATGAAAGTATGCCTTAGCACCACTACTAGGTTTTTAGAGGTATCAAGTATACAATTTTAAAAAATCTAGTGGGCTAAGCTATACTAACCTAGAATCGAACTAGAAAATTAGGGTTTCTATGCATGTAAACAAACTTTACACTAAGTGAATAGAAAATACAACCTTTGTAGACCGGTCCTTCACTTCTAAAGCACTAAGTAGTAGTCCCTAGAACTCTTCGTTGGCTCCGCTTGGCGAAAGGAACGAGCTTTCTTAAGGATCTTCGAGGCCGAAGATGATCCACCTTGAAGTATCTCTAACTTAAGCCACCTCTTCACTAACTAAGGAATTAGTGAAGCAAACAACCTACACTAATAGGCTAGTTGAGAGTAGGTTGATGAAGTAGGAATTTTGCTCACTTAAGAATTTTATTTCTCTTTCTCTTTTTCACTCTAGAAAAATCAAGAGAAGAAGGACGATGAAGAACTAGTGAACTAGAACTCATATAGAACCATGGGTGAAAATAAATATCTCATAGATATAATGTAGTGAGTTAACCATGGCTAAAGATTGGTTGGGTTATAAAATATTTAGAGCAAAACAAAATTAGTGGAATTAGTTAAGGCTTCTATATGCTTCCACAAGTATCTAAGCCATGCCAATTTCCACCTCATTTTGATTTTACTCTAAATAAATAACTACCCTAATTATCTTTAGTTTGGTGTGAGTCTCATACACCCATATCTAATGTATCATCTAGCATGACACAATAGTATATGTAATATATATATATACAAATATATATATATATATATACATATATGTACAAGTATATACATATATATATATCACATAAATATTGTACGGATTCTCTAGCACCATGCCTAGGGTTTGGGTTGCATCTCACATGCTATAATAAAATTTTAGGGGGTGCTAGACAAAACCAACCATGTATCGAACTAGATAATTAGGGTAACAAGAACTATTATTACATACTATCAAGTGTCTAACACTAAGAGGTGAGTAAAACAACCTTTGTAGTCCTCCTCTTGTGACTCCTTGGATCAACTTGGTGTTTAGACTGGTCCACTTGAGTTCTTTGAAGTCCACGACGATCCACAACGGAGTCCCTTTGCACAAGCGCCTATCTTCACTTGAACTTAATGGAAGTGGAGCAAACAATCTACACCAGTGGGCTAGACTAATATAGATTGGTGATATGGGTTTAGATCTCACTTAAAAACCTTTTCTTTTTATTTTCTTCACTCACTTGAAAAATCTAGAGAGCTTGAATGAGGAAGAAGAAGGAGAATGGCTAAGCTTCGCTCATGTGAGAATAATCAACATAATCAAGAGAGAGAGAGGGTTATCTCATCCCCAACCATGGTTACAAAATATCTAGATATTTTGATACTTGAGTTTAAGAAAAACCATGGGCTACAAAACCTTGGGAAATGAAACCATGGTTTTGACTTTAGTCAACACAAAAGAAGAGTGTAGATTGTCAACCATGATTTTATTCCCATTTTGCTTTTCTCAATAAAAAAAAAATATATATGTATATGTGTGTGTGTGTGTGTGTGTGTGTGTGTGTTACCATGTGAGTCTTGCATTGCCATCACCAATGTATCATCAACCATGACATATGTATGCATGCATGTGTGCATCCATATCAATATATACATACACTCATGCAAGCATCATAAAGAAATGGGTTTTAATAAATGAGCTAATGGACTTAGTATTAAATCAACACTTGATTTAATAACCTGGTCATATCACATACACCCCGTCCAAAACTAAACGCCCGATTAAAATACGGTATCAAATACACGCATTTAATCGAGCTCCCGCGCATATCCCATATGCACCCACATCTTTTCGCTTAAGCTAGGAAACCCCTTTGTGGGACTCTAAGACTTGTCAATACGCTAGCAGTAGGTAGTGATCATATCACATACCCATAAACCGTCAGTGGCACAAGCTGTACATAACGGCTCCCAGGTATTAAGCGATCAGAAGAAGCACAAGCGAACCTGTCAAAACTCCCGTCGAGCCAACTGGCAACACTTACCGTACAGTCCAGTCTCTTCGTCAAATATACTGCATATCGAGTCTAGGGATGGTATCGTCGACCCCAATAAATTAATAAGTCATGCCAGTATATGTCTCATAATAGATCGAGAAACTACTGATAACACTTATCAGTAAATCTCATCAGCCCTGGCCTGGGACTTCCTGTTATAGCCAATCGAGCATAGCGCAACATCAACCCTCAATATCGGGAGAGATGAAACCCCTTTTATCGCTCATGGCTTCCATGTGCCCCGGGACTGTACCCAAAATCTACCTGTTTGCACCACTCAGTAGAGCCGTGGTAAGGTGGAGATCAAAGTACGGTGGGAGGACACACAAGACTCTATGACGATCTCGGGTCTACAGACTAACCTGTATCAGTGTCACCTGAGAACTGCTATCTGACAATAGATATAATACCACATAGGAGTTCTCGGCGAGTCCGTTCAGTGTACCCAGTCTCTACTGAGCACCTGTATACAGTCTTTGGTGTCACCACACAAATGAATATGGATCATCCATCGTCCATCATATGGGTCAAGTAACGTATATGCTAGTCTACTCTGGAATATCGATGCCCCGTCTCGATACACCCACGAGTAGGAACATTTCAAGGATATGCTTATAAACTACACGTGTCCACTAGTATGATCTGCATCATAATCCCAGTAGTCAAGCAAATATCCTAAGGGCTTTATCAACATGTACCAAAAGAGTAATATGCATGATCAAGTGAATATGTTAAGATAAAGAATAACTAGATAACATACTATCATGTCGAGCAAGAATGTCCTCTGAATATATATACACACACATACCAATACATCCACTATCATATAATGGCCTCCAGGGCATACATATATCCAACAAATATATATCAACATATATATACATCAAGAGAAGAAATTCTTTAGTGAGCTAATATTAGTTAATATATATTAATATATCAATATATATAATTATATATCAAATTATTAAATCAACACTTGATTTAATAATCCGGCTATATCATATATAACCGACTAATATCTTTTTATATGTATATCAATTTTTCGAACCAACACCTGATTCAATAACCCGGTTATATCACATATAACCGACCGATATAATATATCACAAGATTAGAATACGATATCACATACACGTATTTAATCAAGGTCCCAAACATATGACATATGTGCCCTACTTCATTTCTCTTGAGCTAGGAAACCTCTGTGTGGGACTCTAAAGATTCATCAATACGCCAACAGTAGATAATGATCACATCAGTTACCCAAAAACCGTCAGCGGTACTAGCTGGACGTAACAATTACCTAGGTATTGAGCGAATAGAAAATCAATAAGCAAGCTTGTCCAAACTCCCATGAATCCTACAAGTAACACTTACCGTACAGTCCGGTCTCTTCGTCTGATTTGTCGCATGTCGAGTCAAGGGGTGGTAAACGTTAGACCCCAGTAACTTGATAAGTCATGCCGATGTGAGGCTCATAACGGTTTGAGAAACTACTGATAACACTTACTGGTAAATCTCATCAGCCCTGGCTAGTGACTTTCTATTATAGCCAATCGAGCATAGCGCAAATCAACTTCCAATACCGGGAGAGACGAAACCCCTCCTATCGCTCATTGCCTCCATGTGACTCGGGACTGTACCAAAAATCCATCTGTTTGCACAACTCCTTTGAGCTATGGTAGGGAAGAAATCAAAGCACAATGGGAGCCATACAAGTCTCTATGACGATCTCGGGTCTACAGACTAACATGTACCAGTGTCACCAGAGAACTACTATCTGACGATAAGTATAGTACCATCTAGGAGTTCTCGGCGAGTCATGTTCGGTGTACCCATTCTCTAATGAGAACCTGTGTACAATCTCTGATGTCAAAAACCAATGGCTATGGGATCAACCATCGCCCCATACGGGGTCAAGAAACTTACACACTAGTCTACTCTGGAATATCGATGCCCTGTCTCGATACTCCCTCGACTAGGAACCATTAAAGGATGTACTTGTGGACTACCATGGCCCCATTAGTATGATCTACATCATAGTCCTGGTAGTCAAGTAGACATCCTAAGGGCTTTATCAACATATATCAGAGAGATAGTATAATAAGTGTACATGTTAAGATAAAGAGAAACCAGATAGCATACTATCATGTCGAGCAAGAAATTCCTATATATATATATATATGTCCAAGCATCCACTATAATATACAATCATGTACAATAATGGCCTTTAGGGTACACATATGACTAACACATATCCCCAGAATGAAAGAGGCAACTCAACATTACTCATCATAAACCGTACCATATCTAATAGGGTGCGTTTTCCTTGCTCTGATACACCGTTGTGTTGTGGTGTATACGGAGGAGTATGCTGAGAAAGAATCCCATTCTCTTTTAGATAATCATGGAATTTTCTGCTCAAGTATTCCCCTCATTGATCAGATCGCAGGATTTTGATGCTTTTACCTATTTGGTTCTCTAGTTCGTTTTTATATTCCTTGAATTTCTTAAAAACATCAGATTTGTATTTCAATAGGAATACATATCCGAACCTAGAGAGATCATCAGTGAATGTAATGAAGTACGAGAACCCACCCTCGCATGTGTAGACATAGGACCATATACATCACTATGTATCAGTCCTAAGAGTTCTGTAGCTTTTTTTCCTGTCCCATAAACAGAGTTTTGGTCATCTTCCCTTTGATACAAGATTGACAAATTCATAAGATGTAAATTCGAATGGATCTAAATATCCATCCTTATGTAACTTAGCTAGTCCGGTCTTATTGATATGACCAAGTCTACAATACCACAAGAAGGCTTCATTCATTTCTGAAATTTTCCTCTTGCGTGTGTTACGTATATTAAAAATCGTATTTTGATTTAGAACATATAATCCATTATTTAATGTACCAAACCCAATCAACACTTGATTTAGAAAAATGATCATAACATTTTTCTCTAAGGCAAAGTTATATCGATTTTTATCTAATAATGAAATGGATATTATATTGCATAGCATAGACGGTACATAGCAACAGTTGTTCAAAATTAATGTATTTTCATTCGGCAACACCAGGTGATATTCGCCTACTGCATCAGCAGCAACAATTGCTCCGTTTCATACTCTGAAGGACATATCACCATTTCCTAATTCTCTACTTTTTCTTAACTCTTGTAACATATTACAGATATGTGATCCTGATCCGGTATCCAATACCCAGGATATAGAGCAAACTGAGAAACGGTTCTCAATAACCTATACATATGAAGATGATGCATCAGAATGCTTCTTCTTCATCAGGGTATCATAAAAATCCTTGCATTCCCTTTTCTCATGCCCATACTCATGACTGTTGTCACAAGTTGGAGCAGAACCAATGTTCCCTTGCCCAGTAAAATATGCGGGTTTGGTCAAGTCATATATTTTATTATCTCGATTAGGGTGTGACGTGGTTGGTACTTGGAGAGAGAGAGAAAAGAAATACTTCGCGTCCGCTCTTGCAAGATTAGATTGGTTCATTAATTTATCTAATCAGCATAGCTCCCACTGTTTCGTCGAATTCTCTTTCAAACTCTAAAAGGAAAATTAGCTGGGATTAATTACACTCTACAAGTTCGGTAACTGGTCAGCCAAGCCAGTGTTGGTACTCTAAGGGAGGTTCCCCATGCTTTCACACAGACCTAATTAAAGTAAACCCTGTTTCCTCATAGGTATAACCCCATTAACACTTTTCTAGACACCTACTGGATTAGCTAATTGTAAAGTGAAAAAGTCTCCCGGGAGTAACTTTTACTCACAATGGGAATCGGGACCCAACTATCATATAGAAGATATGCAATCAAATTGCATGTTCCAACACTTGAAACTCCCGATATTGTTTTTACCTTTAGGACCATAGGACCTTGACTAAAGATCAAAATGTCAAAGGGTCCTAGTCAAGTTCTACTCGTCATTTCATGACTAGTTTAGACCCACCCGTACGATCCTTGACTAAAGATCAAAACGACCGCACGACTGTCCTAATTAATTGCATCAGCATGCATCGGAAAAGCACTACATAGCTACCGTACACTACGCTTTGACTAAAGATCAACATAACGTGGCACGAATACCAAGTACTACTTATAATAAATGACGGAGGGCTGCGGCTGGTTTTGATGAAACCATTAACATAATGAACTTGATATCGTTGAAGAAACCGAGTAACTTTTGAAAGGAGTGGCTTAGGCTTTAGTTTTGAAACGAGTGGTTTTAAAAAAATTCGAGTGGTTTTAAAATTGGTTCCAACAATAGCATTTTAGGTTTATTTCTTTACATTAATCATATTAATATAGTCCCATCATTTAGTGTCTTATCACACCAGAAACAACGAAAATATAGCGCACATATATGCCATCCGCATTCTCCACGGGGCTCCGGGTCTTCACCGTAAGGTTACTTAACTTACGGTAGTGTAGGGGCTGGGCTAGTGCGGATGAAAAACACACACACACACACATAGACATCTCAGTCATGATAAATAAAAACATCACAAAATATGAAAATAAACGGATATACTAGGAATTTCGCATTTCGTTTTAGCCGCCAACGAAAATACAAACTTCTTTGGTCATGAGAATAGCCCATATATGATAATCTTAGACCCCTATGAGTGCGGCAAGCTGTCAACCAATCCTGGAATTGGATGACCCAGGTCTCAACTCCTTGAGATGGCCACCCACTGAATTCTAGAACCCGGTAACTTGTGCATCCCTCCGCGGGTCAAACCTAAAGTAAGAATGAAAAATATGTTGGGTTACGATAGCACCCTAGCCATCTTCCGTGGCCAATGCGTTACAAAAACTGGCGTTTAAAAAAATTGGCGCTAATGAAACCTGCCCAAGATCGAACCATAAAACCTTACTAGCTAACTACAAAAAGGCTAAACTACTATGATAGAGGTGTTATACCGAATGAACCAAGCTCTTCGGCCTTCTACCATCTTCCCAAGCTTGTTGAGGTGTCCTGAGCTGAAATTGGTTGCCGGTCTTTCTTCGTCGATGATGATCCACCCGAAGGAGACGATGCAAGCTCCAGCTTCGCCTAGCGAAACAACCGACGCTACAAGGTTGCTAGCAATGGAGTGTGGGGTGTAGGAATATCTCACTATATTTTTCTCTCATACCACATGCTCAAATGAGCAATCAAAGAAGAAGAAAGAGGAGGTGAAGAAAACAATGGCATGAGCAACTTAAGAAATGGCTAAGTCTCCAAAGAGTATGTATGAACGAAAGTGAGTATGTTGTTAAGAATGTAGAAGGAATGGCTAAGTCATGGAAAAATATCTCATTTCATTTAGCAATAAACAAATGAGTGCCATACCTTTCTACATACTTCAACCATGCTCATGCCACCTCACCTCTCCACCTCATTTCCTAATGATTTTCTAAAAAGGAAAATCATATAATGAGGCGTCAATCTTCTAGAAGATATTCCGTATAAATACGGAATACAACCCGGTATACGTATCGAAATACATATACGCGTATTCGTATAAAAAATACGAATAGCCAAGAGAGAAAATGAACAGTGAAAAATAATACTAGAACACACACACACACATATATATGTATATATATATAAATTATTAAATCAAAACTTGATTTAATAATCTGGCTCAATCCTAAGCTGCTAGTATTATCAACCGTCCGATAAAAGTCTTTATAGTCTGTGCACATATTAATCGGACACCTGTATGTACCAACATACGTCATCTACATCATATCGCCTGAACCGTGACAACACTCTGTGTAGGACTCTAAAGACTCGTCAATACGCTGGCAGTGGGTTTAACCACAAGCACGTTAGCTGCACTAGCTATACGTAACAGATACCCAGGTATTGCGAAAGGAAGGCCGACGAGCAAACTCATCCAAACCCCTACTGAGCCTGTCAGTGACAATCTCCGTACAGTCCGGTTTGTTCTTCTAAGAGTATTGCATATCGAGTCTAGGAGGTGGATAAAGTTAGACCCCTAATAACGCGATATTTTGTGTCGTTATGAAGCCTATCACCCACTGAGAAACTACTGATCCAAATCAGTAATTCTCGACTACCTTGGCTAAGGATTTCTGCCCCGTGCACAACACGACATCAACCCCCAATACCGGGAGAGATGAATCCCCGATGATCCTCTCACTGCCTCCATGTGGCTCGGGACTGTACCCAACTAAAACCTATTTGCACGACTCCTTTGAGCTGTAGTAGGGTAGTAATCAAAGCACAGTAGGAACTCACACGAGATAAATGACGATCTCAGGTCGACAGACTAACCTGTACTCATGTCACCTGGGAACTGCTATTTGACAATAGGTATAATACCAACTGGCATATTCCCGGTGAGTCTGTCCAGTGTACTCATAACCCAATGAGCACCTGTATACTATCATAGGTGACTAACTGACACCAATGGCTTGTGAGACCGGACACCGTCCCTCGTCGGGGTCTCGATAAGTATACACTAGTCTATTCCGTAGTATCGATGCCCAGTCTCGATACTTTCTCGACTAGGGGCATTTAAGGATGTGCTTATAGACCACCCAGCTCCCACGTATATGATCGCCATCATAATGCTGGTGGTCAAGTAAGAATCCTATGGGCTCTATCAACATGTAATAATGATCTGTAATACCACATAATGCATGTACATGATAAAAAGGGCAAACCAGATAGCATGCTATCATGTAACATTTCAGAAAAATAAAAGATTACTTTTGGGAATTTATAAAATTAAATAATAAATAATATGAATATTTGATAATGCGGTATAATTAATTTCCAATAAATTGGGAAATATTTGGAAAATTATAGGAATTTCTGAAATGAGGGTGTTTTATGTGATTTAGGCAAATTATGAATTTTTATAATTAATTATATACAATTTTAATGCTAATCACGATTGAATATCTCTAATCGTGCATTAAGCTTGATTTGTGCACATGATATGCACCATGTCCTATTTCACATTTCTACATTTTTTCTACCATGGCTTCTCTTTATTTTTTCATTTGGTTTGGTTTTAAATAAGAAGAGAGAAGAAAAGAAAAGAAAAAGAAAATGGAATAAAGAATGGGGTATGGGCATAAGAGAGAAGTGTGAGAGAGGTGAGGGGTCTTGATCTTTGACCCATGGTGTTTCCTCTTCATCTTTTCATCATCTTTCCTCTCCCTCTCCCTGTCATGGCTACCCTCATCTCCCTCCTCCACAAAACCCTCACAAACACCCTCAATCCCTCATCAAAACATCATCCCTTTTGCACTAAAAACATGCACAAGCTCACTACAAGCATTTTGGACCAAGAAAAATTGGATTTTGAAAACTTGGGGCAACTCAAGAAAATTCTTGAGTTGCAAAATGATGTATTTTTTTCACCATTAGCATAGTATTTCTTTCACTTAAGCATCCATACATGTTTAAAACCGATTTAGTGTTGATTAGTGAACTTAGAAAATTCTTAGATGAAGGTTAGGGTTTGAGTTGAATCCAAAGGTGCAATTGAGATTTAATAGTGACCTTAAACCCCTGTGGTGTTTGATTAAAGACCAAAACTTGAAAGTAAGCCACCAATTCGCAAACCTAGAAACCCCGATATCGGATTTGTGTTGGATTTGTGATGGTATATTGACATCTGCTATAGCCTGGGTGACCTGAAAATTATTTAGCAAACACAGTGAGTCGTGCAGGCAACCTAGATGATAACCCCAAGACCCGAGCCCCAACCACCAAGCAGAGGCCGCAAATTTAATCTTCCTGGCCGCAATTTGCGGCCAGGGTAGGGATGTCTGCCTCAGTGTTTGGTTCATTGCTCCAGTACCTGTAAATTAGACCCTTCCATTGTGCAAAATTGACTAATTTCAGCTAGGGTAAAATCTGGGACCATTTGTATGAGTTGCTGCCTTGTATTTCGTGATGTTTATGAATTGAAGTTTTGATATTTGTGTTTTTATCGGCCGATTCATGTTTATACGTCAACCGTGGAGAGTTGTTGGTTCTTCGTGCATGCCTAGATCATAGGTTTTAACCTATGTGTGATACACGTGCCAATTTGATTTTCGTGCGTGATTTCTATTTACGATGCCATGTGATATATATGTAGGTACCCCCCTCACGTGGACTTTGGACAATGAAGAATAGGATGGCGACATCGACTTCGGCAAGCGATGATCAGATGAGTAGATATATATCTATGGGGGAAGTCGGGTGGATGGCGTATAGCACCCCCGGAGTTCGTAGTGTAACCTATGATACATTATATATATATATATATATGTATATATATATATATGTATATGTATATATATATATATATGTATATATAAATATATGTTTTATGTGAAACATTACTTTTTAGCTAGAAAGACTTTAGGAGATCATGGGTTAAATTTTAGGGTATTTGGATGATAGTGTCGTTAGATAGTTTTTAGTCGCGAAACTATAGAGTATAGTTTGCATACACGCACGCACACATACACACTCGCATACATTTTACCTTACTTGTGCGTATATGGGGAGATACACACACACACACACACATATATGTTTGTGAGTAAGTATATATATATACATACATACATACATATATATATATACATGGATGATGAGGATAGTGCATGGTAGTTGGAGATGAGTCGATGAGATTGGCATGATGCCACGAGATCGGTGATATGTTTGGTTCGTATTATGAGATACGACATGATACTATAGCGGGTCTTTAGGCGATGTGTTTCATACACACGCATATATACATATAGGTAGATGGTATCAGTTTGTACTAGACTTTAGATCAGTACCCCTAATACAGGATATGATGTTAAGAATACCAGATTAAAAATGAGATAATGCGATATTTGACCCGTATCCAGATTTAGGATGCCGTATGATGGATTTACCGTACGAGATATATTTATGATGATTGATCCGCACTCTTGACTC
Organism: Agapanthus africanus; assembly: GCA_030015575.1. Lineage (NCBI taxonomy): Eukaryota > Viridiplantae > Streptophyta > Magnoliopsida > Asparagales > Amaryllidaceae > Agapanthus > Agapanthus africanus. The sequence continues at coordinate 372,042,454 of JASDDO010000001.1, forward strand.
GAGGATGTCATATTATATATAGTGTATCATATGTGATACTATTGAGGCGGGATCACCGACTACTAGATATATAAATATTGACTCAGACTTAGGTGGTTTTCCTTACCTTTTCGATTAGTCTGTTAGTTTAGCCCTGTAGTTTACTTGTAGATGATAGACTAGACTCGAGTCATACCTATTTCAAAACTAACGAATCGTGAGTATTTTCAAGACAGGCTAAGGGATACTACGGATATTTCAAAGGACGTACCTTTTCTTAAAAACACCATAGCCCTATTTTATAAACACACGATTCGCGTTATTTTAAATATCAAACTGTATGACTTGTATATAGAATTGTATTTTACTTATTGTCGTGTTTACTATTCATATTCCGTTCACTCATGTTGTTATCATCGCATGCATATTTAATGTGTATTTTAGTGATTATAAACCATGCTGTCAGGACACCAGCACCATTACCGATGATGCGTATGCTGTTAGTGTATATGCCCTAGAGGCCATTACTGTATCATACTAGTTTGTATATTACTTAATGGAAGCTTGGGATATTCACCTTGTATATACAATCTTGCTCAAAATAGTAGTATGCTACTTAGTTTGTTTCTACTTCAATGTGTACATGTGTTTATTTTAGTATATCGCCTATACACATTAGTGGAGCCCTTAGGATCTTTGCTTGATTACCAGCGTTGTGATGGCAGTCACACTAGTGGGGCTGGGTAATCTATAAGCACATCCTTATGCAGGTCCCTGGTCGCAGGACTATCGAGACATAGCATCGATACTCCGGAGTAGACTAGCGCATGCGCTTCTCATCCCAGTGTGGGAGACAGTCTGTCCCACAGCCGTCGGTACGTCGTACTTGAGATAGTATGCGGGTGCTCGTTGGGTTACGAGTACACTGGACAGGACTCGTCGGGAACTGACTAGTTGGTATTATGCCTATCGTCAGTTATCAGTTCCCAGGTGACATGAGTACAGCTTAGTCCGCTGACTTGACACTGTCACTTCGCCTCGAGTGTGTTCTCACTGTACTTTGATTACTACCCTACCACGGCTCAAAGGAGTCGTGCAAACAGGTGGTAGTTGGGTGCAGTCCCGAAGCACTTGGAGGCAGTGACGGTTAGACAGGATTCGTCTCTCCCGGTATTGGGGGTTGACATCGCGCTGTGTCTAGGAGAGCCATTACACGAGTAGTCCCTGGCCAGGGCAAACGAGATATACTGGTAGGCTTCCAGTGTTATCTCATGGTGTTTTGGGCTTTACTCCGACACGACTTGTACCGCTATTAGGGGACTGACGTTTACCGCCCCCTAGGCCCGCCATGCGATGTATCAGACGAACAGACCGGACTGTACGGAGAATGTCACATTCAGGCTCAGTAGGAGTTCAGATGGGTTTCGCCTCGTCAGTCTTCTTGTCGGCATCTACCTGGGGACCGTTACGCACAGCTAGTGCCGCTTGCGGTCTGTGGCTAAACCCACTCCCAGCGTAGTGTCGAGTCTTTAGAGTCCCACACAGAAAGCTATTCGCCTTTAGGCAAAAGAGTAAAGGTCGCATGGTTTTGCGACAGGTCGCATGGTTTTGCGACAGGGTTCGGTCACATCCGTGCACTTGTGCACGTACAGTGTCCGGACAGTTCACACTAGCGGGCTTTGGTTTAAGCCAGATCCTAGTGTACCTTTTGGGATTGGTTTTATCCAGTATGCATTCGTGTTCCTCGGAACGCGGATGCGGGTGTGTATGCACAGTTGACGGAGAGACAGAGGCAGAGGATTCTCATTAGGGTTGTTAACCGTTGACAGTTGACTATTGACTTTTTGCTCAACCCTAATGAGAATATGATATGTGATTAATAATTATATTAATTAAGTATTATGGTGACATGGTTGTTGAGGGATTGACTTTGTTGACTTGTTGACTTTTGTTGACTTGTTGACTTTGTTGACCGGTTGACTAGGCTTGACTAGTTGACCATCATGATAACTATAGCTATCATTTCGTGGCAAAGACTTTTGCTTGCTTGCTCTCTTGTGCAAAATGAGTGCATGAAATGATATGGCTATGGTTGCTTAAACCATCACATAATACTTGATTGATATGAGATGTTATGATTGTTTTGGATTATGAGAGCCAAATGAGAAAAGTCTTCTCTCATTCTTTCATGCTCATTCTCTCTCTTGTTCTTGAGCTCTCATCTCCTCCTCTTGCTCTCCCTCTCTTGACTCTATGGTTCACTTGTCTCATGAGTTGAGAACCAAGAATCATAGATAAAATCCCATACAAACTCTTCTCTACTCACTCTAGTTCACAAGGTTTAGCAAACCGAGTGAACTAGTTTCTTCAAAGTTCGAAGAAGGAGCCAAAGGTTGAAGCTTTCAGGTGGATCTATCTTCGGCGCAAGGAGACGACGGGGAGAAGCCGATTCGGACGACCATCGAAGCTTGAAGACGAAGGAGTTCGAGAAAAAGAAAGGTATAACCCCCTAACCGAGTAGTTAGCAACTCATAGTTAGGTTGTTAGTTAGATGTTTAACAAAGATCCGGGATTTTAAGTCCATGTTACCACCTCTAAGAAAATCGTTTTTTGTCAAATTCCGCTTGCCCGAAAGTACCGGGAGAGGTAGCATGGACTTACAGTGGTATCAGAGCCTAGTTAAACTCTATCTAACATGTTAGCAAAGTAGCTAGAAGATCGATCAAAGAAAAAGTCCCGAAATGAACCCCGATTTCATACTTGCTGTCGATTTTTTATGTTCTGTAAAAATAATAAATCATGCATCAAAAATCGACTCAGGGTTTTTATAGTGCACTGTAGAAAGACGGTCCCCTGATCTCATCATTGCGCCGCGGAAACGCGGCAATAGCTTGCTTTTGCCGCGGTTCCGCGGCCGTCTTGGCTCCTCTCTGGTTGTTCTTTGCTACAGTATGCTTATAGGGGTATTTTGGAATTTTTGGAATATATATTTTCTGCCCAGATTTTCCAGAACGAAAATTTTATTTTTGGGGTCCTGAAAATCCGTATTTTTGATCGAACTTCTAAAAGACTTTATCTGACGGCTTTTTTTATAATGTGATATTTGTATTGAACGTCTGCTAATCGCTATATGTCGATTAGTGGGGGTTATACAAATCTGTGATCTGTAATGTTGCTGGAATGTGTATATGAATATGTTGGATTGTCGCGGGTGAATAGCCGGGGGTTGTGAGACGAGAGTTTTCTTTTCTTTCAATTCATGTAAATTTGTAAATTGATGTAATAATTATTTGTATGGCCGCACAACCGGGTCGGGGTTGTAGCCGTCATTGTATAATTTCTTTTTACTGTTTTTGCTCCTAGGATAGACCCATGGAGGGGGTGCACAAACTACCGGGTATGCCGAAGTGCCGAGTGGCCTACTCACGGAGTTGAGGGAGGTTGCTTCGCTTCGGGTACTTGGCGGGTAGTTTGCCGCACCCGTAGGGGTCTTGGGTGGGGTTTTGGCTATTCACCGCGACCGTGTAATCTGCTTTTCGTTACAGGCTCGTACGAATTGCAGCTTCCTAGTATATCCAATGTGTTCATCTGTGATCTGAAATAGCTATCATTGCAGTATATCTATATATGATATTATTTAGGTGTTGCTTATGTTTTACAGCCGCGCTAGCCCAGCCCCCGCTCTGTCGTTAGTTAAGTAACCTAACGGGTAATGACGGGGCCCCGTGGTGAATGCGAATGGCATAAGCGTACGTCATATTTTGGTTGTTTTCTGCAATGGTAGGATTAAATGATGGGACGCATTAAAAGAACTAATGCAAGAATATCACGCATTAAAAGAACTAATGCAAGAAAATAAACCAAGTTAAAATCGTTGGAACACTTTCGGAAAACCACTCGGTTCTTTTCAAAACTAACATTTAAATGCGGAGCTTGAGCCACTCCTTTTAAAAGCTATCTCGTTCCATCGATTATATCAAGTTCACTACGTTCACGGTTTTGCCAAAACCATTCGTAGCCCTCCGTCGTTTCACATGAATAGTCAATAGTATTCAAGCTGTGTATGTTGGCCAAAGTCAAGGCATAGTGATTGGTAGCTATTGGGTATTCATGTGTAGCATAGATAGATGCGTTGGTTTGGGACAGTCGTACTGCCATTTTGGCCAAAGTCAAGGGTAGGTACGGATGGATCCAAATTAACCTGGAGAATGACGGGTAGAACTTGACATGTGACTTATGATATTTTGGCCAAAGTCAAGGTCATAAGAGCATGGGGCAAAAATCCACATCGGGAGTTTCATAAGTACTGAAACTTGCTAGATTTGCATACCACTTGGAGTGTGATGATTCTGGTAGGATTCCTTCAGTTTCGTCACGCGATGATATTTGGATCCCGATCCTACTGTGAGTATATGCTACTCCTCGGGAAATTTCTCACTAAACGATCAATGCTATAAACCTAGTAGGTGTCTAGAAAGGTGTTAGCGGGGCTACGCCCCCAGGGAAAAGAGGTTATTTAATTAAGGAACTTCGCGAAAGCGTTGGAAAACCTCCCTCGAAGTACCGACACTGGCCTGGCTGAACGGTTAAGCAAGTATTGTGCGGTGGGATTGATCCCGACTAATTCTTCCTTTTTGGTTTGAGGAGGGATTCGAGAAACAGTGGGAGCCATCCTGTTTAGACAAACTAAAAACCATTCTAAACTTGCAAGAGCATCAAGCTGAGTGTTTCTTCTCTCTCCTAATTGCAGCGACCAATCTACATGGCTGGACTTAAGTTACTTCTAGATAAAAACATACTGACAGGGCCAAACTACAAAGATTGGCTCAGGAATGTCAAGATGGCAATCACTTAGGACAAGCTGGGGTATCTTCTTACCACCAAAGCTCCCCCTGTCCCTGGTCCCACTTCCAGCGTCGCGGATAAGGAAATCCGTAAGACTTAGGAGATTGATAGAGCGAAGGCCAAGTGCCTCGTACTTGACTCTATGGACAATGAACATCAGAGGAGGCACGAGAATATGGACTTGGAATCCATATTTCTTCATACAAAAGAACTGTATGGAGAGCAATCTCGTATCGCAAGATACGAAGCATCGAAAAAGTTATTTTCGGCAAGGATGGCCGTCGGATCATCAGTAGCAGAACACGTGCTTAAGATGATCGGCTACATTGAGGAGCTCGCGGACCTAGGGACCACATTGGAGAGTGAGCTCTATACGGACTTAGTTCTCCAGTCCCTTCCTTCCACTTACGCCCAGTTTATACTGAACTTCAACTTACAAGAAAAAGAAGTTGAACTTTCGGAGCTCCTCAACATGCTGAGGAGCGCAGAGGGCACCCTACAGAAAGGTAGGGAAACATCCACTTTGTTTGTAGGAGGATCATCTTCTTCTAGGTCCAAGGCGAAAGCCAAGGGAAAGAAGAAGAAAGCCCCCGCCAAACCAAGAGGCGGTGTTAGTAAAGTGGATACGAAGGGAAAAGATAAAGCAACAAAGAAAGCGGGGAAGCTTGTGGATAAGGAAGAATGCTTCTATTTTCATAAGAAAGGACACTGGAAGAATGATTGCAGGGCCTGGAAGGCCAGAACACAGGAATTGAAGCAGGTTGCAGCTTCAGCTTCAGGTGTGTATGCTATTGAAAACTGTCTTTCAATAAACTCTACTTCCTGGTTATTGGATACCGGATCAGGATCTCATATCTGTAATTCTTTGCAGGCGTTGAGAAACCGTAGTGTTTTGAAAGCAGGTGACATGACCCTCAGAGTTGCGAACGGAGCTAGCATGGATGCTAAAGCCGTGGGGGACTATCACCTGGGAATGTCAGATGGACATGTTTTGGTTTTGCGTAATTGCTTTTTTATACCCAACGCAACTTGTAATATCATTTCTGTATCTTTGGTTTCTAAAGAAGGTTATGAATTTGCGTTTGTAAGCAATGTTGTAAACATTCACCTTAATCAAGTTCTGATTGGGTCAGGTACATTGAGCAATGGTATATACGTATTAAACCAACCACAGATTTTCAATGTCCAGAATACACACAAAAGAAAGTCTCCGGAAATAAATCAGACTTTCTTATGGCATTGTAGACTGGGTCACATCAATGAGAGAAGGTTGACAAAGTTACATACAGAAGGATATTTGAATCCGTTCGAATATCAATCGTATGCCACTTGTCAATCCTGTCTCAAAGGAAAGATGACAAAGTCTCCGTTCACTGGACACGGAGTAAGAGCGAGCGAGCTCTTGGGACTCGTACACAGCGACGTGTGCGGTCCAATGTCTACACATGCGCGAAGCGGTTTTTCTTACTTCATTACTTTTACGGATGACTTTTCAAGGTACGGTTATGTCTTCTTAATGAAACATAAGTCCGAAGCCTTTGGAAAATTCCAGGAATATAAGAATGAAGTAGAAAAACAGACCGGCAAAAGTATCAAGATCCTAAGATCGGATCGAGGTGGTGAATACTTGAGTGCCGAATTCCTGAACTATTTAAAAGAGAACAAAATTCTCTCTCAGCTTACTCCTCCATACACTCCGCAACATAACGGTGTATCGGAGAGACGGAACCGAACCCTATTGGATATGGTACGGTCCATGATGAGTAACGCTGAATTACCGCGATCATTCTGGGGGTATGCGCTAGAATCAGCTGCGTACCTTTTGAACCGAGTTCCCACTAAGACTGTGCCTACCACACCATATGAGATGTGGTGTGGGAAGAGGCCCCATCTTAATCCCTTTAAGACATGGGGAAGTCCAGCTTTTGTCAAAAAGCAGCATGCAGACAAGCTCGAGGCACGCTCAGTACAGTGCAAGTTTGTAGGATATCCAAAGAACTCCAAGGGATATTTCTTCTACTGCGAAGAGGAACAAAAAGTTATTGTTTCTCGTCATGCCCACTTTCTAGAACACCAGTTCTTAGAAAAGGAAATAAGTGGGAGCGCAGTAGAACTGGAAGAAATTCCAGAAACACAGACTATTACTGAAAGTTTAGTGGAACCAGAGGGTTCAAAAGAACAGGACATTCCTACGCCGCTCCGCAGGAGTAGTAGGCAGTCTCATCCGAGAGATACTACGGTTTTCTCGTAGACAGGGATAGAGAGGATTGCATCATGGATTATGATGAGCCTACTAGCTTCCAGCAGGCCGTTCAGAGCGTTGACTCAGTAAAATGGCTGGATGCAATGCGGACCGAAATGGAGTCCATGTACACCAACAAAGTATGGACGTTGGACATTGCTCCAGACGGGGTAAAACCCGTAGGATGCAAGTGGATCTTCAAAAGGAAGATTGGTGTAGATGGACAGGTTGAGACTTATAAAGCTAGACTTGTGGCAAAGGGTTTTCGTCAAAGACCTGGTTTGGACTATGACGAAACCTTTTCTCCAGTGGCTATGCTGAAATCCATTCGGATCCTTCTTGCCATTGCTGCCTTCCACGATTATGAAATTTGGCAGATGGACGTAAAGACAGCTTTTCTAAATGGAAATTTAGAGGAGTGTGTCTATATGGACCAACCAGAGGGTTTCATTCAGAGTGGGAGCAGCGGAAAGGTGTGCAAGTTGCTTAAGTCCATCTATGGACTAAAGCAGGCATCGCGGAGTTGGAACATCTGTTTTGATGAGACGGTCAAGGAATTTGGTTTTATCAAAAATCCAGATGAACCATGCATCTATTGTAGATTTGTAGCGAGAACTGTAGAATTCCTCGTTTTGTACGTGGATGACATTCTCTTAATAGGAAATGACATTCCTGTGCTACAATCTGTCAAGGGGTTCTTGTCACACAGGTTCTCCATGAAAGACCTGGGTGATGCCTCATACATCCTGGGGATCCGGATCCATCGTGATAGATCCAAAAGGATATTAGGACTTTCACAGTCCAGGTACATCGACACCATACTGAAAAGATTCCGTATGGAAGATTCCAAGCGCGGTAACCTACCGGCTTGTCACGGGATCACCCTCTCTAAAGAGATGTCTCCCAAGACTGATTTGGAGAGGGATCGCATGTCTATTATACCCTACGCTTCTGCGGTAGGCTCTATAATGTATGCGATGTTGTATACCAGACCGGATGTAGCTTATGCACTGAGTGTGGTAAGCCGGTATCAGTCAAACCCTGGGGAGAAACACTGGATAGCGGTAAAGAACATTCTCAAGTACCTGAGAAGGACTAAGGAGATGTTCTTGGTGTATGGCGGAAAAGACCTCCAGATCGAGGCCTTTGCTGACTCCAGCTTCCAGAGTGACAAGGATGATTCCAAGTCCATGTCGGGTTTTGTCTTTACCCTCAATGGAGGGGCGGTGTGTTGGAAGAGTTCCAAACAGGAAACCATTGCAGACTCGACGATGGAAGCGGAATACATCGCTGCATCTGATGCCGCAAAAGAAGCTGTCTGGATGAGGAAGTTCTTGAAAGAACTTCAGGTGGTTCCGTCCATTGTTGATCCAATACCTCTGTATTGCGACAACAACGGGGCTATAGCTTTAGCGAAGGAACCCAGGTCCCATCAGAGATCCAGACACATCTTGAGGCGGTATCACCTGATCAGGGAGATCGTGGATCGCCAGGAGATCGAGGTTCGGAGAGTCGCTTCAGAAGATAACACTGCAGATCCATTCACCAAGGCCTTGCCCCAGACTCAGTTCGAGCGGCTGATCGAGATGATAGGTCTTCGATACGCCAGTACATGGCCTTAGTGCAAGTGGGAGATTGTTAGTGTATATGCCCTAGAGGCCATTACTGTATCATACTAGTTTGTATATTACTTAATGGAAGCTTGGGATATTCACCTTGTATATACAATCTTGCTCAAAATAGTAGTATGCTACTTGGTTTGTTTCTACTTCAATGTGTACATGTGTTTATTTTAGTATATCGCCTATACACATTAGTGGAGCCCTTAGGATCTTTGCTTGATTACCAGCGTTGTGATGGCAGTCACACTAGTGGGGCTGGGTAATCTATAAGCACATCCTTATGTAGGTCCCTGGTCGCAGGACTATCGAGACAGGGCATCGATACTCCGGAGTAGACTAGCGCATGCGCTTCTCATCCCAGTGTGGGAGACGGTCTGTCCCACAGCCGTCGGTACGTCGTACTTGAGATAGTATGCGGGTGCTCGTTGGGTTACGAGTACACTGGACAGGACTCGTCGGGAACTGACTAGTTGGTATTATGCCTATCATCAGTTATCAGTTCCCAGGTGACATGAGTACAGCTTAGTCCGCTGACTTGACACTGTCACTTCGCCTCGAGTGTGTTCCCACTGTACTTTGATTACTACCCTACCACGGCTCAAAGAAGTCGTGCAAACAGGTGGTAGTTGGGTGCAGTCCCGAAGCACTTGGAGGCAGTGACGGTTAGACAGGATTCGTCTCTCCCGGTATTGGGGGTTAACATCGCACTGTATCTAGGAGAGCCATTACACGAGTAGTCCCTGGCCAGGGCAAACGAGATATACTGGTAGGCTTCCAATGTTATCTCAGGGTGTTTTGGGCTTCACTCCGACACGACTTCTACCGCTATTAGGGGACTGACGTTTACCGCCCCCTAGGCCCGCCATGCGATGTATCAGACGAACAGACCGGACTGTACGGAGAATGTCACATTCAGGCTCAGTAGGAGTTCAGATGGGTTTCGCCTCGTCAGTCTTCTTGTCGGCATCTACCTGTGGACCGTTACGCACAGCTAGTGCCGCTTGCGGTCTGTGGTTAAACCTACTGCCAGCGTAGTGTCGAGTCTTTAGAGTCCCACACAGAGAGCTATTCGCCTTTAGGCAAAAGAGTAGAGGTCGCATGGTTTTGCGACAGGTCGCATGGTTTTCCGATAGGGTTCGGTCACATCCGTGCACTTGTGCACGTACAGTGTCCGGACAGTTCACACTAGCGGGCTTTGGTTTAAGCCAGATCCTAGTGTACCTTTTGGGATTGGTTTTATCCAGTATGCATTCGTGTTCCTCGGAACGCGGATGCGGGTGTGTATGCACAGTTGACGGAGAGACAGAGGCAGAGGATTCTCATTAGGGTTGTTGACCGTTGACAGTTGACTATTGACTTTTTGATCAACCCTAATGAGAATATGATATGTGATTAACAATTATATTAATTAAGTATTATGGTGACAAGGTTGTTGAGGGATTGACTTTGTTGACTTGTTGACTTTGTTGACCGGTTGACTAGGCTTGACTAGTTGACCATCATGATAACTTTAGCTATCATTTCATGGCAAAGACTTTTGCTTGCTTGCTCTCTTGTGCAAAATGAGTGCATGAAATGATATGGCTATGGTTGCTTAAACCATCACATAATACTTGATTGATATGAGGTGTTATGATTGTTTTGGATTATGAGAGCCAAATGAGAAAAGTCTTCTCTCATTCTTTCATGCTCATTCTCTCTCTTGTTCTTGAGCTCTCATCTCCTCCTCTTGCTCTCCCTCTCTTGACTCTATGGTTCACTTGTCTCATGAGTTGAGAACCAAGAACCATAGATAAAATCCCATACAAACTCTTCTCTACTCACTCTAGTTCACAAGGTTTAGCAAACCGAGTGAACTAGTTTCTTCAAAGTTCGAAGAAGGAGCCAAAGGTTGAAGCTTTCAGGTAGATCTATCTTCGACGCAAGGAGACGACGGGGAGAAGCCGATTCGGACGACCATCGAAGCTTGAAGACGAAGGAGTTCGAGAAAAAGAAAGGTATAACCCCCTAACCGAGTAGTTAGCAACTCGTAGTTAGGTTGTTAGTTAGATGTTTAACAAAGATCCGGGGTTTTAAGTTCATGTTACCACCTCTAAGAAAATCGTTTTTTGTCAAATTCCGCTTGCCCGAAAGTACCGGGAGAGGTAGCATGGACTTACATATGCTACTTATACACCTTCTTGCCGGCTCACACACAACATCATCGGTAATTGTTATGTCACGTACACATTAGAAATACTACTTCATTAGTATAAATTGCTAGCTGATAGTTTCGACATAGTACTAGTGCGCATGCCTTTATATGCTAATTTAGATATTGCATTTATTACTGTGATATTCCATGCATATTTATATATTCATTTACCATGTGATATTTAGATATTGCATTTATTACTGTGATATTCCATGCATATTTATATATTCATTTACCATGCGATATTTTGGGCCAGTCCGGATTTTCCAGAGCCCAGTATTCACTGTTATTTACCCTTCATTTTTGGATTTCTGATTTTTCCATGAGATTTCTGGATTTGGAGAAACCGCAAAGATTTATAAATTGATTATCATTTCTAAAAATAGAAACTGCAGTTTTCTCATGATATGATTTGAGATATGTCCACCATGAGTTTTCTCGGCTCTTGAGCAATATCATTCACCCGATTCAAGGAGGAGGAGGAACCGTCTGTGGGTGCATGGTGGACCCGGTGCGGTACCCCAGGGCAAGATGGTCGTAGATGATGGCGTTGAGCCTGGCAGGGGAGCACTACCGACCGGTGATTTTATTATGACTCGATGGATATCCGGAGGATACCGATCAGAGTATGTGCCAGTCCGGATAGCCGGAGCCCTAGATACTGAGATTTGAGGATACAGGCCAGTCCGGATTGCCGGAGCCTGAGATATTGAGATATTGGGATATATGTTTTGTGTCGATACTAGACACTGATTCCCTGTTGATTTCATGATGATACTTTAATTTTATTACAGATATCTCATTGAGATAGGAAAACAGTTTTCTCATTATGATGTATTCTGTTTTCATTTATTGCACTCATACCTCATATTTATTATATGTTGCTACCTGAGGCACTGACACGAGCACTTAGTATTACACTTATGTATAGATGTTTACCCATGCCATTATTAGATGCTTCAGGCTTTATCATTTTGAGGTTATTACTGATCGTATTGATCTAGGATTAAGTCATACATACGATTTCTGCTCGGTGATGTTTTCTACTCACGAGTTGGCAACTCACCCCCATTGTGCCACAGTTTCTTGCAGGTTTTGCCGTACAGGTTTTTCTTGGCGGCTTTGCTGGCACACTGCTTTTTTCCAGGTGATTGCTTTGGAAGGTGGGTTCACTTGCATCGTGACCACCATTGTATTTTATTTACATTCAGTTGTATCTAGAAACTCCATCAACCAGACTTGTATATTATTTCAGACTTAGAAAACCAGTTGTTATTCTTTCGACCTTAGAGTCGCGCGTTGTATTATTATGGGTTTTCTTGATGATTTTGAGTTTCCTTTTGAGTTTGATCATCGCCCTTCGGCGTTGTATATCATATTGCTTGCGTGGTTGTGACCGCCAATTGGCGAAGAGCTAGCTCCCGCTTTTGGATGCCTTTATTCATATTATGCATGTTGTATCCGTTTGGGGCCAGTATTTACAAAGGAAACTCAGCCGAAATTTTCAGAAAAGACTTGATGTTTTAAAAATGCATACTTTGGCTTATGCTATTAAAACCACTTTCTTTAAAAACAAGTTTTTTCACTCCTTACTTAAAATGGTTTAGATTTCTGGGATTTTTGGCTTACTTGAATTAGATGGTGTCCTATAGACTTCATATGATTCAAGTGCCAGTCACGTGCTATTTCGGGTCATGACAAAATTGGTATCAGAGTGCTAGGTTAACCTTGGTTTGGGGCTATGTTTGACTATATGGAGTCTAGGGCGTTTATATATATTCGGAACCTAGGCTTGACTTACGGAATTTAGACTTGGTCGAGGGGGTATTAGACCTGAACTTTCGTCGCATAGGTTGACCTTGGTTAATGGAGTATGTGACTTAAGGAGAGTGACGTACCGTGTGTATGTTCCACGGTATACTTACGATACGCTACTCCGCTTAAGTAGTCTTAGGATGTACATTTCTTTGCACAGTATTATATTCATTCCTATGATCTATCCTCATCAATATCGGTTTATGGTTTTGCTGCCACGATTACACGGGCAGAGAGAGCTACGGCTAGAGTTACGTCAGCACGAGCTCGTCACGGACGATGACTGATCGAGGCATGATTCCAGGGACATAGGATTGCATAGATGCGTCGTTTTATTGTGTTTTCGTGCCATGAGCGTTTGTTGGATCACTTTTACAAAATTTCTCGAACGTGCAGATCAGCACCAGAGGATTGGGCCACTGATAGAGGCCAGCCAGAATGTGATGACCATCAAACCACCGATTATACTTGATGATTGAGGCACTGTTCAGCGTGCGGACGAATGAGCCAGTTGTTGCTGCGAATGACAAGATATCGCCTCAGATGTTTAGAGCTAATACCGCACGAGTTATACTTAGTGATATGATAGAAGATCGCTTGTCACCCAAGGAGGAATGACTAGGACATGTTATTCGTTGCCTACCCCGATGCGAGGTCATCAGATTGATTGATTCCAGCTAGAGACGACATCACCCAGGTACGTTGGGAGTCGAAGGAAGGCGATCGAATGTCAGAAACCCATTTTCCAAGTTTAAAGTATTCGGAAAAACATGTAAGTAATTCCGTGGACCCTCTAGAAGAGTGAAACCCTAACTCGATATAATGACCATGAGAATGCTTTGAAACCTTAGGGTTTGCGGCAGTTCTGCGGTGCCATTAATGACGCTTGGGTTTGCCCTTCTATGGCTGGTCCACAGGTGCTGTGGCATGTACTGGATATTATTAAAATGTACTCAAGATGTTAAGCTCTTGGGGCATTATGAAACTTTGACGAATCGATCGAAATGTTCGACGTCGTTCGGATATTATGTGACGGGATACATTGCTTGGGAGACTCTAGATACGAGTATAGCCGTTGGAGTGCAGTCCATGCAGCCACGAAGAGACGAGTCCGAATCAGTCAACATTAGAGAAAAGTGGAGTAAGAGATTCATACGAGATCTTGATGAGATGATGTTCCACTCCCCTGACATCAGAGATGTGATACTCATGCAGAGGTGTTGTATATGGATATATCTTCCAGAAGGAGTCGTGACGAGTATGCAGCCGTTCCGGAATAAGAAATAGATTTAGTTAAAGGTGATAACTTCCGGGAAGTTCGGCAGAAACGAGATTCGGTAAAGACCCCAACAAGATCTTTCTGGAATACTATACGAGAAGACTTGGACCCAGGATCGGTCATATTACGCATACCCAGTAGGCCAGAGTTCGGCATCGTCGACGAGACATGTTATGAGTGACCATGACAGTTGGCCAGAGATTTTTTTAAGGATGTGCCAGAGCGGGACTATTTCCGCCATCTTTGATTTCGGTATTTGGGCGATTTATTTATATGATTGAGATTTTGTGCACCACAGTTGCACTAGACTTCGATTTGATGTCATCCGAGATGTTGATTTTGATTTCATGCCTATGGTATGCATGTGATTTGAATTATGCTTTCGACATAGTTTTAATGCACTTTCAGTAGTTTGATTCGATTTTGTGCACGCTAATGCACATGGTTGTGAGACTATATAATACGGTATACCTGATTTGGATTGAGATGTGTTGTATACTGTCAATTTCGATTGTGATACTTGATATTTGTTTTCGTGCACCGTGTGCACTTGAGTTAGATTTTGAGCAGACTTGACGCGCTTGATGCGATTTTAGTGCACACCAGATGCACTAAATCGAGATTCTTCATGCATATCAGATGCACCTGATATTGCTGTCAGGCACACCCGTTGCCTTTGAAAGGTGTTTCTTGCACACCGTTACACTTAGATTTTGTTCCTGTGCATATGTATGTCATATTTATTGATTTCAATTTCCGTGCGCACCAGAGGCATGTGGCATTCATATACACATTTTAGGGATTGATTTCTTTTGGAGAAGTATGTTTTATGATATTTACTATTTGGTATAGTAGCTGAGCAGGACTAGTCCGAGAACAGTACCTGACTATATTTTTGCATGCATTGATAGTTATCGAAGGGATTTCCAAAAAGGAGCTATAGTCTCAGTATTTACCTACGTGTCCGACATGACACTAAACATTTAACAAAGGAAACCCTTCTAAATTATTTTTTTCAAAACGGCTGGACATGTATGTTAAATAAAGGGTATATATATAGTTATTTCTTACAATAGACGTCCGCCACTGTGCCGTGATACGTTCATTGCACAGCGACTTGAAAAGGTTTGGCATGCATTTCTTTCAGATATTTTAATGATGTTTACATGTATAGTTTGATGTATATCATGTTGGTTTCGTATTGGGCTTTGACATTGGTGTCTTCGCCATAACTCCGATGACCGCGGGATGCTTGACGGAGTTTTGATTTTGATTTATATACTCGTTTTTCATGCGCATGCAATGCACTACGATGTGATTTATGTATCTATGATTTCGGAGCCCCCACGACTTGACCTTTTTACTGAAATGCTTTAGTATTTGAGGGGTTTAAATTTAAATTCGGGGACCGAATTTCTTTAAGGGGGGAAGAATGTAACGTTTCAGAAAAATAAAATATTATTTTTGGGAATTTATAAAATTAAATAATAAATATTATGAATATTTGATAATGCGGTATAATTAATTTCCAATAAATTGGGAAATATTTGGAAAATTATAGGAATTTCTGAAATGAGAGTGTTTTATGTGATTTAGGCAAATTATGAATTTTTATAATTAATTATATACAATTTTAATGCTAATCGCGATTGAATATCACTAATCGTGCATTAACCACGTAGCCGAGTTCTTTTACGGGCTCCCACCTCTTGACCGAGGCAACTCGGGCGCGAAGTTGGCTAGCCGACGCGTCCAAGAGATGCTGTAGGTAAGTGTAGAAACCATGTCTCTTGGGGGGTTATAGAAGTTGCCATGGATGTGGAGGAGAAAAGAACTTTGGAGAGACTTGTGAACTTTTGATACAAAAATGAGAATGAGAATCAATTTCCATACACCAAATGAAACCTCTCTCATCCTTTTCAAGATGTGGCTGGACTCTCATCTTAGAATGGTGGAGGAAAAATAAAAATCCCCATCCAAGAGAAGAAAATGAATAATCTAAGATGAAAATGGTCACACCCATTTTATATCCAACTCCACTCACAAACCATCACCATAAATGCAATGAAATGGACAAGAAAAGCATCTCATGATGATGAGGCCACAAATAGGCAAGAAACTCCCCCACAAAATGTTATTTGCAAACTGCAAATAACACCCTCCAACGATAAAGTCTGGCCGTGAAGGAACAAAGGAAAACCGGCCGGAACGGAATGCAAACTGGCAACTTCAGAAAACTGATCCCGTAATAAATTACAGGAAAATCCCGCTACTGCAAATAAATGCCCGCATTTGTATTCCCACTGAATACAAATGCAAAGAGACAAAATCTATACTGTCTAATACTAGGATCCGGCTTAAGCCAAAGCCGGCTAGTAAAAACCGTCCGATCACGATCCGTACAATACCGCACGTATCTGATCGAACCCTGCCATATCTCCATACGGCCTCTACAGCGTTTCGTCCGAAACTTGAGTAACTGTGTGTGGTGGACTCTAAAGACTCGTCAATACTATGGCTGTGGATTTAACCACTAGCACGTCAGAGGTATCAGCCATACGTGACGGGCCACCAGCTATTGACCAAAAGGGACGTCGATGAGCGAACTCATCCTGACACCCTACTGAGCCTGTCAGTGACAATATCCGTACAATCCAGTCCGTTCGTTTATGAGCATCGCATGGCGGGCCTAGGGGGTTGGTAAAAGTCAGACCCCCAATAGCGGTACAAGTCGTGTCGGAGTGTAGCCCAGAACACCCTGAGATACTATTGGAATACCTACCAGAAAATCTCCTGCCTTGGCCAAGGACTTTTCATGTACTGGCTCTCCTAGACATAGCGCGACCTCACTCCCAATACCGGGAGAGACGAACCCATGCAGATCAGCTCACTGCCTCCATGTGGCTCGGGACTGTACCCAACTAAAACCTGTTTGCACGACTCCTTTGAGCCGTGGTAGGGTAGTAATCAAAGCACAGTGGGAACTCACAAGAGACAAATGACGATCTCAGGTCGATGAACTAACCTGTACACATGTCACCAGGGAACTGCTATCTGACGTCAGGTATAATACCAATTAGCAGGCTCCCAGCGAGTCCTGTCCAGTGTACTCATAACCCAATGAGCACCTGTATACATCTTAGGTGAACCAATTGACACCAGTGGCTTGTGAGACCGGCCACCGCCCCTCGTCGGGGTCTCGACTGTATACACTAGTCTACTCTGGAGAATCGATGCCCTGTCTCGAAACTCCCACGACTAGGGACCTTTTAAGGATGTGCTTATAGACTCCAGCTCTCACGTATATGATCGCCCTCATATAGAATCCTAGGGGCTCTATCAACGTGTAATAGCGACTCGTAAGGTCACCTAAAGCAGTACACGATGATAGAGATAAACCAGATAGCATACTATCATCTCGAGTAAGACTGTCCTACCAGCATAGGTCCTCCTCAATCATTGCAATCACGTGCCTGTGATCCAATAATTCACTCTGAGGGCACTATATCCAACAATCTCCCACTTGCACTCAAGGCTAATTATTGTGATGTCGCATACTCACAGCCCGTGTGATACCGAACACCCAACTCCTTTACTAGTCAGTCTCACAAAGCTCGTTTGCGAAACTATTGCATTCGAGGAATAGCCTCAGTGTCTGGATCCGCTGTGATGTTTCTTTCTATGTCTCTCTATATCCCATGTTCGCGGAGAAAGCCATCTCCCGAAATGAACAATACCTGTCTTAGAATGTCTGGATGTCTGATAGGACCTAGCTCATAAATGAACTCCAAATCTAAACTTCTTAGACTGTATCGTCGACTGAACTTAATCAGTATCCTGCGCCATCCTTCCCTCAGTATCCGCCTGGACCACCTGTCCAAAATACTGCCCCTCGTCAGAGGGAAAACTAAAACTCTGACGGCCACTCTACCGTCCAGGTCACCTTGGAAGCCTGGAATGATAACCGTCTCCTAAAGGAGGCTGTCGTTATCATATCTCTAGAACATCCACTTATGTTCTAAAACTGCTTCCTAATGTTTCTCCAGGATTGGATCAATATCAACTTATTGCATCTACTGCAAGAACAACATCTGGTGTGGCACTTGACATCTCATGATTGACTCAATTGCCTAAGCAACTGATTTGCCAATCATACACATCCCTCTCTACTTTAGTCTATAAGACACCTTTAGAGAGGGTGACTCCATTACCTGCAGGTACACTACCGTGCCAGGAGTCGTCCATTCTAAATACTTATAGAATGCAGTCAAAGTACCCAGATTGGGAAACTACCTAAATCTAGATCTAATACCATAGATCCAGTAACCAGAATGTCTGATATAATATCCAAGTCCTATGTGGAGAAACCAGTGTGTGACGACCAAAGTACAACCGATCGTAGTATAGGAATATCACTTCCTACTCTGTGTATGTCATCCAAATACCAGGACATCACACCCTACTACCTTCTTAACAGATCCATCCCCTATTCTGATGAAGTCAAACCTATGACTGTCACATCAGAAATAGATGATCTATCTCCGCTATATCTTCTTTAGTCTATAAATAAACATAAGCCACTTGTCCACCATGCTTCCGCTGCTCCCACAGACTATGACAACCCTCTGGCAAAGTCATATAGACGTACACTTCTAAAGCTAGTTCAGAACGACGCTATAGTCATCCTCCTGTCGGGTCTCACAGTCTGGAACAACAGCAATGGTAAGTCTGGGTAAACAAGAACCTCCCTGCCACCGTCCCTGAGCAAACCGAAGTACCTCTCGGGTGCCTGAGGTTACCCACTTTATCTGCGGAGTGGCCAATGGAATGTCAAACCAGATTGAATTTTTAAGTTCTTTATCAAATCTTCAGTAATTGTTTGCGGTTCTGGAATCACTTCCAGTTCTACCATACTCCCACTACTGTTTTCTGAAAAAAAAATCCATTTTTATTAAAACTGTTAGTTATATGTATGCCCTAGAGGCCATTACTATACATAGGATGTATATTGTAGTGGATGCTGGGACATATATAGGGAGGACTTTCTTGCTCCACATGATAGTATGCTATCTGGTTGATCTTTACCTTAACGTGTACACTGATTGTCTCCCTGTTACATATTGGTAAAGCCCTTAGGATCTGTACTTGACTACCTGGACTATGATGCGGATCATACTAGTGGGGACATGATAGTCCATAAGTACATCCTTCAAAGTCCCTAGTCGTGGGTGTATCGAGATGGGGCATCGATATACCAGAGTAGACTAGCGTATACCTTCTCGACCCATACAGATGGGCGATGGATGATCCCATATCCATTGGTGTTTGACATCAGAGGAGATATACGGGTGCTCAGTAGAGACTGGGTATACTAGACGGACTCGCCGAGAACTCCCAGATGGTATTATACCTCACGTCAGATGGCAGTTCTCTGGTGACACTGGTACAGAGTAGTCTGTTGACCCGAGATCGTCATAGAGTCTTGTGTGGTTCCCACTGTGCTTTGATTTCCATCTTACCACGTCCAAGAGGGCGTGCAAAACGGTGGTTTTTGGGTACAGTCCCGAGTCACATGGAGGCAATGAGCGATAGGAGGGGATTCGTCTCTCCCGGTATAGGGGGTTGATGTTGCACAGTGTTCGATTGGCTATAACAGGAAATCCCTGGCCAGGGTTGCTGAGATTTACTGGTAAGTGTTACCTGTAGTTTCTCGAATTGTTATAGACCTCATATCGACACGACTTATCGAGCTATTGGGGTCTGACGTTTACCACCCCTAGGCGAGATATGCGACATATCAGACGATCAGACCGGACTGTACGGTAGTGTTACTGGTTGGATTCACTGGAGTGTGAGCGGGCTTGCTCGTCGATCTTCAGATCGCTCAATACCCGGGTGGCCGTTACGTTTAGCAGACCGCTTGCGGCTTGTGGGTGTTTGATATGATCATCACCTGCTGCCGGCGTATTGACGAGTCTTTAGAGTCCTACACAGAGGTTTCCTGGCTCAAGCGAAACGAAATAGGAGCGCATATGAGATATGTGCGGGACCGAGAATAATGCGTGTATGTGATACCGTATTTCATTCTCACGATGAATGTATCGATTGGTTGTATGCGATATAACCTAGTTATCGAATCAAGGGTTGATTCGATAAGCCGATACATTAGATACTGGTCGGTTATATACGATATGACCGGATCATTGAATCAAGTATTGATTTAATGATTTAATGCATAATTATATATTAGATATATTACTTTGCATTAACTAGTATTGGTTCACTTTAAATGGATTTTCTCGCTCGGATGTGCACTTGATTGTATCATGTTTGATGATACATGCTCACTAGGGTTTGTGTAAAGATCAAACCATGGTTACATGATTATGGTTATGGTTTTGTTTTATTCATTTATTTATTTATCCATTTCTTTTTGGAAAATAATTTGCATAAAGAGAAAATGGTGGCTTTCTTTGTTTGTACATTGAAGCTTCATGAAGCTTTGACCTTGTGACCATTTTGTCTTGATGCTTAACCCTAACCCTTCATTCTAACTATGGTTTATTCTCTACAACAAACTATGGTTGGCTTATGATAAGTATTCATATTATATTCTTTTTAAAAAGAGATAATATAACACTTATCATCTTCTTCCTCTTCTTCTTCTTCATTTCTTCATGAAGAAAGCAAGCTCCATCAATGGTGATTGATGGAAATGAGTGAGAAATCCAATTCTAAAGTCTACCCACTTCCTATTTCTTCATCCTCTACCTCTTGCCAAGTAGTAGAGTGTGTTTCCTTCACAAGTTTTCATGGCTTGGTGAAGGTGGAGCTTGATCTAGTGATGCTTCGACGCAGATCATCTTCGGCACGTCGTCGATAACCTAGCCCGCTTCTTCTCCGATGAAGCCGATGCAAGAGCCCGGATTTCGATTTGGACAGCGAGGATACTTCGTTGCGGAGCTATGGAGGTGGAGAACCGGATCTACAAAGTTTGTATTTCCGTTCACTTAGTTAAAGTAGTTAACTAGTTGCTTTTTCGCCTAGACATCTAGCCAACGATCCGTACATTAGGGTTTCTCAGCACCATAATTTTTGAAATTGGCATGGTTGATGCCTTGTGAGACCTCTTGAGAGTGCCTAGGAACCCTACAGTGGTATCAGAGCCTAGCTAGAGCCTTAGGCGAAGTCTAGATGCAATTTGAAGTCCGATCGAACCAAAACCCGAACTCGAAACATGCTCTCTGTCCTTTTTTCAAAAACGTGGATTTTTCCATATTAAAAATATGCAGAAAACTCAGCTGGGAATTCTAAGAATTACGGCGCAAAAATTATTGGGTGAACTGTGAAATCGGCGGCGGAACCGCGGCATAAGCCTAGCTTATGCGGCGGTTCCGCGGCTAAAATATGACGTCAGCCTTTAAAAGTTGCACAGTAATTCATTGTTTTCAGTGCTGAGTTCTCTGGGTATTTTTAAATTTTATTCAAGAGTTGAATTTTCTGCAGTTGTTTTGGGGATTCGGTGTTTCGATCGGGATATCAGATTTTGTCTATGTGGCTTTCCGGATAAATATTAGAATATGTTAAAAAGTTCGACCGGATATAAATACCCAATTTTTCCCCTGTCGGGAAATTTCCAAGTGTTGGATTTTTCCGTAGTTTAACGACGTTCTAAGTAGTGCAAGTAACGCGATGGTCCCTCTAGAAGACAACAAACCTTAACTCGATTATGTGACCGTCTTGAACTGCCCTTTGAACCTTCGGGTTTGGGGCAGTACGGCGTGCCACATGTGAGGCGTTGGCTTGACCCTTCTACGGCTGGACCGTTGGTACTGAGGCACGAAGTGAATGTTTTTAAACTTATTTCATGTGTTGATCTGTATCGGGAAAACTTGGGTGTTCGATTGTTCGATCGGAAAGTTTAACATTTTCTATTTATCTGGAATGGGATACAATAATTGGAATTCACAAGTAGTTATGAGATAACTGAATGAATGTTATAAACATAGCAGTTTAGTCTCACATGATCGGTTGCCACGGAATTTTGATGTGATCAAAAGTCCGTCGCAATCACGTAGTGTACGCGGATACTCGCCGGGTAAACTTAATAGACAGCCTCACTCCATAGCCCCGACCAAGTGACTGTAGGAGAACCCCGTCGCCGAAAGCATCCGTTCGGGTGCTCGTGGCAGCGGTGTTCCGCCTTGGTACACTTCGTCGACGGTATCGGGGGTGCAGCCGTCTACTGAAGTTTGCGACGAGTATTCGATCAGGATGTCAGGAATCTTGTTGAATTGCCCGACTTAATATTGAAAAGTGTTTTCGATAATGAGACTAAAATGCGGGGTTTATAATTGTTAGGCATGCGATGTCTAAGTAATTCATTTGATCAGGCATGCGATGTCTGAGGAGGTTGCGGATTCCAACTGTTGTAGTTTTACACTTTCTTTTCTGTGACCGTAAGTGTAATATGTGATATCGCCGGTTTCGTTGCTATATGTCAACGACAATTGGGATGCGCATATTTACTTACGATGATGACATGTGATGTTATGTGTTGCTGGATATGTTATATTGGATCGTCGTGTTTGAATAGCCGGGGTTTTTTATGTGAGATGAGTGTTTTTCATTTTCATTCATGTAAAAACTTGTATGTAATATTCTTTTATTGGGGCGCTTCCAGGTTGCGGAAGTTGTCTCCGTTGATGTATATTATTTACTTTTCCGCACTAGGATAGACCCAAGGAGGGGAGCACAAGTAACCGGGTTCTGGAGTCCAGTGGGAGACCAACTCGAGGAGTCGAGTCCGGGTCTCCTAACTCTAGAACTGGTAGGGTTGCTTGCCGCTCTCGTAGGGGTCTAGGGGTGTGGGTTTGGCTATTCATCGCGACCGTGGAATCCGTGTTTTATACTGGCTCGTATTGAAAACACGGACGTCCTAGTATATCCAATATTTCATATGATTCTTCTGCTGTGATATCTGTGATGTGATCATGTGATGTTCTGTGATAGATACAGTATATAGTATATATGATATATTATATAGGCGTTACTTATGTTTTACACCCACGCTAGCCCTGCCCCGCTCTGCCGTTAGTTACCTAACCTAACGGTGCACGACGGGACATCGAGGCGAATGCGGATGGCATAAGTGTACGTCGTATTTATCTGTTATGTTTAGGCACTTATATGATGGGACTTCATTAATGTGATTAATGAAATAAAAGAAACCTAAGATGTTGTAGAATCGAATTTCAAAATAAAACAGGTAGCTACAGTTCTTGCTTTGCACAGAGATATATGTGATATATCCTGCACCTTATTCGATGAGGAAAGGACCGAGATCCCTTCACCGGGAGTGACTCCTTTAGCAATAACTGGCAGATGCTACACACACGGTTTGTCTTTTGATTGCTTTTAAGACTTTTTGCTTTGCACAGTGATATATATGATATATCCCGCACTTCATTCAACGAGGAAAGGACCGACGATCCCTTCACCGAGAGTGACTCCTTTAGCAAAACTAGAAAAGCTTCAAAAACACTCCATTTTCAAAATTCATTCGATCCTACAACGATATAAAGTTCATTACGCAAAAGGTTTTCTTAAAAACCTGTCGTAGCCATCCGTCATTTCAGATAGGTAATAATTAGTATTCGTGCTGCGTTTGTTGACTCAGTCAAGGCGTAGTGTGCGGTAGCTGATTATTGTTTATCCGCAAAGCATATGATGCGATTGGATTAGGGTAGTCGTGCGGCCTTGTTGACTCAGTCAAGGGTCGTGCGGGTGGGTTTAATTCAATCGAGAAATGACGGGTTGAACTTTACTTGTGGTCTATGATTTGTTGACTCAGTCAAGGTCATAGGTCGCTTGGGGCAAAATATTATCGGGAATTTCAAGTGTTGAAATTTGCAATGAGATTGCATACCTTCTATGAGATAGTTGGATCCCGATACCCGCTGCGAGTAAGAGTTACTCCTGGGAGAATTTTACATATTACAATTAGCCGATCAAGTAGGTGTCTAGAAAGGTGTTAACGAGGTTACGCCTCTGGGAAAACGAGGTTTACATTAATTAGGTTCGTGTGAAAGCACGGGGGACCTCCCTCAAAGTACCGACACTGGCCTGGCTGAAAGATTGGCGAACTTGTAGTGTGTAATTAATCCCGGCTAGTCTTTCCTTTTAGGGTTTGAAGGAAGATTTGATAAAAAGCAGTGGGAGCCATCCTGATTAGATAAAATAATAACCAATCTATTCTTGCAAGAGCGCACGCTGAGTGTTTTCTTCTCTCTCTCCAGGTAGCGACCATATCACGCCTTAATCAAGATAATAATACGGATTATTGACCGAACCCGCTTGTTATACTGAGCTGGGGAACGTTGGTCCCGCTCCAACTTATAATTGTTATAAGACAGAGCAGGAAATTGGGGATTACCAGAATTCCCGTGCCGCCCAAACGAAGAAAGTGCATGCTGATGCATCATCTTCGGGTGTGTTCATTATACAGAACTGTTTCTCAGTATTCTTTACGTCCTGGGTATGTGATACCAGATCAGGATCCCAGATATGTAATCTGTTATATAGGGCTACAGTTAGGTAGAGAACTGAGAACGGGTGATAAGTTTCATGAGGCAGAAAACGGGGCAAGTGTTGCAGCC
The DNA here is from genome assembly GCA_030015575.1 of Agapanthus africanus. Lineage (NCBI taxonomy): Eukaryota > Viridiplantae > Streptophyta > Magnoliopsida > Asparagales > Amaryllidaceae > Agapanthus > Agapanthus africanus. The sequence continues at coordinate 372,067,088 of JASDDO010000001.1, forward strand.
AAGTCTGTTGGTCACTGTCACCCTGTATTACCAATACATTGATTCTGAACGAATGTTATTAGATACCGAACCTGATATACAAAATCATATCACTCTCTTTATTAGTAAAGAAATGATAAAATTTTGTATTGTTGGATAATGTTTTGAACATTTCCTATATCAAAAGTTGATCGGATCAGGCACGTTATCTAAAAGCATTGATGTTCTAAATCAAACTACAGTTCTTAGTATACGGAACACACACAAGAGGAAGAGTTCAGAAATGAACGAATCCTTCTTGAGGCAATGTAGACTAGGTCATATCAATGCGACCCGACTAGCTTAAGTTACATAAAGATGCATATTTAAATGAGTTTGAATTTACATCTTGTGAAACTTGCCAGTCATGTCACAAAGATATAATGACACCAGCTCTGTTTATTGGAAACAGAGAAAGAGTTAGTGAACTCTTGGGATGATACATGTTGATGTATGTAGGTCCCCTGTCTACACTTGCCAAGACCGGTTCTTTATACTTCATTACATTCTCTGATGATCTTTCGAGATTCAGACCTATGTTCCTGTTGAAACACAAGTCCGAACCTTTTGAGATATTCACAGAATATAAGTCAGAAGTAGAGAACCAAATACGGGTAAAAGTATTATGTCCTATGATGAAATCAAGGAGGAGAATACTTGAGCACGGAAATACTGGATTATTCTAAAAGGAGAATGAGATTCTCTCTCAGCATTACTCCTCTGTATACACCATAGCACGATGGTATATCGAGGCGGAGCAATCACACCCTATATGATAAGGTATGCTCTATGATGAATAATACTGAGTTACCTTTTTCCTTTTGGGAGTTATGCACTTATGAAGTTGCATACCTATTGAATGGGGTTCGAATCAAATCAGTTGCCTACCACTTCATATGTGATATGGAAAGGGAAGAGCCCATGTCTTAAGTTAGTTAAGATTTGGGGTTGCCCGGCCTATGTCTAAAAGCAAAATCCGGACAAGCTCGAGGCAAGGTCTGTAATGTAGAACTGGAAAGGTTCCAGCTATACAAACTACAGCAGATGATTTGGTAAAACCAAATGATTCAATAGTTACCAACGAACCTCAGCCTCTCCGCTTATCTAGTAGGGTTCCTCACCCACCTGAGAGATACTTCGGTTTCTCTATGACAGTAGGAGCGAGGACTGCATCATGAGATGATGACCCAACTAGTTTCGAGCTGGCCATCAGGAGTAAGACTCTATAAGAATGGCTGGATGCTTAGTGATCTGAGATGGAATCCTTATACACCGACAAAGTATGGACTTTAGTTGCTATATCTGAAGGGTTAAATCCCTATCAGGAGCAAGTAAATCTTGAGAAGATTACTTGGTGTAAATGGAAAAGTTGAGACTTTCAAAGCTAGACTTGATAAAGCTTTTCGTCATCGACCAGGCATGGATAATGATGAAACCTTTTCAAGTGGCTATGCTTAAGTCCATCCAGATCCTACTTGCCACGGCTACATACCATGACTACGATATCTGGCGGTTGGGTGCCATGACTGCTTTTCTTAATGATATTTTAGAAGAGAACGTCTATAAGTACACAGCCAGAGGGCTTCGTAGACAGTGGGAGCAGAGGAAACGTGTACAAGATGCTTTATAGGATAAAGCAGGTATCGCGGAGTTGGAACATATGTTTTGATGTGTTAGTCAAAGAGTTTGACATCATCAAAATGGTAGATGAACCTTGTATAAACAAAGAAGGTAGTAGGGAGTATGGTAATGATCCTCATAGAGTACGTGGATGACATACTCTTGATAGGGAAGGAGTTTCATATGCTACGCTCGATCAATCTCCGCTTATCACTAGGATTCTCCATATAGGATCAAAGTGATACCTACTAAATCCTGGATTTTAGATCTATGAGATAGATCTAATTGGATGTTAGGATACTCACTAGTTGTAGTGAGATAGTATCAATTGATCCTGGGGAGAATCACTGGAAGTGTTCCAGGGTGATAAAGACGACTGAATATCAGTCACAGGCATTGTCTATACCCTCAGTAAAGGGACGGTATGTTGGAAGAGTTCCAAGCTAGATACCGTGACATACTAGACGATAAAGGCTGGATACATCGCTACTTAAGATGCTACCAAAGAGGCTGTTTTGGTGTATATTGGTTCATGAGATGAACTATGTTCCTCCCATTGTGTGACAATGGAGTTGTGGCTTATGCCAAGGAACGCCGGTCCCATCAGTAATCCAGACATATTCTAAGGCAGTATCACTTGATCATGGAGATGGTTGATCTCCAAGGGGATCGAGGTTAGGAGAGAAGACTCAGAGGACAACACAGCGGATCCACTCACAAAGGCCTGTTCCCAGAGAGAGACTTTTATGGGATGGTTGAGTATGAGATACTACAACCACTGCTATCAGATGGCCCTAGTGCAAGTGGGAGATTGTTAGTTATATGTATGCTCTAGAGGCCATTACTATACATAAGATGTATATTGTAGTGGATGCTGGGACATATATAGGGAGGACTTTCTTGCTCGACATGATAGTATGCTATCTGGTTGATCTTTACCTTAACGTGTACACTGATTGTCTCCCTGTTACATGTTGGTAAAGCCCTTAGGATCTGTACTTGACTACCTGGACTATGATGCGGATCATACTAGTGGGGACATGATAGTCCATAAGTACATCCTTCAAAGTCCCTAGTCGTGGGTGTATCGAGATGGGGCATCGATATACCAGAGTAGACTAGCGTATACCTTCTCGACCCATACAGATGGGCGATGGATGATCCCATATCCATTGGTGTTTGACATCATAGGAGATATACGGGTGCTCAGTAGAGACTGGGTACACTGGACGGACTCGCCGAGAACTCCCAGATGGTATTATACCTCACGTCAGATGGCAGTTCTCTGGTGACACTGGTACAGAGTAGTCTGTTGACCCGAGATCGTCATAGAGTCTTATGTGGTTCCCACTGTGCTTTGATTTCCATCTTACCACGTCCAAGAAGGCGTGCAAAACGGTGGTTTTTGGGTACAGTCCCGAGTCACATGGAGGCAATGAGCGATAGGAGGGGATTCGTCTCTCCCGGTATAGGGGGTTAATGTTGCACAGTGTTCGATTGGCTATAACAGGAAATCCCTGGCCAGGGTTGCTGAGATTTACTGGTAAGTGTTACCTGTAGTTTCTCGAATTGTTATAGACCTCATATCGACACGACTTATCGAGCTATTGGGGTCTGACGTTTACCACCCCTAGGCGAGATATGCGACATATCAGACGATCAGACCGGACTGTACGGTAGTGTTACTGGTTGGATTCACTGGAGTGTGAGCGGGCTTGCTCGTCGATCTTCAGATCGCTCAATACCCGGGTGGCCGTTACGTTTAGCAGACCGCTTGCGGCTTGTGGGTGTTTGATATGATCATCACCTGCTGCCGGCGTATTGACGAGTCTTTAGAGTCCTACACAGAGGTTTCCTGGCTCAAGCGAAACGAAATAGGAGCGCATATGAGATATGTGCGGGACCGAGAATAATGCGTGTATGTGATACCGTATTTCATTCTCGCGATGAATGTATCGATTGGTTTTATGCGATATAACCTAGTTATCGAATCAAGGTTTGATTCGATAAGCCGATACATTGGATACTGGTCGGTTATATACGATATGACCGGATCATTGAATCAAGTATTGATTTAATGATTTAATGCATAATTATATATTAGATATATTACTTTGCATTAACTAGTATTGGTTCACTTTAAATGGATTTTCTCGCTCGGATGTGCACTTGATTGTATCATGTTTGATGATACATGCTCACTAGGGTTTGTGTAAAGATCAAACCATGGTTACATGATTATGGTTAGGGTTTTGTTTTATTCATTTATTTATTTATCCATTTCTTTTTGGAAAATAATTTGCATAAAGAGAAAATGGTGGCTTTCTTTGTTTGTACATTGAAGCTTCATGAAGCTTTGACCTTGTGACCATTTTGTCTTGATGCTTAACCCTAACCCTTCATTCTAACTATGGTTTATTCTCTACAACAAACTATGGTTGGCTTATAATAAGTATTCATATTATATTCTTTTTAAAAAGAGATAATATAACACTTATCATCTTCTTCCTCTTCTTCTTCTTCATTTCTTCATGAAGAAAGCAAGCTCCATTAATGGTGATTGATGGAAATGAGTGAGAAATCCAATTCTAAAGTCTACCCACTTCCTATTTCTTCATCCTCTACCTCTTGCCAAGTAGTAGAGTGTGTTTCCTTCACAAGTTTTCATGGCTTGGTGAAGGTGGAGCTTGATCTAGTGATGCTTCGACGTAGATCATCTTCGGCACGTCGTCGATGACCTAGCCCGCTTCTTCTCCGATGAAGCCGACGCAAGAGCCCGGATTTCGATTTAGACAGTGAGGATACTTCGTTGCGGAGCTATGGAGGTGGAGAACCGGATCTACAAAGGTTGTATTTCCGTTCACTTTGTTAAAGTAGTTAACTAGTTGCTTTTTCGCCTAGACATCTAGCCAACGATCCGTACATTAGGGTTTCTCGGCACCATAATTTTTGAAATTGGCATGGTTGATGCCTTGTGAGACCTCTTGAGAGTGCCTAGGAACCCTACAAAAACTGTGGCGAGTCAACAACAATATCACTATTGATCTTCCAGATGGCAGAACATCAACCCTCGTCATAGCCCGGCTCAACCAACAAACAGCCACTACTGAAACGTTCCTTGAGTTATCCGGAGTCTAGTTTTAAGCATAAGCAGGACAACTCCCCGTATCTTAATAATGTCAAGATATGAACTGTTCTATATCCAAGAAACAGAGGCACTGATTTAATTGAACCAGATTCAAATCATGCAGCTGTCTCCAGTGCATGTCAACTAAATGGAAGAGAGGCCGATCAGCGTTACTCAACTTAGGAGTACTTCCAATTATGAGTAACCTGAAAAAGAAGCAAGTTCTCTTAATCATTACTATCAACTGAATACCATTCACAAGTATCTATATCTTCGATCACCTTGAAGAATCCCGATACTTGCAATACCTTGTTCTCTACTTTAATCTTATACTTATAACTTCTCAAAACTTAGACCTTGCATTTCTACGAAACACATGTCTAAGAACTAGAGAAGTCATAAGTAAACAGAATATAGTACGAGTACCTACCCCTCTGTCCTAATGGACACCGGAAAACATACAATACTCTGTATAATTCCCTTGGGTCAAATGACTCATTCACTGTGTGTCGTAGGTTGAAAACTGTATTTATGGTAAAGAAGAATTACACCGCTGTTCAATGCTCCTTACCTAACCATCTACTGATATAGGTAAAAGTCACGGACATAATTTCAAAAAGGTATATCTCACTCTATGAAAATAGACGTACAGATATATCAATTTGAAATTGTTGCATAACAACGGATATTCAAAACCAAATATTTGCCGACCGGCAAACAACCCAGGCGATTTCCTCAAATATCACCAATTACAACGAATTCCGATATAATGAGGATGATCACCCAATTCCCAATAACTTACTCCCACTCATCATCTGTAAAACCATACAGATGTGAGAATCCAACCTGGTAAATACATACCCTGGAGCAAGTGTCTAATTGGGAAATCAGTTTTCTTTTAACAGTACACAGTGAAACTGAAACATTGAAATGTTTCGATGGGGTATCTAGGTATTCCTAGAAATGCCTCTTCCATTATTCGATTCACAACTATAACCGTATAATTCTTTGCCATCTCTCCAAATCCCTTTATATATCTTTAGTCATTACCTTCTGTACACCCCTTTAAGCCAAATGGTTTTCTTCCTTCCCTACCGTTCGGCACCAGCCTATGGTTTGGAAGAAGACTATCCAATAAGAATAATGGGTGTACTGTCCTAATCCTAGGAGCACTCGCAATTTGAGAGAAGGTGAAGATAAAAGACAACCGAATAAACCTTATTCCTATTTCTCCTGAACCATGATCCATTCCCGAACTGGAACAAGTTCCTTTCGAGTTCGTATATAACCATACGATGGATTATCCAATAAACTTGGGATCTTCGTAGTGATACGGAGTGTCCTGGAGAAATACAAAGGTGATTTAGGATTGGCGAAGAAATACTTGGTTTGGTCGTGAATAGCAGTCGCAATTTACTTTGCCCTCTTACTAATCCCTTTCTTTGTCTTAACTTAATACCTTCTGTACACCGTTTAGGCTAATTGGTTTTCTTCATTCCCTACCGTTCGGCACCAGCCTAAGGTTTGGAAGAAGACATATCCAATTTGCGTAATAGGTGTACTATCTCCTAAACTAAGGAGTACTCACAACCTGAGAGAAGGAAAAAGGAAAAGACAACTGAATAGTCCTATTCGTTTTCTCCAGAACCAGAAACCATCCTCGAATTCCTTCGAGTTCGTATATAACCATACGATGGTTTTGTCCAATGGAAGTGGACATTCGTAGTAATACGGGGTGTCTTGGAGAAAAGGGTAAAAGTAGGAGTGGCAATGAGGCCTGCAACTCTGACAATCCAAAAGCCAGTGTTTAAGAAGGTTCGGTCAACTTGGTCACTGAGTCATAGTCTAGGGTCGGGTCAAGGGTCGCTGCCAAGGAGAGAGAGAAAAGAAACACTCAGCGTGCACTCTAACCTAGATCAGAATGGTTATCACTTTATCTAATCTGGAAACCTCCCACTGTAACGTCAAATTCTTCCCCAAACCTGAAAGAAGAATTAGCCGGGATCACCCGAGGAGTAAACCAACTCATCAGTGGGAATCGGGATCCAACTATCATCGCATGATAACGTGACGGAATCCGCTCACGTTATCACACTCCAGAAGGTATGCGCATATCTGGCAAGTTTCAGTTTCTTTAGAAACTCCCGATGTGGATTTTTGCCCCATGCTCTTATAACCTTGACTTTGGCCAACATATCATAAGTCACATGTCAAGTTCTACCCGTCATTCTTCAGATTAATTTGTACCCACCCGTACATGCCCTTGACTTTGGCCAACAAGGCTATAGGACTGTCCCAAACCAACGCATCTATCTATGCTGCATATGAATACCCAACAGCTACCAAACACTGTGCCTTGACTTTGGCCAACATACACAGCTTGAATACTATTGACTATCCATATGAAACGACGGAGGGCTACGAATGGTTTCTGGCGAAAACGTTTAATGTAATGAACTTGATATCGTTGAAGGAACGGATAACTTTTCAGAAAAATATAGTAACGAAAACCTTTGCTAAAGAGGTCACTCCCGGTGAAGGGATCTCGGCTCTTTCCCCGTAGGATGGGGTACAGGATATTCCAACTGAATACCACGATGCAAAGAAAAAGTAATCGGCTATAGTGAAGTTATTGCCCTGACGCAAACTTCTGTCCAAGGGGTCACTCCCGGTGAAGGGATCTCGGCCCTTGCCTCGTCGACTGAGGAGCATGATATTCCAACTGAATACCACGATGCAAAACAAAAAAGAACGCCCTTGCAATAACAGCTTTTTGAAAAATGTTCCAACAACATCATAATAGGTTTGTTTAGCTTGCATTGATCCGAATCAACACAGTCCCATCAATTGATCACACCAATAAAGAACGAAAATAATGGCGTACGTATATGCCATCCGCATTCGCTACTGGGTCCCGTCATCACCCGTTTGGTTAGCTAACTAACGACAGAGCGGGGACTGGACTAGCGCGGATGCAAAACATATACAACATCTACTAGTATATATAATATATAATTTTCGCTCAAGGCATGACAAAATGCAACATCACAGAAATGTACAGCATCATAGAACAATACAGATATCTGGGATCCCCGGGTTTCACAGAGCTGCTACTGAAACCCGACGTTCCCCTGGTCGTGTGGATAGCCTGTGCAATGAAAACCTAGACCCCTACGGGCGCGGCAAGTTAGCCGCCAAAACCTGAAGCGAGGCAGCCCCCTTCAGCAACGTGAATGGACCACCCAACACTTCACGGAATCCGGTAACTTGGGCACCCCTCCTGGGTCAACCTGTACCCCCTACGAGTGCGGCGAATAGCCCTGCAAATTCTAGAGTAAAGCCCCCTCTGTCTCAACGCCACGAGATGCGGGCTTGTTGCCCTCTAGAACCCGGCTATCCGTGCACCCCTCCGCGGGGTAATCCTAGTACAGAAAGTAAAATATACATACAACGGGTACATCGACCTCAACCCGGTCGTGCCCCAAAAGAATAATACAAACAGGCAGTGACGGCAGTCCACATGTCGGACGCTCGCCCCGCAATATCAAATGTACATATAAAAAAAAATTGTACAAACATTGCAACTAGGCTATCCTCCACGACCAATCCGCAACATCACAGCACAACACAGAACATCAACGTGAATGTCACGTTCGCAAATCCGTCTAAAAAGGCTACAGCAGATAGACTGGATTTACCGATCGAATGACATTCACGGTTGCAGATATAATGTAAATACTGTGAACTAACATGTTTAAACTTTTCAATCGATCAAAAATACCTAAGTGGGCCCCAAGCAGTACTGTAGCACTCACAGAAAATCTGGGCCCAAAAAGATTATCCCAAAACCCCTATTTCTAACTCTTAAGCCTACTGGAAAAATTTTAGGCAATGAAGACACTTTCCCACTGCGGAACCGCGGCCAAACCAGGGGTTTGGCCGCATTTCCACGGTCATACTAAAGGATCACTGCATCAAATTTTACCACAATTCTTAGAATTTCCTACTTGTGTTTCTGCAATGACCTGAAAAATTTTTGGAGCTGAAAAAATTTCGACAGAAACATGAAGCATTGGAAAATACGGTTTTTGGTGATTTTTGTTCGATCGAGTTCTAAACATGCTAGAGCAAGCTAGACTAGGTTAACGGCATGGCTCTGATACCAATGTAAGTCCGCGGCGGCGCTCCGGCCGTCGATCCGACGCCGGAATATGGAAACAAAAAAAACTTTGCAAACTAGCAAATCGGCACCACCACGCACTTTTAATCCGGATCGGGCCATTAACCTAGCTACTAGCAAACTAAAAGATGGGTAGAGAAGTATACCAAGTGATCCATGTCCTTCGGTCTTCGTCTCCACTCCGATCTCCCACGGAATCTCCGTCCGTCACCTCCTCGTCGGAAAGGGCACCACGTAGCCGAGTTCTTTTACGGGCTCCCACCTCTTGACCGAGGCAACTCGGGCGCGAAGTTGGCTAGCCGACGCGTCCAAGAGATGCTATAGGCAAGTGTAGAAACCATGTCTCTTAGGGGGTTATAGAAGTTGCCATGGATGTGGAGGAGAAAAGAACTTTGGAGAGACTTGTGAACTTTTGATACAAAAATGAGAATGAGAATCAATTTCCATACACCAAATGAAACCTCTCTCATCCTTTTCAAGATGTGGCCGGCCTATCATCTTAGAATGGTGGAGGAAAAATAAAAATCCCCATCCAAGAGAAGAAAATGAATAATCTAAGATGAAAATGGTCACACCCATTTCATATCCAACTCCACTCACAAAATCACCATAAATGCAATGAAATGGACAAGAAAAGCATCTCATGATGATGAGGCCACATATATGCAAGAAACACCTCCACAAAATGTTATTTGCAAACTGCAAATAACACCCTCCAACGATAAAGTCCGGCCGTGAAGGAACAAAGGAAAACCGGCCGGAACGGAATGCAAACTGGCAACTTCAGAAAACTGATCCCGTAATAAATTACAGGAAAATCCCGCTATTGCAAATACATGCCCGCATTTGTATTCCCACTGAATACAAATGCAAAGAGACAAAATCTACGCTGTCTAATACTAGGATCCGGCTTAACCCAAAGCCGGCTAGTAAAAACCGCCCGATCACGATCCGTGCAATACCGCACGTATCTGATCGAACCCTGCCATATCTCCATACGGCCTATACAGCGCTTCGCCCGAAACTTGAGTAACTGTGTGTGGTGGACTCTAAAGACTCGTCAATACTATGGCTGTGGATTTAACCACTAGCACGTCAGAGGTATCAGCCATACGTGACGGGCCACCAGCTATTGACCAAAAGGGACGTCGATGAGCGAACACATCCTGACACCCTACTGAGCCTGTCAGTGACAATATCCGTACAGTCCGATCAGTTCGTCTATGAGCATCGCATGGCGGGCCTAGGGGGTTGGTAAAAGTCAGACCCCCAATAGCGGTACAAGTCGTGTTGGAGTGTAGCCCAGAACACCCTGAGATACTACTGGAATACCTACCAGTAAATCTCCTGCCTTGGCCAAGGACTTTTGATTTACTGGATCTCCTAGACACATCGCGACCTCACCCCCAATACCGGGAGAGACGAACCCCTGCAGATCAGCTCACTGCCTCCATGTGGCTCGGGACTGTACCCAACTAAAACCTGTTTGCATGACACTTTTGAGCCGTGGTAGGGTAGTAATCAAAGCACAGTAGGAACTCACATGAAACAAATGACGATCTCAGGTCGATGAACTAACCTGCACACATGTCACCAGGGAACTGCTATCTGACGTCAGGTATAATACCAATTAGCAGGCACCCGGCGAGTCCTGTCCGGTGTACTCATAACCCAATGAGCACCTGTATACATCTTAGGTGAACCAACTGACACCAGTGGCTTGTGAGACCGGCCACCGCCCCTCGTTGGGGTCTCGACTTTATATACTAGTCTACTCTGGAGAATCGATGCCCTGTCTGGAAACTCCCACGACTAGGGACCTTTTAAGGATGTGCTTATAGACTCCAGCTCTCACGTATATGATCGCCCTCATACTGCTGGTAGTCAAGGATGAATTCTAGGGGCTCTATCAACGTGTAATAGCTACTCGTAAGGTCACCTAAAGTAGTACACGATGATAGAGATAAACCAGATAGCAAACTATCATCTCGAGTAAGACTATCCTACCGGCATAGGTCCTCCTCAATCATTGCAATCACGTGCCTGTGATCCAATAATTGACTCTGAGGGCACTATATCCAACATCTTGCGCCATCCGAACGATTTCCCCCGTAGATGTGTACATCTACTCACCAGAACGCCTCCGCTATTCTGATCCGATCATCGCCTTTCCTTTCCGCCCCGTGTCCGATGTCTCCGCGACCGATCCTAGAGTTTACACAAAACAACACACGTAAGGCTAAAATCCTGCAAAAACGCGTTAACAAGACCATACGAGAAACTAGCATCGCAAGCTAACGCGTATGCAATCGTGACACCAAAACGTGTACGCATCGTCTGAAACCACCCCGACATGCCGTGATACACAGCAACACCAAACCCAACTCAGAGCGTACGTGCCGCGTAAGACCCACTACACTAATTATAGGTAAAGTGGTCATAGATTTTACCTGGAGTAAAAGTAAGAAAAATAAACAAGACCAAATCTCTTATAATACCTACAGACAACTACCTGCAAAGTGTCAATGTGTTTCACCAAAATTGGGCCGAGCACGAAGGGTGTGATCTCGGGTCAAAACAGGCGAAAAGGATCCAGGTTTTTACACTACACTCCTAATATAAAGTATAGTCTACTGTATATGTTTGCTTACCCATAAAATAACCCCAGAAACAGCAGATACTACGTATCCTAAACTTGGTTTTAAAAATGTTTTCAAACACTAATTTGCGACACTTAGGCATTTTAGTGAAAACTGGTGCAAGGGCTTAGATTAGGTGACACAAACAACATTTAATTAAGCTAATCAAGCCATAATAACCTTAACTTAACCTAATCTCCACTTAAACAACACAATTAGCATAAAAACACTACTTAACACTAAATTAAGCTAATTAAACTACAAGGTTAGCAAAAAGGTGCCTAGGGTAGGCTTAATACCTCACAATGGTCAAGTGGTGGCACAATCTTGCTGGCCTTATCTCCTAGAGCTCAGAATTGGCTCAAGAACCAACAAAGGAGGTGTTTTGAAAGAGGTTGTATGATAAAAGTTGGATTTTTGTGATGGAGATTTGAGGTTTAGTGTGAAGAAAAGAAGAAGAATGAGGGAGAGGGGCCGCTGGAGCTGAGCTTCAGCAAAGAAAGAGACTGAGAGTGAGAGAGAGAGAGAGAGAGAGCGCGCCAAAAAGTCAAGGCTCCATGCCTCAATAATACCCCCCCCCCCATGCTTCTTTATCATTTCTTTATATTTTCTTTATTGATTTGTTTTGTTTTGAATTAATCAGGAAATAAAACCATGAGGGAATTTGAAAATGGTAGACATATTACATTAAACATAGGGTGAAAATTGTATTGTGCATGCTAACAAAATTTTGGCTTAGGAAAATAAAACTTAAGGAAATTTGCTAACTAAGTGAGCACTAAACTAATTAATAATTAATAAAACACTATTATATAAATATTTACTTTTTTCACTATTAAAATTTGATTTAATCCTGTTTATGTGAAAAATATTTGTTAACAAGATTTTGTGAAAACACGCATTATCGCTAATTAACATGAAATTAACCTAAACGAATTTCAAAGTGTTACATAATTGGTCTTAGTCCCAAACCTGACTATAGATCTCCGAACCAACATTGGTTCAAGGGTACATCTCTTCATACCTCTGATATATGTCGTTGTAATTCTTCAACGTCATCAGAGAGATGGAGGGTCCCAATAACCAATAACTTTTGGTGCATCCCCAAACGGTTAAACCAAAACCTTACAGACTATGATGTCTTTAAACCGGACTATGATGTCTTTAAACCATACAGACTACGATGTCTTTAAGCCTTACAGACTATGAGGTCCTTAAACTCATGGACTATGATGTCCTTAAACCCAATGGACCGTAACGTCCCAAAACTAAAACGATAGAGCCCAAATGCTCTTTCGTTGGATCTAAATGATCCTCAAACCTTGTTAAGTAAATCTTAGTCTAAAATTGGACTAACGTATCCTTAACAAACATTTAATTTGATCTTAATCTCAAACGAGGTTAACAATCCTTAAATCAAACAAACCCAAATCTAAGAAAATACAGATTTGGACTAATCCACGCCCTACGGGCGACAACATAAATTAGTCTCCGTATACAATCCATGGGCAACCAAAAACAAACAAACACATACGACACGAAGTGAACATCTGGAGAAGGAGAAAGTGGTTACTGCGATGCGGTAGCTTAATTAACTACAAGGGCTTGTGTCTACAGGGAAGAGCGTACCCACAATCAAAAACCCCTCGCAAACGAAGGGGAATCTGCAACGGCCGCATCTGTCTAAACCTCTAATATACGGTGCCATAAAACAATTTAGCATCTTCGGAGAGGTGGACAGATAAAACCAAATAGCATCTGCCCCCAAAATTCAGGTCAGACATCCCAACGTCCCGGTCGCGTCTTTCGGCGGCGAACACCAAGTTCATCCTATGAACTCTATTTATCCAGACAACCTCTTTGGCAGCATCATTGGTAGTGATGTAATTAGCCTTTATCAACGAGTCTGCTACAGTATATAGCTTGGAACCCTTACAACATACCATCCCTCCACTGAGGGTGGAAGACAAAAACCTGAGACTGACTTTCAGTCATCCTTAGCACTATGGAAGCTCGAATCATTAAAGGACTCCATCTGGAGTTCACCATTACCATACACCAAGAACATCTCTTTAGTCCTTCTCAAGCACTTAAGAATGTTCTTCAGCTGTCCAGTAGTTTTCCCAAAGATCTTTTCGATACTTATTCACTAGACCTAGTGAGTAAGCTACATCTGGTCTGGTATATAACATCGCATACATGATTAACCCGTCTGCCAAACCATAGGGTATCCCTTGTATGCGAGCCCTCTCCAAATCAGTCTCAAGAGACATCTTCTTTGGAGAGAGAGATTCCTGAACAAGCGAGTACACTACCTCGCTTAGAATCATCCATACTAAACCCCTTTAGCATAGTGTCTATGCACCTGGATTGGGACAATCCCAAATCCATTTAGATCTATCTCTATAGATCTATATCCCTAGGATGTAGGAGACATCAGTTAGATCTTTCATGGAGAACCTGTGTGATAAGAGGTGCTTGACCGAGTGTAGCATAGGAACACCCTTTCCTATCAAGAGTATGTCATCCACGTACAATACGAGGAAGAAAACCATACTCTCTACAACCTTCTTATTTATACATGGTTCATCTACCTTTTTGATGAAGTCATACTCTTTGACAGCTTCATTAAAACAGATGTTCCATCTCCGCGATGCCTGCTTTAACCCGTAGATGGATTTAAGCAGCTTGCACATGCTTCTGCTCCTTCCACTGTCTATGAAGCCCTCTGGTAGTGTCATATACACGCTCTCTTCTAAATCACCATTTATAAAAGCATTTTTGACGTGCAGTCTGCCAGATATTGTAGTCATGGTATGCAGCAATGGCAAGTAGGATCCTGATGGACTTAAGCTCAACAAGTCTAGCTTTGAAAGTCTCAACTTTTCCATTTACACTAAATTATCTTTCTCAAAGATCCTCTTGCTCCCGATGGGCTTTGCCCCTTCAGGAGAAACATCCAAAGTCAATACTTTGTTGGTGTACATGGATTCCATCTTAGATCGCATAGCATCCAGCCATTTCACTGTCTCCACTTGTGATGGCCTGCTCGAAACTAGTTGGGTCATCATCTCCATGATGCAATCCTCTCTCCCACCGTCTTCAAGAAGACCGTAGTATCTCTCAGGTAGATGAGGAACCCTACTAGATCTGCGGAGTGGCTTCGGTTCGTCGGGGACTATCGAATCCTCCGGTTCCAACAAATCGTCAGTTGTAGTTTGTGTTTTCTGGAACTTCTTCCAGTTCTACCTCATTGCCACTAATTTCTTCCACAAGAAATTCCTTTTCTAAAAAGGTGGCATGTCGAGAAACAAAACAACTTTTGTTCCTCAGTGTGGTAGAAGATATACCCTCGCGAATGGTCAGGATATCCTACAAACTTGCACAGAACTGACCTTGTCTCGAGCTTGTCCGGATTTTGCTTTTCAACATAGGCCGGACAACCCCATATCTTAACTCGTTTAAGAGATGGTCTCTTCCTATTCCATATCTCATATGGAGTGGTAGGCAACGGATTTGATCAGAACTCTATTCAATAGGTATGCATCTTCTCTAGTGCAAGTCACTGAAAGGAAATAGGCAACTCAGCAGTACTCATCATAGAGCACACTATATCTCATAGGGTGCGATTCCTCCACCCCGATATACCGTTGTGCTGTAGTGTATACGGAGGAGTAAACTGAGAGAGAATCTCATTATCTTTTAAATAGTCTCGGAATTCCGTGCTCCAGTATTATTTTCCCGACCAAATTGAAGGATTTGAATACCTTTACACATCTGGTTCTCTTCTTCATACTTATATTCCTTGAAATTCTCAAAAGATTCAGTTTTGTGTTTCAACAAGAGCACATTTCCGTATCTTGAGAGAACATTACTGAATATAAAGTACGTGGAACCATCCCTGGCATATGTAGATATAGGACCGCATACATCACCATGTATCTATCCAAGAGTTCATTACCTCTTTCTCTGTTTCCAGTAAACGGAGATTTGGTCACCTTGTTTTTGTGACATGACTGGCAAGTTTCATAAGATGTAAATTCGAACGGATTCAAATATGCATCCTTATGGAACTTCAGCTAGTCTTGTTTCATCGATATGACCCAGTCTACAATGCCACAAGAAGACTTCATTCATTTCTGAATTATTCCTCTTGTGTGTGTTATGTACGTTAGAACTGTGTTTTGATTCAGAACGTCTGTACTGTTATACAACGTACCTTACCCAATCAACACTTGATCTAGGAAAATATTCACAATATTATTAGTACGAAATAATAGTCGCTTAGAATCAATGTATTACCAGTTGGTAACACTAGGTGATATCTGCCAACTGCTTTGGCTGCAACAATTGCACCATCTCTACTACTAGAGATATATCACCCTATCCCAGTTCTCTACCTGTCTTTAGCCAATGTAACAAATTACATATATAGGATCCTGATCCGGTATCCAATACCCAGGACATAGAGGTAACTGAGAAACGGTTCTTGGTTACGAACACACCCGAAGACAATGCATCAATATGCTTTTTCTTCGTTTTCGGTGGCATGGGAATCCGAATATTCCTTTATTCCTTTCTCAGACTTATGACAATCATAAGGTAAAGCGGAACCTAGCCAAGTATAATAAGAAGGTTCGGTCAATACATCTATATTATTATCTTGATTAAGGCATTTCATTGGTCGCTACCAGGAGAGAGAGAAGGATAATCACTTTACGTGCGCTCTATGCAAGATTAGATTGGTTATTATCTTATCTAATCAGGATGACTCCCACTGTTTTTTTCAAATCTTCCTTCAAACCCTAAAATGTAAGATTAGCCGGGATTAATTACACCCTACATGTTCACCAATCGTTCGGCCAGGCAGGTATCGGTACTCTGAGGGAGGTTCCCCGTGCTTTCGCACGGACCTAATTAAAATAAACCTCCTTTTCCTAGAGGCATAACCCCGTTGACACCTTTCTAGACACCTACTTGATTAGCTAATTGTAAAGTCCAAAACTCTTGCAGGAGTAACTCTTACTTGCAGTGGGTATCGGGATCCAACTATCATATAGAAAGTATGCAATCTCATTGCAAATTTCAACACTTGAAATTCCCGATAATAGTTTTTACCCCTAGCCACTTATGACCTTGACAAGGTCAACAAACCATAAGCGCTAGTCAAGTTCTACCCGTCACTTCTTGATTGAATTAAACCCACCCGCACGACCCTTGACATGGTCAACAAGGCCGCACGACTGAAAGGTTCCTAGGCATCCTATAGAGGTCTCACAAGGCATCGAACATGCCAAATTTAAAAAATATGGTGCCGAGAAACCCTAGTTAACGGATCGTTGCTAGATATCTAGGCGAAATTCAAAACTAGTTAACAAATTAACTATAGGTTAGATGCTACAACCTTTGTAGATCCGGTAATCCTCTTCCTTGGCTCCACGTAGGCATCCTCTCGCTGTCCTTTTCGAATCCCAGACTCGTTCATCGGCTTCATCAGGAAAACGAGCGGAATAGGTCGTCGGCTTCGTGTCAAAGACGATCTACGTCGAGGTTGCACAAGCTCAAGCTCCGACTTCAACAAGTGGTGAAACTTGTGAAGAAAACACCCAAAACAACTTGGCAAGAGGTAGAGGGTGAAGAAATAGGAGGTGGGTTCACTTTAGAATTGGATTTCTCACTTTAAAAATCAAGTTGCCATTGATGGCATCAAGCTTTCTCTTTGAAGAAGAAGAAGAAGATGAAGAAAGAATGATAAGTCTTCTATTTTAAAAATGAAACAAATATGAATACTTATCATATCTTGACCATGGTCAAGTGTAGAGATTAAACTAAGGTTAGTTGGATTGGTTAGGGTTAAGGATGAGATAAGGATGGTGGACTTTGTCAAAGCTTCAAGAAGCTTCAACATAGCTCCAAAATAAGCCACCATTCTTAACTTAATCCTTTCCAAATAAATAAACAAATAAACAAATGAAAAACCAAAACCCTAATCATCACTTAACCATGGTTTAACCCTTTACACTTAACCATATTATCAAGTATCATCAAACATGATACAAAGTAGTGCACAAAAGTATATCATATATACTTCTTGCACATCGAGTGAGAAAATCCATATAAAGTGAACCAATACTAGCTAATGCAAAATAATATATCAAATATATAATTATGCATTAAATCATTAAATCAACATTTGATTCAATGATCCGGTCATGTCGCACATAACCGACTAGAATCCAATGTATCGATTTATCGAATCAATGATTCGATAACTAGGTCATATCGAATATAACCAATCGAAACATATATCGCGAGAATGAAATGCGGTATCACATACACGCATTATTCTCGGTCCTGCACATATCTCATATGCGCTCCTATTTCGTTTCGCTTGAGCCAGGAAACCTCTGTTTAGGACTCTAAAGACTCGTCAATACGCCGGTAGCAGATGATGATCATATCAAGCATCCACAAGCCACAAGCGGTCTGCTAAACATAACGGCCATCCGGGTATTGAGCGATCAGAAGATCGACGAGCTAGCCCGCTCATACTCCTGTGAATCCAACCAGTAACACCTAACGTACAGTCCGGTCTCTTCGTCTGATATGTCTCATATCAAGTCTAGGGGTGGTAAACGTCAGACCCCAATAACCCGATAAGTCGTGCCGATGTGAGGCTCATAACGGGTTGAGAAACTACTGGTAACACTTACCAGCAAATCTCTGATCAGCCCTGGCCAGGGACTTCCCTGTTACGGCCAATCGAGCACTGCGCAACATCAACTCCCAATACCGGGAGAGACGAAACCCCTCCTATCGCTCATTGCCTCCATGTGACTCGGGACTGTGCCCAAAGACCACCGTTTTGCACGCCCTCATGGACGTGGTAAGGTGGAGATCAAAGCACAGTGGGAATCACACAAGACTCTATGACGATCTCGGGTCTACAGACTAACCTGTACAAGTGTCACCTGAGAACTGCCATCTGACGTGAGGTATAATACCATCTGGGAGTTCTCGGCGAGTCCGTCCAGTGTACTCAGTCTCCACTGAGCACCCATATACCATCTCTGATGTCAAACACCAATGGATATGGGATCATCCATCGCCCATCACATGGGTCGAGAAGCGTATACGCTAGTCTACACTGGTATATCGATGCCCCGTCTCGATACACCCACGACTAGGGACCTTGAAGGATGTACTTATGGACTACCATGTCCCCACTAGTATGATCTGCATCACAGTCCAGGTAGTCAAGTACATATCCTAAGGGCTTTACCAACATGTAACTATAAGACAGTATAAAGAGACAAGTGTACATGTTAAGATAAAGAGCAACCAGATAGCATACTATCATATCGAGAAAGAAAGTCATCTCTATATATGTCCAAGCATCCAATATAATATACATCATCTGTACAATACTGGCCTCTAGGGCATACATACAACTAACAATCTCCCACTTGCACTAGGGCCAGCTGCTGTAGTATCGCATACCAAGCATCCCGAAGAGTCTCTCAAACTGTATCTGGGGAATGGCCTTCGTGAGTGGATCCGCCGTGTTGTCCTTCGTGTCAACTCTCCTGACCTCGATCTCCCGGCGATCAACTATCTCCCGGATCAGGTGATACCGCCTCAGAATATGTCTGGACCGCTGATGGGACCTGGGTTCCTTGGCCAAAGCCACCGCTCCATTGTTATCGCAATACAAAGGTATTGGATACTCAATGGATGGAACCACTCCAAGTTCAGTAATGAACTTCTTGATCCAGACAGCTTCTTTAGCAGCATCGTTGGCAGCGATGTATTCAGCCTCCATCGTCGAGTCTGCCACGGTTTCCTGCTTGGAACTCTTCCAGCTAACCGCCCCTCCGTAAAGGGTAAAGACAAAGCCCGACTGCGACTTAGAGTCGTCCTTATCACTCTGGAAGCTCGAATCGGTAAAGGACTCCACTTGGAGTTCTCCGTTACCATACACCAAGAACATATCTCTAGTCCTTCGCAAGTACTTGAGAATGCTCTTCACAGCTGTCCAGTGACTCTCTCCAGGATCAGCTTGATACCTGCTCACTACACTTAGTGAGTATGCTACATCAGGTCTGGTACATAGCATCGCATACATGATAGAGCCTACTGCCGAAGCATAGGGTATCCCTTGCATGCGAGCTCTCTCCACATCAGTCTTGGGAGACATCTCTTTGGAGAGAGTGACTCCAGAGATCGTGGGCAAGTTCCCACGCTTGGACTCTTCCATACTAAACCTCTTTAGTATGGTGTCAATGTACCTGGATTGGGACAATCCCAAAATCCGTTTGGATCTATCTCTATAGATCCTAATCCCCAATATGCAGGAGGCATCACCAAGATCTTTCATCGAGAATCTTTGTGATAAGAAGAGCTTGACCGATTGCAGCATAGGAATATCATTTCCTATCAAGAGTATGTCGTCCACGTACAATACGAGGAAAACAACCTTACTCTCTGCCACCTTCTTGTAGATACAAGGTTCATCTGGATTTTTGACGAAATCAAACTCTTTGATAACGACGTCAAAGCAGATGTTCCAACTCCGCGATGCTTGCTTTAATCCATAAATGGATTTAAGCAGCTTGCACACCTTCCCGCTGCTCCCACTGTCTACGAAGCCCTCTGGCTGAGTCATGTACACGCACTCTTCTAAATCACCATTTAGAAAGGCGGTCTTAACATCCATTTGCCAGATTTCGTAATCATGATAAGCAGCGATGGCAAGCATGATCCGGATGGATTTAAGCATAGCCACTGGAGAAAAGGTCTCGTCATAGTCCACACCTGGTCTTTGACGAAAACCCTTTGCTACAAGTCTAGCTTTGAAAGTCTCCACTTTCCCATCTACACCAAGTTTTTTCTTGAAGATCCATTTGCTCCCAATGGGTTTTACCCCTTCAGGAGCAACTTCCAAAGTCCATACTTTGTTGGTGTACATGGATTCCATCTCGGACCGCATTGCATCCAGCCATTTCACCGAGTCCCTACTCGTGATGGCCTGCTCGAAGCTAGTTGGGTCATCATCCTCCATGATGCAATCCTCGCTCCCACCATCCATGAGAAAACCGTAGTATCTCTCAGGCTGGCGAGGAACCCTACTAGATCGGCGGAGAGGCTGGGGTTCATCGGGAACTACGGAATCCTCTGGTTCAACCAAATCTTCTGTTGTAGTTCGTATTGCTGGAACCTCTTCCAGTTCTACCTCAATGCCACTTATCTGTTTCATAAGAAAACTTTTTTCTAAGAAAGTGGCATGTCGAGAAACAAACACTTTTTGTTCCTCGGAGTGGTAGAAGATATACCCTCGCAAATGTTTGGGATATCCAACAAACTTACATAGAACAGACCTTGCCTTGAGCTTGTCCGGATTTTGTGTTTTAACATAGGCCGGACAACCCCATATCTGAATAAAATTAAGACATGGTCTCTTGCCATTCCATATCTCATATGGAGTGGTAGGCATTGATTTGGTCGGAACTCTATTCAGTAGGTATGCAGCAGTCTCCAGTGCATATCCCCAGAAGGAAATAGGTGACTCAGCTGTACTCATCATAGAGCGCACCATATCTAATAGGGTGCGATTTCTCCGCTCCGATACACCGTTGTGCTGTTGTGTATATGGAGGAGTCAGCTGAGAGAGAATCCCATTCTCTTTTAGGAAGTCCAGGAATTCATTGCTTAAGTATTCTCCTCCTCGATCAGATCGAAGGATTTTAATACTTTTTCCGGTTTGGTTCTCAACTTCTTGTTTATATTCCCTAAATTTCTCAAAAGCTTCTGATTTGTGTTTCATCAGGAACACATACCCGAACCTAGAGAGATCGTCAGTGAATGTAATGAAGTATGAATAACCATCCCTGGCATGTGTAGACATGGGACCGCATACATCACTATGTATCAGTCCCAAGAGTTCGGTAACTCTTTCTCCGTGTCCCGTAAACGGAGTCTTGGTCATCTTGCCTTTGAGACATGACTGGCAAGTGTCATAAGATGAAAATTCGAAAGGTTTCAAATATCCATCTTTATGCAACTTAGCCAGTCGTGTCGCATTGATGTGACCTAGTCTACAATGCCACAAGAAAGAATCGTTCAGTTCTAAACTCTTCCTCTTGTGTGTGTTTGTTATACTCAGAACTGTTGATTGGTTTAGAACATAAATGCCATTGCACAACGTGCCTGATCCAACCAACTTTTGGTTATGGAAAATGTTCATAACATTGTCCTGTAATACAAAATTATATCCTTCTTTACTTAGCAAAGAAATCGATATAATGTTGCATATCAGGTTCGGCATGTAATATCATTCGTTCAGAACCAATGTATTACCAGTTGGTAATACAAGGTGATATTCCCCGACAGTCTTAGCTGCAACAATTGCACCATTTCCAACTCTAATGTCTTTATCACCTTCTCCAAGTTCTCTAACTTTCCTAAGCCCATGTAACTGATTACATATATGGGATCCCGACCCGGTATCCAATACCCAGGACGTAGAGCAAATGGAGAAACAGTTCTCAGTAACGAACACACCCGAAGAAAATGCGTCAACATGTACTTTCTTCATTCGGGTGGCATGGGAATCCTGGTATTCCCCTATATCCTGTTCATTCCTATAACTCTTATAAGAAAGAACAGAACCAACGTTCCCCAGCACAGAATAACATGCGGGTTCGGTCAATACATCCATATTATTATCTTTATTAGGGCATGAAATGGTCGCTACCTGGAGAGAGAGAGAAGAAAACACTTTAGCGTATGCTCGTGCAAGATCAGATTGGTTATTATCTTATCTAATCAGGATGGTTCCCACTGCTTTTTATCAAATCTTCCTTCAAACCCTAAAAGGAAAGACTAGCCGGGATTAATTACACACTACAAGTTCGCCAATCTTTCAGCCAGGCCAGTGTCGGTACTTTGAGGGAGGTCCCCCGTGCTTTCGCACGAACCTAATTAATGTAAACCTCGTTTTCCCATAGGCGTAACCCCGTTGACACCTTTCTAGACACCTACTTGATCAGCTAATTGCAATGTGTAAAACTCTCCCAGGAGTAACTCTTACTCGCAGCGGGTATCGGGATCCAACTATCTCATAGAAGGTATGCAATCTCATTGCAAATTTCAACACTTGAAATTCCCGATAATGTTTTGCCCCTAGCGTCCTATGACCTTGACGGAGGCCAAACAACCCATAGTCCGCTAGTCAAGTTCAACCCGTCATTTCTTGATTGAATTAAACCCACCCGCACGACCCTTGACGGAGGCCAAACAACGCCGTACGAATACCCTAATCCAATCGCATCATATGCTAGCAGATAAGCACTAGTTAGCTACCGTACACTGCGCCTTGACGGAGGCCAAACTACCGCAGCACGAATACTAACTAATACTTATCTGAAATGACGGAGGGCTACGCAGGTTTTTCATAAAAACCATGAGCGTAATGAACTTGATATCGTTGTAGAATCAAATGAAGTTTTGAAATGGAGTGATTTTGAGGCTTTTCTAGTTTTGCTAAAGGAGTCACTCCCGGTGAAGGGATCTCGGTCCTTTCCTCGTCGAATGAGGTGCAGGATATATCATATATATCGCTGTGCAAAGCATAAACTATAGAAGCAATCAAAAAGCAAACCGAGTGTGTAGCATCTGCCAGTTATTGCTAAAGGAGTCACTCCCGGTGAAGGGATCTCGGTCCTTTCCTCATCGAATAAGGTGCAGGATATATCACATATACCGCTGTGCAAAGCAAGAACTGTAGCTACCTGTTTTATTTAAAATTTGATTCCACAACATCTTAGGTTTCTTATCTTTCATTAATCACATTAATGAAGTCCCATCATTTAAATACCTAAACATCACAGATAGATATGACGTACACTCATGCCATCCGCATTCGCCTCGATGTCCCCTCGTGCACCGTTAGGTTAGGTAACTAACGACAGAGCAGGGCAGGGCTAGCGCGGGTGTAAAACATAAGTAACGTCTATATAATATATCATATATACTATATACTATATCCATCACAGAGTCACAACACAGATATCGCAGCAGAATAAACATATGAAATATTGGATATACTAGGACGTCCGTGTTTTCAATACGAGCCAGTATAAAACACGGATTCCACGGTCGTGATGAATAGCCAATCCCACACCCCTAGACCCCTACGAGAGCGGCAAGCAACCCTGCCAATTCTAGGGTTAGGAGACCCGGACTCGACTCCTCGAGTTGGTCTCCCACTGGACCCCAGAACCCGGTTACTTGTGCTCCCCTCCTTGGGTCTATCCTAATGCGGAAAAGTAAATAATATACAAAAGGTGACATCTTCCGCTACCTGGAAGTGCCCCAAAAAAAAGAATATTACATACAAGTTTTTACATGAATGAAAATGAAAAACACTCATCTCACATAAAACCCCCCGGCTATTCGAACACGATGATCCAATATAACATATCCAGCAACACATAACATCACATGTCATCAACGTAAGTAAGTATGCATACCCCAATTGTCGTTGACGTATAGCAACGAAACCGGCGATATGAACATACTACACTTACGGTCACAGAAAAGAAAGTGTAAAACTACAACAGTTGGAATCCGCAACTTCTTTAGACATCACATGCCTAACAGATATAAATCCCGCATTTTAGTCTCATTATCGAAAACTCTTTTCAATATCATATGGGACTAAATTGCTAGATTTATAACATTCATTCAGTTATCTCATAACTACTTGTGAATTCCAATTATTGTATCACATTCCAGATAAACAGAAAATGTTAAACTTTCCGATCGAACATTCGAATACCCAAGTTTTCCCGATACAGCTCAACACATGAAATAAGTCTAACAACATTCAGTTCGTGCCTCAGTACCAACGGTCCAGCCGTAGAAGGGTCAAGCCAACGCCTCACATGTGGCACGCCGTACTGCCCCAAACCCGAAGGTTCAAAGGGCAGTTCAAGACGGTCACATAATCGAGTTAAGGTTTGTTGTCTTCTAGAGGGTCCATCGCGTTACTTGCACTACTTAGAACGTCGTTAAACTACGGAAAAATCCAACACTTGGAAATTTCCCGACAGGGGGAAAAATGGGTATTTATATCCGGTCGAACTTTTTAACATATTCTAAAAATTATCCGGAAAAACACAAAGACGAAATTTGATACCCCGATCGAAACACCGAATCCCCAAAGCAACCCCAGAAAATTCAACTCTTGAATAATTATTAAAAATACCCAGGAAAATCACCACTGGAAATTAAGGATTACTGTGTAAAATCCTTTAAATAATTAGGCCGTACGACCGCAGATCCGCCGCATGATCCATGCTCATGCCGCGGATCCGCGCCGTATTAGTGGAATTACGCTCACGAATTTCACAGTAAACCTTATAATTTCCTGCTGATTTTTCTACATATTTTTAATATCGAAAAATCCCTGATTTTAGAAAAAGTCCAGAGAGCTCATGGGTTTTGGGGTTTCGGCTTCGTTCGGACTTCAAACTCCGTCTAGACTTCGCCTAAGGCTCTAGCTAGGCTCTGATACCACTGAAAGGTTCCTAGGCACCCTATAGAGGTCTCACAAGGCATCGAACATGCCAAATTTAAAAAATATGGTGCCGAGAAACCCTAGTTAACGGATCGTTGCTAGATATCTAGGCGAAATTCAAAACTAGTTAACAAATTAACTATATGTTAGATGCTACAACCTTTGTAGATCCGGTAATCCTCTTCCTTGGCTCCACGTAGGCATCCTCTCGCTGTCCTTTTCGAATCCCAGACTCGTTCATCGGCTTCATCGGGAAAACGAGCGGAATAGGTCGTCGGCTTCGTGTCAAAGACGATCTACGTCGAGGTTGCACAAGCTCAAGCTCCGACTTCAACAAGTGGTGAAACTTGTGAAGAAAACACCCAAAACAACTTGGCAAGAGGTAGAGGGTGAAGAAATAGGAGGTGGGTTCACTTTAGAATTGGATTTCTCACTTTAAAAATCAAGTTGCCATTGATGGCATCAAGCTTTCTCTTTGAAAAAGAAGAAGAAGATGAAAAAAGAATGATAAGTCTTCTATTTTAAAAATGAAACAAATATGAATACTTATCATATCTTGACCATGGTCAAGTGTAGAGATTAAACTAAGGTTAGTTGGATTGGTTAGGGTTAAGGATGAGATAAGGATGGTGGACTTTGTCAAAGCTTCAAGAAGCTTCAACATAGCTCCAAAATAAGCCACCATTCTTAACTTAATCCTTTCCAAATAAATAAACAAATAAACAAATGAAAAACCAAAACCCTAATCATCACTTAACCATGGTTTAACCCTTTACACTTAACCATATTATCAAGTATCATCAAACATGATACAAAGTAGTGCACAAAAGTATATCATATATACTTCTTGCACATCGAGTGAGAAAATCCATATAAAGTGAACCAATACTAGCTAATGCAAAATAATATATCAAATATATAATTATGCATTAAATCATTAAATCAACATTTGATTCAATGATCCGGTCATGTCGCACATAACCGACTAGAATCCAATGTATCGATTTATCGAATCAATGATTCGATAACTAGGTCATATCGAATATAACCAATCGAAACATATATCGCGAGAATGAAATGCGGTATCACATACACGCATTATTCTCGGTCCTGCACATATCTCATATGCGCTCCTATTTCGTTTCGCTTGAGCCAGGAAACCTCTGTGTAGGACTCTAAAGACTCGTCAATACGCCGGTAGCAGATGATGATCATATCAAGCATCCACAAGCCGCAAGCGGTCTGCTAAACGTAACGGCCATCCGGGTATTGAGCGATCAGAAGATCGACGAGCTAGCCCGCTCATACTCCTGTGAATCCAACCAGTAACACCTAACGTACAGTCCGGTCTCTTCGTCTGATATGTCTCATATCAAGTCTAGGGGTGGTAAACGTCAGACCCCAATAACCCGATAAGTCGTGCCGATGTGAGGCTCATAACGGGTCGAGAAACTACCGGTAACACTTACCAGAAAATCTCTGATCAGCCCTGGCCAGGGACTTCCCTGTTACGGCCAATCGAGCACTGCGCAACATCAACTCCCAATACCGGGAGAGACGAAACCCGTCCTATCGCTCATTGCCTCCATGTGACTCAGGACTGTGCCCAAAGACCACCGTTTTGCACGCCCTCATGGATGTGGTAAGGTGGAGATTAAAGCACAGTGGGAATCACACAAGACTCTATGACGATCTCGGGTCTACATACTAACCTGTACAAGTGTCACCTGAGAACTGCCATCTGACGTGAGGTATAATACCATCTGGGAGTTCTCGGCGAGTCCGTCCAGTGTACTCAGTCTCCACTGAGCACCCGTATACCATCTCTGATGTCAAACACCAATGGATATGGGATCATCCATCGCCCATCACATAGGTCGAGAAGCGTATACGCTAGTCTACACTGGTATATCGATGCCCCGTCTCGATACACCCACGACTAGGGACCTTGAAGGATGTACTTATGGACTACCATGTCCCCACTAGTATGATCTGCATCACAGTCCAGGTAGTCAAGTACATATCCTAAGGGCTTTACCAACATGTAACTATAAGACAGTATAAAGAGACAAGTGTACATGTTATGATAAAGAGCAACCAGATAGCATACTATCATATCGAGCAAGAAAGTCATTTCTATATATGTCCAAGCATCCAATATAATATACATCATCTGTACAATACTGGCCTCTAGGGTATACATACAACTAACAACGACTACCCTAACCCAATCACATCTCATGCTGGCAGATAAGAACTAATCAGCTACCGCACACTACGCCTTGACAAGGTCAACAAACGCAGCACGAATACTAAATAGTACTTATCTGAAATGACGAAGGGCTACCCAGATTTTTAAGAAAACCATGAGCCTAATGAACTTCATATCGTTGTAGAATCTAGTGATTTTATAAAGGAGGGTTTTTGAGGCTTTTCTAGTTTCACTAACTCCTGGTGAAGGGATCTCAGCTCTTTCCTCATCGAATGAGGTGCTGTATATTCATGAATACCACTATGCAAAGTAAGAACTAGAGAAGTGGTCAAAAGACAAAACCGAGTGGGTTGTAGCATTTGCTAGTTTCGCTAAAGAGGTCACTCCCGGTGAAGAGATCTGGGCTCTTTCCTCATCGAATGAGGTGCTGGATATTCATTAAGGAATACCATTATGCAAAGCAAAACTAGAGCTGCCCTTTTTGAAAATTTGATTCTACAACATCTTTTTGTTTCTTTCTTTTCATTAATCACATTAATGAAGTCCTATCATTTAATGTTTCCTAAACATCACAGAAAAATGAAACGAAATAGAACGTACGCTTATGCCATCCGCATTTGCCACGGGGCCCCGTCATGCACCGTTAGGTTACTTAACTAGCGGCGGAGCAGGGGCTGGACTAGCACGGGTGCAAAACATAAGCAACGTTTATTATATATCATATATATAATATTATATTTGTTTCACGCAGTTATATGATCAACATCACATAATTAAGCAGCAAAAGCAATATATGAAATATTGGATATACTAGGATGTCTGTGTTTTAAATTTAACCAGTAATGTAATACACGAATTCCACGGTCATGATGAATAGCAAAACCCACATCCCTAGACCCCTACAAGAGCGGCAAGTAACCCTGCCAATTCTAGAGTTAGGAGACCTGGTCTCAACTCCTTGAGATGGTCTCCTACTGGACTCTAGAACCCAGTTACTTGTGCTTCCTGCCTTGGGTCTATCCTAATGCGGAAAAGTAAATAATATACAACAGTGGTGACATCATCCTCAACCAAGAAGTGCCCCAATAAAAGAATATTACATACAGATTTTACATGAATGAAAATAAAACCCCTCATCTCACATAAAACCCCCATAGCTATTCTTTCACGATGACCGAATAAATCATATCAACAGCAACACATGATATCACATATCATCAACGTAAGCAAATATGCGTATATCTAAAACTCGTTAACATCTAGCAACGAGATTGGGATACCCCACATATTATACTTACGGTCACAGAAAAAGAAACAGAAAACTACAATAATTAGAATCTACAATTTCCGTAGACAACATAAACCCGAAATATCTCATATTCCGGATTCATGCCTAACTTGTAAAGCTAGCCATTTATTCTCAATTGATCGATTGCCACAAAGTATTGATTCGGATCAAAACTCCGTCGCAATTGCTTATTGTACGCGATCACTAAGTCGGGAATCTTGTTGAATTATCCGACAACTATGAAAGTCTACCTTAACACCACCATGAGGTTCTAGAGGCATCAAGCATGCCAAATTTTAATTTTTATTAGGTGCTAAGTTAGACTAACAAGATCTTTACTAGATTATTTAGGGTTTTTATTTGTGATGTGATTAACTCAAGAGAATAAAAGAACATACAACCTTTGTAGTTCGAGTCCTTCTCTTCAATAGCTCTGGATTGAAGTCCACGTGACTCTACTAGGCTCCTCATTGAGTTGAACAAACCTCCTTCGTGATCTTCACGCCAAAGACGATCCACCTGAAGTCCACAAGCTCAAGCTAACCCTTCACTAATCTCATTAATGATGTTAGTTGTATGTATGCCCTAGAGGCCAGTATTGTACAGATGATGTATATTATATTGGATGCTTGGACATATATAGAGATGACTTTCTTGCTCGATATGATAGTATGCTATTTGGTTACTCTTTATCTTAACATGTATACTAGTCTCTTTATACTGTCATAAAGTTACATGTTGGTAAAGCCCTTAGGATGTGTACTTGACTACCTGGACTATGATACGGATCATATTAGTGGGGACATGGTAGTCCATAAGTACATCCTTAAGGGTCCCTAGTCGTGGGTGTATTGAGACGGGGCATCGATATACCAGTGTAGACTAGCGTATACGCTTTTCGACCCATGAGATGGGCGATGGATGATCCCATATCCATTGGTGTTTGACATCAGAGATGGTATACGGGTGCTCAGTGGAGACTGGGTACACTGGACGGACTCGCCGAGAACTCCCAGATGGTATTATACCTCACGTCAGATGGCAGTTCTCAGGTGACACTTGTGCAGGTTAGTCTGTAGACCCGAGATCGTCATAGAGTCTTGTGTGATTCCCACTGTGCTTTGATTTCCACCTTACCACGTCCATGAGGGCGTGCAAAACGGTGGTTTTTGGGTACAGTCCCGAGTCACATAGAGGCAATGAGCGATAGGAGGGGTTTCGTCTCTCCCGGTGTTGGGGGTTGATGTTGCGCTGTGCTCGATTGGCCGTAACATGGAAGTCCCTGGCCAGGGCTGATTCAGAGATTTGCTGGTAAGTGTTACCAGTAGTTTCTCGACCCGTTATAAGCCTCACATCGGCACGACTTATCGGTTATTGGGGTCTGACGTTTACCACCCCTAGACTTGATATGCGACATATCAGACGAGGAGACCGGACTGCACGGTAGTGTTGCTGGTTGGCTCGACGGGAGTTATAGCAGGTTCGCTTGTTCTCTTATGATCGTTCAATACCCGGGTGGCCGTTACGTTTAGCTGACCGCTTGCGGCTTGGGGGTGCTTGATATGATCATCACCCACTGTCGGCGTATTGACGAGTCTAAGAGTCCACAATGGGGTTACCTAGTCCAGGCAAAACGTTATGGTGCGCGTATGCGATATGTGCATGGACCCGATTAAAATGCACGTATAGGATACCGTATATTGATCGGGCGGCTTGCTTTTGGTTAGGGTCGTATGTGATATGGCCGGATTGATAAATCAAGTGTTGAATTATCATTTAACCATTAGATTCTCACTAGAAATGTTTTCTTGTATCTTTGGATGTATGGATGCATGTATGCATTCCTTATTGATTCATACACATATGGATGTGCATGCACACATACATACATACATCATCTATCACGGTTGCTTATACATAGAAAATGGTGGATATATAAGACTCACACCATGGTTTGTATTATGGATATTTATTTCTATTTTTGCTAAAACAAAAGAAAAGAGATAAGATTGAATCATGGTCAAAAGTTTCTATACTCTTCTTTTGACCTAACCATTTGCATCTACCTTTTGACCATGGTTTAATCTTTCTCTTGTGTTTTAACTAATGTAAAATTAAATATCCATAAAAGATAACCATGGTTTGAGATGACGAAAGAAAAATATATATTCTTATGTTTTTCTTTTTCTATTGAGAGTTATTCTTCTCTTCTTCAAAAATATCCATCATCTTCTTCAACTTTGATCTCTTGCTCTCTTGAATTTTCGAGTGAGAAAATTATTCATCAAGATAGGATTTTGAAGTGAGAAAAGCCACCACAACATCATTCTACACAAGTCTTGCCTACTTGTTTAGAGTGTTAGCTTCGATTTTCATTCTTGATCTTGCGAAGTTGCTAGCTTGGACAAAGCGGACTCCGGGTGGATCATCGGTGACCTAGAGGAGTTCAAGCAGAGCTTTTCCTAACCCCAAGTAGCCAAGGAGTCTAGCATAGAGAGTTACAAAGGTTGTACTCTCCAAACCTTAGCTTTTCTTTCATGAGATGATATGCAAGTTTAAGAAACCCTAATTTTTCTAGGATTGATTCTTTGTGTGTTCACTTAGCACCCTAAAATTTTAATCTTTGGTACATGTGATGCTTCCAATCCCTTCATGAGGTACTAGGTTAACCCAACAATGGTATCAGAACCGACCTAGAACATTAGACGACACTTTAACGAAGTTAAAACTCCGATCGAACCGGAAAATACAGATTTTTAGCGCTCTCTGGTCATTTTTTCAAAACTGTTGTTTTTCAGAATTAAAAATATGTAAAAATTACAGCAGGAAAATATAAGCAGTACTGTGAAATTCGAGGACATGAACAGTTAATTTCGCCGCGGAACCACGGCAATAGATTGCTTGGGCCGCGGTTCCGCGGCCGTACACAAGAAATGATGACTCGTTTTTATACTGTAATGTTTATAACTGTGTGTATATATTTTTAGGTATTTTTAATTTGATTTAAGTGCTGAAAATTCTAGAGATGCTTTTGGACTCGACGATTCAATCGGAATTTTGATTTCGTGTCTTTTCCGGATAAATTAGAAAGTATTGAAGTGTTTGAACGAGTATCATTTGCTCACTGTTCACGAGGTTTAAATATTTTGGAGATACGTGCAAGTTTTGTGGTGGACCCTCTAGAAGACAACAAACCTTAACTCGATTATGTGATCGTCTTGAACTGCCCTTTGAACCTTAGGGTTTGGGGGAGTACGGCGTGCCACATGTGAGGCGTTGGCTTGACCCTTCTACGGGTGGACCGCTACTACTGTGTCACACTCAGGATTTTTGAACTCCGCTCAAGTGTTGAGTTTTAGTGAATCTTGGGTATTTGATCGTTCGTTCGAAAACTTTAATACTGTCTAATTATCTGGAATGTGATGCAATGTGTGGAATTCATATTACTAGACATGAAATACGAAGTATGTGATATTTCGCATTTACGATGTCTAAAGAGAATGTGGATTCCAGATATTGCAGTTTTACATTTTCTTTTCTGTGACCATAAGTGTAGTATGTAGTGGTATTGCCGATTGTCGTTGCTATACGTCGACGACAATCGGTGTATGCATACTTACTTACGTTGATGATATGAGATATTATGTGTTGCTGAGATATGATGTGCTAGATTGTCGCGATTGAATAGCCGGGGGGTTTTATGTGAGATGAGAGTTTTATATTTTCATTCATGTAAATTCAAATGTAATGTAATATTCTTTTATTTAGGGTACTTCCGAGTTGAGGTTGATGCCACCAGTGTTGTATATTATTTACTTTTCCGCATTAGGATGGACCCAAGGAGGGGAGCACGGGTGACCGGGTTCTGGGGTTCAGTGGGAGGCCATCTCGAGGAGTCGAGACCGGGTCTCCTAAACTCCAGAATTGGTAGGGTCGCTTGCCGCTCTCGTAAGGGTCCAGGGTGTGGGCTTGGCTATTCATCGCGACTGTGGAATCCGTATTTTCTATTGTTGGCTAAATACTAAATATGGACGTCCTAGAATATCCCACATTATATCTATGTTTCTGCTGCGATATCTGTGATGTGATCATGTGATGTGCTGTGATAGATACTTTATATAGTTTATATGATATATTTTACAGACGTTACTTATGTTTTGCACCCGCACTAGCCCTGCCCTGCTCTGTCGTTAGTTACCTAACCTAACGGTGCACGAGGGGATATCGAGGCGAATCCGGATGGCATAAGTGTACGTCGTATTTATCTGTGATGTTTAGGTGACTTAAATGATGGGACTTCATTAATGTGATTAAAGAAAGAAAAGAAACCTAAAAGATGTTGTAGAATCAAATTTTCAAAAAAAAAAAGGTAGCTACAATTTTTTTTGCATAGCGGTATATGTGATATACCCTGCACCTTATTCGATGAGGAAAGAGCCGAGATCCCTTCACCGGGAGTGACCTCTTTAGCAAAACTGGCAGATGCTACAACACTCGGTTTGACTTTTGATTGCTTTTAGAGTTTTGCTTTGCATAGTGATATATATGATATGTCATGCACCTTATTCGATGAGGAAAGAGCCGAGATCCCTTCACCGGGAGTGACCTCTTTAGCAAAAATAATAAAAGCTTCAAAATCACTCCATTTCAAAATCTCATTTGATTCTACAAAGATATCAAGTTCATTACGCGATAGGTTTTCAGAAAAACCTGTCGTGGCCCTCCGTCATTTCAGATAAATCCTACTTAGTATTCGTGCTACGTTTGTTGGCCTGCATCAAGGCGTAGTGTGCGGTAGCTAACTAGTATTTATCTGTTAATGCATGTGATGCAGATTGGATTAGGGTAGTCGTGCGACTTTGTTGGCCTGCGTCAAGGGTCGTACGGGTGTGTTTAATTCAATCAAGAAATGACGGGTTGAACTTGACTACCGCACTATCGTTTGTTGGCCTGCGTCAAGGTCATAGGACGCTAGGGGCAAAATATTATCGGGAATTTTAAGTGTTGAAATTTACAATGAGATTGCATACCTTCTATGAGATAGTTGGATCCCGATACCCACTGCGAGTAATTGTTACTCCCGGGAGAGTTTTACACAGGACAATTAGCCGATCAAGTAGGTGTCTAGAAAGGTGTCAACGGGGTTACGCCTCTGGGAAAATGAGGTTTACTTTAATTAGGTCCGTGCGAAAGCACGGGGAACCTCCCTCAAAGTACAGACACTGGCCTGGCTGGCGAAGTTGTAGGGTGTAATTAATCCCGGCTAGTCTTTCCTTTTAGGGTTTGAAGGAAGATTTGATAAAAAATGTGGGAGCCATCCTGATTAGATAAGATAATAACCAATCTGATCTTGCAAGAGCATACGCTGAAGTGTTTTCTTCTCTCTCTCTCCAGGTAGCGACCATGTCATGCCTTAATCAAGATAATAATATGGATGTATTGACCGAACCCGCAAGTTATACTGTTCTGGGGAACGTTGGTTCCGTTCTTTCTTATAAGAGTTATAGGAATGAACAGGACATAGGGGAATACCAGGATTCCCATGCCACCCGAATGAAGAAAGTACATGTTGATGCATTTTCTTCGGGTGTGTTCGTTACAGAGAACTGTTTCTCCATTTGCCCTATGTCCTGGGTATTAGATACCGGGTCAGGATCTCATATATGTAATCAGTTAAATGGGCTTAGGAAAGGTAGAGAACTTGGAGAAGGTGATAAAGACATAAGAGCTGGAAATGGTGCAATTGTTGCAGCTAAGACCGTCGGGGAATATCACCTTGCATTACCAACTGGTAATACATTGATTCTGAACGAATGTTATTACATGCCGAACCTGATATGCAACATTATATCGGTTTCTTTGTTGAGTAAAGAGGGATATAATTTTGTATTACAGGATAATGTTATGAACATTTTCCGTAACCAAAAGTTGGTTGGATCAGGCACGTTGTGCAATAGCATTTATGTTCTAAATCAATCAGCAGTTCTAAGTATAACAAACACACACAAGAGGAAGAGTTCAGAACTGAACGAATCCTTCTTGTGGCATTGTAGACTGGGTCACATCAATGCGACACGACTAGCTAAGTTGCATAAGGATGGATATTTGAATCCGTTTGAATTTTCATCTTATGACACTTGCCAGTCATGTCTCAAAGGCAAGATGACCAAAACTCCGTTTACGGGACACGGAGAAAGAGTTACGGAACTCTTGGGACTGGTGCATAGTGATGTATGCGGTCCAATGTCTACACATGCCAGGAATGGTTCTGCGTACTTCATTACATTCACTGACGATCTCACTAGATTCGGATATGTGTTCCTGATGAAACACAAATCAGAAGCTTTTGAGAAATTTAGAGAATATAAACAAGAAGTCGAGAACCAAACCGGAAAAAGTATTAAAATACTTCGATCTGATCGAGGAGGTGAATACTTGAGCATTGAATTCCTGGACTTCCTAAAAGTGAATGGGATTCTCTCTCAGCTGACTCCTCCATATACACCACAGCACAACGGTGTATCAGAACGGAGGAACCGCACCTTATTAGATATGGTGCGCTCTATGATGAGCACAGCTGAGTTACCTATTTCCTTCTTGGGATATGCACTGGAAACAGCTGCAGACCTATTGAATATGGTTCCCACCAAATCCGTGCCAACCACTCCATATGAGATACGGAAAGGAAAGAGACCATGTCTTAATTATGTTAAGATATAGGGTTTTCCGTCATATGTAAAAACGCAGAATCCAGACAAACTCGCGGCAAGGTCTATTCTGTGTAAGTTTATTGGATATCCCAAACATTCGTGCGGGTATATCTTCTACCACACCGAGGAACAAAAGGTGTTTGTTTCTCGACATGCCACCTTTTTAGAAAAGGAATTTCTTGAAAAAGAGATTAGTGGCAAGGAGGTAGAACAGGAAGAGGTTCCAGCAATACAGACTACGACAGAAGATTTGGTTGAACCAGAGGATTCGGTAGTTCCCAACGAACCTCAGCCTCTCCGCCGATCTAGTAGGGTTCCTCGCCAACCTGAGAGATACTACGGTTTTTTCATGGATGGTGGGAGCGAGGATTGCATCATGGAGGATGATGACCCAACTAGCTTCGAGCAGGCCATCACGAGTGGGGACTCAGTGAAATGGCTGGATGCAATGCGGTCCGAGATGGAATCCATGTACACCAAAAAAGTATGGACTTTGGAAGATACTCCTGAAGGGGTAAAACCTATTGGGAGCAAGTGGATCTTGAAGAAAAAACTTGGTGTAGATGGGAAAGTGGAGACTTTCAAAGCTAGACTTGTTGCAAAGGGTTTTCGTCAAAGACCAGGTGTGGACTATGACGAGACCTTTTCTCCAGTGTCTATGCTTAAATCCATTCGGACCATACTTGCCATCGCTGCATATCATGACTACGAAATCTGGCAAATGGATGTTAAGACCGCCTTTCTAAACGGTGATTTAGAAGAGTGCGTGTACATGACTCAGCCAGAGGGCTTCGTAGATAGTGGGAGCAGCGGGAAGGTGTGCAAACTGCTTAAATCCATTTATGGATTAAAGCAAGCATCGCGGAGTTGGAACATCTGCTTTGACGTCGTTATCAAAGAGTTTGATTTCGTCAAAAACGTAGATGAACCTTGTATCTACAAGAAGGTGGTAGAGAGTAAGGTTGTCTTCCTCGTATTATACGTGGACGACATACTCTTGATAGGAAATGACATTCCTATGCTGCAATTGGTCAAGCTCTTCTTATCACAAAGATTCTCAATGAAAGATCTTGGTGATGCCACCTGCATATTGGGAATTAGGATCTATAGAGATGATCCAAATGGATATTGGGATTGTCCCAATCCAGGTACATTGACACCATACTAAAGAGGTTTAGTATGGAAGAATCCAAGCGTGGGAACTTACCCACGATCTCTGGAGTCACTCTCTCCAAAGAGATGTCTCCCAAGACTGATTTGGAGAGAGCTCGCATGCAAGGGATACCCTATGCTTCGGCTGTAGGCTCTATCATGTATGCGATGCTATGTACCAGACCCGATGTAGCATACTCACTAAGTGTAGTGAGCAGGTATCAAGCTGATCCTGGAGAGAGTCACTGGATAGCTGTGAAGAGCATTCTCAAGTACTTATGAAGGACTAAAGAGATGCTCTTGGAGTATAGTAACAGAGAACTCCAAGTGGAGTCCTTTACCGATTCGAGCTTCCATAGTGATAAGGACGACTCTAAGTCGCAGTCGGGATTTGTCTTTACCCTTTACAGAGGGGCGGTTAGCTGGAAGAGTTCCAAGCAGGAAACCGTGGCAGACTTGACGATGGAGGCTGAATACATCGCTGCCAACGATGCTGCCAAAGAGGCTGTCTGGATCAAGAAGTTCATTACTGAACTTGGAGTGGTTCCATCAATTGAGCATCCAATACCTTTGTATTGCGATAACAATGGAGCGGTGGCTTTGGCCAAGGAACCCAGGTCCCATCAGCGAATCAGGCATATTCTGAGGCGGTATCACCTGATCCGGGAGATAGTTGATCGCCGGGAGATCGAGGTCAGGAGGGTTGACATGAAGAACAACACAGCGGATCCACTCACGAAGGACATTCCCCAGATACAGTTTGAGAGACTCTTCGGGATGCTCGGTGTGCGATACTACAGCAGCTGGCCCTAGTGCAAGTGGGAGATTGTTAGTTGTATGTATGCCCTAGAGACCAGTATTATACAGATGATGTATATTATATTGGATGCTTGGACATATATAGAGATGACTTTCTTGCTCGATATGATAGTATGCTATCTGGTTACTCTTTATCTTAACATGTATACTAGTCTCTTTATACTGTCATAAAGTTACATGTTGGTAAAGCCCATAGGATGTGTACTTGACTACCTGGACTATGATGCGGATCATACTAGTGGGGACATGGTAGTCCATAAGTACATCCTTCAAGGTCCCTAGTCGTGGGTGTATCGAGATGGGGCATCGATATACCAGTGTAGACTAGCGTATACGCTTCTCGACCCATGAGATGGGCGATGGATGATCCCATATCCATTGGTGTTTGACATCAGAGATGGTATACGGGTGCTCAGTGGAGACTGGGTACACTAGATGGACTCGCCGAGAACTCCCAGATGTTATTATACCTCACGTCAGATGGCAGTTCTCAGGTGACACTTGTGCAGGTTAGTCTGTAGACCCGAGATCGTCACAGAGTCTTGTGTGATTCCCACTGTGCTTTGATTTCCACCTTACTACATCCATGAGGGCGTGCAAAATGGTGGTTTTTGGGTACAGTCCCGAGTCACATGGAGGCAATGAGCGATAGGAGGGGTTTCGTCTCTCCCGGTATTTGGGGTTGATGTTGCGCTGTGCTCGATTGGCCGTAACAGGGAAGTCCCTGGCCAGGGCTGATTCAGAGATTTGCTGGTAAGTGTTACCAGTAGTTTCTCGACCCGTTATGAGCCTCACATCGGCACAACTTATCGGTTATTGGGGTCTAACGTTTACCACCCCTAGACTTGATATGCGACATATCAGACGAGGAGACCGGACTGCACGGTAGTGTTGCCGGTTGGCTCGACGGGAGTTGTAGCAGGTTCGCTTGTTCTCTTCTGACCGTTCAATACCCGGGTGACCATTACGTTTAGCTGACCGCTTGCGGGTTGGGGGTGCTTGATATGATCATCACCCACTGCCGGCGTATTGACAAGTCTAAGAGTCCCACAATGGAGTTACCTAGTCCAGGCGAAACGTTGTGGTGCGCGTATGCGATATGTGCATGGACCTGATTAAAATGCGCGTATT
Organism: Agapanthus africanus; assembly: GCA_030015575.1. NCBI lineage: Eukaryota > Viridiplantae > Streptophyta > Magnoliopsida > Asparagales > Amaryllidaceae > Agapanthus > Agapanthus africanus. The sequence continues at coordinate 372,105,563 of JASDDO010000001.1, forward strand.
GGATACCGTATATTGATCAAGCGGCTTGCTTTTGGTTAGGGTCGTATGTGATATGGCCGGATTGATAAATCAAGTGTTGATTTATCATTTAACCATTAGATTCTCACTAGAAATTTTTTCTTGTATCTTTGGATGTATGGATGCATATATGCATTCCTTATTGATTCATGCACATATGAATGTGCATGCACACATACATACATACATCATCTATCATGGTTGCTTATACATAGAAAATGGTGGATATATAAGACTCACACCATGGTTTGTATTATGGATATTTATTTCTATTTTTGCTAAAACAAAAGAAAAGAGATAAGATTGAATCATGGTCAAAAGTTTCTATACTCTTCTTTTGACCTAACCATTAGCACCTACCTTTTGACCATGGTTTAATCTTTCTCTTGTGTTTTAACTAATGTAAAATTAAATTTCCATAAAAGATAACCATGGTTTGAGATGAAGAAAGAAAAATATATATTCTTATGTTTTTCTTTTTCTATTGAGAGTTATTCTTCTCTTCTTCAAAAATATCCATCATCTTCTTCAACCTTGATCTCTTGCTCTCTTGAATTTTCAAGTGAGCAAATTATTTATCAAGATAGGATTTTGAAGTGAGAAAAGCCACCACAACATCATTCTACACAAGTCTTGCCCACTTGTTTAGAGTGTTAGCTTCGATTTTCATTCTTGATCTTGCGAAGTTGCTAGCTTGGACAAAGCGGACTCCGGGTGGATCATCGGTGACCTAGAGGAGTTCAAGCGGAGCTTTTCCTAACCCCAAGTAGCCAAGGAGTCTAGCGTAGGGAGCTACAAAGGTTGTACTCTCCAAACCCTAGCTTTTCTTTCATGAGATGATATGCAAGTTTAAGAAACCCTAATTTTTCTAGGATTGATTCTTTGTGTGTTCACTTAGCACCCTAAAATTTTAATCTTTGGTACATGTGATGCTTCCAATCCTTTCATGAGGTGCTAGGTTAACACAACAAATGAAGGCAACACTCCACATAAAATTACTAATCTAATGTGTGATGGTGAAGAAGGTGTTTAATTCGCTCACTAGTTTGTGTTCAAGCTTCATGGTTCACATCACATGTGATGGTTGAGGCTTGAACCATGGGATTGAGGAAGAAGAAGAAGCTAAAGAGCAACCATGGAAGCCAAGCAAGCAAAAATGGATAAGCGTTGAGAATGAGCTAGAATGAATGGTAACTCTTGACCCCCACTCATTCAAGCATGGAATTTTGCAATATAAAATTGCAACCATGCTTGAATAGTGAGTCAAGATGAATAAACTGTGAATAAAGCCCATGCTTGCGACCATGCTCTCATTTTCCACCTCTTTTCGATTTTTCTCAAAAATAGAAATCATGCCATGCTTCATTATTATATATATATATATATATATATATATATAGATCATATATATTAATGTATATATAATGAAGAATAATTAGTGAGCTAATGATATTAGTTAAGATATAATTATATCACATATAATGTATATCACATTATTAAATCAACACTTGATTTAATAATCCGGTTATATCACATATGACTGACTAATATCATTTATCTGTATATCACATTATCAAATCAACACTTGATTCAACAATCTAGTTATATCACATATAACCGAACTGATAACAGATAACCGCCAGATTACAATACGGTATCACATACACGTATTTAATCAGGCCCACACACATATCACATATGTGTCCTACTTCGTTTCGCTTGAACCAGGGAACTTCTATGTGGGACTCTAATGACTCGTCAATAAGCCAGCAGTAGGTGATGATCGCATCAGTCGCCTAAAAGCCGTCAGCGGTACTAGCTAGACGTAACAGCTATCCGGGTATTGAGTGATATGAAGATCAACATGCAAGCTCATCCATACTCTCCATGAAGCCTATCAGTAACACTACTATATAGTCCGGTCTCTTCATCTGATATGTCGCATATCATGTCTAGGGGTAGTAAACGTCAGGCCCCAGTAACGTGATAAGTAATGCCGATGTCTGGCCTATAACGGTTTGAGAAACTACTGATAGCTCTTATTAGTAAATCTCAGCAGCAGCCCTGGCCAGGGACTTCTAGTTATAGCCAATCGAGCATAGCACAACATTAACCCCCAATACCGGGAGAGACTGAAACCCCTCCTATCGTTCATTGCCTCCATGTGACTCGGGACTGTACCCAAAATCCACCTGTTTGCATGACTCCTTTGAGCCATGGTAGGGAGGAAATCAAAGTACAGTGGGAGCCACACAAGACTCTATGACGATCTCGGGTCTACAGACTAACCTGCACCAGTGTCACCAGAGGACTGCTATCTGACGATAGGTATACTATAACATAGGAGTCCTCGGAGAGTCTTGTTCGGTGTACCCATTCTCTAATGAGCACCTGTGTACAATCTTTGATATCACACACCAATGGTTGTGGTATCAACCATCGCCCTCTAAGGGACAAGAAACGTACACACTAGTCTATACTGGAATATCGATGCCCTGGTCTCGATATTTCCACGACTAGGAACTGATTAAATTATGTACTTGTGGACCACCCTGGCCCCACTAGTATGATCTCATCATAATCCTGGTAGTCGAGTACATATCCTAAGGGTTTTATCAACATGTGAGAGCAAGACGGTAAAAAATACCAATCAACATGTTTAGATAAAGAGTAACCAGATAGCATACTATCATGTCGAGCAAGAAAGCCATATATATATATATATATATATGTATATATATGTCCAAACATCCACTATAATATACATCACATGTACAATAATGGCCTCTAGGGCATACATATAACTAACAGTTGGAACCAATTTTCAAAAACTGTTCTTTCAGGACATTTCCTTTTGCTTTGCACAGTGGTATTATGATCAGAACATCCAGCACCTCATTCGACAAAGCAAGAGACGAGATCCCTTCACAAGGAGGGACCTCTTGAGCAAAAGTTTGCGTCATTGCAATAGCTTCACTATAGTCGATTCTTTTGTTTTGCATCGTCGTATTCAGTTAGGAATATCTTGCACCTCATTCGATGAGGAAAGAGCCGGGATCCTTTCACAAGGAGTGACCTCTTTTGCAAAAGTTTACGCCACTATATATTTGTAAAACTGCTCGAGTTCCTTCAACGATATCAAGTTCATTAAGTTAAAGGTTTTTCGTCAAACACCAGTCGTAGCCCTCCGTCGTTTCGGATGAGTAGTACCTAGTATTCGTGCTGCGTTTGTTGGCCTTTGTCAAGGCGTAGTGTGCGTTAGCTAGATATTACTTGTCTGTTGCATAGAGATCTGATTATCTAGGACAGTCGTATAGCCTAGTTAGCCTTTGTCAAGGACTTGTATGGGTGGCTCTAGATTAATCCAGGATAATGACGGGTTGAACTTGACTAGTATTTTATGATTTGTTGGCCTTTGTCATGGTCATAAACCGTTAGGGGAAAAAACCACATCGAGTGTTTCAAACATACAGGAAACTTGTCAGGCATGCGCATACCTTCTGGAGTGTGGTGACTTGAGTGGCTTCCATCAAGTTATCATGCAATGATAGTTGGATCCCGATTCCCACTGATGAGTAAGTGTTACTCCTCGGGTGATTTTAGATTATCCCGACTAATTCTCCTTTTAGGGTTTGAAGGAGAATTCGAGGGAACAGTGAGAGCCATCCTGATTAGATAAAGTGATTAACCAGTCTAATCTAGGTTAGAGTACACGCTGAGTGTTTTTTTTCTCTCTCTTTGGCAGCGACTATGACCCGACCTCAAACTAAAACTCATGAACCAAGTCAATCGAACCTTCTTAAAACACTTTGGCTTTTGGATTGTCATTTAGTCGCATATATCATTGCCACTCCTACTTCCCTTTTGCATTTCTCTAGAACATCCCGTATCACTATGAAGATTCATATTGATTGGATATTCCATCGTATAGTTACATATGAACTTGAAGAAATTTGTTTCAGTTCGAGGATGGATTCTGTTAATGGAGAAATTGAATAGGATTATTCGGTTGTCTTTTCTTTTTACCTTCTCTCAGGTTGTGAGAGCTCCTAGTATTAGGAGGGTACACCTATTACGCTTATTGGATAATCTTCTTCTAAACCATAAGCAGGTGCCGAAAGGTAGGGAAGGAAGAAAACCAATTAGCCTGCGTGTGGTGTACAGAAGGTAATATGTAAAGACATATAAAGGGATTAGGGTAAGGGCAAAGAAAATTGCGACTGCTATCATTCATGACAAATCCGCATATATCTCTGCCACTCCTACCTCCCTTTTTCATTTCTCCAGAACACTCTGTATCACTACGAAGATCCATATTGATTGGATACGCCATCGTATAGTTACATACGAACTCGAAGGAACTTGTTTCAGTTCGAGGATGGTTTCAGGTTCGGGAGAAATTGAATAGGGTTATTCGGTTGTCCTTTCCCTTTACCTTCTCTGAGGTTGCGAGGGCTCCTGGTATTAGGAGAGTGCACCTATTGTGCTTATTGTATAGTCTTCTTCCAAACCATAGGCAGGTGCCGAAAGGTAGGGAAGGAAGAAAACCAATTAGCCTAAGTCTGGTGTACAGAAGGTAATAAGTAAAGACATATAAAGGGATTGCAGTGAGGGCAAGGAAATATACGGTTGCTGTCATGAATCTGATAGTGGAAGAGGCATTACTAAGAATACCCGGCCACCCCTTCGAAACATTTTCATGTTTCAGTTATACTGTGCGGTTTACTTGAAAACTGTTTTCCCAATTTGATTCTAACTCCAGGGTATATATTTATCAGACTTGATTCTCACATCTGTATGGCGTTACAGATGGTGAGTGGGAGTAAGATATTGGGAATTGGGTGATTAGATCCTCATCATATCGGAATTCTTTGTAATTGGTGATATTTGAGGAAATCGCCTGGGTTTTGCCTGATGGAAAATTTTTGGTTTTGAATATCCGTTGTTATGCTCCAATTTCAAACTGATATATATGTACGTTTATTTTATAAAGTGAGATATAACTTTTTGAAATTATGTTTATGACATTACCTATATCAGTTGATGGTTAGGTAAGGAGCATTCAACAGCGGTGTAATTCTTCTTAACCATAGAACAGTTTTCAACCTACGACGCACAGGTTTCGAGTTATTAAACTCTGTGGACTTATACAGAGTATTGTATGTTGTCCGGTGTCTGTTAGGACAAAACGGTTAGTACTCATACTATATTCTGTTTACTCATGACTTCTCTAATTTTAGACAAGTATTTCGTTGAAATATAAGGTCCAGATTTTGAAAAGATATAGATATAAGAATAAAGTAAAGAACCATATGTTGCAAGTATCAAGATTCTTCAAGGTGATCGAAGATATAGATACATGTGTTAGGTATTCCGTTGTAAGTAATAGTTTTGAAAAATTTCTTCTCTTTCAGGTTACTCATGTATGGGTGCATTCCTTGATGAGTAATGTTGCTTGGCCTCCTTCTATTTAGCTGATACGCACTGGAAACAGCTACATGTATTTTAAATCTGGTTCCAATTAAATTAGTGCATTTGTTTCTATATTGGATATATAGAATGGATTCATATCTTAACGATGTTAAGGTATATAGAGTTGTCCGGCTTATGCATAAAACCAGAATCTGGATAAACTCTAGGCACGTTTCAGTAATGGCAGTTTGTGGATTATCCCGGGCTTTGACGAGGGTTAACATTCTACCATCTGGAAGATCACTAGTTATATTGTTCTTGACTCGCCACAGTTTTAGTAAAATGAATTCTTTTCATAAAACATTAGTGGGAGTATGGTAGAACTGGAATTGATTTCAGAACCACAAATGATTACTGAAAATTTAGTATAACCTAAACATTCAATTGGATTCGACAATCTATTAGCCACTCCGCAGATTTGGTGGGTAACCTCAGGCACCCGAGAGGTATTTCGGTCTCCTCAAAGATGGTGACAGGGAGGTTTTTGATTACCCAAACTTGCCACTGCTACTGTTCTAGACTATGAGATCTGGCAGGAGGATGAGTATAACGTCGTTCTAAATTAGCTTTAGAAGTGCATGTGTATATGACTCTGCCAGAGGGTTGTTGTAGTCAGTGGGAGCAGCGGAAGCATAGTGGGCAAGTAGCTTATGTCTATTCATTGACTAAAGCAGGTATAGCGGAGATAGATCATCTAGTTTTGATGTGACAGCATAGAGTTTGACTTCATCAAAACAACAGATGGACCTGGTAAGAAGGTAGTAGGGAGTGATGTCCTGGTATTTAGATGACATACTCTTTATAGGAAGTGATATTCCTATACTATGATCGGTTATACTGTGGTTGTCACAAGGTGTTTCTCCACATAGGATCTGGATAAAATATCAGAGATTCTGGTAACTAGATCTATGGTTTTAGATCTAGATTTGGGAAGTGTCCCAATTTGGGTACTTGACACTATTCTAAAGTTTTTTAGAATGAACGACTCCTGGTGTGGTGGTGTACCCGCAGGTGATGGAGTCACCCTCTCTAAAGAGATGTCAAGTACCACACCAGATATTGCTTTTGCACTAGCTGCAATAAACATATATTAATTCAATCCTGGAGAAATGTTGGGAAGCAGTTATGAACATAAGTGGATATTCTTAGTATATGGTAACGGCAGCCTCCTTCAAGAGGCGGTTATCATTTCTGGCTTCCAAGGTGATCTGGATGACAGAGTGGCTGTCAGAGTTATATGTTTCCCTCTTTTGAGGGGCAGTATGTTGGACAGGTGGTCAAAATGGATACTGTGGAAGGCATGGCGCAGGATACTGATTAAATTCAGTGCATGATACAGTCTAAGTAGTTTGTTGGATTTGGAGTTCATTTGTGAACAGGATACCATCAGATATTCTAAGACAGGTATTGCTCATTTCAGGAGATAGTATTTCTTCACGAAGTTGAGATATAGAGAGATAAAAATAGTAACACTAGAGTGGATCCACTCACTGAGTCTATTTCTCGAATGCAATAGTTTCTCAAACGTGCTTTGCGAGACTGATTAGTAGACAAATTGGGTGTTCGGTATCACTCGGGTATGCGACATCGCAATAATTAGCCTTAAGTACAAGTGGGAGATTATTGGATACAGTGCCCTCAAGTCAATTATTGTAATCGTAGGCACACGATTTTGATGATATAGGGAGGACCTATACAAGTAGAACAGTCTCACTCGAGATGATATGTCATGACCAGAAATGGCACGTGACGGGCACTTGAATCATATGAAGTCTATAGGACCTCATCTAATTCAAGTAAGCCAAAAATCCCAGAAATCTAAACCATTTTAAGAAAGGAGTGAAAAAACTTGTTTTTAAAGCAAGTGGTTTTAATAGCATAAGCCGAAGTATGCATTTTTAAAACAACAAGTCTTTTCTGAAAATTTCGGCAGAGTTTCCTTTGTAAATACTGGTCCCAAACGGGTACAACATGCATAATATAAATAAAGGCATCCCCAAGCGGGAGCTAGATCTTCGCCAATTGGTGGTCACAACCACGCAACCAATATGATATACAACGCCAAAAGGCGAGGATCAAACTCAAAAGGAAACTCAAAATCATCAAGAAAATCCATAATAATACAATGCGCGACTCTAAGGTCAAAAGAATAACAACTGGTTTTCTAAGTCTGAAATAATATACAAGTCTGGTTGATAGAGTTTCTAGATACAACTGAATGTAAATAAAATATAATGGTGGTCGCGATGCAAGTGAACTCACCTGCCAAAGCAATCACCCGGAAAGAAGCAGTGTACCAGAAAAGCCGCAAAGAAAAACCTGTACGACAAAACTTACAAGAAACTATGGCACAACGGGGGTGAGTTACCAACTCGTGAGTAGAAAACATCACCGAGCAGAAATCGTATGTATGACTCAATCCTATATCAATACGATCAGTAATAACCTCAAAATGATAAAGCCTGAAGCATCTAATAATGGCATGGGTAAACATCTATACATAAGTGTAATACCAAGTGCTCGTGTCAGTGCCTCGGGTAGCAACATATCATAAATATAAGGTATGAATGCAATAAATGAAAACAAAATACATAATAATGAGAAAACTGTTTTCCTATCTCAGTGAGATATCTGTAATAAAATCGAAGTATCATCAATGAAATCAACAGGAAATCAGTGTCTAGCATCGACACAAAACATATATCCCAATATCTCAATATCTCAGGCTCCGGCAATCCGGACTGGACTGTATCCTCAAATCTCAGTATCTAGGGCTCCGGCTATCCGGACTGTCCCATACTCCGATCGGTATCCTCCGGATATCCGTCGAGTCACAATAAAATCACCGGTCGGTAGTGCTCCCCTGCCAGGCTCAAAGCCATCATCTGCGACCATCTTGCCCTGGGGTACCGCACCGGGTCTACCATGCACCCTCAGACGGTTTCTCCTCCTCCTTGAATCGGGTGTATAATATCGCTCAAGAGCCGAGAAAACTCATGGTGGACATATCTCAAATCATATCATGAGAAAACCGTAGTTTCTATTTTTAGAAATGATAATCAATTTATAAATCCTTGCGGTTTCTCCAAATCCAGAAATCTCATGGAAAAATCCGAAATCCAAAAATGAAGTGTAAATAACAGTGAATATTGGGCTCCGGCAAATCCGGACTAGCCTAAAATATCGCATGGTAAATGAATATATAAATATGCATGGAATATCACAGTAATAAATGCAATATCTAAATTAGCATATAAAGGCATGTGCACTAGTACTATGTTGAAACTATCAGCTAGCAATTTATACTAATGAAGTAGTATTTCTATTGTGTACGTGACATAACAATTATCGTTGATGTTGTGTATGAGCCGGCAAGCAGGTGTATGTGTAGCATACGCATCATCGGTAATGGTGCCGGTGTTCTGATAGCATGGTTTATAATCACTAAAATACACATTAAATATGCAATGCGATGATAACAACATGAATGAACGGAATATGAATAGTAAAAATGACAATAAGGAAAATACAATTCTATATACGAGTCATACAGTTTGACATTTGAAATAACGTGAATCATGTGTTTATAAAATAGGGCTATGGTGTTTTTAAGAAAAGGTACGTCTTTTGAAATATCCGTAGTATCTCTTGGCCTGTCTTTAAAATACTCACGATTCATTAGTTTTGAAATAGGTATGACTCGAGTCTAGTCTAACATCTACAAGTAAACTACAGGGCTAAACTAACAGACTAATCGAAAGGGTAAGGAAAACCACCTAAGTCTGAGTCGATATTTATATATATCTAGTAGTCGGTGATTCCGCCTCAATAGTATCACATACGATACACTATATATAATATGACATCCTCGAGTCAAGAGTGCGGATCAATCATCATAATTATATCTCGTACGGTAAATCCATCGTACGGCATCCCCAATCTTGGTATGGGTCAAATATCCCATTATCTCATTTTTCATCTGGTATCCTTAACATCATATCTTGTATTAGGGGTACTGATCTAAAGTCTAGTACAAATTGATACCATCTACATATATATATGCGTGTGTATGAAACACATCGCCTAAAGACCCGCTATAATATCATGTCGTATCTCATAATATGAACCAAACATATCACCGATCTCGTGGCATCATGCCAATCTCATCGACTCATCTCCAAGTACCATGTACTATCCTCATCATCCATGTATATGTATGTATATATATATATATACACACATAATCACAAACATATATGTATATATATATATATATATCCCCATATGCGCACAAGTAAGGTAAAATGTATGCGAGTGTGTGCGCGCGCGTGTATGCAAACTATACTCTAAGGTTTCGCGAGTAAAAACTATCTAACGACACTATCATCCAAATACACTAAAATTTAACCCATGATCTCCTAAAGTCTTTCTAGCTAACACATATACGTATATATATATATAATGTATCATGGGTTACACTACGAACTGCGGGGGTGCTATACGCCATCCACCCGACTTCCCCCGTAGATATATATCTACTCACCTGATCATCGCTTGCCGAAGTCGATGTCTCCATCCTCTTCTTCATCATCCAAAGTCCACGTGAGGAGGGTAGCTACATGTATATCACATGACATCGTAAATAGAAATCGCGCACGAAAACAAAATCGGCACGCGTATCATACATAGGTTAAAACCTATGATCTAGGCCTGCACGAATAACTAACAACACTCGATAATTGACGTATAAACATGAATTGACCGATAAAAACACAAATATCAAAACTTCAATTCATAAACATCACGAAATACAAGGAAGAAACTCATGAAAATGGTCCAAGATTTTACCCTACCTAAAATTAGTCAATTTTGCACATTGGAAGGGTCTAATTTACAGGTACTGGAGCCATGAACCAAACACTGAGGCAGACATTCCTACCTTGGCCTCAAATTGCGGCCAGGAAGATTAAATTTGTGGGCTCTGCTTGGTGGTTGGGGCTCGGGGCTTGGGGTTATCATCTAGGTTGACTGCACGACTCACTGTGTTTGCTAAATAATTTTCAGGTCACCCGGGCTATAGCAGATGTCAATATACCATCACAAATCCAACACAAATCCGATACCAGGGTTTCTAGGTTTGCGAATTGGTGGCTTACTCTTAGGTTTTGGTCTTTAATCAAACACCACAGGGGTTTAAGGTCACTATTAAGCCTCAATTGCACCTTTGGATTCAACTCAAACCCTAACCTTCATCTAAGAATTTTCTAAGTTCACTAATCTACACTAAATCGGTTCTAAACATGTATGGATGCTTAAGTGAAAGAAATACTATACTAATGGTGAAAGAATTACCCCATTTAGCAGCTCAAGAATTTTCTTGAGTTTCCCCAAGTCTTCAAAATCCAATTTTTCTTGGTCCAAAGTGCTTGTAGTGAGTTTGTGCATGTTTTTAGTGAAAAAGGGATGATGTTTTGATGAGGGATTGGGGGTGTTTGTGTAGGTTTTCCGGAGGAGGGAGATGAGGGCAGCCATGAGAGGGAGAGGGAGAGGAAAGATGATGAAGAGATGAAGAGGAAACACTATGGGTCAAAGGTCAAGACCCCACACCTCTCTCTCACTTCTCTCTCATGCCGATACCCCATTCTTTATTCCATTTTCTTTTTCTTTTCTTTTTCTTTTCTTTTCTTTTCTTTTCTTCTCTCTTCTCATTTAAAACCAAACCAAATGAAAAAATAAAGAGAATGTAGAAAAAATGTAGAAATGTGAAATAGGACATGGTGCATGTCATGTGCACAAATCAAGCATGCCCTTTCCGACGAGGAGGTGACGGACGGAGATTCCGCGGGAGATCGGAGTGGAGACGAAGACCGAAGGACACGAATCTCTTGGTATACTTCTCTACCCATCTTTTAGTTTGCTAGTAGCTAGGTTAATGGCCCGATCCGGGTTAAAAGTGCGCGGTGGTGCCGGTTTGCTAGTTTCCAAAGTTTTTTTTGTTTCCGCATTCCGACGTCGGATCGACGGCCGGGGCACCGCCGCGGACTTACACAAGACGCCCAATAGTTAGAATTTCGTTTAGTACTTACACTTATAGGCATAGTTCCTAGTTAATCATCCCGTTGCATTACATCATCTCTTATATATATATAAATATATATATATATATACTGTGATAGCACCTCCTAGGACACTCGCAACATTTCCATTGGTTTATGCAGCACGAGCACCATTCATGTGGACACACACGCCTTGGTAATTGCTATACCAAAAACATTTTATAACTTGTTAAATCCGAATCTTATATCTTACGCCAATTAGGTTTAATAAACTTGCAATTGATATATTTAATTCATTAATATGGATATGTAGGATTGCTAGTCACATGCACATATCTTATTGCATCATTGTTCATGGATAGCTTTCTAGTTTCCGCATTGCATTTCATATTGTTAATATCATTGACATTCATGCATCATGATTCTGTTTGAGTATTTCCATATTTATGATATTTATGGATTTGGAGAAACCGCAAGGATTTGAAAACATATTACCATTTTCAAAATGTAAGTTGCGGTTTTCTCATGATATGATGCATCTATCGTCCACCATGAGATTTCTCGGTGCCTGGGCTGTATCCTACACCCGATTCAAGGATGAGGAGGAACCGTTTGTGGGTGCATGGTGCACCCGGTGCGGTATCCCGGGGCAAGATGGTCGCAGAAGATGGCGTTGAGCCTGGTAGGGGAGCACTACCGACCGGTTATTTGTGACGCGGCGGATATCCGGAGGATACCGACGTAGTCTTGAGTTTTGCTGATATGGGTCAGTCCGGATTTTCCGGAGCCCTAGATCATATATTTGGGCCAGTCCGGATTGCCAGAGCCCCGGATGATTGAGATATTCATATTTAGCGTCGATGCTTGACACAGATTTATATTGATTTCATTAATGAAACTAAAGCTAAATTACAGAAGTTTAATAAGATAAGAATACAGATTTCCCATGTTAATTATATTCAAATCTTGTATTGTTATTGCATTCATGCTGCATACCTATTATTACATTGCATCATATTAGTATATGTAGGTTGTGACATCATTGTGTACATGCTTACGATAACCTTATTAGATGTTATTTTTACTCACGAGTTGGTAACTCACCCCCGTTGTGCCACGGTATTTTGCAGGTCTGACCCGTCAGCGCAGTAACGGCGCGCACACCTCCTCTTTTGCATCCTTTTGCTTGGACTCGCAGCTTGTTCTTCGGTGGGTTGCGGGAGTATTTTGTTGCCACTTGTATCATTATTGTATCTGGCGTACTCCATCTACTGTAGCTACCTTACCTACCACTTGTACCGATGTATTTTTGACCTAGAGACGAGACAGTGAGATTGTGTACTCATATGTTATTTCATTGGAGTCGACCTCACTTGAGCCAACATGATGTTTTACTTTATTTGTAATTTTATATACTTATTCTACACAGTTATGATATATATTGCAAGGGATTGTGAATCCGCTTTTGGCGAAGAGCTAGCTCCCGCTTAGGGATGCCTTATTTCATGTTGTATATATATATATATATATATCTTTGTTTATACACGTTTGGGGTCAGTTTTAACAAAGGTGACTCTGCCGAATTTTTCGAAAAATGGATGTTGCTTTTAAAAACTTGATGCGACTTATTATTTAAAAAAAATCGCTTTCTATAATTTGGTTTTTCCTTCACTCTAATGCTCTATTTGGTTTTGATTTTTGGGTTTTGGCTTACTTAGATTACGTACGCCTTGAGACGTTTCGTAATTTAAGTGTGAGTCACACTCCGTACTTTTCGGGTCGTGACAAAGTTGGTATCAGAGCGTTAGGTTTTACCTTTCTAAGTGTAGGATGACCCTCGGTAGATGGAGTAGGTGGCTTGAGTAGAGTAACGTACCATACGTATGTTCCGCGGCATATTTACGATACGTTACTCCACTTTAGAAACCTTAGGATGTACATATATGGTGATCTTTGATTCTATTTGTTTCCATGATCATACCCTTATTGATTATGTTCCTCCTTATGATCATGTATCCATTTTGGGATCTGTTGATTCCTTTCATTCCATTGTTATGGTTTCATCGATACATGCTTGAGGTTCCTGTCACCATGGTTTGAGCGCAGATTGAGCTGCTGCTAGTGTTACGGTCAGGGCGAGCTCGTCATGGACGAGGACTGACCAACATGTTTTCTGGGGACACGAGAACGTCTCGATTTTTGTATTGGTCTTGTGACTTCTCGTTGAGGCGAGTGTTCGGCATTGCACCGTATAATCGTGATGTTGATAGAGAATGTCAGTGCGCGAGGACTGTTGATGTACAGCATACCTCAGAGATTTTGATGTCGTCTACCGTGCAGACAGATTACCCAGCTGTTGATAAGATTGATGTGATGTCGCTTCCAGAGCTTACGAGCTGAGATCACTGGAGCTTTCAGGCAGAGATACGGTAGATGATAGCTAGTCTATTTTGAGTTGAGAGATGAAGGGCATTCACATGTTGTTTAGGAGAAGTTAAAAGTTCGATCGAATGTCAGAAACCCATTCTTCTAAGTTTAAAGCATTCAGAAAGACATGCAAGTAATTCTACGGACCCTCTAGAAGAATGAAACCCTAACTCGACATAATGACCATATGAAAGCCTTTAAACCTTAGGGTTTGCGGCAGTTCCGCAGTGCCATTAATGAGGCTTGGGTTTGCCCTTCTTGTTAGTGTATATGCCCTAGAGGCCATTACTGTATCATACTAGTATGTATATTACTTGATGGAAGCTTGGGATATTCACAGTTGTACAGACAATCTTGCTCAATATAGTAGTATGCTACTTGGTTTGTCTCTGCTTTAATGTGTACATGTGTGTTTATTTATTATATCACCTATACGCATTAGTAGAGCCCTTAGGATCTTTGCTTGATTACCGGCGTTGTGATGGCGATCACACTCGTGGGGGCTGGGTAATCTACAAGCACATCCTTATACACGTCCCTAGTCGTGGGAGTATCGAGATGGGGCATCGATACTCCGGAGTAGACTAGCGTATGCGCTTCTCATCCCAGGACGGGAGATGGTCTGTCCCACAGCCGTCGGTACGTCGTACTTGAGATAGTATGCGGGTGCTCGTTGGGTTACGAGTACACTGGACAGGACTCGTCGGGAACTGATGGTTGGTATTATACCTATCGTCAGTTATTAGTTCCCAGGTGACATGAGTACAGCTTAGTCCGCTGACTTGACACTGTCACTTCGCCTCGAGTGTGTTCCCACTGTTCTTTGATTGCCACCCTACCACGGCTCTACTGAGTCGTGCAAACAGGTAGTAGTTGGGAGCAGTCCCGAAGCACTTGGAGGCAGTGACGGTTAGACAGGATTCGTCTCTCCTGGTATTGGGGGTTGACATCGCGCTGTGTCTAGGAGAGCCATTACACGAGTAGTCCCTGGCCAGGGCAAGCGAGATATACTGGTAGGTTTCCAGTGTTATCTCAGGGTGTATTGGGCTTCACTCCGACACGACTTGTACCGCTATTAGGGGACTGACGTTTACCGCCCCCCTAGGCCCGCCATACGATGTATCAGACAAACAGACCGGACTGTACGGAGATTGTCACATACAGACTCAGTAGGAGTTCGGATGGGTTTACCTCATCGGCCTTCTTATCGACATCTACCTGGGGACCGTTACGTACAGCTAGTGCCGCTTGCGGTCTGTGGTTAAACCCACTGCCAGCGTAGTGTCGAGTCTTTAGAGTCCCACACAGAGAGTTTCCCTGCACTGAGCGAAACGTGTAGAGGCCGTATGGTTTAACGGCAGGGCTGCGATCACTTACGTACACTTGTGTGCGTATGGTGTTCGGGCAGGCAGTACTAGTAGGCTTTGGTTTAAGCCGGATCCTAGTATTGCACGGATGGATTTGTTTTGTCTTTTCTGCATCCGCATTCTACGGAATACGGATGCAGGTGTGTATGCACAGTTCTTCAGAGAGATAAAGGAGGAGGTGGCTCATTAGGGTTTTGGCAGTTGATTCGGTCAAAACCATTTTGAGGCGGACTCATTAGGGTTTTGACAGTTCGTTTGGTCAAAACCATTATGAGCCGCGAACTTCATTTACTAATCCTATTAGTGATAATCTTATGATGGCTAATTGCATTGACCATTTGACCCCGTTGACCTCTCTTGACTTTGTTGACCGGTTGACCGGGTTGACCATTGACTTTCAAGAGGGTTCCACACTTTTCTTTTCTTTTCCTTTTTCTTTTGGATTATGATAATGGTCATTTCAAAGTAGCCATCAACTTTATCTTGATGGGATTAGTAATGATGTTGTTTTGCATTATTTGCAACCATGGTTCTTTTCTTTTGTATCATAATATTATTCTCATTCTCTCTCTTGAAATGAGAAGCTCCATGGTTGCTAAAAACCTCCTTCTTCTTCCTCCTCTTGATTTCTCCTTTGATCTCATGTGTTGAGAGAAAAAGGATTCCACTTGACAAACACATCCATACATCTTCTCTACACATCCTAGGGCTTCTAGATTAGCAATCTCCTTGCCCTAGTTACCTCGGCTTGAGGTGGAGCTCGGTGTACATCTCTCGGGTGGATCGTCTTCGACTCAAGGAGGCCGCGGAGGTGACCGAAGTCCGGATCAACCATTGAGCAAGCAAAGAGAAGAACAACAAGAAGAGAAGAACAACAAAGAAGAAGAACAACAAGAAGAGAAGGAGTTCAAGTTGAGGTATAACCCCTAACCGAGTAGATACATCTCTTGTTAGGATGCTAGTGTATTGTTTAGCAAAGATCCGGCTTTTACGGTCCATGTTACAAAGTTTAGAAAATTTTTTGTTTTACCGTTTCCGCAACCCCGAAAGTACCGGGAGAGGTAACGTGGACCTAACAGTGGTATCAGACACTAACTAAACATAAACTAGCTTAGTAGTAAAGTGTATCGAAGTTCGAAACGGAAAAATCGGAAAAAAACCAAGTTATAAAAACCTGAGTTTCTGTCAATTTTTTTTCTGGTCAAAACAAAATTTGTTATACTCCAAAAATCATCTCAGGGTTTTTACAAGAAAGCCACCAAAAAAGAGCCAGCAACTCGACCAAAGCGCCGCGTTTCCGCGGCAATAGCAAGCTATTGCCGCGGAACCGCGGCCATCTTGGTGAGTCACTGGGTCGTTTTTGGTGCAGAGTGTTTCTGACTTGGTTTTAGGATTTTTAAGATGGTTTATATGTGCCCAGATTTTCCAGAATAGAAATTTGTTTTTGGGGGCCTATAAATCCGTATTTTTCCGAACTTCAATATACTTTGACTATGAAGGTTATATCTGTGATGTTCTTATGTATTGAACGTCGGCTAATCGCTATATGTCGATTAGTCGGGGTTATACATATCTGTGATCTGTGATTGTTGTTGATGGTTTGTGTATATGAACTCGTTGGATTGTCGCGGATGAATAGCCGGGGTGGATGTGAGATGAGGTTTTCTTTTTCTTTCATTCATGTAATAAATTTGTAAATTGATATAATATTATTTGTATGGCCGCACAACCGGGTCGGGGTTGTAGCCGTCATTGTATAATTCTTTTTACTGTTTTTGCTCCTAGGATAGACCCATGGAGGGGGTGCACAAACTACCGGGTATCTCGAAGTGCCGAGTGGCCTACTCACGGCGATGAGGGAGGTTGCTTCACTTCGGGTACTTGGCGGGTAGTTTGCCTCACCCGTAGGGGTCTTGGGTGGGGTTTTGGCTATTCATCGCGACCGTGTAATCCGCTTTTCGTTGCAGGATCGAACGAATTGCGGGTTCCTAGTATATCCAAAGTGTTCATCTGTGATCTGGATTGGCTATCATTGCTATATTGCTATATATATTAACTATTTAGGCGTTGCTTATGTTTTGCAGCCGCGCTAGCCCAGCCCCCGCTCTGTCGTTAGTTAAGTAACCTAACGGGTGATGACGGGGCCCAGTGGCGAATGCGAATGGCATAAGCGTACGTCATATTTTGGTTGTTTTCTGCAATGGTAGGATTTAAATGATGGGACGCATTAAAAGAACTAATGCAAGAAAATAAACCTAAAAGACGTTGTTGGAACAAGTTTTTCAAAAAGCTGTTATTGCTAGGACGTTCAATTTTTGTTTTGCATCGAGGTATTCGGTTATGAATGCCCAGCACCGCAGTCGACGAGGCAAGGGCCGAGATCCCTTCATCGGGAGTGACCCCTTGGACAAAAGTTTGCGTCAGGGTAATAACTTCACTATAGTCGATTATTCTTGCTTTGCATCGAGGTATTCAGTTTGGAGTATCCTGCACCTCATTCGACGAGGAAAGAGCCGAGATCCCTTCACAAGGAGTGACCTCTTTAGCAAAAGTTTTCGCCACTATATTTTCAAAAAGACTACCAAGTTCCTTCAACGATATCAAGTTCATTACGTTAACGGGTTTTTCGCCAAAAACCCAGCCGTAGCCCTCCGTCATTTCTTACAAGTAACACTTAGTATTCGTGCTGCGTTTGTTGACTCCGTCAAGGCGTAGTGTACGGTAGCTGAGTGCTGCTTGTTTGTATCGGTATATGGGATTGATTAGGACAGTCGTATAACCTTGTTGACTCCGTTAAGGGTTATGCGGGTGGGTTTAATGCAATCCAGATAATGACAGGTTGAACTTGACTAGGACTCTTTGATTTGTTGACTCCGTCAAGATCACTTGGGTCCTAGGGGCAAAAACCACATCGGGAGTTTCAAAAGTACTGAAACTTGCAGATTTAGCATACCTTCTGGAGTGTGGTGACTAGAGTGGATTCCATCTAAGTTATCACACAATGACAGTTGGATCCCGATCCCACTGATGAGTTGGATTACTCTCGGGAGGTTATTTCACTTAACGATCAATGCTATAAACCTAGTAGGTGTCAAGAAAGGTGTTAGCGGGGTTACGCCCCCAGGGAAAAGAGGTTCTTTAATTAAGGAACTTCGCGAAAGCGTTGGAAAACCTCCCTCGAAGTACCGACACTAGCCTGGCTGAAAGGTTAAGCAAGTATTGTGACGTGAATTAAAACCCGGCTAGTTCTTCTTTAAAAGGTTTTAAGAAGAATTTGAGTAAACAGTGGGAGACATCCTGGTTAGATAAATTAATAAACCAATCTAATCTGGCAAGAGCATACGCTGAGTGTTTCTTTTCTCTCTCTCCAGGCAGCAACCTTTTCACGCCCTAATCAAGATAATAAAATGTATCGCTTGACCGATCCGAATTCTTATTCGGGACTGGGGAAAGTTGGTTCAGCTCTAACTTGTGATAACAGTCATGAGTATGAGAATGGGAAAGGGGAAAGTATGGATTTCCAGGATACCCAGTTGAAGAAGAAGCATGGTTTTGCATCTACTTCAGGTGTTCTTGTAATTGAGAACTGTTTTACGGTCAGCCCTACCTCCTGGGTACTTGATACCGGATCAGGATCTCATATCTGTAATTTATTGCAGGGACTGAGAAAAAGTAGGAAAGTTGCACCGGGTGATATGTCGCTCAGAGTAGCGAACGGAGCGCAAGTTAATGCGGCAGCCGTCGGTGAATATCACCTAGTATTGCCAAATGGCAAGACTATGATTTTGAACGATTGCTACTATGTACCCTCCGTGGTTTGCAACATCATATAAGTTTCTTTACTCGATAAAGATGGATATAACTTTGTTCTTGAAAAGAATATCATGAACATTTACCTTCATAAGGTACTGGTTGCAGAGGGTACACTGTGTAATGGTATCTACGTTCTAAATCAGAATACAGTTCTCAATATACAAAACACACGCAAGAGGAAGAATTCAGATACGAATGAATCCTACTTGTGGCATTGTAGGCTTGGTCATATCGGAGAGAAAAGACTGAGTAAGTTGCATAAAGATGGACTCTTGAATACGTTCGAGTTTTCATCTTATGAAACTTGTCAATCTTGTCTCAAAGGAAAGATGACCAAATCTCCGTTCACCGGACATGGAGAAAGAGCAAGAGAGCTCTTGGGACTCATACACAGTGATGTGTGTGGTCCGATGTCTATACATGCAAGGGGTGGGTTCTCATACTTCATCGCATTCACTGACGATCTCTCTAGGTTCGGATATGTGTATCTGATGAAACACAAATCTGAAGCTTTTGAGAAATTCAAGGAATTCAGAAAGGAAGTAGAGAACCAGATTGGCAAAAGTATCAAGATCCTCCGGTCTGACAGGGGAGGGGAGTACTTAAGCACGGAATTCCTAGATTACTTAAAAGAGAATGGTATTCTCTCTCAGCTTACTCCTCCTTATACACCACAGCACAACAGTGTTTCGGAGCGGAGGAATCGTACCCTATTGGATATGGTTCGCTCCATGATGAGTAGTGCTGAGTTGCCTCTTTCATTTTGGGGACATGCGCTTCAGACAGCGGCGTACCTATTGAACTATGTTCCATCCAAATCAGTGCCTAAGACTCCATATGAAATATGGAGTGGAAGAAATCCGTATCTTAAGCGATTTAAGATATGGGGTTGTCCGGCCTATATGAAAACACAGAAACCGGACAAGTTAGAGGCACGGTCAGTTCTCTGTAAATTTGTGGGATATCCTAAAGACTCACTAGGATATCTGTTCTACCACACTGAGGAACAGAAGGTGTTTGTATCTCGCCACGCTACCTTCTTAGAAAGGGAGTTTCTTGCAAAAGAAACTAGTGGGAGTTCGGTAGAACTGGAAGAAATTCAGCGACCACAAAATGTAACTGAAAATTTGGAGGAACCGCTAGATTCAATAACCCCAAACGAACCTCAGCCACTCCGCAGATCTGGTAGGATTTCTCATCCGCCCGAGAGATACTACGGTTTTCTCATAGACGGGGATCGAGAGGATTGCATCTTGGAAGAAGATGACCCTACAGTTTCAGGCAGGCCATTATCAGTAGGGACTCTGATAAGTGGCAGGAAGCAATGCAATCCGAAATGGAGTCCATGTACGCCAATAAAGTGTGGACCTTGGATATTGCTCCAGCTGGGGTAAAACCCGTTGGATGCAAATGGATATACAAAAGGAAACTTGGTGTAGATGGGCAGGTGGGAACCTATAAAGCTAGACTCGTTGCAAAAGGTTTTCGTCAAAGACCTGGTTTGGACTATGATGAAACTTTTTCTCCGGTGGCTATGCTCAAATCCATTCGGATTCTACTTGCCATTACTGC
The DNA here is from genome assembly GCA_030015575.1 of Agapanthus africanus. Taxonomy (NCBI): domain Eukaryota; kingdom Viridiplantae; phylum Streptophyta; class Magnoliopsida; order Asparagales; family Amaryllidaceae; genus Agapanthus; species Agapanthus africanus. The sequence goes on from JASDDO010000001.1 coordinate 372,126,288, forward strand.
CTTCCATGACTATGAAATCTGGCAGATGGATGTTAAAACGGCTTTCCTAAACGGTTGTTTGGAAGAGTGCGTTTACATGGATCAACCAGAAGGTTTCATAGACAGTGGGAGCAGCGGAAAGGTGTGCAAGTTGCTTAAATCCATTTATGGATTAAAGAAGGCATCGCGGAGCTGGAACATCTGTTTTGATGAGGCAATCAAGGAATTTGATTTCATCAAGAACGAATATGAACCCTGTGTATATAAGAAGATTGTAGGACGAACTGTCGTATTCCTAGTTTTGTACGTGGACGACATTCTTTTGATAGGAAATGACATTCCTATGCTACAATCGGTCAAGCTATTTTTGTCACAAAGGTTCTCCATGAAGGACCTGGGTGATGCCTCGTACATTCTGGGGATCAAGATCTATAGAGATAGATCCAAGAGACTATTGGGACTTTCGCAGTCCAGGTACATAGAGACCGTACTAAAGAGATTTAGTATGGAAGGTTCCAAGCGCGGTAACATACCCGCATTGCACGGAATTACCCTCTCCAAGAAGATGTCTCCTAAGACTGACGAGGAGAGGGTTCGCTATGAGCACTATACCCTACGCTTCGGCGGTAGGATCTATAATGTATGCGATGCTATGTACAAGACCAGATGTAGCTTACGCGTTGAGCGCGGTAAGCCGGTATCAGTCAGACCCAGGGGAGGACCACTGGACAGCAGTGAAGAACATTCTCAAGTACCTGAGAAGGACTAAGGAGATGTCCTGGTTTACGGTAATGGAGACCTCAGGGTCGAGTCCTTTACCGATTCAAGCTTCCAGAGTGACAAAGATGACAGCAAGTCTGTTTCGGGTTTTGTGTTTACCCTCAACGGAGGGGCGGTATGTTGGAAGAGTTCCAAGCAGGATACCGTCGCAGACTCGACGATGGAGGCTGAATACATTGCTGCAAGCGATGCCGCAAAAGAGGCGGTCTGGATGAAGAAGTTCATTAGTGAACTTCAGGTGGTTCCGTCCATTGTTGACCCAATACCTTTGTATTGCGATAACAATGGGGCTATAGCTTTAGCGAAGGAACCAAGGTCCCATCAGAAATCCAGGCACATCTTAAGGCGGTATCACCTGATCAGGGAGATCATTGATCGACAGGAGATCGAGGTGCGGAGAGTGGACACAAAGGACAACACTGCGGACCCATTCACGAAGGCTTTACCCCAGACTCAGTTCGAGCGGCTGATCGAGATGATAGGTCTTCGATACGCCAGTACATGGCCATAGTGCAAGTGGGAGATTGTTAGTGTATATGCCCTAGAGGCCATTACTGTATCATACTAGTATGTATATTACTTGATGGAAGCTTGGGATATTCACAGTTGTACAGACAATCTTGCTCAATATAGTAGTATGCTACTTGGTTTGTCTCTGCTTTAATGTGTACATGTGTGTTTATTTATTATATCACCTATACGCATTAGTAGAGCCCTTAGGATCTTTGCTTGATTACCGGCATTGTGATGGCGATCACACTCGTGGGGGCTGGGTAATCTACAAGCACATCCTTATACACGTCCCTAGTCGTGGGAGTATCGAGATGGGGCATCGATACTCCGGAGTAGACTAGCGTATGCGCTTCTCATCCCAGCACGGGAGACGGTCTGTCCCACAGCCGTCGGTACGTCGTACTTGAGATAGTATGCGGTTGCTCGTTGGGTTACGAGTACACTGGACAGGACTCGTCGGGAACTGATGGTTGGTATTATACCTATCGTCAGTTATCAGTTCCCAGGTGACATGAGTACAGCTTAGTCCGCTGACTTGATACCGTCACTTCGCCTCGAGTGTGTTCCACTGTTCTTTGATTGCCACCCTACCACGGCTCTACTGAGTCGTGCAAACAGGTAGTAGTTGGGAGCAGTCCCGAAGCACTTGGAGGCAGTGACGGTTAGACAGGATTCGTCTCTCCTGGTATTGGGGGTTGACATCGCGCTGTGCCTAGGAGAGCCATTACACGAGTAGTCCCTGGCCAGGGCAAGCGAGATATACTGGTAGGTTTCCAGTGTTATCTCATGGTGTATTGGGCTTCACTCCGACACGACTTGTACCGCTATTAGGGGACTGACGTTTACCGCCCCCCTAGGCCCGCCATGCGATGTATCAGACGAACAGACCGGACTGTACGGAGATTGTCACATACAGACTCAGTAGGAGTTCGGATGGGTTTACCTCATCGGCCTTCTTATCGACATCTACCTGGGGAACGTTACGTACAGCTAGTGCCGCTTGCGGTCTGTGGTTAAACCCACTGCCAGCGTAGTGTCGAGTCTTTAGAGTCCCACACAGAGAGTTTCCCTGCACTGAGCGAAACGTGTAGAGGCCGTATGGTTTTACGGCAGGGCTGCGATCACTTACGTAGACTTGTGTGCGTATGGTGTTCGGGCAGGCAGTACTAGTAGGCTTTGGTTTAAGCCGGATCCTAGTATTGCACGGATGGATTTGTTTTGTCTTTTCTGCATCCGCATTCTACGGAATACGGATGCAGGTGTGTATGCACAGTTCTTCAGAGAGATAAAGGAGGAGGTGCCTCATTAGGGTTTTGGCAGTTGATTCGGTCAAAACCATTTTGAGGCGGACTCATTAGGGTTTTGACAGTTCGTTTGGTCAAAACCATTATGAGCCGCGAACTTCATTTACTAATCCTATTAGTGATAATCTTATGATGGCTAATTGCATTGACCATTTGACCCCGTTGACCTCTCTTGACTTTGTTGACCGGTTGACCGGGTTGACCATTGACTTTCAAGAGGGTTCCACACTTTTCTTTTCTTTTCCTTTTTCTTTTGGATTATGATAATGGTCATTTCAAAGTAGCCATCAATTTTATCTTGATGGGATTAGTAATGATGTTGTTTTGCATTATTTGCAACCATGGTTCTTTTCTTTTGTATCATAATATTATTCTCATTCTCTCTCTTGAAATGAGAAGCTCCATGGTTGCTAAAAACCTCCTTCTTCTTCCTCCTCTTGATTTCTCCTTTGATCTCATGTGTTGAGAGAAAAAGAATTCCACTTGACAAACACATCCATACATCTTTCCTACACATCCTAGGGCTTCTAGATTAGCAATCTCCTTGCCCTAGTTACCTCGGCTTGAGGTGGAGCTCGGTGTACATCTCTCGGGTGGATCGTCTTCGACTCAAGGAGGCCGCGGAGGTGACCGAAGTCCGGATCAACCATTGAGCAAGCAAAGAGAAGAACAACAAGAAGAGAAGAACAACAAAGAAGAAGAACAACAAGAAGAGAAGGAGTTCAAGTTGAGGTATAACCCCAAACCGAGTAGATACATCTCTTGTTAGGATGCTAGTGTATTGTTTAGCAAAGATCCGGCTTTTACGGTCCATGTTACAAAGTTTAGAAAAAATTTTGTTTTACCGTTTCCGCAACCCCGAAAGTACCGGGAGAGGTAACGTGGACCTAACACTTCTACTGTTGGTCCATAGGTGCTGTGGTATGTACTCGATATTATTAAACTGTACTCAAGATATTGAGCTCTTGGGGGGATTATGGAACCTTGACAAATCTATTGAAAAGTTTAACGTCGTCCGGATGTCATGTGATAGGAGACCAGTAAGTGGACTAGCTTCAGATAGAGGACCTCACCCAGATGCGTTGTGAGCTGATCGAGAACAGACAAGTATTGAGTATTCCTCTAATTGTATGGACGAGTTCCCAAGGACGTGTTCGGCTAAAGATCTTCTACAGAGTGATGAAGATACCGAGTTCGTGATTTCGAGTCCGTGTGAGAGAATTCGGATTGACTGTAGCCGAGACAATTATAGTACACAGATAGCATGACGTGACATCGAAGCAGACGATAATATAGACGACTGGAAAAAGAGGTTCGCGCGAGATGTCAACGAGCTGTTGCTACTCCCCATTGAGATTAGAGATCTGATATGTATACAAGGGCAAGAGATACGACCAGTTCCCGAGGAAAAGCTGTGCTGAGAACGCAGATGCCCAGAAAGCGAGGAAAGATTAGGCAAAAGTACCAGCCTCCGTATAGTTCGGCATAGGCAAGATCGGAAGAGACCCTGAGCAGGTTCCTTCTAGGACACTGCTGCAATAAGATTTGCACCCAGGATTAGATGTGTGACATGTATTCAGAGGACCAGAGGCCGACACCAGTGATGTGCTACTTTACGAGTGGTCATAATAATTGACCAAGAGACAACCAGAGAAGTGCCAGAACGGAATCGTTTCCGTTAGCACACCTGACTAAACCGATGAGCCGATTGATTTTGAGATTGGTAATCCACAGAGAAATGAGGACCCAGAGATAGGGGATGCCAGACCGTGAGCCGGGGGCAAGCGGATGTTCTTGCTTTTCCAGTTTTGGACGTACCGATATTTTCGACATTGTAGGAAGTGTACCTCGATGTCATTTGTTGCGATTTGCGTTGTGATCTGAGTATCATGATTATATCGCTTGGATTTGAGTTTTGATGATGAGCTTTATGATATCGATTCCGTGCACCATTGCTGTACCTACTGGGTATTTACATTTTCATGCATAATTATTGTACTTGATATATGTTTTTATACACCGTTGTGTTGATTTATGATTTATGCATATTTATTGCACTTGATATTTATTTTGTGCCTTGGCTGCACATGTTTATGATTTCATAGATTTCATACAGCCGATTTGATTTTATGCGTGTTGTACGCACTCGTTTTGATCTTGCACTCGGTATACCGTATAGCGTATATGTGCTTGCAGTGCATTGATAAGTATTTTGTGCACGCAGTTGCACACATTTATGATTTTATACACCTTGGTACACTCGGTGTTGCTTTTTATGCACTTGAGTTATTGATTGGTATTTTGTGCATTTGATGCACCAGATTTGTATTTTGTGCATTTGTTACACCAGACTTATATTTTTCGTATATGCTACTGCACTAGATGCTTTTTACGGACCTGACGCATTAGATTTGGATTTTCACGCATGATATGAGATGTGATTTTGTGCACACCGGATGCACTAAATTGAGATTTTTGTGCAAAATAGCTGCACCAGATATTGTTGTCGTGCACACCCGTTGCACTGGACAGATACTTTCGTGCACACCTGTTGCACATACTTTTACCCGCGTATATTGTGGCACCTGTGTTTGGACTTGATTTCCATGCGCACCGGACGCACGTAGTTATTGGATACGTTTTTGGAGGCTGATTTTGCTTTGAGCACTTTGTTTTTGTGTTGGGCACTATATTGTGTAGTAGCCAAACATGACTGATCTAGGGACAGTACCGGAATATTTTGCATGCTTTAAAAATTTAACCAGAGGTTTTCAAAAAGGAGCTATAGTCTCGCTATTTCTTACGTGTCCGCGAGCGACACGAACAACTAAAAAAAACCTTTGGGATATTTTAAAAACGTCGGAACGTATAATTTGAGCAAAAACATATATAAGTATAATTACTACTTTACAGATGAGCGTCCGCCCCTTATGCCGTGAGTTACGTATCACACGGCAACTCAGAAAAGATTTTGCATGTGTTTTATTCAGTTTTAAGACTTTTCCAAGGATGCGTGTTCTATATATTATAGTATTTGACTGTGCATATTGGATTTCAGTAGTGGATTTCAAGATCTGTATCTCCTTTGTAACTCCGATGATATGCATGCAAATCCGATGATTTGCGTGACGCTTGACGGAGTTCAATTTTGAGTTATATTCGTTTTCAGGCGCACGCGATGCGCTATGACTTTTCTATATCTTCCATGATTTCGAAGCCCCGTCGATAAGTTTGTGCGTTGCACGGAGTTCCTTCATACGTTGTATCCAATAGAGGCACCCAGTTCACTAGCCGTCGTTGGCAGAAGCTTCAGGAGGCTTTGGATACCTGGTTGGGCTTTAGCTCCGATTTCTATCCGTAGGCTGATGGTCAGAAAGAGCGGGCTATACAGATTATGGAGGATATGCTTCGCGCGTGCGTACTTAAGTTTGTTAATAGTTGGGATCATCACTTGCCATTGATGGAGTTCTCCTACGATAACAGTTATCAGGAGACGTTTCAGATGGCAACTTTTAGGCTTTGTATGGTAGATTGTGTCGATCGCCAGTCTGTTTTACTGACTCCACGAGAGCAGGATTTTTGGACCCCATCTAGTCATAAGACTATGGAGAAGATCCAGTTGATTCAGGTCAGGATGAGAGCCGCCCAATGCAGACAGAAGTCTTAAGCCGACCGTCGTTGTCGCAGACTTGAGTTCGCAGTGGGAGATCATGTATTCCTATGGATTCTCTGATGAATGGCATGTTGAGTTTTGGTAAGCTTAGTCTCAGTATTGTAGGTCCTTTTGAGATCCTTGAAGTGAGTTAGTACCGTTGCCTATTGTTTGGCTCTTCCGCCCAGTTTTCCTGACGTTCACTACGTATTCCACGTTTCGATACTCCGCAAGTATCTTCATGACCCTTCTCATGCTATTCAGCACCCGACGATCCAGCTGGAGCGCGACCTTTCTTTTGCAGAGAAGCCGATGGTCATTCTGGATCGGCAAGTGAAGAAATTGAGATCGAAGGTTATACCGTCCATCAAGGTCCTTTGGCGTGGCCTGAGCAGCGAGGAGGTCACCTGGAAGACCGAGGACAAGATGAGGAAGAAATATCCCTATCTCTTTGAAGGTACGCATAGCTAGATTTTTAAATTCGGGGACCAAATTTCTTTAAGGGGGAAGATTGTAACACTTTGAAATTTGTTTAGGTTAATTTCATGTTAATTATCGATAATGCGTGTTTTTCATAAAATCTCGTTAACAATTATTTTCCACATAAAATGGATTAAATCAAATTTTAATAGTGAAAAAATGTAAATATTTATATAATAGTGTTTTATTAATTATTAATTAGTTTAGTACTCACTTAGTTAGCAAATTTCCTTAACTTTTATTTTCCTAAGCCAAAATTTTGTCAGCATGCACAGTACAATTTTCACCCTAGGTTTAATGTAACATGTCTACCATTTTCAAATTCCCTCATGGTTTTATTTCCTTATTAATTCAAAACAAAACAAATCAATAAAGAAAATATAAAGAAATGATAAAGAAGCATGGGGGGAGGGGGTATTAATAACGCATGGAGCCTTGACTTTTGGGGGCTCTCTCTCTCTCTCTCTCTCTCACTCTCCCTCTCTTTCTCTGCTGAAGCTCAGCTCCAGCAGCCCCTCCCCCTCATTCTTCTTCTTCTCTTCACACTAAACCTCAAATCTCCATCACAAAAATCCAACTTTTTTCATACAACCTCTTGCAAAACACCTCCTTTGTTGGTTCTTGAGCCAATGCTGAGCTCTAGGAGGCAAGGCCAGCAAGTTTGTGCACCACTTGACCATTGTGAGGTATTAAGCCTACCCTAAGCACCTTTTTGCTAATCTTGTAGTTTAGTTAGCTTAATTTAGTGTTAAGTAGTGTTTTTATGCTAATTGTGTGGTTTAAGAGGAGATTAGGTTAAGTTAAGGTTATTATGGCTTGATTAGCTTAATTAAATGTTGTTTGTGTCGCCTAATCCAAGCCCTTGCACCAGTTTTCACTAAAACGCCTAAGTGTCGCAAATTAGTGTTTCAAAACATTTTTAAAACCAAGTTTAGGATATGGAGTATCTGCTGTTTCTGGGGTTATTTTATGGGTAAGCAAACATATACATTAGACTATACTTTATATTAGGAGTGTAGTGTAAAAACCTGGACTTTTTTCACCTGTTTTGACCCGAGATCACACCCTTCGTGCTCGGCCCAATTTTGGTGAAACACATTGAAACTTTGTAGGTAATTGTCTGTAGGTATTATAAGAGATTTGGTCTTGTTTATTTTTCTTGTTTTTGCTCCAGGTAAACGTAGGACCAATTTACCTATAATTAGTGTAGTGAGTCTTGCGCGAAACGTACGCTCCGAGTTAGGTTTGGTGTTGCAGTATATCATGGCATGTCGGGGTGGTTTCAGACGATGCATACACGTTTTGGTGTCACGATTGCACACGCGTTAGCTTGCGACGCTAGTTTCTCCTATGGTCTTGATATCGCGTTTTTGCAGGATTTTAGCCTTACATATGTTGTTTTGTGTAAATTCTAGGATCGGTCGCGGAGACATCGGACGCGGCATGGAAAGAAAAGGCGGTGATCGGATCAGACTAGCGGAGGCTTTCCGGTGAGTAGATGTACACATCTACGGGGGAAATCGTTCGGATGGCGCAAGACGCCCAATAGTTAAAATTTCGTTTAGTACTTACACTTATAGGCGTAGTTCCTAGTTAATCATCCTGTTGCATTGCATCATCTCTTATATATATCTATCTATCTATCTATCTATCTATCTATATATATATATATATATATAGTGATAGCACCTCCTAGGACACTCGCACCATTACCATTGGTTTATGCCGCATGAGCACTATTCATGTGGACACACACGCCTTGGTAATTGCTTTGCCACAAACACTTTATAACTTTTTAAGTCCGAATCTTATATCTTACGCCAATTAGGTTTAATAAACTTGCAATTGATATATTTAATTCATCAATAAGGATATGTAGGAAAATTGCTAGTCACATGCACATATCTTATTGAATCATTGTTCATGCATAGCTTTCTAGTTTCCGCATTGCATTTCATATTGTTAATATCATAGACATTCATGCATCATGATTCTGTTCGAGGATTTCCGTATTTATGATATTTATGGATTTAGAGAAACCGCTGAGCACCAAACTTGGAGCGCTAAGGTGCTTCTTATAAAATAGCGCCCACGTGAGAAGCACATGGAGCGCTTGAGAGCCAGACTTAGAGCGCTAATGCGCTTCTTATAAAATAGCGCCTACGTGAGGAGCACGTGGAGTGCTTGGCGCTGAGCGCCAGACTTGGAGTGCTATGGCGCTTCTTATAAAATAGCGCCCACGTGAGGAGCGCGTGGAGCGCTGGGTGCTGAGCGCCAGACTTGGAGCGCTAAGGCGCTTCTTTTAAAATTGGCAGCTTTGATCAGTCCTGTGCTCTGAGAATTAAATTCTCGGTTTATAAGAGACTTTGTCTCATGGATCTAAGAACTAAGTCCTTCTCTTTTTTGATGAGATGTTGTGATCTCTTTTGTTTTTATTTATGAGAGACTTTGTCTCATGAATCTAAGAACTAAGTTCTTCTCTTTTTTGATGAGATACTGTGATCTCTTTTACTTTTGTGAAAGACTTTGTCTTATAGATCTGTTGTCTGAAAAAGAACTAATTTCTTCTGATGTGAGAGTTAAACTCTCTAATATGGAGGAGATGCTATGATCTCTCTTCTTTTTATTTACCTTGAGAAGAAATTGCTCTAGTCTTTGAAGTTTCTTGAAGTTTATGGGGGGGTTCCTCTGTACAAGACTTGAAGTCTTAGGTCCTTTATATTGGGGAGGCTGATTTGTTGAATCAGTTAAGAAAATCTCTCATTGAGAGATTTTTAATTGATTTAAGGATGTTTCCCACCATTGGATCTTTGATCCAAGAGCCTCAGTCTTACAGTAGACATTTTTCTTTTTTTAACAAGATTGGGAACATATTTTCCCATACAGAACTTATTCTGTATCTTGGTGATTTTTAATCACCATTGGATTTTTGATCCAACGGTGCTCGGATTTACAGAGCACAATCTTTCTTTTTTGGGAAGATTTGAGGAGTATTTCCTGAACAGAATTTTATTCTGGTAATTTGATGATTTATCATCTTCGTTGGATCTTTAATCTAAGGGTGGAGAACATTTAGTTCTAGCGCTGGTGCTCTCGTGCTTTGCACGTGAGGCGCTACCTCAGAGACTTTTGACTCCTAGCACTGGCGCTCTTGGCGCGAGCGCTCTTGTGCTTTGCACATGAGGCGCTGACTCAGAGTCTTTAGCGCTGGCGTTCTTGGCGCTGGCGCTCTCATGCTTTGCATGTGAAGCGCTGGTTCAGAGTCTTTGACACCAGCGCTCTTTGACGCCAGCGCTCTTGGCGCTAGCGCTCTCATGAGGCGCTGTCTCAGTTCAAATTTCAAATTTTTGAATAGAGCTTTTTTCTCTGATTGGAGGAAAAAAATGTGCCCCCCCCCCGGTTGCGCTCACGTGACTTACACGTGAGTGCAGCGGTGGCGGCCTTTCCACCGTTAGATCAACTTGGAAGTCGGATCGACTTCCAGCACCTATAATTAGGGCCTTTGGCCCTTGAGATGACTGTTGTTCATCTTCATTCCTCCTTGTTTTTCTGAGAATTTAATTCTCTCTTCAGAGCATAGATCTCTGCCCAAAGAACTTTTTTGAAGTTAGAACTTTGTTCAAAAGGTTGGTAAGAACCATGTTCCTCCCCATTAACAGAGCTTTGCTCTTACCAGATCATAGATCTAAAACATCTTTTTTAGGGTTTCTTTAAACTGTTAATTAAAACAGAGCTTTGCTCTTCCTAGATTTAAAGAAATCTTTTTTAGGGTTTCTTTACAGAGCTTTGCTCTTTCTTAGATCATAGATCTAAAGGGATCTTTTTTAGGGTTTCTTCACCCATTAATGAAGAACTCTTAGAGTTTCTAAGATTTGTATTTTAGATCTTTAAAAATCTTGGGGTTTTACCTCTGTAAAAAGCTTTGCTTTTTAGGGTTTTGATGGCTTGTTCCATCGTCTTCATAGAGCATAGCTCTTTAGAATTTTTGGGGAATTTTATTCCTCTTATGATTAGAGTTGACAGATGTTACTTCTGTCTGGAGAGCGTTGCTCTCGAGGGAGTTTAACTCCTTGACCCGAGGGCCCTCTCCTTAAATGAGAATCCTTTTAGGATTTCCCTTTCTAATGAGTGACTTGTTAGTTGTATGTATGCCCTAGAGGCCAGTATTGTACAGATGATGTATATTATATTGGATGCTTTGACATATATAGAGATGACTTTCTTGCTCGATATGATATTATGCTATTTGGTTGCTCTTTATCTTAACATGTATACTTGTCTCTTTATACTGTCTTATAGTTACATGTTGGTAAAGCCCTTAGGATGTGTACTTGACTACCTGGACTATGATGCAGATCATACTAGTGGGGACATGGTAGTCCATAAGTACATCCTTCAAGGTCCCTAGTCGTGGGTATTTCGAGACGGGGCATCGATATACCAGTGTAGACTAGCGTATACGCTTCTCGACCCATGAGATGGGCGATGGATGATCCCATATCCATTGGTGTTTGACATCAGAGATGGTATACGGGTGCTCAGTGGAGACTGGGTACACTAGATGGACTCGCCGAAAACTCCCAGATGGTATTATACCTCACGTCAGATGGCAGTTCTCTGGTGACACTTGTACAGGTTAGTCTGTAGACCCGAGATCGTCATAGAGCCTTGTGTAATTCCCACTGTATTTTGATTTCCACCTTACCACGTCCATGAGGGGGTGCAAAACGATGGTTTTTGGGTACAGTCCCGAGTCACATGGAGGCAATGAGCGATAGGAGGGGTTTCGTCTCTCCCGATATTGGGGGTTGATGTTGCGCTGTGCTCGATTGGCCGTAACAGGGAAGTCCCTGGCCAGGGATGATTCAGAGATTTGCTGGTAAGTGTTACCAGTAGTTTCTCGACCCATTATGAGCCTCACAACGGCACGACTTATCAGTTATTGGGGTCTGACGTTTACCACTCCTAGACTTGATATGCGACATATCAGACGAGGAGACCGGACTGTACGGGAAGTGTTGCCGATTGGCTCGACGGGAGTTATAGCAGGTTCGCTTGTTCTCTTCTGATCGTTCAATACCCGGGTGGCCGTTACGTTTAGCTGACCGCTTGCGGCTTGGGGGTGCTTGATATGATCATCACCCACTGCCGGCGTATTGACGAGTCTTAGAGTCCCACAAACAAGTTACCTAGTCCAGGCGAAACGTTGTGGTGCGCGTATGCGATATGCGCATGGACCCGATTAAAATACGCGTATAGGATACCGTATATTGATCGGGCGGCTTGCTTTTGGTGGGGTCATATGTGATATGGCCGGATTGATAAATCAAGCGTTGATTTATCATTTAATCATTAGTTTTCTCACTTAAAATCTTCTCTTGTACATGATGGATGTATGGATGCATGTATGCTTTCTTTTTTTTAGTTTCATGCACATATGGATGTGTAAGTGCACGGCGGCGCCCCGGCCGTCAATCCGACGGCCAAATGCGGAAGCGGTGATAAACTTTAATTTTTACTTGAACTGGCAAACCGCCGCGCACTAAAACCCGGATCGAACCATTAATTAGTCCTAGCTAACTATAAGATAGGGAATAGAGATATACCGACTGATCCAAGTCCTCCGGTCTTGTCGTCGCCGTCCCGATCTCCTGCGGAAGCTCCGGTCTCCACCTCGTCGCCGGAAGTGCACCACATCGCCTACTTCTTTTACGGGCTCCCACCTCAATGCCGAGGCAACTCGGGCACGAAGCCGGCTACTCGACGTGCCTAAGATTCGCTGTAGAATATGTAGTGTACAAGTCTCATTTGGGGTTCATGGAGGTGCCATTTTAGTGGAGGGATGATACAAGAAATATGTGGAGGAGCTTTGGGGATTTTGGAACATGAAATGAACAAAACCCCACACCCAAAAATGTTGGACAGCCCCCCCTAATGGAATGGCCGGCCAAGACAATATGAGAATGAGAGAGAGAGAGCCAAACTCAAGAGGGTTGAATCAAATCAATAATGCAAGGTGGAGTGTCATGGAAAAAGCAAGTGATGATGAGAGGCAATGATCACTCCCAAAACCAATACACTACCAACTAATCATCAACAACCATGATGCTTACAAAGTCAAGCCATCATGAAGCTAGAAGTCAAGGTCAATGAGAGACTATCATGATACAACAATAAGCAAAGAACCCCTCCACAAACACTTATTTGCAACAATGCAAATAAGCCCTCCTCCACCAATCTTCGGCCAATGAATGGAACAATGGAAATCGGCCGAAACGGAAAGCAAACTGGCAACTCCAGAAAACTGGTCCCGTAATAAATTACAGGAAAACCCCGATACTGTGCATACACACCCGCATCTGTATTTCGACCGAAATACAAATGCAGTGAGACAAAATCTACACTGTACTATACTAGGATCCGGCTTAAACCAAAGCCGGCTAGTAATATCCGTTCGATCCTGATCCGTGCAATACCACACGTATCTGATCAAACCCTGCCATATACCCATACGGCCTATAGTACGAACTGTCCGATCCTGATCCGTGCAATACTGCACGTATCTGATCGGACCTTGCCATATCTCCATACGGCCTCTACAACCTTTCGCCCGAAAGCCGAGTAACTGAATGTGGGGGACTCTAAAGACTCGTCAACACCTTGGTTATGGATTTAACCACTAGCACGTTAGAGGTATAAGCCAATACATAACGGGCTACCAGGTATTGACCAAAAGGGATGTCTGTGAGCGAACTCAGCCTGACAACCCTACTGAGCCTGTCAGTGACAATATCCGTACAGTCCGGTCCGTTCGTCTATGAGCATCGCATGGCGGGCCTAGGGGGTTGGTAAAAGTCAGACCCCCAAAAGCGGTACAAGTCGTGTCGGAGTGTAGCCCAGAACACCCTGAGATACTACTGGAATACCTACCAGTAAATCTCCTTGACTCGGCCGAGGGCTTCGTGTAATGGCTCTCCTAGACACAGCACGACCTCACCCCCAATACCGGGAGAGACGAACCCCTGAAGATACGCTCACTGCCTCCATGTGGCTCGGGACTGTACCCAACTAAAACCTGTTTGCACGACTCCTTTGAGCCGTGGTAGGGTAGTAATCAAAGTACAGTGGGAACTCACACAAGACAAATGACGATCCCCAGGTCGATGAACTAACCTGTACACATGTCACCAGGGAACTGCCATCTGACGTCTGGTATATGACCAACTGGCATGTTCCCAGCGAGTCCTGTCCGGTGTACTCATAACCCAATGAGCACCTGTATACATCTTAGGTGATCCAACTGACACCAGTGGCTTGTGAGACCGGCCACCGCCCCTCGTCGGGGTCTCGACTGTATACACTAGTCTACTCTGGAGTATCGATGCCCTGTCTCGAAACTCTCACGACTAGGAACCATTTAAGGATATGCTTATAGACCCCAGCTCCCACTTATATGATTGCCCTCATACTGCTGGTGGTCAAGCAAGAATCCTAGGGGCTCTACCAACGTGTAATAGCGACCTGTAAGGTCACCTAAAGCAGTACACGATGATAAAGGTAAACCAGATAGCATACTATCATCTCGAGTAAGACTGTCCTACCGGGATAGGTCCTCCCTCAATCATTGCAATCACGTACCTGTGACCCAATAATTGACTCTGAGGGCACTATCTCCAACAATCTCCCACTTGCACTCAAGGCTAATTATTGCGATGTCGCATACTCACAGCCCGTGTGATACCGAACACCCAACTCCTCTACTAATCAGTCTCACAAATCTAGTTTGCGAAACTATTGCGTTCGAGGAATAGCCTCAGTGAGTGGATCTGCTTTGATGTTTCTTTCTATGTCTCTCTATATCTAAGGTTCGCGGAGAAAACCCATCTCCCAAAATGAGCAATACCTGTCTTAGAATGTGTCTGGATGTCTGATGGGACATAGCTCATAAATGAACTCCAAATCCAAACTTCTTAGACTGTATCGTCCACTGAACTTAATCAGTATCCTGCGCCATGCCTCCCTCAGTATTGCCTTGGATCTCCTGTCCAAAATACTGTCCCTCATCAGAAGGAAAAATATAGCTCTGACAACCTCCTTGTCGTCCATGTCACCTTGGAAGCCTGGAATGATAACTGTCTCCTGCATGAGGCTATCGTCATCATATCCCTAGAACATCCACTTATGTTCTAAAACTGCTTCCGACTGCTTCTCCAGGATTGGATCAATATCAACTTATTGCATCTAGTGCAAGAACATCATCTGGTGTGGTACCTGACATCTCATGATTGACTCAATTGCCTGAGCAAGTGATCTACCAATCATGCACATCCCTCTCTACTTTAGTCTATAAGACACTTTTAGAGAGGGTGACTCCATTACCTGCAGGTACACTACCGTGCCAGGAGTCGTCCATTCTAAATACTCTTAGAATGCTGTCTAAGTACCCTGATTGGGAAACCACCCAAATCTAGATCTAAAACCATAGATCCAGTCACCAGTATGTCTGATATAATATCCAAGTCCTGTGTGGAGAAAACACTGTGTGACGACCAAAGTATAACCGATTGTAGTATAGGAGTTTCCTTTCCTACTCTGTGTATGTCATCCAAATATCATGACATCACACCCTACTACCTTCTCAATAGGTCCATCCACTATTCTGATGAAGTCAAACCTATGACTGTCACGTCAGAAAAAGATGATCTATCTCCGCTATATCTGCTTTAGTCTATAAATAGACATAAGCCACCTGTCCACCAATGCTTCCGCTGCTCCCACTGACTACGACAACCCTCTGGCAGAGTCATACAGACGTTCACTTCTAAAACTAGTTTAGAACGACGCTATACTCATCCTCCCGCCGGGTCTCGCAGCCTAGAACAACAGCAATGGTAATTGTGGGTAAACAAGAACTTCCCTGTCACCGTCCTTGAGACTACCGTAGTACCTCTCGAGTGCCTGAAGTTACCCACCGCATCTGCGGAGTGGCCAATGGAATGTCAAACCAGATTGAATCTTTAGGTTCCTATGAAATCTTCAGTAATCGTTTGTGGTTCTGGAATTACTTCCAGTTCTACCATACTCCCACTACTGTTTTCTGAAAAAATCCATTTTTAATAAAACTGTGGCGAGTCTAGAACAATATCGCTATTGTTCATCCAGATGGTAGAAAGTCAACCCTCTTCATAGCCTGGGTCAACCCACAAACAGCCATTACAGAAACGTGCCTTGAGTTGTCCAGTGTCTGGTTTTAATCATAAACCGGACAACTCCCCGTACCTTAACATCGTTAAGATATGAACTGTTATATATCCAATATAGAACCAGAGGCACTGATTTAATTGAACCAGATTCAAATCATGCAGCTGTCTCCAGTGCATGTCAACTAAATGGAAGGAGGCCGATCAGCGTTACTCAACTTAGGAATGCTTCCAATTATGAGTAACCTGAAAGAGAAGCAATTTCTCTTAATCACTACTATCAACTGAATACCATATACAAGTATCTACATCTTCGATCACTTTGAAGAATCCCGACACTTGCTACACCTGGTTCTCTACTCTATTCAAATACCTACAACTTCTCCAAATTCGGACCCTGTGTTTCCACGAAACACCTGTCTAAAAACTAGAGAAGTCATAAGTAAACCGAATATAGTACGAGGACCATCTCCTCTGTCCTGATGGACTCTGGACTATATACAATACTCTGTATAAGTCCCTTGAGTCTGATAACTCATTCACTGTGTGTCATAGGTTGAAAACTGTACTTATGGTTAAGAAGAATTACACCGCTGTTTAATGCTCCTTACCTAACCATCCACTGATATAGGTAAATGTCGTAGACATAATTTCAGAAAGGTATATCTCACTCTATGAAAATAGACGTATAGATATATCAATTTGAAATTGGTGCATAACAGAGGATATTCAAAACCAAATATTTGCCGTCCGGCAACCAACCCAGGTGACTTCCTCAAATATCACCGATTACAACGAATCCCGATATAATGAGGATGATCACCTAATTCCCAGTAACTTACTCCCACTCATCATCTGTAAAGCCATACAGATGTGAGAATCGTACCTGGTAAATACATACCCTAGAGTAAGGACTAATTGGGAAATCGGTTTTCCTTTAACAGTACACAGTGAAACTGAAACATTGAAATGTTTCGATGGGGTATCCTGGTATTGCTAGTAATGCCTCTTCCAGATTCACGACTGTAACCGTATAATTCTTTGCCACCTCTCCAAATCCCTTCTTATGTCTTTAGTCTTTACCTTCTGCACACCCCTTTAGGCCAAATGGTTTTCTTCCTTCCCTACCGTTCGGCACCAGCCTATGGTTTGGAAGAAGACTATCCAAGAAGCATAATGGGTGTACTGTCCCAATGATAGGAACACTCGCAATGCGAGAGAAGGTGAAGATAAAAGACAACCGAATGAACTTAATTCCTATTTCTCCTGGACCAGAATCCATCCCCGAACTGGAACAAGTTCCTTTCGAGTTCGTATATAACCATACGATGGAGTATCCAATAAACTGTGGATCTTCGTAGTGATACGGAGTGTCCTGGAGAAATACAAAGGTGATTTAGGATTGGCGAAGAAATACTTGGTTTGGTCGTGAATATCTGTTGCAATTTACTTTGCCCTCTTACTAATCCCTTGATTTGTCTTAACTTAATACCTTCTGTACACCATCGTTAGGCTAATTGGTTTTCTTCATTCCCTACCGGTCGGCACCAGCCTAAGGTTTGGAAGAAGACTATCCAATTTGCGTAATAGGTGTACTATCTCCTAAACCAAGGAGTACTCGCAACCTGAGAGAAGGTAAAAGGAAAAGACAACTGAATAATCCTATCCGTTTTCTCCAGAACCGGAAACCATCCTCGAATAAATTCTTTCGAGTTCGTATCTAACCATACGATGGTTTTGTCCAATGGAAGTGGACGTTCGTAGTAATACGGGGTGTCCTGGAGAAAAGGGTAAAAGTAGGAGTGGCAATGAGGTTCGCAACTCTGACAATCCAAAAGCCAGTGTTTAAGAAGGTTCGGTTAACTTGGTCACTGAGTCATAGTCTTAGGGTCGGGTCAATGGTCGCTGCCGAAGAGAGAGAGAAAAGAAACACTCAGCGTGCACTCTAACCTAGATCAGAATGGTTACCAATTTATCTAATCAGGAAACCTCCCACTGTACCGTCAAATTCTCCTCCAAACCTAAAAGAAGAATTAGTCGGGAACACCCGAGGAGTAAACCAACTCATCAGTGGGAATCGGGATCCAACTCTCAATCGCATGACAACGTGACGGAATCCGCTCACGGTGTCACACTCCAGAAGGTATGCGCATATCTGGCAAGTTTCAGTTCTTTTGAAACTCCCGATGTGATTTCTTCCCCATGCTCTTATGACCTTGACTTTGGCCAACATATCATAAGTCACATGTCAAGTTCTACCCGTCATTCTCCAGGTTAATTTGAATCCACCCGTACATACCCTTGACTTTGGCCAACATGGCAGTACGACTGTTCCAAACCAACGCATCTATCTATGCTGCATATGAATACTCAATAGCTACCAATCACTGTGCCTTAACTTTGGCCAACATACACAGCTTGAATACTATTGACCACCCATATGAAACGACGGAGGGCTACGAATGGTTTCTGGCGAAAACCTTTAACGTAATGAACTTGATATCGTTGAAGGAACCGGATAGCTTTTAAAAATATAGTGACGAAAACCATTGCTAAAGAGGTCACTCCCGGTGAAGGGATCTCGGCTCTTTCCCCGTAGAATGAGGTGCAGGATATTCCAACTGAATACCACGGTGCAAAGCAAAAGTAATCGGCTATAGTGAAGTTAATGCTCTGACGCAAACTTTTTGTCCAAGGGGTCACTCCCGGTGAAGGGATCTCGGCCCTTGCCTCGTCGACTGAGGAGCAGGATATTCCAACTGAATACCACGATGCAAAACAAAAGTGAACGTCCTTGCAATAACAGCTTTTTGAAAAGTGTTCCAACAACATCAGATTAGGTTTGTTTTTAACTTGCATTGATCCGAATCAACGCAGTCCCATCAATTGATCACACCACAAAGAACGAAAATAATATGATGTACGTATATGCCATCCGCATTCGCCACTGGGTCCCGTCATTACCCGTTAGGTTAGCTAACTAACGACAGAGCGGGGACTGGACTAGCGCGGATGCAAAACATATACAACATCTACTAATATATATACCAATATATTATATTCGCTCAAGGCGTGATAAGAAATGCAACATCACAGAAAATGTACAGCATCACAGAAACAATACAGATATCTGGGATCCCCGGGTTTCACAGAGCCACTACTGAAACCCGATGTTCCCCTGGTCGTGTGGATAGCCTGTGCAATGAAATCCTAGACCCCTACGGGCGCGGCAAGTTACCCGCCAAAACCTGAAGCGAGGCAGCCCCCTTCAGCAGCGTGAATAGACCACCCAGCACTTCACGGAATCCGGTAACTTGGGCACCCCTCCTGGGTCAACCTGTACCCCCTACGAGTGCGGCGAATAGCCCGCCAATCCTAGAGCGAAGCCCCCTCCGTCTCAATGCCATGAGATGCGGGATTGTTGCCCTCTAGAACCCGGCTATCCGTGCACCCCTCCGCGGGGTAATCCTAGTACAGAAAGTAAAATATACATACAACGGGTACATCGACCGCAACCTGGCCGTCCCCCAAAATAATAATACAAACAGGCAGTGACGGCAGTCCACATGTCGGACGCTCGCCCCGCAATATCAAATGTACATAATACAACAGAACTGTGCTAGCATTGCATCCAGGCTATCCCCCACGACCGATCCGCAACATCACAGCAAAAACAGAACATCAACGTGAAAGTCACGTTCGCAAATCCGTCGAACCGGGCTATAGCAGTTAGACATGATTTACCGATCGAGTGACATTCACGGTCGCAGATATAATGTAAATACTGTGAAATAATGTGTTTAAAAATATCCGATCGATCAAAATATAACAAGTGGGCCCCAAGTACTACTGTAGCACATCAAGAAAATCTGGGCCCAATATTAACATTCCAAAACCCTAAAATCACCCCAGAAGCCCACTGGAGAAATTTGGCCCATTGATCTTTACATACTGCGGTGGAACCGCGGCCCAAGGTGGGTTTTGGCCGCGGTTCCGCGCTCCGCTTGATGGATCAATGACCCGAATTTTTCCAGAATCCTTATAACTTCCTGTACATTACTTTTATACAACCTGAAAAAAATTTCGAGACTGAAAAAAAACAACAGAAAACTGTCGTGGGTGATATTGGGTTTTCGGAACATTTCTTCGATCGGAATTGTAAAACACATTAAGGAAAGCTAGACTAAGTTAATGGCGAGGCTCTGATACCACTGTAAGTGCACGGCGGCGTCCCGGCCGTCAATCCGACGGCCAAATACGGAAGCGGTGATAAACTTTAATTTTTACTTGAACTGGCAAACCGCCGCGCACTAAAACCCGGATCGAACCATTAATTAGTCCTAGCTAACTATAAGATAGGGAATAGAGATATACCGACTGATCCAAGTCCTCCGGTCTTCTCGTCACCGTCCCGATCTCCTGCGGAAGCTCCGGTCTCCACCTCGTCGCCGGAAGTGCACCACATCGCCTACTTCTTTTACGGGCTCCCACCTCAATGCCGAGGCAACTCGGGCACAAAGCCGGCTACTCGACGTGCCCAAGATTCGCTGTAGAATATGTAGTGTACAAGTCTCATTTGGGGTTAATAGAGGTGCCATTTTAGTGGAGGGATGATACAAGAAATATGTGGAGGAGCTTTGGGGATTTTGGAACATGAAATGAACAAAACCCCACACCCAAAAATGTTGGACAACCCCCCTAATGGAATGGCCGGCCAAGACAATATGAGAATGAGAGAGAGAGAGCCAAACTCAAGAGGGTTGAATCAAATCAATAATGCAAGGTGGAGTGTCATGGAAAAAGCAAGTGATGATGAGAGGCAATGATCACTCCCAAAACCAATACACTACCAACTAATCATCAACAACCATGATGCTTACAAAGTCAAGCCATCATGAAGCTAGAAGTCAAGGTCAATGAGAGACTATCATGATACAACAATAAGCAAAGAACCCCTCCACAAACACTTATTTGCAACAATGCAAATAAGCCCTCCTCCACCAATCTTCGGCCAATGAATGGAACAATGGAAATCGGCCGAAACGGAAAGCAAACTGGCAACTCCAGAAAACTGGTCCCGTAATAAATTACAGGAAAACCCCGATACTGTGCATACACACCCGCATCTGTATTTCGACCGAAATACAAATGCAGTGAGACAAAATCTACACTGTACTATACTAGGATCCGGCTTAAACCAAAGCCGGCTAGTAATATCCGTTCGATCCTGATCCGTGCAATACCGCACGTATCTGATCAAACCCTGCCATATACCCATACGGCCTATAGTACAAACTGTCCGATCCTGATCCGTGCAATACCGCACGTATCTTATCGGACCTTGCCATATCTCCATACGGCCTCTACAACCTTTCGCCCGAAAGCCGAGTAACTGAATGTGGGGGACTCTAAAGACTCGTCAACACCTTGGTTATGGATTTAACCACTAGCACGTTAGAGGTATAAGCCAATACATAACGGGCTACCAGGTATTGACCAAAAGGGATGTCTGTGAGCGAACTCAGCCTGACAACCCTACTGAGCCTGTCAGTGACAATATCCGTACAGTCCGGTCCGTTCGTCTATGAGCATCGCATGGCGGGCCTAGGGGGTTGGTAAAAGTCAGACCCCCAAAAGCGGTACAAGTCGTGTCGGAGTATAGCCCAGAACACCCTGAGATACTACTGGAATACCTACCAGTAAATCTCCTTGCCTCGGCCGAGGGCTTCGTGTAATGGCTCTCCTAGACACAGCACGTCCTCACCCCCAATACCGGGAGAGACGAACCCCTGAAGATACGCTCACTGCCTCCATATGGCTCGGGACTGTACCCAACTAAAACCTGTTTGCATGACTCCTTTGAGCCGTGGTAGGGTAGTAATCAAAGTACAGTGGGAACTCACACAAGACAAATGACGATCCCCAGGTCGATGAACTAACCTGTACACATGTCACCAGGGAA
This sequence comes from Agapanthus africanus, assembly GCA_030015575.1. NCBI lineage: Eukaryota > Viridiplantae > Streptophyta > Magnoliopsida > Asparagales > Amaryllidaceae > Agapanthus > Agapanthus africanus. Next base: position 372,148,158 of record JASDDO010000001.1, read on the forward strand.
CTGCCAACTGACGTCTGGTATATGACCAACTGGCATATTCCCGGCGAGTCCTGTCCGGTGTACTCATAACCCAATGAGCACCTGTATACATCTTAGGTGATCCAACTGACACCAGTGGCTTGTGAGACCGGCCACCGCCCCTCGTCGGGGTCTCGACTGTATACACTAGTCTACTCTGGAGTATCGATGCCCTGTCTCGAAACTCTCACGACTAGGGACCATTTAAGGATATGCTTATAGACCCCAGCTCCCACTTATATGATCGCCCTCATACTGCTGGTGGTCAAGCAAGAATCCTAAGGGCTCTACCAACGTGTAATAGCGACCTGTAAGGTCACCTAAAGCAGTACACGATGATAAAGGTAAACCAGATAGCATACTATCATCTCGAGTAAGACTGTCCTACCGGGATAGGTCCTCCCTCAATCATTGCAATCACGTACCTGTGACCCAATAATTGACTCTGAGGGCACTATCTCCAACAGGATGTGCATACATACATACATACATACATCATCTATCATAGTTGATTACACATGGAAAATGGTGGCAATATAATACTCACACCATGGATTAAATATATGGATAATTATTTAATTTGTGTTAAAAACAAAATGGAAATAGAAAGGATAATTCATGGCTAGTTTCTACATCCTTCTTAAACCTAACCATGCTCACCTACTCCTAACCATGAGTTAACCTTCTCTATGTGTTTTAAACTCAAGTTAAATAATATCTTTATCATCTAACCATGGTTTGAGATGAGGATAAGAAAATATATATAGATATATTTCCTTTTTCTCCATAAGAGTTATCTTTTTCACTCTTGTTAAAAAGTATAGCCATCATCTTCTTCCTCCTTCTTCACTTGGTCTCTAGACTTTTGTAGTGAGCAAATTAGATAACAAGATTGGATTTTGAAGTGAGAATAAGAACCACAACATCATTCTACACAAGTTTAGCCCACTTGTTTAGAGTGTTATCTTCATTTCTCCTTTTGAAAAGTGAAGTTGCAAGCTTGGACTAGGAGCTTCGGGTGGATCGTCGTGGACACTAGGAGACTCCAAGCGAACCCTCCTCCAACCCTCAAGTGGCCAAGGAGTCTAGCGTAGGGAGCTACAAAGGTTGTACTCTCAAAACCCTAGCATTTCTTTCATGTGATGATGTGTAGTTCTTGAAACCCTAATTTTTCTAGGATCGATCCTTTGTATGTTAACTTAGCACCCTAAAAATTCAATCTCTGGTACATGTGATGCTTCCAAACCCTTCATGAGGTGCTAGGTAAACCTTTCATGACTGTCTCATCAATGATGAGCCGTCACCTTAATTTTGTGATCAGTCGAAAATATTGCTGTCACGTCCCGAAAGTACGGAATATGACCGGTACTTAAACTACGAACGTCTCGAGGCGTACGTAATCTAAGTAAACCGAAAACCCAGAAATCCAAACCAAGAAAAGTAGTAGAGTGAAAGAAAACCAATTAAAACAAGTGGTTTCAATAGCATAAGCCGAATTATGCGGTTTAAAAAAAACATCAAACATTTCCCGAAAATTTCGGCAGAGTCTCCTTTGTAAAAACTGGCCCCCAAACGGGATATAACATGAATAGTATACGAAATCAAAAAGGCATCCCCAAGCGGGAGCTAGCTCTTCGTCAATCGACGGTCACAACCACACAAGCAATATAATATACAACGCCAAGGGCGAGGATCAAAACTCAAAAGGAAACTCAAAACCACCAGAAATCCACAGAAATATAACGCGCGACTCTAAGGTCGAAAGAATAAACATCACTGGACTCTATCTCTGAAATAAATACATGTTTGGTTGATGGAACTTCCAGATACAACAGAATAATGATATACAAGATATATAATGGGGGTACGATATAAGTAAACCCACCTACTAGCAAGTCACCCGGAAATGGGAAGCAGTGCCAGCAAAGCCGTAATGAAACCTGTACGGCAAAACCTGCAAGAAACTGGGGCACAACGGGGGTGAGTTGCCAACTCGTGAATAGAAAAACATCTACGGAAAGAAATCGCATAAATAACGCAACCTAGGTCAATGATCATAATATATCCTCAATTATATATATAACATGCAGCCTATGACAAAGGCTAGGGTAAATATCTAACCCGAGTGTAATCTCATGTGCCCGTGTCAGTGCCTCAGGTAGCAATATATCATATGAATGAGGTATGAATGCATGAAAACAGAATACATGTAAATGAAGAAACTGGTCTCATAATTTAGTGAGATTTCTTTTGTATTTTTTAAAATGAGGTATCATAATGAAATCAGCATAAAACAGTGCCTAGCATCGGCACAAAACGTAATCCCAATATCTTGATATCTCTGTATCACAGTCTCTGTACCTCAATATCTCGAAATCTCAATGTCTCAATCACAATATCTAAGGCGCCGTCAGTCCAGACCTGCCCCTACCATCCATCTCAAGACCACGACGGTATCCTCCGGATATCCAACGCGTCGGGTAATATCACCGGTCGGTAGTGCTCCCCTGCCAGGCTCAACGTCAACAACACGATCCTCTTGCCCCGGGATACTGCACCTGGCCCACCATGTACCCAAAACGGTTCCTCCACTCTTCGAATCGGGTCTCGAAATCCATCAGCAAACTCATGGTGGACGACTCATACATCATGGGAAAACCGCACTTTTTATTTGAAAGAGAGGGAAGAAGCTTATACAAGTTTTGCGGTTTTCCCCCAAATCCAAAAAATCTCATAGAAATCCGAATCCAAATCATCAATAGCATATAAACCCATGAATATAGGCATAAGAATCCATGAATACGGCATAACAATGAATAACAGTATGCATGAAGTGACAAGTAATAACTACAATATCTAAGCTGGCATATAAGGTAAGTACAGTAATATTATGTCAAACTACTAGCTATCAAGTTAAGTTAAGCAATAATATTTTCTAAGGTGTACGTGACATGGCAATTACCGATGAAGATGTGTGTGAGCCGGCAAGTAAGTGTACGTGGTACATACGCATCATCGGTAATGGTGCTGGTGTTCTAACAGCATAATGTCAACAATGCAATATGAAATAACAATGTAAGTATACGATGCAGAGCGAGCAACCAAAATGAGCGGGAGCTAAATATTAAACAATGGTGCCATTTGAAATAACACGAATCGTGGGGTTTTGAAAATAAGGGCTACGGTGTTTTTATGAAAAGATACGTCTTTTGAAATATCCGTAGGATCACTTGGGCTGTCTTTTAAAATACCCACGATTCATTAATTTTTGATATAGGTAAGAATCGAATCTAATCTAACAACTAAACTAAACTAAAGGGCTAAGCTAACAAGCTGGACTACAGGTAAGGAAACCGCCTAACATCTGAGTCGATACATATACATACCTGTATATATATTAGTCGGTGATCCCGCCTCAATAATATCATATCCAATACCATATCTATAATCAGACATCCCAAGTCAAGAGTGCGGATCAATCATCAAAATATAGCTCGTACGTAAATCCATCGTACGGCATCCCCAAATCTGGGTACGGGTTAATATCATATTCATCACACTATTCATCTGGTATCCTTTTTATCCAAGATCATAGTCCAGGGTACTGACCTATGTCTAGTACAATACTAATATCATCAATATAGTCATGATCTGACTACTGATCGACAGTCTCGTACAAACCGATATCATCAGCACATATCATCATCAAGGGGTATACATCGCCCAATACGGTCTAGTATCAATATCCTAGCATATCATATCTCATATCACGATCACATGTCGACCATTTTATTTATAGCACTATTCACCCGTATCGTTGTTCAAAGACCCGCTATAACATCAGGACGTATCTCAAATACGAATCCTGCCATATCACCGATATCACAACCTCAACACAAATCTCATCGACTCATCTCAAACCCAAGTATCATCCTCAAATCCGTATGTGAACACATAGTCCCATACCCATGTGAACACATAACTATATATTCCCGAATAAGCACAAATGAAAGAAGAAAGTATGCAAGTATGGGTGGTTGTGTGCATGTGTGGTGCGACCACTACTCTAGGGTTTCGCGACACTAAATCATCCAAGAACACCAAATATCCATATTATCATCAATATACTCAAACAAAATATAATCAATATATATTTGTGTGTATACGTATTCGTATACATCACCACAAACTGTGGGGGTGCTATACGCCATCCACCCGACTTCTCCCCGTAGATATAAATCTACTCACCTGGTCCTCGCTCGCCGGTGCCGACGTCACCACGCGCTTGCTTGTCGTCTCGAAGTCCACATGGGTACCTACATATCATATCGCACCGTATCGCATTAAAATCCGACTCATGATCAAAACGACACACGAAACCCACATAGGTCAAAACCTATGGTTGCTTTCACAAAAACCCAAAATTCACTTTAAAAACCATTATTCCGAAAATCTAGCAAGCACAAATTACCCGTTTTAGTACAAAACTCGACGTTTGAACAAATTTAATGGCCATAATACTTATTAAACAACTTAAATAAGTCATAAAAACCATTTCCATTATTTAATCTTATTAAATTTCTTTAGCCCCAAAATTCTAGTTTACAATATACCCAAATTTTAACAATTTTATAGCAAAAATGCACAAACAACAATTTAGCTAGGATTTTCATGAACTAAAGAAATTAAACCACACTTAATAATGTTAATGAAGTCAATAAAAACCTAATTACATTTTTCTCTTAATCAAATTCAAGGTTTACAAAAACCTAATTTGCAATTTAAGCAATTTGGACAAATTACATATAACAAGTGCAATTTAATCAACCAAACTAGGTTTTACATACATTAAGATGTTAAACTAAACCTTGCATCCCTAATGATATGATAAAATCCCTAATTGAAATCACAAACCCTTACTATATTTTTCAAAACATTCAATTAATCCAAAACTATTAACTAATTATGCTAGATTTAAAGTATTCAAACAACAATTAGACATAAGGTTAAGAATTTACCCCCACAATCATCTTGAAATCTAGCACAAATCTAGCCTCCCAAACATGCTTCCCTTCACCAAGATCCATACTAAAATGGTCAAGTAAAAATGGGTAGGGATTAGATTTTGATTTTGTGGAATTTTTGAAGCATTTTGGATGATTTTTTGATGGAATTTTGAAGAGAAAAGAGAAGAAGAAATGGAGGGGGGCTGCTGCTGCTGGTTTCAACAGAGGAAGAGGGGGGAAAAGGTGAGGGGATGATGCCAAAAGATCCAAGTCAAAGCCCCTCCCAATTACCATAATACCCCCACCTACTTTACTATATATAAAAACCTTATTTTAACCCATTTCTCACATGATTTAAGGTCAAAAAGAGAAAAATAAAATTCTTGGGCTGCTACAATAGTGTGGGGCCGGCCAATGGGAGTGAGTGTGAGTGTGAGAGACTTTACAAAAAAATTCTATGCAAAAAGACCCCCCACAATACCATATTTGCAAGTTTTAGTTCAAAATAACTATATTTTTGTTTTCCATAAAATAAATCAATTAAAACTTGAAATAAAATACTAAAAAATTATATTACAACTAGATTTTAATTAACATGATTTTAAAGATTAAAATGAGCCCATTTAAATTTGTATTTATTGCTAATTTAATGTATTTTCTTACCGGCTTAAAATAATATTAAAATAATTAATTTCGGAAAAATTTTCAGAAAATTTGAAATTTCAGCAGTGGATCAATAAACACCAAATACTAGCAATTACATAGCTAGAATATGTATATTTAATTTTATAATAAAGATATTTGCATTTTGACTTTTTACAGAAAACCCCCTTATTTAACCGTTTTTTCGAAATTTCACCGAAACGATTTTCAAAACGTTACAATCTTCCCCCCTTAAAGAAATTCGGTCCTCGAATTTAAATTAAAACTCCCTCCAAATACTAAAACATCTAAGCAAAACCATCAAGTCGTCGGGGCTCCGAAATCGTAAATACATAAAACAAATCGTAGCGCAGCGCATGCGCATGAAAAATGAGCATATAACTCAAATCAAAACTCCGTCAAGCATCCCGCAATCATCGGAGTCATGGGGAAGACATCAATGCCAAATCCAAAGCAAAACCAATATGATATAACTCGAAACTATACATGTAAATATCGAATCTATATATGTAAGTATCTGAAGGAAATGCATGCTAAATCTCTTTAAGTCGCTGTGCATCGCGTATAACACTGCACAGTGGCGGACGTCTATCATAAGAAAATAACTATATACATATATACCTTTGTTTGAAATATACGTTCCGCCGTTTTGGAAACAATTTAGAAGGGTCTACTTGTTTTAAACATTTCGTGTCATATCAGACACGTAGATAAATACTGAGGCTATAGCTCGCTTTTTGGAAATCTCTTCAATAACTATCAATGCATGCAAAATATATTCAGGTACTGTCCTCTGACTAGTCCTGCTTAGTATGAAAACACATCGCAATTATCATAAAAAAATATACTGCTCTATAAGAAATCAATCCAAAAATACGCGTATGAATACTACGTGCGTCTGGTGCGCACGACAATCAAAATCCATATACGTGCCATATAAGTGCACAGAAACAAGATCTGAGTGCATCGGGTGTGCACAAAGCATCTGTCGTAGGCAACATGTATGCCTGACAGCAAAATCAGGTGCATCTGACATGCACGAAAAAAATCTCGATTTAGTGCATCTGGTGTGCACCAAAATCGCATCTCAAGACATGCGCTCAACATGCGCGAAAACCCAAAACCAGGGGCATCCATCATGCACGAAATCATGAAATCCAATATCAAGCGCCGAACATGCGCAAAATCAAATCAGGTGCACAAGGTGCACAAAACAAATACCGAGTATCACAATCGAAATCGAAGTCCAGTTCATCTAAGTGCACAAAAGGCGTATCACTGCACTGCAAGCATATATAAACCATACAAAGTTCAGGAACCAAATCGTGTGCGTGCATATACACAAAATCAACTCAAATGTCTAAAACCGTAAAATCACAAACATGTGAAAGCAAAGCACGGAAACGATATCAAGTGCAACACTGTGCAAAGATCGTAAATCCTCAATCATCAAAATCAAATCATAAGAATAAATCACCCAAAACATCGAAATCAATAATGGCGGAATAGTACCGCTCAAGTGCATCCTCTAAGAATCTCAGGCCAACTGTCGCGGTCACTAGTGGGACGTCTCATCGATGATCATGAACTCTGGCCTGCTGGTGTGCGTAACAATGACCACTCCTGGGTCAAGGTCTTCACTGTGAATTACCAATCTCTCGGTCCATCGGCTCATCGGCCCTGTCAGGTGTGCTAACGGGGATGATTCCGTTCTGGCACTTCTCTGGTCATCTCTCGGTCAATCATCGCGACCACTCGTAAGACAGCATATCACTGGCGTCGGCCTCTGGCTCTCTGAATGTACGTGACACATCTGATCCTGGGTGCAAGTATCATTGCAGCAGTGTCCTGGAAGGAATCCTGCTCACGGTCTCTTCCATGTCTCGTCTCAGCCAACTGTCCGGAAGTCATCGTCCTTTCCTATATCTGCATCTTGCTCTGGAACGACTGCATACTCATCGCGACTCCTTCTGGAAGGTAAATCCAAGTACCATGCCTCGGCATGCGCATCGCATCTCTGATGTCGGCGGAGTGGAACGTAGTCTCATCAAGATCTCGTACGAACCTCTTACTCCACTTTTCTCTAACGTCGACTGCTTCGGACTCGTCTCGTCGTGGCTGCATGGACTGAGCTCCAACGGCTATCCTCGTATCTGGAGTCTCCCAAGAATGCATCTCACCACCTAGCATCCGATTGAAGTCGAACCATCCGATTAATTCGTCAGAACCTCATAATCCCCCAAAAGCTCAACATCTTGGGTACAGTTTAACAGTATTGAGTACGTACCACAGCATCGATGGTCCAACCGTAGAAGGGCAAACCCAAGCCTCACTAATGGCGCCGTGGAACTGCCGCAAACCCGAAGGTTCAAAGGCTTTCACACGGTCATTATGTCGAGTTAGGGTTTCATTTTTCTAGAGGGTCCATAGAATTGCCTGCATGTCTTTCCGAATACTTTAAACTTGGAATAATAGGTTTCTGACATTCGATCGTCTCTGTCGACTCTCAACGTCTCCGCGTGAAATCGTCTCTTGCTGGAATCAATCTATCTGATGACCTCTCATCGGGTAGGCGAACGAACCACATGTCCTAGTCATTCATCCTCGGGTGACTAGCGACCTTCTATCATCTCTTAGTACAACCTGTACTGCAATAGCTCCAACATATGGGGCGATATCTCGTCGCTCGTAGCAACAACTGGCTCACTCGTCTGCACGCTGAACAGTGCCTCAATCATCATGAGTAAGCAATACACCAACGGTCATCAAAATCTGGCTGGCCTCTATCATTGGCTCAATCCTCTAGTGTCGATCAGCACATCCGAGTAACCTTATAAAGGCGATCCGCCAAACGCTCGTGGCGCGGAAACACAGTAAAAAGACATATCTCTGTAATCGTGTGTCGCCGGAATTTCGCCCTGGTCAGTCCTCGTTCGTGACGAGCTCGTGCTGACCGCAACTCTAGCTGTAGCTCTCCCTGCCCGTAATCGTGGCAGCAAACCGCAACTGGTACCGATGAGGCTAGATCAGGAATGAATATGATACTGAGCAAAGAAATGTATATCCTAAGGCTCCTTAAGTGGAGTAGCGTATCGTAAGTATGCCGCGGAACATATCCACGGTATGTCACTCTACTTTAGTCACCTATTCCATCAACCAAGGGTCATCCTACGCTCCGAAGGTAAAACCTAACGCTCTGATACCAACTTTGTCACGTCCCGAAAGTACGGAATATGACCAGCACTTAAACTACGAACGTCTCGAGGCGTACGTAATCTAAGTAAGCCGAAAACCCAGAAATCCAAACCAAGAAAAGTAGTAGAGTGAAGGAAAACCAATTAAAACAAGAGGTTTCAATAGCATAAGCCGAATTATGCGGTTTAAAAAAAACATCAAACATTTTCCGAAAATTTCGGCAGAGTCTCCTTTGTAAAAACTGGCCCCCAAACGGGATACAACATGAATAGTATACGAAATCAAAAAGGCATCCCCAAGCGGGAGCTAGCTCTTCGTCAATCGACGGTCACAACCACACAAGCAATATAATATACAACGCCAAGGGCGAGCATCAAAACTCAAAAGGAAACTCAAAACCACCAGAAATCCACAGAAATATAACGCGCGACTCTAAGGTCGAAAGAATAAACATCACTGGTCTCTATCTCTGAAATAAATACATGTTTGGTTGATGGAACTTCTAGATACAACAGAATAATGATATACAAGATATATAATGGAGGTACGATACAAGTAAACCCACCTACTAGCAAGTCACCCGGAAATGGAAAGCAGTGCCGGCAAAGCCGTAATGAAACCTGTACGGCAAAACCTGCAAGAAACTGGGGCACAACGGGGGTGAGTTGCCAACTCGTGAATAGAAAAACATCTACGGAAAGAAATCGCATAAATAACGCAACCTAGGTCAATGATCATAATATATCCTCAATTTTATATATAACATGCAGCCTATGACAAAGGCTAGGGTAAATATCTAACCCGAGTGTAATCTCATGTGCCCGTGTCAGTGCCTCAGGTAGCAATATATCATATGAATGAGGTATGAATGCATGAAAACAGAATACATGTAAATGAAGAAATTGTTTTCATAATTTAGTGAGATTTCCTTTGTATTTTTTAAAATGAGGTATCATAATGAAATCAGCATAAAACAGTGCCTAGAATCGGCACAAAACGTAATCCCAATATCTCGATATCTCTGTATCACAGTCTCTGTACCTCAATATCTCGAAATCTCAATGTCTCAATCACAATATCTAGTGCGCCATCAGTCCAGACCGGCCCCTACCATCCATCTCAAGACCACGACGGTATCCTCCGGATATCCGACGCGTCAGGTAATATCACAGTCGGTAGTGTTCCCCTGCCAGGCTCAACGTCAACAACACGATCCTCTTTTCCCGGGGTACCACACCGGGCCCACCATGTACCCGAAACGGTTTCTCCACTCCTCGAATCGGGTCTCGAAATCCATCAGCAAACTCATGGTGGACGACTCATACATCATGGGAAAACCGCACTTTTTATTTAAAAGAGAGGGAAGAAGCTTATACAAGTTTTGCAGTTTTCCCCCAAATCCAGAAAATCTCATAGAAATCCGAATCTAAATCATCAATATCATATAAACCCATGAATATAGGCATAAGAATCCATGAATACGGCATAACAATGAATAACAGTATGCATAAGAGACAAGTAATAACTACAATATCTAAGCTGGCATATAAGGTAAGTACACTAATATTATGTCAAACTACTAGCTATCAAGCTAAGTTAAGCAATAATATTTTCTAAGGTGTACGTGACATGGCAATTACCGATGAAGATGTGTGTGAGCCGGCAAGTAAGTGTACGTGGTACATACGCATCATCGGTAATGGTGCTGGTGTCCTAACAGCATAATGTCAACAATGCAATATGAAATAACAAAGTAAGTATACGATGCGGAGCGAGCAACCAAAATGAGCGGGAGCTAAATATTAAACAATGGTGCCATTTGAAATAACACGAATCGTGGGGTTTTGAAAATAGGGGCTACAGTGTTTTTATGAAAAGATACGTCTTTTGAAATATCCGTAGGATCCCTTGGGCTGTCTTTTAAAATACCCACGATTCGTTAGTTTTTGAAATAGGTAAGAATCGAATCTAATCTAACAACTAAACTAAACTAAAGGGCTAAGCTAACAAGCTGGACTACAGGTAAGGAAACCGCCTAACATCTGAGTCGATACATATACATACCTGTATATATATTAGTCGGTGATCCCGCCTCAATAATATCATATCCGATACCATATCTATAATCAGACATCCCAAGTCAAGAGTGCGGATCAATCATCAAAATATAGCTCGTACGTAAATCCATCGTACGGCATCCCCAAATCTGGGTACGGGTTAATATCATATTCATCACACTATTCATCTGGTATCCTCTTTATCCAAGATCATAGTCCAGGGTACTGACCTATGTCTAGTACAATACTAATATCATCAATATAGTCATGATCTGACTACTGATCGACAGTCTCGTACAAACCGATATCATCAGCACATATCATCATCAAGGGGTATACATCGCCCAATACGGCCTAGTATCAATATCCTAGCATATCATATCTTATATCACGATCACATGTCGACCATTTTATTTATAGCATTATTCACCCGTATCGTCCTTCAAAGACCCGCTATAACATCAGGACGTATCTCAAATACGAATCCTGCCATATCACCGATATCACAACCTCAACACAAATTTCATCGACTCATCTCAAACCCAAGTATCATCCTCAAATCCGTATGTGAACACATAGTCCCATACCCATGTGAACACATAACTATATATTCCCGAATAAGCACAAATGAAAGAAGAAAGTATGCAAGTATGGGTGGTTGTGTGCATGTGTGGTGCGACCACTACTCTAGGGTTTCGCGATACTAAATCATCCAAGAACACAGAATATCCATATTATCATCAATATACTCAAACAAAATATAATCAATATATATATGTGTGTATACGTATTCGTATACATCACCACGAACTGCGGGGGTGCTATACGCCATCCACCCGACTTCTCCCCGTAGATATAAATCTACTCACCTGGTCCTCGCTCGCCGGTGCCGATGTCGCCATGCGCTTGCTTGTCGTCTCGAAGTCCACATGGGTACCTACATATCATAACGCACCGTATCGCATTAAAATCCGACTCATGATCAAAACGACACACGAAACCCACATAGGTCAAAACCTATGGTTGCTTTCACAAAAACCCAAAATTCACTTTAAAAGCCATTTTTCCGAAAATCTAGCATGCACAAATTACCCGTTTTAGTACAAAACTCGATGTTTGATCAAATTTAATGGCCATAATACTTATTAAACAGTTTAAATAAGTCATAAAAACCATTTCCATTATTTAATCTCATTAAATTTCTTTAGCCCCAAAATTCTAGTTTACAATATACCCAAATTTTAACAATTTTATAGCAAAAATATACAAACAACAATTTAGCTAGGATTTTCATGAACTAAAGACATTAAACCACACTTAATAATGTTAATGAAGTCAATAAAAACCTAATTACATTTTTCTCTTAATCAAATTCAAGGTTTACAAAAACCTAGTTTGCAATTTAAGCAATTTGGACAAATTACATATAACAAGCGCAATTTAATCAACCAAACTATGTTTTACATACATTAAGATGTTAAACTAAACCTTGAATCCCTAATGATATGATAAAATCCCTAATTGAAATCACAAACCCTTACTATATTTTTCAAAACATTCAATTAATCCCAAACTATTAACTAATTATGCTAGATTTAAAGTATTCAAACAACAATTAAACATAAGGTTAAGAATTTACCCCCACAATCATCTTGAAATCTAGCACAAATCTAGCCTCCCAAACATGCTTCCCTTCACCAAGATCCATACTAGAATGGTCAAGTAAAAATGGGTAGGGATTAAATTTTGATTTTGTGGAATTTTTGAAGCATTTTGGATGATTTTTTGATGGAATTTTGAAAAGAAAAGAGAAGAAGAAATGGAGGGCTGCTGCTGGTGGTGGTTTTAGCAGAGGAAAAGGGGGAAAAAGGTGAGGGGGTGATGCAAAAATATCCAAGTCAAAGCCCCTCCCAATTACCATAATACCCCCACCTACTTTACTATATATAAAAACCTTATTTTAACCCATTTCTCATATGATTTAAGGTCAAAAAGAGAAAAATAAAATTCTTGGGCTGCTACAATAGTGTGGGGCTAGCCAAGGGGAGTGAGGGTGAGTGTGAGAGACTTTACAAAAAAATTCTATGCAAAAAGACCCCCCACAATACCATATTTGCAAGTTTTAGTTCAAAATAACTATATTTTTGTTTTTCATAAAATAAATCAATTAAAACTTGAAATAAAATACTAAAAAATTATATTACAACTAGATTTTAATTAACATGATTTTAAAGATTAAAATTAGCCCATTTAAATTTGTATTTATCGCTAATTTAATGTATTTTCTTACCGGCTTAAAATAATATTAAAATAATTAATTTCGGAAAAAATTTCAGAAAATTTGAAATTTCAGCAGTGGCTCAATAAACACCAAATACTAGCAATTACATAGCTAGAATATGTATATTTAATTTTATAATAAAGATATTTGCATTTTGACATTTTACAGAAAACCCCCTTATTTTACCGTTTTTTCGAAATTTCACCGAAACGATTTTCAAAACGTTACAATTGCATTTTTTAACACGTCAATTTCCCTATTATTTGCATTCATCTAGAAGTGTTCGGTATTAATATTGCACATATTAGCAAAACAGCTGTAAAATACCAGAATACCTGTGTTATACTTTAAAACTGGCATTTTAAGGGAAATTGAGTGTTTATCATGGCATTGCATCATCCTGGTATAGCGCAACACTTGTTTCGAAGTCTGTGCAGGAAATTCCAGGAGAAAAGCCAAATCTGTGAAAATAATGCTGATAAAATACGCCAACTCAGAAACTAGAAATCTGGAAGTGATCAAGGACTCATTATCAGATTAGATATATCAGCAAACTACCATGAGGTCAACACAAAGCATGTAAGGAAAATTGAAGCAGAGAGGAAGCCGTACGGCCGCGGATCCGCGGCCAGAGAAGGCATATTCCGCGGATCCGCGGTCACGTGACTGAGACAACATCAAAGCTTCACTGCAGAATTATTCTCTCAAGTTTTACACCTCAGCAAGCTATGACAAATTCCAGAATTCTCTAGAGTCTTCTGCCAGATCGGCAAGCTCCTTGTTCAAGCTAAACTTCCAAACTTCCAAAGCAAGCTTCCCCCTTAACTACCTTAAAGCCTAGAAGCTTCCCCCTTAACTACCTTAAAGCCTAGAAGCTTCTCCCTAACTACCAAGCTTATAAGGGAAGCAAACCTAATCCAAGCTTACAAAGGAAGCTAACCATTCTTAAGGCTATAAAAGGGACCCTAGGCTTCACTTCTAAAGGTTGTTCATTCTAACACCAATTCTTTAATACAAGTTGAGTGACAGAACTTATAAACCCTAATCCCCAATTCAAAATCCAAATCCAAACTCAAGAACTTCGAGTACCAAATCAAGCATGAAGCCTTCGATCCTTTAGAAAGCGACGCCGGACTTCATCGGAGCAAGTAATCCAAGGAGATCCGCGACTCGGGGAGCCGAGCGAAGCCGAAATCAACGATCGAGTTCTTTCCTCTTGTAAATCTTGAGAGAATTGTAACGAAATTGTTGATAAATAAAGGTGAAATTCTTTTATCTTGCTTTCTTTACAATCTTGCATCATGATTCGATCTCAATTCTTGATTGTGTGTCTTGTTATGATGTTTGAGTAAAACTCCGCTCGTGGAGGAATCGAGACGATCAATAGATGATGATGTTACAAATATTAAAACGATTCTTAAGTCCTATGAGTTTGTAAACCCTAGCAAATTGAAGAATCGATGACCTAGTTTCGATGCGATGCTTTCTTGATTGTGTTCGCTCGAAATTAGGGATCCACGATCGATTCTTGAATTTACTAGAGGCTAGAATGTGAATGAAATCAACGAAAGAACAAGGGATAGATGATGAAACTTTAGTTTCCGCAAGAAATCCCTAATTCTTGTTGATCATCATCGATCTAGTATCAATTCATCGATGGATAAGAATACGTAATCAATAGATTTCATCACGTCTATAGATCCGATCGATTCCTACGAGCCTCACTTCGATTCTTGATTCTTGGATTGGAAATCATCAATTCTTAATTCTTGATTTTAATGTTTTCTTGTTAATTAGATTAGATCTAGATGATTCTTGAATTCATTTTATAAATCTTGAATTGAATTGTCTTTTTCTCTTTTCTTTAATTTTCAATTCATCTAATTCGAAATACGAACGGATTACACTTTCCCTGTGGACGATCTGCACTTACTAACGCGCTATAATCGACACCGCTATTGATTGCGGGAAAAAAAATTTTGGTTGTGATTTCTATACATTTTCTACATACACACCGAGAATTCATATCAATCAAATGGCGCCGTTGCCGGGGATAGTGCGCTAATTCGTTCGTTTTTGAAATTTGAGTTGAAAAATTTATTCCATCTATATTTTTAGATATAAATTCGCACAAATACTAAACGTGTTGTTGTGATTTGTTGTGAGAAAATCTGGAATCTGTGGAGCTGTGGAAATTTTTTTCTGAATATTCCAGAGAGCTTGAGGAGTGAACAGAAGCCTTCTGTGAAATTTTTGTGCAGATTTCTTGTTGACCAGTGGCGGATCTGCGGCATTAGCCCTCTATTGCGGCGGAAGCGCGGCTCTCCTGTAGCAACAGTGCACGAAAATTGCTCAGTAACTCTTTTACTTTCTTATCTCCTCCTAAATCTACTCCAATTAACAATTTGCTGCAGGTTTCTTTGCAAATAAATCACAGCGCCGCAAAAAGCAATAAAATTGTGCGTGTTTTGATTTTTGGTTGTTTGCATATTAATACGGAAATTAAGGGGCACGGCCAAATTCAGATTAGGTGGGGAGTTCATTACCCTTCCTAAGCCCCAAAAATCACAAACTTGCATCCTCATTACCCTCATTAACTAAAAAAGATCTAGAGATGACTCTAAGGACCGTCGCGCTCACTTAGGTCAAGAGAAGGCCCTGGGTAATTCATTGCTTATCCGCGTTTCTTTTGTGATGTCTAAGGCAAGTGTGTCTAAGGCAAGTGGTTACTTAATTAAGCCCACTACTTACGTAGTGGAGAACCTCCCACTTACCTGGCACTTACCTGGCCATAAGAGAGACAAAGAGGCAGTAGAGGATTGATCCTGCGACTTGTCTTTTGGCAATTAGGAGTGGTCTAGATCCTTGACCTAGGTGAGAACTAGACTTAGGGTTGCTTATGCATTTGTTGTGATTTGCATCATTTTTCAAAAATCCGTATCTTTGTCAAAACAAACACCACTTCATTCATTTCCCCTAATTATATTCACGCTGCCACTTGTACTAAACCCTTTAGTGCAAGATAGGCTGGACACGGGATTCTAGTGCCCGTCTTGTTCGCGTTTCTCCGATCGACCCCGAAGTCGGTATTTCTACATTTTCTTCTTCTTTACCCACCACCACACCCACTTTGATGGATCCTTCTCCATCGAACTTCTTTATGACTAATCTGCCGCCGTCCGCAGGTGCGTAGAATCCATCCCGCATCTCTCTCCAAGAGAGGTGCTATCCTATGCGAGGTCCTCTTTCGACCTGTCTCTCCATTCCACTAGCCAACGGGGACAACTTTGAAATAAAACCCCAATACATCAACCTTCTACCGAAATATCACGGTCTCGAGTCTGAAGACGCATATGCCTTTATCACCAAATTTGAAAATGTATGCGCAATGATGGGTACTTCACAGCTTTCTGTAGATGCTATGCGTCTTCGTCTTCTTCCATTTACCTTATGCGATATAGCCGAGAAGTGGCTGTATAACACTACCGCACATTCCATTTCAAACTGGGAAGAATTCGTCAAAGTATTCCTTAAGAAATTCTACCCACATCATAAGACAGCTCGAGTCCGTAGCGAAATAAATCAATTCACCCAGCTTCCAAATGAACCATTTTCAAAATGTCTTGAATGCTTCAAGGATCTGTTAGTCCAATGTCCACATCACGGAATCCCTATATGGGAACTGTGCAGAATCATATATGAGGGCATTAATCCTAACACAAAACAGACCCTTGAATTAATGTGTCAAGGCAACTTCATGACCAAAGATGATGGGGAAGCCTGGGAATTTTTAGAAGATTTCGCTGAAAAATCTTTACGGTGGGAGAGTCAATCGTTTATGGGTGGCAATAACCAATCGGATGTTTCCATAGGAGTTAGAGCTGAAATTTCAGCTATAAATAAGAAACTGGAGACTATGGAAAAAAAAATTTTAGCTGCCGTCCTAAATCAAATGTCACTCTCCAAAACTGTATGTGGATGATGTTCTGATCCATCACATCTCACGGAAGAATGTCCACTAAATTCTCCGTTTCAAGGTCATGAGCATACCAATGCTGCTTTCCAACAAAGACCTAGAAACGATCCATATTCTTCCACATACAATCCAGGTTGGAGGAATCACCCTAACTTTGCTTGGAACCAATCACAAACTCAAAACACGGTTCCAAACCAAAACAATTTCCAAAGGGCTCTTCCACCACAACAGCAACCACTTCAACTGAGTCAGCACCCCTACCAATCACAAAACTTCCAAAATCCGGCCAACACTTTTGCACCACATGAAAACTCTTTGAAATTGACCGGTACAAATAATACCTTTGCACTAGCACAAACCTTGGATACTTTCATGAAATAATCCATCCAAGGGACGGCAAAAATGCAATCTTCCTTCGATAATGTGATGAAGATCATTGTCTCTCAAAATGAGAATATTAAATCTATGGAAGAACAAATTGCACAACTAAAAGCCGAAATGAGTGCGAGAGAAAAAGGGAAACTTCCGTCTCAACCCCTACCGAATCCTGGGCATTACAATGTAAATGCCATTACAACGTTGAGATCTGGAAGAGTGCTTGACAATCACGTTGGGGAAGAGATTGATGACACTGAAAAATCTATCAATGATACCCCGGCTGAGACCTTTTCTTCCACTTCTACTTCTAATTCTGATCCCAGTTCTTCTACCCCACCACCTTCTTCCGAGCCTATTCTCCGTTTTCCCCATGGCTCGACACCTCAGCCCAGCTCTTCTAGTTCAACAAAAACGATCCCCACTGCTATTCTTAGGTCGTTCCCACCCACACGATCGTCTCCAGTGTTGGACCCGGAGCTTATTGCTAAAGCACCTTACCCGAATCGGTTAAGGGGAAACACACTGAGTCCACAAATGGTGAAGATCACTGAAATGTTTAAACAGGTTAACATTGTTGGAGATAGTGCCCTCAGAGTCAATTATTGGATCACAGGCACGTGATTGCAATGATTGAGGGAGGACCTGTCCCAGTAGGACAGTCTTACTCAAGATGATAGTATGCTATCTGGTTTATCTTTATCATCGTGTACTGCTTTAGGTGACCTGACAGGTCGCTATTGCACGTTGATAGAGCCCCTAGGATTCTTGCTTGACTGCCAGCAGTATGAGGGCGATCATATACGAGGGAGCTGGAGTCAATAAGCAAATCCTTAAAAGGTCCCTAGTCTTGGGAGTTTCGAGACAGGGTATCGATACTCCAGAGTAGACCAGTGTATACAGTCGAGACCCCGACGAGGGGCGGTGGCCGGTCTCACAAGCCACTGGTGTCAGTTGGTTCACCTAAGATGTATACAGGTGCTCATTAGGTTATGAGTACACCGGACAGGACTTGCCGGGAACATGCTAGTTGGTCTTATACCTGACGTCAGATAGCAGTTCCCTGGTGACATGTGTACAGGTTAGTTCATCGACCTGAGGGTCGTCATTTGTCTCGTGTGAGTTCCCACTGTACTTTGATTACTACCCTACCACGCTAAAAAGAGACGTGCAAACAGGTTTTAGTTGGGTACAGTCCCGAGCCACATGAAGGCAGTGAGCGGATCTTCAGGGGTTCGTCTCTCCCGGTAATGGGGGTGAGGTCGCGCTGCGTCTAGGAGAGCCATTACACAAAGCCCTCGGCCGAGGCAGGAGATTTACTGGTAGGTTTTCCAGTAGTATCTCAGGGTGTTCTGGGCTACACTCCGACACGATTTGTACCGCTTTTGGGGGTCTGACTTTTACCAACCCCCTAGGCTCGCCATGCGATGCTCATAGACGAACGGACCGGACTGTACGGATATTGTCACTTACAGGCTCAGTAGGGTGTCAGGATGAGTTCGCTCATCGACGTCCCTTTTGGTCAATACCTGGTAGCCGGTTACGTATAGGCTAATATCTCTGACGTGCTAGTGGTTAAATCCAAAACCAAGGTGTTAACGAGTCTTTAGAGTCTCCCACAGACCAGTTTCTCAAGTTTCGGGCGAAACGCTGTAGAGGCCGTATGGAGATATGGCAGGGTTCGATCAGATACGTGTGGTATTGCACGGATCATGATCAGACGGAAAATACTAGCGGGCTTTGGTTTAAGCCGGATCCTAGTATTGTACAGTGTAGATTTTGTCTCATTGCATTTGTATTTCGGTCGGAATACAAATGCAGGTATGCATATACAGTAGCAGGGTTTTCCTGTAATTTATTACGGGATCAGTTTTATGAAGTTGCCAGTTTGTTTTCCGTTTCGGCCATATTTCTTTGTATCTTTCTTTGGCTGAAGATTGGTGGAGGATGGCTTATTTGCATTTGTGCAAATAAGCATTTGTGGAGGGTGTTATTTGCACATTGTTGCTTCATGATGAGTGTAGCCTTCATTTGACTTCATAACCTCATGATTGCTTGACTTTTTCATGTGATGATTTGTTGGTGGAGTGTTGGACCGTGTTTTGTGATCATGCTTCATGATAACTCCACACACTCTCTTGCATTATTGAGATATCCCCCCTTGGACTTTCTCTCTCTCTCTTGATCACTTGTGGCCGGCCATATGGGGTGGGGCTGCCCATTATTTTTGTGAGGGATTTTTGTTCTCTTGATGCTTAAAAAATCCCACAAGTTCCATCTCCAAAACTTCATTCCTCCACCACCTCAAAAGGCAACTTCCTACAACCCCAAATGAGACATAACACTACACTATTCTATAGCAAATCTTGGGCATGTCGACTCGCCAACTTCGTGCCCGAGTTGCCTCGGTCCAGAGGTGGGAGCCCATAAAAGAAGCCGGCGATGTGGTGCCCTTCCGGCAACATGGTGGAGACCGGAGATTCCGCGGGAGGTCGGGACGACGACGAGAAGACCGAAGGACACGGATCGCTCGGTATATCTCTCTTCCCATCTTGTAGTTAGCTAGGACTAGATTAATGGCCCGATCCGGGATTTTTGTGCGCGGTGGTGCCGGTTTAAAAGTTAAAGTAAATCATTGCTTCCGCGTTTCCGGCGTCGGATTGACGGCCGGGACGCCGCCGTGCACTTACATTGGTATCTGAGCCACGCCATTAAGCTAGTCTAGCTTTGTTTAATGTGTTTACATTTCCGATCGAACAAAATTCCAAAAACCGCGTTTTCGTATGCATCAGTTTCTATCGAAATTTTTTTGGCTCCGAAAGTTTTTTCAGTATGTTGCAGAATTATATGCAGGGAATTTTAAGCATTCTGGGAAAATTTGGTCATGTGATGTCACCTTATCACCGCGGAACCACGGCCAAACCCACGCATTGGCCGCGGTTCCTCCGCAGTCTAGACTGTTCACTGTACCAAAATTTTCCAGAGAGCTTCTGAGTTCAAAATGGGGTTTTTGGAATGTTATTTTTTGGGCCCGGATTTCTTTGAGTGCTACAGTAGTGCTTGGGGCCCACTTGGTAATTTTTTATCGATCGGATATTTTAAACATGTTAGTTCACAGTATTTACATTATATTTGCGACCGTTAATGTCACTTGATCGGTAAATCCTGTCTAACTGCTATAGCCCGGTTAGACGGATTTGCGAACATGACATTCACGTTGATGTTCTGTGATTGTGCTGTGATGTTGCGGATCGGTCGTGGGGGATAGCCTGGTTGCAGTGGTAGTACAGTTTTGTTATATTATGTACATTTGATATTGCGGGGCGAGCGTCCGACATGTGGACTGTCGTCACTGCCTGTTTGTATTATTCTTTTGGGGCACGACCAGGTTGCGGTCGATGTACCCGTTGTATGTATATTTTACTTTCTGTACTAGGATTACCCCAAGGAGGGGTGCACGGATAGCCGGGTTCTAAAGGGCAACGAGCCCGCATCTCATGGCATTGAGACGGAGGGGGCTTCACTCTAGAATTGGCGGGCTATTCGCCGCACTCGTAGGGGGTATAGGTTGACCCAGGAGGGGTGCCCAAGTTACCGGATTCCGTGAAGTGCTGGGTGGTCCATTCACGTTGCTGAAGGGGGCTGCCTCGCTTCAGGTTTTGGCGGGTGACTTGCCGCGCCCGTAGGGGTCTAGGATTTTCATTGCACAGGCTATCCACACGACCAGGGGAACGTCGGGTTTCAGTAGCGGCTCTGTGAAACCCGGGGATCCCAGATATCTGTATTGTTCTGTGATGCTGTACATTTCTGTGATGTTGCATTTTTTCAAGCCTTGAGTGAAATATTATATATTGATATATATACTAGTAGATGTTGTATATGTTTTGCATCCGCGCTAGTCCAGTCCCCACTCTGTCGTTAGTTAGCTAACTTAACGGGTAATGACGGGACCCAGTGGCGAATGCGGATGGCATATACGTACGTCATTATTTTCGTTCTTTATTGGTGTGATTAATTGATGGGACTGCGTTGATTCGGATCAATGCAAGTTAAAAACAAACCTAATATGATGTTGTTGGAACATTTTTCAAAAAGCTGTTATTGCAAGGACGTTCACTTTTGTTTTGCACAGTGGTATTCAGTTGGAATATCCTGCTCCTCAGTCGACGAGGCAAGGGCCGAAATCCCTTCACCGGGAGTGATCCCTTGGACAGAAGTTTGCGTCAGGGCAATAACTTCACTATAGTCGTTTACTTTTGCTTTACATCGTGATATTCAGTTGGAATATCCTGCACCTCATTCTACGGGGAAAGAGCCGAGATCCCTTCACCGGGAGTGACCTCTTTAGCAATGGTTTTCGTCACTATATTTTTATAAAGCTATCCGGTTCCTTCAACGATATCAAGTTCATTACGTTAAAGGTTTTCGCCAGAAACCATTCGTAGCCCTCCGTCGTTTCATATGGGTGGTCTATAGTATTCAAGCTGTGTATGTTGGCCAAAGTCAAGGCACGGTGATTGGTAGCTATTGGATATTCATATGCAGCATAGATAGATGCGTTGGTTTGGGGAAGTCGTACAACTATTTTGGCCAAATTCAAGGGTATGTACGGGTGGGCTCAAATTAACCTAGAGAATGACGGGTAGAACTTGACATGTGACTTATGATATGTTGGCCAAAGTCAAGGTTATAAGAGCATGGGGTAAAAATTTCATCGGGAGTTTCTAAAGAAACTGAAACTTGCCAGATATGCGCATACCTTCTGGAGTGTAATAACGTGAGCGGATTCCGTCACGTTATCATGCGATGATAGTTGGATCCCGATTCCCACTGATGAGTTGGTTTACTCCTCGGGTGATCCCGACTAATTCTTCTTTCAGGTTTGGAGGAGAATTTGACGGTACAGTGGGAGGTTTCCAGATTAGATAAATTGGTAACCATTCTGATCTAGGTTAGAGTGCACACTGAGTGTTTCTTTTCTATCTCGCTTTGGCAGCGACCATTGACCCGACCTTAGACTATGACTCAGAGACCAAGTTAACCAAACCTTCTTATAAGACTGGCTTTTTGGATTGTCAGAGTTGCAAACCTCATTGCCACTCCTACTTTTACCCTTTTCTCCAGGACACCCCGTATTACTACGAACGTCCACTTCCATTGGACAAAACCATCGTATGGTTATATACGAACTCGAAGGAATTTATTCGAGGATGGTTTCCGGTTCTGGAGAAAACGGATAGGACTATTCAGTTGTCTTTTCTTTTTTTACCTTCTCTCAAGTTGCGAGTACTCCTTTGTTTAGGAGATAGTACACCTATTACGCAAATTGGATAGTCTTCTTCCAAACCTTAGGCTGGTGCCGAACGGTGGGGAATGAAGAAAACCAATTAGCCTAAACGGTGTACAGAAGGTATTAAGTTAAGACAAAGAAAGGGATTAGAAGGAGGGCAAAGTAAATTGCGACTGATATTCACGACCAAACCAGGTATTTCATTACCACTCTCACTTCACCTTTGTATTTCTCCAGGACACTCCGTATCACTACGAAGATCCACAGTTTATTGGATACTCCATCGTATGGTTATATACGAACTCGAAAGGAACTTGTTCCAGTTCGGGGATGGATTCTGGTTCGGGAGAAATAGGAATAAGGTTTACTCGGTTGTCTTTTATCCTCACCTTCTCTCGCATTGCGAGTGCTCCTAGGATTAGGACAGTACACCCGTTATTATTATTGGATAGTCTTCTTCCAAACCATAGGCTGGTGCCGAACGGTAGGGAAGGAAGAAAACCATTTGGCCTAAAGGGGTGTACAGAAGGTAATGACTAAAGACATATAAAGGGATTTGGAGAGGTAGCAAAGAATTATACGGTTACAGTCGTGAATCTGGATAATGGAAGAGGCATTACTAAGAATACCTGGATACCCATACGAAACATTTTAATGTTTCAGTTTCACTGTGTACTGTTAATAGAAAACTGATTTCCCAATTAGAAACTTGCTCCAGGGTATGTATTTACCAGGTATGATTCTCACATCTGTATGGTTTTACAGATGATGAGTGGGAGCAAGTTATTGGGAATTAGGTGATCATCCTCATTATATCGGGATTCGTTGTAATCGATGATATTTGAGGAAATCACCTGGGTTGTTTGCCGGACGGCAAATATTTGGTTTTGAATATCCGTCGTTATGCACCAATTTCAATTTGATATATCTGTACGTCTATTTTCATAGAGTGAGATATACCTTTTTGAAATTATGTCTATGAAATTTACCTATATCAGTGGATGGTTAGGTAAGGAGCATTAAATATCGGTGTAATTCTTCTTAACCAAAGGTACAGTTTTCAACCTACGACACACAGGGATTGAGTTATCAGACTCAAGGGACTAATACAGAGTATTAAATGTTGTCCAGTATCCATTAGGACAGAGGGGATGGTACTCATACTATATTCAGTTTACTTATGACTTCTCTAGTTCTTAGACAGATGTTTCGTAGAAACACAGGGTCCATGTTTTGAGAAGTTATAGGTATATGAATAAAGTAGAGAACCAGGTGTTGCAAGTATCAGGATTCTTCAAGGTGATCGAAGATGTAGATACATGTGTATGGTATTCAGTTGATAGTGATGGATATTAAGAGAACTAGATTCTCTTTCAGGTTACTCATAATTGGAAGCATTCCTAAGTTGAGTAACACTGATCGGCCGCCTTCCATTTAGTTGACCTGCGCTGGAGACAGCAGCATGATTTGAATCTGGTTCAATTAAATTAGTGCCTCTGGTCCTATATTGGATATAGAACAGTTCGTATCTTAACGATGTTAAGGTACGGGGAGTTGTCCGGCTTATGCTTAAAACCAGACTCTGGATAACTCAAGACACGTTTCTGTAATGGCTGTTTGTGGGTTGACCAAGGCTATGACGAGGGTTGACTTTCTACCATCTGGAAGATCAATAGTGATATTGTTCTTAACTCGCCACAGTTTTAACAAAAATGGATTTTTTCAGAAAACAGTAGTGGGAGTATGGTAGAACTGGAAGTGATTCCAGAACCGCAAACGATTACTGAAGATTTGATAAGAACCTAAAATTTCAATCTGGTTTGACATTCCATTAGCCACTCCGCAGATACGGTGGGTAACCTCAGGCACCCGAGAAGTACTCAGGTAGCCTCAAGGACGGTGACAGGAAGGTTCTTGTTTACCCGGACTTGCCATTACTGTTGTTCCAGGCTGTGAATCCGGCAGGAGGATGAGTATAGCGTCGTTCTAAACTAGCTTTAGAAGTGTATGTCTATATGACTCTGCCAGAGGGTTGTCAGGGTCAGTGGGAGCAGCGGAAGCATAATGGACAAGTGGCTTATGTCTATTTATAGACTAAAGCAGATATAGCGGAGAAAGATCATCTATTTCTGATGTGACAGTCATAGGTTTGACTTCATCAGAATAGGGGATGGATCTGTTAAGAAGGTAGTAGGGTGTGATGTCCTAGTATTTGGACGACATACACAGAGTAAGAAGTGATATTCCTATACTACGATCGGTTATATTTTGGTTGCCACACACTGGTTTCTCCAAATGGGACTTGGATATAATATCAGGACATTCTGGTTACTGGATCTATGGTTTTAGATCTAGATTTGGGTAGTTTCCCAATCAGGGTACTTAAACAGCATTCTAAGAGTTTTTAGAATGGACGACTCCTGGCACGGTAATGTACCTGCAGGTGATGGAGTCACCCTCTCTAAAGGTGTCTTACAGACTAAAGGGGAGAGGGATGTGCATGATTGGCAGATCACTTGCTTAGGCAATTGAGTCAATCGTGAGATGTCAAGTACCACACCAGATGTTGTTCTTGCAGTAGATGCAATAAGTTGATATTGATCCAATCCTGGAGAAACAATCGGAAACAGCTTTAGAACATAAGTGGATGTTCTAGGGATATGATAACGGCAGCCTCGTTCAGGAGACAGTTATCATTCCAGGCTTCCAAGGTGACCTGGACGACAGGGTGGCCGTCAGAGTTATAGTTTTCCCTCTGACGAGGGGCAGTGTTTTGGACAGATGATCCAAGCAGACACTGAGGGAGGTATTACACGGGATACTAATTAATTTCAGTTGTCGATACAGTCTAAGAAGTTTGGATTTCGAGTTCATTTATGAGCTAGGTCCCATCAGATATCCAGACATATTCTAAGACAGGTATTGCTCATTTCGGGAGATGGGTTTCTCCGCGAACTTGAGATATAGAGAGACATAGAAAGAAACATCAAAGCGGATCCACTCACTGAGGCTATTCCTCGAACGCAATAGTTTCGCAAACGAGCTTTGTGAGACTGACTAGTAGAGGAGTTGGGTGTTCGATATCACACGGGCTGTGAGTATGCGACATCGCAATAATTAGCCTTGAGTGCAAGTGGGAGATTGTTGGAGATAGTGCCCTCAGAGTCAATTATTGGATCACAGGCACGTGATTGCAATGATTGAGGGAGGACCTGTCCCAGTAGGACAGTCTTACTAAAGATGATAGTATGCTATCTGGTTTATCTTTATCATCGTGTACTGCTTTAGGTGACCTGACAGGTCGCTATTGCACGTTGATAGAGCCCTTAGGATTCTTGCTTGACTGCCAGCAGTATGAGGGCGATCATATATGTAGGAGCTGGAGTCTATAAGCAAATCCTTAAAAGGTCCCTAGTCGTGGGAGTTTCGAGACAGGGCATCGATACTCCAGAGTAGACTAGTGTATATAGTCGAGACCCCGACGAGGGGCGGTGGCCGGTCTCACAAGCCACTGGTGTCAGTTGGTTCACCTAAGATGTATACAGGTGCTCATTGTGTTATGAGTACACCGGACAGGACTCGCCGGGAACATGCTAGTTGGTCTTATACCTGACGTCAGATAGCAGTTCCCTGGTGACATGTGTACAGGTTAGTTCATCGACCTGAGGGTCGTCATTTGTCTCGTGTGAGTTCCCACTGTACTTTGATTACTACCCTACCACGCTCAAAGGAGACGTGCAAACAGGTTTTAGTTGGGTACAGTCCCGAGCCATATGAAGGCAGTGAGCGGATCTTCAGGGGTTCGTCTCTCCCGGTATTGGGGGTGAGGTCGCGCTGTGTCTAGGAGAGCCATTACACAAAGCCCTCGGCCGAGGCAGGAGATTTACCGGTAGGTTTTCCAGTAGTATCTCAGGGTGTTCTGGGCTACACTCCGACACGACTTGTACCGCTTTTGGGGGTCTGACTTTTACCAACCCCCTAGGCCCGCCATGCGATGCTCATAGACGAACGGACCGGACTGTACGGATATTGTCACTGATAGGCTCAGTAGGGTGTCAGGATGAGTTCGCTCATCGACGTCCCTTTTGGTCAATACCTGGTAGCCCGTTACGTATAGGCTAATACCTCTGACATGCTAGTGGTTAAATTCACAACCAAGGTGTTGACGAGTCTTTAGAGTCCCCCACATTCTCAAGTTTCGGGCGAAACGCTGTAGAGGCCGTATGGAGATAAGGCAGGGTTCGATCAGATACGTGCGGTATTGCACGGATCATGATCGGACGGAAAATACTAGCGGGCTTTGGTTTAAGCCGGATCCTAGTATTGTACAGTGTAGATTTAGTCTCATTGCATTTGTATTTCGGTCGGAATAGAAATGCGGGTATGTATATACAGTAGCGTGGTTTTCCTGTAATTTATTACGGGATCGGTTTTATGAAGTTGCCAGTTTGTTTTCCGTTTCGGCCATATTTCTTTGTATCTTTCATTGGCTGAAAATTGGTGGAGGAGGGCTTATTTGCATTTGTGCAAATAAGCATTTGTGGAGGGTGTTATTTGCATATTGTTGCTTCATGATGAGTGTAGCCTTCATTTGACTTCATAACCTCATGATTGCTTGACTTTTTCATGTGATGATTTGTTGGTGGAGTGTTGGACCTTATTTTGTGATCATGCTTCATGATAACTCCACACACTCTCTTGCGTTATTGAGATCCCCCCTTGGACTTTCTCTCTCTCTCTCTTGATCACTTGTGGACGGCCATATGGGGTGGGGCTGCCCATTATTTTTGTGAGGGATTTTTGTTCTCTTGATGCTTAAAAAATCCCACAAGTTCCATCTCCAAAACTTCATTCCTCCACCATCTCAAAAGGCAACTTCCTACAACCCCAAATGAGACATAACACTACACTATTCTATAGCAAATCTTGTGCACGTCGACTCGCCAACTTCGTGCCTGAGTTGCCTCGGTCCAGAGGTAGGAGCCCGTAAAAGAAGCCGGCGATGTGGTGACCTTCCGGCAACGTGGTGGAGACCGGAGATTCCGCGGGAGATCGGGACGACGACGAGAAGACCGAAGGACACGGATCGCTCGGTATATCTCTCTTCCCATCTTGTAGTTAGCTAGGACTAAATTAATGGCCCGATCCGAGAATTTTGTGCGCGGTGGTGCCGGTTTAAAAGTTAAAGTAAATCATCGCTTCGGCGTTTCCGGCGTCGGATTGACGGCCGGGGCGCCGCCGTGCACTTACAAACATCAACATCCCTCTTCTAGATGCTATCCAACAAGTCCCCACATATGCGAAAGTTCTTAAAGGCTTATGCACTAGAAAGAGGAAGACTCAAATGCCCAAGAAGGTATTCATGGCAAAGAGTGTAGACACGGCTTTCCCCCAGCAATTACCGGGGAAACGTAAGGATCCTGGCTATCCTACGATTTCCATTTCTATTGGGGAAAAACACATCAACCATACTCTACTCGACCTTGGCGCAAGTGTTAACCTGCTTCCTTTCTCAATATATGAGTAGTTAGGGATCGGAGAGTTGAAACCAGCTCCTTGCACTCTCCAGATGGCTGACCGATCAATCACCAAACCTAGGGGTGAACTGGAGGATGTGTTAATAAAAATCGGGGAATTTGTATTCCCTGTAGACTTTATTGTATTTGATACACAGCCTGTAGCAAACCCACGGAGTCAAATTCTGGTGATTTTAGGTCGCCCCTTTTTGTCCACTTCCAATGCTATCATCAACTGTCGTAATGGCTCTATGACCCTATCCTTTGGAAAGAAGTCAATTGAGCTGAACATTTACAAGTTGGGAAGTGTACCCTCCGAACCTACTGCTCAGGTCTGTTCTATCGACTTAATGGATGTCGACAGCAGCGAAATTGACGATCCTCATGATACTGATCTTGACTCTTTTCATATGTTGTTGTTTGACCCAATTATGTATCATACACATACGGACTCTTCCATCGAGATGGCCTGGTCAACAACTAACACTGATTATGAACTGCTTTTAGAGTCTGAAGATCACCCCACGCTTTGTGATGACATTATTCTTCGGGGTATTGATGAAACTTTTGAGGAGATCTTCGCTGAAGAACTCACATTTTTGAAAGACACGGGTGTTGAGATGAATCATCTCCCAATCATTGAAATTGAACCTCCACCCCTTCTTCTGGACTGTAAAAAGAATGCGAGTAATCCATCACATTCACTGCATCGTCTCTCCAAAATGAGACGCACACACATTCTATTCCACCACTTACCCTTTCCCTACTTCTTCTTCTACCAACCTGAGCACTACATTGATAAAATTTTCGAATGGTTGGTGTTAACCTTCGGTGTTTGCAAAGCTTGGCATCGACCAATGATTCTTGAACCCCTCTTGTGATTTTCAAAGATTAACATTACTTAACTCAAGTTTGGGGGGTATAATCTGGCTCCTGAAAAGAAAAATTTTTACACCAAAACTGATGGGCCAAAAATATGTTTGGGGAAGGATTTTCACTTAAATATTTTACCCCCATTAATAAATTTCCTCCCAAGCTTACAGGTTTTTCGAGATTTAGCGGATGGCAACAGTGAGGATGCTGTTGAAAACAATTTTGGGGGAGGTTTGTGCTTATTTGCGCATTATTTGCATCATACTTTGCATAAGCACAAAACATTTAAAAACCTATAAAAAATTTTAAAAATTTCAAAAAGATAAAAATATATTTTTTTTACATAAATAAGATAATAAAAGATTAGATAGTGAAAAATTACATCCAAAAGATTGGAAAAATATAAGAAAACCAAGAAAATTAGAAGTTTTCTTATACGAACTAGTAATAAGTAGTTATGAGCCGTTGTCCCAAGCGTTAGTAAGATGAAAGAAGTCACTAATCTGAGGATAAAAATAAGTATGAAAAATAGTTTCTATTCTGGAAGCCAAATATTTTGAACGTTGATACCCTACTATATGCACTTACACACGTCTTGAAACTCGGGATAGTAGAGGATACTTTGAAATGCTCTTGTCTAAAAGCCAAAGTATGAAGGAAATAAAAAAAATATATGAATAAAATATAAAATGGTGAGAAAAATGAACACTGGTTTTGTTATCGCCAAGGCAGCAATAAAAAAATATAGCGAGGGTGCCTCTTCACCTAGTGCCTTAGACCAACTGGTCTGGGAGTCACTGCTAAGCCTTAGGTGGTGCAAGACGAGGAAAAACACCTAATAAGCAAGCACATGAGTAATCGGTCGGTTAGTACCTCAAGAAGTATTAACGGTCGCATGAAAGTGTGTGAGCAAATTCATCTAAATATTCATTAATTAAAAAGTACCGAGGTGGATGGACAAGAGTATGATAGCTTGAATTGAATTCTCCGGGTGTATGGATGTTTATTACACACACGTAGGGTTATATGATCGATATTTGGAAGAAAGATAGGAATGAAGAATAAAGACGATGTTTTATTGAGGGATGATGTGATTTCTGACATTTTTTCATGACTATTAAGATAGGGCTCATGACAACCGAAAAGCTAGCATAGTTGGAAACTCTAATTTTCAAAGTTTTTCTTCTACAATTCTTATCTTTATATGTAACTTTCACGGTCTTCCTTTTATTATTGGATTTTGTGGGTGCAATCCGCTGAAAACCCTCAGGAGACAACACTCCTCCTACTAGGGACACCTAGAGGTTTAAAGGCTTGTTGCACGTGCTCAGTACAATCGTGTTGCCTACGAAAGTGTGCTAGTTTGTTTTTCTCTTTCTTTATTTTCTCCTTCTCTTTTTAATAAAATAATTCGCTCGAGACGACCGAAAATAAGTTTGGGGGAATTTGATCAGTCGAAAATATTGCATTTTTTAACACGTCAATTTCCCTATCATTTGCATTCATCTAGAAGTGTTCGGTATTAATATTGCACATATTAGCAAAACAGCTGTAAAATACCAGAATACCTGTGTTATACTTTAAAACCGGCATTTTAAGGGAAATTGAGTGTTTATCATGGCATTGCATCATCCTGGTATAGCGCAACACTTGTTTCGAAATCTGTGCAGGAAATTCCAGGAGAAAAGACAAATCTGTGAAAATAATGCTGATAAAATACGCCAAATCAAAGACTAGAGATCTGGAAGTGATCAAGGACTCATTATCAGATTAGATATATCAGCAAACTACCATGAGGTCAACACAAAGCATGTAAGGAAAATTGAAGCAGAAAGGAAGCCGTACGGCCGCGGATCCGCGGCTGGAGAAGGCATATGCCGCGGATCCGTGGTCACATGACTGAGACAACATCAAAGCTTCACTGCAGAATTATTCTCTCAAGTTGTACACCTCAGCAAGCTATGACAAATTCCAGAATTCTCCAGAGTCTTCTGCCAGATCAGCAAGCTCCTTGTTCAAGCTAAACTTCCAAACTTCCAAAGCAAGCTTCCCCCTTAACTACCTTAAAACCTAGAAGCTTCCCCCTTAACTACCTTAAAGCCTAGAAGTTTCTCCCTAACTACCAAGCTTAAAAGGGAATCTAACCTAATCCAAGCTTACAAAGGAAGCTAACCATTCTTAAGGCTATAAAAGGGACCCTAGGCTTCACTTCTAAAGGTTGTTCATTCTTACACCAATTCTTCAATACAAGTTGAGTGACACGACTTGTAAACCCTAATCCCCAATTCAAAATCCAAATCCAAAATCAAGAACTTCGAGTACCAAATCAAGCATGAAGCCTTCGATCCTTTAGAAAGCGACGTCGGACTTTATCGGAGCAAGTGATCCAAGGAGATCCGCGACTCAGGGAGCCGAGCGAAGCCGAAATCGACGATCGAGTTCTTTCCTCTTGTAGATCTTGAGAGAATTGTAACGAAATTGTTGATAAATAAAGGTGAAAATCTTTTATCTTGCTTTCTTTACAATCTTGCATCATGATTCGATCTTAATTCTTGATTGTGTGTCTTGTTATGATGTTTGAGTAAAACTCCGCTCGTGGAGGAATCGAGACGATCAATAGATGATGATGTTACAAATATTAAAACGATTCTTAAGTCCTATGAGTTTGTAAACCCTAGCAAATTGAAGAATCGATGACCTAGTTTTGATGCGATGCTTTCTTGATTGTGTTCGCTCGAAATTAGGGATCCAGGATCGATTCTTGAATTTACTAGAGGCTAGAATGTGAATGAAATCAACGAAAGAATAAGGGATAGATGATGAAACATTAGTTTCCGCAAGAAATCCCTAATTCTTGTTGATCATCATCGATCTAGTATCAATTCATCGATGGATAAGAATACGTAATCAATAGATTTCATCACGTCTATAGATCCGATCGATTCCTATGAGTCTCACTTCGATTCTTGATTCTTGGATTGGAAATCATCAATTCTTAATTCTTGATTTTAATATTTTCTTGTTAATTAGATTAGATCTAGATGATTCTTGAATTCATTTTATAAATCTTTAATTGAATTGTCTTTTTCTCTTTTCTTTAATTTTCAATTCATCTAATTCGAAATACGAACGGATTACACTTTCCCTGTGGACGATCTGCACTTACTAACGCGCTACAATCGACACCGTTATTGATTGCGGTCAAAATATTTTTGGTTGTGATTTCTATACATTTTCTACATACACACCGAGAATTCATATCAATCAGGATGCTCCAGCTGCCCTGTCTACCGCCCATAGACAGGTTGCGCGCACGGCTCGGGAAGAAACCGAAAAGCTGCCTGAAGGTAACGTAACGCTGTTTCTTTTATTAGAACATGATCTTCAAATTCTTATATACCATATCCTTCAGGGCCAAGTCCTGGCGATGAGATGGCAGGTGAGATGACGGTGACCACAGAGCCCGAAACGGTTACTCTCTTTCGGGAGTCTGCGACTGCCAAAACCGCCGCTCTTTCAACTTGTGGTTCCCTGCTATCGGCGGGCACTGTGAGTGTTACGACGACCCTTGTCGAATCAGGGGACGAAGCCATGGGCGTGGAGACTACTCTTTAGAAGGAGAGCGAAGAAGCTGCAACGCCCGGTGATGCTTCAGTCACGGTTTTGGTTGATGACCCATCAGGTAGGTCTCGGGTCGCTGTTTACTTTTTATTTCGCAATCCCTTTCAGTCCCCTCTAATGACATTTTTTTCGTTTTGAGTGTAGGTGTGGTGAACGCTGAGGTTGTGCCACCCGAAGAAGCGTCACCAGTTGCTGCTCCGACGGTCGCCGTCCCTTCGCCTTCTCTCGTGTCCTCTCAAATGCTGGAAGGTATGGGTTTGTGATTTATTTAACTTAAATTGTGGATACCATATTCCTTATATTGACAGTATATTGTCGCAATTCTGCAGGAGTCCTTTTCGACCATCTGTATCAGGTGTTGAACCCACATTTCTCCTTCCAGTCAGAAATCGTCCTGCCTGTTGGTGTCGGTAAATATAGTTTTTAACCGACATCCTTTCCTTTCTTTTATGGGCAACCATGTCGTTGCTAATTCTTCTTTGAATTGATTGCAGCGTTAGAGATTGGAGGAGGGGACGGGAGAATAGCCGTGCCTCCGGTACTCCCAACTTTGTCACATGTCGCAGCCGGTATAGTAGACTCAATTGCTCATGTATTTTCCTTACCTCCTGAGTCGACATCTGACCATAATTTGTTTTACAGCAATCGCACCGACTCCAGCTCCCTTCGAGTCTCGAATCCCAATGCCGTAGGGACCCTTTGCTGAACGCCCATCTTCCAGGGGTGCTGCGACGAGCCTGCGAATGTTGAGCGAGTTCGTTGAGGATCTTGACGCCGAGGCCCTCGCATCTGCTGCAGACTTTACTGCTGAGGTTAATCCTATGCTGGCGACGCTCGTGAACTTTCATGTCGAAGGTTTCATCGAGTCTTGGGTTAATCACTGCAGAAAGATCGAGGCCTGCCTGCATGAGATTAAGCTCAAGCGTCCCGCTCCTGAAGTAGAAGCTTTGAACTCCCAGCGGGCTGCGTGGGTCGAGAGTAGTGTTCCTTTAATTCGCCATTTTGAACAAGAGGCGACCCTAAAGCAAAAGGAACGTGAGGCGACTTCCATCGATTCTGTCCAATTGCGTGCCCAGGTCAAAGCGAACGCTGCACAGCTGAAAGCCATTTTTGAAGGCCTTCAACGATGTATTTCTGACGGGCTGGTACTGAGGCAGAAGCTCGACTTCACTGAGCGAGTTACGCAGAGTCGCGAAGTTGCTCAGAAGGAAGTCGATGAGAAACTTTCATCCTGTTTGCAGCAATGGACTCGAATCGAAGCGGAGTTGGCCGCTACGGCTGACCGTGAAAAGGAGTTGAGAGGAGTGCACGAGCGGCTTGCTGGTTTGCTAAAAACGCCTTCTTCTCAGTAGCCATCTTTGTATCGACCGAAAATTTGTAATCTATGAATAACATGCATTCATTCATTTTTTATTCTTTTATATGATGCATTTTATACTCAATTGAATTCATGAATAAAAGACACATTTTTTTATCTCCTACCGTCGCTTTCTTTTTTCTGCTGTGTTGTTGGCATGTTACTCTAGCAAGTATAGCCTGTAGATAGTAGATAGTGATCCATATTGAACTCTTTATACGGTAGCGATGGCTTAAGAAACAGGTTCAGGTCTGCTGCCTAAGACTTTTCAACTTTATGAGCCGTGGGGGTCTCATAAAGACTTTTCTCCCTATGAGTCGAGAGGATCTCATAGGCGTATTTTCTTCTTAGGAATCGTGAGGATTCCTAAGTGTGTTTTCTCTCAAGAGTCATAAGGATCTCACAAGATAATTTTCTCCCTTACAAGTCGAGAGGACTCGTAAGTGGTTGGTGGGTTGACTTGTTTCTGAGTCGAAGCACTGCTCCGACGGGGAGGTCATTGGTTGACGTATTTCCGCGACAGGGTCATTGGATGATGTATTTCCGAGACGGGGTCATTTGCGGACGTGTTTCCACGATGGGGTCATTTAATGATGTATTTCCGCGACGGGGTCATTTGCTGACGTATTTCCCTGACGGGGTCATTTGCTGACGTGTTTCCGCGACGGGGTCATTTGATGACGTGTTTCCGCGACGGGATCATTTGCTGATGTGTTTCCGCTATGGGGTCATTTGATGACGTGTTTCTATGACGGGGTCATTGGATGACGTATGTCCGAGACGGAGTCATTTGCTGACGTATTTCCGAGACGGAGGTCATTGGCTAACGTGTTTCCGCGACGACAGTCATTGGATGACGTATTTCCGAGACGGAGGTGATTGGCTGACTCTAGGTTGTCTGTGAACCGTAGAGTCTTGGAACTGGGGACTTTGCTGTGGCTCCGATTGGTGATGTCATATCCGAATCCTGCTGGAATGAGGAGGAACGCCGTTGTTGTTCTCTAGACTGTAGATATTGCCATTGAGATTTGACTCTTTTTTTGACAGAGTTTGTCAGGAAATGCGGTTCCCTTTTTGTTTATGCCTATGGATTGTATACAGAGGTTAGTATGAGCTCGCCTGTAGGGAAAAAGTTTCATTCTTTCATTTTATTTATTTCTTTCTGTGATGCTCTATCATTTCAGCTTTTTATATCGCGAAAGTCGCGATTGCTCATTTCGGCTGTTTTTTCGCGGTGCCCAATTATTTCGGCTATTTTTCGCGGTGCCCAATCATTTTGACTATTTTTCTTTGTACTCGATGTTTTTTTATTGCGAGTTGCCCAATCATTTCGGCTATTTTTGTATGCATATCTTTTACTTGCTGATTTTGTTACAAGTTTCCTTATCATTTCAGCTATTTCATATGCATTTATGGCTCATTGACTTTTTGCTGTTAGTACGGAACTTGGAATCTGACGCCAATCTTAGCCTCGGCATCGCTGCGACTGAAATATTGCCAGGAGCGAATCATCATTTGCCGTGAAAGGACTTGGAATTTGATACCAATTTAGGCATCAACATCGCTACCACTGGGACATTACCAGGAGCGAATCATCATTTGCCTGCGTCGATTCAAACAAAGATGGCTTAGTAAACAGGGTTAGGATCCTGTCGACTAAGGCTTTTGACTTCATAAGCCGTAAGGGTCTCATAAAGGTGTTTC
Organism: Agapanthus africanus; assembly: GCA_030015575.1. Taxonomy (NCBI): domain Eukaryota; kingdom Viridiplantae; phylum Streptophyta; class Magnoliopsida; order Asparagales; family Amaryllidaceae; genus Agapanthus; species Agapanthus africanus. The sequence continues at coordinate 372,184,090 of JASDDO010000001.1, forward strand.
TCCTTACGAGTCGTGAGGATCTTGTAGGTGCGTTTTCTCATTAGAAGTTGTGAGGACTTCTAAGTGGTGTTCTCTCCTATAAGTCGTAAGGATCTCATAAGAGTATTTTTCTCTTTATAAGTCGAGAGGACTTACAAGTGTCTGTTCACCAAATGAGGATATTTCGCGCCATCGGTGGAACTTGGTGGAGGAGACGTTTATTTGTGCCCGTGGATTGTATACAAGGGTCAACATTGAACCGTTTGTAGGGCAGTCTGGGAAATTCGATGGCTTAAGAACAGGTTCAGATCCTTGTAGCTTAAGGCTTTTGAATCTTATGAGCCGTGAGGGTCTCATAAGAGGGTTCTCCTTACAAGTCGTGAGGATCTCGTAAGTATAATTTCTCCTCAGGAATCGTGGGGATCCCTAAGTGTGTTTCTCCCTTGTGAGTCGTAAGGATCTTAAGCAGGTATTTTCTCCTTACAAGGTCGAGAGGACCTTGCAAGTGTGCATGAATTTTACGAGTCTGTGCCCTTTCGGGTTTTCACAAACCTACTGGTAGCCCTACTATTTTTACTCACGGAGCCCTTTCGGGTTTTCATCCGTGCCCATCTTGCATATGGACATACCCCTTTTTTTGCGTCAGCCCAAGGATACTGCGGTTTGTAGTAGTTTAAAGACGTTTCGGTCCGTAGCTAGTTTCAAGACATTGCGGTCCGTTGTTAGTTTAGGGACGTTTCGGTTCGTTGTTAGTTTCATGATGTTTCGGTCTATTGTTAGTTTCAGAAAGTTTCGGTCCATTTTTAGTTTCAGGACATTTCGGTCCATAGGGATTTTGATGCAAGTTTTCGCTGGATTCTACTTATAGAGTTTGGGCTTGGGAAGATAGCGAGCGGACATAGGCATCGTCATCTATCGTTGATCTGGGCCGTGACTCGTCAGGCGTAGTATTTTTTTAGGAACCGGCCGTTTATTGGCCTAAAGGGTCTTTCGCTATGCATATCCATGAGCAAGTAAGCCCTACCTTGGTAGACTTTGTCTATGATGTATGGGCCCTCATAGTTTGGCTCGAATTTCCCCCGTTTGGCACGATTGGGGATCATAGGTCTTTTGACCAATAGCACGAGTTCGCCTTGGCGAAACGTTCTCGGCCTAGTCAATCTCTCATATGAGCGTGTCATCTTTTCTTTGTAAGCCTCCAAATTTTGTTGTGCCATGAGACGTGTTTCATTGATGGCGTCGAGCTCCTCGAGCCGAAGATGAGCATTCTCTTCGTCTGTTAGCTCGTAATGAACCGCCACTCGTAAAGAGGGTAGCTCTATCTCCAAGGGGAGTACTTCTTCTGTGCCGAACACCAATGCATACGGCGTTGTATTCGTAGCCATTTTGAACGTGGTCCGGTAATCCCATAGAGCTTCATGCAGTCTCTCGTGCCAGTCCTTTTTATTTTTGGACACCGTCTTCTTTATGATCTTCGTTAAGGTTTTGTTGAAAGCCTCAGCTAGACCATTAGCTCGGGGATTATAGACCAAAAAGTATCTCCAGTCTATATTATGCTGTTGTGCGAAGCGGATGATTTTGTGACTTCTGTATGCTGGCCCGTTATCGGAGATAATCTGTCGCGGAGTGCCGAACCGATAATAACGTGTGTCTTGAAGAAATGGAGAATATTCTCCGTCTTCACTTCTCTTAGCGGTACTGCTTCTGCCCACTTAGAGAAGTAATCAGTTGTCGCCAATATGAACCAATATCCTTTGGATGACGTTAGTTCGATGGGCCCAATTATGTCGGTTCCCCACATTTCGAACGGCCAGGTAGCCACTGTTGGGTGTAGCGGGTTTGGATGCTGTTGGGTGTAGCGGGTTTGGATGCTGTTGGAGTCCCCGTGAATTTGGCACGAATGACACTGCTTTCCGTATTCGAGGCAGTCCTGAATCATTGTGGGCCAATAGTAGCCCATCCTTTTGATCTTCAGCTTCATCTTCGTCCTGACTTGATGCGAATCGCAGAGTCCTTCATGAGTTTCTTGGAAGACTCTCCTTGCTTCTTCCGGCCCCAGGCATCTCAGCCATAGAGAGTCGAACGATATCTTATATAGAGTATCACCGACGAAGGCAAAAGAAAGAAATCGTTTCATGAGCTGATGTCTTGAGGATGCATCTTCAGGTGTTCGAGGGGATTTGAAGTAGTCTATAAAGACTTCTCTCGAATCCTTATCCTTTTCTTGGTCCTCAATTTATAGGGCAGTTTACTTGGTCGCTTCCTTTTCTTCAAACGACTCCGGAGATATTTCCGCTGGTGTAAGAACCCGACGGTTTTGTACAATGATCCTTACGTCATCGAGGTTTTCATCAGCCAGTTCTTTAGCGAGCTTGGCTAACGCATCCACCTTGCTATTCTTCGCTCGCGGTATGCTTTCCAGGGAGTAAGAAGGGATTTGAGTCAACAATTGTTGCACTCTCTCGTTGTACTTTACCAACTCTGGTTTGCACGTTTGATAGTCGCCGTTTACTTGACTAACGACCAGTTGGGAGTCTCCGTATATGAGAAGGTTTTCGATTCCCATGTCGAAAGCGATCTCAAGACCTTCTATCAAAGCTTCATATTCTGCTTCATTTTTTGTCCTCGGCTCTGTTAAGGAAAAGGCAAAGCGCATTATCCCTCCTTGTGGAGTCACGAAGATGAGGCCTACCCCGGATTTGATTAAGGGGGAGTTGTGCTTGCACTTCTTCATGGAAGATGCCCCATCGAAGTAGAGTTCCTATCGGGTATCACTCTCTCCTCTCTCCCCGTCGATCATGTCAAACGTATGCTCGCCTGGCAATTCGCAGTTTAGGAGTGAATCGGCAGGCTTCAGATGCTCAACGAGGAAGTCGGCGATGGCCTGGCCTTTCACTGCCTTGAGAGGCTGGTATGTTATCGAGAATTCTATTAAGAGTAGGGCCCATTTAGAGAGCCGTCCTGTTAGCATGGTTCTTGACATCAAATATTTGAGAGGATCCACTTTTGATATGAGATGGACCTCATGCGCCAAAGCATAGTGCCGAAGCTTCGTTATCGCGAAGATTAATGCCAGGCAGTGTTTTTCGATAGGGGAGTAGTTGTTTTCTGCCCCCAGGAGAACTCGACTCAAGTAGTAGAGATCTCTCTCCTTTCCCTGATCGTTCTCCTGTGCCCATAGCGCGCCTAACGAACCTTCGAGAGCGATTGTGTACAGGATGAGGGGCTTTCCCTTGATGTGGTCAGTACCGGCGGATTCTGCAGGTATTGCTTGATTTCGTCCCGTGCACTTTGGCATTTCTGATCCCAGACGAACGGGATCCCCTTCTTCATTAGATGGTTGTAGGGACGGCATTTGCCGGAGAGGTTGACTTAGAGTTTGACACCAGTTTAGGCATCTGTATCGCTACAACTGGGATATTTCCAGGAGCAACTCATCATTTGCCTTTGCTAATTTGAACAAAGGTGGCTTAGTAGACAGGGTTAGGATTCTGTTGACTAAGACTTTTGACTTTATGAGCCGTAAGGGTCCCAAAAAGGGTTTTCTCCCTACGAGTCGTGAGGATCTCGTAAGCGTATTTTTTCCTTAAGAATCGTGGGGATTCTTAAGTGATGTCTTCTCTTGTAAGTCGTAAGGATCTTCCAAGAGTGTTTTCTTCTTATAAGTCGATAGGACCTACAAGTGTTATTCGCCATATGGGGACATTACTTTCCATTTGTAGAACTTGGCAAAGAAATATTTATTCGTGCCCCTGGATTGTATACAAGGGTCAATATGGACCGCCTGCAGGGCAATTTGAGAGATATGACGGATTAAGAACAGGTACAGATCCCTGTAACTTAAGGATTTTGAATCCTATGAGCCATGAGGGTCTCACATGGGGATTCTCCTTACGAGTCGTGAGGATCTCGTAAGTGTATTTATTTTAATGAGTTTGTGCCCTTCTGGGTTTTCACAAGCTCACCGGCAGTCCTGCTGTTTTTACTCACAGTGCCTTTTCGGGTTTTCATCCGTGCCTATTTTGCTTATGGACATACCGTTATTTTTGTTTTTTTTAACGAGATTGTGCCCTTCCGGGTTTTCACAAACTTGTCGGTAATCCTACTATTTTTACTCACGGCGCCCTTTCGGGTTTTCATCCGTGCCCATTTCGCTTGTGGATATACCGATTTTTTAGCGGGGCATTCCACTAGATTATAGGACCTGTTTGTAAGCCCCTTAATATCCCTCCTACCTTTTGAAAAGAAAGGACCATTCTACATAGAGATTCTTCTGCCAGTGAGAAATATGCCCCCATGTGTAAATCTCGGGGAGAACGAGTACCCACGCCGTCGCTATTTTGGCGACAGGTTGCTTCAGAGCCACTTATTTTTGTTGAGTGTAGGCGACAAACGCCATCTTGCCTCCGCTTTTCACTCGTCATAATCGGATGAGAAAGTGTCTCGACCCATTTGCTCCAATCGAGCCATTTTATCCATGAGTCCTTGGAAGGTCGTCGGCTTGAAAAGGGCCGTAAATCGGAACACCTTTTGAATTTAGGTCAAGGGTGGCTATGAACATTCCCACAGCTGCAGCTTCGTCGATACTTTGCTCGTATTTTGACCATAGATTTCGCCATCGGGTAACATATTGAACCCAGGTCTCATTCTGTCTAACCCTTTCATTGACCAACGTCGTTACAGTAGTGCGTTTATTCATACTAGCGAATTTCTGACAGAAGTGCATCTCCATCTCGTCGAAGGTATTCACGGAGTCATTCGGGAGTTCGGCATCATTCGAAAGCAATGCCTGCCAGACAGCTGACGAACTGTCGGAGGAGAAGTATATCGTTCTCTCCTGTGTTACTGCACATGGATTTAAATCGCGCGATGTGCTGGTGAGGATTCCCGGTTCCTCTGTATATGTAGAGTCAGAAGTATGTTTTCTGGCGGGTACTGTATTTGATCGTAGCACGCCGGATACAGTCGACAAGTCTTGACTGGCCTCTTTGATGCTTCACCGGCATAGTGAGTTTTGACTTGCTGAGCGATATATGTGTCCATCTTTTCTTTTACGAATCATTTCCTCCTCAAATGTTGATGAGGTTTGCAGAGAATTTGAAATGTCATCCTTATCTTTAAGATCGACTACCGGTGGTTCATCTGCCAGTGGTTCTGATTGAACCATCATTCCAGCCATATTCTGAATCAGAAGGGCCATCTAGTTCATTTTAGTGGACATTTCTGCCGCTGCTGCATCTCCCTTTTTCAGAGCGTGCTTTAGGAAACCAATATCCAACTCCTTCTCTATTCTTTATTCGGGTGCATCCTCGGGATTTTCCTTAGGCGATAGATTACCACTTGCCGCTGCCTGAGCGAGCATCTCCTGCAGCTTTCCACGTTGCAGTTGAACCTTTGTCAGGGATAGAGTTTGACGTCGGTGACTAGTAGAAACTCAAACTTCATCTTTTGATTTCACCATATGGATTGTATAAACTGTCATGCCTCCAGGCATAGGGTGTTTGGTGTTTTGGCCTTTGAAGTTTTGCCTCGGGCACTTGAGCTTTATTAGGCCTCTCCTTTTTTGTGAGAAGCCGCTTTGGTTTTGGGAGGAACCGCTGTATCAGGCTCCGTCTTGGGATTATCCCCCTTGTATTTGGAAGGGGATTTTTCAGAATTTGGTTGACGTCTAGGGGAAGAGCCGTGGTTAACGACAGAGACCTTCACCTGCCTCCACACCTTTTATATAGATAAGGAAAGTTGTTTTAGGGAGCGAACTAGTTTCTGCTCTCGTGGGATCTCTATGGGCTATGGAGATTTCTTCAATATTGCGATAGGAGAATTTTTTCTGTCCCTTCACAACAGTTTGAAGCTATTCCTGGTTGGAACAACATTCACCACTGGGGTTGAAACAGGACTATATGGAGAACTGCCCCCAGCTCATTTTGTATTATGCCGATATCGACGTCGACCATTTCTTACGGCCGGGGTTTGATTAGCCTCAGGATTTTGCCGAGCCTGCCCCCTGTTTCCTTTGAGAGCTTGAATATTCTGCCCCTTACGTCGACCTTGGTCTTTGGCAGGTGCCAGTTGTTTGAGGACTGATTCCGTCGGCAAAGCTGCAGCTTGGGTAACCAGCCTGTGGAAGACAGACTTCCTCTGGTCTTCCACCATCGGTGTTGAGGCACCGAGGGTGGGAGGTAGGAGTATCGACCCAAAGATAATCCCGTTGATTTCTTGAAGAGCCAGATTGCAGAGATTTAAGGCTGCAAGTGGCCTATACTTGACTCCACCAGATATGATAGAGCCTGAGTTGCTAGGGTGGGAGCAAACGCCATTCTTCATAGAGAAGAAACACCGGCTTCAGTATCCCATCACCAAAGGGAAACCACAACATATATACCGCGATTATTTGATCGCGGAAAAACATGACACAAGAAGTGTGGAGTGGAAAGAGGAAAAGGTCCCACCGGGCGTACCAGAATCTGTTCGCCACAGAAAGACGCGACCGAGATGTTGAGATGTCTGGCCTGAATTTTGGGGGCAGATGCTGTTTGGTTTTATCTGTCCACCTCCCCGAAGATGCCAAGTTGATTTATGGCACCATATATCGAAGGTTTAGACAGATGCGGCCGTTGTAGCAGACTTCATCAGATCCCCCTTGTTTGTGAGGGGTTTTTGATTGTGTGGACGCTCTTCCCTGCAAGCACAAGCCTCTGCAGCTAATTACGCTACCGCATAGCGGTAACCACTTTCTCCTTCTCCAGATGTTCACTTCGTGTCGTGTGTGTTTGTTTTGTTTTGGGTTACCCATTGATTGTATACGGAGACTAATTTATGTTGTCGCCCATAGGGCGTGGATTAGTCCAAATCCGTATTTTCTTAGATTTGGGTTTGGTTGATTTAAGGATCGTTAACCTCGTTTGAGATTAAGATCAACTTAAATGTTTGTTAAGGATACGCTAGTCCAATTTTAGACTAAGATCTACTTAATAAGGTTTGAGGATCATTTAGATCCAACGAAAGAGCATTTGGGCTCTATCGTTTTAGTTTAGGGATGTTACGGTCCATTAGGTTTAAGGAAATCATAGTCCATGATTTTAAGGACCTCATAGTCCGTAAGGTTTAAAGTCGTCGTAGTCTGTATGGTTTAATGACATCATAGTCTGGTTTAAAGACATCATAGTCCGGTTTAAAGACATCATAGTCCGGTTTAAAGACATCATAGTCTGTAAGGTTTTGGTTTAACCGTTTGGGGATGCACCAAAAGTTATTAGTTATTGGGACCCTCCATCTCTCTGAAGACGTTGAAGAATTACAATGACATGTATCAGAGGTATGAAAAGATGTACCCTTGAACCAATGTTGATTGGGAGATCTATAGTCAGGTTTGGGACTAAGACTAATTAAAAAGATTGTGAGCACAAGGACTCGGTTAATCTGAATCAGGGACTTGTGGACAAATTGGGCTCAGCCCACTTAATTTTGAATAAAATGTTGAACATTTGTTTGGGCTCAGTCCCTTTTTGTTCAGCAATGCTGAGCATTGATTTGGGTTCTGACACCCTTTTTTCTTTTTGTCTTTTATTGAGTGTTGAACACTTTTTGTGGCGCTGGGACTTTATTTACAGAGCGCTTTGTAATTCCTTAGTGCCCACGTGAGGAGCACGTGGAGCGCTTGGCGCTGAGCGCCAAACTTGGAGCGCTAAGGTGCTTCTAATAAAATAGCGCCCACGTAAGGAGCACATGGAGCGCTTGAGCGCCAGACTTGGAGTGCTAAGGCGTTTCTTTTAAAATAGCGCCCATGTGAGGAGCTCGTGGAGTGCTTGGCGCTGAGCGCCAGACTTGGAGTGCTAAGGTGCTTCTTATAAAATAGCGCTCACGTGAGGAGCGCGTGGAGCGTCAGATTTGGAACGCTAAGGCGCTTCTTCTAAAATTGGCAGCTTTGATCTGTCCTGTGCTCTGAGAATTAAATTCTCGGTTTAGAAGAGACTTTGTCTCATGGATCTAAGAACTAAGTCCATCTTTTATGAGGAGATGCTATGATCTTTTTTGTTTTTATTTATGAGAGACTTTGTCTCATGGATCTAAGAACTAAGTTCCTCTCTTTTTTGATGAGATGCTGTGATCTCTTTTACTTTTGTGAAAGACTTTTTCTTATAGATCTGTGATCTGAAAAAGAACTAAGTTCTTCTGATGTGAGAGTTAAACTCTTAAATATGGAGGAGATGCCATGATCTCCTTACTTGCTATTTACCTTGAGAAGAAATTTCTCTCGTCTTTGAAGTTTCTTGAAGTTTAGGGGGGGTTCCTCTGTACAAGACTTGAAGTCTTGGGTCCTTTATATAGGGGAGGCTGATTTGTTGAATCAGTTAAGGAAATCTCTCATTGAGAGATTTCTAATTGATTTGGGGATGTTTCCCACCATTGGATCTTTGATCCAAGGGCCTCTGTCTTACATAAGACATTTTTCTTGTTTTTAACAAGATTGGGAAAATAGTTTCCTACCATTCAAATTTTTGTATAGAGATTTGCTATCTGATTGGGGGAAACACTTGGTTCCTACCATTAGGCATCCAATACCTGTGTATTGTGATGACTATGGAGTTGTGTCTTTGGCCTAGGAACCCCGATCTCGTCAGCGATCCGGACATATTCTTAGACAGTATCACCTGATCAGGGAGATAGTTGATCTTCGGGAGATTGAGGTTAGGAGAGTTGACACAGAGGATAACACGGCGGATCCACTCACCGAGGCCATCCCCCAGATGCTATTCGAGAGACTTTTGGGATGTTGGGTCTGAGATACTACAACAACTGGCCTTAGTGCAAGTGGGAGATTGTTAGTTATATGTATGCCCTAGAGGCCATTATTGTACATGTGATGTATATTATAGTAGATTCTTGGACATATATATATATATATATATATATAGGACTTTCTTGCTCGACATGATAGTATGCTATCTAATTACTCTTTATCTTAACATGTTCACTGGTATTCTTTACTGTCTTGCTCTCATATGTTGATAAAACCCTTAGGATATGTACTTGACTACCAGGATTATGATGAGATCACACTAGTGAGGCCAGGGTGGTCCACAAGTACATCCTTTAATCAGTTCCTAATCATGGGAATATCGAGACCAGGGCATCGATATTCCAGTGCAGACTAGTGTGTACGTTTCTTATCCCTTAGAGGGCGATGGTTGATCCTACAATCAATCGTGTGACATCAAAGATTGTACACAGGTGGTCCTTAGAGAATTGTTACACCGAACAGGACTCGTCGAGGACTCCTATGTGGTAGTATACCTATCGTCAGATAGCAGTCCTCTAGTGACACTGGTACAGGTTAGTCTGTAGACCCGAGATCGTCATAGAGTCTTGTGTGGCTCTTACCGTGCTTTGATTTCCTCCCTAGCACAGCTCAAAGGAGTCGTGCAAACAAGTTGATTTTGGGTACAGTCCCGAGTCATATAGAGGCAATGAGCGATAGGAGGGGTTTCGTATCTCCCGGTATTGGGGGTTGATGTTGTGCTATACTCGATTGGCTATAACTGGAAGTCCCTGGACAGGGCTGCTGCTGAGATTTACTGATAGAGTTATCAGTAGTTTCTCAAACTGTTATAGGCCAGACATCGGCATTACTTATACATTACTGGGGACTGACGTTTAGCACCCCTAGACATGATATGCGACATATCAGACGAAGAGATCGGACTGCACGATAGTGTTACTGATAAGCTTCATAGAGAGTATGGACGAGCTTTCTTGTTGATCTTCATATCGCTCAATACCCGGGTAGCCGTTACGTCCAGCTAGTACCGCTGACGGCTTGTAGGTGACTGATGTGATCATCACCTACTGCTGGCGTATTGACGAGTCTTTAGAGTCCCTCACAGAAGTTCCCTGGTTCAAGTGAAACGAAGTAGGACACATATGTGATATGTGTATGGGCCTGATTAAATACGTGTATGTGATACCGTATAGTAATCTGGCAGTTATCTGTTATCGGTTCGGTTATATATGATATAACCAGATTGTCGAATCAAGTGTTGATTTGATAATGTGATATACAGATAAATGATATTAGTCGGTCATATGTGATATAACCGGATTATTAAATCAAGTGTTGATTTAATAATGTGATATACATTATATGAGATATAATTATATCTTAACTAATATCATTAGCTCACTAATTAATATTCATTATATATATATATATATATTAATATATAATAATAATAATAATAATAATAATAATAATAATAATAATAATAATAATAATAATAATGAAGCATGGCATGATTTCTATTTTTGAGAAAAATTGAAAAGAGATGGAAAATGAGAGCATGGTTACAAGCATGGGCTTTATTCATAGTTTATTCATCTTGACTTACTATTCAAGATGGTTGCAATTTTATATTGCAAAATTCCATTCTTGAATGAGTGGTGGTCAAGAGTTGCCATTCATTCTAACTCATTCTCAACACTTATCCATTTTTGCTTGCTTGGCTCCCATGGTTACTCTCTATCTTCTTATTCTTCCTCAATCCCATGGTTCAAGCTTCAACCCTAACATGTGATGTGAACCATGAAGCTTGAACACAAACTAGTGAGCAAATTAAACACCTACTTCACCATCATACATTAGATTAGCAATTTGATGTGGAGTGTTGCCTTCACTAATGAGATTAGTGAAGGGTTAGCTTGATCTTGTGGACTTCGGGTGGATCGTCTTTGGCGCGAAGATCATGAAGGAGGTTCGTTCAACTCGAAGAGGAACCTATTGAAGAGAAGGACTCGAACTACAAAGGTTGTATGCTCTTTTCTTCTCTTGAGTTAATCACATCACAAATAAAAACCCTAAATAATCTAGTAAATATCTTGTTAATCTAACTTAGCACGTAATAAAATTAAAATTTGGCATGCTTGATGCCTCTAGAACCTCATGGTGGTGTTAAGGTAGACTTTCATCAACAACATCATATATCTTTGTTTTCCTTGCATTAATCAGAATTAATGCAGTCCCATCAATTAATCCATACCACACCAGAAAAAGGTACAAAAATAAAATGTACGTATATGCCATCTGCATTCATGTGCGCCTGATTTTGTTGTCAGGCACACCCGTTGCCCTTGATAAGTGTTTCCGTGCACACCCGTTGCACTTAGAATTTATTTCTGTCCACATGTATGGCACATTCATGATTTCGATTTTTGTGCGCACCAGACGCACGCGGCATTATTACATGTACTATTGAGTATGATTTCCTTTGAGCAACATGTTTTTTTTTACGATATTACTATTTGGTTAGTAACCGAGCATGATTGTTCTGAGAACAGTACCTAGGTGTTTTGCATGCATCGATAGTTACCGAAGGGATTTCCAAAAAAGGAGTTGCAGTCTCAATATTTTCCTATGTGTCCGAGATGACACGAAACATTTTACAAAGGAAACCCTTCTAGATTATTTTTAAAACGGTGGGACGTGTGTAATAAACAAAGGATATATATGTATATATATAGTTATTTTTCTAAAATAAATGTCCACTACTTGTGCTGTGATACGCACATCGCACAACAAATTGAAAAAGGTTTGGCATGCATTTCTTTTCAGATGTTTTGACGAGTTTACAACGATGCGTACTATGTACATATTATAGTTTTGAGTATTTCATGTTGGTTTTTGTATTGGACTTTGACATTGATATTTTCACCATGACTCCGATGATTGCGTGATACTTGACGGAGTTTTGATTTTGAGTTATATACTCGTTTTCATGTGCATGCATTGCGCTGAGATGTGTTTTCAGTATTTAAGATTTCGGAGCCCCGCCGATTTGAGAGTTTTGCTGAAAGGTTTTAGTATTTGGGGGTGTTTTAAATTTAAATTCAGAAACTGAATTTCTTTATGGGGGAAGATTGTAACGTTTTGAAAATCGTTTAGGTGAAAGTTCGGATAATCGGTAAAAAAACTGATGTTTTCCGTAAAAACCAAGATATAATTATTTTTCAATATAGACTTAAATATACCTATTCTAGCTATGTAATTGCTAGTATTTGGTATTTAATTGGTCACTTCTAAATTTCTAGTTTACTTAAATATTTTCCTTAATTAATTATTTTTAATATTATTTTAAGTTTTCATTAATACATTTAATTAATGATAATTAAAAATTAGAATGTGTTAATACAAATTTTGTGCATCATGACACATTAAACCAAAATGTAACATATTGTTTTTGAAATAAAAGAAGTTGTCAAGATGGTTTTAGAAAATATAAAAAAAAGGCTTAAATTGTGAAAATAGATTAAATAGAATTGAGGTTTAGGCTTGTTGACTTTGGGTATGGTTGCATGTTACTTGGTGTTCCTCATATACACACACACCCCTTTACCCTCTCCCCTAAAGTGGCTGAATTCAGCAGCCCCCTCCCTACAATTTCCCACTTGAAAGGTGTTGAAAACAAAAGAAAAGTGGCATGGGGTAACTTTGAGGTGTGGACTTTTGTTGACTTGTCTTACCCTCACATTCTCTCTCTCCCTCTCATTATTCTTGGCCGATCCCCCCTTCCCCATTCCTGCAGCAGTCCTCCCTAAATCCCCTACCTCATTCCTCTAAAAAATTCCTCACAAATTCATCAAAAATCCAAATAAAACCTCACAAACTCCAAATCCAAGCTTTACACATTATTCCTTAGCTACTCTAGTATGGATCTTGGTGAAAAGACCCTAATTTGGAGGGCTATGTTTACTTGTGGGATCTACAAATTGTTAGGTATAAATTCTAACCTTATGGTTAATTGGTTAGTTAATTAGTTCAATCCAAGCTAATTAGGTGTTCAATTGTGTGTTTAATTGAAAGTTAGAAATCTAAAGAGAAAGTTTTGATTTAAAATTAGGGTTTTGATTATTGGATTATGGTTGTGTGTTTAGTTTAATATCTTGAGTTTTGCAAAACCTAACCTAGTTGCTAGTTTGCTAATTGTAACATTTAATTTGTCCTAATTAAGCCATTTTGCAAACTAGATTTTTGTGATTAAGTTAATGAGGCGAGTTTAAAATATAATTAATATTTGTGTGGCCTAATTGAGATATTAATTGAGCAATGTAGCCACTAGATTGGTTAAAACATCATGTTTTGAACTAAAACGAGAAATTGAGGCTTACTAGGTTTTTGGAAATAAATCGATTTGATTTATTTTGGGGTTTTGATGAGTTATAACTTATTTCATATAATATTTAGTGAGTTGTGAAACCACGATTGGTACGTTTGGGTTTTATGTTTTGGGATTTTCACGTATAGTGACCCTCGTTGTAGTTTGTGGCGCTGTCTCAGCGCGTTTCGTGCACCAAGTGTGTGCGCATCGAGTTAATGCGCGTGGTTGACTTGTATTATTTGTGTCCACGACTATTTATATTTATTTTGTTATTTTCCTTGTGTACATTCCTAGGATCGGTTGCAGAGGCGTCGAACATGGCGCGGGAATGACAGAACTGAAATCGGGTCAGATGAGCCGAGGAGTCCAGGTTAGTAGATGTATATCTACAGGGGAAGTCGGGTGGATAGCGTATAGCACCCCCGCAGTTTCGTAGTGTAGTATGTGAATACGTTATAATTATATAATTATGTGTATTGTGATACGTGTATAATTAGCAAGAGCGGCTCTAGGAGATCATGGGTCAGTTTAATGTAATTGGACGATAGTGTTTTTAGTTAGTTCTTAGTTGCGAAACTCTAGTGTAAAAGTGAACACACACACACACACGCATACACGGGACATGGTATTGGGTGTATATGTTTATATGTATGTGTGTGTGTGTGTGCGCGTGCGTGGATGCATTAGTACATATAGGTATTGGGTGTATATGTTTAAATATGTATATATATGTGTGTGTGTGTGTGTGTGTGTGTGTATGGATGCGTTAGTACATATGTATATATACATATACGTATACACTTATGATGAGGATATTATATGATACTTGGAGATGAGTCGATGTGATTGGGCATGATTCCGTGAGACCGGTGAAGTGAATTGGGTCGTGTTATGATATACTCCATGATAGTATAGTGGATCGATGGGCAATGTGTTTTATTCATACGCGGATATATGTTTGGTGGTATCGGAATGTACTAGACTGTAGATCTTTATCCCTAATTCAGGATATGCTGTTAATGATACCAGATAAATAGTGAGTTATATGTGATATTTGACCCGTACCCCGATTTGGGATGCCGTACGATGGATTTTTACTGTACGATGTATAATGATGATGATTGACCCGCACTCTCGACTCGAGGATGTCGTATAATATATTTTATCGTATGTGATGCTATTGAGGCGGGATCACCGACTACTAGATATATCGACTCGGACTTAGGTGGATTTCCTTACCTTTTGACTAGTCTCTTAGCTTCGTACTGTAGTTTACTTGATAGATGTTAGATTGGGCTCGAGTCATACTTATTTTCAAAACTAACGAATTGTGAGTATTTTAAAGATAGGCCTAGGGATACTACAGATTTTTCAAAGGATGCATCTTTTCTTAAAGACCCAATAGCCCTATATTTACTAAAACCACGATTCGTGCGATTTCAGACACCAAAAACGGTATGCTCGTATATAGGAATGTATATTTCTTTATTGTTGCGTTTACTATTCATTTTCCATATATTCTTGCTATTCGCATCGTATTGTATGCTTAAATGTGTTTTCATTAGTTATTATGAACCCTGTTATCAAGACAGCGGCACCATTACCGATGATGCATATGCTCCACATACACATACTTGCAGGCCCACACACATCATAATCGGTAATTTCCATGTCACGTACACTCTAGAAAATATTACTTCAAATATATAACTGCTTGTAGATAGTTCCGATATCTAATTACTATGCAAGTTTAAATATTGCATTCTTTGCCTAAATACCATGCTTGTATATGTATTCTTTTGTCAAGCGATATCATGGAGCTTTATGCCGATATTCACCATTCACCGACTCGTGATTTTGTGATTTCGGAACTTTTATGAGATTCCTGGATTTGGGAAACTGCATGTGAATGTTTATGAACTTATGATTTGTTTTAAAGAGAAAGTTGTGGTTTTCCTTGATATGATTGTTTCTCGATTTTGACATAATTATGGGCCGATCCTGTTCATGCGGAGCCCGAGATAATGAGATATTGAGATATTGAGATTTGATGATATGGGCTGATCCTGATCATGCGGAGCCCATGGGCCGATCCTGTTCATGTGGAGCCCGAGATATTGAGATATTGAGATTTGAGATGGTTATGGGCCGATCCTGTTCATGCGGAGCCCGAGATATTGAGATATTGAGTTGGGATATATATTTTGTGTCGATGCTTGACACGGATTCTCTATTGATTTCATTAATGATATTTCGGTTTTTATACAAAAAATCTCACTGAGATAAGAAAACAGTTTTCTCATTCATGATGTATTTTGCTTTCATTCTTAGTGCATCCGTACATCATATATGTGACATGTTGCTACCAGAGGCACTGACACGAGCACTTGGTATTACACTTATGTGTAGATGTTTACCTTGCCATTTTTAGATGCTTCAGGTTACATATTGAGGATATTTTATTGTATGACCTAGGAGAGAGTCATACCTGCGATTTTTTCTCGGTGATGTTTTCTACTCACGATTGGCAACTCACCCCTGTTGTGCCACAGTTTCTTGCAGGTTTTGTCATACAGGTTTCGTTGCGGCTTGCTGGCACACTACTTCCTTCCGGGTGATTTCTTTGGTAGGTGGGTTCACTTGTATCGTGACCACCGTAGTATTTGTATTTATTTCAATTGTATCTAGTAACTCCATCAACCAGACTTGTATTGTTTAATAGACTTAGAAGACCAGTTGTATATTCTTTCGACCTTAGAGTCGCGCGCTTATATTATTATGATTCTTCTCTGGTTTTCTTGAGGATGTTGGTTTTCTTCTGAGTTTTTGATCCTCGCCCTTCGGCGTTGTATATTATATTGGTTGTATGGTGGTTTCTGCCATTTGGCGTAGAGCTAGCTCCCGCTTGAGGATGCCTTTATTCATTATTATGTATTTCTTGTGTTGTAACCGTTTGGGGGCCAGTGTTTACAAAGGAGACTCTGCCGAAGTTTTCGTGGAAATATGATGTTGCTTTTAAAATGTTTAATGCCTTATTTTGTTAAAACTACTTGCTTTAAAACAAGTTTTCCTTCACTCATTTCTTTAAAAATGGTTTAGATTTCTGGGCTTTTGGCTTACTTGAATTAAGTGGGGCCCTATAGACTTCACATGATTCAAGTGACAGTCATGTGCAATTTCGGGTCATGACAAAATTGGTATCAGAGCGCTATGTTTAACCTTGGTTCGAGTCTAGGTTTGGCTATACGGAGTCTAGGGCATATATTTATATTTAGAACCTAGTCTTGACCTTACGGAACTTAGACTTGATCGAGGGGGTATTAGACCCGAAATTTCGTCGCGTAGGTTGACCTTGGTTGATGGAGTAGGTGACTTAAGTAGAGTGACGTACTGTGTGTATGTTCCGCGGCATATTTACGATATGTTACTCCGCTTAAGAAGCCTTAGGATGTACCTTTCTTTGCATAATATTTTATTCGCTCATATGATCTATCCTCATCGATATTGGTTGGTGGTTTTGTTACCACGATTGCATAGGCAGAGAGCTGCGGCTAGAGTTGTAGTCAGCATGAGCTCGTCTTCGACGAGGACTGACCAGGGCGTAATTCCGGCGACACACGATTGCATAGATGTGTCATTTTATTTTGTTTTTCATGCCATGAGCGTTTGATAGATTGCTTTTACTAAAATTTCCTAAACGTGTATATCAGCACCAGAGTATTGGGCCACTGCTAGAGGCCGGCTAGAATGTGATGACCGTTAATGTATCGTCTATTCTTGAGAATTGAGGCACTGTTCAGCGTGCGGACGAATGAGCCAGCTGTTGCTACGACTGACAAAATATCGCCCCAGAAGTTTGAAGCTATTGCAGTACGAGTTGTACTTAGAGATGTGATAGAAGATCGCTAGTCACCCATGCATGAATGACTAGGACATGTGGTTCGTTTGCATACCCCGATACGAGGTCATCAGATTGATTGATTTTAGCTAGAGAAGACTTCACGCAGGTACGTTGAGAGTCGATAGAAACGAACGAATGTGAGAAACCCATTTTTCCATGTTTAAGAAGGTATTCGGAAAAACATGCAAGTAATTCTGTGAACCCTCTAGAAGAATGAAACCCTAATTCGACATAATGACCATGGAACCGCTTTTGAACCTCAGGGTTTGCTGCAGTTCCGCAGTGCCATTAATGAGGCTTCGGTCTGCGCTTCTACGGCAGGTCCATAGGTACTGTGGCATGTACTGGATATTATTAAACTGTGCTCAAGTGTTGAGCTCTCGGGGAATTATGGGACTTTGATGAATCGATCGAAAGTTTTAACGTCATCCGGATGTCATATGATGGGATACATTAATTGGAAGACTCTAGATATGAGTATAGCCGTTGTAGCGCAGTCCATACAGCTACGAAGAGACGAGTTCGAATCAGTCGACATTAGAGAAAAGTGGTGTAAGAGATTCGTACGAAATTTTGATGAGATGGCGTTCCACTCCGTTGACATAAGAGATGCGATACGCATGCATAGGCTTTGAATAAAGATATATCTTTCAGAAGGAGTCGTAATGAGTATACAGCTATTCCGAACTAGAAATGGATTTAGTAAAGGGTGATAACTTCCGGACAGTTCGGCAGAAACGAGAATTGGGAGAGACACCGACAGAATCTTTCTGGGATACTACACGATCAGACTTGAACTTAGGATCGGTCGTATCACGCACACCCAGTAGGCCAGAGTTCGGCATTATTGACGAGACATGTTATGAGTAACCATGATAGTTGGCCAGAGATTTTATAGGATGTGCCAGAGCAGAACTGTTTCCGTCATCATTCCATATTGGGCCGTTAAGCCGAGGAGCTATGTAACTGACAATCCACAGTGAGAGACGAGAGCCTATGGGCACAAGGCGTCAGATCATGAACAGGAGGCAAGTAGATATCTTGCTCTGATAGCTTTGGACGCACCGACACCTTCTCGACTTTGATGGAAGGACATACGATGACTGTATTCATAATTTGCGATTTGGTGATTCGAACATCACGTATTCCTTATTTTGGATTTCGGTATTTTGGGCGATTTATTTGCATGATTGAGATTGTGTGCACCACAGTTGCACTCCACTTCAATTTGATATCATTCGAGATGTTTGATTTTGATATCATGCTTATAGTATGTAGGTGATTTGACTTGTGCTTTCGGTGTAATTTTCATGCACTTTTTGTACTTCGATTCGATTTTAGTGCACACCAGATGCACTAAATCGGGACTTTCGTGCATATCAAATGCACCTGATATTGTTGTCAGGCACACCCGTTGCCCTTGATAAGTGTTTCCGTGCACACCCGTTGCACTTAGATTTTGTTTCTGTGCAAATGTATGGCACATTCATGATTTCGATTTCTGTGCGCACCAGAAGCACGTGGCATTATTACATGTACTATTGAGTATGATTTCCTTTGAGCAACATGTTTTTTTACGATATTACTATTTGGTTAGTAACCGAGCATGACTGTTCTGAGAACAGTACCTAGATGTTTTGCATGCATCAATAGTTACTGAAAGGATTTCCAAAAAAGGAGTTACAGTCTCAATATTTTCCTATGTGTCCGAGATGACACGAAACATTTTACAAAGGAAACCCTTCTAGTTTATTTTCAAAATGGCGGGACATGTGTGATAAACAAAGGATATATATGTATATATATAGTTATTTTTCTACAATAAACGTCCGCTACTTGTGCTTTGATACGCGCATCGCACAGCGACTTGAAAAAGGTTTGGCATGAATTTCTTTTCAGATGTTTTGACGAGTTTACAACGATGCGTACTATGTACATGTTATAGTTTTGAGTATATCATGTTGGTTTTCGTAATGGACTTTGACATTGATATATTCACCATGACTCCGATGATTGCGTGATGCTTAGCGGAGTTTTGATTTTGAGTTATATACTCGTTTTTATGCGCATGCATTGTGCTGAGATATGTTTTCAGTATTTAAGATTTCGGAGCCCCACCGATTTGAGTGTTTTGCAGAAATGTTTTAGTATTTGGGGGTGTTTTAAATTTAAATTCAGGGACTGAATTTCTTTAAGGAGGAAGATTGTAACGTTTTGAAAATCGTTTAGGTGAAAGTTCGGATAATCGGTAAAACAACAGGTGTTTTCCGTAAAAACAAAGATATAATTATTTTTCAATATAGACTTAAATATACCTATTCTAGCTATGTAACTGCTAGTATTTGGTATTTAATTGGTCACTTGTAAATTTCTAGTTTACTTCAATATTTTCCTTAATTAATTATTTTTAATATTATTTTATGTTTTCAATAATACATTTAATTCGTGATAATTACAAATTATAATGGGTTGATACAAGTTTGGTGCATCATGATACATTAAACCAAAATGTAACATGTTGTTTTTGAAATAAAAAGAAGTTGTCAAGATGGTTTTAGAAAATATAAAATAAAAAGGCTTAAATTGTGAAAATAGATTAAATAGAATTGAGGTTTGGGCTTGTTGACTTGGAGTATGGTTGCATGTAACTTGGATTCCTCACATACACACACACACCCTCACCCTCTCCCCTAAAGTAGCTGAATTAAGCAGCCCCCTCCCCACAATTTCCCACTTGAAATGTGTTGAAAAGAAAAGAAAAGAAAAGAAACTAATAAAGAAAAGAGACATGGGGTAACTTTAAGGTGTGGAATTTTGTTGACTTGGCTTACCCTCACATTCTCTCTCTCCCTCTCATTATTCTTGGCCGAGTCCCCCTCCCCATTCCTGCAGCAGCCCTCCCCAAATCCCCCACCTCATTCCTCTCAAAAATTCCTCACAAATGTATCAAAAATCTAAAAAAAAAACCTCACAAACTCCAAATCCAAGCTTTACCCATTATTCCTTGGCTACTCTAGTATGGATCTTGGTGAAAAGAAGCTATTTTGGAGGGCTAAGTTTGCTTGTGGGATCTACAAATTGTTAGGTATAAATTCTAAACTTATGGTTAATTGGTTAGTTAATTACTTCAATCCAAGCTAATTAGGTGTTTAATTGTGGGTTTAATTGAAAGTTTGAAATCTAAAGAGAATATTTTGATTTCAAATTAGGATTTTGATTATTGGATTATGGTTGTGTGTTTACTTTAACATCTTGAGTTTTGCAAAACCTAACCTAATTGCTAGTTTGCTAATTGTAACATTTAATTTGTCGTAACTAAGCCATTTTGCAAACTAGATTTTTGTGATTAAGTTAATGAAGTGAGTTTAAAATATAATTAATATTGGTGTGGCCTAATTGAGTTATTAATTGAGCAATGTAGCCACTAAATTGGTTAAAACATCAAATTTTGAACTAAAACGGGAAATTGAGGCTTACTAAATTTTTGGAAATAAATCGATTTGATTTATTTTGGGGTTTTGATGAGTTACAACTTATTTCATATAATATTTAGTGAGTTGTGAAACCACGATTGGTACGTTTGGGTTTTAAGTTTCGAGATTTTCACGTACAGTGACCCTCGTTGTAGTTTGTGGCATTGTCGCGGCGCGTTTCGTGCACCAAGTGTGTACGCGTCAAGTTAATGTGCGTAGTTGACTTGTATTGTTTGCATCCGCGACTATTTATATTTATTCTCTTATTTTCCTTGTGTACATTCCTAGGATCGGGTGCAGAGGCGTCGAACGTGGCGCGGGAATAACAGAGCTGAAATCGGATCAGATGAGCCGAGACGTCCAGGTGAGTAGATGTATATCTACGGGGGAAGTCGGGTGGATGGCGTATAGCACCCCCGCAGTTTCGTAGTGTAATATGTGAATACGTTATAATTATATAATTATATGTATTGTAATATGTGTATAATTAGAAAGAGCGGCTCTAGGAGATCATGGGTTAGTTTAGTGTAATTGGACGATAGTGTTTTTAGTTAGTTCTTAGTTGCGAAACCCTAGTGTAAAAGTGGACACACGCACACACGGGACATGGTATTGGGTGTATATCTTCATATGTGTGTGTGTGTGTGTGTGTGTGGATGCGTTAGTATATATATATATATATATATACACACACACACACACATATACGTATACACGTATGATGAGGATAGTATATGATACTTGGAGATGAGTCGATGTGATTGGGCATGATGCCGTGAGATCGGTAATGTGAATTGGGTCATGTTATGATATACTCCATGATAGTATGTGCATCGATGAGTGATGTGTTTTATTCACACGCGGATATATGTTTGGTGGTATCGGAATATACTAGACTGTAGATCAGTACCCCTAATTCAGGATATGTTGATAATGATACCAGATAAATAGTGAGTTATATGTGGTACTTGACCCGTACCCCGATTTAGGATGCCGTACGATGGATTTTTACCGTACGATGTATAATGATAATGATTGACCCCAACTCTCGACTCGAGGATGTCGTATAATATATTTTATCGTACGTGATGCTATTAAGGCGGGATCACCGACTATTAGATATATCGACTCGAACATAGGTGGATTTCCTTACCTTTTGACTAGTCCCTTAGCTTCGTACTGTAGTTTATTTGGTAGATATTGGATTGGGCTTGAGCCATACTTATTTTCAAAACTAATAAATCGTGAGTACTTTAATGACAAGCCTAGGGATACTACGGATTTTTCAAAGGATGCATCTTTTCTTAAAGACCCCGTAGCTCTAATTTTACTAAAACCATGATTCGTGGAATTTCAGACACCAAAATCGGTATGACTCGTATATAGGAATGTATATTTCTTTATTGTTGCATTTACTATTCATTTTCCATATATTCTTGTTGTTCGCATCATATTGTATGCTTAAATGTGTTTTCATTAGTTATTATGAACCCTGTTGTCAGGACACCAGCACCATTACCGATGATGCATATGCTCCACATACACTTACCTGCCGGCCCACACACATCATCATCGGTAATTTCCTTGTCACGTACACTCTAGAAAATAATACTTTATGGATATAACTTCTTGTAGATAGTTCCGATATCTAATTACTATGCTAGTTTAAATATTGCATTCTTTGCCTAAATACCATGCATGTATATGTATTCATTTGTTATGCGATATCATGGAGCTTTATGCCGATATTCACTGTTCACTGACTCGTGATTTTGAGATTTCGGATCTTTTATGAGATTTCTGGATTTGGGAAACTGCATGTGAATGTTTATAAACTTGTGATTTGTTTTAAAGAGAAAGTTGCGATTTTCCTTGATATGGTGTTTTCTCGATTTTGAGATAGTTAGGAGCCGATCCTGTTCATGCGGAGCCCAAGATAATGAGATATTGAGATATTGAGATTTGATGATATAGGATGATCCTGATCATGCGGAGCCCATAGGCCGATCCTGTTCATGCGGAGCCCGAGATATTGGGATATTGAGATTTGAGATGGTTATGGGCCGATCCTGTTCATGCGGAGCCCGAGATATTGAGATATTGGGATACATATATTGTGTCGATGTTTAACATGGATTCTCTGTTGATTTCATTGATGATATTTCGGTTTTTATAGAAAAGATCTCACTGAGATAAGAAAACAGTTTTCTCATTCATGATGTATTTTACTTTCATTCTTAGTGCATCCGTACATTATATATGTGACATGTTACTACCAGAGGCACTGACACGAGCACTTAGTATTACACTTATGTGTAGATGTTTACCTTGCCATATTTAGATGGTTCAGGTTACATATTGAGGATATTTTATTGTATGGCCTAGGAGAGAGTCATACATGCGATTTCTTCTCGGTGATGTTTTCTACTCACGAGTTGGCAACTCACCCCCGTTGTGCCACAGTTTCTTGCAGGTTTTGTCGTACAGGTTTCGTTGCTGCTTACTGGCACACTACTTCCTTCCGGGTGATTGCTTTGGTAGGTGTGTTCAATTGTATCGTGACCACCGTAGTATTTGTATCTATTTAAGTTGTATCTAGTAACTCCATCAACCAGACTTGTATTATTTGATAGACTTAGAAGACCAGTTGTATATTCTTTCGACCTTAGAGTCGCGTGCTTGTATTATTATGATTCTTCTCTGGTTTTCTTGAGGATGTTGGTTTTCTTCTGAGTTTTTGATCCTCGCTCTTCGGCGTTGTATATTATATTGCTTGTGTGGTGGATTCCGCCATTTGGTGTTGAGCTAGCTCCCACTTGGGATGCCTTTATTCATTATTATGTATATCTTGTGTTGTACCCGTTTGGGGGCCAGTATTTACAAAGGAGACTCTGCCGAAATTTTCGGGAAAAAATGATGTTGCTTCTAAAATGTTTAATGCCTTATTTTGTTAAAACTACTTGCTTTAAAACAAGTTTTCCTTCACTCATTTCTTTAAAAATGGTTTAGATTTCTAGGCTTTTGGCTTACTTGAATTAGGTGGGGTCCTATAGACTTCACATGATTCAAGTGCCAGTCATTTGCCATTTTGGGTCATGATAAAGTTGGTATCAGAGTGCTAGGTTTAATGTTGGTTCGAGTCTAGGTTTGACTACGCGGAGTCTAGGGCATATATTTATATTCGGAACCTAGGCTTGACCTTACGGAGCTTAGACTTGGTCGAGGGGGTATTAGACCCGAACTTTCATCGTGTAGGTTGACCTTGGTTGATAGAGTAGGTGACTTAAGTAGAGTGACGTACCGTGTGTATGTTCCGCGGCATACTTACGATATGCTACACCGCTTAAGAAGCCTTAGGATGTACCTTTCTTTGAACCTTATTTTATTCGCTCATATGATCTATCCTCATCGATATCGGTTGGTGGTTTTGTTACCATGATTGCATAGACAGAGAGAGCTGCGGCTAGAGTTATGGTCTGCATGAGCTCGTCGTGGACGAGAACTGACAAGGGCGTAATTCTGGTGACACACGATTGCATTGATGTGTCATTTTATTGTGTTTTTCATGCCATGAGCATTTGATGGATTGCTTTTACAAAAATTTCTCAAATGTGCAGATCAGCACCAGAGAATTAGGCCACTGCTAGAGGCCGGCTAGAATGTGATGACCGTTAATGTATCGTCTACTCTTGAGAATTGAGGCACTGTTCAACGTGCAGATGAATGAGCCAGCTGTTACTGTGACTGACAAAATATCGCCCTAGAAGTTTGAAGCTATTGCAGCACGAGTTATACTTAGAGATGTGATAGAAGATCGCTAGTCACCCATGGAAGAATGACTAAGGCATGTGGTTCGTTTGCATTCCACGATGCGAGGTCATCAGATTGATTGATTTCAGCTAGAGAAGATTTCACGCAGGTACGCTGAGAGTCGATAGAAACGAACGAATGTCAGAAACCCATTTTTCCAAGTTTAAGGTATTCGGAAAAACATGCAAGTAATTCTGTGAACCCTCTAGAAGAATGAAACCCTAATTCGACATAATGGCCATGTAACTACTTTTGAACCTTAGGGTTTGCTGCAGTTCCGCGGTGCCATTAATGAGGCTTGGGTCTGCCCTTCTACGGCTGGTCCATAGGTACTGTGGCATGTACTGGATATTATTAAACTGTGCTCAAGTGTTGAGCTCTCGGGGAATTATGGGACTTTGATGAATCTATCGTAAAGTTTAACGTCGTCCGGATATCATGTGATTGGATACATTACTTGGGAGACTCTAGATATGAGTATAGTCGTTATAGCGCAGTCCATACAGCTACGAAGAGACGAGTCCGAATCAGTCGACATTAGAGAAAAGTGGAGTAAGAGGTTCGTACGAGATTTTGACAAGATGGCGTTCCACTCCGTTGACATCAGAGATGCGATACGCATACATAGGCATTGAAAAAAGATAAATCTTTCAGAAGGAGTCGTGATGAGTATACAGCTATTCCGGAACGAGAAATGGATTTAGTAAAGGGTGATAACTTCCGGACAGTTCGGCAGAAACGAGAATTGGGAGAGACCCCAACAGAATCTTTCTGGGATACTACACGAGCAGACTTGGTCCCAAGATCGGTCGTATCACGCACACCCAGTAGGCCAAAGTTCGGCATCATCGACGAGACATATTATGAGTGACCATGATAGTTGGCCAGAGATTTTAGAGGATGTGCCAGAGCGGAACTGTTTCCGTCATCATTCCATATTGGGCCGTTGAGCCGATGAGCTATGTAACTGACAATCCGCAGTGAGAGACGAGAGCCTAAGGGCACAAGGCGCCAGACCAAGAACAAGAGGCAAGTAGATGTCTTGCACTGATAGTTTTGGAGTCACTGACACCTTCTCGACTTTGAAGGAAGGATATATCGATGACAGTGTTCATGATTTGAGATTTGGTGATTCGAACATCACGTATTCGTTATTTTGGATTTCGGTATTTTGGGCGATTTATTTGCATGATTAAGATTTTGTGCACCACAGTTGCACTCGACTTCAATTTGATGTCGTTCGAGATGTTTGATATTGATTTCTTGCCTATGGTATGTAGGTGATTTGACTTTTGCTTTCGGTGTAATTTTCATGCACATTTTGTACTTCGATTCGATTTTGGTGCACACAAGATGCACTAAATTGGGCTTTCGTACATATCAGATGCACCTGATATTGTTGTCAGGCACACCCGTTGCCCTTGATAAGTGTTTCCGTGCACACCCGTTGCACTTAGATTTTGTTTCGGTGCATGTCACGACCCGAAACATTAGCTCGTGACCAGCACTTGAATCACGCAACGTCTAAAGGCGTAACGGAATTCAAGTAAGCTGAAACCCAGAAATCTAAACCTTTTTAAGAAAATAAAGGAGGTGTGAAATCAAGGTATAATGAAATCAAGTTTTCTTAATGTATAGAAAAGGAACATGAAAATGCAAGTGAAATTTTCTAGTTTGAAGACGTGTTTCGTCTTTTAAAAATTTGGCCAGCACCTCCTTTGTATATTTTGATCCAAAACCACAAATACATAACAAGAATAATGGAATCTCAAGCGGGAGCTAGCTCTTCGCCAACCGGCGGATCACAACCACGTAAAGCATAAAAATAAGTATACGACGCCCAGCGGCGAAGTTCACCACAAAAGATAAAGAAATAAGCAAGACATCAAAACTACAAGTAGCGGAAAACCCCTCGCTCTAAGTCTCGCAACCACAAGTCTCACTAAGTCTCATTACTTATACAATTACTAAATTTGATTAATGGAGGTTACTAGATACAATATGAAATATAAATACAAGAGTGGGTACGATACGAATGTCCCACTTACCAAAGCAAAACACCCGAATGCAACTGTGTGCCAGCGATGTCGCTACTGATCCATGCGGGCAACCCGCAAGCACTGTGGCACAACGGGGGTGAGTTGCCAACTCGTGAGTAGAAAAAACATCTACAAGTAGAAATCGAATAAACAACGACTCCTAGGTCAACTATATCATAAAGGTAATACTATGATATCTAGGGTGACCGGGTCTGTATATGTGCCAACAAGGTAGTCAATGCCTATAAGCATGTGGATAACATCCAACAGTATAATCTATGCATGTATGCATGTGGATCTCGTCCACCCATATAATCAATGTATGTATGCATGTGGATCTCGTCCACATATCAACCACTGACACAACAACATCATGCATGCAAATATCATAAAAGCATATGCATGAAAATATGAGGATATAAATCAACATGTGTCCCTCACGACACCTTAAAATCATGGAACCTGAGTGTCCAGTATTGACACTCGAAACATCATGAAAGCCATGTCCAGTATCAACACGCAAATCCTCATATCTCTCGGGCTCCGTCAGTCCGGATCGGCCCACGGGCTCCGTCAGTCCGGATCGGCCCATATCATCTCTCGACTCCGGTCGGTATCCTCCGAATATCCGCCGAGCCCAAATACTATCACCGATGGGTAGTGCTCCCCTGCCAAGCTCACCGTCTAAAAATACGAGTCTTCTTGCCCCGGGGTACCTCACCGGGTCCACCATGTACCCGCAGACGGTGCCTGCTGCTCCTCGAATCGGGTTTCACATGTCACTCTCAGAACCGAGAAAACACATGGTCGATGCACTGAAATATCATATCAAGAGAAACCTGGTTTTTAAAACAATACATACTTTCTTTTAAAATGATCGCGGTTCTCAAATCTATAAATCTCATGAAAACAACATATCTCAATGCGTATAATCATAAATCATGATGTATGCGACATATAACGGAAATGTAAGCATATCTGTATATCATGCTACATGGAACAGTAATATGCACATATCGAGGGAAAACAGCTCTTCTAAATGAATCCAGTTTTTAAAATATATCATGCGGTTCCCAAATCTCCAAAATCAAATACAACATCGTATAATGGTGCATATGTGTATGTATGCAAGTGTGGTGTACAATATGTATGTACGCAAGTATGTCATGCAAGAGTCATATCCTTATGCAGCAGTTCTACTGTGTAGTGACATGGCAATTATCGATGCTGAAGTGTGTGAGCCGGCAAATCTGTGTACGTGTAACATACGCATCATCGATAATGGTATAAGTGTACTAGTATAGGTATATGCAATTCAATGAGAATAACCTGAATGCAGCATAAGGTAAAACATCAGCTAAAAGCTATAAGGTATACATATCTAACATGGTCGAGTCGGTGAATCTATCAATCGGTATCCAGCCTCACAACATCCCGTATGGTATACTCCATCGTACAGCATCCTCTAGTCAAGGGTATGGATCAAAGCTCAAGTCAAACACATCACGTACGGAAAATCATCGTACGGCGGCATTAAACCATCGAGGATCCTATCATCCTATGTGACAATGAGGGTACGGACCTAACGTCTCGTACGGCATATCATTCAAGATTCACAACATTATATATATCTATATACCTATGTCCCAGGTCACATCCGCAACAAATCTTATATCAGGGGACCGACAGGGTACAAATCATCTCAATCGACTCGTATCTGTATACCAACATATCATCAAATCATCATATCACGTCATATATTCTTTTCATCGCATTTATATCTCACATCAAGTCAATTTTATAAATACATTCTACCTTTACTATAAGCATACGTATCTAATCTAACATACACACCCGAACCATACAATCAGTTTTTTTTAAAAGGTGCGAATCATAGTTTTGAAAGTAAGGGTTACAGTGTTTTTAAGGAAAAGATATAGTTTGAAAATCCGTAACGTCCCTAAAGGTATCTGTTTAAAGATGCATACGATTCTTCAGTTTGCAAAATAGGTATGGTTCGGATGACACATCTATGTCGACTATTTAGTCTTATAGTACCCTAAACGGCAATATCCTCAAATATCATCCTCAAATCCCGTCATCACATACTAGTCGTATCATATCACTTCTAACTATCCATAGTTTCTAATATGGTTCTTTAACTACCATTTTACTCTATCTATAGTTTTCTATTAAAGGTTTCATTAACTATAATCTATATATAAATCGGTTTCCATCAAAGTGTGCGGGGGTGCTATACGCCATCCACCCGACTTCCCCAATAGATATAGATCTACTCACCGTGGTCTTCGCTTGCTGGAGTCGATGACGCCAAACTCCGTTGCCTCGGAATCCACGCGAAGGTACCTACAATAATACGCAGTCGCAATCGTTTATTAAAATCGAATCTGGAAACCAAACGGCACACGAATCGCCTATAGGTTAGAACCTATAGGCTACGCATGCAAAACAAACCAATTATCCCTTTTCGTTGATGTACGAACATCCAACAACCAAAAACAATACCAAATATCAAAACTTAGTATTTCAAAATAGGGAAAACATAGCCAAAATCACACCAAAGTGCTCCCAGATTTTGACTCAGGTCAAACTAAGAAAAGTTGCATATTCAAAGAGCCTTAAATATATAGAAGATAACACCTGACAAAACCCCACAGACATCCCTCCTAATCTGGCCACAATTTTCGGCCAGAATGCTTATTTTTGCGGCCACAGTACGATGGTTGGGGCTCAGGTCTTCAGGGTACACTCCAGGTTGCCTGCACGACTCTCAGTATTCTCTAAATAATTTTTTGTGTCTCCGGGTTACTCCAGATTCCCATATACCCTCACAATTCAATACAAAACCGACATAATGAATTCCTAAATCCGTATTTTGGTTTCTATACTCAAACCCAGGTCTTGTAACAGCCACAAGAGTTCACCAAAATCCACTTTTTAAACCTAAACCCTCTCTAAGGATTTCTATCCTCACAACCACCATACCAATTCAACTTCTAAACTATCTAAAATACAAGAAAACTCAAAATTAACTAAATGGAAGTGATTATACCTCATGGATGAAACTCAAGAGAAACCCTAGCTTCCTAATGTCATCAAAATCCAACTTTGCTTGGTCTAATTTGTAAAGGATGAAGAGGTGGTCATTTTTTGTAAAAGGGGTTTAAGGTTTTGAGGAGTATTTTGAGATGGATCTAGGGTTGACGGTGGAGGAAAGTGATGAAGAAGAAGGAGAAGAAAAATAATGGGAAGGGAAAAAGAATGGCTGCCCTCCCTCTCTCCTACTCTCACTTTCTTATTCTCACCCTTCTTCTCTCTCTTTAATCATTCTAAACTTTAACCCTTCTCTTTTTCTTTTCTTTTATTTAAATTTCAAAACCAAATCACATAATACCCATAAAACAACACGAATGCAACAATATGTAACCAAATGTAACATGACATGGTGTACTAGCCATGAAAAACTGTAGAAACACGGATTTGGTTTAATTGCGATTAGCAGTGCACTAATCGGGTTTTCATTTAAACTGCATATAATAAATCTTAAAAATGCCAAATCCTCTAAATATATTTTTAAATGAATAAATCATTTTAATTTCCATTTATTTCACAATTATTGGTATATATTTATATCCTTTTTCGAAAACCCCAATTTCGCAAATCGGCAGTTTTCGGGAAATATATTATTTTAATATTAAATTCCAAAAATAATATTTTATATTTTCTGAAATGTTATAGTGCACATGTATGGCACATTCATGATTTTGATTTCTGTGCGTACCAGACGCACGTGGCATTATTACATATACTATTGAGTATGATTTCTTTGAGCAACATGTTTTTTTATGATATTACCATTTAGTTAGTAACCGAACAGGACTGTTCTGAGAACAGTACCTAGTGTTTTGCATGCATCGATAGTTACCGAAGAGATTTCCAAAAAAGGAGTTACAGTCTCAATATTTTCCTATGTGTCCGAGATGATACGAAACATTTTACAAAGGAAACCCTTCTAGATTATTTTTAAAACGGCGGGACGTGTGTGATAAACAATGGATATATATATATGTATATATATATATGTATGTATATATATATATATGTATGTATGTATGTATGTATGTATGTATGTATCTGTATATGTATATGTATATATATAGTTATTTTTCTACAATAAACGTCCGCCACTTGTGCTGTGATACGCGCATCGCACAGCGACTTGAAAAAGGTTTGGCATGCATTTCTTTTCAGATGTTTTGACGAGTTTACAACGATGCATACTATGTACTTGTTATAGTTTTGAGTATATCATATTGGTTTTCGTATTGGATTTTGACATTGATATTTTCACCATGACTCCGATGATTGCGTGATGCTTAATGGAGTTTTGATTTTGAGTTATACACTAGTTTTCATGCGCATGCATTGCGCTTAGATGTGTTTTCAGTATTTAAGATTTTGGAGCCCTGCTGATTTGAGTGTTTTCCTGAAATGTTTTAGTATTTGGGGGCGTTTTAAATTTAAATTCAGGGACTGAATTTCTTTAAGGGAGGAAGATTGTAACGTTTTGAAAATCGTTTAGGTGAAAGTTCGGATAATCGGTAAAATAACTGGTGTTTTCCGTAAAAACAAAGATATAATTATTTTTCAGTATATACTTAAATATACCTATTCTAGTTATGTAATTGCTAGTATTTGGTATTTAATTGGTCACTTGTAAATTTCTAGTTTACTTAAATATTTTCCTTAATTAATTATTTTTAATATTATTTTAAGTTTTCACTAATACATTTAATTAGTGATAATTACAAATTAGAATGGGTTAATACAAGTTTTGTGCATCATGACACATTAAACCAAAATGTAACATGTTGTTTTTGAAATAAAAAGAAGTTGTCAAGATAGTTTTAGAAAATATAAAATAAAAAGGCTTAAATTGTGAAAATAGATTAAATAGAATTGAGATTTGGGCTTGTTGACTTGGGGTATGCTTGCATGTAACTTGGCATTCCTCACATACACACACACATCCTCACCCTCTCCCCTAAAGTGGTGGAATTCAGCAGCCCCCTCCACACAATTTCCCACTTGAAAGGTGTTGAAAAGAAAAGAAAAGAAAAGAAACTAATAAAGAAAAGAGGCATGGGGTAACTTTGTGGTGTGGACTTTTGTCGACTTGGCTTACCCTTACATTCTCTCTCCCCCTCTCATTATTCTTAGCCGAGCCCCCCTCCCCATTCCTGCAACAGCCCTCCCCAAATCCTCCACCTCATTCCTCTCAAAAATTCCTCACAAATGCATCAAAAATCCAAAAAAAACCTCACAAACTCCAAATCCAAGCTTTACCCATTATTCCTTGGCTACTCTAGTATGGATCTTGGTGAAAAGGAGCTATTTTGGAGGGCTAAGTTTGCTTGAGGGATCTACAAATTGTTAGGTATAAATTCTAACCTTATGGTTAATTGGTTAGTTAATTACTTCAATCCAAGCTAATTAGGTGTTTAATTGTGGGTTTAATTGAAAGTTAGAAATCTAAAGAGAAGGTTTTGATTTAAAATTAAGGTTTTGATTTTTGGATTATGGTTCTGTGTTTAGTTTAACATCTTGAGTTTTGCAAAACCTAACCTAGTTGCTAGTTTGCTAATTGTAACATTTAATTTGTCCTAATTAAGCCATTTTGCAAACTAGATTTTTGTGATTAAGTTAATGAGGTGAGTTTAAAATATAATTAATATTGGTGTGGCCTAATTGAGATATTAATTGAGCAATGTGGCCACTAGATTGGTTAAAACATCAAGTTTTGAACTAAAACGGGATATTGAGGTTTACTAGGTTTTTGGAAATAAATCGATTTGATTTATTTTGGGGTTTTAATGAATTACAACTTATTTCATATAATATTTAGTGAGTTGTGAAACCATGATTGGTATGTTTGGGTTTTAAGTTTCGGGATTTTCGCGTATAGTGACCCTCGTTGTAGTTTGTGGCGTTGTCGCGACGCGTTTCGTGCACCAAGTGCGTGCGCGTTGAGTTAATGCGCATGGTTGATTTTTATTGTTTGTGTCCGCGACTATTTATATTTATTCTATTGTTTTCCTTGTGAACATTCCTAGGATAGGGTGCAGAGGCGTTGGACGTGGCACGGGAATGACAGAGCTGAAATCGGATCAGATGAGCCGAGGCGTCCAGGTGAGTAGATGTATATCTATGGGGGAAGTCGGATGGATGGCGTATAGCACCCCCACAGTTTCGTAGTGTAATATGTGAATACGTTATAATTATATAATTATGTGTATTGTGATACATGTATAATTAGCAAGAGCGGCTTTAGGAGATGATGGGTTAGTTTAGTGTAATTGGACGAGTGTGTTTTTAGTTAGTTCTTAGTTGCGAAACCCTAGTGTAAAAGTGGACACACACGCGCGCGCGCACACGGGACATGGTATTGGGTGTATATGTTTATATGTATGTGTGTGTGTGTGTGTGTGTGTGGATGCGTTAGTACACACACAGATATATATATATACACACGTATGATGATGATAGCATATGATACTTGGAGATGAATCGATATGATTGGGCATGATGCCGTGAGATCGGAGATGTGAATTTGGTCGTGTTATGATATACTCCATGATAGTATAGTGGATCGATAGGGGATGTGCTTTATTCACACACGATATATGTTTGGTGGTATCGGAATGTACTAGACCGTAGATCAATACTCCTAATTTAGGATATGTTGATAATGATACCAGATAAATAGTGAGTTATATGTGATATATGACCCATACCCTTATTTGGGATGCCGTACGATGGATTTTTACCGTACGATGTATAATGATGATGATTGACCTGCACTCTCAACTCGAGGATGTCGTATAATATATTTTATCATACATGACGCTATTGAGGCGGGATCACCGACTACTAGATATATCGACTCGGACATAGGTGGATTTCCTTACCTTTTGACTAGTCTCTTAGCTTCGTGCTGTAGTTTACTTGGTAGATGTTAGATTGGGCTCGAGTCATACTTATTTTCAAAACTAAAGAATCGTGAGTATTTTAAAGACAGGCCTAGAGATACTACGGATTTTTCAAAGGATCCATCTTTTCTCAAAGACCCCATAGCCCTATTTTTACTAAAACCACGATTTGTGCGATTTCAGAGACAAAAAAACGGTATGACTCGTATATAGGAATGTATATTTCTTTATTGTTGCATTTACTATTCATTTTCCATATATTCTTGTTGTTCTCATCGTATTGTATGCTTAAATGTGTTTTCATTAGTTATTATGAACCTGTTGTCAGGACACCAGCACCATTACCGATGATGCGTATGCTCCACATACACTTACCTGCCGGCCCACACACATCATCATCGGTAATTTCCATGTCACGTACACTCTAGAAAATATTACTTCATGGATATAACTGCTTGTAGATAGTTCTAATATCTAATTACTATGCTAGTTTAAATATTGCATTCTTTGCCTAAATACCAAGCATGTATATGTATTCATTTGTCATGCGATATCATAGAGCTTTATACCGATATTCACTGTTCACTGACTTGTGATTTTGAGATTTCAGATCTTTTATGAGATTTCTCGATTTAG
This sequence comes from Agapanthus africanus, assembly GCA_030015575.1. Lineage (NCBI taxonomy): Eukaryota > Viridiplantae > Streptophyta > Magnoliopsida > Asparagales > Amaryllidaceae > Agapanthus > Agapanthus africanus. Next base: position 372,218,086 of record JASDDO010000001.1, read on the forward strand.
GAAACTGCATGTGAATGTTTATAAACTTATGATTTGTTTTAAAGAGAAAGTTGCAGTTTTCCTTGATATGATGTTTTCTCGATTTTGAGATAGTTACGGGCCAATCCTGTTCATGCGGAGCCCGAGATAATGAGATATTGAGATTTGATGATATGGGCTGATCCTGATCATGCGGAGCCTATAGGCCGATCCTGTTCATGCGGAGCCCGAGATATTGAGATATTGAGATTTGAAATGGTTATGGGCTGATCCTGTTCATGCGGAGCCTGAGATATTGAGATATTGAGATATTGGGATATATATTTTGTGTCGATACTTGACACGGATTCTCTGTTGATTTCATTGATGATATTTCGGTTTTTATACAAAAAATCTCACTAAGATAAGAAAAAAGTTTTCTCATTCATGATGTATTTTGCTTTCATTCTTAGTGCATCCATACATCATATATGTGATATGTTGCTACCAGAGGCACTGACACGAGCACTTGGTATTACACTTATGTGTAGATGTTTACCTTGCCATTTTTAGATGCTTCAGGTTACATATTGAGGATATTTTATTGTATGACCTAGGAGAGAGTCATACATGCGATTTCTTCTCGGTGATGTTTTCTACTCATGAGTTGGCAACTCTCCCCCATTATGCCACAATTTCTTGCAGGTTTTGTCATACAGGTTTTGTTGCGGCTTGCTGGCACCCTACTTCCTTCCGGGTGATTGCTTTGGTAGGTGGGTTCAATTGTATCGTGACCACCGTAGTATTTGTATTTATTTCAGTTGTATCTAGTAACTCTATCAACCAGACTTGTATTATTTGATAGACTTAGAAGGCCAGTTGTATATTATTTCGACCTTAGAGTCGCACGCTTGTATTATTATGATTCTTCTCTAGTTTTCTTGAGGATGTTAGTTTTCTTCTGAATTTTTGATCCTCGCCCTTCAGCGTTGTATATTATATTGCTTGTATGGTGGTTTCCGCCATTTGGCGTAGTGCTAGCTCCCGCTTGGGATGGCTTTATTCATTATTATGTATTTCTTGTGTTGTACCCGTTTGGGGGCCAGTATTTACAAAAAAGACTTTGCCGAAATTTTTGGGGAAATATGATGTTGCTTTTAAAATGTTTAATGCCTTATTTTGTTAAAACTACTTGTTTTAAAACAAGTTTTCCTGCACTCATTTCTTTAAAAATGGTTTAGATTTCTGGGCTTTTGACTTACTTGAATTAGGTGGGGTCATATAGACTTCACATGATTCAAGTGCCAGTCATGTGCCATTTCGGGTCGTGACACCATTGTTGTATATATGATGTATATTGTAGTGGATGCTTGGATATATATAGAGAGAGGACTTTCTTGCTCGATATGATGGTATGCTATCTGATTTCTCTTTGTCTAAACATGTTGACTTGTATTGGTTTGCTGTCTTGCTCTCACATGTTGATAAAGCCTTTGGGATATGTACTTGACTACTAGGACTATGATGCGGATCTTATTAGTGGGGCCAGGGTAGTCCAAGAGGACATCGTATAATTGTTCCTAATCGAGGGTGTATCGAGACAGGGCATCGATACTCCAGAGTAGACTAGTGTATACGCATCTTGACCCATATGATGGGCGATGGATGATCCCATATCCATTTGTGTTTAACATCAAAGATGGTGTACGGGTGCTCAGTGGAGACTGGGTACACTGAACGGACTCGCCGAGAACTCCTAGATGGTATTATACCTATCGTCAGATAGCAATTCTCTGGTGACACTGATACAGGTTAGTCTGTAGACCGGAGATCGTTATAGAGTCTTGTGTGATTCCCACTGTGCTTTGATTTCCACCTTACCACGTTCATGAGAATGTGCAAAACGGTGGCTTTTGGGTACAGTCCCGAATCACATGGAGGCAATGAGCGATAGGAGGGGTTTCGTCTTTCCCGGTATTGGGGGTTGATGTTGCGCTGTGTTTGATTAGCTATAACTGGAAGTCCCTGTCCAGGGCTGATATGGAGACCTACTGGTAAGTGTTATCAGTAGTTTCTCGACCTGTTATGAGCCTCACATCGACAAGACTTATCGGTTACTGGGGTCTGACGTTTACCACCCCTAGACTGGATATGCAACATATCAGATGAAGAGACCGCACTGTACGGTAGTGTTACTGATTGGATTCATATGAGTGTGTACAGGGCTTGCTTGTTGACCTTCTGATCGCTTAATACCCGGGTGGCTGTTACGTTTAGCTGACCGCTTGCAGCTTGTGGGTGTTTGATATGATCATCACCTACTGCTGGCGTATTGACGAGTCTTTAGAGTCCTACACAGAGGTTTCCGGGCTCAGGCGAAACGGAGTAGGAGTACATATGTGATATGTGCGGGGCCGAGAATGACAAGTGTATGTGATACCGTATTCTATTCTCACGATATGTGATATCAGCTGGTTATAAGTGATATAGCCGGGACATCGGATCAAGTGTTGATTCGATAACATGATATATTTTATATTCGTCGGTTATATGAGATATAGCCGGATCATCGGATCAAGTGTTGATTCGATAATTTAATGTATAATTATATATTTGATATATTAAATTACATTAACTAATATATGCTCACTTAAGTATTTTCATTTTCTCACTTGGATACATATAAAATATATGTGATATATGTTTATTGTATCATTTTCTTTTGTTATATTAAATATTATATATGTGATATATAATATTGTGACATTCTAGGTTATACATGCAACTAGGTTTTATGAGAATTACACCATGGTTTGTCATTATGGTTGGAATTATATTTATGTTGGAAATTCAAAATTGTGGATTAATTGTTAAGATATTTTCATAGTTGACCAAGTCCACTCTCTTGATATTTTTCAAGATATTTATTAACCTAACCCTAATCTCTAACCATGGTCTATTCTCTACAATGGTTAAAGCCATGATACTAACCCTAGGTGGCTTTTCTAACGTCATCACAATTTCATTCTCAGTTGAGCTTGAGTTTCTTCTTCTTCTTCATTTGATATTCTTGCTCTCTTGATTTATTCATGTGATGAAAAATAGTGAGAAATAAATTTCTGAAGTGAAACCTTAACTCGATTATGTGACCATCAGAACCGCCACTAAACCCTAGGGTTTGTGGTAGTTCAGCGGTGCCACATGTGGGGCATTGGTTGACCCTTCTACGACTGGTTCATAGGAGCTGTGGCATCTTCTGCGACCTTTTGAACTCCACTCAAGTGTTGAGCTATTTATGAAATTTTGGGTATTTGTTTATTCGATCAGAAAGTTTAACATTGTCTAGTTATCTGAAATGTGATACAATATGTTGAATTCATAGAGTTAGGCATGAAATCCGTAATATGTGATATTTCGGGTTTATGATGTCTAAGGTAATTGTGGATTCCAAATGTTGTAGTTTTTCACTTTCTAATTGTGGATTCCAAATGTTGTAGTTTTTCACTTTCTTTTCTGCGACCGTAAGTGTAATATGTGGTGTATCGCCATTTTCATTGCTATACATCAACTGTAGGGTTCCTAGGCATACTAATGAGGTCTTACAAGTGATCAAACATGGCCAATTCAAATTTTTCATGTGCCTACAAACCCTAATACGGATCGTTAACTAGATGATGAGGCGATGCAAGCAAGTAAATAACTTTATTGCTAAAGGAAAGTAACTATAACCTTTGTAGATCCGGTCCTCCACTTCCTTAGCTCCGGATAGACGTCCCTCCGCTGTACAAATCGAAATCCTAGACTCTTGCGATGGTTTCATCGGAGAAAAGATCGGGCTAGGTCGCCGACTTCGATGCCGAAGATGATCTACGTCGAGGCAACACAAAATCTAGCTCCAACTTCACCAAGCCATGAAACTTGTGAAGAAAACACCCTATACTACTTTGCAAGTGGTAGAGGATGAAGATATAGGAAGTGGGTTCACTTTAGAATTGGATTTCTCACTCTTTTTCTCATGTTGCCATTAAAGGATGCAAGCTTTCTTCTTTGTTGAAGATGAAGAAGAAGAAGAAAAGAATATGATAAGTTTTTTTCAAAATAGAAAATAAAATGAATACTTATCATTTAGAAACCATGGTTAGGTGTAGAGAATAGACTATGGTTAGGTTGAGTGGTTAGGGTTAAGCATGAGACAAAAAAGGTGGACTTGTTCAAAGCTTCATGAAGCTTCAACAAGCAAACAAAGAAAGCCACCATGACTTATTTTGCAAAAAAGAATAAATAGATAAATGAATAGATAAATAAACAAAACCCTAACCATTCATATAACTATGGTTTAATCATACACACAAACTCAAGTTAGCATATATCATCAAACATGATACAATCTTGAGCACAAAAGTATATCACATATACAACTTGTGTACATCAAGTGAGAAAATCCAATTTAAGTGAACCAATACTAGTTAATGCAAAGTAATATATCAAATATATAATTATGCATTAAATCATTAAATTAATACTTGATTTAACGATCCGGTCATATCGTATATAACCGACTAATATCTAATGTATCGGCTTATCGAATCAATCCTTGATTCGATAACTAGGTTATATCGCATACAACCAATCGATACATTCATCGCGAGAATAGAATACGATATCACATACACGGATTATTCTCGGTCCCGCACATATCTCATATGCGCTCCTATTTTGTTTCGCTTGAGCCAGGAAACCTCTGTGTAGGACTCTAAAGACTCGTCAATACGCCGGCAGCAGGTGATGATCATATCAAACACCCACAATCCGCAAGCGGTCTGCTAAACGTAACGGCCACCTGGGTATTGAGCGATCAGAAGATCGACGAGCAAGCCCGCTCACACTCCTGTGAATCCAACCAGTAACACTTACCGTACAGTCCGGTCTGTTCGTCTGATATGTCGCATATCTCGCCTAGGGGTGGTAAACGTCAGACCCCAGTAGCTCGATAAGTCATGCCGACGTGAGGTCCATAACAATCGTGAAACTACTGATAACTCTTACCGGTATATCACTGCAACCCTGGCCAGGGATTTCCTGTTATGGCCAGTCGAGCATAGCGCAACATCAACCCCCAATACCGGGAGAGACGAATCCCCTCCTATCGCTCATTGCCTCCATGTGAATCGGGACTGTACCCAAAAACCACCTGTTTGCACGACTCAGTAGAGCCGTGGTAGGGTGGAAATCAAAGCACAGTGGGAGACACACAAGACTCTATGACGATCTAGGGTCAACAGACTAAGCTGTACCAGTGTCACCAGAGAACTGCCATCTGACGTGAGGTATAATACCATCTGGGAGTTCTCGGCGAGTCCGTTCAGTGTACCCAGTCTCCACTGAGCACCCGCATACCATCTCTGATGTCAAACACCAATGGATATAGGATCATCCATTGCCCATCACATGGGTCGAGAAGATATACGCTAGCCTACTCTGGAATATCGATGCCCCGTCTCGATATTCCCACGACTAGGAACATTGAAGGATGTACTCATGGACTACCCAGGCCCCACTAGTATGATCTGCATCATAGTCCTTGAAGTCGAGTACACATCCTAAGGGCTTTATCAACATGTAATAGAGAGACAGAAAGTATACATGTTAAGATAAAGAGCAACCAGATAGCGTACTATCATGTCGAGCAAGAAAGTCCTACCTATATATGTCCCAGCATCCACTACAATATACATCCAATGTACAGTAATGGCTTCTAGGGCATACATATAACTAACAATCTCCCACTTGCACTAGGGCCATATGTAGCAGTGGTTGCAGTATCACATACTCAACCATCCCATATAAGTCTCTCTCTGGGAAAAAGCCTTTGTGAGTGGATCCGCCGTGTTGTCCTCTGAGTCTACTCTCCTAACCTTGATCACCCTGGAGATCATCTATCTCCATGATCTGGTGATGCTGCCTCAGAATATGTCTGGGTCACTGATGGGATCGGGGTTCCTTGGCAAAAGCCACACTTCCATTGTCATACAATGGTAGGAACCTAGTTCATCTTATGAACCAATATACACCCAAACTGCCTCTTTGGTAGTATCTTTAATAGCGATGTTACCAGCCTTTATCGTCTAGTTTGCCACGGTATCTATCTTGGAACTCTTCCAACGTACCATCCCTTTACTGAGGGTAAAGACAATGCCTGTGACTGACATTCAGTCGTCTTTATCACCCTAGAACACTTCCAGTGATTCTCTCCAGGATCGATTGATACTATCTTACTATAGCTAGTGAGAATCCTAACATCCATTTAGATCTATCTCATAGACCCAAATCCCAGGATTTAGGAGGTATCATCTTTATCCTATATGGAGAATCAATGTGATAGGCGGAGATTGACCGTGCGTAGCATAGGAAACTCTTTTCTTATCGAGAGTATGTTGTCCACGTACAATACGAGGATGACCACCTTACTCTCTACTACCTTTTTGTATATACAAGGTTTATCTACCATTTTGATGAAGTCAAACTCTTTGACTACCACATCAAAACAGATGTTCCAACTCCGCGATGCCTGCTTCATCCTGTAAAGCATCTTGCACATGTTTCCGCTGCTCCCACTGTTTACGAAGCCCTCTGGCTGTGTACTTATAGACATTCTCTTCTTAAATTATTATTTAGAAAAGTAGTCATGGCACCCAACCGCCAGATATCGTAGTCATGGTATGTAACCGTGGCAAGTAGGATCCGGATGGACTTAAGCATAGCCACTAGAAAAGGTATCATCATTATCCACGCCTGGTCGATGACGAAAACCTTTAATAAGTCTAGCTTTGAAAGTCTCAACTTTTCCATCTACACCAAGTAATCTTCTCAAGATATACTTGCTCCTGGTGGGGATTTAACCCTTCAGATATAGCAACCAAAGTCCATACTTTGTTGGTGTACATGGATTCCATCTCAGATCGCTAAGCATCCAGCCATTCTTACAGAGTCCCTACTCTCGATGGCCTGCTCGAAACTAGTTGGGTCATCATCTCATGATGCATTCCTCGCTCCCACTGTCATCGAAAAACCGAGGTATCTCTCAGGCGGATGAGGAACCCTACTAGATTGGCGGAGAGGCTGAGGTTCGTCGGGAACTATTGAATCCTTTGGTTCTGTCAAATCATCAGTTGCAGTTTTGTATAGCTGGAACCTTTCCAGTTCTACAGAACTGACTTTGCCTCGATCTTGTCCGGACTTTGCTTTAGACATAGGCCGGACAATCCCAAATCTTAACTAACTTAAGAAATAGGTTCTTCCCATACCATATCTCATATGGAGTGGTAGGCAGTGATCTGATTCGAACCTAATTCAATAGGTATGCAGCTTCTGAAGTGCACAACCCCAAAAAGGAAATAGGTAACTCGGTAATACTCATCATAGAGCACACCATATCTAATATTGTGCGATTGCTCCGCCTCGATACACCGTTGTGCTGTGGTGTCTTCAGAGGAGTAATACTGAGAGAGAATCTCATTCTCCTTTAGAATGGTCCAGGAATACCATGCACAAGTATTCTCCTCCTTGATCTTATCATAGGACATAATACTTATACCCGTATTTTGGTTCTCTACTTCTAACTTATATTCTGTGAATATCTCAAAAGGTTCGGACTTGTGTTTCAACAGGAACATATGTCTGAATCTTGAGAGATTATCAGAGAACGTAATGAAGTATAAAGAACCAGTCCTTGCATTTGTAGACAGGAGACCTTACATACATCATCATGTATCGGTCCTAAGAGTTCATTAACTCTTTCTCTATTTCCAATAAGCAGAGCTATGGTCATCTAATCTTTGTGACATGACTGGCAAGTTTCATAAGATGTAAATTCAAACTGATTTAAATATGCATCTAAAAAGTAATTTCAGCCAGTTGGGTCGCATTGATATGACCTAGTCTACAATGCCTCAAGAAGGATTCGTTCATTTCTGAACTCTTCCTCTTGTGTGTGTTCTGTATACTAGGAACTGTAGTTTGATTTAGAACATCAATGCTTTTAGATAACGTGCCTGAACAGATCAACTTTTGATATAGGAAATGTTCAAAACATTATCCAACAATACAAAATTTTATCATTTCTTTACTTATAAAGAGACTGATATGATTTTGTATATCAGGTTCGGTATCTAATAACATTCGTTCAGAATCAATGTACTGGTAATACAGGGTGACAGTGACCAACAGACTTGGCTGCAACACTTGCCCCGTTTTCTGTCTCATGAAACTTATCACCCGTTCTCAGTTCTCTGCCTTTCTGTTGCCCTATGTAACAGATTACATATCTGGGATCCTGATCCGGTATCAGATACCCAGGATGCAGAGGATACTGAGAAACGGTTCTGTATAATGAACACACCCGAAGGAGATGCATCATATGCACTTTCTTCGTTTGGGCAGCATGGGAATTCTGGTATTCCCCTATTTCCTGCTCTGTCTTATAACAATTATAAGTTGGAACGGGACCAACGTTCCCCAGCTCAGTATAACAAGCGGGTTCGGTCAATACATCCATATTATTATCTTGATTAAGGCGTGATATGGTCGCTACCTGGAGAGAGAGAGAAGAAAACACTCTGCATGGGCTCTTGCAAGATTAGATTGGTTATTTATTTTATCTAATCAGGATGGCTCCCACTGTTTTTATCAAATCTTCCTTCAAACCTTAAAAAGAAAGACTAGCCGGGATTAATTATACTCTACAAGTTCGCCAATCTTTCAGCCAGGCCAGTGTCGGTACTTTGAGGGAGGTTCCCCGTGCTTTCGCACGGACCTAATTACAGTAAACCTCGTTTTCCCAGAGGCGTAACCCCGTTGACACCTTTCTAGACACCTACTTGATCGGCTAATTGCAAAGTGCAAAACTCTCCCAGGAGTAACAATTACTCGCAGTGGGTATCGGGATCCAACTATCATATAGAAGGTATGCAATCTCATTGCAAATTTCAACACTTGAAACTCCCGATAAAGATTTTTACCCCTAGCACTTATGACCTTAACTATGGTCAACAAATCATAAGTACTAGTCAAGTTCTACCCGTCATTTCGTGATTAATTAGACCCACCCACATGACCCTTAACTAAGGTCAACAAAGTCACGCGACTGTCCTAACTAATCGCATCATATGCGGTGTAGGAAGACATCACTTAGCTACCGTACACTGTGCCTTAACTAAGGTCAACAAACACAGCACGAATTCTAAGTACTCTACTTCCTAAAATGACGGAGGGTTGCGAATGGTTTTTATGAAAACCTTTAACGCTTTGAACTTTATCTCGTTGCAGAATCAAATGGTTTTTAAATGGATTGTTTTTTAGGCTTTTCTAGTTTTGCTAAAGGGGTCACTCCCGGTGAAGGGATCGTCGGCCCTTTCCTCGTCGAATGAGGTGCGGGATATATCATATATATCACTGTGCAAAGCGGAAACTATAGAAGCGATCAAAAGACAAACCGAGGGTTGTAGCATCTGCCAGTTATTGCTAAAGGAGTCACTCCCGGTGAAGGGATCTCGGTCCTTTCCTCATCGAATAAGGTGCAGGATGTTCTATAATGAACACCGCGATGCAAAGCAAGAACTGTAGCTACCTGTTTTATTTTTGAAATTCGATTCCACAACATCAATTAGGTTTATTTTCTTTCATTAATCTCATTAATGAATATCCCATCATTTAAGTCCACCTAAACATCACAGATAAATATAACGTACGCTTATGCCATCCGCATTCGCCTCGATGTCCCGTCTGCACCGTTAGGTTAGGTAACTAACGCCAGAGCAAGGCAGGGCTAGCGCGGGTGTAAAACATAAGCAACGTCTATATAATATATCATATATACTATATATAAAATATCTATCTGAACAAATCACATGATCACATCACAAATAACGCAGCAGAAAGTATCATATGAAATGTTGGATATACTAAGACGTCCGTGTTTTTAATACGAGCCAGTATAAAACATGGATTCCACGGTCGTGATGAATAGCCAATCCCACACCCCTAGACCCCTACGAGAGCGGCAAGAAACCCTACCAATTCTAGGGTTAGGAGACCCGGACTCGACTCCTCGAGATGGTCTCCCACTGGACCCTAGAACCCGGTTACTTGTGCCCTCCTCCTTGGGTCTATCTTAGTGCAGAAAAGTAAATAATATACAAATGGTGACATCTTCCGCAACCTGGAAGTGCCCCAATAAAAGAATATTACATACAAGTTTTTACATGAATGAAAATGAAAAACACTCATCTCACATAAAAAAAACCCCGGCTATTCAAACACGATGATCCAATATAACATATCCAGCAACACATAACATCACATGTCATCAACGTAAGTAAATATGCGCATCCCAATTATCGTTGACATATAGCAACGAAACCGGCGATATCACATATTACACTTACGGTCGCAGAAAAGAAAGTGTAAAACTACAACAGTTGGAATCCGCAACCTCCTTAGACATCGGATGCCTAAACCAATGAATTCCTTAGACATCACATGCCTAACAATTATAAACCCCGCATTTTAGTCTCATTATCGAAAACTCTTTTCAATATCAAGTTGGGCAATTCAACAAGATTCTCGACATTTTGATCGAATGCTCGTCGCAAACTTTAGTAGGCGGCCGCACCCCCGATACCGTCGACGAAGTGCACTAAGACGGAACACCGCTACCGCGAGCACCCGAACGGATGCTTTCGACGACGGGGTTCTCCTACAGTCACTTGGTCGGGGCTATGGGGCGAGGCTGTCAATTAAGTTTACCAGGCGAGTATCCGCGTACACTACGTGATTGCGACGGACTTTTGATCGCATCAAAATTCCGTGGCAACCGATCAAGTAAGACTGAACTGCTATGTTTATAACATTCATTCAGTTATCTCATAACTACTTGTGGATTCCAAATATTGTATCACATTCCGAATAAATAGAAAATGTTAAACTTTCCGATCGAACAGTCAAACACCCAAGTTTTCCCGAAACAGCTCAACACATGAAATAAGTTCAAAGACATTCACTTCATGCCTCAGTACCAACGGTCCAGCCGTAGAAGGGTCAAGCCAACGCCTCACATGTCGCACGCCGTACAGCCCCAAACCCTAAGGTTCAAAGGGCAGTTCAAGACGGTCACATAATCGAGTTAAGGTTTGTTATCTTCTAGAGGGACCATCGCGTTACTTGCACTACTTGGAACGTCATTAAACTATGGAAAAATCCAACAATTGGAAATTTCCCGGCAGGGGAAAAAGTGGGTATTTATATCCGGTCGAACTTTTTAACATATTCTAAAATTATCCGGAAAAGCACACAGACAAAATTAGACGATCTGATCGAAACACCGAGTCCCCAATACAACCCAGAAAACTCAACTCTTGAGTCAGATTTAAAAAATCCCAGAAAATACAGCAACAAAATATAAGAATTACTGTGCAAAGATCGATGGGAGAAGCGACAAAGTTGCCGCGGAACCGCCGCATTAGCCATGCTAATGCCGCGGTTCCGCCACTCTTTTATTGAATCAGGTGCTCGAAATTTACAGTAATTCTTAGATATTCCTGCTTATTTTTCTGCACATTTTTAATTCTCAAAAAACCCTGTTTTTAAAAAATGTACAGAGAGCAAATTTGTGTTAGGGTTTCAGTTCGATCGGACTTCTAACTCCGTCTACGCATCGCCTAAGGCTCTAGCTAGGCTCTGATACCACTGTAGGGTTCCTAGGCACACTAATGAGATCTTACAAGTGATCAAACATGGCCAATTCAAATTTTTCATGTGCCTACAAACCCTAATACGGATCGTTAACTAGATGATGAGGCGATGCAAGCAAGTAAATAACTTTATTGCTAAAGGAAAGTAACTACAACCTTTGTAGATCCGGTCCTCCACTTCCTTAGCTCCGCATAGACGTTCCTCCGCTGTACAAATCGAAATCCTAGACTCTTGTGATGGTTTCATCGGAGAAAATATCGGGCTAGGTCGCCGACTTCGATGCCGATGATGATCTACGTCGAGGCAACACAAGATCTAGCTCCAACTTCACCAAGTCATGAAACTTGTGAAGAAAACACCCTATACTACTTGGCAAGTGGTAGAGGATGAAGAAATAGGATGTGGGTTCACTTTAGAATTGGATTTCTCACTCTTTTTCTCATGCTGCCAATAAAGGATGCAAGCTTTCTTCTTTGTTGAAGATGAAGAAGAAGAAGAAAAGAATATGATAAGTATTTTCAAAATAGAAAATAAAATGAATACTTATCATTTAGCAACCATGGTTAGGTGTAGAGAATAGACTATGGTTAGGTTGAGTGGTTAGGGTTAAGCATGAGACAAAAAAGGTGGACTTGTTCAAAGCTTCATGAAGTTTCAACAAGCAAATAAAGAAAGCCACCATGACTTATTTTGCAAAAAAGAATAAATAGATAAATGAATAGATAAATAAACAAAACCCTAACCATTCATATAACCATGGTTTAATCATACACACAAACTCAAGTTAGCATGTATCATCAAACATGATACAATCTTGTGCACAAAAGTATATCACATATACAACTTGTGTACATCAAGTGAGAAAATCCAATTTAAGTGAACCAATACTAGTTAATGCAAAGTAATATATCAAATATATAATTATGCATTAAATCATTAAATCAATACTTGATTTAACGATCCGGTCATATCGTATATAACCGACTAATATCCAATGTATCGGCATATCGAATCAATCCTTGATTCGATAACTAGGTTATATCGCACACAACCAATCGATACATTCATCGCGAGAATAGAATACGATATCACATACACGCATTATTCTCGGTCCCGCACATATCTCATATGCGCTCCTATTTCGTTTCGCTTGAGCCAGGAAACCTCGACTCTAAAGACTCGTGAATACGCCGGCAGCAGGTGATGATCATATCAAACACCTACAAGCCGCAAGCGGTCTGCTAAACGTAACGGCCACCCGGGTATTGAGCGATCAGAAGATCGACGAGCAAGCCCGCTCACACTCCTGTGAATCCAACCAGTAACACTTACCGTACAGTCCAGTCTGTTCGTCTGATATGTCGCATATCTCGCCTAGGGGTGGTAAACGTCAGACCTCAATAGCTCGATAAGTCATGCCGACGTAAGGTCCATAACAATCGTGAAACTACTGATAACCCTTACTAGTATATCACTGCAACCCTGGCCAGGGATTTCCTGTTATGGCCAGTCGAGCATAGCGCAACATCAACCCCCAATATCGGGAGAGACGAATCCCCTCCTATCGCTCATTGCCTCTATGTGAATCGGGACTGTACCCAAAAACCACCTGTTTGCACGACTCAGTAGAGCCGTGGTAGGGTGGAAATCAAAGCACAGTGGGAGACACACAAGACTCTATGACGATCTCGGGTCAACAGACTAAGCTGTACCAGTGTCACCAGAGAACTGCCATCTGACGTGAGGTATAATACCATCTGGGAGTTCTCGGCGAGTCCGTTCAGTATACCCAGTCTCCACTGAGCACCCGCATACCATCTCTGATATCAAACACCAATGGATATGGGATCATCCATTGCCCATCACATGGGTCGAGAAGATATACGCTAGTCTACTCTGGAATATCGATGTCCCGTCTTGATATTCCCACGACTAGGAACATTGAAGGATGTACTCATGGACTACCCAGGCCCCACTAGTATGATCTGCATCATAGTCCTGGAAGTCGAGTACACATCCTAAGGGCTTTATCAACATGTGATAGAGAGACAGAAAGTATACATGTTAAGATAAAGAGCAACCAGATAGCGTACTATCATGTCGAGCAAGAAAGTCCTACTTATATATGTCCCAGCATCCACTACAATATACATCCAATGTACAGTAATGGCCTCTAGGGCATACATATAACTAACATCAACGACAATTAGGATACGCATATTTACTTACGTTGATGACATGTGATGTTATGTGTTGTTGTGATACGTTATATTAGATCGTCGTGTTTTGAATAGCCGGGGTTTTATATGAGATGAGGGTTTTTATTTTCATTCATGTAAAATTCATTGTATGTAATATTCTTTTATTGGGGCACTTCCGGGTTGAGGATGATGTCACCATTGTATATTATTTACTTTTCCGCATTAGGATAGACCCAAGGAGGAGAGCACAAGCAACCGGGTTCTAGAGTCCAGTGGGAGGCCATCTCGAGGAGTCGAGACCGGGTCTCCTAACCCTAGAATTGGGAGGGTTTCTTGCCGCTCTCGTAGGGGTCTATGGATGTGGGTTTGGCTATTCCTCGCTACCGTGGAATCCGTGTTTTATACAGGCTCAATATAAAACACGGACCTCCTAGTATATCCAATATTTCATATGTTATCTTCTACTGTTGATATTCTGTGATGTGATCATTTTATATGTTTGAGACTGTAACACCTTAGACAGCGATTAGTGTTAATTAAGCGGTAATGCGAGTTTTTGGTAAAAAGTTTACCAATTTGGTTTCCTCACATTTTATAACAATTTAATATTTTTATATGATTTCTTTTGACTTGCACACACACGTGCATGTTAATGTGAGTGTTAGTTAGTGTTAATCTTGTTAAGAGACCAAGACACCTTAGTTAATCCTTGCCCTAATTTAATCTTGCCTTAGATATTTTTGGGTAAGAAAATAGCTTCTGCTTTGGATTGAGAGAGAGAAAGAAGGAGGTGGCAAGGTGAGTCAAGAGGCATTAATGGTGTATTAATGAGGAGGGGAGGAGAGTAAGTGTAAGGGAAAAGGTTCACACTCACCTTTCACCAATAAATCTCTCTCGCTCTCTCATTCTTTATCATTCTCTCTCACTCTCAATTATTGCTCATTTCTCTCAACCCCAAACTGAACCCTCACTCCCTCATCAAAAAAACCTTGCTAAACTTCACAAAATCCTATTTAAACACCTCAAATGTCTTGAATTTTCCACTTGGTTGCCTTGGAGCTTGGAAAGCTAGGATTTTTGAGCAAGAGTGGCTAGGTAATGACCTCTAACTGATATTTAGGAGTTATTTTGTTGTGTTTCCTTGTTGTTATGGATTAGAACACTAAAGGTAGCGTTTTGTAAAAATACCGTATTTTTAGTATCTACTTGAGGTCTCTGTGATCTGCTGTAGAACCAGGTGTTTTCTGGAAAAGTTCCTATCAAAGTGACATAGTGTTGTGACCTAGAACCCACCATAAAAACTTGAGACCCGTCCCCTCAAAACAGGCCACAAATGTAATGGTTCTGGCCATAAATTGCGGCCAGAGTGGGGGCTGGGGAGTTGAGTCTTTGTCATGGGGTTTCTAGGGTTGTTTGTGGTCTCGTGGTACTTGCAACTTTTATCAATTGTTAGTTTATCAAAATCTGGGACTACTTTGCTATATTCTAGTGTTTTGAGTACGCGCGTTATGTTATCCGACATGGTTCGTGATCTAGTGTGCTGCTACACTTGGGCTGGTGTTTGTGTGTCGTCATGCATGTTAGCCGTTAGACAAACACTTGTGCGTTGGATTGGAGTTGGTGCGTTGGTCAAACGTAGTGTGTACGTGATATTGATCGATTTCTGAGATTTTTGCACTGGCTAAATTTTGTGTTAATAGGATCGCAAGAAAGGACTTCGAACGCTGCGAAGAAAGGGAAACAGGTGATTGGATTTACCTAGCCCGCGATTGTCGGTGAGTAGATTTAACATCTACGGGGAATTCGTCCGCATGGCGTTATGCGTCTGGGCTAGATATGATATGATATTAGTCGCAAATTTATATTGCACATATAAATTGTGCGCATAAACTTCATTGCATATTTTTACTTGTTGTGCTTGGAGTTGTACCTTTTGGACACTGCACTATTATTGACGGTTCATGTTGCACGAGCACTGATTGTATGACACCCACAACGTTAATAATTGCCATGACACGCACAACACTTATACATACGTGAGATTTTATTGGCTAGGGGCTTGAGACACGATCCATATTTTTATTGTGCATATGACATATAGCATACCTCTATACCTACATGCTTACACATATGCATTGCCAATTCTACATGTTAGCTACCCATATACCTATATAGTATTGTACCATTAGAGATAGGTATATACACGTTTGAGACATAGATACATGTACATCTTGCATACATACTTACATGTACACCCGTATACCTTGATATAGCTACACATATACTTGGAGGGTATTACATCATTACTGATAGGTAGATACACATATCTTGCTATACCGACATAGTTATGCATACCTGGCTATAGCTACATGTTCACCTTTATATTATGTTGCGTTTGGTTTCGGAGAAATTAGGAACCGCATGATTTACTTAATAATTTGTTGCAGTTAAATAGCGGTTTTTCCTTTATATGCTCATATTACTATTTCATGTTGCATATATTATATCTCATGAATTTCGCATTGATATATGGATTTCATGTGATGTTTCCTGGATGTTTTACTCCTGGGTATATATATCAGTGGTATGGGACGCTGATATATATACATGTATATATATATATATATCAGTGGTATGGGACGCTGTTATATATGCACACCTATACAATATATATCATCATAATGATCTGTGCATGTATTCTTATTCATTACTTGATGTGAGGGGCCGATGTGCCCGATGTGAGGGGCCGATGTGCCCAATGTGAAGGCCGATCTGAGGGCCGATTTGAGGAAATTTGGGAGTTAGATAGTCTTGATGGACACTGGTCTGCCACGATGAGGATTTCGTGAGGATGACATGTTTTATTCCATACTCCACATTTATTTGATTTGCATTACTTCATGTATTACTAGTCCCTTATAGAGCACCTTTCATGACTGTTGTATATACATATTGCCATACTTATGCTATCAGATTACATGTGATTGTTTATCAGTGTTAGTGCATACTTGCGATTACAGTATGATATTATTTACTATTCACAAGTTGGCAACTCACCCCCCATTGTGCCGCAGGGTTTTTCAGGTCTGATCATCAGAGTGGTCGTGGCAGGGCGCCTTATTATCTCTACTTTTGCGGATACCGCTACGGTTGGCTGTGAGGCCATTTACTTTAGGTGGGTTGCGGTTATCCGATGATGTACATTGTATATTTCTTGTATCTAGTACTCTCCATCTACCACCTTCATATATTGACTTAGAGACGAGTTGTGAGGATCGATGTTGTATTTCTTTTGACTCTGGTTGTCAGGCTCGTGTGAGCCAGCCTTTCTATATATGTGGATTATCTTTTCTTTTCTACGGCGTCGTATATCTGTTGTGGTGGTTGTTTCCGCCGTTGGGCGATATTTGCTCCCGTTTGGGGATGCTTTACTTTTATCTTATGCTGTACCCGTTTCGGGGCTAGCTTTTACAAAGGAGGTGCTGCCGAAATTTTTTTTATGAAAAAAACTTGAGCTTAAAGTTTCCTTCGAGATTTTTAAATGTGCTCCATCTTTTCCTTCTTGAGATGGTTTAGATTGCTGGGTTTTCAGCTTACTTAAATTGCGTTACGCCTGTTGACATTACGTAGTCTAAGTGCCGGTCATGTGCCCAAATTGGGTCGTGACAAAGTTGGTATCAGAGCACTAGGTTTTACCTTACGGAGTGTAGCATGACCTTGGTATGACGGAGTAGGTAGCTTAAGCAGAGTGACGTAGCGTGTGTATGTTTCGCGGCATACTTACAACACGGTGCTCCGCCTAAGTGTCCTTAGGACTTTTTGCTTGAAATTCTTTCCGTGATTATATATATCCTTGTGATCCGATTTCTGTGTCCTTATCGAATCCTGTTTCCATTTCCAGCTTTTATGCCGTCGAAGACTATGAGGGCACAGAGAGAGGCCGCGAGGGCCGAGGTCAGAGTTGACTCGTCTCAGACAAGGACTGACTAGGGCGGTACGCCCGTTGTGCGGGAGCAGATTGTTCCACTTTCGACAGACCATATGGCTATGCTAGGGGCTGGTATGCAGGATTTGCACCAGATGATGGGGTCGTTAGTTGAGGCCATTCGAGCGTAGGGGAAGGCGGTTGTTCCACCGTTTGCGGGGGCCGCGTTGGTGCCTACTGTTCAGGTAGTTGTACCTGCAGCTACGGAAGTGATCACTGTATCATTATCGGAGTTCATGAGGCTGAGGCCTCCGGTTTTCACTGGCACCGATTTAGCTGAGGATCCGCAATCGTTTATCAAACGGATGGCCAGGATATGTCGTTCGCTTAAATGCTCCGACACGAGATGGGTGGAGTTCGCGAGCTTCCGTCAGGAGGGTCTAGCCCAAAAGTGGTGCAAGTCCTTAGAGAATGGCAGAGCCGTAGGTCTTTCTCCTATGACCTGGGCTGAGTTCATGATGGTGTTTCTTGCGCGTTTTCTTCCGCTGAGCGTCAGGGATGCTCAAGTGTGCAGATTCGAGTCGTTACGCCAGACTCAGGGTATGACGGTGGCCAAGTATGATGTGCTGTTTACCGAGCTGTCTGTGTATGTCCCGTATTTGGTAGCTACGGAGGAGATGAGGGTCAAGAGGTTTGTTCGAGACCTGCTTACCCATTTGTTCCTTGCTATCAGCGTTTAGCATTGCGACACCTATGCAGCAGCGGTGGACGCAACCCTGTTGGTTAAGGAATATCTTTCTGAGATGTCGGTTGCTCCGGAACCAAAGTGGGTTCGTACTAGTGTTTTAGCACAGAGGCAGGCGTTTAGACGTCGTGACAGTTGCCGTTCAGATACTGGGGTAATGGAGGTCTGGGACGAGGAAAGCTTTTTAGCTCTTATTCCAAGGGGAGTCAACAGTTTTCATCTGGATGTTACCGGTGCGGGAGTTTGGGTCATCGGGTTCGAGATTGTACTGAGCAACGTGAGCACGAGGCAGCTGTACCGAAGGTTACCTTACCACCTTCTCCACCGCAGAGGGCGTTGCCCCTTATGCCTGTTGTTGCTCCGCGTTAGACTCATGTTCTGAGAGGTCGGGGATGCGGTAGTTTTGTACCGAGAGGGCAGGGTGGTAGAGGCGGAGGTCAGCCAGTCGCCGATAGAGGGCAGGCTCGGGTGTTTGCGTTGACTCATCAGGACACGCAGGCGTCTAATGCAGTGGTTTCAGGTACTCTTTCTGTATGTTCTTTTGATGCACATGTTTTGTTTGATCCGGGATCTACGCATTCGTATGTTTCTATGCACTTCGTGCCAAGTTTGGGCTGAGAGTCGTGTTTGCTAGATCAGCCGCTTTTCATGATTACACCAGTTGGCGATTCTTTTGTCGCGCGTTACGTGTTTCGGTCGTGTGTCGTTCAGATTGGAGATAGAGAGTCATCCGTCGATTTGATCTTTCTAGATATGTTGGACTTCGACGTTCTTCTTGGCATCGACGTTCTTCTTGGCATCGACTGGTTGGCAGCTTATTTTGCGTCGGTGGACTGCCGTGAGAAGACTGTCAGTTTCAGTTTTCCAGGCAAGTCTATTCGGGTTTTGCAGGGGGACCGTGGTGCTGCCCCCCACAGTTTGATTTCTGCCCTTTGCGCTAGACGGCTTTTGAGGAAGGGATGTCGGGGATTCTTGGCTTTCATTTGTAATACTGGAGCCACAGTAAAGTCGTTGGACCGGGTTCCTATCGTGCGAGAGTTTCCCGACGTTTTTCCCGATGAGTTACCTGGTTTGCCGCCAGAGCGCGATATTGAATTTTGCATTGATCTGATTCCTGGCACGGGGCCTATTTCTATACTACCTTACCGGATGGCTCCGGCAGAGTTGAGAGAGCTTAAAGATCAATTGCAAGAGTTTCTTGATAAGGGACTTGTGCGACCGAGTGTTTCGCCTTGGAGAGCTTCTGTTCTGTTCGTCAAGAAGAAGGATGACAGTTTAAGGTTGTGTATTGATTATCGTCAATTGAACCGAGTTAGGGTGCGGAATAGGTATCCTTTACCTCGCATTGACTATTTGTTTGATCAGCTCCAGGGTGCAAAACATTTTTCTAACATTGATTTGTGTTCGGGTTATCATCAGTTGCGGGTTTGGAATGATGACATTCCGAAGAATGCTTTTCATACACGCTACAGGCATTATGAGTTTCTAGTGTTGTCGTTCGTACTCACCAATGCCCCAGCAGCGTTCATGGATCTGATGAACCGAATTTTCAGGAGGTTTCTCGACCAGTTCATTATTGTGTTTATTAACGACATTCTGGTCTACTCTAGGAGTCGAGAGGAGCACGAGGAGCACTTGAGGATTTTTTTGCTGACATTGAGAGAGCACCAGCTGTATGCTAAATTCTCAAAGTGCGCATTTTGGCTTCGTAGAGTTGACTTCCTGGGTCATGTAGTGACGAGGGACGGTATTCTTGTGGACCCGAGGAAGATTGAGGCTGTGTAGCTTTGGCCTATACCTGTATCCGTGACAGAGATCCGCAGCTTTTTGGGCTTAGCTGGTTATTACCGCCGATTCGTGCAGGATTTTTCGAGTATCGCTGCACCGCTGACCGGACTGACCCGGAAGGGGGCTCCTTTTCTTTGGACTGATGCGTGCAAGCAGAGTTTTCAGCAGTTGAAGACTTGGTTGACGACTGCACCCATTCTATCTTTGCCTTCTGGATCAGGTGGCTTTGTAGTTTACTGTGATGCGTCTTGAGTGAGGCTCGGTTGTGTGCTGATGCAGCATGATAGAGTGATTGCTTATGCTTCTAGGCAGCTGAAGAAGCACGAGCAGAATTATCCTACTCATGATCTTGAGATGGCTGCGATGGTCTTTGCGTTGAAGATTTGGAGACACTACTTGTATGGGGAGTCGTGTCAGAATTTCACGGACCACAAGAGCTTGAAGTACATCTTCCAGCAGCAGGATATGAATCTGAGACAGCGCCGGTGGATGGAGCTTATGAAGGATTATGATTATGAGATCCTTTATCACCCAGGCAAGACGAATGTGGTAGCTGACGCTTTTTGTCGTAAGCCCAAGGGTAGCTTGTCCCAGTTGAGCGCAGTTCAGAGACGGTCTTCTGTGGATTGGCAGACCATGTGCGATGGTAGAGTACAGTTCGAGTTCACTTCCACTGGGGGACAGCTTGCTCATGTCCATGCCCGTCCACTCCTACTGGATCGTATCCGTGAGGTGCAGCCCAGTGATGCCCGTTTAGATGAGATTCTTGAGCTTGTTCAGCGGGGTACAGATTCGGAGTTCTTGATTGATGACCAGGGTGTGCTACGTTGCGGGGCTCGCTTGTGTGTACTAGATATTGATGGGTTGAGACACGAGATCCTAGGGCGGGCACATCAGTCAGCCTTTAGCGTTCATCCAGGTCCACCAAGATGTATCGTGACTTGAGAAACATTTACTGGTGGGAAAGGATGAAGCGCGATGTTTCGGACTTCGTTTCGAGGTGCCTGACTTGTCAGCAAGTCAAGGCTGAGCATCAGAGACCGGCTGGAGAGTTGCAGCCTTTACCCGTTCCTGAGTGGAAATGGGAGCAGATTTCCATGGACTTTGTTGTGGGTCTATCCAGGACCAGTCAGGAGTATGACACCATTTGGGTGATTGTTGACCGGTTGACGAAAGAAGCTCACTTCCTTCCAGTGAAGACCACTTTCGGGTATGCTCAGTATGCTCAGTTGTATATAGATGAGATTGTGCGTTTGCACGGCGTTCCCATATGCATTGTATCCGACAGGGGCACCCAGTTTACTAGCCGTCTTTGGCAGAAGCTTCAGGAAGCTTTGGGTACCCGGTTGAGTTTTAGCACCGCTTTCCATCCGCATACCGATGGTCAGTCAAAGCGGATGATACAGACTCTAGAGGATATGCTTCAGGCGTGCGTGCTTGATTTTGGTGGAAGTTGGGATCCTCATATGCCGTTGATTGAGTTCTCCTACAACAACAGCTTTCAGGAGACTATTCAGATGGCACCTTTCGGGGCCTTGTATGGTAGGAAGTGTCGATCGCCGATCTGTTGGACCGAACTCTGTGAAAGTAGGGTTTTGGGACCTTAGCTAGTTCAGGAGACTACGAAGATGATCCAGCTGAATCAGGAAAGGATGAGAGCAGCCCAGTGCAGACATAAGTCTTATGCCGACTGTCGTCGTCGCAGACTTGAGTTCGCAGTGGGAGATCATGTACTCCTGGGGATTTCTCCGATGAAGGGCGTTATGAGATTTTGGAGGAAAGGGAAGCTCAGTCCCAGATTTGTAGTTCCTTTCAAGATCCTTGAGCGAGTTGGTACCGTTGCTTACCGTTTGGCGCTTCCGCCCAGTTTTCCGGACGTTCACCCCGTGTTCCATGTGTCGATACTTCGTAGATACCTTCATTATCCTTCTCACATGATTCAGTATCAGACCGTTCAGCTTGAGCGCGATCTTTCATTCACCGAGCAGCCGGTAGTTATATTGGATCTGTAACACTTCAGAAAATATAAAATATTATTTTTGGAATAGAATATTAAAATAATATTTTTCCCGAAAACTGCCTGATTTGCGAAATTGGTGTTTTCGAAAAAGGGTATAAATATATACCAATAATTGTGAAATAAATGGAAATTAAAATAATTTATTCATTGAAAAATATATTTAAAGGATTTGGCATTTTTAAGATTTATTATATGCAGTTTAAAATTTTACCCAATTAGTGCACTACTAATCGCAATTAAGCCAAATCCGTGTTTCTACAGTTTTCATGGCTAGTGCACCATGTCATGTTGCATTTTGGTTACATGTTGTTTTCTTATGTTGTTTTGGGTATTTGATGGTTTAGTTTTTAAAAGAAAAGAGAAAAGAAAAGAGAAAAGGGTAAAAGGGTAAATAGATGAGAGAGTGGGTGAGAATAAGAGAAGGAGAGAGGGGGGGCTGTCATCTATAGTTCACCCCATTATTTTTTCCGTCAACTTTTCCTCATCTCCTTCAACCTTACTTGCCTCCACCATCAACCCCAAGATCCACCTCAAAAACTCTATCAAAACCCTAAACTCCCTTCACAATATTTGACCACCTCTTCATTCTCTACAAAATGGACCTAGCAAAGTGGGATTTTGACAACATTGGCAAACTAGGGTGTTTCTTGAGTTGCATCCATGAGGTAAAATTTCTTCCATTAGTTTAGTTTCAAGTTTTCCTAGCTTTTTGTTTAAGTTTAGAGTTCATTTAGTGATGGATTGGTGATACTTAGAAATCCTAGTGAGGGTTTGAGTGAAATTGTGCATTTGTGATGATTGAGTGGCTATTGAGTGGATGTTTAAGACCTGGAATTTAGTATAGAAACCAAAATACGGATTTAGGAATTGATTATGTCGGTTTTATATTGAATTGTGAGGGTATATGGGAATCTGGAGTAACCCGTAGGCACTAAAAATTATTTAGCGATTACTGTGAGTCATGCAGGCAGCCTAGATAATAACCCCAAGACCTGAGACCCCCAGTACACTTCCAAGCCGCAAATTTAATTTGTTTGGCCGCAATTTGTGGCCAGGGCATGAGCTTTGGGTCTCGTGCGTGTTCTGTGTCTCCATTTCCAGTAAACTAGACCCCTACTTTGTGCAAAATTGACTGATTTCAGTTAGGGTAAAATCTGGGACCATTTTCCTTAGTTGCTGCTTATTTTACGATTTCGTTTTAAACTTGGTTTTGTGAAATTGAATTGGATTCCATCGTGTGGCGTTTGAACGTCAATAACGAGGATTATTTGGTTGTGTTTTGCGGGCGTAGGCTATAAGTTCTAACCTATTAGCGATTTGTCTGCCGTTTTGGTTTCTGGACTTGATGTTAATAGCGATTGCTAATTATTGCAGGTACCTTCGTAAGGATTCCGAGGCGATGGAGCGTGGCGTCATTGACTTTGGCAAGAAAAAAGCAAAGTGAGTGGATCTATATCCACGGGGGAAGTCGGGTGGATGGCGTATAGCACCCCCGCAAGTCTTTAATGGAAACCGATTCATAGTAAATGGTTACAAAAACCTTTAATAGAAAACTAGATAGAGTTAAAAGGTAGTTAGATAAACCATATTAGAAACTAAGGATAATTAGGAGCGATATGGTACGGCTAATATGTGATGACGGGATTTGAGGACGATATTTGATGATATTGCCGTTTAGGGTACTATAGGACTAGATAGTCGACGTAGATGTGTCATCCGAACCATACCTATTTCCAAACTGAAGAATCGCATGCATCTTTTAAATAGATACCTTGAGGGATGTTACGGAATTTCAAATGATATCTTTTCTTTAAAAACACCGTAGCTCCTACTTTCAAAACTATGATTCGCATCTTTTAAAAACTGATTGTATGGTTCGGGTGTGTATGTTAGATTAGATATGTATGCTTATAGTAAAGGTAGAATGTATTGTAAAATTGACCTTTGTGAAATATAAATGCGATGAAAAGAGAATACGAATTGACATGTTGTCACGACCCGAAAGTACGGAACGTGACTGGCACTTAGATTACGAGACATCTAAAGGCGTACCGTAACCTAAGTCAGCCAAAGCCCAGAAGAATCTAAACCAAAAACAAAAGAGAGTGAAGGAAAACCTTACATGAAAGCAATTTTTTAAATCAATCAAGTTGCATAGAATTCCTTTTTTAAAAACATCAAAAATTCCCGAAAATTTCGGCAGAGTCTCCCCTGTATTTTCTATCCCCCAAAATGGGTACAACAAGATATATATAACCTGTAATCATAAAATGGCATCCCCAAGCAGGAGCTAGCTCTTCGCCCAAGGCAGATCACAACCACACGCAATATATAAGTAATATCAAGAAAGAGAGCATAAAAGAAATGCCAAATATCAGAAAACACAACGTCGGCTCAAATGAGCTCGACCCAAAAGAAACCACAAATATACAAATCTCTCAGTCTCATCACTAGGTCGCATATACAATATAAAGTGGTAGATGGAGAATACTAGATACAATGATGGAGCAAAAAGAAATAAAGTGTGCTCGCAACCCACCTACGGGCGATGTCGCGAGTTTGAGCAAAAGGAGCTGATGATAGGATAGCCGCCGCTACAAGATTGATGAGTCCGACCTGCAAGACACTGTGGCACAACGGGGGTGAGTTGCCAGCTCGTAAGTAGAATATAACATCTAGTAAGGCAATCATAAGAATGCACGCAATGCGTCACAAGATATATGTCCATATGTGATATAATATCTCTAGTATGCATGCACATGTATGCAATGTCTTTACCAAATCTTTAAGTGTTTTAAATGCTAAGGGTACTGCATTCTTAACTTTTAGAAAATGAATATCTGTTTAATAGCTAAGTACCATCAAGAAATCATCTGAAAACCCGTGTCAAGCATCGACACCAAATATGAAATCATATCTGTCTCAATATCTCACTGTATCAATGTCTCAAATATCGGGCTCCGTCAGTCCTGATCGGCCCATATCATCAATCTCACGACAACGGTCGGTATCCTCCGGATATCCACCGTGCCAGACATCACCGGTAGGTAGTCTTCCCCTGCCAGGCTCATCGTCTACAACTCGATCTTCTTTCCCCTGGGTACCATACCGGGTCCACCATGTACCCGAGACGGTTCATCCACTCCTCGAATCGGGTCTGGAAATCCAACAGAAAACATAAAAACTCATGGTGGACGACACATACATCACGAGAAAACCACAACTTTGTTTTAAAAATGATAAATATAATCTTTTATTAAATTCTTGCGGTTTTCCCCCAAAAATCCAGAAATCGCAGTAATACTGAAATCCTCAAGAAAATCATAATGTTCACATGTTATATATGATAAATGACTATGATATCAATGTATATGATGTGAATTTTGGCTAGAAATCTATGTAAATATGATGATAATGCGATGTATATGCATGCTATGCAATTTCATATATCAT
Organism: Agapanthus africanus; assembly: GCA_030015575.1. Classification (NCBI taxonomy): domain Eukaryota; kingdom Viridiplantae; phylum Streptophyta; class Magnoliopsida; order Asparagales; family Amaryllidaceae; genus Agapanthus; species Agapanthus africanus. Next base: position 372,243,924 of record JASDDO010000001.1, read on the forward strand.
GTATGAATGCAAATGGCGATATTAAGTTAAACAAGTTCTATAGTGCACGTGGCATGGCAATTACCAAAGGCGTGGGTGTCACATGAATAGTGCGCGTACAACAGATGCCAATGGTAATGGTGTTCGTGTCCTACGAAGTGATATCGCATAAGTGTAGATGAATGTCCATGCAATCTAATATACGGTTAGCTATAAGGGTATGCAATGTACATAAAGGGATAAGCTAACTAATAATATAAATCTTGCAAGAAGTAGGGTAATCCTAACTAAGGGGCGCTTCGCGCCATCCAGACGATTCCCCCATAGATGAATACATCTACTCACCTGAATGCCTCGCTAATCTGATCCGACCACCGCCTTGCCTTTACACGCCGTGTCCGATGTTTCCCCGACCGATCCTATATTTTCACAACACCAAGCATAAGATTACATATGCTAAAACGATGCAAGTCACAATTTAAAAATATCGACGCTCTCGAATTAAACATAACGTGCACTCGGTGCGCGGGAAAACACACGAAAATCGCTAAATCTTAACTAGAATCGTCATTTCGGGGCAATCGACAAAACTAAAACCCGGCTAGACAAAACCCTGCATTCACGCACTCTAATAGTCGTATACGAAGGTAATTATATCGCTAATATAACGCAATTAGATCGCATCCTAATTTTTATAAAAATCTAGTAAGCAATTTCATACCGATTCGACGCAAATATCGAAATTTTATCGATCTAGCGAGCCTAACATCGCACAATTAACCATTCTAACTAATTAGATAACCAAACCCTAACTTAACTCCATCAACCATGCTACAAACCCTAATTTGGAATCAAATCCCTCTCTTGATTTTCATGAACAAGTAATTACAACTAAATTAATACTTCAAAATTCGATTTTAGCACATTTAAACTACAAGTTAACAAACTAGTTTAGAAATTTCACCTCACTAATTGAACCCTAGTTTGCTCAAACCACCAAAGATGCCTCCATTCTTCAAGTTTTGGACTAAATTGGTTTGAGGAGAGAGTGGATTAGGGTTGTGGTTTGATTTTATGAAGAAAATGGTGAATTTTTATGGATTTTTCTTGATTTTTCATGATTTTTGAAGCAACAATTGAGGTGAAAAGAGGGGGAGCTGCAGCACCTAGGCTCGGCCAGGAGCAAGGGAGGGAGGTTGTGGGATTTTTGTGGAAGTTTCTAGGTCAAAAAACCCTTTATGTTCTCATTTAATGCTTTTCACATCAACATTTTACAAAAAAACCCCATTTTACATCATTCTTTTCATAAATTTCAAACCCTAAAACTAAAATCTTATAAAGTTATGTTACAATTTATTAACACTCTATTTTAGTTTATAAAGATTCCTAATTATGAAATTTACCTAATTAAATTTATATTTATCACTAATTTAATGTATTTTTAAATGCTTAAAATAATAAAAAAATTAATTAATTACGAATTATTTTTTATTTAACTAGAAAATTATAAGTGACATTTTAGTGACAAAATTATAGTAATATCTTATCTAAATTTTGTATAATTAGGTCTACAATGAAAAATACCTATTTTGACTTTTTACGGAAAAAGCCGAAAAATTAGCCGATTACCGAAAAACTGCCTAAACAATTTTCGAAGGGTTACAATCTTCCCCCCTTAAAGAAATTCGGTCCCCGAATTTAGAATTTAACTACGCATACCTTCAAAAAGATGGGGATATCTCTTCCTCATCTCGACCTCGGTCTCCCAGGTGACCTCCTCGCTATTCGGGCCACGCCAAAGGACCTTGACGGACGGTATAACCTTCGACCTCAATTTCTTTACCTGCCGATCCAAAATGACCACCGGCTGCTCGGTGAAAGAAAGATCACGCTCTAGCTGGATCGCCTGGGAAGGATCATGAAGGTACTTGAGGAGCATCGAGACATGGAATACGGGGTGAACATCGGGGAAGCTGGGCGGAAGAGCTAACCGATAAGCGACTGGACCAACACGCTCTAGGATCTCGAAAGGACCAACATATCTATGACTCAGCTTCCCTTTCCGGCCAAATCTCATCACACCTTTCATCGGAGAGACCTTCAGGAAAACATGATCGCCAACAGCGAACTCGAGTCGGCGACGGTGCCTGTCAGCATATGATTTCTTCCTGCTCTGTGCCGCTCTCATCCTGTCCCGAATCAGCTGTATCTTCTCGGTCGTCTCCTGTACGATCTGTAGCCCCAAAATACTGCTCTCCCTGAGCTCTGTCCAACATACAGGCGATCGACATCTCCTCCCATATAAAGCCTCAAAAGGTGCCATCTGAATCGTCTCCTGGAAGCTATTATTGTAGGAAAACTCGATCAAAAGCAAATGACGATCCCAGCTACCACCGAAATCTAAAACACAAGCTCTGAGCATGTCCTCAAGAGTCTGAATAGTACGCTCCGACTGACCGTCAGTCTGAGGATGAAAGGCTGTGCTAAAACTCAATCGGGTGCCCAATGCTTCCTGAAGTTTCTGCCACAATCGGCTGGTAAACTGGGTGCCCCGGTCGGACACGATGCAAGTCGGAACACCATGCAGTCGCACTATCTCATCAATATAAACCTGGGCGTACTGAGAAAATCCAAAAGTGGTCTTCACTGGCAGGAAGTGAGCCGCTTTCGTCAGTCGATCCACAATCACCCAAATAGAGTCATACCCTCGACTGGTCCTGGGTAGACCCATAATGAAGTCCATGGAGACCTGCTCCCACTTCCACTCAGGGATGGGCAAAGGCTGTAACTTGCCGGCTGGCCTCTGGTGCTCAGCCTTGACTTGCTGACAAGTCAGGCATCTCGACACAAAGTCTGTAATATCCTTCTTCATCCCGTCCCACCAGTAAACCTCTCTCAAATCACGGTACATCTTGGTGGAACCTGGGTGAACACTGTATACTGATCAATGTGCCTCCTCAAGAATATCACGCCTCAGTCCCTCTGAATCTGGCATGCACAGTCGAGTCCCAAATCGAAGTATCCTCTGATCATGAATCATGAACTCAGAAACTCTGCCCTGCCGAATCTGCTCAATAATCTCTAAAATACGGGCATCGCCGGACTGTGCCTCGTGGATACGGTCAAGTAACTGTGGGCGTGCTCTGAAATGGGCCAGCTGTCCCCCTGTAGGAGTAAACTCGAACTGCACTCTGCTGTCACATAACACCTGCCAATCCGCCGTCGACTGCATCAGTACTGCGCTCAAGCAAGATAAGCTACCTCCGGGCCTCCTACTCAAAGCATCTGCCACCACATTCGCCTTGCCCGGATGGTATAGAATCTCGCAGTCATAATCCTTCACCAACTCCATCCAACGGCGCTGTCTCAGGTTCAGGTCTCGCTGCTGGAAGATACACTTCAAACTCTTGTGGTCAGTGAATATCTGGCACGACTCACCGTATAGGTAATGTCTCCAGATCTTAAGTGCAAATACCACTGCAGCCATCTCTAAATCATGGGTGGGGTAGTTCTGTTCGTGTTTCCTCAGCTGCCGAGAATCATACGCGATAACTCTGTCGTGCTGCATCAATACACAGCCCAGCCCCACTCGAGAAGCATCACAATATACCACGAACCCGCCTGATCCTGAAGGCAATGGTAACACTGGTGCAGTAGTCAGACGAGTCTTCAACTGCTGGAAACTATCCTCACATGCCTGGGTCCAATCAAAAGGAACCCCCTTCCGGGTCAACCCGGTCAAAGGTGCAGCAATGCAGGAGAAATCCTGGACAAAACGTCGATAATAGCCGGCCAGACCTAGAAAGCTGCGAACCTCTGTAACTGATACCGGTCTAGGCCAACGCTGAACTGCCTCGATCTTCTTCGGATCCACACGAATACCATCTCTCGTCACCACATGACCCAAGAAGTCGACACTGTCTAACCAGAATGGGCACTTGGAAAATTTGGCGAACAGCTGATGCTCCCTTAAAGTCTGCAATATGATACGTAAGTGCTGCTCATGCTCCTCTCGGCTCCGAGAATAAACCAAGATGTCGTCAATGAACACAATAATGAACTGATCGAGATACGGCCTGAATACACGGTTCATCAAATCCATAAATACTGCCGGGGCATTGGTGAGCCCGAACGACATCACCAAGAACTTATAATGACCATAACGAGTACGGAAAGCGGTCTTCGGAATATCCACCTTCCGAACCCACAACTGGTGATAACCTGACCGTAAATCAACCTTCGAGAAAAACCATGCACCGTGGAGCTGATCGAATAAGTCATCAATGCGGGGTAGGGGATATCTGTTCGGCACAGTAACCCGGTTCAGCTGACGATAATCAATGCATAAACGCATACTTCCGTCCTTCTTCTTAACAAACAGGACGGGAGCACCCCAAGGTGACACACTCGGTCGGATAAGCCCTTTGTCCAGCAAGTCCTGTAACTGATCCTTTAGCTCTCTCAGCTCCGCCGGGGCCATCCGATAAGGCGGTATAGAGATAGGCCCCGTGCCGGGGATCAGATCGATACAGAACTCAATCTCGCGCTCTGGTGGCAGACCAGGTGGCTCGTCAGGGAATACATCAGGAAACTCTCTCACAATAGGGACCTGGTCCAACGGAACCTCTGTGGAGCTAGTATCACAAACATAGGCTAAGAATCCCTGACACCCTTTCCTTAAGAGCTGACCAGCACAAAGAGAAGAAATCAAGCTGGGAAGGGTAGCGCTACGATCTCCCTGAATAACAAGAACCGGCTCACCAGGAAAACTGAATCTGACTGCTTTCTCACGGCAGTCCACGGATGCATAGCAGGTGGCTAGCCAGTCCATACCAAGAAGAACGTCAAAGTCTAGCATATCGAGGAGAATCAAATCAACCGAAGAATCTCTCTCCCCGATACGAACGGAACACGATCGGTACACAAAACGGGCAACAAAAGACTCGCCTACCGGTGTAATAACGACAAGCGGCTAATCTAACGGAGAAGACTCTCGGCCCAACCTCGGTGCAAAGTACGTGGATACATAGGAATGTGTGGAGCCTGGATCAAATAATACCGTGCATCAAAAGAACATACTGGCAGAGTACCTATCACGACGGCATTGGATGCCTGTGCATCCTGAGGAGTCAATGCGAACACTCGGGCCTGTCCACCACTAATAGCTGGATGTCCTCTGCCTCTACCTCGGCCTCTGCCTCTGCCTCTGTCGCCTCGTCCTCTCTGAACTGGACCGCCACGCCCACGACCTCTAGAAGCATCTGGCTGGCGTGGAGCATCATCCGGAGTAGGAAGTAGAGCTTTCTGAGGAGGTGGTGAGGGTCGTAAGGTCACATGCGGGACTGTCGCCGTGCCCTGACGTCCCATGGTACAGTCTCTGATATGGTGGTACTGACTCCCGCACCGAAAACATCCTGGAGACGACTGCTGGATCTGTGGATATGAACCAAATAACTGACCTCGTCTCAATCCTCTGCCTCCACCATCTCCCGGAAATAATCTATCATGATGTCTGCCCATCTACCGCTGAGATGGCGTATCAGTACGGATCCTCTTCGGCCCAGAAATGACCGGAGTCTCAGAAATACGCTCCTCCAAAAGTAAGGCTGCATCCATCGCGGCTGCGTATGTATCAAAGTGCTGGGTGCCGATGGCAAGGAATAGCTGTGTATCAAGCCCTCGCACAAACCTCTTTATTCTCTTCTCTTCTGTGTCTACTAGGTACGGAGCATATCGAGACAACTGGGTAAACTGTATATCATACTCCGACACTGTCATCCCAGGAGTCTTGCGCAAAGACTCAAAACTACGGGCTCGATCATCTCGGACACTCTCCGGAAGAAAACGGGCAAGAAATGCAGCTGTAAACTCATCCCAGGTCATAGAAGGCAGACCTGCAGCTCGACCTCTCTCTACTGAATCGTACCATGTCTGGGCAAGACCCTCCAGACGAAAACTCGCAAACTCCACCAATCTATCATCAGAACACCTCAACGAACGGCAAATCCGAGCCATCCTATCGAGAAATGCCTGTGGGTCCTCTGTCGCATCTATACCGGTAAAAGCTGGAGGTCTCAATCTCATGAACTCCTGTAGTGAAACAGGGATAGTCTCCGTAGTAGCAGGAGCGACCATCTGTGCAGCAGGTACAATCGTGGTCTGTGCGGTGGAAGGAACGTCCTCGGATCTCTGTGCCCGGCTGGACTCAAATAAAGATCCCATCATCTGTCGCAACTCTTGCATGCCGGCCTCTAGTCTACGGTCAGGATAAGGCGGATTAGTATGACCCTGAGGGGTAGGCATATCCTCCCTCTAGATCCTCGCCTCAGACGAGCCCGCTCGAATCTCATCCCTAGCGGCAGCCCGCTGAGCTCTCGTAGTCTTTGGCGGCATCGAAGCAGGAATAAGAAACAGGACTGATAAGAGCATTGCAATTGAATAAAGGAATGCAAGGAATCAAGAAAGGAAATACAAGCAATTATATCCTAAGGTCACTTAGGCGGAGTACCGTATCGTAAGTATGCCGCGGATCATACCCACGCAACGCCACTCTGCTTAAGTCACCTACTCCGTCTACCAAGGTCGTCCTACACACAGAAGGGTAAAACCCTGGCTCTGATACCAACTTTGTCACGACCCGAAAGTACGGAACGTGACAGGCACTTAGATTACGAGACGTCTAAAGGCGTACCGTAACCTAAGTCAGCCAAAGCCCAGAAGAATCTAAACCAAAAACAAATGAGAGTGAAGGAAAACCTTACATGAAAGCAATTTTTTAAATCAATCAAGTTGCATAGAATTCCTTTTTTAAAAACATCAAAAATTCCCGAAAATTTCGGCAGAGTCTCCCCTGTATTTTATATCCCCCAAAATGGGTACAACAAGATATATATAACCTGTAATCATAAAATGGCATCCCCAAGCGGGAGCTAGCTCTTCGCCCAAGGCGGATCACAACCACACGCAATATATAAGTAATAGCAAGAAAAAGAGCATAAAGAAATGCCAAATATCAGAAAACACAACGTCGGCTCAAGTGAGCTCGACCCAAAAGAAACCACAAATATACAAATCTCTCAGTCTCATCACTAGGTCGCATATACAATATAAAGTGGTAGATGGAGAATACTAGATACAATGATCGAGCAAAAAGAAATAAAGTGTGCTCGCAACCCACCTACGGGCGATGTCGCGAGTCTGAGCAAAAGGAGCTGATGATAGGATAGCCGCCGCTACAAGACTGATGAGTCCGACCTGCAAGACACTGTGGCACAACGGGGGTGAGTTGCCAGCTCGTGAGTAGAATATAACATCTAGTAAGGCAATCATAAGAATGCACGCAATGCGTTACAACATGTATGTCCACATGTGATATAATATCTCTAGTATGCATGCACATGTATGCAATGTCTTTACCAAATCTTTAAGTGTTTTAAATGCTAAGGGTACTGCATTCTTAACTTTTAGAAAATGAATATCTGTTTAATACCTAAGTACCATCAAGAAATCATCTGAAAACCCGTGTCAAGCATCGACACCAAATATGAAATCATATCTGTCTCAAAATCTCACTGTATCAATATCTCAAATATCGGGCTCCGTCAGTCCGGATCGGCCCATATCATCAATCTCACGACAACGGTCGTTATCCTCCGGATATCCGCCGTGCCAGACATCACCGGTAGGTAGTCTTCCCCTGCCAGGCTCATCGTCTACAACTCGATCTTCTTGCCTTGGGGTACCATACCGGGCCCACCATGTACCCGAGACGGTTCATCCACTCCTCGAATCGGGTCTCGAAATCCAACAGAAAACATAAAAACTCATGGTGGACGACACATACATCACGAGAAAACCGCAACTTTGTTTTAAAAATGATAACTATAAGCTTTTGTTAAATTCTTGCGGTTTTCCCCCACAAATCCAGAAATCGCAGCAATACTGAAATCCTCAAGAAAATCATAATGTTCACATGTTATATATGATAAATGTCTATGATATCAATGTATATGATGTGAATTTTGGCTAGAAATCTATGTAAATATGATGATAATGCGATGTATATGCATGCTATGCAATTTCATATATCATGTATGAATGCAAATGGCGATATTAAGTTAAACAGGCTCTATAGTGCACGTGGCATGGCAATTACCAAAGGCGTGGGTGTCACATGAATAGTGCGTGTGCAACAGATGCCAATGGTAATGGTGTTCGTGTTCTACGAAGTGATATCGCATAAGTGTAGATGAATGTCCATGCAATCTAATATACGGTTAGCTATAAGGGTATGCAATGTACATAAAGGGATAAGCTAACTAACAATATAAATCTTACAAGAAGTAGGGTAATCCTAACTAGGGGGCGCCTCACGCCATCCAGACGATTCCCCCATAGATGAATACATCTACTCACCTGAATACCTCGCTAATCCGATCCGACCACCGCCTTGCCTTTTCGCGCCGTGTCCGATGTTTCCCCGACCGATCCTATATTTGCACAACACCAAGCATAAGATTAAATATCCAAAAATGATGCAAGTCACAATATACAAATATCGACGCTCTCGAATTAAACATAACGTGCACTCGGTGCGCGGGAAAACACACGAAAATCGCTAAATCTTAACTAGAATCGTCATTTCGGGGCAATCGACAAAACTAAAACCCGGCTAGACAAAACCCTGCATTCATGCACTCTAATAGTCATATACGAAGCTAATTATATCGCTAATATAACGCAATTAGATCGCATCCTAATTTTTATAAAAATCTAGTAAGCAATTTCATACCGATTCGACGCAAATATCGAAATTTTATCGATCTAGCGAGCGTAACATCGCACAATTAACCATTCTAACTAATTAGATAACTAAACCCTAGCTTAACTCCATCAACCATGCTACAAACCCTAATTTGGAATCAAATCCCTCTCTTGATTTTCATGAACAAGTAATTACAACTAAATTAATACTTCAAAATTCGATTTTAGCACATTTAAACTACAAGTTAACAAACTAGTTTAGAAATTTCACCTCACTAATTGAACCCTAGTTTGCTCAAGCCACCAAAGATGCCTCCTTTCTTCAAGTTTTGGACTAAATTGGTTTGAGGAGAGAGTGGATTAGGGTTGTGGTTTGATTTTATGAAGAAAATGGTGAATTTTTATGGATTTTTCTTGATTTTTCATGATTTTTGAAGCAAGAATTGAGGTGAAAAGAGGGGGAGCTGCAGCAGGCAGGCTCGGCCAGGAGCAAGGGAGGGAGGTTTTGGTATTTTTTTGGAAGTTTCTAGGTCAAAAAACCCTTTATGTTCTCATTTAATGCTTTTCACATCAACATTTTACATAAAAACCCCATTTTACATCATTTTTTTCATAAATTTCAAACCCTAAAACTAAAATCTTATAAAGTTATGTTATAATTTATTAACACTCTATTTTAGTTTATAAAGATTCCTAATTATGAAATTTACCTAATTAAATTTGTATTTATCACTAATTTAATGTATTTTTAAACGCTTAAAATAAAAATAAAAAATTAATTACGAAATTTTTTTTATTTAACTAGAAAATTATAAGTGACATTTTAGTGACAAAATTATAGTAATATCTTATCTAAATTTTGTATAATTAGGTCTACAATGAAAAATACCTATTTTGACTTTTTACGGAAAAAACCGAAAAATTAGCCGATTACCGAAAAACTGCCTAAACGATTTTCGAAGGGTTACACATGTGATATGATGATATGTTGATATACGGATGCGTATCGATTGAGATGATTGATACCTTGCCGGTCCCCTGATATGAGATTGTTATGGATGTGACTTGGGACATAGGTATATAGATATATATAGAATGTCATGAATCATGTGTGATATTTCATATGAGACATTAGGTCCGTACCACTCATTGTCGTATAGGATGATAGGATCCCAAATGTTTTAATGCCGCCGTACAATGATTTTTCCATGCGTGATGAGTTTGACTTGATAATTGATCCATACCCTTGACTTGAGGATGCCGTATGATGGATTATACCGTACGTGATGTTGTGAGGCTGGATGCCGATTGATAGATTCATCGACTTGGTCATATTAGATACGTGTACCTGTCATCATTTGCATGTGATTTATCTTATGCTGCATTCATGTTATTCGTATTGCATTACTTATACCTGTGCTAGTACACTTACACCATTATCGATGATGCATAGTCTATACGCACACAGATTGCCGGCTCACACACTTCATCATCGATAGTTGCCATGTCACTACACAGTAGGATTGCTGCATCATGATATGACTCTTTGCATAATTTAATTGCTATAGATACCAATTCACCTTTATACGATGGTGCATTTGACTTTGGAGATATTAGGAACCACAGGACATATTTTCAAAACCGGAATCATTTAAAGGACCGGTTTGTAGGGTTACTAGGCACTCTCACAAGGGTCTACAAAGCATCAACCATGCCCGATTTAAAATTTAGACGTGCCGAACAACCCTAACCAAGATCTTTAAACTAGAGATTAGGCGAAACAAAGCATGTTAAACACTTTAACATCTAAGAGTTTGGGATTACAACCTTTGTAGTCCGTTCCTTCACTTCTAAAGCTCCGTGTTGAGGTCCCTTCGCTGCGATCATCGAGTATCCAAACTCTAGAGAGGCTCCACGAAGAGAATGATGCAAACTTGCTTCCGATCTTCGATAACTAAGATGATCTGCCTTGAAGTTTCTTCAACACAAGCTCTCACTCACAAATGAAGTGAACTCCCTAATCTAAATGGTTAGGATTGATTACGATGATGAAGTAGGATTTTAGCTCTCATTTTTTTTCTTAATCTCACTCAAAATCATCACTAATGAAAAAGCTAGTAAGCTTTTGCATGAAAGAAGAAGGAAGAAGAAGAACCTTTTCTTTTGTGATGAATAATGAAAGTGTGTGAGGTTAGAAATGCAACCATGGGTTAAGTATGATAGCTTAACCCATGTAGAGAATGAATCATGGTTAAGGGTTGGGTTGGGTTAACAAATATCATCCAAAAGATCTTTAGAAAATATCTTTTGTTAAAAACAAAAGCAAACCTTCTAGAAACTTCTAGAAAAGCTTAACCCAAATCAAACCCTAACCATGTTTAATCTCCACTAAACATGTTGCATTAATAACCCTAACATGTTACAATATTATATATCACATATACAATACTTATTGTAACAAAATAAAATAATACAATTGACATATCGCATATATATCAATATATTAACCGAGCGAGAAAAAGAATCTTTTAGTGAGCTTATATTAGTTAATGTAATTTAATATATCAAATATATAATTATACATTAAATTATCTAATCAACACTTGATCCGATAATCCGGCTATTTCACAAATAACCGACTAATATAATCTGTATCAGTTCATCGAATCAACACTTGATCCGATGACCCGGCTATATCACATATGCCCGGCCGATATCTCATATCGTGAGAATCTAATATGGTATCACATATCGCATTATCCTCGGTCAGGCACATATCACATATGTGTAGGACTCTAAAGAATCGTCAATACGCCGGCAGTAGGTGTTGATCCTATCAAACACCCACAAGCTGTAAGCGGTCAGCTAAACGTAACAGCCACCCAGGTATTGAGCGATCAGAAGATCAACAAGCAAGCATGTACATTCTCTTGCGAATCCAATCAGTAATACTCCCATACAGTCCGGACTCTTCGTCTAATATGTCGCATATCTCGCCTAGGGGTGGTAAACGTCAGACCCCAGTAGCTTGATAAGTCGTGTCTATAACAGTTCGAGAAACTACTGATAACACTTACCAGTAAATCTCAGCAACCCTGGCCAGGGATTTCCAGTTATAGCCAATCGAACACAGCGCAACATCATCTCCTTATACCGGGAGAGACGAATCCCTTCCTATCGCTCATTGCCTCCATGTGATTCAGGACTGTACCCAAATGCCACCTTTTTGCACGCCCTCTTGGACGTGGTATGATGGAAATCAAAGCACAGTGGGAATCATACAAGACTCTATGACGATCTCGGCTCTACAGACTAGCCTGTACCAGTGTCACCAGAGAACTGCCATCTGACGTGAGGTATAATACCATCTGGGAGTTCTCGGCAAGTCCGTCCAGTGTACCCAGTCTCTACTGAGCACCCGTACACCATCCTCTATGTCAAACACCGATGGATATGGGATCATCCATTGCCCATCATATGGGTCAAGATGCGTATACGCTAGTCTACTCTGGTGTATCGATGCCCTGTCTCGATACACCCTCGACTAGGAACAGTTATAGGATGTACTCGTCGACTACCGTTGCCCCACTAGTATTATCTCATCATAGTCCCAGTAATCGAGTACATATCCTAAGGGCTTTATCAACATGTAACATAGAGACAATTAGAGTACATGTTAAGATAAAGTACAACCAGATAGCATACTATCATGTCGAGCAAGAAAGTCCTCCCTATATATGTCCAAGCATCCATTACAATATATATCATATGTACTGTAATGGTCTCTACGGCATACATATAACTAACAATCTCCCACCTGCACTTAGGCCTCTGTTGTGGTATCACATATCCAACAATTAGCTGTGGTTGAAGTATCTCATACTCAACCATCCCATAAAAGTCTCTACTGGGAAAAAGGCCTTTGTGAGTGGATCCGCACTGTTGTCCTCTGTGTCTACTCTCCTAACCTCGATCTCCCTGGAGATCAACCATCTCCATGATCAGGTGATGCTGCCTAAGAATTATATTTGGATTTCTAATGGGACGGGGGTTCCTAGGCATATGCCACAAGTCCATTGTCATACAATGGTAGGAACGAAGTTCATATCATGAACTTATATATATCAAGACTGCCTCTTTGGTAGCATCCTTGGCAACGATGTATCTTGCCTTTAATCGTCTAGTAAGTCACGGTATATAGCTTGGAACTCTTCCAACATACCATTCTTCCACTGAGGGTAAAGACAATGCCTGCGACTGACATTCAGTCGTCCTTATCACCCTTGAACCTTTCCAGTGATTCTCCCCAGGATCGATTGATACCATCTCACTACAACTAGTGAGATTCCTAACATCCAATTAGATCTATCCCATATATCCATAACCCAGGATTTAGGAGGTATCACCTTGATCCTATATAGAGAATCTTTGTGATAAGAAGAGATTGACCGAGCGTAGCATAGGAAACTCCTTCCCTATCAAGAGTATGCCATCCACGTACTCAACGAGGATCACCACCATACTCTCTACTACCTTTTTGTATATACAAGGCTCATCTACCATTTTGATGAAGTCAAACTCTTTGACTACCACATCAAAATAGACGTTCCAACTCCGCGATACCTGATTTATCATATAAAATATCTTGCTCACGTTTCCGCTGCTCCCACTGTCTACGAAGCTCTTTGGCTGTGTACTTATAGACGCTCTCTTCTAAATCATCATTTAGAAAAGCAGTCATGACACCCAACCGCCAGATATCGTAGTCATGGTATGTAGCCGTGGCAAGTAGGATCTGGATGGACTTAAGCATAGTTTTGAAAGTATCAACTTTTCCATGTACACCAAGTAATCTTCTCAAGATATACTTGCTTCTGATGGGGATTTAACCCTTCAGATAAAGCAACCAAAGTCCAAACTTTTTTGGTGTATAAGGATTCCATCTCAGATCGCTAAGCATCCAGCCATTCTTACAGAGTCCCACTCCTGATGGCCAGCTCGAAACTAGTTGCGTTATCATCTCATGATGTAATCCTCGCTCCCACTGTCATAGAGAAAACCGAAGTATCTCTCAGGTGGGTGAGGAACCCTACTAGATCGGCGGAGAGGCTAAGGTTCGTTGGAAACTATTGAATCCTTTGGTTTTACCAAATCATCAGCTGCAGTTTGTATAGCTGGAACTCTTTCCAGTTCTACCTCATAACCAATAATTTCTTCACAATAAATTCCCTTTCACAAAGGTGGTATGCTGAGAAACAAAACATCTTTTGTTCCTCGGTTTGGTAGAAGATATTCCCTTACGAATGCTTGGGATATCCAACAAACTTCCACAGAACTGACTTTGCCTCGAGCTTGTCTGGATTATGCTTTTAGACATAGGCTGGACAACCCCAAATCTTAACTTACTTAAGATATGGGCTCTTCCCATTCCATATCACAAATGAAGTGGTAGGCAACTGATTTGATTGGAACCCTATTCAATAGGTATGCAGCTTCACAAGTGCATAACTCCCAAAAGGAAACAGGAAACTCAGTAGTACTCATCATAGAGCGCACCATATCAAATAGGGTATGATTGCTCCGTCCCGATACACCGACGTGCTGTGGTGTATACGGAAGAGTAATGCTGAGAGAGAATCTCATTCTCCTTTAGAATAGTCCAGGAATCCCGTGCTTAAGTATTCTCCTCCTTGATCACATCAAAGGACATAATACTCATTCCCGTTTTTGGTTCTCTACTTCTAACTTATATTCAGTGATTATCTTAAAAGTTTCGGACTTGTGTTTCAACAGGAACATATGTCTGAATCTTAAGAGATCAGCAGTGAATGTAATGATGTACAAAGAACCAGTCTAGGCATGTGTAGACAGGGGACCTTCATACATCAGCATGTATCATTCCTAAGAGTTCACTAACTCTTTCTCTGTTTCCAATAAACAGAGCTGTGGTCATCTTATCTTTGTGACATGACCGGCAAGTTTCACAAGATGTAAATTTAAACTAATTTAAATATGCATCTAAATGTAACTTAGCTAGTCGGGTCGCATTGATATGACCTAGTCTACAATGCCTCAAGAAGGATTCATTCATTTCTGAACTCTTCCTCTTGTGTGTGTTCTGTATATTAAGAACTGTGGTTTGATTTAGAACGTCAATGCTTTTAGATAACGTGCCTGAACCGATCAACTCTTGATATAGGAAATGTTCAAAAGATTATCCAACAATACAAAATTATATCCTTCTTTACTAATAAAGAGACTGATATGATGTTGTACATCAGGTTCGGTATCTAATAACATTCGTTCAGAATCAATGTATTCTGGTAATACAGGGTGATAACTACCAACAGACTTGGCTGCAACACTTGCACCGTTTCTATCTCATGAAATTTATCACCCGTTCTCAGTTCTTTACCTATCTGTAGCCCTTGTAACAGATTACATATCTGGGATCCTGATCCGGTATCTCATACCCAGGACGTAAAGGATACTGAGAAACAGTTCTCGGTAATGAACACACCCGAAAAAGATGTATCAACATGTACTTTCTTCGTTTGGGCGGCACAGGAATTCTGGTAATCCCCTATTTCCTATTCTGTCTTATAACAATTATAAGTTGGAGCGGGACCAACGTTCCCTAGCATGGTATAACAAGCGGGTTCGGTCAATACATCCGTATTTTTATCTTGATTAAGGCGTGATATAGTCGCAACCAGGAGAGAGAGTGAAGAAAACACTCAGCGTGCACTTTTACAAGATTAGATTGGTTATCAATTTATCTAATCAGGATGTCTCCCACTGTTTTAGTCAAATCTTCCTTCAAACCCTAAGAGGAAAGACTAGCCGGGATTAATTACACTCTACAAGTTCGCCAATCTTTCAGCCAAGCCAGTGCCGGTATTTGAGGGAGGTTCCCCATACTTTCGCACGAACCTAATTAAAGTAAATCTCGTTTTCCCAGCGGCGTAACCCCATTGGCACCTTTCTAGACACCAACTTGATCGGCTAATTGTAATATGTAAAACTCTCCCAGGAGTAACTCTTACTCGCAGCGGGTATTGGGATCCACCTATCTCATAGAAGGTATGCAATCTCATTACAAATTTCAACACTGGAAATTCCCAATAATATTTTACCCCTAACGTCCTATGACCTTGACGAAAGCCAACAAACAATAGGCTACTAGTCAGGTTCAACCTGTCATTTCCCGATTGAATTAAACCCACCGGCACGACCCTTGACGAAAGCCAACAAAGTCGTACGACTACCCTAACTCAATCGCATCATATGGTTATACAGATAAGCATAAATAGCTACCGCACACTACGCCTTGACGAAAGCCAACAAACGTAGTACGAATACTATGAAGTACTTATCTGAAATGACGGAGGGCTACGACAGGTATTTAAGAAAACCCTTTGCGTAATGAACTTGATATCGTTGTTGAATCGAGTGATTTTTAATGGAATGTTTTTTAGGCCTTTTCTAGTTTTGCTAAAGAGGTCACTCCCGGTGAAGGGATCGTCGGCTCTTTCCTTATCGAATAAGGTGCAGGATATTTCACAAATATCACTATGCAAAGCAAAAACTATAGAAACAATCAAAAGACAAGCCGAGTTTGTAGCATCTGCTAGTTTCGCTAAAGTGGTCACTCCCGGTGAAGGGATCTCGGCACTTTCCTTATCGAATAAGGTGATGGATGTTCTACAAGGAACACCGCTATGCAAAGCAAGAACTAGAGCTACCAGTTTTTAAGACAAATTTCTACAACATCTTTAGGTTTCTTTTAGTTTCATTAATCTCATTAATGAAGTCCTATTTTATTATGCTTTACAAGCATCACATTTGAAACGAAATCTGCAATATAACATATATCTCATATACATAATATAAACATTCGTCTCAGACAGTAATATGATCTCATCACAGAACATTGCAGCAGAAGAACATACATGAAATATTGGATATACTAGGACGTCCGTGTTTTAATATGAGCCTGCATAAAACACGGATTCCACGGTCGTGATGAATAGCCAAACCCACATCCCTAGACCCCTACGAGAGCGGCAAGCAACACTGCCAATTCTAGGGTTAGGAGACCCGGTCTCGACTCCTCGAGATGGTCTCCCACTGGACCCTAAAACCCGGTTACTCGTGCTCCCTGCCTTGGGTCTACCTAATGCGGAAAAGTAAATAATATACAATGGTGACATCATCCTCAGTCCGGAAGTGCCCCAATAAAAGAATATTACATACAATGAATTTTACATGAATGAAAATAAAACCCTCATCTCACATAAAACCCCCGGCTATTCAAAACACGACAATCCAATATAACATATCACAGCAATACATAATATCTCATATCATCAACGTAAGTAATCATGCGTATCCTGATTTTCGTTGACGTATAGCAACAAAGCCGGCGATACACCACATACTACGCTTACGGTCACAGAAAAGAAAGCGTAAAACTACAACAGTTGGAATCCGCAACCTCCTTAGACATCGCATGCCTAACCAAATGAATTCCTTAGACATCTCATGTCTAACAATTATAAACCCAGCATTTTAATCTCGATCTCGAAAACACTTTTCAATATCAAGTCGGGCAATTCAACAAGATTCCCGACATCCTGATCGAATGCTCGTCGCAAACTTTAGTGGACGGCCGCACCCCCGGATGCCGTCGACGAAGTGCACTAAGGCGGAACACCGTTGCCGCGAGCACCCGAACGGATGCTTTTGGCGACGGGGTTCTCCTACAGTCACTTAGTCGGGGCTATGGGGCATGGCTATCTATTAAGTTTACCCGGCGAGTATCCGCGTACGCTACGTGATTGCGACAGACTTTTGATCGCATCAAAATCGCGTGGCAACCGATCATCTGAGACTAAACCGCTAGATTTATAACATTCAAATTAGTTATCTCATAACTACTTGTGAATTCCAAATATTGTATCACATTCCAAATAAATAGACAATGTTAAACTTTCCAATCGAATAAACAAACACCCAAAATTTTCCAAATAGTTCTCAACACTTGATATTAGTTTAAAAACATCCATCACATGCCACAGTACCAATGGTCCAGCCGTAGAAGGGTCAAGCCAACGCCTCACATGTGGCAACGCCGTACTGCCACAAACCCTAAGTTTTAGTGGCGGTTCAGACGGTCACATAATCGAGTTAAGGTTTGTTGTCTTCTAGAGGGTCCACCGCGTTACTTGCATGACTTAGAACGTTCTTAAACTATGGAAAAGTCCAACACTTGGAAATTTTCCTGTAGGGGAAAAAGTGAGTTATTGATATCCGGTCGAACTTTTTAACACGTTCTAAAAATTACCCGGACAAATAAACGAAGTTAAACTTTCCGATCGAATCAAGGAGCTCCCAATACAACCCAGAAAACTCAACACTTGAGTAGAATAAAAATTCCCAGAACAATCAGGAAATCTGTACGGATATTACTGTGTAAAATCCAAATCACAATTTTTCTGTTTGGCCGCGGAACCGCCGCGCAAGCTAGGTCATTGCCGCGGTTCCGCGGTGCATTAAAGGTATTATAGGGTCGTTTTGCACAGTAATCCATCAAATCACCTGCTGATTTTTCTAAGCATTTTTAATTTGAAAAATATCAATGTTTGAAAAAATTTCCAGAAACTAGGGTTTTACGGGTATTCGGAGTTCGATCGGACTTTAAACTTCATCTAGACTTCGCCTAAAGCTCTAGCTTGGCTTTGATACCACTGTAGGGTTACTAGGCACTCTCACAAGGGTCTACAAGGCATCAACCATGCCCGATTTAAAATTTAGACGTGCCGAACAACCCTAATCAAGATCTTTAAACTAAAGATTAGACGAAATAAAGCATGTTAAACACTTTAACATTTAAGAGTTTGGGATTACAACCTTTGTAGTCCGGTCCTTAACTTCTAAAGCTCCGTGTTGAGGTCCCTTCGCTGCGATCATCGAGTACCCGGACTCTAGAGAGGCTTCACGAACAGAATGATGCAAACTTTCTTCCGATCTTCGATAACTAAGATGATCTACCTTGAAGTTTCTTTAACACAAGCTCTCACTCACAAATGAAGTGAACACCCTAATCTAAATGGCTATGATAGATTAGAATGATGAAGTAGGATTTTAGCTCTCATTTGTTTTCTTAATCTCATTCAAAATCATCAATAATGAAAAAGCTAGTAAGCTTTTCCATGAAAGAAGAAGGAAGAAGAAGAACCTTTTCTTTTGTGATGAATAATGAAAGTGTGTGAGGTTAGAAATGAAACCATGGGTTAAGTGTGATAACTTAACCCATGTAGAGAATGAATCATGGTTAAAGGTTGGGTTGGGTTAACAAATATCATCCAAAAGATCTTTAGAAAATATCTTTAGTTAAAAACAAAAGCAAAACTTCTAGAAACTTCTAGAAAAGCTTAACCCAAATCAAACCCTAAGCATGTTTAATCTCTACTAAACATGTTGCATTAATAACCCTAACATGTTACAATATTATATATCACATATACAATATTTATTGTAACAAAATAAAATAATACAATTGACATATATCGCATATATATCAATGTATTACCCGAGCGAGAAAAAGAATCTTTTAGTGAGCTTATATTAGTTAATCTAATTTAATATATCAAATATATAATTATACATTAAATTATCGAATCAACACTTGATCCGATAATCCGGCTACTTCACAAATAACCGACTAATATAATCTGTATCAGTTCATCGAATCAACACTTGATCCGATGACCCGGCTATATCACATATACCCGGCCGATGTCTCATATCATGAGAATCTAATACGGTATCACATATCGCATTATCCTCGGTCATGCACATATCACATATGTGCTCCTACTCCGTTTTGCCTGAGCAAGAAACCTCTGTGTAGGACTCAAAAGAATCGTCAATGCGCCGGCAGTAGGTGTTGATCATATCAAACACCCACAAGCTGCAAGCGGTCAGCTAAACGTAACAGCCACCCAGGTATTGAGTGATCAGAAGATCAACAAGCAAGCCTGTACATTCTCCTTGCAAATCCAATCAGTAACACTCCCGTACAGTCCGGTCTCTTCGTCTGATATGTCACATATCTCGCCTAGGGGTGGTAAACGTCAGACCCCAGTAGCTTGATAAGTCGTGTCGATATGAGGTCTATAACAGTTCGAGAAACTACTGATAACACTTACCAGTAAATCTCAGCAACCCTGGCCAGGGATTTCCAGTTATAGCCAATCGAACACAGCGCAACATCAACTCCCTATACCGGGAGAGACGAATCCCCTCCTATCGCTCATTGCCTCCATGTGATTCGGGACTGTACCCAAAAGACACCTTTTTGCATGCCCTCTTGGACGTGGTATGATGGAAATCAAAGCACAGTGGGAATCACACAAGACTCTATGACGATCTCGGGTCTACAGATTAACCTGTACCAGTGTCACCAGAGAACTGCCATCTGACGTGAGGTATAATACCATCTGGGAGTTCTCGGCGAGTCCGTCCAGTGTACCCAGTCTCTACTGAGCACCCGTACACCATCCTCGATGTCAAACACCGATGGATATGGGATCATCCATCGCCCATCATATGGGTCAAGATGCGTATACGCTAGTATACTCTGGTGTATCGATGCCCTGTCTCGATACACTCTCGACTAGGAACAGTTATATGATGTACTCGTCGACTACCGTGGCCCCACTAGTATGATCTCATCATAGTCCCAGTAGTCAAGTACATATCCTAAGGGCTTTATCAACATGTAACATAGAGACAATCAGAGTACATGTTAAGATAAAGTACAACCAGATAGCATACTATCATGTCGAGCAAGAAAGTCCTCCCTTTATATGTCCAAGCATCCATTACAATATACATCATATGTACAGTAATGGCCTCTAAGGCATACATATAACTAACACGATTTTCCCTTAATATGATATATCACTGTTCTATGTTGCATGATATATGGATATGCTTACATTTCTATCATATGTCGCATACATCATGCTTTATGATTTTACGCATTGAGATATGTCGTTTTCATGAGATTTCTGGATTTGAGAACCGTGATCATTTTAAAAGAAAGTATACATTGTTTAAAAACCCAGATTCTCTTGATATGATATTTCAGTGTGTCCACCATGCGTTTTCTCGGTTCTGAGACGTGTGGCATGTGAAATCCGATTCGAGGAGCTGGATGAGGCCGATTGCGGGTATATGGTAGACCCGGTATGGTATCCTGGGGTACGAAAGGTATGATGTGTATACAGACGGTGAGCCTGGCAGAGGGACTACTACCTACCGGTGATAGTATTTAGGCTCGGCGGATATCCGGAGGATACCGACCGGAGTCGAGAGATGAGACGGGCCGATCCTGACTGATGGAGCCCGTGGGCCGATCCGGACTGACGGAGCCCGAGAGATATGAGGATTTACGTGTCGATGCTGGACACGGGTTTCATGATGTTTTCGGGTGTCGATGTTGGACACCCAGGTTCCATGATTTTGATGTGTCGCGAGGAACACCGTTGATCTATATCCTCAAACTTTCATGCACACTCTTTTATGATATTTACGTGCATACAGACGTTGATTATATGGTTGGAAAAGATCCACATGCATACAGACATGGGTTATATTATTGGATTATATCCACATGCATATAGGTATTGATTATATTGTTTGCACATATGATGACCCGGTCACCCTAAATATCATAGTATTACCTTTATGATATAGTTGACCTAGGAGTCGTTGTTTATTCGATTTCTATCTGTTGATATTTTTTCTACTCATGAGTTGGCAACTCACCCCCGTTGTGCCACAGTTCTTGCAGTTTGACCGCATGGATCCGTAAAGGCATCGCTGGCACATAGCTTCTTTTGGGTGTTTGCATTGGTAGGTGGGGCATTTGTATCGTACCCACTCTTGTATTTATATTTCATATTGTATCTAGTCAACTTCATCAATCAAAATTAGTAAATTGTATAAGTAATGAAACTTAGTGAGATTGTGGTTGCGAGACTTAGAGCGAGGGGTTTCCGCTACTTATGGTTTTGATTTCTTGCTTATTTTTTTTCTTTTTTTGGTGAATTTCGCCGTTGGGCATCGTATACTTACATATACTGTCTTGCGTGGTTGTGATCCGCCGTTTGACGAAGAGCTAGCTCCTGCTTGGGGATGCCTTTATCATTATTATGTACTTGTGGTTTTGGATCAAAATATACAAAGGAGGTGCTGCCTAAATTTTCAAAAAGACGAAACACATTTTTAAACTAGTAAATTTCACTTGCATTTTCTTGTTCCTTATCTATGCATTAAGAAAACTTGATTTAATTATACCTTTATTTCAAAACTCCACCTCCTTTATTTTCTTAAAAAGGTTTAGATTTCTGGGTTTCTGCTTACTTGAATTATGTTACGCCTTTAGACGTTGCATGATTTAAGTGCTGGTCACGAGCTAATATTTCGGGTCGTGACAAAGTTGGTATCAAAGCGCTAGGTTTAATCTTGGTTCAAGTCTATATTTGACTATGCGGAGTTTAGGGCGGGTATGAATTTCGGAACCAAGGCTTGAGCTTACGGAACTTAGACTTGAACGGAGGGGGGGTATTAGACCCGATCTTTCGTTTCATAAGTTGACCCTGATTGATGGAGTAGGTAGCTTGAGTAAAATGACGTACCGTACGTATGTTCCGCGGCATATTTACGATACGATACTCTACTTAAGAAACCTTAGGATATACATATTTTTGGGACTTATGATTCTCTTCATGCCTATGATTATACATCCATTTGAGATCCTTGATTCTATTCGTTTCCATGATCATACTCTCATTGATGCTGTTCCTTCTTATGATCATGTATCCATGTTGGATCTGTCGTTTCCTTTCTTGCCGTTGATCTGCTCTCTTCGATACTCGATTGATTATGGTTTGAGCACAGATTGAGCTGCTGCTAATGTTGCGGTCAGGGCGAGCTCGTCTGGTACGAGGGCAGACCATTGTATTTTCTGGTGACATGGGAACGTCTCGATGTAGTGTTATGTTGTGACCTCTTGTGGAGGTGGGTTCTTAGTTTTACACCGGATGATCGGGCCATTGTTAGAGCTGCCAGTTATGAGAGGACTGTTGATGTACATCATACCTCAGAGATTGTAATGTCGCCTACCGTGCAGACAGATGAACCAGCTGTTGCTGCGATTGATAGGATGTCGCTTCCAGAGCTTACGAGCTGAGATCGCCGAAGCTTCCAGGCAGAGATACGACAGATGATAGCAAGTCTATCCCGAGTTGAGAGATGAAGGTGATTCGTCAGATTGATGCGCCGACGCAGGCCCAGTTGAGTTGAAGATTTTCATGTGTGGAGAGTCTTACACAGATCTAAAGCAGACCGATCCAGAGATGACCGTTGGTGTATCGTCTTTCCTGGAGGATTGAGGTATTGTTTAGCATGCGGGCGGACAATATTCACATGTTGTATAGACGAAGCTAAAAAGCTCGAACGAGTGTCAGAAACCCATTTTTCCCATTGTAACATTTTAAAAAAATAAAATATTATTTTTGGGAATTTTTATAATTAAATAATAAAATATTGAATATTTTAATAAGGCGGTATAATTAATTACCGATAAATTTGGGAAAAATTTCGAAAATTATAGAAATTATTTTAAAAAGGGTGTTTTATGTGAATTATGCAATTTTAAGTTTTTATGACTAATTATATGCTAATTTAGTGCTAATCGCGATTAAAAATCGCTAATCGCGCTTTAAACTTGTTTTGTACAAACATGCACCATATCTTTTCTTTCTCACTTGTTGCATTTTTCCTGAATGATTTTTGGTGCATGGTTTTTGTTTTGGGGTTACTATTGAGGAGAGAAGGAAAATAGAAAAGAAAAGAAAAGAATAGAATATATAGGCATGGGCATGAGAAAGAAAGGTGAGGGGGGTATTTGACCTTGACCATTCTCTTTTCCTCTCATCTCTCTTCATCATTATCCTCTCCCTATCCCTTTTCTCCTGCTGCTGCTGCTTCCCTAGCTCCCTCCCCTCTTCACCTCCCCAAAACTCCATGAAAAACACCTCAAAACCTAATACCCATTTCAATAAAAAGATGCACAAACTCAAGGGAAGCACATTGGACCAAGAAAAATCATATTTTGGACACTTGGGGCAACTCAAGAATTTTCTTGAGTTTCCAAATGAGGTATTTTCTGGACCTTTAGCTTAGTATTTCCATTACTTTTATCCCCATGTTAGATTAGAACCGATATTGTGTAATTTGGGTAAACCTTGAAAATTCTAGTTAAGGGTTTTGGAATTCTTGAGAGGTGATGGGTAATTAAGCTCAGTAGAGGTCATACAAACCACCTTGTGCTAAAATCCAGTCCTAAATCAGAGACTAGAACTCCGGAATACGGATTTAGAAAACCCGATATTGGAAAATTATGGATTCTGTGAATGTAAAATGAAATCTGCTAACACTCGGGCTATCTGAAATTTATTTTGCAAGGACAGTGATACATGCAGGTGGTTTAAAGCATACCCTAAAAGCCCTAGCCCCTAACTCCCCAACATAGCCGCAGATTTATTCTTTCTGGCCGCAAATTGCGGCTAGACCTGGAGCTTTGTGGCTCGTTCTTGTTCTGTAGCTCCTACATCAGTAAAATAGACCCTTGGCATATGCAAAATTGACCAATTTGACCTGGGGTAAAATCTGGGGCCATTTTCCTAAGTTACTGTTTTGATTCGGGGTTTCGTTTTGCGTATTTTGAATTCTGGATTCTCGTATTTGTGTTTTACCTCGATCATTTGACGTTGTACGTCGAAATCGAGTGTTATTTGGTGGTTTTGAAGGCGTGGTCCGTAGGTTCTAATCTATAGGCCTTAGCGTGCCGTTTTGGTTTCCGATGTGGTTTTAGTATGCTTTTGCGATATTTTGATGTGTAAGTACCCGGCAAAGACTTCGAGACGACAAGCAAGCATGTGGCGATGTCGACAACGGAAGGCGAAGAGCAAGGTGAATAGATTATATCTACGGGGGATGTCGGGTGGATGGCGTATAGCACCTCCACAGCTCGATGTTTAGTATACTATATATATATACACTATATATATATGTATGATAGCGTCAGGTGTGACATGGATATTCTAAATGTGATTAGGTGTACTATGGATAGATTAGGGTTTAGAAGAAAACAAGTATAGTTTCCTAGTTGCGAACCCTAGAATAGGTTTACACCCACACGCACACACATGCTTATCTGTTATACTTATACCTGGATGATGAGGATAGTGGATGATATTTAGAGATGAGTCGATGAGATTGGGCATAGTGCCATGAGATCGGTGATACGATGTGGTTCGTATTTGGGATACGACATGAGATTTTAGCGGGCCTTTGGGCGTGTTTTCATACACGCACGTATATTTACGTAGATGGTATCAGTTGTACTAGACTTAGATCAGTACCCCAGATCATGAGATATGATGATAAGGATACCAGATAATTGATGAGATGAATGTGATATTGACCCGTACCCAGATTTGGGATGCCGTACGATGGATGTACCGTACGAGCTTTATTTGATGATAAGATCTGCAGTCATGACTCGAGGAGGTCGTATATATTTTATCGTACGCAGTACCTTTGAGGCGGGATCACCGACTATTATATTTATATATATATATATATATCGACTCAGATTTAGGTGGTTTCCGTACCCCTCCCGATTGACTTGTTAGTTAGATCTATAGTTTTCTTAGTAGATGTTAGGCTAGGCCGATGTCATACCTATTTCAAAAACTAACGAATCGGAAGTATTTTAAAGACAGGAAAAGGGATTCTACGGATTTTTTCAAAAGATGCATCTTTTCTTAAAAACACCGTAGCCCTAATTTTTCCTAAAAACCCCGATTCGTCTTCTTTCAAATGACAAAATGGTATGACATAGATACATTGATGTAGATACTGTACTGTTGTGTTTATTATTCATTGCCGCATATTCTTGCTTTTCGCATCACATTGCATGTTTAAATATGTTTATTGTTATATTAAAACCAAGCTGTTAGACACCAGCACCATTATTGATAATGCATATGTTCCACGTACACCTACTTGCCGGCTCACACACTTCATCATCGATAATTGCAATGTCACTACACTGTAGGACTGTTGCATTCAGGATATGACCCCTTGCATGTCATACTTGTGTACTTACCTAGTACACACTCATACTTGTGTACTTACATATTGTACACTCATACTTATAAACATACCTATTGCACACTCATACTTGTGTACTTACATATTGTACACTCATACCTGTGTACATACCTATTGTAGACTCATACTTGTGTACTTACATATTGTACACTCATACTTGTGCACATATCTATTGTACACTCATACTTGTGTACTTACATATTGTACACTAATACTTGTGCACATATCTATTGTACACTCATACTTGTTTACATACATATTGTACACTTATACTTGTACACATACCTATTGTACACTCATACTTGTGCATATACATATTGTACACTCATACTTGTTTACTTACATATTGTACACTCATACTTGTGCACATACCTATTGTACACTCATACTTGTGTACTTACATATTGTACACTCATACTTGTACACTCATACTTGTGCACATACATATTGTACACTCATACTTGTGTACTTACATATTGTACACTCATACTTGTGCACATATCTATTGTACACTCATACTTGTGTACTTATATATTATACACTCATACTTGTAAACATACCTATTGTACACTCATACTTGTGCACATACCTATTGTACACTCATACTTGTGTACTTATTTATTGTACACTCATACTTGTGCACATACCTATTGTACACTCATACTTATGTACTCACATATTTTACACTCATACTTGTGCACATTCCTATTGTATACTCATACATGTGTACTTACTTATTGTACACTCATACTTGTGCACATACCTATTGTACACTCATACTTGTGTACTCACATATTGTACACTCATACTTATGCACATACATATTGTACACCCATTCTTGCATATATACGTATTTGCACATGCATAGATGATTCTGGCTTGATTTGAGATTTAAGAACCGCAAGATACTTTTTAAAACTGATTCATTTCAAAAGAGCGGTCTTCCTTCGCTATGTGCATATTACTGTTTATGACGCATGAGATACTGATATGCTTACATTCATTTATATGTCGCATGCATCATGCTTTATGATTATACGCATTGAGATATGTTATTTCCATGATATTTCTGGATTTGGGAACCGTGGTCATTTCAAAATAAAGTATGTAATGTTTTAAAAATCCGGTTACCTTTGATATGATATTTCAGTGCGTCCACCATGTGTTTTCTCGGTTCTGAGAGTGGCATGTGAAACCTGATTCGAGGAGCGGTAGGCACCGTCTGAGGGTACATGGTGGACCCGATAAGGTACCCAGGGGCAAGAAGACTCGTATATGTTGGACGGAGTGCCTGGCAGGGGTGTACTACCTACCGGTGATTGTATTTGAGCTCGACGGTTATCCAGAGGATACCGACCGGAGTTGAGAGATGATGTGGGCCGATCGGGACTGACGAAGCCCGTAGGCCGATTCGGACTGACGGAGCCCTATATATATGAGGATTTACATGCCGATGCTAGGCACAGGTTTCATGATATTTTCGAGTGTCGATGATAGATACTCAAGTTCCATGATTTTGATATGTCGCGAGGGACACACGTGATTTACATCCTCATACTTCCATGCATATACTTTATGATATTTACATGCATGATACAAATTGTCTTTAGGTGACACGTGGACGAGATCCACCTACATACAGACATTGATTATATAGTTGGATGATATCCACACACTTATAGACTTCATGATATAGTTGACATTGATTCATGTTGATTAAATTGATCATACCTCATATTTATGATATGTTGTTACCTGAGGCACTGACACGAGCACATGGGATTACACTTATGTATAGATGTTTACCCTTTCCACCTTATCATGCTTCAGACTTATTCATTTGAGGTTTATATATATATTTGATCGTATTGACTTAGGATTGTGTCATGCATACGATTTCTGCTCTGTGATGTTTTCTATTCACGAGTTGGCAACTCACCCCCGTTGTGCCACAGTTCTTGCAGGTTTTGCCGTACAGGTTTCATTGCGGCTTTTCTGGCACACTGCTTCCTTTCAGGGTGATTGCTTTAGTAGGTGGGTTCACTCGCATCATGACCACCCATGTATTTTTTTGATCAGTTGTATCTAGTAATTCCATCAACCAAACATGTGTATTTATTTCAGACTTAGAAAACCAGTTGTGTATTATTTCGACCTTAGAGTCGCGCGATGTAGTATTATGGTTTTCTTGATATTTTGAGTTTCCTTTGAGTTTTGATCCTCGCCCTTCGGCGTTGTATATTACTATTTGCGTGGTTGTGACCGTCGATTGACGAAGAGCTAGCTCCCGCTTGGGGATGCCTTTTATCATTGTATATATATTATTCTTGTTGTACCCTGTTCGGGCCCAGTATTTATAAAGGAAACTCTGCCGAAATTTTCAGAAAAGACTATAGATTTTTTAAAAAATGCATATTCGGCTTACTTATGTAAAAACCTTGATTTAAAGCATGTTTTCTTCGCTTCTTTAAAAACTAGTTTTCCTCCTTTTATTATTTAAAATGGTTTTATATTTCTGGGCTTTTGGCTTACTTGGATTAGATGGGGTCCTATAGACTTCATATGATTCAAGGGCCAGTCACGTGCTATTTCGGGTCGTGACAAAGTTGGTATCAGAGCGCTAGGTTAACCTTAGTTCGAGTCTATGTTTGACTATGCGGAGCCTAGAGCGTTTATATATATACGGGACTTAGGCTTGACCTTACGGAACTTAGACTTATTCGAGGGGGTATTATACCCGAACTTTCGTCGCGTAGGATGACCCTTGGTTGATGGAGTAGGTAGCTTGAGTAGGGTGACGTACCGTACGTATGTTCCGCGGGATAGTTACGATACGCTACTCCGCTTAAGAAACCTTAGGATGTACATTTCCTTGCACAATATTATATTCATTCCTATGATCTATCCTCATCGATATTGGTTATGATTTTGCTGCCACGATTGCACGGGCAGAGAGAGCTACGGCTAGAGTTGCGTCAGCTTAAGCTCGTCATGGACGAGGACTGACTAGGGCGTGATTCCAGGGACGTACGACTGCATAGAGAGGCGTCGTTTTATTATGTTTTCGCGCCATGAGCGTTTGACAGATCGCTTTTACGAGATTTCCCGGATGTGCAGATCAGCACCAGAGGATCAAGCTACTGTTAGAGGCCAGTCAGAATGTGATGACGATTGATATATCGCTTATGCATGATGATTGAGGCACTGTTCAGCATACAGACGAATGAGCCAGTTGCTGCTGCAAATGACGAGAAATTGCCCAGATGTTGGAGCTACTGCAGCATGAGTATATACTTAGAGATATGATGGAAGGTCGCTAGTCACTCGAGGATGAATGACTAGATGTGTGGTTCGTTCGCTTACCCCGATGCGAAGTCATCAGATAGATTGATTCCAACTAAAGACGACTTCACGCAGATTCGTTGAGAGTCGATAGAGACGATCGAATGTCAGGAACTCATTTCTAAGTTTAAATTATTTGGAAGACAATGCAAGTAATGCTATGGACCCTCTAGAAGAATGAAACCCTAACTCGACGTAATGACCATGGAACGCCTTTGAACCTTAGGGTTTACGGAAGTTTAGCGGTGCCATTGTGAGGCTTGGGTTTGCCCTTCTACGGTTGGTCCACAGGTGCTGTGGTATGTACTGGAATACTATTAAACTGTACTCAAGATGTTGATCTCTTGGGGGATTATGAGGTTTTGACAAATCGATCAGATGATTCGACATCATTCGGATATCATGTGATGGGATACATTGCTTGGGAGATACGAGTATAGCCGTTGGAGCGCAGTTCATGCAGCCATGAGAAGACGAGTTCGAATCAGTTGACATTGGAACAGAGTGGAGTAAAGAGTTCGCATGAGATTTCGACGAGATGACATTCCACTCTGCTGACATTAGAGATGCGATACGCATGCAGAGGCGTTGTATATGTATATACCTTCCAGAAGGAGTCGCGATGAATATGCAGCCGTTCCGGAACAAGAAACAGATATAGTAAGGGTGGTAACATCCGGGCAATTCGGCAGGAACGAGATTTGATAGAGACCTCGACAGGACCTTTCTGGAATACTATACGAGAAGACTTGGACCCAGAAGTGGTCATATTGCGCACACCCAGCAGGCCAGAGTTCGGCATCGTCGACGAGATAGTTGACCACGTTCGGATAAAGGACCTCAACCAGATGCATTGTGAGTTGATCAAGAAAGGACGAGTATGGAGTATATCTTTGTAGGTTGGGATGAGTTCCTGAGGACGTGTTCGGCTAGATATCTTTCACAGAGTGATGTAGACACCGAGTTCATGATTTCGAGTCCGTGTGAGAGACTTCGGATTGACCGTAAACGAAAACATTTGTAGTGCGCAGATAGAGACGTGACGTCGCAGTGGACGATGATACAGACAAGCGGGACAAGAGGTTCATGCGAGATGCTGACGAGCTGTTGTTACTCCCCGTTAAGATTAAAGGTTGGATATGTCTACAGAGGCGCTGGGATGCGACCAGTTTCCAAGAAAATGTTGTGCTGAGGACGCAGATGTCCAGAGAGCGAGAAAAGATTATGCAAGAGTACCAACCTCCGTACAGTTCGGCGTAGGTAAGATCGGAAGAGACCTTGAGCAGGATTCCTTCCAGGACACTGCTGTGATAAGAATTGCACCCAGGAGCAGATGTGTGATGTGCATTCAGAGGACCAAAGACCGACGCCAGTGACGGGTTGCTTTACGAGTGGTCGTGAGGATTGACCGAGAAATGACCAGAGAAGTGCCAGGACGGAATCGTCCCCGTTAGCACACCTGACAGGGCTGATGAGCCGATGGATTGCAAGATTGTTAATCCACAGAGAAGATAAGGACCCAGAGACAGAGGATGCCAGACCGTTAGCAGGAGGCAAGTAGATATCTTGCTCTGCTAGTATTGGATGCACTGACACCTTCTCGACCTTGAAGGAGGATATATCGACGACGGTATTTTTGATTTGTGATATGGTGATTCGATTATCACGTATCCGTCACCTTGGATTTCGGTATTTTGGGCGATTTATTCACATGATTTAGTCTTGGTGGCTGAGTTCCATGATTTTTGTTTTCGTGCACCATGGTTGCACCTACTGGGTATTCATGTTTGTACACAGTTATTGCACCTGATATCGCTTTTGTGCCTTGGCTGCACATGCTTATGACTTCATGGATTTCATACAGTTGAGTTGATTTTGTGCATATGATAGGCACACGATTTGGTTTTTGCACTCGGTATAGTTCACATATACTTGTAGTGCATTGATACGTATTTGTGCACTACGGTTGCACAGAACTTCGATTTGATGTCATTCGATAAGTTTATTTTGATTTCATGCCTATGTTAAGCATGTGATTTGATTTATTCTTTTGGCATAGTTTTCATGCACTTTTAGTGTTTTGATTTGATTTGTGCACGCTGATGCACACGGTTGTGAGATTATACACCGCGGTATACCTGATTTGGATTGAGCTGTATTGTATACCGTCGATTTCGATTCTGATATTGATGTTGATTTCATGATTTCGGGCATGATGGATGCACCGATTTGGATTTTCGCACGTATTGAGCGCATGTTTTGAGATGCGATTTTGGCGCACACCAGATGCACTAAATCGAGATTCTTCGTGCATATCAGATGCACCTGATTTTGCTGTCAGGCACACACGTTGCCTATGACAGATGTTTCATGCACACTCGTTGCACCTAGATGTTGTTTCTGTGCACGTGTATGGCACATATATGGATTTTGATTTCCGTGCGCACCAGACGCATAGGGTATTCTTATATACATTTTGGGATTTATTTCTTATGGAGCAGTACGCTTTTATAATATTTGCTATATGTTTTCGTACTGAGCAGGACTAGTCAGAGGATAGTACCTGGATATATTTTGCATGCATTTATAGTTATCGAAGGGATTTCCAAAAAGCGAGCTATAGTCTCAGTATTTACCTACGTGTCTGACATGACACGACACATTTAAAATAAGGGAACCCTTCTAAATTGTTTTCAAAACGGCAGGACGTACATATTAAACAAGGATAAGTATTTATATAGTTATTTTCTTACAATAGACGTCCGCCACTGTGCCGCGATACGCGCATAGCACAGCAACATAAAAAGGTTTGGCATGCATTTCCTTCAGATATTTACATGTATAGATTTGATGTTTACATGTATAGTTCTGATTTATATCATATTGGTTTTATTTTGGATTTGATATTTGTGTCTTTACCATGACTCCGATGATTGCGGGATGCTTGACGGAGTTATGTTTTCGATTTATCTGCTCATTGTTCATGCGCATGCATTGCGCTATGATGCGATTTATGTATTGATGATTTCGGAGCCCCGACGACTTGGACTTTTACTGACTGTTTTAGTATTTGAGGGGTTTAAATTTAAATTCGGGAACCGAACTTCTTTAAGGGGGAAGATTGTAACATTTAAAAAAAATAAAATATTATTTTTGGGAATTTTTATAATTAAATAATAAAATATTGAATATTTTTATAAGGCGGTATAATTAAATACCGATAAATTTTGGAAAAATTTGGAAAATTATAGAAATTATTTAAAAGAGGGTGTTTTATGTGAATTATGTAATTTTAAGTTTTTATGATCAATTATATGTTAATTTAGTGCTAATCGCGATTAAAAATCGCTAATCGCGCTTTAAACTTGTTTTGTGCAAACATGCACCATATATTTTTTTTCACTTGTTGCATTTTTCCTACATGATTTTGGGAGCATGGCTTTTGTTTTGGGGTTACTATTGAGGAGAGAAGGAAAATAGAAAAGAAAGGAAAAGAATATAATATATAGGCATGGGCATGAGAGAGAAAGGTGAGGGGGTATTTGACCTTGACCATTCTCTTTTCCTCTCATCTCTCTTCATCATTATCCTCTCCCTCTCCCTTTTGTCCTGCTGTTGTTGTTTCCCTAGCTCCCTCCCCTCTTCACCTCCCCAAAACTCTATGAAAAACACCTCAAAACCAAATACCCATTTCAATAAAAAAATGCACAAGCTCAAGGGAAGCACATTGGACCAAGAAAAATAAAATTTTGGACACTTGGGGCAACTCAAGAATTTTCTTGAGTTGTCAAATGAGGTATTTTCTATACCTTTACCTTAGTATTTCCATTACTTTTACCCCTATGTTAAATTAGAACCGATATTGTGTGGTTTGGGTAAACCTTGAAAATCTAGTTAAGGGTTTTGGAATTCTTGAGAGGTGATGGGTAATTAAGCTCAGTAGAGGCCATACAAACCCCCTAGTGCTAGAATCCAGGCCTAAACCAGAGACTAGAACCCCGCAATACGGATTTAGAAAACCTGATATTGGAAAATTGTGGATTCTGTGGATGTAAAATGAAATCTGCTAACACTCGGGCTACCTGAAAATTATTTTGCAAGGACAGTGATGCATGCAGGTGATTTAGAACATACCCTAAAAGACCTAGCCCCTTACTCCCTAACATGGCCGCAGATTTATTCTTTCTGGCCGCAAATTGCGGCCAGACCTGGAGCTTTGTGGCTCGTTCTTGTTCTGTAGCTCCTACATCAGTAAAATAGACCCTTGGCATATGCAAAATTGAC
Source organism: Agapanthus africanus (assembly GCA_030015575.1). Taxonomy (NCBI): domain Eukaryota; kingdom Viridiplantae; phylum Streptophyta; class Magnoliopsida; order Asparagales; family Amaryllidaceae; genus Agapanthus; species Agapanthus africanus. The sequence continues at coordinate 372,277,545 of JASDDO010000001.1, forward strand.
CAATTTGACCTGGGGTAAAATCTGGGGCCTTTTTCCTAAGTTGCTGTTTTGATTCGGGGTTTCGTTTTGCGTATTTTGAATTCTGGATTCTCGTATTTGTGTTTTACCTCGATCACTTGACGTTGTACGTCGAAATCGAGTGTTATTTGGTGGTTTTGAAGGCGTGGTCCGTAGGTTCTAACCTATAGGGCTTAGCATGCCGCTTAGGTTTCCGATGTGATTTTAATACGCATTTGCGATACGTCGATGTGTAGATACCCCGCGAAGACTTCGGGACAACAAGCAAGCGCGTGACGACGTCGACAACGGAAGGGGAAGAGCAAGGTGAGTAGATTATATCTACGGGGGAAGTCGGGTGGATGGCGTATAGCACCCCCGCAGTTCGATATTTAGTATACTATAGTATACTATATATATACTATATATGTATGTATGATAGCGTCAGGTGTGACATGGATATTCTAGATGTGATTAGGTGTACTATGGATAGATCAGGGTTTATAAGTAAACTAGTATAGTTTCCTACTTGCGAACCCTAGAATAAGTTTACACCCACACGCACACACATGCTTATCTGTTATACTTGTACCTGGATGATGAGAATAGTGGATGATATTTGGAGATGAGTCGATGAGATTGGGCATAGTGCCATGAGATCGGTGATACGATGTGGTTCATATTTGGGATACGACATGAGATTTTAGCGGGCCTTTGGGCGTGTTTCTATACACGGACGTATATTTACGTAGATGGTATCAGTAGTACTAGACTTAGATCAGTACCCAGATCATGAAATATGATGATAAGGATACCAGATAATTGATGAGATGAATGTGATATTGACCCGTACCCAGATTTGGGATGCCATACGACGGATGTACCGTACGAGCTTTATTTGATGATAAGATCCGCACTCATGACTCGAGGATGTCATATGATATTGTATCGTACGAGAACCATTGAGGCGGGATCGGTCACGTTCCGTACTTTCAGGACAGGATCACCGACTATTATATATATATATATATATATATATATATATATCGACTCAGATTTAGTTGGTTTCCATACCCCTCCCGATTGACTTATTAGTTAGATCTGTAGTTTGCTTAGTAGATGTTAGGCTAGGCCGACGTCATATCTATTTCAAAAACTAACGAATCTGGAGTATTTTAAAGACAGGAAAAGGGATTCTATGGATATTTTCAAAAGACGCATCTTTTCTTTAAAACACCGTAGCCCTTATTTTTCCTAAAAACCCTGATTCGTCTTCTTTCAAATGGCAAAACGGTATGACATAGATACATTGATATAGATACTGCACTGTTGTGTTTATTATTCATTGCCGCCTATTCTTGCTTTTCGCATCGCATTGCATGTTTAAATATGTTTATTGTTATATTAAAACCATGCTGTTAGGACACCAGCACCATTATCGATGATACATATGTTCCATGTACACCTGCTTGCCGGCTCACAAACTTCATCATCGATAATTGCCATTTCACTACACTGTAGGACTGTTGCATTCAAGATATGACCCCTTGCATGGCATACTTGTGTACTTACCTATTGTACACTTATACTTGTGTACTTACATATTGTACACTCATACTTGTGTACTTACATATTGTACACTCATACTTGTGCACATACCTATTGTACACTCATACTTGTGTACTTACATATTGTACACTCATACATGTGCACATACCTATTGTACACTCATACTTGTGTAATTACATATTGTACACTCATACTTGTGCACATACCTATTGTACACTCATACTTGTGTACTTACATATTATACACTCATACTTATGCACATACCTATTGTACACTCATACTTGTGTATTCACATATTGTACACTCATACTTGTGCACATACCTATTGTACACTCATACTTGTGTACTTACATATTGTACACTCAAACTTGTGCCCATACATATTGTACACTCATACTTCTGCACATACATATTGTACACTCATACTTGTGCACATACCTATTGTACACTCATACTTGTGTACTTACATATTGTACACTCATACTTATACACATACCTATTGTACACTCTTACTTGTGTACTTACTTATTGTACACTCATACTTGTGCACATATCTATTGTACACTCATACTTGTGTACTCACATATTGTACACTCATACTTGTGCACATACCTATTGTACACTCATACTTATGTACTCATATATTGTACACTCATACTTATGCACATACATATTGTACACCCATTCTTGCATACATACGTATTTGCACATATATAGATAATTCTGGCTTGATTTGATATTTAGGAACCGCAAGATACTTTTTAAAATTGATTCATTTCAAAAGAGCGGTCTTCCTTCGCTATGTGCATATTGCTATTTATGACGCATGTGATACCGATATGCTTGCATTCTTTTATATGTCGCATGCATCATGCTTTATGATTATACGCATTGAGATATGTTGTTTCCATGATATTTCTGGATTTGGGAACCGTGGTCATTTCAAAATAAAGTATGTATTGTTTTAAAAACCCGGTTACCCTTGATATGATATTTCAGTGGTCCACCATGTGTTTTCTCGGTTCTGAGAGTGGCATGTGAAACCCGATTCGAGGAGCGGTAGGCACCGTCTGCGGGTACATGGTGGACCCGATAAGGTACCTCGGGGCAAGAAGACTCGTATATGTTGGACGGTGAGCCTGGCAGGGGAGTACTACCTATCGGTGATTGTATTTAGGCTCATTGGTTATCCGAAAGATACCGACCGGAGTTGAGAGATGATGTGGGCCAATCCGAACTGACGGAGCCCACGGGCCGATCCGGACTGACGGAGCCCTATATATATGAGGATTTACGTGTCGATGCTAGGCACAGGTTTCATGATGTTTTCGAGTGTCGATGCTAGACACTCAGGTTCCATGATTTTGATATGTCGCGAGGGACACATGTGATTTACATCCTCATACTTCCATGCATATATTTTATGATATTTACATGCATGATGCTTATTGTCATTGGGTGACACGTGGACGAGATCCACCTATATACAGACATTGATTACATAGTTGGATGATATCCACACACTTATAGACTTCATGATATAGTTGACATTGATTCATGTTGATTACATTGATCATACCTCATATTTATGATATGTTGTTACCTGAGGCACTGAAATGAGCAAATAGGATTACACTTATGTATAGATGTTTACCCTTACCACCTTATCATGCTTCAGACTTATTCATTTGAGGTTTATATATATATTTGATCGTATTAACCTAGGACTGTGTCATGCATACGATTTCTGCTCTGTGATGTTTTCTATTGACAAGTTAGCAACTTACCCCCGTTGTGCCACAGTTCTTGCAGGTTTTGCCGTACAGGTTTCATTGCGGCTTTTCTGGCACACTGCTTCCTTTCTGGGTGATTGCTTTGGTAGGTGGGTTCACTTGCATCGTGACCACCCTTGTATTTATTTGATCAGTTGTATCTAGTAATTCCATCAACCAAACATGTGTATTTATTTCAGACTTAGAAAACCAGTTGTGTATTATTTCGACCTTAGAGTCGCGCGATGTAGTATTATGGTTTTCTTGATATTTTAAGTTTCCTTTGAGTTTTGATCCTCGCCCTTCGGCGTTGTATATTACTGTTTTCATGGTTGTGACCATCGATTGACGAAGAGCTAGCTCCCGCTTGGGGATGCCTTTTATCATTGTATATATATTATTCTTGTTGTACCCCGTTCGGGGCCAGTATTTATAAAGGAAACTTTTCCGAAATTTTCAAAAAAGACTATAGATTTTTAAAAAAATGCATATTCGGCTTTCTTATGTAAGAACCTTGTTTTAAAGCATGTTTTCTTCGCTTCTTTAAAAACTAGTTTTCCTCCTTTTATTATTTAAAATGGTTTTATATTTCTGGGCTTTTGGCTTACTTGGATTAGATGGGGTCCTATAGACTTCATATGATTCAAGGGCCAATCACGTGCTATTTCGGGTCATGACACCCAAGTATAAAGTGTTCGGAGGAACTTGCAGGTAATTCTGTGGACCCTCTAGAAGAATGAAACTCTAACTCGACATGATGACCTTGGAACCGCTTTTGAACCTTAGGATTTACAGCAGTTTAGCGGTGCCATCAATGAGGTTTGGGTTTGCCCTTCTACAGCTGATCCAGAGGTATTGTGGTATGTACCAGATAATTTTAGACTGTGCTCAACTGTTGAGCTTTCGGGAAATTATAGGACTTTGATGACTCGATCGAAAAGTTTAATGTCGTCCGGATATCATGTGATAAGAGATCAGCAAGCTGACCAGTTTCGGATAGAGGACCTCACCCTGATGCGTTGTGAGTTGATCGAGGACGGACACGTATTGAGTATTCCTTCGACGGTTGGGTCGAGTTCCCGAGGACGTGTTCGGCCAGATATCTTCTACAGAATGATGAAGATACCGAGCTCGTAACTTTGAGTCCATGTGAGAGACTCCGGATTGACCGTGGCCGAGATTGGTTGCAGTGTGCAGATAGCATGGCATGACGTCATAGTGGACGATGATACAGATGAGTGGAACCAGAGGTTCATGTGAGATGCTGACGAACTGTTGTTACTCCCCATCGAGATGAGAGATCTGATACGTATACCGAGGCATTGGAATGTAGCCAGTTCCTAAGGAAATGTTGTGCTGAGAACGCAGATGTCCAGAAAACGAGAACAGATTATGTAAGAGCACCAGCTTCTGTACAGTTCGGCATAGGCAAGATCGGAAGAGACCTTGAGCAGGATTCCTTCCGGGACACTACTACAATGAGATTTGCACCCAGGATCAGTTGTGTCACGTGTATTCAGAGAGTTAGAGGCCGATGCCAGTAATGTGCTGCTTTACGAGTGGTCGTGATGATTATCCAAGAGATGACCAGAGAAGTGCTAGAACAGAATCATACCCGTTAGCACACCTGACTGGACCGATGAGCCGATGGATTGCGAGATTCTTAATCCGCAGAGAAAATGAGGACCCAGAGACAGAGGACGCCAGACCGTGGGCAGGAGGCAAGCGGATATTCTTGCTCTGCCAGTTTTAGGCGCACCAGTACTTTTTCGACATTGTAGGAGGTGTACCTCAATGTAATTTGTTGCGATTTGCGTTTGTGATCCGAGTATCATGCTTATATCGCTTGGATTTGAGTTTTGATGATTGAGTTTCATGATATTGTTTTCATGCACCATGGTTGCACGAACTGGGTATTTACATGTTTGCGCATAGTTATCGCACCTGATATATATTTTATATACCGTTCTGTTGATTTGCGATTTGTGCATATCCATTGCATTTGATGTCGATTTTGTACCTTCGTAGCATGTGTTTATGATTTCATGGATTTCATACGGATGATATGATTTTTGCACTCGGTATAGCTCGCATGTGCTTGTAATGCATTGATACGGATTTGTGCTCGTAGTTGCACACGTTTTTGATTTTTACACCTTGGTACACTCGGTGTCGTTCTTATATGCATTGGGTTCTTAATGTGATTTTCGCGCATTGGTTGCGCCGTATTGGTATTTTGTGCATTTGGTGCACCAGATGTTGTTTTCGTGCACAATAGATGGACCAGATGTTGTTGTCGTGCACACCCGTTGCACTGGACAGATGCTTTTGTGCGCACCCGTTGCACTTAGTTTTGGCTTTTGTACATATTGTGGCACCTTTATTTGGATTTGATTTCCGTGCCCACCAGACGCACGCGATTTTTGGATATTCCTTTTGAGCCTGATTTTGCTTTTGAGCACCTTGTTTTCATGATAGGCACTATGTTATGTAGCTGCCGAACAGGACTGATCTGAGGACAGTACCTGAATACCTTGCGTGCATTAAAATTTTTACCAAAAGGTTTTCAAAAATGAGCTATGGTATCGCTATTTCCTATGTTTCCTTGAGTGATACGAACATTTTTAAAGGAAGACCTTTTGGGATATTTTGAAAACGACGGAACGTGTATTTAGGAAAACGTATATGGATACATATTACTATTTTACAAATGAGCATCCGTCACTTATGCCGTGAGTTACACATCACACGGCAATTCAGAAAGGATTTTGCATGTATTTTATTCAAATTTGGAGTTTTTCAAGGATGCGTACTATATACATAGTATATCATTTGACTAGTGTATGTTGGATTTTAGTATTGGATTTCGAGATCTGTATCTCTACTGTAACTCTGATAATATGCGTGAAAATCTAATGATTTTCATGACTCTTGACGGTGTTTGATTTTGAGTTTCGTATTCGTTTTCAGGCGCACGCGATGCGCGGTGCTATTTCTGTATCTTCCGTGATTTCGGAGCCCCGTTGATTTGAGCTGATTATTGAAATATTTTAGATTTTGGGGGTTTAAATTTAAATTCGGGGACCAAATTTATTTAAGGGGCGAAGTGTTAGTGTATATGCCCTAGAGGCCATTACTGTATCATACTAGTTTGTATATTACTTAATGGAAGCTTGGGATATTCACCTTGTATAAACAATCTTGCTCAATATAGTAGTATGCTACTTGGTTTGTTTCTACTTCAATGTGTACATGTGTTTATTTTAGTATATCACCTATACGCATTAGTGGAGCCCTTAGGATCTTTGCTTGATTACCAGCGTTGTGATGGCAGTCACACTAGTGGGGGCTGGGTAATCTATAAGCACATCCTTATACAGGTCCCTAGTCGCAGGACTATCAAGACAGGGCATCGATACTCCAGAGTAGACTAGCGTATGCGCTTCTCATCCCAGTGTGGGAGATGGTCTGTCCCACAGCCATCAGTACGTCGTACTGGAGATAGTATACGGGTGCTCGTTGGGTTACGAGTACACTGGACAGGACTCGTCGGGAACTGAGAGGTTGGTATTATACCTATCGTCAGTTATCAGTTCCCAGGTGACATGAGTACAGCTTAGTCCGCTGACTTGACACTGGCACTTCGCCTCGAGTGTGTTCCCACTGCACTTTGATCACTACCCTACCACGGCTCAAAGGAGTCGTGCAAACAGGTAGTGGTTGGGTGCAGTCCCGAAGCACTTGGAGGCAGTGACGGTTAGACAGGATTCGTCTCTCCCGGTATTGGGGGTTGACATCGCGCTGTGTCTAGGAGAGCCATTACACGAGTAGTCCCTGGCCAGGGCAAGCGAGATATACTGGTAGGCGTCCAGTGTTATCTCAGGGTGTTTTGGGCTTCACTCCGACACGACTTGTACCGCTATTAGGGGACTGACGTTTTACCGCCCCCTAAGCCCGACATGCGATGTATTAGACGAACAGACCGGACTGTACGGAGACTGTCACATTCAGACTCAGTAGGAGTTCAGATGGGGTTCACCTCGTCAGCCTTCTTGTCGGCATCTACCTGGGGACCGTTACGCACAGCTAGTGCCGCTTGCGGTCTGTGGTTAAACCCACTGCCAGCGTAGTGTCGAGTCTTTAGAGTCCCACACAGAGGGTATTCGCCTCTGGGGAAAACAGAGTAGAGGTCGCATGGTTTTGCGACAGGGTTCGTTCTCATCCGCGCACTTGTGCACGTTTGGAGTCCGGACGGATATTACTGGCTGGCTCTGGTTTGAGTCAGATACTGGTATATATTTTGGGGTTGATTTTATCTCTTGGTATTCATGTTCCTCAGAACAAGAATGCGGGTGTGTATGCACAGTTGATTGAGGCAGAGGAAGAGGTTTTTCATTAGGGTTTCGGAACGGGTGCGTATGCACAGTTGACAGTCGTCTTTTTCCAAACCCTAATGGAATTATAAAATATCAATTAATAATAGTAATTAAATGAAATTGTGTCATGGTTGATTTTGTTGACTTGTTGACCATGGTTGACTTGTTGACCATGGTTGAATGTTTGACCATCATCATTGCTTTGCATGGATACTCCTTGATTCTAGCTTATATTCATTTAATGAAGTGATGATAATGGTCATTCCAAATACAACCATCAACTATTTCATTTTGAATTATTATTATTAATTAGATAATTCTTTTTCCTTTTGCTATGGTTGCAAGAGGAAAAAGAGCTCATTCTATCATATTCATTCTCTCTCCTCACTTCATCTTCTTCTTCCTCAAGCTCAAGGAGAATCCTTCTCATGTATTGAGAATCCCTCTCCTTGAAAAGAAAACACCCCCTAGACACTCTCTACTCTCTCTAGGATCAAAGGTTTAGCAAGCCGAAGATTCTAGTTCTCTCAAAGTTCGAGAAAGAGCCCGAAGGTTGAACCCTCAGGTGGATCCATCTTTGACGGAAGAAGGCGACGAGGAGAGAACCATCAACCTCTACAAGGTTTCAAGAAGAAGGAGTTCAAGTTAGGTATAACCACTTTGCCGAGTAGTTAACTCTCCTTTGCATGTTTGCTAGTTTAGTTTAGAATCGATCCCGACCTTGTTTAGTCCATGTTGCCCCATGCGCCAAAAATTTGATTTTTATACCGTTTCCGCCTCCCCGTAAGAACCGGGGGTCGCAACGTGGACTTACAGTGGTATCAGAGACTAACTAAACTTAAACTAGCTTTGTAGTGAAGTGTAACGAAGTTCGGAACCGAAAAATCCAAAAACCAAACTTTTCAAAAACCCTAGTTTCTGTTAAATTTTTTTCTGGTCAAAACAAAATTTGTTATACACCTAAAATCGGCTCAGGGTTTTGTGAGAACACCCAAGAAAAACGATCCCCTGATTCCTTCAAACCGCCGCGGTTCCGCGGCAATAGGTATGAATTTGCCGCGGAACCGCCGCCGTTTAGGGTCCTCTCGTGATCGGGTTTTGTGCAGTGTTCTTCTGGTAGGGTTTTGGGATTTTTCAGATATGTTATTTGTGCCCAGATTTTCCAGAAAAGAAATTTACTTTTGGGGTCCTATAAATCCGTATTTTTTCCGAACTTCACTACACTTTGACTATGTTGGTTATATCTGTGATGTTTGTATGTATTGAACGTCGGCTAATCGCTATAAGTCGATTAGTCGGGGTTATACATCTATGTGATCTGTGTTTGATATTGGAATGTGTATATGAATGTGTTGGACTGTCGCGGGTGAATAGCCGGGGTGGATGTGAGATGAGCTTTTGTTTTTCTTTCATTCATTTGTAATATATAAATTGATGTAATAATATTATTTGTATGGCCACACAACCGGGTCGGGGTTGTAGCCGTCATTGTATAATTCTTTTTACTGTTTTTACTCCTAGGATAGACCCATGGAGGGGTGCACAAACTACCGGGAACTTGGCGGGTAGTTTGCCGCACCCGTAGGGGTCTTGGGTGGGGTTTTGGCTATTCACCGCGACCGTGTAATCCGCTTTTCGTTGCAGGCTCGAACGGATTGCGGATTCCTAGTATATCCAATGTATTCATCTGTGATCTGTAATGTCTATCATTGCTTTATATTTAGGCGTTGCTTATGTTTTACAGCCGCGCCAGCCCAGCCCCCGCTCTGTCGTTAGTTAAGTAACCTAACGGGTGATGACGGGACCCCGTGGCGAATGCGAATGGCATAAGCGTACGTCATATTTTGGTTGTTTTCTGCAATGGTAGGATTAAATGATGGGACGCATTAAAAGAACTAATGCAAGAATATCACGCATTAAAAGAACTAATGCAAGATAATAAACCAAGTTAAAGTCGTTGGAACACTTTCGAAAACCCACTCGGTTCTTTTCAAAACTAACTTTTAAATGCGGAGCTTGAGCCACTCCTTCTAAAAGCTATCTCGTTCCATCGATTATATCAAGTTCACTACGTTCACGGTTTTACCAAAACCATTCGTAGCCCTCCGTCGTTTCACATGAATAGTCAATAGTATTCAAGCTGTGTTTGTTGGCCAAAGTCAAGGCATAGTGATTGGTAGCTATTGGATATTCATGTGCAGCATAGATAGATGCGTTGATTTGGAACAGTCGTACTTCCTTGTTGGCCAAAGTCAAGGGTATGTACGGGTGGATTCAAATTAACCTGGAGAACGACGGGAAGAACTTGACATGTGACTTATGATTTGTTGGCCAAAGTCAAGGTCATAAGAGCATGGGGCAGAAATCCACATCGGGAGTTTCATAAGTACTGAAACTTGCTAGATTTGCATACCATTTGGAGTGTGATGATTCTGGTAGGATTCCTTCAGTTTCGTCACGCGATGATATTTGGATCCCGATCCTACTGTGAGTATATGCTACTCCTCGGGAAATTTCTCACTAAACGATCAATGCTATAAACCTAGTAGGTGCCTAGAAAGGTGTTAGAGGGGCTACGCCCCCAGGAAAAAGAGGTTCTTAAATTAAGGAACTTCACGAAAGCGTTGGAAAACCTCCCTCGAAGTACCGACACTGGCCTGGCTGAACGGTTAAGCAAGTATTGTGCGGTGGGATTGATCCCGGCTAATTCTTCCTTTGTGGTTTGAGGAGGGATTCGAGAGACAGTGGGAGCCATCCTGTTTAGACAAATTAAAAACCATTCTAAACTTGCAAGAGCATCGTGCTAAAGTGTTTCTTCTCTCCCCCCTGCAGCGACCAAATCGAAATGACTGGACTTAAGTTACTTCTAGATAAAAACATACTGACAGGGCCAAACTACAAAGATTGGCTCAGGAATGTCAAAATGGCAATCACTTACGACAAGCTGGGGTATCTTCTTACCACCAAAGCTCCCCCCGTCCCAGGTCCCACCTCCAGCGTCGCGGATAAGGAAATCCGTAAGACTTGGGAGATTGATTGCGCGAAGGCCAGGTGCCTCATGCTTGCCTCTATGGACAACGAACATCAGAGGAGGCACGAGAATATGGACTTAGAATCCATATTTCTTCATACAAAAGAACTGTATGGAGAGCAGTCTCGTATCGCAAGATACGAAGTGTCGAAGAAGTTATTTTCGGCAAAGTTGGCCGTCGGATCATCGGTAGCGGACCACGTGCTTAAGATGATTGGCTACACTGAGGAGCTCACGGAACTTGGGACCACGTTGGACAGTGAACTCTATACGGATTTAATTCTCCAGTCCCTTCCATCCACTTACGCCCAGTTTATACTGAACTTCAACTTACAAGAAAAGGAAGTTGAACTTTCAGAACTCCTCAACATGCTGAGGAGCGCAGAGAGCACCCTACAGAAGGGTAGGGAAACACCCGCTTTGTTTGTAGGAGGATCTTCTTCCTCTAGGTCCAAGGCGAAAGCCAAGGGAAAGAGGAAGAAAGCCCCCGCCAAACCAAGAGGCGGTGTTAGTAAAGTGGGTACGAAGGGAAAGGAAAAGGCAACAAAGATTGCGGGGAAGCTTGTTGGAAAGGAAGAATGCTTCTATTGTCATAAGAGTGGACACTGGAAGAAAGATTGCAGGGCTTGGAAGGCCAGGACATAGGAACTGAAGCAGGTTGCGGCTTCAGCTTCAGGTGTGTATGTTATTGAAAACTGTCTTTCTATAAACTCTACTTCCTGGGTATTGGATACCGGATCAGGATCTCATATCTGTAATTTTTTGCAGGCGTTGAGAAACCGTAGGGTTTTGAAGGCAGGTGACATGACCCTCAGAGTTGCGAACGGAGCTAGCATGGATGCTAAAGCCGTGGGGGACTATCACCTGGGAATGTCAGATGGGCATGTTTTGGTTTTGCGTGATTGCTTTTTTGTACCCAACGCAACTTGTAATATCATTTCTGTATCTTTGGTTTCTAAAGAAGGTTATGAATTTGCGTTTGTAAGTAATGTTGTAAACATTCACCTTAATCAAGTTCTGATTGGGTCAGGTACACTGAGCAATGGTATATACGTATTAAACCAACCACAGATTTTCAATGTCCAGAATACACACAAAAGAAAGTCTCCAGATATCAATCAGACTTTCTTATGGCATTGTAGACTGGGTCACATCAATGAGAGAAGGTTGACTAAGTTACATACAGAAGGATATTTGGATCCGTTCGAATATCAATCGTATGCCACTTGTCAATCCTGTCTCAAAGGAAAGATGACAAAGACTCCGTTCACTGGACACGGAGTAAGAGCGAGCGAGCTCTTGGGACTCGTACACAGCGACGTGTGCGGTCCAATGTCTACACATGCGCGAAGCGGTTACTCTTACTTCATTACTTTTACGGATGATTTTTCAAGGTACGATTATGTCTTCTTAATGAAACATAAGTCCGAAGCCTTTGAAAAGTTCCAGGAATATAAGAATGAAGTAGAAAAACAAACCGGCAAACGTATCAAGATTCTAAGATCGGATCGAGGTGGAGAATACTTAAGTGCCGAGTTCCTGAATTACTTAAAAGAGAATGGAATTCTCTCTCAACTTACTCCTCCATACACTCCGCAACACAACGGTGTATCGGAGAGACGGAACCGAACCCTATTGGATATGGTACGGTCCATGATGAGTAACGCTGAGTTACCGCGATCTTTCTGGGGCTATGCACTAGAATCAGCTGCATACCTTTTGAACCGAGTTCCTACTAAAACTGTGCCCACCACACCATATGAGATGTGGTGTGGAAAGAGGCCCCATCTTAATCACATTAAGACATGGGGATGTCCAGCTTTTGTCAAGAAGCAGCATGCGGACAAGCTCGAGGCACGCTCAGTACAGTGCAAGTTTGTGGGATATCCAAAGAACTCCAAGGGATATTTCTTCTACTGTGAAGAGGAACAAAAAGTTCTTGTTTCTCGTCATGCCTACTTCTTGGAAACTGAGTTTTTGGAAAACCAGATAAGTGGGAGCACAGTAGAACTGGAAGAAATTCCAGAACCACAAGCTATTTCTGAAAGTTTGGTGGAACCAGAGGGTTCAAATGAACAGGACATTCCTACGCCGCTCCGCAGGAGTAGTAGGCAGTCTCATCCGCCCGAGAGATACTACGGTTTTCTCATAGACGGGGATAGAGAGGATTGCATCATAGATTATGATGAGCCTACTAGCTTCCAGCAGGCCGTTCAGAGCGTTGACTCGGTAAAATGGCTGGATGCAATGCGGACCGAAATGGAGTCCATGTACACCAACAAAGTATGGACTTTGGACATTTCTCCAGACGGGGTAAAACCCGTAGGATGCAAGTGGATCTTCAAAAGGAAGATTGGTGTAGATGGACAGGTTGAGACCTATAAAGCTAGACTTGTTGCAAAGGGTTTTCGTCAAAGACCTGGTTTGGACTATGACGAAACCTTTTCTCCAGTGGCTATGCTGAAATCCATTCGGATCCTTCTTGCCATTGCTGCCTTCCACGATTATGAGATTTGGCAGATGGACGTAAAAACCGCTTTTCTAAATGGAAATTTAGAGGAGTGTGTCTATATGGACCAGCCAGAGGGTTTCATTCAGAGTGGGAGCAACGGAAAGGTGTGCAAGTTGCTTAAGTCCATCTATGGACTAAAGCAGGCATCGCGGAGTTGGAACATCTGTTTTGATGAGACGGTCAAGGAATTTGGCTTTATCAAAAATCCAGATGAACCATGCATCTATAGTAGATTTGTAGCGAGAACTGTAGTATTCCTCGTTTTATACGTGGATGAAATTCTCTTAATAGGAAATGACATTCCTATGCTACAATCTGTCAGGGGTTTCTTGTCACACAGGTTCTCCATGAAAGACCTGGGTGATGCCTCTTACATCCTGGGGATCCGGATCCATCGTGATAGATCCAAGAGGATATTAGGACTTTCACAGTCCAGGTACATCGACACTATACTGAAGAGATTCAGTATGGAAGATTCCAAGCGCGGTAACCTACCGGCTTGTCACGGGATCACCCTCTCTAAAGAGATGTCTCCCAAGACTGATTTGGAGAGGGATCGCATGTCTATTATACCCTACGCTTCTGCGGTAGGCTCTATAATGTATGCGATGTTGTGTACCAGACCGGATGTAGCTTATGCACTGAGTGTAGTAAGCCGGTATCAGTCAAACCCTGGGGAGAAACACTGGATAGCGGTAAAGAACATTCTCAAGTACCTGAGAAGGACTAAGGAGATGTTCTTGGTGTATGGTGGAAAAGACCTCCAGATCGAGGCCTTTGCTGACTCCAGCTTCCAGAGTGACAAGGATGATTCCAAGTCCATGTCGGGTTTTGTCTTTACCCTCAATGGAAGGGCGGTGTGTTGGAAGAGTTCCAAACAGGAAACCGTTGCAGACTCGACGATGGAAGCGGAATACATCGCTGCATCTGATGCCGCAAAAGAAGCTGTCTGGATGAGGAAGTTCTTGAAAGAACTTCAGGTGGTTCCGTCCATTGTTGACCCAATACCTCTGTATTGCGACAACAACGGGGCTATAGCTTTGGCAAAGGAACCCAGGTCCCATCAGAGATCTAGGCACATCTTGAGGCGGTATCACCTGATCAGGGAGATCGTGGATCGCAAGGAGATCGAGGTTCGGAGGGTTGCTTCAGAAGAAAACACTGCAGATCCATTCACCAAGGCCCTACCCCAGACTCAGTTCGAGCGGCTGATCGAGATGATAGGTCTTCGATACGCCAGTACATGGCCTTAGTGCAAGTGGGAGATTGTTAGTGTATATGCCCTAGAGGCCATTACTGTATCATACTAGTTTGTATATTACTTAATGGAAGCTTGGGATATTCACCTTGTATAAACAATCTTGCTCAATATAGTAGTATGCTACTTGGTTTGTTTCTACTTCAATGTGTACATGTGTTTATTTTAGTATATCACCTATACGCATTAGTGGAGCCCTTAGGATCTTTGCTTGATTACCAGCGTTGTGATGGCAGTCACACTAGTGGGGGCTGGGTAATTTATAAGCACATCCTTATACAGGTCCCTAGTCGCAGGACTATCAAGACAGGGCATCGATACTCCAGAGTAGACTAGCGTATGCGCTTCTCATCCCAGTGTGGGAGATGGTCTGTCCCACAGCCATCGGTACGTCGTACTGGAGATAGTATACGGGTGCTCGTTGGGTTACGAGTACACTGGACAGGACTCGTCGGGAACTGAGAGGTTGGTATTATACCTATCGTCAGTTATCATGTTCCCAGGTGACATGAGTACAGCTTAGTCCGCTGACTTGACACTGGCACTTCGCCTCGAGTGTGTTCCCACTGCACTTTGATCACTACCCTACCACGGCTCAAAGGAGTCGTGCAAACAGGTAGTGGTTGGGTGCAGTCCCGAAGCACTTGGAGGCAGTGACGGTTAGACAGGATTCGTCTCTCCCGGTATTGGGGGTTGACATCGCGCTGTGTCTAGGAGAGCCATTACACGAGTAGTCCCTGGCCAGGGCAAGCGAGATATACTGGTAGGCGTCCAGTGTTATCTCAGGGTGTTTTAGGCTTCACTCCGACACGACTTGTACCGCTATTAGGGGACTGACGTTTTACCGCCCCCTAGGCCCGACATGCGATGTATTAGACGAACAGACCGGACTGTACGGAGACTGTCACATTCAGACTCAGTAGGAGTTCAGATGGGGTTCACCTCGTCAGCCTTCTTGTCGGCATCTACCTGGGGACCGTTACGCACAGCTAGTGCCGCTTGCGGTCTGTGGTTAAACCCACTGCCAGCGTAGTGTCGAGTCTTTAGAGTCCCACACAGAGGGTATTCGCCTCTGGGCAAAACAGAGTAGAGGTCGTATGGTTTTGCGACAGGGTTCGTTCTCATCCGCGCACTTGTGCACGTTTGGAGTCCGGACGGATATTACTGGCTGGCTCTGGTTTGAGTCAGATACTGGTATATGTTTTGGGGTTGATTTTATCTCTTGGTATTCATGTTCCTCGGAACAAGAATGCGGGTGTGTATGCACAGTTGATTGAGGCGGAGGAAGAGGTTTTTCATTAGGGTTTCGGAACGGGTGCGTATGCACAGTTGACAGTCGTCTTTTTCCAAACCCTAATGGAATTATGAAATATCAATTAATAATAGTAATTAAATGAAATTGTGTCATGGTTGATTTTGTTGACTTGTTGACCATGGTTGACTTGTTGACCATGGTTGAATGTTTGACCATCATCATTGCTTTGCAAGGATACTCCTTGATTCTAGCTTACATTCATTTAATGAAGTGATGATAATGGTCATTCCAAATACAACCATCAACTATTTCATTTTGAATTATTATTATTAATTAGATAATTCTTTTTCCTTTTGTTATGGTTGCAAGAGGAAAAAGAGCTCATTCTATCATATTCATTCTCTCCCCTCACTTCATCTTCTTCTTCCTCAAGCTCAAGGAGAATCCTTCTCATGTGTTGAGAATCCCTCTCCTTGAAAAGAAAACACCCCCTAGACACTCTCTACTCTCTCTAGGATCAAAGGTTTAGCAAGCCGAAGATTCTAGTTCTCTCAAAGTTCGAGAAAGAGCCCGAAGGTTGAACCCTCAGGTGGATCCATCTTTGACAGAAGAAGGCGACGAGGAGAGAACCATCAACCTCTACAAGGTTTCAAGAAGAAGGAGTTCAAGTTAGGTATAACCACTTTGCCGAGTAGTTAACTCTCCTTTGCATGTTTGCTAGTTTAGTTTAGAATCGATCCCGACCTTGTTTAGTCCATATTGCCCCATGCGCCAAAAATTTGATTTTTATACCGTTTCCGCCTCCCCGTAAGAACCGGGGGTCGCAACGTGGACTTACAGGAAGATTGTAACATTTCAGAAAATAAAAAATATTATTTTTTGAATATAATATTAAAATAATAATTTTCCCGAAAACTGCCCGATTTGCGAAATTGGGGTTTTCGAAAAAGGGTATAAATATATACCAATAATTGTGAAATAAATGGAAATTAAAATAATTTATTCATTTAAAAATATATTTAAAGGATTTGGCATTTTTAAGATTTATTATACGCAGTTTAAAATTTTATCCGATTAGTGCACTGCTAATCGTAATTAAGCCAAATCCGTGTTTCTACAGTTTTCATGGCTAGTGTACCATGTCGTGTTGCATTTTGGTTACATGTTGTTTTCTTGTGTTGTTTTGGGTATTTGATGGTTTGTTTTTTAAAAGAAAAGAGAAAAGAAAAGAGAAAAGGGTAAAATGGTAAATAGATGAAAGAGTGGGTGAGAATAAGAGGAGGAGAGAGGGGGGGCTGCCATCTATAGTTCACCCCATTATTTTTTCCTTCAACTTTTCCTCATCTCCTTCAACCTCACTTCCCTCCACCATCAACCCCAAGATCCACCTCAAAAACTCCATCAAAACCCTAAACTCACTTCACAAAAGTTGACCACCTCTTCATCCTCTACAAAATGGACCTAGCAAAGTGGGATTTTGACAACATTGGCAAACTAGGGTTTTTCTTGAGTAGCATCCATGAGGTATAATTTCTTCCATTAGTTTAGTTTCAAGTTTTCATAGCTTTTTGTTTAAGTTTAGAGTTCGTTTAGTGATGGATTGGTGATGCTTAGAAATCCTAGTGAGGGTTTGAGTGAAATTGTGGATTTGTGATGATTGAGTGGTTGTTGAGTGGCTGTTTAAGACCAGGAATTTAGTATAGAAACCAAAATATGGATTTAGGAATTGATTATGTCGGTTTTGTGTTGAATTGTGAGGGTATATGGGAATTTGGAGTAACCTAGAAGCACTAAAAATTATTTAGCGATTACTGTGAGTCATGCAGGCAGCCTAGATGATAACCCCAAGACCTGAGACCCGCAGTACACTTCCTGGATGCAAATTTAATCTGTTTGGCCACAATTTACGGCCAGGGCATGAGCTTTGGGTCTCGTGCTGTAACGTTTTGAAAATCGTTTCGGTGAAATTTCGGAAAATCGGTAAAATAAGGGGGTTTTCTGCAAAAAGTCAAAATACAAATATTTTTATTATAAAATTAAATATACATATTCTAGCTATGTAATTTCTAGTATTTGGTGTTTATTGAGCCACTGGTGAAATTTCAAATTTTTTGAAAAATTTTCCGAAATTAATTATTTTAATATTATTTTAAGCCGTCACTAATACATTTAATTAGGGAAAATTACAAATTGTAATGAGTTGAAACAAATTTTGTGCATCATAACACATTAAATAAAATTTTAACATGTTGTTTCTGAAACGAAATGGTTTGCCAAAACGGTTTGGAAAATATCGAAGAAAAAGGGCTTAATTAGTGAATATTGTGTTAATGGGAATTGGGGTAATATATTTATCTTTTTTCCTAACCTACACACCCACACCTCACCCCCTCTCCCCCTCCCCATGTGGCCGGCCCCACCTTGACAGCCCTCCCTCCCTCTCTCTCCAATCACCTCGTTTTTGAATAGAAAAGAAAAGAAAATGATAGAAGTAAAAGGTGGACTTTGACTTTTCTTCTCACTTTCTCCACCTCACACCCTCTCCTCCCTCACACCCCCCCCCCATTCTTGGCCGAATTTTTAGCCCTCAAACAGCAGCAGCCCTCCCCCAAAATCCCATACAATTTTGCCCTAAAAATCCATCAAAATGTTTCAAATTCCATACAAATTCAAAGCAAACTCAAAATCCAAGCCCTACCCATTTTACCTTAGCCTATCTACTATGGATCTTAGCGAAAAGTTGGGATTTTGGAGTCTTAATTCCATGTTGATCTCATGGTTTGAAGGTATAATCTCAACCTTTTGTTAAATTGTTGTTTGGTTGCTTTAATCAAAACTTATTTAGTAAATATCATGGTTCCAATTTCAAGTTAAGAAATTCAAGTGAGGGTTTTGTGTTGGAGTTAGGGTTGTGATCAATTGTGCATGGTTTAGTGATGTGGATTAACATCTTAAGTTTTGTAGAAAGCTAATCTAGTTGTTAATTACAAACCATTACTTATAAAATGTCCTAATTAAGTTATTTTGCTAACTAGGGTTTTTGGAAAATTGTTAAATGCTTTAGATTTAAATATAATTATGGTTTCATGTCATCATTAATATTATAATGAGTGGTTTAATGCCTTGGACCACGCAAAATCAAGCGTAGTTATTGTTTTGTGCATTTTTAGTTGAAATTGTTAAAATTAGATAAATTGCAAAACTAGAATTTTTATTTTTATAAGAATTGATGATATTAAATTCTTGAAATGGGTTGTATGACTTATTTGAGATGTTTAATAAATATTATAGCCGCTAGATTTGCTTAAACGTCGAGTTTTGTACTAAAACGGGTAACTTTTGCTTGCTAGATTTTCGGAAAAATGGCTTTTAAAGTGAATTTGGGTTTTTTTTTGTGAATTTTAACATATTTTATATTATAATTAGTGTTCGTGAATGCGCAAATGAGTGTGTTTGGGTTTTTCTCTATGGTTTGACGTTTGTACATCGACATCAAGGGTTGGTTTAGCTATTCTTGCATGCGTAGGCGATAGGTTTTGACCTATGCGTGATACGCGTGCCGATTTGATTTTCGTATGTCGTTTCGATTTCGAATTTGGTTTTAATGCGATACGGTGCGTTATGATATATAGGTAACCCATATGGACTTCGAGACGA
The DNA here is from genome assembly GCA_030015575.1 of Agapanthus africanus. Classification (NCBI taxonomy): domain Eukaryota; kingdom Viridiplantae; phylum Streptophyta; class Magnoliopsida; order Asparagales; family Amaryllidaceae; genus Agapanthus; species Agapanthus africanus. The sequence continues at coordinate 372,296,972 of JASDDO010000001.1, forward strand.
CAAGCAAGCGCGTGGCGACGTCGGTACCGGCGAGCGAGGACCAGGTGAGTAGTTTATATCTATGGGGAGAAGTCGGGTGGATGGCGTATAGCACCCCCGCAGTTCGTGGTGATGTATACGAATACGTATACACACATATATATTGGTTATATTGTTGAGTTATTGATGATAAAGATAGATTTTAGGTGTGATTGGATAGGTTTAGCGTTGCGAGACCCTAGAGTAGAGGTTGCACCAAATTTACACACGCACACCCATACTTGCATACATTCTTCTTTCATATGTGCTTATATGGGGTTATATTGTTATGTGTTCACATAGGTATGGGACTATGTGTTCACATACTGGATTGGAGGATAGTGTTTGGGATTTGAGGTGAGTCGATGAGATGTGATTTGAGATCATAAGATCGGTGATTTAGTAGAATTCATGTTTGAGATACGTTATGATATTATAGCGGATTGTTGGACGACGATACCATATGAATAGTGATATCAATAAAATGATCGACATGTGATCGTGTTATGAGATATGATATATTAGGATGTTTATGATAGGCCGCATTAGGCGATGTATACTTCCTTATGATGTTATGTGCTGATGATATCGGTTGTACGAGATTGTCGATCAATAGTCAGATCATGATTATATTGACGATATTAGTATTGTACTAGACATAGATCAGTACCCGGTTTATGACCTTGATAAAAAGGATACCAAATGAATAATATGAGCAATATAATATTGACCGTACCCAGATTTGGGGTGCTGTACGACGGATTTACGTACGAGCTATTTATTGATGTTTGATCCGCACTCTTGACTTGGGAATATTGATTATTGTTATGGTATCGGACGTGACATTATCGAGGCAGGATCACCGACTAATATATATATATATATATATATATGTATATATACATATGAATCGACTCTGGTACTAGGCGGTTTTCTTACCTTCAGTAGCCAATTAGCTTAGCCCTTTTGTTTAGTGTAGTTGTTAGACTAGATTTGTATTAAATATAGATTGTTATCTTTGTGTCTAGTATTTAGCTCCCGCTCATTATTGTTGTTCGCTCCGCATCGCATGCTTATATTATGTTTCATATTCTATTGTGGATATCATGCTGTTAGGACACCAACACCATTACCGATGACGCGTATGTACCACGTACACTTACTTGCCGGCTCACACACATCTTCATCGGTAATTGCCATGTCACGAACACTTTAGAGAATACTATTTCATTTGACATAGGTTGTTACCTAATAGTTAGACATGATATTAGTGTACTTGCCTTATATGCTAGTTTAGACATTGTAGATATTACTTGCTACTTCATGCATGTTATTATTCATTGATATGCCGCATTCATGGATTTTTATGTCTATATTCACTGTTTACATGCTATTGAGGATTTGGATTCGGATTTTCATGAGATTTCCTGGATTTAGGGGAAAACCGCAAAAACGCTTATAAAATTCTTTCTCTTTTTTTTTTTAAAGAAAAGTGTGGTTTTCCCATGATGTATGAGTTGTCCACCATGAGTTTGCTGATTGATTTAGAGACCCGAGTTCGAGGAGTGGAGGAACCGTTTCGGGTACATGGTGGACCCGGTGCGGTACCCCGGGGCAAAAGGGTCGCAGATGATGGCGTTGAGCCTGGCAGGGGAGCACTACCGACCGGTGATATTACCCGACGCGTCGGATATCCGGAGGATACCGTCGTGTTCTTGAGATTGCTGGTAGGGGCCGGTCTGGATTGACGGCGCCCTAGATCGTGAGATTGAGATATTGAGGTACAGAGATTGCGACACAAAGATATCGAGATATTTGGATATTTGTTTTGTGTCGATGCTAGGCACTGTTTATGCTGATTTCATTATGATACCTCATTTTAAAAAGATACAAAAATCTCACTAAATTTTGAAAGCAGTTTTCTTCAGTACATGCATTCTGTTTCATGCATTCATACATCATCCACATGATATATTGCTACCTGAGGCACTGACACGGACACATGGGATTACACTTGGGTTAGACTTTTACCCTGGCCATTGTTATAGGCTGCTGGTTATATATTTGAGGATATATTATGATTGTTGACCTAGGATTGCGTTGTTCATGCGATTTCTGTTCATAAATGTTTTTCTACTCACGAGTTGGCAACTCACCCCCGTTGTGCCACAGTTTCTTGCAGGTCTTTCCGTATAGGTTCATTACGGCTTTGCTGGCACTACTTCCATTTCCGGGTGATTTGCTAATAGGTGGGTTTATTTGTATCGTACCCTTCACTATATACCTTGTATATTATTACTCTGTTGTATCTAGAAGTTCCATCAACCAAACATGTATTTATTTTGAGATAGAGACCAGTGATGTTATTCTTTCGACCTTAGAGTCGCGCGTTATATTTCTGTGGATTTTTTGTTGTTTTGAGTTTCCTTTTGAGTTTTGATCCTCGCCCTTGGCGTTGTATATTATATTGTTTGTGTGGTTGTGACCGTCGATTGACGAAGAGCTAGCTCCCGCTTGGGGATGTCTTTTATTGATTTCGTATACTATTCATGTTGTATCCCGTTTGGGAGCCAGTATTTACAAAGGAGACTCTGCCGAATTTTCAGGAAATATTTGATGTTTTTAAAAACCCATAATTCGGCTTCTGCTATTAAAACTACTTGATTTAAATTGGTTTTCCTTCACTCTACTACTTTTCTTGGTTTGGATTTCTGGGTTTTCAGCTTACTTACATTACGTACGCCTCGAGACGTTTCGTAGTTTAAGTGACGGTCATGTTCCGTACTTTTGGGACGTGACACGTGCTTGTTCTGTGTCTCTATTTCCAGTAAACTAGACCCCTACTTTGTGCAAAATTGACTGATTTCAGTTAGGGTAAAATCTGGGACCATTTTCCTTAGTTGCTGCTTGTTTTGCGATTTCGTTTTAAACTTAGTTTTGTGAAATTGAATTGGATTCCGTCGTGTGGCATTTGAACGTCAATAACGAGGATTATTTGGTCGTGTTTTGCAGGCGTAGGCTCTAGGTTCTAACCTATAAGCGATTTGTGTGCCGTTTTGGTTTCTGGACTTGATGTTAATAACGATTGTGATTATTTATTATTGTAGGTACCTTCTCGAGGATTCTGAGGTAATGGAGCGTCGCGTCATCGACTTCGGCAAGAAAAAAGCAAAGTCAGTGGATCTATATCCACGGTGGAAGTCAGGTGGATGGCGTATAGCACCCCCGCAAGTCTTTGATGGAAACCGATTCATAGTAAATGGTTAAAGAAACCTTTAATAGAAAACCAGATAGAGTTAAAAGGTAGTTAGATAAACCATATTAGAAACTATGGATAATTAGGAGCGATATGGTACGACTAATATGTGATGACGGGATTTGAGGATGATATTTGATGATATTGCCGTTTAGGGTACTATAGGACTAGATAGTCGACGTAGATGTGTCATCCGAACCATACCTATTTCCAAACTGAATAATCGCATGCATCTTTTAAATAGATACCTTGAGAGACGTTACGGATTTTCAAATGATATCTTTTCTTTAAAAACACCGTAGCTCCTACTTTCAAAACTACGATTTGCATCTTTTAAAAACTGATTGTATGGTTCGGGTGTGTATGTTAGATTATATACGTATGCTTATAGTAAAGGTAGAATGTATTGTAAAATTGACCTTTGTGAGATATAAATGAAATGAAAAGAGAATACGAATTGACATGTGATATGATAATATGTTGGTATACGGATGCGAGTCGATTGAGATGATTGATACATTGCCGGTCCCCTGATATAAGATTGTAATGGATGTGACTTGGGATATAGGTATATAGATATATATAGAATGTCGTGAATCTTGTGTGATATGTCGTACGAGACATTAGGTCCGTACCCCTCATTGTCGTATAGGATGATAGGATCCCAAATGTTTTGATGCCGCCGTACGATGATTTTTCCGTGTGTGATGAGTTTAACTTGATGATTGATCCATACCCTTGACTTAAGGATGCCGTACGATAGATTATACCGTACGTGATATTGTGAGACTGGATGCCGATTGATAGATTCACCGACTTGGTCATATTAGATACGTATACCTGTCAGTATTTGCATGTGATTTACCTTATGCTGCATTCATATTATTCGCATTGCATTAGTTATACCTGTGCTAGTACACTTATACCATTATCGATGATACGTATGTTACACGCATACAGATTGCCGGCTCACACACTTCATCATCGATAATTGCCATGGCACTACACAGTAAGACTGTTGCATCATGATATGACTCTTTGCATAATTTACTTGCTATAGTTACCAATGCACCTTTATACGATGTTGTATTTGACTTTGGAGATATTAGGAACCGCAGGACATATTTTCAAAACTGGAATCATTTAAAGGACCGGTTTTCCCTTAATATGATACATCACTGTTCCATGTTGCATGATATACGGATATGCTTACATTTCTATCATATGTCGCATACATCATGCTTTATGATTTTACGCATTGAGATATGCCATTTTCATGAGATTTCTGAATTTGGGAACCGTGGTCATTTTAAAAGAAAGTATACATTGTTTCAAAACCCAGTTTCTCTTGATATGATATTTCAGTGCGTCCACCATGCGTTTTCTCGGTTCTGAGACGTGTGACATGTGAAACCCGATTCGAGGAGCTGGATGAGGATGATTGCGGGTACATGGTGGACCCGGTATGGTACCTCGGGGCAAGAAAGGGATGCTGTGTATACAGATGGTGAGCCTGGCAGAGGGACTACTACCTACCGGTGATAGTATTTGGGCTCGGCGGATATCCGGAGGATACCGACCGGAATCAAAAGATGAGATGGGCCGATCCGGACTGACAGAGCCCGTGGGCCGATCCGGACTGACGGAGCCTGAGAGATATGAGGATTTACGTGTCGATGCTGGACACGGTTTTCATGATGTTTTCGGGTGTCGATGTTAGACACCCAGGTTCTATGATTTTGATGTGTCGCGAGGGACATCGTTGATCCATATCCTCATACTTTCATTCACACTCTTTTATGATATTTACGTACATACATACCTTGATTATATGGTTGGACGAGATCCACATGCATACAGACATGGGTTATATTGTTGGATTAAATCTGCATGCATATAGGTATTGATTACATTGTTGGCACATATGATGACCCTGTCACCCAAGATATCATAGTATTACCTTTATGATATTATTGACTTAGGAGTCGATGTTTATTCGATTTCTATCTGTTGATATTTTTTCTACTCACGAGTTGGCAACTTACCCCCATTGTGCCACAGTTCTTGCAGGTTGACCGCATGGATCCGTAGCGGCATCGCTGGAACATAGCTTCTTTTGGGTGTTTGCATTGGTAGGTGGGGCATTTGTATCGTACCCACTCGTATATTTATATTTCATATTGTATCTAATCAACTCCATCAATCAAAATTAGTAAATTGTATAAGTAATGAGACTTAGTGAGATTGTGGTTGCGAGACTTAGAGCGAGGGGTTTCCGCTACTTGTAGTTTTGATGTCTTGCTTTTCTTTATTTTTTTGTGGTGAACTTCACGTTGGGCGTCGTATACTTACATATACTGTCTTGCGTGGTTGTGATCCGCCGTTTGGAGAAGTGCTGGCTCTCACTTGGGGATGCCTTTATCATTATTATGTATTTATGGTTTTGGATCAAAATATATAAAGGAGGTTCTGCCCAAATTTTCAAAAAGACGAAACACGTTTTCAAACTAGTAAATTTCACTTGCATTTTCATGTTCCTTATCTATGCATTAAGAAAACTTGATTTCATTATACCTTTATTTCAAAACTTCACCTCCTTTATTTTCTTAAAAAGGTTTAGATTTTTGGGTTTCTGCTTACTTGAATTATGTTACGCCTTTAGACGTTGCGTGATTTAAGTGCTGGTCACGAGCTAATATTTCGGGTCATGACAGGATCGACAAGTGAAGAAACTTTAGTCAAAAGTCTTGCCATCTGTGAAGGTTCTTTGGCATGGCCCAACTAGTTAGGAGATCACTTGGGAGGCCGAGAGCGAGATGCGGAAGAAGTTCCCTCATCTCTTTGAAGGTACGCTTAGTAAGAATTTTAATTCGAGAACGAATTTTCTTTAAGGGGGGAAGATTGTAACACCTTAGAATGCGATTAGTGTTAATTAAGTGATAATGCAGGTTTTTGGTAAAAATTTTACCAATTTGGTTTCCTCATATTTTATAACAATTAATTAATATTTTTATATGATTTGTTTTGACTTGCACACACACGTGCATGTTAATGTGAGGGTTATTTAGTGTTGATCTTGTTAAGAGACCAAGACACCTTAGTTAATCCTTGCCCTAATTTAACCTTGCCTTAGATATTTTTGGGTAAGAAAATATCTTTTGCTTTGGATTGAGAGAGAGAGGGAGGTGGCAAGGTGAGTCAAGAGGCATTAACGGTGCATTAATGAGGAGGGGAGGAGAGTAAGTGTAAGGGAAAAGGTTCACCCTACACTCACCTCTCACCAATAAATCTCTTTCACTCTCTCATTCTCTATCATTCTCTATCACTCTCAATTATTGCTCATTTCCCTCAACCCTAAACTGAACCCTCACTCCCTCATCACAAAAACCTTGCTAAACTTCACAAAATCCCATTTAAACACCTCAAATGTCTTGAATTTGCCACTTGGTTGCCTTGGAGCTTGGAAAGCTAGGATTTTTGAGCAAGAGTGGGACTTCTAACTGATATTTAGGAGTTATTTTGTTGTGTTGCCTTGTTGTTATGGATTAGAACACTAAAGGTAGCGTTTTGTGAAAATACCGTATTTTTAGTATCAACTTGAGGTCTCTGTAATCTGCTGTAGAACTAGGTGTTTTCTGGAAAAGTTCCCATCACAGTGACATAGTGTTGTAACCTAGAACCCACCATAAAATCCTGAGACCCATCCCCTCAAAACGGGCCACAAATTTATTGGTTCTGGCCGCAAATTATGGCCAGAGTGGCGGCTGGGGAGTTGAGTCTTTGTCGTGGGGTCTCTGGGGTTGTTTGTGGTCTCGTGGTATTTGCAACTTTCATCAATTGTTAGTTTATCGAAATCTGGGACCACTTAGCTATATTCTAGTGTTTTGAATACGCGTGTTACGTTATCCGACACGGTTCGTGATCTGGTGTGCTGCTACACTTGGGCTGGTGTTGGTGTGTCGTCACACACGTTAGCCGTTAGACGAACACTTGTGGGTTGGATTGGAGTTAGTGCGTTGGTCAAATGTATAGTGTGTACGTGATATTGATCGATTTCTAAGATTTTTGCACTGGCTATGTTTTGTGTTAGTAGGATCGCAGGCAGGGACTTCAGACGCTGCAAAGAAAGGGAAGCAGGTGATTGGATTTACCTAGCCCGCTATTGTCGGTGAGTAAATTTAACATCTACGGGGAATTCTCCCGCATGGCGTTATGCGTCTGGGCTAAATATGATATGATATTAGTCGCATGTTTATATTGCACATATAGAGTGTGTGCATAAACCTCATTGCATATTATTACTTGTTGTGCTTGGACTTGTACCCTTTGGACACTGCATTATTATTGACGGTTCATGTTGCACTAGCACTGATTGTATGCCACTCACAACGTCAATAATTGCTATGACACGCACAACACTTATACATACGTGAGATTTTATTGGCTAGGGGCTTGAGACATGATCCTTATTTTTATTGTGCATATGACATATAGCATACCTGTATAGCTACATGCTTACACATATGTCTTGCCATGCCTACATGTTAGCTACCCATATACCTATATGGTATTATACCATTAGAGATAGGTATATACACGTTTGAGACATAGCTACATGTAAATCTTGCATACATACTTACATGTACACCCATATACCATGATATAGCTATACATATACTTGGAGGGTATTACATCATTACTGATAGGTAGATACATATATCTTGCTATACCGACATGGTTACGCATACCTGGCTATAGCTACATGTTCACCTTTATATGATGTTGCATTTGGTTTCGGAGAAATTAGGAACCGCATGATATATTTAATAACTTGTTGCAGTTAAATAGCGGTTTTTCCTTTATATGCTCATATTACTGTTTCATTTTACATATATTATATCTCATGAATTTCGCATTGATATATGGATTTCATGTGATGTTTCCTGGATGTTTTACTCCTAGGTATATATATCAGTGGTATGGGACGCTGATATATATACATGTATATATATATATATATATCAGTGGTATGGGACGCTATTATATATGTACACATATACAATATATATCATTATAATGATCTGTGCATGTATTCTTATTCATTACTTGATGTGAGGGGACGATGTGCCCGCTGTGAAGGGCCAATGTGCCCGATCTGAGGGCCGATATGGAGGCCGATTTGAGGAAATTTGGGAGTTAGATTGTCTTGATGGACACTAGTCCTCCACGATGAGGATTTCGTGAGGATAACATGTTTTATTCCATACTCCGCATTTATTTGATATGCATTGCTTTATGTATTAGTAGTACCTGATAGAGTACCTTTCATGACTGTTGCATATACATATTGCCATACTTATGCTATCAGATTACATGTGATTGTTTATCACTGTTAGTGCATACTTGCGATTATAGTATGATGTTATTTACTATTCACGAGTTGGCAACTCACCCCCCGTTGCGCCGCATGGTTTTTCAGGTCTGATCATCATAGTGGTCATGGCAGGGCGCCTTATTATCTCTACTTTTGCGGATACCGCTACGGTTGGCTATGAGGCCGTTTGCTTTAGGTGGGTTGCGGTTATTCGATGATGTACATTGTATATTTCTTGTATCTAGTACTCTCCATCTACCACCTTCATGTATTAACTTAGAGACGAGTTGTGAGGATCGATGTTGTATTTCTTTTGACTCTGGTTGTCGGGCTCGTATGAGCTGGCCTTTCTATATATGTGGATTATCTTTTCTTCGCTACGGTATCGTATATCTGTTGTGGCGGTTGTTTCCGCCGTTGGGCGAGATTTTCTCCCGTTTGGGATGCTTTACTTTTATCTTATGTTGTACCCGTTTCGGGGCTAGCTTTTACAAAGGAGGTGCTGCCGAATTTTTTTTTTATGAAAATAAACTTAAGCTTAAAGTTTGCGTCGAGATTTTTAAATGTGTTTCATCTTTTCCTTCTTGAGATGGTTTAGATTGCTTGGTGCCACGACCCGAAATGGCACGTGACTGGCAGTTGAATCATATGAAGTCTATAGGACCCCATCTAATTCAAGTAAAACAAAAATCCCAGAAATCTAAACCATTTAAAGAAGAAAGTCGAGGAAAACTTTACTTTAAAAGCAAGTCATTTAACAAACTAAGCCAAAGTATGCATTTTTTTAAAATCTCAAGTCTTTTCTGAAAATTTCGGCAGAGTTTCTTTTGTAAATACTGGCCCCAAAAAGGTACAACATGCATAATATGAATAAAGGCATCCCTAAGCGGGAGCTAGCTCTTCGTCAATTGACGGTCACAACCACGCAAGAAATATAATATACAACGCCAAGGGCGACGATAAAAACTCAAAAGGAAACTCAAAACATCCAGAAAACCATAATAATACAACGCGTGACTCTAAGGTCGAAAGAATAAACAACTGGTTTTCTAAGTCTGAAATAAATATACAAGTCTGGTTGATGGAGTTTCTAGATACAACAGAGTATAAATAAGGTACAATAGTGGTCACGATACGAGTGAACCCACGTTCGAAAGCAATCACCCGGAATGGAAGTAGTGTGCCAGAAAGCCACAACGAACCTGTACGGCAAAACTTGCAAGAAACTGTGGCACAACAGGAGTGAGTTGCCAACTCGTGAGTAGAAAACATCACAGAGCAGAAATCGTATGTATGACTAAATCCTAGGTCAATACGATCAGTAATATATATTCTCAATATGATAAAGTCTGAAGCATGAAAGGTGGCAAGGGTAAACATCTATACATAAGTGTAATACCAAGTGCTCGTGTCAGTGCCTCAGGTAGCAACATATCATAAGTATGAGGTATGAGTGCAATAGAATGAAAACAGAATGCATCATGAGTGAGAAACTGTTTTCTTAATTTAGTGAGATTTCTGTATATTTATAAATCGAGGTATCATCAATGAAATCAATATGAAATCAACATGAAATCAATGTCAAGCATCGACACAACATAAATCCCAATATCTCAATATCTCAGGCTCCGGCAATCCGGAGTATTCTATAACCTCGAATCTCAATATCTGGGGCTCCGGCTATCCGGACTGGCCCATATCATCAAATCTCAAAACCTCAGGCTCCGGCTATCCGGACTGGCCTGTACTCCGATCGGTATCCTCCGGATATTCGTCGAGTCACAATAAAATCACCGGTCAGTAGTGCTCTCCTGTCACAGGCTCAACGCCATCATCTGCGACATTCTTGTCCTGGGGTACCGCGCTGGGTCCACCATGCACCCACAGACGGTTCATCCTCCTCCTCAAATCTGGTGTATGATATCGCTCAAGAGCTGAGAAAACTCATGGTGGACATATCTCAAATCATATCATGAGAAAACCACACTTTTATCTTTAAAATGAAAATGAGTTTAATAAATCTTGCGGTTTCTCCAAATCCATAAATCTCATGGAAATCTGAAATCCTAAAATAAAGGGTCAATAACAATAAATACTGGGCTCCGGCAATCCGGACTGGCCCCTAATATCATGGCAATGAATATATAAAAATACATGAAAAATCACAGTAATAAATGCAACATCAAACTAGAACAATAATGATATATCGGAACTATCATCTAACAAGCGATAACAATGAACTGATATTCTCTAAAGTGTATGTGACATGGCAATTACCAATGATGATGTGTGTGAGCCGGCAAGTAAGTGTTTGTTGACATACGCATCATCGGTAATGGTACTAGTGTCCTAACAGCATGGTTCATAATAACAATAAAAGTACATTTAAACAAGCAATGCGATGCGAACAGCCGAATGAATGGCAAATGAATAGTAAATGCAGCAATAATAAGCGGAACATGAATAATGACGCAATAAATAAGAATCTACATTACTATATATATGTCATACCGTTTTGCCATTTGAAATAATACGAATTGTGATGTTTTGAAAGTAGGGCTACGGTGTTTTTAAGAAAAGGTACGTCCTTTGAAATATCTATAGAATCCCTTGGCTTGTCTTTAAAATACTCATGATTCGTTGGTTTTTAAATAGGTATGATTCAAGTCTAGTCTAACATCTACAAGTAAACTACAGGACTAAACTAACAGACTAATCAAAAGGGTAAGGAAATCCACCTAAATCTGAGTCGATATATCTATATAATAGTCGGTGATCTCGCCTCAATAGTATCTCGTACGATACAATATATATATCATATGACATCCTCGAGTCAAGAGTGCGGATCTATCATCAATATAGCTCGTACGGTAAATCCATCGTACGGCATCCCTAAATCGGGGTACTGGTCAAATATCATATTTATCTCATTATTCATCTGGTATCCTTATCATCATATATCATGAGCCGGGTACTGATCTACGTCTAGTACATACTGATACCATCAATAATATATGTGCGTGTGTCTGAAAACACATCGCCTAAAGATCCGCTATAATATCATGTCGTATCTCATAATACGAACCAAACCACATCACCGATCTCGTGGCATCATGCCCAATTACATCGACTCATCTCTAAGTACCATGTAGTATCCTCATCATCCTAGTATATGTATATGTATACACACACACACACAGTCCCATACCTATGCGTATATATATATACATATCCCCATATACGCACAAGTAAATAAAATATATGCAGTGTGTGTGTTCGTGTATGTAAACCTTATTCTATGGTTTGCGACTAAGAAAGTAACTAATGACACTATCATCCAAGTCTTCTAAAGCAATTCTAGCTAAGTATACACATCTTATAATACTATATAAGTATATATTTATATATAACCTAACGCATTCGCGTTCTATACCACGAACTGCGGGGGTGCTATACGCCATCCACCCGACTTCCCCCGTAGATATATATCTACTCACCTTGATTCTCGTTTGCTGGAGTCGATGACGCTACGCTCTCCTCGTCGTCTCGAAATCCACGTGGGGGTACCTACATATATACACACAAGATATCGTAATCCGAAATCACGCACGAAAACCAAATCGGCACGAGTATCACACATAGGTTAAAACCTATAGTTTACGCATGCAAGAATCAACCAAACAACTCTCGATATCATCGTACAAACGTGAAATGATCGAGGCAAAAAAAATACCCAAGTTCAAGTTACATAATTCGAAAAACTGAAATCAGAAACGATGTAAAACACTTCCAGATTTTACCCTAGGTGAAATTAGCCAATTTTTCATATGGGAGGGGTCTAGTTTACTGCTAATGGAGACATGAACCAAACACGAAGCACCCAGGTCAAGTTATGGCCGCAATTTATGGCCAGAAGGCATTTATTTGCTGCCTGGTGGTGGAGTTGGGGTCCTGGATTTTGGGTATAGGTTCTAGGTTGTCTGCTTGTGTCTCTGTGTTTGCTAAATAATTTTCAGGTCACCCGGGTTATAGCAGTTCTCCAAAACACATCACAATTTCCACAAAATACGATATCGGGGATTTCTAAGTTTGTGAATTGGGGTTAAGTCTTTGGTTTAAGTCTCTAATTACACACTAAAGGGGTTGCATAGTCTCTACTAGCCTCAATTACACCTTTGGATTCAATTCAAACCCTAACCTCTTCTAGAAATTTTCGAAGTTCACATATTCACACAAAATCGGTTCTAAACATGCTTGGATACTTGGATACAAAAGTGAATGAAATTCTATACTAATGGTAAAGAAATTACCTCATTTGGCAACTCAAGAATTTTCTTGAGTTGCCCCAAGTGTCCAAAATCCTTGCTTTCTTGGTCCAAAGTGTTTGTAGGGAGCTTGTGCATATTTTTAATGAAATGGAGATGAACTTTTGATGAGTTTTTGATGATGTTTTGAGGTGTTTGAGGAGGGAGGAGGGATGAGGCAGCCATGGTTGAAGGAAGAGAGGGAAAAATGGAGGAAATATGAAGGAGAGAATAACCAAGGTTTGACCTCTCACCCTCTCTCTCTCTCTCTCTCTCTTGCCCATACATTTCTTTAACATTTTCTTTTTCTTTTCTTTTCTTTTGTTTTCTTTTCCTTTCATTTTAAAACCCAAACCAAGCATGAAGAAATAAGAAAAGCCATGGTAGAAAATGTAGAAATTTTAGCAAAAGACATGGTGCATGTCATGTGCACAAATCCGGCTTAATGCACGATTAATGATAATTAATCGCGATTAGCATTAAACTGCAATATAATTAATTATAAAAATTAATAATTTTCCTTAATCACATAAAACACCTTCATTTCCGTAATTCCTATAATTTTCCAAATATTTCCCGATTTATCGGTATTTTATTATACCGCACTAATAAAATATTCATGATATTTATTATTTAATTATAAAAATTCCCAAAAATAATATTTTATTTTTCTGAAATGTTACACTGGGTTTTCGGCTTACTTAAATTGCGTTACGCCTGTTGACGTTACGTAGTCTAAGTACCGGTCATGTACCCAAATTGGGTCGTGACAGAGACGAATGCTTTATTATTGTATATATGATATATAATAAACGTTGCTTATGTTTTACACCCGCGCTAGTCCCGCCCCGCTATGCCGTTAGTTAAGTAATCTAACGGTGTATAACGGGACACTGTGGCGAATGCGAATGGCATAAGCGTAAGTTGTATTTTCGTTTCTTCTGTGATGCTTAGGAAGCATAAATGGTGGGACTCCATTAATGAGATTAATGAAAGAAAAAGAAACCTAAAAGATGTTGTAGAATCAAATTTATAAAAAGGGTAGCTCTAAATTTTGCTTTGCATAGCGGTATTCCTTGTAGAATATCCAACACCTTATTCGATAAGGAAAGAGCCGAGATCCCTTCACTGGGAGTGACCTCTTTAGAAAAACTAGCAGATGCTACAACTTACTCGGTTTTGTTTTTGATTGCTTCTATAGTTTTTGCTTTGCATAGCGGTATTTGTGAAATATCCTGCACCTTATTCGATAAGAAAAGAGCCGAAATCCCTTCACCGGGAGTGACCTCTTTAGCGAAGCTAGTAAAAGCCTCAAAAACACTCCCTTTTCAAAATCACTAGTTTCTACAACGATATCAAGTTCATTACGCAAAAGGTTTTCATAAAAACATGTCGTAGCCCTCCGTCATTTCAGATAGTGATCAGTTAGTATTCGTGCTACGTTTGTTGGCCTTCGTCAAGGCGTAGTGTGTGGTAGCTGATTAGTACTTATCTACTTATAGCATGTGATGCGATTGGATTAGGGTAGTCGTGTGTCTTTGTTGGCCTTCGTCTAGGGTCATGCGGATGGGTTTAATTCAATCAAGAAATGTTCGGGTTAAACTTGACTAGCGCCCTATAGTTTGTTGGCCTTCGTCAAGGTCATAGGACGCTAGGGGCAGAATATTATCGGGAATTTCAAGTGTTGAAATTTGCAATGAGATTGCATACCTTCTATGAAATAGTTGGATCCTGATACCCACTGCGAGTAAGAGTTACTCCTAGAAGAGTTTTACACATGGTAATTAGCCGATCAAGTAGGTGTCTAGAATGGTGTTAATGGGGTTATACTTCTGGGAAAACGAGGTTTATTTTAATTAGGTCCGTGCGAAAGCACGGAGAACCTCCCTCAAAGTACCAACACTGGCCTGGCTGAAAGATTGGCGAACTTGTAAGGTGTAATTAATCCCGGCTAGTCTTACCTTTTAAGGTTTGAAGGAAGATTTGATAGAAACAGTGGGAGCCATCCTGATTAGATAAGATAAAAACCAATGTAATCTTGTAAGAGCATACGCTAAAGTGTTTTCTTCTCTCTCTCTCCAGGTAGCGACCATGTCAGGCCTTAATCAAGATAATAATATGGATGTATTGACCTAACCCGCTTGTTATTCTGAAAGGTGCAAATGTTGCAGCCAAAGAAGTTGACGAATATCACCTAGTATTACCAAATGGTAATACATCGATTCTGAACGAATGCTATTACATTCCGACCCTGATATGCAATTTTATATCAGTTTCTTTATTAAGTAAAGAAGGATATAATTTTTTAGTACAGGATAATGTTATGAACATCTTCCTAGATCAAAAGTTGATTGGATCAGGCTCGTTAAATATTGGCATATACATTCTAAATCAAACCACGGTTCTTAGCATACAAAACACATACAAGAGGAAAAGTTCAGAAATGAACGAATCCTTCTTGTGGCATTGTAGACTAGGTCATATCAATGCGACACGACTAGCTAAGTTATATAATAATGGATATTTGAATCCGTTCGAATTTTCATCTTATGACACTTGCCAGTCATGTCTCAAAGGCAAAATGACCAAAACTCCGTTTAGGGGATACGGAGAAAGAGTTACGGAACTCTTAGGACTGATACATAGTGATGTTTATGGTCCTATGTCTACATATGCCAGGAATGGTTCCTCGTACTTCATTATATTCACTGATGATCTCTCAAGATACGGACTTGTATTTCTGTTGAAACACAAGTCTGAAACTTTTGAGAAATTCAAAGAATATAAACACGAAGTCGAGAACCAAACGGGTAAAAGTATTAAGATCCTTCGATCTGATCGAGAAGGAGAATACTTGAGCAATGAGTTCTTGGACTATCTAAAAGAGAGTGGCATTTTCTCTCAGCTTACTCCTCCTTATACACCACAGCACAACGGTATATCAGAATGGAAGAATCGCACCCTATTAGATATGGTGCGCTCTATGATGAGCACTGCTGAGTTGCCTATTTTCTTCTGGGGGTATGCGCTTGAGACAACTATGCACCTATTGAATATGGTTCCAACCAAATCAGTGCCTACCACTCTATATGAGATATGGAAGGGGAAGAGACCATCTTTTAATTATGTTAAGATATGGGGTTGTCCATCTTATGTTAAAACGCAAAATCCGGACAAGCTCGAGACAAGGTCAGTTCTGTGTAAGTTTGTTGGATATCCCAAAAATTCACATGGGTATATCTTCTACCATTCCGAGGAACAAAAGGTGTTTGTTTCTCGCAATGCCACCTTTTTAGAAAATGAATTTCTTGATAAAGAAATTAGTGGCGAGAAGGTAGAACCGGAAGAAGTTCTAGTAGCACAAACTACGATAGAGGATTTGGTAGAACCAGAGGATTCAATAGTTCCCAACGAACCTCAGCCTCTCCGCCGATTTAGTAGGGTTCCTCATCCACCTGAGAGATACTACGGTTTTCTCATTGATGGTGGAAGCGAGGACTGCATCATGGAAGATGATGACCCAACTAGCTTTGAGCAGGCCATCACGAGTGCGGACTCTATGAAATGGCTGGATGCAATCCGATCTGAGATGGAATCCATGTACACCAACAAAGTATGGACTTTGGAAGTTGCTCCTGAAGGTGTAAAACCAATTAGGAGCAAATGGATCTTTAAGAAGAAACTTGGTGTAGATGGAAAAGTAGAGACTTTCAAAGCTAGACTTGTTGCAAAAGGTTTTCGTCAACAACCAGGTGTGGATTATAATGAAACCTTTTCTCCAGTAGCTATGCTTAAGTCCATCCGGATCCTACTTTCCATTGCTGCATACTATGACTACGAAATCTGGCAAATGGATGTTAAGACCGCCTTTCTAAATGGTGATTTAGAGGAGTGCGTGTACATGACTCATCCAGAGGACTTCATAGAGAGTAGGAGCAGCGGAAAGGTGTGCAAGCTGCTTAAATCCATCTACGGGTTAAAGCAGGCATCGCGGAGTTGGAACATCTATTTTGATGTTGTAGTCAAAGAGTTTGACTTCATCAAGAACATAGATGAACCTTGTATTTACAAGAAGGTGGCAAAGAGTAAGGTTGTTTTCCTCGTATTGTACGTGGATGATATACTCTTGATAAGAAATGATGTTCCTATGCTGCACTCGGTCAAGCTCTTCTTATCACATAGATTCTTAATGAAAGATCTAGGTGATGCCTCCTGCATTTTGGGGATTAAGATTTATAGAGATAGATCTAAAAGGATACCGGGATTGTCCCAATCCAGGTACATTGACACCATACTAAAGAGGTTTAGTATGGAAGAATCCAAATGTAGGAATTTACACATGATCTCTGGACTCACTCTCTCTAAAGAGATGTCTCCCAAGACTGATTTGGAAAGAGCTCGCATGCAAGGGACACCCTATGCTTCGGCAGCAAGCTCTATTATGTACGCGATGCTATGTACCAGACCCGATGTAGCATACTCACTAAGTGTAGTGAGTAGGTATTAAGAATATCCAGGAGAGAGTCACTGGACAGCTGTGAAGAACATTCTCAAGTACTTGAGAAGGACTAAGGAGATGTTCTTGGTGTATGGTAACGGTGAACTCCAAGTGGAGTCCATTACCGATTCAAGCTTCCAAAGTGATAAGGACGACTCTAAGTCGCACTCGGGATTTGTCTTTACCCTCAATGTAGGGGCGGTTTGTTGGAAGAGTTCCAAACAGAAAACCGTGGCAGACCCGACGATGGAGGCTGAATACATCGCTGCCAACGATGCTGCCAAAGAGGCTGTCTGGATGAAGAAGTTCATCACTGAACTTGGTGTGATTCCATCCATTGAGCATCCAATACCTTTGTATTATGATAACAATGGAGCTGTGGCTTTGGCCAAGGAACCCAGGTCCCATCAGAGATCCAGGCATATTCTGAGGCGATATCACCTGATCTGGGAGATAGTTGATTGCTGAGAGATCGAGGTCAGGAGAGTTGACACGAAGGACAACAATGCGGATCCACTCACAAAGGCCATACCCCAGATAGAATTTGAGAGACTCTTCGGGATGTTGGGTATGAGATACTACAACAGCTGGCCTTAGTGCAGGTGGGAGATTATTAGTTATGTATATGCCTTAGAGGCCATTGTTGTACATATGAAGTATATTATAGTGGATGCTTGGATATATATAGAGAGAGGACTTTCTTGCTCGATATGATAGTATGCTATCTGGTTTCACATTGTCTAAACATGTTGACTTATATTGGTTTACTGTCTTGCTCTCACTTGTTGATAAAGCCCTTGGGATATGTACTTGACTACTAGGACTATGATGTAGATCATACTAGTGGGGCAAGGGTAGTCCAAGAGTACATCCTATAATTGTTCCTAGCCGAGGGTGTATCGAGACAGGGCATCGATACTTCAGAGTAGACTAGCGTATATGCATCTTGACCTATATGATGGGCGATGGATGATCCCACATCCATTTGTGTTTGACATCAAAGATGGTGTACGGGTGCTCAGTGGAGACTGGGTACACTGAACGGACTCGCCGAGAACTCCTAGATGGTATTATACCTATTATCAGATAGCAGTTCTCTGGTGACACTGGTACAGGTTAGTCTGTAGACCCGAGATCGTCATAGAGTCTTGTGTGATTCCCACTGTGCTTTGATTTCTACCTTACCACGTTCATGAGAACTTGCAAAACGGTGGCTTTTGGGTACAGTCACGAATCACATGGAAGCAATGAGTGATAGGAGGGGTTTCGTCTCTCCCGGTATTGGGGGTTGATGTTGCGCTATGTTCGATTGGATATAACTGGAAGTCCCTGGCCAGGGCTGATATGGAGACCTACTGGTAAGTGTTATCAGTAGTTTCTTGATCCATTATGAGCCTCACATCGACATGACTTATCGGTTACTGGGGTCTGATGTTTACCATCCCTAGACTGGATATGCAACATATCAGACGAAGAGACCGGACTGTACGGTAGTGTTACTGATTGGATTCACAGGAGTGTGTACAAGCTTGCTTGTTGATCTTCTGATCGCTCAATACCCGGGTGCCTGTTACGTTTAGCTGACCGCTTGCAGCTTGTGGGTGTTTGATTTGATCATCACCTACTGCCGGCGTATTGACGAGTCTTTAGAGTCCTACACAGAGGTTTTCAGGCTCAGGCGAAACGGAGTAGGAGCACATATGTGATATATGCGGGATCCAGAATGACACGTGTATGTGATACTGTATTCTATTCTCGCGATATGTGATATCGGCAGGTTATATATGATATATCCGGGACATCGGATCAAGTGTTGATTCGATGACATGATACATTTTATATTAGTCGGGTTTATGAGATATAGCCGGATTATCGGATCAAGTGTTGATTCGATAATTTAATGTATAATTATATATTTGATATATTAAATTACATTGACTAATATATGCTCACTTAAGTATTTTCATTTTCTCACTTTGGATACATTTTACATATATGTGATATATGTTTATTGTATCATTTTCTTTTGTTACATTAAATATTATATATGTGATATATAGTATTGTGACATGCTAGGTTATACATGCAACTAGGGTTTATGAGAATTACACCATGGTTTGTCATTATGGTTGGAATTATATTTATTTTGGAAATTCAAAATTGTGGATTAATTGTTAAGATATTTTCTTAGTTGACTATGTCCACTCTCTTGATATTTTCCAAGATATTTATTAACCTAACCCTAATCTCTAACCATGGTCTATTCTCTACAATGGTTAAAGCCATGATACTAACCATAGGTAGCATTTCTAACCTCATAACAATTTCATTCTCCCTTGAGCTTTAGTTTCTTCTTCTTCTTCATTTGATATTCTTGCTCTCTTGATTTATTCATGTGATAAAAATAGTGAGAAATAAATTTCTGAAGTGAGCAAAATTCCTACTTCATCATCCTCTTCTATATTAGCCATATAGATTAGTGTGTTAGCTTCACTAATCCATAATTAGTGAAGAGATAGCTTGGGTTTGTGACTCTTCAAAGTAGATCATTTTGGATTGTGAAGACTTCAAACTAGCATGGATCACTCACCTCATGGAGCCTCTTTAGAGTCCGGGAGCTTTATGATCGCATCGAAGGGACCACAACTTGGAGCTTATGAAGCGAAGGAACGGACTACAAAGGTTGTAATCCCTATAACTTAGAAGTAAAGTTATTTGCTTTATCGATTCCGTATGATTCTTTAGTTAACGATCTAGGGTTAGGGTTAGATAGAACGACAAAAATTTGAAATTGGCATGGACGATGCTTCCCGAAACCTTACTGTCGTGCTATGCAACCCTACACTATGGACTCAAGAGGTGGCCCCCACAGACTCAAGAGGTGGCCCCCGCCCCCTAGGAATGACAATTGGCGTGACACTTTGTTCCGTGTGGCACTTTGTTACGTGAGCAAGAATCGGGTCTCGACAACCTGAGGGCCACCTGTAGCAACCATGTCGCGCATAACGGCCAAAAGGAAATTTTGGGTGGCCTGGAAGATTTAGGTTGCCTCCAGGTTTCTTTGCGGTCATTTTGCAAAAGACAATATCTCATTTTCATACTTTAAATTTTTTTCAGGCTACGTATACTAAAATGGACGGAGAGGGTTATACCTGGAGTTGAGAAACAAAACATTTTTGAGATATGAAAGTATAACTTCGTCTACAAGCAAGTTAATACTTTTGGGTAGGCTCAGATACCACTGTACGCATGCTATAGACTCGAGTGACTATTTTAAAGCGAGCATAAGCGACAAATTTTAAAATTTATGAGACCTATAGCAGGAAAACCCTAGAATCATTCCAAAGAAACTAACTTGAAACCAAAAAGAGAGAGCTAGGCTAAAGGTTTTGTGGCTATAACCTTTGTAGCACGTTCGCCTTCTCTCCTTGGACTCAGGCTTCGCTCCTAGACTCCGGGATCGAGCATGAGTATAAACCCCCTTCTCAAAGATGATCAATCTTGAGATATCACCAACACAAGCTCAACTTCACCACTAAAGTTGTGTGTGAAGAAACTATCAACTCTATTTTTCTAAACTAGTGAAGATAGATGATGTAGAAATTTCGCTCTCTATGTTACTTTTTCTTTCTCTCTAAAACAAAACTTAAGAGAGAGAGAGAGAGAGAGAGAGAAAGAGAGATTAGGATAAATATGATAGGCTAAAAGTTGAGATGAGACTGAAACCAAGTATACTTATCTCAAAGGAAAAGTCTTGAGAATTCTAAAGAATTCTACTTCATTCTCCAAAGAATGACTCATTTCCTTCTTTAAATAAATAAAGAAATGTTCCATTCTCATCTAAACCCTTATATGAGTCTCATACATCCATCTTATATGTATCAACATACATAATATGTTATATTTATATCATATATAAATATAATAAAAGAGAAGGAAAAATAAATAAGCATGATAATGTGCATTTATATCAATGTATATAATCATACATTTAATTATTAAATCAACAATTAATTTTAATAATCCAGTTATATAAACACACACACACACACCTATACCAGCTAATATCATAAAATGCTCTATTAAAATACGTGTATCAAATATACGTATTTAATCGAACTCCTGCACGTATGCCTATACGTGCCTTACATTGTTTCGCCTGTGTTGGAAAACTTCTGTGTGGGACTCTAAAGACTCGACAATACTCTAGCAATAGGTTGGGATCATATCCATAGCCCACAAGCACATCAGCGGTATGCACGTAACAACTACCCAGGTATTGAGCGAAAGGAAGATCGACAAGCAAGCTCATCCGACCTATAAAGTGACCGTCTCTTTACAGTCTGGTCTCTTCGTCTGAGAGTGTCACATACCGGGTCTAGGAGGTGGAATCCGTCAAACCCCAAATAACCCGATAAGTCGTGCTGATGTCTTGCTCATAACCACCCGAGATACAACCGATAACACTTATCAGTTTATCTCAACCGACCTGGCCAGAAACTTATAGTTATAGCCAATCTAGCGCAGCGCAACATCAACTCCTTATACCGGGAGAGACAAATCCGTACGATTGTACACTGCCTCCATGTGCTTCTGGACTGTACCCACCCAAAAACTATTTGCACGGTTCTTTAAAATCATGGTAGGGTAGTAATCAAAGTACAGTGGGAACACAAACTTAGGCTAGTAATTCCAATTCAACCATCCAGATTCATGACAGTAGTCGCAACTGTCTGTTCCCTCACTCCAATCCCTTTATATATCTTTACTTCTTACCTTCTGTACACCATACTTAGGCTAATTAGTTTTCTTATTCCCTACCTTTTGACACCTGCCTAAGGTTTGGAAGAAGACTATCCAATAAGCATAATAAGTGTAATCTCCGAATACTAGGAGCTCTCGCAACCTGAGAGAAGGGCAAAAGAAAAGACAACCGAATAATCTTATTCAATTTCTCCAGAACTAGAATCCATGCTCGAACTGAAACAAGTTTCTTCGATTTCGTATGTAACTATACGATAGCATACCCAAGAAATATGGATCTTCGTAGTGATACGGAGTGTTCTGGAGAAATTCAAAGGGGGAGTAGGAGCGGCAGGGATATATGCGATTTTGTCGTGAATCATGACAACTCAAAGCCAAAGTGTGTAAGAAGGTTTGGTTAACTTGGTTCATGAGTTTTAGTTTAAGGTCAGGTCATGGTCGCTGCCAAAGAGAAAGAGAGAGAGAGAGAGAGAGAGAGAAGAAACACTCAGCGTGCACTCTAACCTAGATTAGATTAGTTAATCACTTTATCTAATCGGGATGGCTCCCACTGTTTCATTGAATTCTCCTTCAAACCCTAAAAGGACAATTAGTCGGGATCATCTGAAAATCACCCGAGGAGCAACACCTACTCATCAGTGGGAATTAGGACCCAACTATCATCGCGTGATAACCCGACGGAAGCTACTCAAGTCACCACATTCTAGAAGGTATGTGCATGCCTGGCAAGTTTCCTTTATATTTGAAACTCCGGATATGGTTTTTGCCCCTAGGACCCAAGTGACCTTGACATTGTCAACGTATAAAAGGGTCCTAATCAAGTTCACCCCCTCATTATCTTGATTGCATTAAACCTACCCGTACGAGTCCTTGACAATGCCAACATGACCGTACGACTGTCCTAACAAATCACATCTAATGTTACAAACAAGCAATACTCAGCTACCGCACACTACGCCTTGACAATGCCAACATATGCAGCATGAATACTGAGCACTACTCGTAGGAAATGACGGAGAGCTACGGTTGGTTTTTGGCAAAAAACCTTTAACATAATGAACTTGATTTCGTTGAAGGAACTCGAGCAGTTTTAAAAAGGAGTGGTTTAGGCTCCGCATTTTTTTAAACAAGTGGTTTTGTAGAAAACCGATGGTTTTGAAGAAAACCGAGTAGTTTATAGTCTTGTAAACTTTTGTTAAAGAGGTCACTCCCTTTGAAGGGATCTATGCTCTTTCTTTATCAAATGAGGTACAGGATATTCCTAACTGAATACCTCGATGCAAAGCAAAAGGAAACGCCTATAGTTTCAAAAATTGGTTCCGACAACATCATATTGGTTTGTTTTCCTTGCATTAATCAGAATTAATGCAATCCTGTCAATTAAATATATCATACCAGAAAGAAATGAAAATAGGAACGCACATATATGCCATCTGCATTTGCCACAATGTCCCGGATCTTCACTGTAAGGTTACATAACTTAGGCAGGGCGGGGACAGGACTAGCGTGGATGCAAAACATATATAGCGTCTACCATATATATATAATACGAACATCCATCTCACGTATGATATCAAGTAACATCACAAAAGTATCACAACAGAATCACAGCGGATGCAAACACAATATGGAAATGCAGATAAACCAGGAAAAGTATATTTCAATGGAGCCAAATATGAAATGCAATTTTCCCGGTTGTATAGATAGCCCGTAGTATCGGATCCTAGACCCCTATGAGTGCGGAAAGCACCCGCCAATCCCAGAAGCGAGGCAACCCCTGAGTGGGTTACCTAGCACTTCTAAAATCCGGTGACTTAGGCACCCCTCAGCAGGTCAATCCTATACCCCCTACGAGTGCGGCGAATAGCACGCCAATTATAGAGTAAGGCACCCTGGTCTCAATGCCATGAGAAGGAGGCCCGTTTCCCTCTAGAACCCAGCTGCTCGTGCACTCCGCCGCTGGGTAATCCTAGTGCATGTAATGAAAAACTGAATATACAACGGTGACTACGTCCGCAACCTGGACGCGCCCCAAAGATTCATACAAGCCGCAATGACTGCAGTCCACATGTTGGACGCTCACCACGCAATATGAATATACATTACATCATAGAGAACTATATCAAATACAACATACACCGGGCTATCCATCGCAACAAATCCAACATAACCATAATCAATAAGCAACATTCATCACAAAACATTCAAACTTGCGAGAGTATTAATTCCATAACCCCGTCTAATTAATACGTATAGAAATTAGACGACGCTTTACCAAACATTATGATACACGCAACTAACACAAAGCCTACGACAATTGAATACCGCACACAAATAGCTAAATCTTCAATTTTCCAAAAAACCGAAAATCAAGAGTGCTAGAAACCGACAAGAAATTCCATGCTAAAACTCACTCCGGGAGTTCGAAATGAGCTCGGATTGATCTGAAACTTTGTCGAGGGCCCCGATACAAAATTAAAGTTTACCCAGAGGCATCTAGGGGCGGTACCACCCCTAGGCCATCCTAAGGTGGCCTAAGTGGTAGGCAGACCCGAAACTGCCTTCTGACAAAGTTTCGGGTCTCTACCCTGCAAGGCCACCATTTGGGTGGTCTCGGGGTTGTGGATGAAAGTTTTCCATAACACCACTACAAGGGTTTAGTAGCATCACACATGCCATATTTAAATATTACAGGGTGCTAAAGAAACTAACTTAGGGATCAAACTAGAAAAACTAGGGTAACACAAAAACTATTTCATTTCACATGTAGTAAATGTAAGTCTATGTTACCCACCTCGGTGCTTAACGGGGAGGCGGAATAGGTAAAAATCAAATTTTTCTTAAAGGAAATATAGACTAACCATGACGGATCTTTGCTAAACAAAATCTAACAAACTAATATAGAGTTTTAACTACTAGGTTAAATGGTTATACCTAGTTCTTGAACTCCTTCTCTTCTTGTTGTGGTCCTCCTAGCTGCTAGCTCCTTGGAGTGGTGTAGATGGATCCTCCTCGTTGTCTTCTCTAGGTCCAAGTACGATCCACCCGAAGGCCTCTACCTTATGCTTCTACCTCAACAATGAAGTAACTAGAGTGCTTGGCTTGCTACACTAAGAACCCTAAAGTGAGTAGAGAAGTATTTTGGTGGTTTAGTCTCAAAAGCTTTTGATTTTTAACACATGAAAGATTAAAGCTTTGAGAGAGGAAGAGGGAGAGCAAACCATGAGAGAGAAAGATAATGAGAGTATGAGAAAACAAAGCTCTCATATGAGAAATATATGATGATAATAATAATAATTAAGAAAATTGTGATGGTGAGTTGATTTGACCATTATCATTTCATAATTAATGCTAAGCATGCTTCAAAAATTATCTCATGCTCAACAAAAGAAAATATCTAAGTCAATGTGAGTCAACAAGTCAAATGGTCAACCCAACTCTAACCATGATACAATTATCCATAATTAAAACTATTGATCATATTCCTCCTTCTCATTATGGTTTTGATCAAGTCAATGGTCAAAACCCTAATGAGGTGTCTCCCTCTCCGCCCCTGTCAACTGTACATATATACCCGCATCCGTGTTCCATAGAAACACGAATACAATGAGACTAGACCAATCCCAAAATAAATACTAGGATCTGGCTTAAACCAAAACCCACTAGTATCAACTGCCCGAACACCAAACACGCACAATTACGCATATGTGAACGAACCCTGTCGCAAAACCATACGACCTCTATCTCTTTTCGCCCAAAGGTGAACAACCCTCTGTGTGGGACTCTAAAGACTCGACACTACGCTGGAAGTGGGTTTAACCATAGGCCGCAAGCGGTACTAGCTGTACGTAATGGTCCCCAGGTAAATGCCGATAAGAAGACCGATGAGGTGAACCCATCCGAACTCCTACTGATCCTAAATATGACAATCTCCATACAGTCCGGTCTGTTCATCTAAGAGTATTGCATGTCGGGCCTAGGGGGCGGTAAATGTCAGACCCCTAATAGTGGTACAAGTCGAGTCGGAGTGTAGCCCAGAACATCCTGAGAAACTACTGGAAACACTACCAGTAAATCTCGCTTGCCCTGGCCAAGGACTTTGTGTAATGGCTCTCCTAGACACAGCGCGATATCATCCCCTAATACTGGGAGAGACGAATCCTGTCTAACCGTCACTGCCTCCAAGTGTTTCGGGACTGCACCCAACTACTACCTGTTTGCACGACTCAATAGAGCCGTAGTAGGGTAGTAATCTAAAAGCAGTGGGAACACACTTGAGGCGAAGTGGCAGTGTTAAGTCAACGGACTAAGCTGTACTCATGTCACTTGGAAACTGTTATCTGACGATACATATAGTACCAACCAACAGTTCCCGACGAGTCCTATCCAGTGTACTCATAACCTAATGAGCACCTTCATACTATCTCCAGTATGACATACTGATGGCTGTGGGACAGACCATTTCCCCAGCTGGTACGAGAAGCGTACACACCAGTCTACTCCGGAGTATCGATGCCCTGTCTCGATAATCCTACTACTGGGGACCTGTATAAGGATGTGCTTGTAGACTACCCAACCCCCACAAGTGTGACTGCCATCACAACGCTGGTAGTCAAGCAAAGATCCTAAGGGCTCTATCAATATGTATTAGCGATATATCAAAAGAAACATATACACATATTAAGATAGATACAAACCAAGTAGCATACTACCATATTGAGCAAGACTGTTATAAATCTGTGTATATATCCCAAGCTTCCAAAATGTAATATACAAACTGGTATTATACAATAATGGCCTCTAGGGCATATCACACTAACAGTAAAGCACTTGGAAAAGAGAATACAACCTTTGTAGCTCCCTTAGCTAGACTCCTTGGCTACTTGAAAGTTAGAAGAAGCTTGCTTGAGATCCTCCAAGTCCACGACAATCCACCCGGAGTCCTCTTTGTCAAAGCACCTAGCTCCACTTGATCAAATGATGAAGTTGAAGCTAACACTCTAAACTAATGGGTAAGAGTAGTATAGAATGTTGATGTGGTTTGTTTTCTCACTTCAAAACCCTAACCTGATCACTCTTTCACTCACTATCAAAACCTAGAGAGCAAGAGAGAGAGGAAGAAGAAGATGGCAATATGAGAGCTCAAGATAATGATCAATGTTAGGATAAAAATGAGAATAGAATATGCATATATATATATATATATATATATATATATATATATATATATATATATATATATATATATATATATATATATATATTCCTCTTCTCATTCTTAACCCTAGTTAATAAATATCTAGATATTTCTTTTGGAGCTAAATTGGCCATGGAAAATTAACTCATGGTTAAGGAAAAGTTTAGTGGAGAAATAAAATATTCAACCATGAATTATCTTCTATTTCCATTTATCTCAAAAACAAATACCAATATATATTTACTAACATGTGAGTCTTATATTGCCACCATCAAGTGTATCAACAACCATGACACACAAAGTGTATGCATGCACATCTATATGTGCATCAATGTAAACACATGCATACATGCATGCATACAACAAAAGACAAAAAGGTCTAAAGTGAAAAAGCTAATGGTCAATGTTAAATCAACACTTGATTTAGCAAACCGGTCATATCTCATATGACCCGACCAATAGAGAATCGCCCGATTAATATACGGTATCACATACACGCATTTAATCGGGTCCCCGCGCATATCTCATTTGCACACCACATCATTTTGCCTGGGCCAGGAAACTCTATTGTGGGACTTTAAGACTCGTCAATACACCGGCAGCGGGCGATGATCATATCAAACACCCCCAAGAAGCATGAGGTCAGCTAAACGTAACGGCCATCCGGGTATTGAGCGATCAGAAGAAAACAAGCGAACCTGTCACAACTCCCGTCGAGCCAACCGGCAACACTACCGTACAGTCCGGTCTCTTCGTCAGATATGCTGCATATCGATTCTAGGGATGGTAACGTCGACCCCAACAACTCAATAAGTCGTGCCGATGAATGTTCTATAATAGATCAAGAAACTTCTGATAATACTTATCAGTAAATCTCAACAGCCCTGGCTAGGGACTTACTGATATAGCCAATCGAGCACTGCACAACATCAACTCCCAATACCGGGAGAGACGAAAACCCTCCTATCGCTCATCATCTTCATGTGTCTCGGGATTGTACCTAAAAGCCACCTGTTTGCATGACTCTGTAGAGCCGTGGTAGGGTGGTAATCAAAGTACAGTGGGAGAACACATAAGACTCTTTGACGATCTCGGGTCTACGGACTAACCTGTACCAGTGTCACCTGAGAACTGCTATCCGACAATAGATATAATACCTTATAGGAGTTATCAGCAAGTCCGTCTAGTGTACCCAGTCTCCACAGAGCACCCGCATATGATCTCGATGTCAAACATCAATGGATGTGGGAACATCCATCGCCCATCATATAGGCCTAGTATCATACACGCTAGTCTACTCTGATATATCGATGCCCCGTCTCGATACACCTACGACTAGGGACATTTCAGGATATTCTTATAAACTACAGACGTCCCACTAGTATGATCTCCATCATAATCACAGTTGTCAAGCAAGTATTCTCAAGGCTTTATCAACATGTGTAAATGAATAAAAGCATGATCAAGTCAACATGTCAGATAAAGAGTAACCAGATAGCATACTATCATGTCAAGAAAGAATGTACACTGAATATATATATACAAGTATAAATACATCCACTATCATATAATGGCCTCTAGGGCATACATATATCCAACAATCTTCCACTTGCACTAAGGCCAGTTATTGGCGTTTCTCATACCCAACATCTCAAAAAGTTGCTCATGCTGCGGTTGAGGGAGGGCCTTGGTGAGTGGATCCACGGTGTTATTCTTTGTGTCTACTCTCCTAATCTCGATCACGCGGCGATCAACAATCTCCCGGATCAAATGAAAGCGCCTCAGGATGTGTCTAGACCGCTGATGGGACCTGGGCTCCTTGGCTAACGCGATAGCCCAATTATTATCACAATACAATTGTATTGGATCAATAATAGTTGGAACTGCTCCTAGCTCCGAGACGAACTTCCTCATCCATACGGCTTCCTTGGCGGCATCATTTGCAGCAATGTACTCAGCTTCTATCGTAGAGTCAGCAACGGTATCCTGTTTGGAACTCTTCCAACTAACCGCCCCTCCATTGAGGGTAAATACAAACCCATAGATAGATTTGATGTCGTCCTTATCACTCTGGAAGCTCTGATTGGTAAAGGCCTCCATTTGGAGATCTCTGTTACCATACATCAAGAACAATTCTTTAGTCCTTCGCAAGTACTTAAGAATATTCTTCACAGCTACCCAGTGATTCTCCCCTGGGTTGGATTGATACCTGCTTAATACACTAAGTGCATAAGCTACATCAGGGCGTGTACATAACATCGCATACATTATAGATCCTACGGCCGAAGCATAGGGTATAATACTCTTGCGAGCTCTCTCTTCATCGATCTTTGGGCAAAAGACCTTAGAGAGAGTGACCCCATGGCTAGCGGGTAAGGCACCCCGCTTGGAGTCTTCCATACTAAACCTCTTTAGTATGGTGTTGATGTACCTGGTTTGGGACAATCCCAATAACCTTTTGGATCTATCCCTATAGATCTGAATGCTTAAGATGTACGTGGCATCACCCAGATCCTTCATGGAGAACCTTTGTGATAAGAAAGATTTGACCAACTGTAGCATAGGAATATCATTTCCTATTAGAAGAATGTCATCCACGTACAATTCGAGGAATGTGACAGCTCTCCCTACAGCCTTCTTATAAACACAAGGTTCATCTGGATTTTTGATGAAATCAAACCCTTTGATGACAGCATCAAAGTGGATGTTCCAACTTCGTGATTCATGCTTCAATCCATAAATGGATTTAAGCAATCTACATGCTTTCTTGCTGCTCCCATTGTCAATGAAGCCCTCTGGCTGATACATATAAACGCATTCTTCTAAATCACTATTTAGAAATGCAGTTTTAATGTCCATCTTCCAGATTTCATAGTCATAGTTAGCAGCAATAGCAAGTAGGATCCGAATGAATTTAAGCATGGCTACGGGAGAAAAAGTTTCGTCATAGTCCAGACCCGGTCTTTGACGAAAATCCTTCGCCACAAGTCTTGCTTTATAGGTCTCCACTTGCCCATCTACACAAATCTTTCTTTTAAAGATCCTTTTGCACCCCACGGGTTTTACCCCAGGGGGTACAACGTCCAAAGTCCATATTTTGTTGGTGTACATAGACTCCATTTCAGATCTCATGGCATCCAGCCACTTCACAGAGTCTCCACTCGTGATAGCTTGCTGAAAGCTGGTAGGATCATCATCCTCCATGATGCAATCTTCTCTATCACCATCAATGAGGAAACCGTAGTACCTCTCCGGTGGGAGAGAAGTCCTACCAGATCTATGGAGTGGCTGAGCTTCATTAGTTTCTGCTGCAACAGAGAAGGCGGATCACTCTGTCCCTGAGGGGTAGGCGTACCGCCCTGATCGGTCCTCGTCTCAAACGAGCCTACTCTAATCTCATCCCCAGTGGCAGCCCTCTGGCCCTCGTAGTCTTCGACGGCATAGTGGCTGGAACAAGATATAGGATCGATAGGAACATTGCGATCGAATCAAAGGGTTTCCGGCAAGCAAATATATTTCCTAAGGTCACTTAGGCGGAGTACTGTATCGTAAGTATGCCGCGGAACAAACACACGCTATATCACTCTGCTTAAGTAACTTACTCCATCTACCAAGGGTCATCCTACACTGAGAAAGGTAAAACCTATCGCTCTGATACCAACTTTGTCACGACCCGAAGGTACGGAATGTGACTGGTACTTAAACTACAAAACGTCTCAAGGCGCAACGTAATCTAAGTAAGCCAAAGCCCAGAAAACTAAACTGTTTAACAATTAGAGTGAAGGAAAACTTGTTTTAAAGCAAATGATTTTAACAAAATAAGTGGCATTAAACATTTAAAAGCAACATCATATTTTCCCGAAAATTTCGGCAGAGTCTCCTTTGTAAATATTGGCCCCCAAACGAGTACAACACATGAAAATACATATAAATGATGAATAAGGCATCCCCAAGCCGGAGCTAGCTCTTCGCCAATGGAGGAATCATAACCACAAGCAATATATATTGCAAAAGTGCACAATAAGCATCTGAAAGCAAGAATTAAGAAGATACCACATCGGCTCAAGTGAGCATCGACACCAAACACCAGAAATACGAGTCTCACAAGTCTCACTGTCTAGTCAAATATACAAGGGCAGATAGAGTATACTAGATATAATAATATACATGATGGAACAAAATATCCTCGCAACCCACCTATGAGCAAATCAGCAAATCGATGCAATGAAGCTAAAGGAGAAAGTATGCCCGCCGCTACTGTGCTGACTGGTCAGACCTGCAAGATACTGTGGCACAACAGGGGTGAGTTTTCAACTCGTGAGTAGTAAGTAACATCTAATAAGGCTATCGTAAGCAGGCACACAAAAGCGTCTCAACCTATGCATATCAATATAATACGACGTACTAACATGCATGAAACATGAATGCATAATCAAACACGAAAGCCGAAAAAGTCTGGTATGAGAAAATATTTGTTCTTATCTTAGAAAAACCTCTGTACAATAAACTGAAGTATCATCAATGAAATCAACAGAAAATCCATTTCATGCATCGACATAATATATATATATATATATATATATATATATATATCCCAATATCTCAATGTCTATATATCTCAATGTCTCAAAATCTCAATGTCTCAATACCTCAATATCTCAATATCTCAATGTTTCAATACCTCAATATCTTGGGCTCCATCAGTCCGGATCGACCCATATCATCAAATCTCATGACAACATCGGTATCCTCCAGATATCCACGGCGTCAAAATAACCGGTCGGTAGTGCTCCCCTGCCGGGCTCAACACCATCTGTGCGATCTTCTTGTCCCGAGGTAACGCACCGGGTCCACCATGTCCCCACAGACGGTGCATCCCCCTCCTCGAATTGGGTATATGATATAGCTCAAGAACCGAGAAAACACATGGTGAACGCTTCACACATCATATCACGAGAAAACCGCAACTTACATTTTTTTAAAAATGGTAATACGTTCTTAAAATCCTTGCGTTTTCTCCAAAATCCATAAATCTCATAAATACTGAAATCCTCGAGAAGAATCACAATATGTAAGCATGTCGGTGGTGATGGATATCTATGATACGATAGTATATATACCATGCGAAGTACGGCCAGAAATTATGCATGAATCATGATGCAATAAGGTATGCAAATATTATTAACAATCCTACATATCCATCCTGATGAAATGACTATACAAGTACAAGTCTACAGATCATATATGATGCAATGCAAAAATACAAATTCTAAGCAAGTTCTATAGTGTTCGTTATATAGCAATTACCAAAGGCGCGTGTGTTTGCATGAATAGTGCACGTGTGACATGAACCAATGATAATAGTGCAAGTGACCTATGAGATAATATCATATATATCTATGATGATGCAATGCAATAAGATGAATGACTAGGAGACTACGCATATAAATATAAGCACTTCTGGAAATCCTGACTATCGGGCGTCTCGTGCCATCCAGACGATTCCCCCGTAGATGTGTACATCTACTCACCGGGACGTCTCGGCTAATCTGATCCGATTTCAGCTCTGCCATTTCCGTACCACATCCGATGCCTCCGCACCCAATCCTAGAAATGTACAAAAGTAAATAAGAGAATAAATATACGAATAGTTGCGGAAACAACGATACAAGTAAACCTCGCGCACTAACTAGACGTGCACACACTTGGTGCACAAAACGCACTCGCAAAAACGCCAAAATCACCACTAGGGTCGCTAATACGTGACCACTACCAAGTCTAGAACCCATTCGCATGCTCACAACACACTAGACATTATACAAAATAGGTTATAGCTCAATTCAACCTCAACTCACTTAAAACCTATTTACTCCAAAAACCCAGTAAGCGACCATTAACCATTTTAGTGCGAATCTAGATATTTTAACAAATCTAGTGGCCACAATGATCATTTTACATCATAATTAGGCTACCCAATTATTAACTAGATTTTAATCTCACTTATTTATATCAATCCTAAAAATCTAGTTTGCAAGATTATTTACTTAAGACAATTTTAAAAGTAGCAATTAGCAACTAACAACTAGATTAGATTTTGCATGCCTTAAGGTGTAAAACTACATATTATAACCTTAATGATGTGATAAAAACCCTAACTTGAATTCAACCCTTCTCTTGAATTTCCAAACTTGCAATAAAAACCATAATTCAACACCTAATAAGCTAGATTAAAAAAATAAACCAACAATTAAACAATTGGGTTATGATTTATACCTCACAAATTTGAGATCTAGCATGCAAATCTTAACCTCCAAAATGCTAACTTTTCTCCAAGATCCAAGCTAGTTTGGCCAATGAAATTTTGTTAATGGTTAAATGAAGGATCTGTGAGACTTTGTTTTGATTTTAGATGAATTTTGGAGAATTTTTGAAGTGAGAAGAGATAGAGCAATTGGGGAAGGCTGCTGCTGCATCATGGCCGAGCACAATGAGGGTGAGCTGCTGGTTTGGTGAGGGGAGGGGGAGAGAGAATGTGTTTGAAGTCAAAGCCCACTCCATACCTCTTTAATTAACCCCATGCCTTCTTCTTTATTCTTTTCTTTTCAATTTCATTTCATTTTGAACTTTGAAGTGGGGAAATGGGGAATGGGGGGCAGCATTGGTCTCGGCCAAGTTAGTGTGTGTGTGTGTGTGTGTGTGTGTGTGTGTGTGTGTGAAATTCCAAGTAAAGAAAACCCATAACTCAAGTCAACATGCCCATGCTTCTATTTTATACTATTTCCTTTTAAATTTTATTTTCTAATTCAATTTATCCTAGAACCAACTAGAACCTTGGAGATAATTTACAAAGAAAGGATGTGTAGTAAACTTTGTATTAAGTTGTCATGGTTCACAAAGGTATAGTTAACCCACTCCAATTTGTGATTATCATTAATTAAATGTATTAGTGAAAAGTTATAATAATATTTAAAATAATTAATTAGGGAAAAATATTTAAGTAAACTAACAATTTATAAGTGACTAAATGAATACCAAATACTAGCAATTACATAGCTAGAATAGGTATATTTAATTCTATGTGGAAAAATTATTATATCTTGGTTTTTATGGAAAACACCAGTTATTTTACCGATTATCGGAAATTTCACCTAAACGATTTTCAAAACGTTACAACTGCGTTGATTCTGATAAATGCAAGGAAAACAGACCTATTCGATGTTGTTGTAACATTTTTCAAAAGCTGTTATTATAAGAACGTTTTCTTTTATTTTGCACAGCGTATTCGGTTATGAATATCCAACACCTCATTCGATAAGGCAAGGGCCGAGATCCCATCATCGGGAGTGATCCCTTAGGCAGAAGTTTGAGTCAGGGTAATAACTTCACTATAGTCAATTACTTTTTGCTTTGCATTATGGTATTCAGTTGGGAATATCTTGCACCTCATTCCACGAGGAAAGAGCCGAGATCTTTTCACCGGAAGTGACCTCTTTAGTAAAGGTTTTCGCCACTATATATTTATAAAGCTATCTGATTCCTTCAACGATATCAAGTTCATTACGTTACAGGTTTTTCGCCAAAAACCATCTGTAGCCCTCCGTCATTTCAGACGAGTAGCATTTAGTATTCATGCCATGTTTGTTGGCCATCGTCAAGGCATGGTGTATGGTAGCTGTTTATTACTTTTCTGTTGCATAGATAGATGTGTTGGTTTGGGACAGTCGTACTACTTTGTTGGCCTTCGTCAAGGGTATGTACGGGTGGGTTCAAATTAACCTGGACAATGATGGGTAGAACTTGACATGCGACTTATGATTTGTTGGCCTTCGTCAAAGTCATAAGAGCATGGGGTAAAAAATCAAATCGGGAGTTTCAAACATACAGGAAACTTGCCAGGCATGCGCATACCTTCTGGAGTGTGATAATTTGAATGGATTCCATCAGGTTATCATGCGATGATAGTTGGATCCTGATTCCCACTGAAGAGTTGGTTTACTCCTCGGGTGATTTTAGAAGATCCCGACTAATTCTTCTTTTGGATTTGGAGGAGAATTTAAGAATACAGTAGGAGACATCCTAATTAGATAAAGTGATTAACCATTCTGATCTAGGTTAGAGTGCACGCTGAGTGTTTGTTTTCTCTCTCTCTCTTTGGCAGCGACCATGTCCCCACCCTAGACTAGAACTCAGAAATCAAGTTAACCGAACCTTCTTAAAACATTGGCCTCTGGATTGTCAGAGTTGCATACATCATTGCCACTCCTTTTTTTACCCTTTGCTTTTCTCCGGAACATTCGGTATCACTACGAAGATCCACACTTTTTAGATATGGCCATTGTATAGTTACATACGAACTCGAAGAAACTTGTTTCAGATTCGAGGATGGTTTCCGGTTCTGGAGAAATTGAATAGGACTATTCAGTTGTCTTTTCCTTTTACCTTCTCTCAGGTTGTGAGGGCTCCTAGGATTAGGAGAGGGTACACCTATTGCGCTTATTGGATAGTCTTCTTCCAAACCATAGGCAGGTGCCGAAAGGTGGGGAAGGAAGAAAACCAATTAGCCTAAGTGTGGTGTATAGAAGATAATAAGTAAAGACAAAATAAAGGGATTAGAAAGAGGGCAAAGTAAATTACGACTGCTATCATTCATGACCAGACCGTGTATATCATTGGCGCTCCTACTTCACCTTTGAATTTCTCCAAAACACCCTGTATCACTACGAAGATCCACAGTTATTGGATAATCCGTCGTATAGTTACATACAAGATCGAAGGAACTTATTCCAGTTCGAGGATGGATTCTGGCTCAGGAGAAATAGAATAAGGATTATTCAGTTGTCTTTTATCTTTACCTTCTCTCAGGTTGCGAGGGCTCCTAGGATTAGGAGAGTACACCTATTATGCATATTGGATAGTCTTCTTCCAAACCATAGGCTGGTACCGAACGGTAGGAAAGGAAGAAAACCATTTAGCCTAAGAGTGGTGTACAGAAGGTAATGAGTAAAGTCAAATAAAAGGATTTGGATAGATGGCAAGGAAATATACGGTTACAGTCATGAATCTGGATAATGGACGAAGCGTTACTAGAAATACTCGGATGCCCCTACGAAATATTTTCACGTTTCAGTTTCACTGTGTGTTGTTAATAGAAAACTGATTTCCCAATTAGATCCTTACT
Source organism: Agapanthus africanus (assembly GCA_030015575.1). NCBI lineage: Eukaryota > Viridiplantae > Streptophyta > Magnoliopsida > Asparagales > Amaryllidaceae > Agapanthus > Agapanthus africanus. The sequence goes on from JASDDO010000001.1 coordinate 372,333,561, forward strand.
CTAGGGTATGTATTTACCAGGTTTGATTCTCACATTTGTATGATTTTACAAATGATGAGTGGGAGTAAGTTATTGGGAATTAGGTGATTATATCCTCATTATATCGGAATTTGTTGTAATTGGTGATATTTGAGGAAATCGCCTGGTGTTTTGCTTGACGGCAAATATTTGGTTTTGAATATCCGTTGTTATGCACTAATTTCAAACTGATATATCTGTACGTTTATTTCATAAAGTGAGATATAACTTTTTTAAATTATGTCCATGACATTTACCTATATCAGTTGATGATTAGGTAAGGAGTATTAAACAGCGGTGTAATTCTTCTTAACCATAATACAGTTTTCAACCTACAACGCACAGGGTTTGAGTTATTCAACTCAGGGGACTTATACAAAGTATTGTATGTTGTCCAGTGTCCATTATGACAAAGGGGTTGGTGCTCATACTATATTCTGTTTATTTGTGACTTCTCCAGTTTTAGACAAGTGCTTCGTAGAAATACAAGGTCCAAATTTTTAGAAGTTATAGGTATAAGAATAAAGTAGAGAACCATATATTGCAAGTATCGGGATTCTTCAAAGTGATCGAAGATGTAGATACTTGTGTTTGGTATTCAGTTGATAGTAATGGTTTTGAGAACTTGCTTCTCTTTCAAGTTACTCATATCTGGATGCACTCCTAGTTGAGTAATGCTGGTCGGCCTCTTTCCATTTGGTTGACATGCACTTGAGACAGCTGCATGATTTGAATCTGGTTCCAATTAAATCAGTGCCTCTGTTTCTATATTGTACATAGAATGTTTCATATCTTATTGATGTTCAGGTATATGGAGTTTTCCGGCTTATGCTTAAAACCATACTCTGGATAACTCAAGGCACGTTTCCGTAATGGCAGTTTCTGGGTTATCCCGGGCTATGACGAGGGTTAACTTTCTACCATCTGGAAGATCAATAATGATATTGTTCTTGACTCGCCACAGTTTTAGTAAAATGTATTTTTTCAGAAAACAGTAGTGGGAGTATGGTAGAACTGGAAGTGACCCAGAACCACAAACGATTACTGAAAATTTAATAGAACCTAAGGATTCAATCGGGTTTGACATTCCATTAGCCACTCCGCAGATATAGTGGTTAACCTCAAGCGCCCGAGAGGTACTTCGGTATTCTCAAAGACGGTGACAGGGAGGTTCTTGTTTACCCAGACTTGCCATTACTGCTGTCTAGACTATGAGACCCGGCAGGAGGATGAGTATAGCGTCATTCTAAACTAGTTTTAGAAGTGCACGTGTATATGACTCTGCCAAAGGGTTGTTATAGTCAGTGGGAGCAGCGGAAGCATAGTGGACAAGTAGCTTACATCTGTTTATAGACTAAAGTAGATATATCGGAGAAAGATCTATTTTTGATGTAACAGTCATAGGTTTTTTAACTTCATCAGAATAGGGGATGGATCTGTTAAGAAGGTAGTAAGGTGTGATGTCCTGGTATTTGGATGACATACACTTTGTAGGAAGTGAAATTCCTATACTACAGTCAGTTATACCGTGGTTGTCACACAGTGGTTTCTCCACATAGGATATGGATATAATATCAGGCATTCTGGTTACTAGATCTATGGTTTTAGATCTAGATTTGGGTAGTTTCCCAATCTGGGTACTTTGACAGTATTCTAAAGGTGTTTTAGAATGGACGACTTCTGGCATGGTGGTGTACCTGCAGGTGATGGAGTCACCCTCCCTAAAGGTGTCTTACAGACTAAAGGGAGAGGGATGTGCATGATTGGCATATCACTTGCTTAGAAAATTGAGTCAATCATGAGATGTCAAGTACCACACTAGATGTTGTTTTTGTACTAGATGCAATAATTTTTTATATTAATCCAATCCTGGAGAAACGTTCGGAAGCAGTTTTAGAACATAAGTCGATGTTCTAGGGATTTAGGAATGACAGCCTCCTTTGGGAGACGGTTATCATTCCAGGCTTCCAGGGTGACCTGGATGACAGGGTGACTGTCAGAGTTATAGTTTTCCCTCTTTCGAGGGGTAGTAGTTTGGACAGGTGGTCCAAGCGGATACTGAGGGTAGTATGGCACAGGATACTGATTAAATTCAGTGGACGATATAGTCTAGGAAGTTTGCTGGATTTGGAGTTCATTTGTGAACTGGGTCTCATCAGATATCCAGACATATTCTAAAACAGGTATTGCTCATTTCGGGAGATGGCTTTCTCTATGAACTTGAGATAAAGAGAGACATAGAAAGAAACATTAGAGCGGATCCACTCTCTGAGGCTATTTCTTGAACGCAATAGTTTTACAAACGAGTTTTGTGAAACTGATTAGTAGAGAAGTTGGGTGTTCGGTATCACACGGGCTGTGAGTATGCAACATCGCAATAATTAGCCTTAAATGCAAGTGGGAGATTGTTGGCTATAGTGTCCTCAAGTCAATTATTGGATCGCAGGCACGTGATTGCAATGATTGAGGGAGGACCTATACCAGTAGAACAGTCTTATCCGAGATGATAGTATGCTATCTGGTTTGTCTTTATCATCATGTACATCCTTCAGGTGACATTACAGATCACTATTGCATGTTGATAGAGCCCATAGGATTCCTGCTTGACTACCAGCAGTATGATGGCGATCATATACATGGGAGCTGGGGTCTGTAAGCACATCCTTAAAAGTCCCTAGTCGTGGGAGTTTTGAGACTGGGCATCGATACTCCAGAGTAGACTAGTGTATACTGATCGAGACCCCGACGAGGGGCGATGGCCGGTCTCACAAGTCATTGGTGTTAGTTTGTTCACCTAAGATGTATACAGGTGCTCATTGGGTTATGAGTACACCGGACGGACTCGCCGGGAACATGCTAGTTGGTATTATACTTATTGTAAGATAGCAGTTCTCTGGTGACATGTGTACAGGTTAGTCTATCGACCTGAGATCGTCATTTGTCTTGTGTGAGTTCCTACTGTGCTTTGATTACTACCCTACCATGGCTTGAAGGAGTCGTGCAAACAGGTTTTAGTTGGGTACAGTCCCGAGCCACATGGAGGCAGTGAGCGGATCGTCAGGGGATTTGTCTCTCCCGGTATTGGGGGTTGATGTCGCGGTGTGCACGGGTGGCCATTACCAGAAATCCTTGGCCAAGGTAGTCGAGAATTAGTGATCTAGGATCGGTAGTTTCTCAGGCAGTGATAGGTTTCATACCGACACTAAATGTTGTGTTATTAGGGGTCTGACTTTATCCACCCCCTAGACTCGATATGTGATACTCATAGACGAACAGACCAGACTGTACGGATATTGTCACCGTCAGGCTCAATAGGGTTTCAGGATGAGTTTGCTCGCCGGCCTCCCTTTCGCTCAATACCTGGGTAACCGTTACGTACAGCTAGTGCCACTAACGTGCTTGTGGTTAAACCCACTGCTAGCATATTGATGAGTCTTTAGAGTCCCACACAGAGAGTTTCCCTGGTTCAGGTGAAACGTTTTAGAGGACGTATGGTTTTATGGCAGGGCTTGATCATATACGTGCACTTGTGCACGGATCATGATCGGATGGATAATACTAGTGGGATTAAGCCGGATCCTAGTATTATATTGCAGGATTAATTTTGTCTCGTAGTATTCGTATTCAGTCGGAATACGGATGAGGGGTATTCTTGTAATTCGTTACAAGATTATTTTAGTTGATGCCATTTCTTTTTCTAAATTAAACATTTTGGTTTAAATGTTTATTGGTGGAAAGTGTGACTCATTCTTGGCATGACTTGGCTTTTGTCTTGGCTAAGATATTTGTGTGTGAGGATTGTGAGATATTTTAAAGGGGGGGCAGATCTTTTTTTCAAAAGAGGATTTTTCTTTAGTTGCTCACCAAAAACAACTCTCACAACACTCACTAGAAAATGAGCAGCCATTTCATTATTTCTTTCTTGACTTGGTTTTTTTTCTTGAGCTCACACTTTCCTCTCATGGGTATCTTCTTCGATCTCCACCCATCCCTCTCATGAGTTGAGAATCCATGAGTATTTTCAGAAAAAGTATTCACACGCTATCTCTACTTCATCTTGGGTATCTAGGCTAGAAAACTGGATGCTCAAGTTGCTTCGGTTTAGAGGCGGGAGCCCGTATTAAGAACCCTCGACATGGATCTTCTTCGACGAGGGGAGACCGAAGATCAAACTCGATCGGCGAAGCCGCGAGGAGCTTGGGACAGAGGTTGAAGACAGAAGGACACGGTTCGATCGGTATAACCTCTATAAACTCCTTTCATAGTACTAGTATAGGGCTAATGGTATGATCCGAGAATCGGGTTTCGTTAGCGCCAGTTTCTAAAAGTTTTTGTTCCGCATTTTGCCACGGATTAATGGCCGGGGCACTGGCGTAACCCAACAGTATAAACCAAATTTTTTTATAAAAATTGAAAAAATTCAAAAACATAAAAACTTGTTCGTTATGTTAGCTTGCGGGGGAACTTAGATTCGAAGTCTGACGGTTCGGATGATAAAATAGAAACAACTAAATCATTTTCGATAGATTGAAAACCCAAAAAATAAACCCTCCTTTTTGTTTAACTGTAGCTAATATACGTCTTTTATACACTTGACACGTGTCGTATGTTTTTAAGAATTAGATGAAAGTCTGACTTGTCTGTAAAACTTTTGAAATTCTATAAACATCTTTAGGATCAAACTGGTTTGTTTTGAATTATGTAATAACAAGAATAGCTCATAAAGCAAAGTGAATATGAAGGATATTATTGAGGTTTTATTAGAAGCTAAAAATCTGAAAAATAACCCATCTGGAACCTTGTTTATGTAATTACACACCTTATCCACATAATAACGTCATCGGATTAAAAAGAAAAGCTGGCTATATCTCCGTTTTCACTGAGTTCAGAATATTTTAAAATGAGTCTTTTATTTTGTGGCCTTGGTAACTTGGGTAATTAAGTCCTAGGGCTGTCTCCATACCTAATGCCCTAAACCATCAGGTTTGGGAGTCATTGACCCAAAGCTCGCTAAGTTTTCAATCGCCAAATAAAACAAGTTAAGCAAGTGTTTTATCCGAGTTAAAATCCCTCACGGTTCTTTGTAGGAGAATAATCTTTGCGGAAACAAGTTTTCTTTTAAAAACAGTCTTTTCGCGGAGATATGAAGGTTTATATTTATAAAGACGTTTTGCATGGTAACGAAGGGTGTGTATGAACAAAAATAGGTGAAAAGTAGGAGTGAAGAATAAGAATTAGGCTTTCTATTAAAAATAATATAAATTCTGACTTGAAACCTAACTGGAGAACGAAACTTGAGAAAATTATAACTCCTTGCAAACTCGTGTGATCCTTTAGAAGTCTATCTTGGTCCGTATTTTTGACATGATGACCCTAATCAAATTCTTAAAATTTATCGAAACTACTCGCACAACCATGAAAAGACGCGTATAAGCTCATGTTAAATAAATTGTAGAAGTGAAAAATAGAGTTTGACGTTTCTAACTTGGATAATAGAGCTTCTAGCTTTGATTCTTAGAACTTAAGATCAGAATCAACAGTTTCTTCACGACGCTAATTTGACTGGATTTTGTGGGTGTAATCCGCTGAAAACCCTCAGGAGACAACACTCCTCCTACTAGGGTCACCTAGAGGTTTAACGGCCTGTTGCACATGCTCAGTGCAATCGCATTCCCTGCGAAAGTGAAGCTAGGATTTTTGTTTTGCTCTGGAAGACTAAAAGGTAAGTTTGGGGGTATTTGTTTATCACAGAAAACTGCATTTTAATACCACTCATTCATTATCTATTTTGTTATATATCAGTACTATTAACTAGTGTCTGCTCAGTAATTACAGTTTACAGGCATTCGTGATAAAATACTGGAAACACACTCAATATCAAGGATATAGCGTTTGGGAGCCGACACTGCAATCAGAACAGAAAACCGATTGATATTCAAAGAGCTTTTTTGCAAATAATCATGTGTACATAATTTTGTTCCAACACAATACAAGTGTGCACTAGCTCTTTTAGGACATGGACCATGGTGGGGGCTGCCTTGGCATACTCATTACTTGTGCAAGAGGGCATAAGTGAGTGTGATGTGTGTTAAATGAAAAAAGTTGTGATGTGATATAAAGCTTCTAGTTTCCCTCCAAATCCTGAATGCAAACCAGGTTATTTTATACAAATCAAACAGCACCAGAGAGATCATGGAGAGCACTCACGTTCAGTACAGCAAAACGAGCAACTTTACTCGGACTTGGATCGGCGAGAACCACCCAAATGACCGGCATGGCCGGGTCCTCTATCTCCAATTCTCCCCATTTTTTCTCTGGCCATTTACTAAAGTCACATCAGCCCATTTATATTGTTTATTTATTTTGATGATGAGCCTATAAATATCAGAACAGATATTGAGCGAGGGGAGGATATAGTTTTATTTTAGTTTTGGTTTAGCTTGAGAGTTGTGTGGGCTTTAACATGGTTTCTTCTTCTTCTTCCCTCTTGAAGCTTTCTTTTGAGAGCTTCATTATGGAGGTTGAACAAGTTACCAATATCTTGTAACTCAACTACATCAAGCGTTAAATAATATTGCTTTTGCTTTGTTTCTTTTATTCTTTTTTCTTACTAGCTTTCTTTTGCTATTATTATGTGTAACTAATCTTCTTTGGTTGTGGTTATGCTGAGGATGTGAGATGAAAGGCCTTGCCTTCCACTTCTTCTGTTCAAGTTTAATGTGCTTAAATTTATGATTCTAACTTAAAGATTGTTTATATATTGATGTGATATGGTATTTTGAAACCATGGTTACTTTGTAACCTCTTCATATACCATACTCACTTCCTTTCCCCATTTCACAATGTTTAAGTTAAAATCAATTAGGTGTTAAGTTTGCTAAGTTTAGATACGGTATTTTGTGACCAAGTGCTTGACAAACCCTCAGTTTTCATATACCCTATACTATCACAGACACATAGCCCACTTAGCACTAAAATTATTTGCTCTCACTCCCTAATTTGTGTTTTTGATGTTGCGGTATGCTTGCTAACCCTTGTGCTTAGTGTTGATATACCAAGCTTGGACATACAAACAGTGAGTGAACAAAACGGACTCGCATCGTGTTTGCGTCGAATAACGGCAACTTGATGATTTATGCTTCGCAACAGTTTTGACAAGTCATGCTTCGCGTCGGGATCAACACAAGGACGAACAACTCATGATCAAGGGAGTGTCGAACATATCGCCACGATTCAACCATCCGATCCAAATCCACGGCCAATTCTTTCTTAACTTGTTTTCTTTGATTTCGTATTTTCTTTATTTTTAGTGACAACCAAACCATTCGTTATTTGTTGAACCTTAAGCAAAAAAACCTAATACACAATTCCCTGCGGATCGATCCGTACTTGCCGGCTAGCTACAACACGCCATGCACTTAAGGTTTTTATAAATTTTAAAATGAGACCGAGCTCGCGTGCGCATCCATTTCCAAAACCGATTCTATTTTCAAAACATACACGTTTGCACGCGCAGGTGAAGGCACAACAACTTTCTTGCTCGACATGATAGTATGCTATCTGGTTTCCTTTATTTTAACATGTTCACTGGTATTATTATACCGTCTCTCATATACATGTTGATAAAGCCCTTAGGATATAGGCTTGAGTACCAGGACTATGATGCAGATCATACTACTAGGACCTGGGTAGTCCACAAGCACATTCTTCAATTGTTCCTAGTCGAGAGAATATCGAGACAGGGCATCGATATTCCAGAGTAGACTAGTGTGTACATTTCTTGATCCTGTATGGGGCGATGGTTGATCCCATATCCATTGGTGTTTGACATCAAAGATTATACACAGGTGCTCATTAGAGAATGGGTACACCGAACAGGAATTGTCAAGAACTCCTAGATGGTAATACACCTATCGTCAGATAGCAGTTCTCTAGTGACACTAGTACATCTTAGCCTGTAGACCCGAGATCGTCATAGAGTCTTGTGTAGTTCCCACTGTGCTTTGATATCCTCCTTACCACAGCTCAAGGGAGTCGTGCAAACAGGTGGATTTTGGGTACAGTCCCGAGTCGCATGGAGGCAATGAGCGATAGGAGGGGTTTCGTCTCTCCCGGTATAGGGAGTTAATGTTGCGTTATGCTCGATTGGCTATAACAGTAAGTCCCTGGCTAGGGCTGTTGATGAGATTTACCGGTAAGTATTATCAATAGTTTCTTATACCGTTATAGGCTTTACATCGGCATGACTTATTAAGTTATTGGGGTCTCACGATTCCACCCCAGACTCGATATGAGACATATAAGAAGAAAAGACCGGGCTGTACGGTAAGTGTTACTTATAGGCTTCATGGGAGTTTGGACAAGCTTGCTTGTTGATCTTCTATTCTCTCAATACCTGGGTAGCCGTTACGTCCAACTAGTACCGCTGACGGCTTATGGGGAACTGATATAACCATCACCTACTGCTGGCGTATTGATGAGTCTTTAGAGTCCCACAAAGAAGTTTCTTGGTTCGAGCGAAACGAGGTAAAGCACATATGTTGATATGTGCGGGGGCCTAATTAAATACGAGTATGAGATAACATATTCTAATCTGGCGGTTATCTGTTATCGGTCAGGTTATATGTGATATAACCGGATTATTGAATCAAGTGTTGATTTGATAATGTGATATACAGATAAATGATATTAGTCGGTTAAATGTGATATAACCGGATTATTAAATCAAGTGTTGATTTAATAATATGATATATATTTATATTTGATATATTGACTAATATTATTAGTTCACTAATTATTCTTCATAATATATATATATATATATACATACATACATATATATATATATATATATATATATATATATATATATTATATGAAGCATGGCATGGATTTCCTATTTTTAGAAAATAGAAATTGAGGTAGAAAATGGGGAGACTTTTGTGGTATGGAACATGGCATGGCTTATTCTTTTTTATATTCATTTGCTTGCACTATTGAAGCATGGCTACAATTTTTAATGGTTGAAAATTGTATGCTTCAATAATGTATGAGCTTAGAAGAGCCATTCTACACTTGAGTTATTATTCTTCACTTGAGCTTCTTGCTCTCTAGCTCTCTCCATTTTCTTCACCTCCTCCTCCAAGCTCAATCCCTCACATGAGTTGTGAACCCTTGAGCTTGTGAGAACCCTTATGAGCAAACAACACCCCTACTTCACCATCCTACACTAGATTAGCGCTTTGGTGTAGTGTGTTTACTTCACTAAAGAGTTTAGTGATGAGGTAGCTTGGATTAGCGAACTTCGGGTGGATCATCTTCGGCATGAAGGTCATCAAAAGGAAGTTCGTTCAACCATCAAGTGGAGCCTAGTAGAGTCGCGTGGAATACAACCTGGAGCTTTAGATGAGAAGGACACAGTCTACAAAGGTTGTATCCATCCATCTCTTAATATAGTTTATGATATCATAGTTAAACCCTAATCATCTAATTTAAGATCTTGGTTAGTGTAGATTATCACCCTGAAAATTTTAAAAACGACATGCTTGATGCAGGTAAAACCCAGTGGTAGTGCTAACGTACACTTTCAATACGTGGCCTACATCGTTCCGCCTGTACTTGGAAACCTCTGTATATGACTCTAAGGACCCGACAATACGCAGGCAGTAGGTTAGAATTATATCCATAACCCACAAGCACGTCAGCAGTACTAGCTGCACGTAATGGCTACCCAGGTATTGATCGAAAGAAGGTCAACAAGCAAGCTCATCTAAACCCTTCAAAGTCTATCAGTGATAATGACCGTACAGTCCGGTCTCTTCCTCTAAGAGTGTCACATACCGGGTCTGGGAGGTGGAAAACGTCAGACTCACAATAACCCGATAAGTCATGTCGATCATGAACTCATAAGCATGCAAGAAACTACTTATAACACTTATCAGTAAATCTCAACTACCTAGGCCAAGAATTTATAGTTATAGTCGATCTAGAACAGCACTACCTCGACTCCTTATACGGGAGAGACGAAATCCCTTCGATCGCTCACTGCCTCCATGTGCTTCAGGATTGTACCCAACTAAAATCTGTTTGCACGACTCTTTAAAGCTATGGTAGGGTAGTAATCAAAGTACAATAGGAATACACACAAGACACTGTTAGTGTATATGCCCTAGAGGCCATTACTGTATCATACTAGTTTGTATATTACTTGATGGAAGCTTGGGATATTCACAGTTGTATATACAATCTTGCTCGAAATGGTAGTATGCTACTTGGTTTGTCTCTGCTTCAATATGTGCATGTGTTTCTTTTAGCATATTGCTGATATACATATTAGTAGAGCCCTTAGGATCTTTGCTTGATTACCAGCGTTGTGATGGAGCTCACACTCGTAGGAGCTGGGTGATCTTTAAGCACATCCTTATACAGGTCCCTAGTCGTTGGACTATCGAGACAGGGCATCGATACTCCGGAGCAGACTAGCGTATGCGCTTCTCATCCCAGTGTGGGAGACGGTCTGTCCCACAGCCGTCAGTACATCGTACTTGAGATAGTATGCGGGTGCTCGTTAGGTTACGAGTACACTGGACAGGACTCGTCGGGAACTGTTGGTTGGTATTATACCTATCGTCAGTTATCAGTTCCCAGGTGACATGAGTACAGCTTAGTCCGCTGACTTGACACTGTCACTTCGCCTCGAGTGTGTTCCCACTGCACTTTGATTGCTACCCTACCACGGCTCAAAGGAGTCGTGCAAACAGGTAGTTTTTGGGTGCAGTCCCGAAGCACTTGGAGGCAGTGACGGTTAGACAGGATTCGTCTTTCCCGGTATTGGGGGTTGACATCGCGCCGTGTGCAGGAGAGCCATTACACGAGTAGTCCCTGGCCAGGGCAAGCGAGATATACTGGTAGGTTTCCAGTGTTATCTCAGGGTGTTCTGGGCTACACTCCGACACGACTTGTACCGCTATTAGGGGACTGACGTTCACCGCCCCCTAGGCCCGCCATGCGATGTATCAGACGAACAGACCGGACTGTACGGAGATTGTCACATACAGGCTCAGTAGGAGTTCGGATGGGGTTCACCTCGTCAGTCTTCTTATCGACATCTACCTGGAGACCATTACGTACAGCTAGTGCCGCTTGCGGTCTGTGGTTAAACCCACTGCCAGCGTAGTGTCGAGTCTTTAGAGTCCCACAAAGAGAGCTATTCGCCTTTATGCAAAATGAGTAGAGGTCGCATGGTTTTGCGACAGGGTTCGTTCACATTCGCGCACTTATGCACGTTTGCTGTCCGGACAGTTTATACTAGCGGGCTTTGGTTTAAGCCGGATCCTAGTATATGATTTGGGATTGGTTTTTCTCATTGTATTCGTGTTCCTCGGATCACGAATGCGGGTGCGTATGCATGGTTGCTTGAGCTTGAGGGAGAGGACCTTGATTATGGTTAATGACTATTGTCATTTTATTAACCCTAATGCTTATGTGTGTATTATTGTTAATTGATATTAGTTTAATAATTGTGCATGGTTATGGTTGTTGACCATTTGACCCACCTTGACTTGTTGACCTTGTTGACACTTTGACCATCATCATTTCATTTGGAAGATGCTCTTTGATCCTTGCAATTTGCATTAAAAATGAAATGATAATGGTCATGTCTTGATTTAGCCATGACAATTATCTCACTAATTATCTAATTACAATAATTCACATATATGAGAGAATGCTTCATATTATTCTCTCATTCTATCATATCCTTTCTCTCTCTTGTTCTTCCTCTCCCTCAAGCTCTCTCCCTCTCATGTGTTGAGAAACACTTGAGCTTGAGAAAAACCCTCTCTTGATCATCTTTACTCTCATCTAGGGTTCAAGGACTAGCACTTCTTGCACCCTAGTTACTTCTAGCTTAGAGTTGAAGCCAAAGGTTGAGGCTTTCGGGTGGATCTTTCTTCGACGTGAGAAGACGACCAAGGTGACCTCCTTCCACCACTCCAAGGAGCAAGGAGAGAAGGACTTAAAGCCCAAGGTATAACCTTTCTAGCACTTAGCTAGTTACTAGTTAGCTTTAGCAAGTTTTTATTTAGCAAAGATCCTTCTAGCTCTAGTCCATGTTGCCTAAGCTCATAAAAATCCGATTTTTATTCCGTTTTCCGCCTCCCCGCAAGCACCGGGATGGGCAACGTGGACTTACAGTGGTATCAGAGCCTAACTAAACATAAACTAGCTAGGTAGTGAAGTGTGTCGAAGTTCGAAACGGAAAAATCGAAAAACCAAAATATCAAAACCCTAGTTTTCTGTTAAAATTTTATCTGGTCAAAACAAAATTTGTTATACTCCAAAAATCATCTCATGGTTTTGTAAAGATAGCCACCAAAAACGATCAGGTGAATCGACCAACGTGCCGCGGTTCCGCGGCAATAGCAAGCTATTGCCGCGCAACCGCGGCCGTCTTGGCTCTTCACTTGGTCGAGTTTGGTGCAGTGTATCTCTGGCTTGGTTTTAGGATTTTTAAGATGGTTTATATGTGCCCAGATTTTCCAGAATAGAAATTTGTTTTTGGGGGCCTATAAATCCGTATTTTTTCCGAACTTCAATACACTTTGACTAAAAGGTTATATCTGTGATGTTTACATGTATTGAACGTCGGATAATCGCTATATGTCGATTAGTCGGGGTTATACATATCTGTGATCTGTGATTGATACTGGTATGCGTATATGAATGGGTTGGATTGTCGCGGATGAATAGCCGGGGTGGATGTGAGATGAGTGTTGCTTTTTCTTTCATTCATTGTAATATGTAAATTGATGTAATATTATTATTTGTTTGGCCGCACAACCTGGTCGGGGTTGTAGCCATCATTGTATAATTCTTTTTACTGTTTTTGCTCCTAGGATAGACCCATGGAGGGGTGCAGAAACTACCGGGTATCTCGAAGTGCCGAGTGGCCTACTCGCGGTGGTGAGAGAGGTTGCTTCGCTTCGGGTACTTGGCGGGTAGTTTGCCGCACCCGTAGGGGTCTTGGGTGGGGTATTGGCTATTCACCGCGACCGTGTAATCCGCTTTTCGTTGCAGGCTCGAACGGATTGCGGATTCCTAGTATATCCAATGTATTCATCTGTGATCTGTAATGTCTATCATTGCTATATATTTATATATGATAACTATTTAGGCGTTGCTTATGTTTTACAGCCGCGCTAGCCCAGCCCCCGCTCTGTCGTTAGTTAAGTAACCTAACGGGTGATGACGGGGCCCCGTGGCGAATGCGAATGGCATAAGCGTACGTCATATTCTGGTTGTTTTCTACAATGGTAGGATTAAATGATGGGACGCATTAAAAGAACTAATGCAAGAAAATAAACCAAGTAAAAGTCGATTGGAACACTTTGAAAACCACTCGGTTCTTTTCAAAACTAAACTTTTAAACGCGGAGCTTGAACTACTCCTTTTAAAAGCTATCTCGTTCCATCGATTAGATCAAGTTCACTACGTTCACGGTTTCTCCAAAACCATTCGTAGCCCTCCGTCATTCTACATGAATGGTCAAAAAGTATTCAAGCTATGTATTTTGGCCAAAGTCAAGGCATAGTGATTGGTAGCTATTGGGTATTCATGTGCAGCATAGATAGATGCGTTGGTTTGGGACAGTCGTGCTGCCATTTTGGCCAAAGTCAAGGGTAGGTACGGGTGGGTCCAAATTAACCAGGAGAATGACGGGTAGAACTTGACATGTGACTTATGATATTTTGGCCAAAGTCAAGGTCATAAGAGCATGGGGCAAAAATCCACATCGGGAGTTTCATAAGTACTGAAACTTGCTAGCGTTGCATACCATTTGGAGTGTGATGATTCTGGTAGGATTCCTTCGGTTTTATCACGCGATGATATTTGGATCCCGATCCTACTGTGAGTATATGCTACTCCTCGGGAAAACTCTCACTTAACGATCAATGCTATAAACTTAGTAGGTGTCTAGAAAGGTGTTAGCGGGGCTACGCCCACAGGGAAAAGAGGTTACTTAATTAAGGAACTTCGCGAAAGCGTTGGAAAACCTCCCTCGAAGTACCGACACTGGCCTGGCTGAACGGTTAAGCAAGTATTGTACGGTGAGATTGATCCTGACTAATCCTTTCTTTACGGTTTGAGAAGGGATTCGAGAGACAGTGGGAGCCATCCAGTTTAGACAAACTAAAAACCACTCTAAACTTGCAAGAGCATCATGCTAAAGTGTTTCTTTTCTCTCTCCTAATTGCAGCGACCATTCAACATGACCGGACTTAAGTTATTACTAGATAAAAACATATTGACAGGGCCAAACTACAAAGATTGGCTCAGGAATGTCAAGATGGCAATCATTTACGACAAGTTGGGGTATGTCCTTACCACCAAAGCTCCCCCTGTCCCAGGTCCCAAAACCAGTGTCGTAGATAGGGAAATCTACAAGACCTAGGAAATAGATTGCGCGAAGGCCAGATGCCTCGTACTTGCCTCGATGGACAACGAACATCAGAGGAGGCACGAGAATATGGACCTTGAGTCCATATTTCTTCATACAAAAGAACTGTATGGAGAGCAGTCTCGTATCGTAAGATACGAAGTGTCGAAGAAGTTGTTTTCGGCAAAATTGGCCGTCGGATCATCGGTAGCGGAACACGTGCTTAAGATGATTGGCTACATTGAGGAGCTCGCGGACCTTGGGACCACGTTGGAGAATGAACTCTATACTGATTTAATTCTCCAGTCCCTTCCTTCCACTTACGCCCAGTTTATTCTTAACTTCAACATGCAAGGAAAGGAGGTTGAACTTTCCGAGCTTCTGAACATGTTGAGGAGTGCTGAGGGCACCCTACAGAAGGGTAGGGAGACATCCACTTTGTTTGTAGGAGGTTCTTCCTCTTCTAGGTCCAGGGCGAAAGCCAAGGGCAAGAAGAAGAAAGCCCCCGCCAAACCAAGAGGCGGTTTCGGTAAAGTGGATACGAAGGGAAAAGGAAAAGCAACAAAGGTAGCGGGAAAGCTGGTGGGGAAGGAAGAATGCTTCTATTGTCACAGAAGTGGTCACTGGAAACAGGATTGCAAGGCTTGGAAAGCCAGAACACAGGATTTGAAACGAGTTGCAGCTTCAGCTTCAGGTGTGTATGTTATTGAAAACTGTCTATCAATAAACTCTACGTCCTGGGTATTGGATACCGGATCAGGATCTCATATCTGTAATTCTTTGCAGGCGTTGAGAAAGCGTAGAGTTTTGAAGGCAGGTGACATGACCCTCAGAGTTGCAAACGGTGCTAGCATGGATGCTGAAGCCGTGGGGGACTATCACCTGGGATTGTCGGATGGATATTTTTTGGTTTTGCGTAGTTGTTATTATGTACCAAATGCAACCTGTAATATCATTTCTGTATCTTTATTATCTAAAGATGGTTATGAATTTGCATTTGTAAGTAATGTAGTGAACATTCACGTTAATCAAGTTATGATTGGGTCAGGTACATTGAACAACGGTATATACGTATTAAACCAGCCACAGATTTTCAATGTCCAGAATACACACAAAAGAAAGTCTCCAGAAATTAATAAAACTTTCTTATGGCATTGTAGACTGGGTCACATCAATGAGAGAAGGTTGACTAAGTTACATGCAGAAGGATATTTGGATTCGTTCGAATATCAATCGTATGCAACTTGTCAATCCTGTCTCAAAGGAAAGATGACAAAGACTCCGTTCACTGGACACGGAGTAAGAGCGAGCGAGCTCTTGGGGCTCGTACACAGCGACGTGTGCGGTCCAATGTCTACACATGCACGAAGCGGTTATTCTTACTTCATTACTTTTACGGATGACTTTTCAAGGTACGGTTATGTCTTCTTAATGAAACATAAATCCGAGGCTTTTGAAAAATTCCAGGAATATAAGAATGAAGTAGAAAAACAAACAGGCAAAAGTATCAAGGCACTGAGATCTGATCGAGGTGGTGAATACTTGAGTGCCGAGTTCCTGGGTTACTTAAAAGAGAATGGAATTCTCTCTCAGCTTACTCCTCCATACACTCCGCAACATAACGGTGTATCGGAGAGACGGAACCGAACCCTATTGGATATGGTACGGTCCATGATGAGTAATGCTGAGTTGCCGCGATCGTTCTGGGGATATGCGCTAGAATCAGCTGCATACCTTTTGAACTGAGTTCCAACTAAGACTGTGCCTACTACACCATATCAGATGTGGTGTGGGAAGAGACCCTATCTTAATCACATTAAGACATGGGGATGTCCAGCTTTTGTAAAAAAGCAGCATGCGGACAAGCTCGAGGCACGCTCAGTACAGTGCAAGTTTGTGGGATATCCAAAGAGCTCCAAGGGATATTACTTCTATTGCGAAGAGGAACAAAAAGTCCTTGTTTCTCTCTATGCCCACTTTCTAGAATACCAGTTCATAGAAAAAGAATTAAGTGGGAGCGCAATAGAACTGGAAGAAATTCCAGAACCACGAGCTATTACTGAAAGCTTGGTTGAACCAGAGGGTTCGAAAGATCAGGACATTCCCACGCCACTCCGCAGGAGTAGTAGGCAGTCTCATCTGCCCGAGAGATACTACGGTTTTCTCATTGACGGGGATAGAAAGGATTGCATCATAGACTTTGATGAGCCTACTAGCTTCCAGCAAGCCATTCAGAGCGTCGACTCGGTAAAATGGCTGGATGCAATGCGGACCGAAATGGAGTCCATGTACACCAACAAAGTATGGACGTTGGACATTGCTCCAGATGGGGTAAAACCCGTAGGATGCAAGTGGATCTTCAAAAGGAAGATTGGTGTAGATGGACAGGTTGAGACCTATAAAGCTAGACTGGTAGCAAAGGGTTTTCGTCAGCGACCTGGTTTGGACTATGATGAAACCTTTTCTCCAGTAGCTATGCTGAAAGCCATTCGGATCCTTCTTGCCTTTGCTGCCTTCCATGATTATGAGATTTGGCAGATGGACGTAAAGACAGCTTTTCTAAATGGACATTTAGAGGAGTGTGTCTATATGGATCAGCCAGAGGGTTTCATTCAGAGTGCGAGCAGCGGAAAGGTGTGCAAGTTGCTTAAGTCAATTTATGGACTAAAGCAGGCATCGCGGAGTTGGAACATCTGTTTTGATGAGACGGTCAAGGAATTTGGCTTTATCAAAAATCCAGATGAACCATGCATCTATTGTAGATTTGTAGCGAGAACTGTAGTATTCCTCGTTTTATACGTGGATGACATTCTCTTAATAGGAAATGACATTCCTATGCTACAATCTGTCAAGGGGTTCATGTCACACAGGTTCTCCATGAAAGACCTGGGTGATGCCTCATACATTCTGGGTATCCGGATCTACCGTGACAGATCCAAGAGGATATTAGGACTTTCGCAGTCCAGGTACATCGACACCATACTGAAGAGATTCAGTATGGAAGATTCCAAGCGCGGTAATCTATCGGCTTGTCACGGGATCACTCTCTCCAAAGAGATGTCTCCCAAGACTGATTTGGAGAGGGATCGCATGTCTATTATACCCTACGCTTCTGCGGTAGGCTCTATAATGTATGCGATGTTGTGTACCAGACCGGATGTGGCTTATGCACTGAGTGTGGTAAGCAGGTATCAGTCAAACCCTGGGGAGAAACATTGGATAGCAGTAAAGAACATTCTCAAGTACCTGAGAAGGACTAAAGAGATGTTCTTGGTGTATGGCGGAAAAGACCTGCAGATTGAGGCCTTTGCTGACTCCAGCTTCCAGAGTGACAAGGATGATTCCAAGTCCATGTCGGGTTTTGTCTTTACCCTCAATGGAGGGGCGGTGTGTTGGAAGAGCTCCAAACAGAAAACCATTGCTGACTCGACTATGGAAGCGGAATACATCGCTGCATCTGATGCCGCAAAAGAAGCTGTCTGGATGAGGAAGTTCTTGAGAGAACTTCAGGTGGTTCCGTCCATTGTTGACCCAATACCTCTGTATTGCGACAACAACGGGGCTATAGGTTTAGCGAAGGAACCCAGGTCCCATCAGAAATCCAGACACATCTTAAGGTGGTATCACCTGATCAGGGAGATCGTAGATCGCCAGGAGATCGAGGTCCGGAGAGTTGCATCAGAGGATAACACTGCAGATCCATTCACCAAGGCCTTGCCCCAGACTCAGTTCGAGCGGCTGATCGAGATGATAGGTCTTCGATACGCCAGTACATGGCCTTAGTGCAAGTGGGAGATTGTTAGTGTATATGCCCTAGAGGCCATTACTGTATCATACTAGTTTGTATATTACTTGATGGAAGCTTGGGATATTCACAGTTGTATATACAATCTTGCTCGAAATGGTAGTATGCTACTTGGTTTGTCTCTGCTTCAATATGTGCATGTGTTTCTTTTAGCATATTGCTGATATACATATTAGTAGAGCCCTTAGGATCTTTGCTTGATTACCAGCGTTGTGATGGCGCTCACACTCGTGGGAGCTGGGTGATCTTTAAGCACATCCTTATACAGGTCCCTAGTCGTTGGACTATCGAGACAGGGCATCGATACTCCGGAGTAGACTAGCGTATGCGCTTCTCATCCCAGTGTGGGAGACGGTCTGTCCCACAGCCGTCAGTACGTCGTACTTGTGATAGTATGCGGGTGATCGTTAGGTTACGAGTACACTGGACAGGACTCGTCGGGAACTGTTGGTTGGTATTATACCTATCGTCAGTTATCAGTTCCCAGGTGACATGAGTACAGTTTAGTCCGCTGACTTGACACTGTCACTTCGCCTCGAGTGTGTTCCCACTGCACTTTGATTGCTACCCTACCACGGCTCAAAGGAGTCGTGCAAACAGGTAGTTTTTGGGTGCAGTCCCGAAGCACTTGGAGGCAGTGACGGTTAGACAGGATTCGTCTCTCCCGGTATTGGGGGTTGACATCGCGCTGTGTGCAGGAGAGCCATTACATGAGTAGTCCCTGGCCAGGGCAAGTGAGATATACTGGTAGGTTTCCAGTGTTATCTCAGGGCGTTCTGGGCTACACTCCGACACGACTTGTACCGCTATTAGGGGACTGACGTTCACCGCCCCTAGGCCCGCCATGCGATGTATCAGACGAACAGACCGGACTGTACGGAGATTGTCACATACAGGCTCAGTAGGAGTTCGGATGGGGTTCACCTCGTCAGTCTTCTTATCGACATCTACCTGGGGACCGTTACGTACAGCTAGTGCCGCTTGCGGTCTGTGGTTAAACCCACTGCCAGCGTAGTGTCGAGTCTTTAGAGTCCCACACAGAGAGCTATTCGCCTTTAGGCAAAATGAGTAGAGGTCGCATGGTTTTGCGACAGGATTCGTTCACATTCGCGCACTTGTGCACGTTTGCTGTCCGGACAGTTTATACTAGCGGGCTTTGGTTTAAGCCGGATCCTAGTATATGATTTGGGATTGGTTTTTCTCATTGTATTCGTGTTCCTCGGATCACGAATGCGGGTGCGTATGCACGGTTGCTTGAGCTTGAGGGAGAGGACCTTGATTAGGGTTAATGACTATTGTCATTTTATTAACCCTAATGCTTATGTGTGTATTATTGTTAATTGATATTAGTTCAATAATTGTGCATGGTTATGGTTGTTGACCATTTGACCCACCTTGACTTGTTGACCTTGTTGACACTTTGACCATCATCATTTCATTTGGAAGATGCTCTTTGATCCTTGCAATTTTCATTAAAAATGAAATGATAATGGTCATGTCTTGATTTAGCCATGACAATTATCTCACTAATTATCTAATTACAATAATTCACATATATGAGAGAATGCTTCATATTATTCTCTCATTCTATCATATCCTTTCTCTCTCTTGTTCTTCCTCTCCCTCAAGCTCTCTCCCTCTCATGTGTTGAGAAACACTTGAGCTTGAGAAAAACCCTCTCTTGATCATCTTTACTCTCATCTAGGATTTAAGGACTAGCACTTCTTGCACCCTAGTTACTTCTATCTTGGAGTTGAAGCCAAAGGTTGAGGCTTTCGGATAGATCTTTCTTCGACGTGAGAAGACGACCAAGGTGACCTCCTTCCACCACTCCAAGGAGCAAGGAGAGAAGGACTTAAAGCCCAAGGTATAACCTTTCTAGCACTTAGCTAGTTACTAGTTAGCTTTAGCAAGTTTTTGTTTAGCAAAGATTCTTCTATCTCTAGTCCATGATGCCTATGCTCATAAAAATCCGATTTTTATTCCGTTTTCTGCCTCCCCGCAAGCACCGGGATGGGCAACGTGGACTTACAGACACTATGACGATCTTAGGTTTATAGACTACCATATACTCATGTCACATGATAACTGCTATCTAACGATAGGCACAATATCATCTAGGAGTTCTCGGGTGAGTCCATCCAGTGAAACTCATCCATCTAATGAGCACCTGTATAATCTTTGGTGTCAAACACCAATGGCTATAAGATCAACCATCGCCCCGTTCGGGGTCAAGAAACGTATACACTAGTCTACTCTGGAGTATCGATGGTCAGTCTCGATCTCTCTCGACTTGGGACTTTTAAAGATGTGCTTATAGACTACCCAGGCCCCACTAGTATGATCCCTATCATAATCCTGGTAGTCAAGCAAAGATCATATGGGCTTTATCATTTTGTATTAGTGATACGTGATAACGAGTATTACGTATTTACATGAATGATAAAGACAAACCAGATAGCATACTATCATCTCGAGTAAGATTGTTCTCTCGTATAGGTTCTCTTTCAATTACAATAATTGTCTTGAGGGCCCCTATATCCAACAATCTCCTACTTGCACTTAAGGCCAATTATTGCGGTATCGCATACCCAACTTCTTTATTAACAGTTTTACAAACTGTATTTAAGAAACATCCTCAGTAAGTGGATCCGCTACAATGAATCTATCTTTATCTCTCTATATCTAAACTTCGTGAAGATCAACTATCTCCCTAACAGAGCGATACCTGCCTTAGAATTTTCCTGGATAAACGATGGGACAAATTTCATAAATGAACAATTTTATCCAGCAACTTCTTAGGCTGTATCCACAGCTGATTCATAATTAGCACCCAGTGCCATAACTACCCCAGTTTCCTGCTTGGAACTCTTTCCAATATACTGTTCCCACTTAAGAGTGTAAACTTATAACTCGTGATAGACACACTTTCTTTCTTGTCATGTTGGAAGCTGGAATCGGTAACCGCCTCATGATGGAGGCTGCCATTACCTTACACCAAGAACATCTACATATGTTCTTCACTGGTTTTCTTTGTTTCTCTTGGATCGCACTAATATCTGCTTACTGCATCAAGTGCAAAAGCAACATCTGGTTTGATACATGATATCTCTGTAGAGAGAGTGACTGTACCACATACGGGTACACTACCGAGTTATGAGTCGTTCATTCTAAACCGCTTTAGAATGGTTTCATCTTACCTGAATTGGGACAATCCTAAAAGCTCATACTAGATCTATCTCTATAGACCTATTTACCAGAATTAGTTGATATGTTATCCAAATCCTTTATAGAGAAACATTTGTGACAACCATAGTTTAACTGAACTGAAGTATAGGAATTTCACTTCATATCAGGAGTTTGTTATCCACATACAATATGAGGAACATGACAGTACGCCATACACCCTTCTTACAAATGTCAGGTTCATCTATCATTTTGATTAATTCAAACACTTAGACCGTGACATCAAAAATGATTATCTATCTCCGCGATACCTGCTTTAGTCTATAAATAGACGTAAGCTGCTAGCACACCTTCCACTACACCCACTGATTTCGATAACCCTCTTGCAGAGTCATATACACGTACGCTTCTAAATCCTTATTTAGAAAGACGTTATATTTGTAAGGAGGTCGTGCTCGCTGGACGGGTTTTAAAAAACATTTGCGGAAGTGGAAAAACGACAAATTCCAAGCGAACAAAACCTCTATAACTTAGAATCAACCATAGACTAAAACTTGTGAACAAAAGAGAGCTAGAGTTAAGAATATACAACCTTTGAAACGTCTTCATTTTCTCCAACGGTTGATCTCCGTACTTTGGCTGATCTCCTGACTTTGTCTAAGCTCCGCGGCACTCCGGATCTCGCTTGGTTCCCGATCGGCTCCGTCGAAGATGATCCATGCGAAGGCCACCGGCTCTAGCTTCTACTTCAGTCAAATTGAAGTAACTCGCTCACTCAATTTGCTACATGAAATGAGAAAGAGATGTAGTATGAAAATTGAACTCTCTTGATCTCTTTATCTTCTCTACTCTTTTTCTTTTTCTTCTTCTTACAAGTATAGATGAGAGAGGAAAAATCATGAAGAATGAACACTTTTTTTGTGAGAATGAGAGTACTCTTTCTCATATCATAAATGCCACCTCACTTGTCCATGTGTTAAGAATAAGTGAGTGTGTGACATGTTAGCCTCCACCTCTTAATTATGTCATGCAAAAATTAAGAAAAGAAAAGAAGATTAAATATATATGAAAAAATATTACACATATAATTAACTATGACATGTAGCAAAAAGAGATTATGAGCATAACACCATAATACTAGTTTATATATGCATCATCATAAGCAAGTAATATCATTAAATCAACACTTGATTTAATGGCCCGGTTCAATCATAAACCAGCTAGTACCGTCCGTCCGATTAATATATTTAGTACCATATACACATATTTAATTGGACCCCAAACGCATCACCATATGTGCACTACATCGTTTCACTAGAATGGGAAAACCCTCTGTGCGTGACTCTAAATACTCGACAATACGCTAGCAGCAGGTCCGGATCATATTCGATTGATCCGAAACACTTTAAGTTCAACCATCTACCGGGTTAACCAATAAGCACGTTAGTGGTACTAGTTGTACATAACGGCTACCCAGGTATTGAACGAAAAGCCGATCGACAAGCAAGCTCAACCGTACCCTGCTAGAGCCTATCAGTGACAATCACCGTACAGTCTGGTTGCTTCGTCTAAGACTGTCGTATACCGGGTCTAGGAGGTGGAAACCTTCAGACTCCCAATAACCCGATAAGTCCTGCTGACGTCAAGCTCATATCCATCCGAGAACTACTGATAACACTTATCAGTAATTCCCGTCTGCCTTGGTCAAGGACTTATGGTCATAGCTAGCTGTGCACAGTGCGACATCAACTCCCTATACCGGGAGAGACGAATTCTCTCGATCGCTCACCGCCTCCATGTGCTTCGGGAATATACCTAACTAAAACCTGTTTGCACGGCTCTTTAAAGTCGTAATAGGATAATAATCTAAGTACAGTGGGAACACACACAAAACACTATGGCGATGTTAGGTCTAGGAACTACCCTGTACTCATGTCACCAGAGAACTGCTATCTGATAATTGGTATAATACCATCTAGGAGTTCTCGGTGAGTCCGTCCAGTGTAACTCATCCAATGAGCACATATATACAATTATCGGTGTCAAACACCAATGGCTATGGGATCAGCCATCACCTCGTATAGGGTTATAAAACGTATACACTAGTCTAAACTGGAGTACCGATGCCCAGTCTCGATACTCCTACGACTAGGGACTTTTAAAGATGTGCTTTATATACTACCCAAGCCCCAGTAGTATAATCTTTACCATAATCCTGGTAGTTAAGTAAAGAACTTATGGGCTTTATCATCATGTGGTAGTGATAGGTTATAGCTAGTAAAATGTATACTTATGAATGATAAATATAAACCATATAGCATACTATCATCTCGAGTAAGACTGTTCTTGGTATAGATCTACATGAATTCAGTAATCGCATTCCTACAATTACGATAACTGCCTTGAGGGCACCTATATCCAACAATCTCCCACTTGCACTCAAGGATAATTATTGTGGTATCGCATACACACATCTCATGTACAACTGCATACCCAACTTCTGTACTAACAGTTTCGCAAACCGTGTTTGAGAAATAGCCTCAGTGAGTGGATCCGCTATGATGATTCTAACTGTGTCTCTCTGAATCTCAATTTTGCAGAGATCAACTATCTCCCAAAATGAGCAATACCTTTTTTAGAACTTTTTTTGGATAGCTGATGGGACCATGTTCATAAATGAACGTATTTATCCACATAATTTCTTAGGATGTATCCATTGTTGAGTCAAAATCAGCATCCAGCGCCTTGATTACCTTAATTTCCCGCTTGGAACTCTTCTAATAAAATGCTCCTCATAAGAGGGTAAACTAATTGACTCGTGATAGATACTGTGTCACCTTTGTCACTACGGAAGTTGGAATTGGTAATCGAATCCCGAAGGACTCTGCCATTACCATACACTAAGAACATCTCATATGTTCTCCACATCTTCCTATATTTCTCCAGGATTGGATTAAAATCTTCTTATTACACTAAGTGAAAAAGCAATATCTGGTCTGGTATATAACATCACATGATTGACTTCACTGCCGTAACATATCGAATGTCATTCTTGCGAGTCCCTCTCTCTATAAGTCCAGAAAGATATCTCTTTAGAAAGGGTGGCCCCATTTCCTATGGGTATATTACCTCACTAGGAGTCCTCCATTCTAAACCACTTTAGAATAGTGTAAACATATCTGAATTGGGACAAAACCAAAACCCATACTAGATCTAAATCTATAGACTTAGTCACAAGAATTAATAATCCTAATCTATATAGGAGAAACAAAAGTGACAACAAACGTTTGACCGAATCGTAAAATAGAAACATAACTTCCTATCAAGAGTATGTCATCCATATCTATATGAGGAACCTGACAATACTCCCTACAGACTTCTTACAAATACCTGGTTCATCTCTAATTTTGATGAAGTCAAACACTTTGACCGCAATATCAAAATAGATGATCCATCTCCGCTATGCTTGCTTTAGTCTGCAAATAGACTTAAGAAACTTGCACACTATCCACTGGTCCCACCGACTAAGAAAATCTTTTGGTAAAGACATATACACATAAACTTCTAAATCCAATTTAGAAAGACGTTATAGTCATCCTAATACCAGATATTATAGTCATGAAAGACAACAGTGGCAAATTTTATCCGTATGGATTTCAGCACGGACACTGAAGTAACAGTATCATCACAATCCACATCGGGTATTTGATGAATACATGTTAACTACAAGTCTAGCCTTATAAGGTTAATACCTTTCCATTTGCACTGATCTCGAAAAATCCGCTTGCTTCTTATGGGTTTTATCATTTTAGGAGTATACAACAAAGTCTATAATTTGTTGTAGTGCATTGAGTCTAACTTGGATTGTTGGATATGTATGACCTAGAGGCCATTATTGTATAGTACTAGTTTGTATAATACATTTTGGAAGCTTGGGATATATATACAGGTCTACGACAGTCTTGCTCGATATAGTAGTATGCTACTTGGTTTGTTTCTATCTTAATATGTGTATATGTTTCTTTTAACATATCGCTAAAACATATTGATGGAGCCCTTAGGATCTTTGCTTGACTACCGGCGTTGTGATGGCGATCACATTAGTGGGGGCTGGGTAGTCTATAAGCACATCCTTATTTTGGTCCCTAGTCATAGGATTATCGAGACAAGGCATCGATACTCCAGATTAGACTGGTGCATACGCTTCTCGTCCCAGCAGGGGAGATGGTCTGTCCCATAGCCATTAGTACGTCGTACTAGAGATAGTATGCAGGTGCTCGTTAGGTTACGAGTACACTGGACAGGACTCGTCGGGAACTGTTGGTTGGTATTATACCTATCGTCAGTTAACAGTTCCCAGGTGACATGAGTACAGCTTAGTCCGTTGACTTGACACTGTCACTTCGCCTCAAGTGTGTTCCCACTGTTCTTAGATTACTACCCTACCACGGCTCTATTGAGTCGTGCAAACAGGTAGTAGTTGGGTGCAGTCCCGAAGCACTTGGAGGCAGTGACGGTTAGAAAGGATTTGTCTCTCCCGGTATTGGGAGTTGATATCGCGCTGTGTCTAGGAGCGCCATTACACATAGTCGTCCCTGGCCAGGGAAAGCGAGATTTGCTGGTAGTGTTACCCGTAGTTTCTCAGGGTGTTCTCGGCTACACTCCTACACGACTTGTACCGCTATTAGGGGACTGACGTTTACCGCCCCCTAGGCCCGCCATGCGATACTCTCAGACGAACAGACCAGACTGTACGGAGATTGTCACGTTCAGGCTCAGTAGGAGTTCGGATGGGTTCACCTCGTCGGTCTTCTTATCGGCATCTACCTGGGGACTGTTACGTACAGCTAGTACAACTTGCGGCCTGTGGTTAAACCCACTGCCAATGTAATGTCGAGCCTTTAGAGTTCCACACAGAGGGTTATTCGCCTTTAGGCAAAACAGAGTAGAGGCGCATGGTTTTACGACGGGGTTCGTTCACATTCGCGCACTTGTGCACGTTTGGTGTCCGGACAGTTATTACTAGCGGGCTTTGGTTTAAACCAGATCCTAGTATTTGTTTTGAGATTGGTTTTGTCTCATTGTATTCGTGTTCCTCGGAACACGGATGATGGTTGTATGCACAGTTGACAGAGGCAGATGATTCTCATTAGGGTTGTTGACCGTTGACTTTTTCCAACCCCTACTGAGAATAAGAAATATGATTAATGATATTAATTAAAGATAATTGTGCCATGGTTAGGTTGACCATTTGACTTATGTTGACTTTTTGACTTTGGTTGAGCGGTTGATTTATGTTGACAATTTGACCATCATCATTTCACATGAAAGATGCTTCTTGATTCTTGCAAAATTCATTTAATGTGAAATGATAATGATCATTCCAAATGAACCATCACAATTTCTTTAATCATTATTATTATTTCATAATTCACTAATATTTGAGCATGGTTGTAGAATTCTACTCTCGTTCTCTCTTGCTCTTTCTCTCTCATGTTCTTGAGCTCTCCCTCTTCCTCTCAAAGCTTTAATCTTTCATGAGTTGAAAATCAAAAGCTCTTGAGATAAAACCACCAAAACTTCTCTCTACTCTTTCTAGGGTTTTTTCTCTAGCAAACCAAGCACTCTAGTTACCTCTTGGATGAGTTGGAGCTCAAGGTAGAGGCCTTCGGGTGGATCTATCTTCGGCAAAGGGAAGACGGCGAGGAGGAGCCGTCTACGCCACTACAAGGAGCAAGCAAGAAGGAGAACCACAACAAGAAGAGAAGGAGTTCAAGATCTAGGTATAACCATTCTACATAGTAGCTAGAACTTGTAGTTTGTGTGTTAGTTTTTGTTTAGCAAAGATCCTTCATGGATGGTCCATGTCACCTTGTGAGAAAATTTTAATTTTTACCTATTCCGCCTCCCCGAAAGAACCGGGGTGGGTAACGTGGACCTAACAGTGGTATCAGAGCCTAGTTAAACAGCAACTAACTGTTAGCAAAGTGTTCAGAACTTCGATCCGGAAAAAAGTCCCGAAAATACACCAAAGACATATACTTTCTGCCGATTTTTAAAACTGCCCTAAAAATATTTCCACATACCTTAAAAATCGGTGCAGGGTTTTTTAGGAACAGGCTGGAAAAATGAGCCCACGACTCGGTCAACGCACCGCGGAAGCGCGGCAAAACCAAGCGTTTCGCCGCGGATCCGCGGCCGAGTTGGCTCGGCCGCGACTTGGGTTTCCTGCAGTTTCTTCATATTGGTGTTTTTGGATTTTTAAGATATTTTGTTTCTGCCCAGATTATCCAGAGAACAATGTTGTGTTTGGGGTAGTTTCAAATTGGTATTTTGATCGAAGTTCTACAAACTTTTTCTAAATGGTTATATATGTAATGTGATATATGCACTGAACGTCGACTAATCGCTATACGTCAATTAGTGGGGGTGTGCATATCTGTGATCTGTAATGTTGTTGGATTGTGTATATGAACTTGTTGGATTGTCGCGGATGAATAGCCGGGGTTTTGTGAGATGGGAGTTTTCTTTATCTTTCATTTGATGTAATATGTAAATTGATGTAATATTATTTTTATGGCCGCACATCCGGGATGAGGTTGTAGCCGCCATTGTATATTATTTCTTTTACTGTTTTTGCTCCTAGCATAGACCCAAGGTGGGGTGCACAAACTACCAGGTACTTTGAAGTGCCGAGTGGCCTACTCACGTTGTTGAGGAAGGTTCCTTCACTTCGGGTACTTGGCGGGTAGTTTGCCGCACCCGTAGGGGTCTAGGGTGAGATTTGGCTATTCATCGCGACCGTGTAATCCGTCTTTCGTTGCAGACTCGAACGAAACGCGGATTCCTAGCATATCCAATATGTTCATCTGTGATCTAGAATGGCTATCATAGCATCTGACGAATGTATATATCTATATATGATATCTAGTAGGCGTTGCTTATATTTTGCATCCGCGCTAGTCCAGCCCCCGCTCTGTTGTTAGTTAAGTAACCTAATGGGTGATGACGAAGCCCCGTGGCGAATGCGGATGGCATAAACGTACGTCATATTTTCGTTGTTTTCTGTAATCGTAGGATTAACTGATGGGACGCATTATATTAATGCAAAGAAAAACAAACCTAAAAGACGTTGTTGGAACGATTTTCAAAAAGCTGTTATTGCAAGGACGTTCTCTTTTGTTATGCATTGAGGCATTCGGTTATGAATGCCCAGCACCTCATTCGACGAGGCAAGGGCCGGGATCCCTTCATCGGGAGTGACCCCTTGGACAAAAGTTTGCGTCAGGGTAATAACTTCACTAAAGTCGATTATTCTTGCTTTGCATCGAAGTATTCGGTTTGGAATATCCTGCACCTCATTCGACGAGAAATGAGCCGAGATCCCTTCACAGGGAGTGACCTCTTTAGCAAGAGTTTTCGCCACTATATTTTTTTAAAAAGGCTATCAGGTTCCTTCAGCGAAATCAAGTTCATTACGTTAACGAGTTTTTTCGCTAAAAACCCAGCCGTAGCCTCCGTCGTTTCAGATAATTAATACTTAGTATTCGTGCTGCGTTTGCTGATTATTCGTCAAGGCATAGTGAACGGTAGGTAAGTAATAATTCTCTGTTGCACTGATAGATGCGATTGGTTAGGACGGTCGCATGATTTTGGTGATTATTCATCAAGGATCATGCGGACGGGTCTAATGCAATCCTGGATAACGACGGGTTGAACTTGACTAGGACCTTTTGATTTGTTGATTATTCATCAAGGACACTTGGGTCCTTGGGGAAAAAATCCACATCGGGAGTTTCTAAAGAAACTGAAACTTGCAGATTTAGCATACCTTCTGGAGTATGGTGACTAGAGTGGATTCCATCTAGGTCATCGCACAATGATAGTTGGATCCCGATCCCACTGATGAGTTGGATTACTCTCGGGAGATTATTTCACTTAACAATCAATCCTATAAACTAAGTAGGTGTCTAGAACGGTGTTAGCGGTGCTACGCCTACAGGGAAAAGAGGTTATTTAATTAAGGAACTTCGCGAAAGCGTTAGAAAACCTCCCTCGAAGTACCAACATTAGCCTGGCTGAAAGGTTAAGCAAGTATTGTGACGTGCAATTAATCCTGACTAATTCTTCTTTTAATGGTTTGAAGAAGAATTTGAGGAAACAGTAGGAGCCATCCTGATTAGATAAATTAATAAACCAATCTAATCTTGCAAGAGCGCATGCTGAGTGTTTCTTTTCTCTCTCTCCAGGTAGCAACCATTTCACGCCCTAATCAAGATAATAAAATTTATCGCTTGACCGATCCGAATTCTTATTCGGGGCTGCGGAACGTCGGTTCGGCTCTAACTTACGACAACAGTCATAAGTATGAGCAAGTGAAAGAGGATTGTATGGATTCCAAGGATACCCAGTTGAAGAAGAAGCATAGTTTTGCATCTACTTCAGGTGTTCTTGTAATTGAGAACTGCTTTACGGTCAGCCCTACCTCCTAGGTACTTGATACCGGATCAGGATCTCATATCTGTAATTTATTGCAGGGACTGAGAAAAAGTAGGAAAGTTGCACCTGGTGATATGTCGCTCAGGGTAGCGAACGGAGCACAAGTTAATGCTGCAGCCATCGGTGAATATCACCTAATGTTGCCAAATGGCAATACTATGATTTTGAACGATTGCTACTATGTACCTTCCATGGTTTGCAACATCATATCAGTTTCTTTACTCAATAAAGATGGATATAACTTTGTTCTTGATAGAAATATCATGAACATTTACCTTCATAAGGTACTGGTTGCAGAAGGTACACTGTGCAATGGTATCTACGTTCTAAATCAGAATACAGTTCTCAATGTACAAAACACACGCAAGAGGAAGAGTTCAGATACGAACGAATCATACTTATGGCATTGTAGACTTGGTCATATCAGAGAGAAAAGACTAAGTAAGTTGCATAAAGATGGACTCTTGGATACGTTCGAGTTTTCATCTTATGAAACTTGTCAGTCTTGTCTCAAAGGAAAGATGACCAAATCTCCGTTCACCGGACATGGAGAAAGAGCAACAGAGCTCTTGGGACTCATACACAGTGATGTATGTGGTCCAAACATGCAAGGGGTGGTTTCTCGTACTTCATCACATTCACTGACGATCTCTCTAGGTTCGGATATGTATATCTGATGAAACACAAATCTGAAGCTTTTGAGAAATTCAGAGAATTCAGAAATGAAGTGGAGAACCAGATAAGCAAAAGTATCAAGATCCTCCGTTCTGATAGAGGAGGGGAGTACTTAAGCACGAAATTCCTAGATTACTTAAAAGAGAATGGTATTCTCTCTCAGCTTACTCTCTCTTATACACCATAGCACAATGGTGTATCAGAGCGGAGGAATCGTACCCAATTGGATATGGTTCGCTCCATGATGAGTAGTGCCGAGTTGCCTCTTTCATTCTGGGGACATGCGCTTCAAACAGCGGCATACCTTTTGAATCAAGTTCCGTCCAAATATGTGCCTAAAACTCCGTATGAAATATGGAGTAGTAAGAAACCATGTCTTAAATTTATTAAGATATGGGGTTGTCCGGCCTATGTGAAAACGCAGAAACCGGACAAGCTAGAGGCACAGTCAGTTATATGTAAATTTGTGGGATATCCTAAAGATTCACTAGGATATCTGTTCTACCACACTGAGAAACAGAAGGTGTTTGTATCTCACCATGCTACCTTTTTAGAAAGGTAGTTTCTTGCAAAAGAAACTAGTGGATTTCGGTAGAACTGGGAGAAATCCATGAACCACAAAATGTAACTGAAAATTTGGAAGAACCACTGGATTCAATAACCCCAGACGAACCTCAGCCACTCCACAGATCTGGTAGGATTTCTCATCCGTCCGAGAGATACTACGGTTTTCTCATAGACAGGGATCGAGAGGATTGCATCTTGGAAGAAGATGATCCTACCAGTTTCAGGCAGGCCATTATCAGTAGGGACTCTGATAAGTAGCTAGATGCTATGCAATCTGAAATGGAGTCCAGGTACACCAATAAAGTGTGGACCTTGGATATTGCTCCACCTGGGGTAAAACCCGTTGGATGCAAATGGATCTACAAAAGGAAACTTGGTGTAGATGGGCAGGTGGAAACCTATAAGGCTAGACTTGTTGCAAAAGGTTTTCGTCAAAGACCTGGTGTGGACTATGACAAAACTTTTTCTCTAGTGGCTATGCTCAATCCATTCGGATCCTACTTGCCATTGCTGCCTTCCATGACTATGAAATCTGGCAGATGGACGTAAAAACGACTTTTCTAAACGGCTGTTTGGAAGAGTACGTTTACATGGATCACCCAGAAGGTTTCGTAGACAGTGGGAGCAGCGGGAAGGTATGCAAGTTGCTTAAGTCCATTTATGGATTAAAGCAGGCATCGCTGAGCTGGAACATCTGTTTTGATGAGGCAATCAAGGAATTTGATTTCATCAAGAACGAAGATGAACCTTGTGTCTATAAGAAGATTGTAGGATGAACTATCGTGTTCCTAGTCTTGTATGTGGACGATATTCTTTTGATAGGAAATGACATTCCTATGCTACAATCGGTTAAGCTATTCTTGTCACAACGGTTCTCCATGAAGGACCTGGGTGATGCCTCGTACATTCTGGGGATCAAGATCTACAAAGATAGATCCAAGAGACTACTGGGACTTTCGCAGTCCAGGTACATAGAGACTGTACTAAATAGATTTAGTATGGAAGATTCCAAGCACGGTAATATACCCGCATTGCACGGAATCACCCTCTCCAAGAAGATGTCTCCTAAGACTGATGAGGAGAGGGTTCGCATGAGCACTATACCCTACGCTTCGGCGGTAGGATCTATAATGTATGCGATACTATGTACAGGACCAGATGTAGCTTACGCGCTGAGCGTGGTGAGCCGGTATCAGTCAGACCCAGGTGAGAACTACTGGACGGCAGTGAAGAACATTCTCAAGTACCTGAGAAGGACTAAGGAGATGTTCCTGGTTTATGGTAATGGAGACCTCAGGGTCGAGTCCTTTACCGATTTAAGCTTCCAGAGTGACAAAGATGACAGCAAGTATGTCTCGGGTTTTGTGTTTACCCTCAACGGAGGGGCGGTGTGTTGGAGGAGTTCCAAACAGGATACCGTCGCAGACTCGACGATGGAGGCTGAATACAGTGCTGCAAGCGATGCCGCAAAAGAGGCGGTCTGGATGAAGAAGTTCATTACTGAACTTCAGGTGGTTCCGTCCATTGTTGACCCAATACCTTTGTATTGTGATAACAATGGGGCTATAGCTTTAGCGAAGGAACCAAGATCCTGTTAGAAATCCAGACACATTTTAAGGCGGTATCACCTGATCAGGGAGATCATTGATCGCCAGGAGATCGAGGTACGGAGAGTGGACACAAAAGACAACACGGCGGATCCATTCACAAAGGCCCTCCCTCAAACACAGTTCGAGCGACTTTTTGAGCTATTGGGTATGCGGTACGCCAGCAGCTGGCCTTAGAGCTGACGTTGGGTATGCGGTACACCTATTACTGGCCTTTAGGGCAAGTGGGAGATTGTTGGATATGTATGTCCTAGAGACCATTATTGTATAGTACTAGTTTGTATAATACATTTTGGAAGCTTAGGATATATATACGGGTTTACGACAGTCTTGCTCGATATAGTAGTATGCTACTTGGTTTGTTTCTATCTTAATATGTGTATATGTTTTTTTTAACATATCGCTAAAACATATTGATGGGGCCCTTAGGATCTTTGCTTGACTACCGGCGTTGTGATGGCGATAACAGTAGTGGGGGCTGGGTAGTCTATAAGCACATCCTTATTTTGGTCCCTAGTCATAGGATTATCGAGACAAGGCATCGATACTCCAGAGTAGACTGGTGCATACGCTTCTCGTCCCGGCAGGGGAGATGGTCTGTCCCACAGCCATCAGTACGTTGTACTTGAGATAGTATGCAGGTGCTCGTTAGGTTACGAGTACACTGGACAGGACCCATCGAGAACTGTTGGTTGGTATTATACCTATCGTCAGTTAACAGTTCCCAGGTGACATAAGTACAGCTTAGTCCGTTGACTTGACATTGTCACTTCGCCTCAGGTGTGTTTCCACTGTTCTTAGATTACTACCCTACCACGGCTCTATTAAGTCATGCAAACAGGTAGTAGTTGGGTGCAGTCCCGAAGCACTTGGAGGCAGTGGCGGTTAGACAGGATTCGTATCTCCTGGTATTGGGAGTTGATATCGCGTTGTGTCTAGAAGAGCCATTACACATAGTCGTCCCTAGCCAGGGCAAGCGAGATTTGCTGGTAGTGTTACCAGTAGTTTCTCAGGGTGTTCTGGGCTACACTCCGACACGACTTGTATCGTAATTAGGGGACTAACGTTTACCGCCCCCTAGGCCCACCATGCGATACTCCCAGACGAACAGACCAGACTGTACGGAGATTGTCACGTTCCGGCTCAGTAGGAGTTCGGATGGGTTCACCTCATCAGTCTTCATATCGGCATCTACCTGGGGACCGTTACTTACAGCTAGTACTGCTTGCGGCCTGTAGTTAAACCCACTGCCAGCGTAGTGTCGAGCTTTTAGAGTCCCACACAGAGGGTTATTCGCCTTTGGGCAAAACAGAGTAGAGGTCGCATGGTTTTGCGACGGGGTTCGTTCACATTCGCACACTTGTGCATGTTTGGTGTCCGGGCAGTTATTACTAGCGGGCTTTGGTTTAAGACAGATCCTAGTATTTGTTTTGGGATTGGTTTTGTCTCATTGTATTCGTGTTCCTCGGAACACGGATGCGGGTGTGTATGCACAGTTGCCAGAGACAGAGGATTCTCATTAGGGTTGTTGACCGTTAACTTTTTCCAAACACTAATGAGAATGAGAAATATGATTAATGATATTAATTAAAGATAATTGTGCCATGGTTAGGTTGACCATTTGACTTATGTTGACTTTTTGACTTTGGTTGACCGGTTGACTTATGTTGACAATTTGACCATCATCATTTCACATGAAAGATGCTTCTTGATTCTTGCAAAATTCATTTAATGTGAAATGATAATGGTCATTCCAAATGAACCATCAAAATTTCTTTAATCATTATTATTATTTCATAATTCACTAATATTTGACCATGGATGTAGAATTCTACTCTCATTCTCTCTTGCTCTTTCTCTCTTATGTTCTTGAGCTCTCCCTCTTCCTTTCAAAGCTTTAATCTTTCATGTGTTGAAAATAAAAAGCTCTTGAGACAAAGCCATCAAAACTTCTTTCTACTCTTTCTAGGGTTCTTTGTTTAGCAAACCAAGCACTCTAGTTACCTCTTGGATGAGGTAGGAGCTCAAGGTAGAGGCCCTCGGGTGGATCTATCTTCGGCAATGGGAAGACGACGAGGAGGAGCCGTCTACGCCACTACAAGGAGCAAGAAAGAAGGAGAACCACAACAAGAAGAGAAGGAGTTCAAGATCTAGGTATAACCATTCTACATAGTAGCTATAACTTGTAGTTAGTGTGTTAGTTTTTGTTTAGCAAAGATCCTTCATGGATGGTCCATGTCACCTTGTGAGAAAAATTTAATTTTTACCTATTCCGCCTCCCTGAAAGAACCGGGGTGGGTAACTTGGACCTAACATGGATAACCTTGGAATCTAGCCATCAGTCGGAAGTCACCACTTCCTATGGCCTGCTAATAACTAGTAGGGTCATCATCATATGATGCAAGCCTTCTAGTCACCGTCTACGAGAAAACCGAAGTATCTCTCGGGTGGCTGAGGTCGCCTACTAAATCTGCGGAGTAGCTATGATCTGTCAGGGTCAATTGGATCATCAGTTCCACCAAACTTTCAGTAACCATTTATGGTTCTGGAACTATTTCCAGTTCTACCATACTCCCAATAATTTCTTTTGCAAAAAATTCCTTTACCAAGGAGGTGGCTAGTCAATGACAAAACACTTTTGAACTTGGAAAAGGTAGAACCTATCACTCGCGAAATATTGGGATAACCCACAGACTGCTCTTGCCGAAATGTGCTTCAAGTTTATCCGGATTATGGTTTTAAACACAAAATGGATAACCCCATATCTTAACTACTTGATGAACACCACTCTATATCACATATAGAAAAGAGGTATTTGTTTAGATGGAACCAGTATCAATTGATATGCATCTATTTTTAATGCATCCCAAAAATTGGAGAAGGTAACTCAGCATTACTCATCATGGAGCTCAATCGCGGATGAGCAATCTGAGAGAGAATCACATTCTCAATATGGAATATCTTGTACCAACCCCACGTCCATATAGACATCGAACATCATACATCAATATGTATAAGTCCCTTGAGTTCACTAACTCAATTCCTATATGCTGTTAATTGAAAAACATTCTTTCGGTTAAAAGAAACCAAAAGTTTGCCGTTTAGGCAAAACCTGATAATTTTCCTCAATCGCAACAATTGCTATGAAAACCGATATTGAGGATAAAATCAACCAATCTCAACTCCTTGCTCCTTCTAAGCATCTGTAATGCCCTACAGTAGTTGGATTTTAATCCAGTATATATACCCAGGAGGTAGAGTTTATTGAGAAACAGTTTTCCAAGATACAGGCACATATAGGAAATCTGAAACATCAAAATGTTTCAGGGTGTTTGTCGAGTATTCATAGTATTGTCTTTTTCATTGCCCATGCTCAAGACAACAGTCGCAATTTCCATTCTTCATACTTCAACCCCTTTTGATGTCTCTCCATCTTACCTTCCTGTATATCGATCTTATACTAGTTGGTTTTCCTCTTTCCATTCCTATGGCACCAGCTTTGGTAATAGAAGAAGACTATCCAATAAACGTAACTGGTATACACTCCTTATATATAAGGAGATCTCGAACTTGAGATATGGTAGAAGAGAGAGACAAACGAACAATTCATCTAATCCAGAACCAGTGGCCATCCTCAGATTGAAACAATTTCATTGAGTTTGTATTTAACCATACAATGGCATTCTAAGCAATATGGATCTCTGTACCGAATACAGAGGGTTCTGTAGTTAACAGAAAGGGAAATAGGATAGGTATGGACATATGCGACTATGTCATGGATTAGGGCAATCCAGACATTCCAAAGCAATGAGTTTGTAAAATGGTTGGTCAATGTGGTTAACGAGTCTTAGTTTAAGGTCCGTCCAAGGTCGCTGCCAGAGAGAGAGAGAAAAGAAACACCCATCGTACACTCTAACCTTGATTAGATTGGTACATTTATCTAATCAGGATGGCTCCTACTGTTCTGTTGAATTCTCCTTCAAACCCTAAAAGGAGAACTAAACGGGATTTCGTATAGAAAATCTCCAGGGAGTAACTATTACTCACAGTAGGAATTGGGACCCAATCTATCATAGCGTGGTAACCTTGACTAAAGATCAACAAATTACCCTACTCCATAGAAGGTATGCAATCTCATTGCAAGTTTCAACACTTGAAACTCCCGATATTATTTTTTCCCTTAGGAATCTATGACCTTGACTAAAGATCAACAAATCAAAGAATCCTAGTGAAATTCAACCCATCATTTCGTGATTTATTTATACCCACCCATACGACCCTTAACTAAAGACGTACAAAGTCATACGAATGTCCTATCTAATCGCATCACATGCAAGCAAAAAGACGTCACTTAGCTACCGTACACTATGCATTGACTAAAGATCAACAAACAAAGCACAAATACTAAGTACTCTACTTCCTAAAATGACAAAAGGCTATGGCAACTTTTGAAGAAAACCATCAACGTAATGAACTTGATCTCATCGTAGGAACCGAGTGGTATTTTGAAAGTTTATAGTCGCGTAAACTTTTGCTTAGGAGTGAACTCCCTGTGAAGGGATCTAGACTCTTTCCTCATCGAAGGAGGTGCAGGATATTCCTAACCGAATATCACAATGCAAAGCAAAAAAATACGGCTACAAAAACAATTTTAGTAACACAAACTTTTGCTCAACAGCGTACTCCATGTGACGGGATCAAGGCTTTGTCCTCATTGAATGAGGTGCAGGACATTCCTAACCGAATGCCACGATGCAAAACAAAAGAATTGACTAAAATTTTCCATTTCAGAAAAAGTTGGTTCCTACAATATATAGGTTTATTTTATCTTGCATTTATCCTATTAACGCAATCCCATTTGTTATATAATCATATTACCTAGCACTTTCCTTCTCACACAAGCATTGCAGAAAACAATATGAAAAGGAAAAATAGAATGCACATATACGCCATCCGCATTTTCCATGGGGCCCAGTCATGTACTGTTAGGTTACGTAACTAACAGTAGTGCGGGGTCAGGGATAGCACGGATGCAAAATGTATATAGCATTTAATTATATATATATATATCATATATCATATATATAAATATACCATCACACGCAAATAATCACATTACAGCATGTGGAAAAACAACATCACAGAGTTGGAATGGTCGGATCACCTAGGAATCCCGCATTTCGTTTGAGCCACAAACGAGTGCAACATTCCCCGATCGCGTGAATAACCTGTGCGTAGGCAAAAGCAGACCCCAATGAGTGTGGCAAGGCATCCGCTAATCCGAGAAATGAGGCGACCCAGCATCATCACCATGATGAGGCCATCCAGCACTTTCTCGAATCCGAAGACTTTTGCACTCCTCCGCGGGTCTATCCTAACCCCTACAAGCAAGGCAAGCAGCCCGCCAGTCTTAAAATCGAGTGACCCGGTCTCAACTCCTTGAGATGACCACCCGCTGCAATCTCGAACCCGGCAGCCAGTGCGCATCTCCCTAGGTTAATCTTAAAATCCATATTAATACAACGGTGACATTGATCGCAACCTGATCGAGCCCCAATAAATAATAATACAAAAATCGGTAGCGATGGTCGCATGTCGACCGCTCGCCCCGAATAAAAAAATATACATTCTGGTTACAACATGAATGAAATGAAATACATCACATTACACTTGACGCACGGGGCTATTCATTTCACGACGATCCGCAACCAATCCAAACAACAAGATATCACAATATCACAAGAAATATCATTACAATTATCAAGCCCGTACCTCTTCTAATTGATCTATAGCAATTAGATGACGTATCGCTACGTTTTGACATATTGCGGAAACCAAACATACACGAACAAGTATGTCATCGCATAAACCGGGTTAAACACTTTAACCGCGTCAATAAGGAACCCACGGCCAATGAATCCTACAACCCGTGAAGCCGATATCGAATTTCCAAAAACTGAAATTCAATATCAGCCCCGACCCCAAAACACCACCATTTTTTGCATGAATCGAAACCCAAGGGACCCAAAAACTGCCGGAGACACCGGGGGGAACTTGGGTATGACCCATGAGGCCCCAGGGGGCATTAGGTGGGGCTCCAACCCATGGCCATGAAATTGTGGCCATGGATTGGCTGCTGGGACGGCAAGCGCGCAGCTGCGTGCTTGCTCTCCTAACGCCACACCCAAGACAATTTCGTGATGGTCTCGAGTACGGGAGCCTATCCAAGCCCCCAGGGACAATCGTAGGGTTGCTCCCGTGCCACCACGGGGCTCTCGATCTGAACTGAGAGCCCCGGGACACGAGTTATATGTAAAAATAGTTACTAGTTTGGGACAATTTTAAAAAACAGTAAACAATTCATTTTGAAAAATGGTTTTAGAAATCAATTAGCCACCGAAAAGAAAGTTAAAAGTCTAAGGACGGCTCTGATACCACTGTAAGGAGGGTCGTGCTCGCTAGATGGGTTTTAAAAAATATTTGCGGAAGCGGAAAAACGACAAATTCCAAGCAAACGAAACCTCCCTAACTTAGACTCAACCATTGACTAAAACTTGTGAACAAAAGAGAGCTAGAGTTAAGAATATACAACCTTTGAAGCATCTTCATTTGCTCCAACGATTGATCTCCGGAATCTGGCTAAGCTCCGCGGCGCTCTGGATCTCTCTTGGTTACCGATTGGCTCCGTCGAAGATGATCTACGCGAAGGCCACCGGCTCTAGCTTCTACTTCAATCAAATTGAAGTGACTCACTCACTCAATTTTCTAGATGGAATGAGAAAGGGATGTAGTATGAAAATTGAACTCTCTTGCTCTCTTTTTATTCTCTACTCTTTTTCTTTTCTTCTTCTTGCTAGTATAGATGAGAGAGGAAAAATCATGAAAGAATGAATACTTTTTTGTGAGAATGAGAGTACCCTTTCTCATATCATAAATGCCACCTCACTTGTCTATGTGTCAAGAATAAAAGAGTGTGTGGCATGCTAGCCTCCACCTCTTAATCATGTTATGCAAAAATTAAGAAAAGAAAAGGAGATTAAATATATATGAAAAAATATTACACATATAATTAACCATGACTTGTAGCAAAAAGAGATTATGAGAATAATACCATAATAATAGTTTATATATGCATCATCATATATAAGTAATATCATTAAATCAACACTTGATTTAATGACCCGGTTCAATCATAAACCAACTAGTACCGTCCGTCCGATTAATACATGTAGTATCACATACACATGTTTAATTGGACTCCGCACGTATCGCCATACGTGCACTACATCATTTCACTAGAATGGAAAAACCCTCTATGTGGGATTCTAATGACCCAACAATACACTGGAAGTAGGTCAGGATCATATCTGATTGATCCAAAACACTTTCAGATCAATTCCCCACCGGGTTAACCTACAAGCACGTTAGCGGTACCAGATGTACATAACGGCTACACAGGTATTGAACGAAAAGCTGGTCGACAAGCAAGTTGGTCCGTACCCTGCTAAAGCCTATCAGTGACATTCACTGTACAGTCCGGTCTCTTCGTCTAAGACTATCGTATACCGGGTCTGGGAGGTAGAAACCGTCAGACTCCCAATAACCCGATAAGTCATGCTGACGTCAAGCTCATGTCCATCAAAGAAACTACCTATAACACTTATCAGTAAATCCCGTCTGGCATAGCCAAGGACTTATGGTCATAGCCAGCTGTACATAGTGCGGCATCAACTCTCTATACCGGGAGAGACGAATTCCCTTGACCGCTCACCACCTCCATGTGCTTCGGGACTGCACCTAACTAAAACCTGTTTGCATGGCTTTTTAAAGCCGTGGTAGGGTAATAATATAAGTACAGTAGGAACACACACAAGTCACTATGGTGATCTTAGGTCTAGGGACTACCCTATACTCATGTCACCAGAGAACTGCTATCTGACAATTGGTATAATACTATCTAGGAGTTCTCGGCGAGTTCGTCCAGTGTAACTCATCTAATGAGCACCTGTATACAATTATCGGTGTCAAACACTAATGGCTATAGGATCAGCCATCGCCCCATACAGGGTCATGAAACATATACACTAGTATAAACTAGAGTACCGATGCTCAGTCTCGTTACTCCTATGACTAAGGACTTTTAAGGATGTGCTTTATATACTATCCAGGCCCCACTAGTATGATCCTTATCATAATCCTAGTTTTCAAGCAAAGATCCTATGGGCTTTATCATCATGTGGTGGTGATACATTATAGCTAGTAAAACGTATACTAATGAATGATAAATTCAGACCAAATAGTATACTATCATCTCGAGTAAGACTGTTCTTGGTATAGGTCCACATGAACTCAGTTGCATTCCTATAATTACGATAATTGCCTTGAGGGCACCTATATCCAACAATAATTATCCACCTGCCAGATATCATAGTCATGAAGAACAGCAGTGGAAAGTTATATCCGTATGGACTTTAGAACATATACTGAAGTAAAAATTTCATCAAATCCACATCGGGTATTTGATGAAAACCTTTTACTACAAATCTATCCTTATTAGGTTACTACCGTTCCATTTGCACTGATCTCGGAAGATCTACTTGCTCCTTATGGGTTTTACCACTTTCAGGAACACGCAACAAAGTCCATACTTTGTTCCAGTGTATGGAGTCCAACTTAGATAACTTGGTATCCAGTCATCAGTTGGAAGTCACCACTTCCTATGGCCTTCTGATAACTAGTATAGTCATCATCAAATTATTCAAGCCTCCTTATCGCTGTCTATAAGGAAACCGAAATATCTCTCGGATGGCTGAGGTTACCTACTAAATCTGCGGAGTGGTTAAGGTTTGTCTAGGTCAATTGAATCTCCAGGTTCTACTAAATCTTCAGTAACCGTTAGTTGTTCTGGACTCACTTCCAAATTTACCATACTCCTACTAATTCTTTTGCAAGAAGTTCCTTTTCTAAAAAGATGGTGTGTCGAGAACAAACAACATTGATCCCGAAAATGGTAGAAGTTAAACCCTTGCTAAATCTTGGGATAACCCACAAACTCTCTATTACCGAAACGCGCCTTGAGTTTGTCCGGATTGTGTTTTTAAGCATAAAAAAGATAACTCCATATCTTAACGATCTTAAGATATGTTCTCATTCTAATCACATATAGAATCTCATGCACAAATTTAGATGGAACCATATTCAATTAGTATGCAACTGTTTCCAGTACATATCCATAAATGAAAAAGGCCACTCAGCATTACTTATCAAAGAGAGAACCCTCAGATGTGTAATCTAAGAGAGAATCAAATTCTTAATTACGTAATACCTAGCTTAAGTATCCACATTTTCGAACACTTCGAAGAATCTTGATACTTCCGACGTTTGGTTCTCTACTTTATTCTTATGTCCTATAAACTTCTCAAAATATTTAGACTTTGCATTTTAACAAGAATGCATGTCTAAAAATAGAGAACTCATAGGAAAACGGAATAAAGTATGGGTATCAACCCCTTTTCCATGTGGACACCGGACAACATAAATTACTATGTATAAGTCCTATGATTTCACTAACTCATACTCTGTGGCTTGTAATTTGAAAACTGTATTTTTGTTAAGAATATTTATCTTGTTATTCAATGCACCTTACCAATAATCAAATGATAAAGGCAAATGTTCATAACATATTTTTTAAAATTTATATCCCACTTTATTAAATAAAGAGACGGATATATCAGTTTTAAAAATTGGTGCAATACAACGGGTATTCAAAACAAAAAGTTTGCTGTTAGGCAAAACCAGGTGATTTCCCTAATAGCAACAATTGCTCCGATATCCGACATTGAGGATTAAATCACCTTTTCCAATACTCTACTCCTTCTCAGTATCTGTAACAACTTACAAATGTGGGATATTAATTCGATATCTATATACCCAGGAGTCAGAGTTAATAGAGAAAACAGTTTCAATTACAATCACACATGAAACATCAAAATGTTTCAAGGGGTTGGCCGGATATTCCTTGTAATGCCTCTTTCACTGCCTAGAGTCATAACAGTAGTTGCATTTTCCTTTCTGCTCACTTCGACCCCTTTTGATGTCTCTCCATCTTACCTTCTGTATACTGAACTTAGGCTAGTTGGTTTTCTTCCTTCCCTACCTTTCAGCACCAGCTTAAGATTTGGAAAAAGACTATTCAATAAGCATAACTAGTATATTCATCTTATTTAAGGGGCTCTCGAACTTGAGATAAGGTAGAATGGAGAGACAAATGAACAGTTCATTTATTCCAAAACCAGTGACCAACCTCAGACTGAAACAATTTTATCGAGTTCGTATCTAATTATACGATGGTCATCCAAGCAATATGGACTCTATTCCGGATATAGAGGGTTGTGGAGCAACAAAGTGGAAGTAGGAGAATTAAGGACATATGCGACTTTGTTATGAGTTAGGGTAATCATGACATTCCAAATCCGTTGATTGTAAAAAGGTTCGTTTCACTTGGTTTACGAGTTTTAGTTTAAAGCCAGTCATGGGTCACTGCAAGAGAGAAAAGAAACACTCAGCATGCACTTTATCCTAGATTATATTGATTAATTAATTTATCTAATCTAGTCTCCCACTGTTTTGTCAAACTCTCCTTCAAACCCTAAAAGGAGAACTAGCTGGGATCATGTATAAAAAATCTCCTGAGAGTAACTATTACTCGCAGTGGGAATCGGGATCTAAACTATCATGGCATGGTAACCTTGATGGATGCCAACAAGTCACCCGCTCCATAGAAGGTATGCAATCACATTGTAGATTTTAACACTTGAAACTCCCGAAATGGTTTTTACCCCTAACAACCTATGACCTTGATGGATGCCAACAAATCATATGCCACTAGTCAAGTTTTACCCATCATTTCGTGATTAACTCGAATCCACCCGCAGAAGCCCTTGACGAATTCCAGCAAAGTTGTGCGACTGTCCCGACTAACCGCATCTTATGCAAACAGGAAGACATCACTTAGCTACCATACACTACGTCTTGACGGATGCCAACAAACGCAGTACGAATACTAAGTACTCTACTTCCTAAAATGACAGAGGGCTACGGCTATTTTTGAAGAAAACCTTTAACGTAATGAACTTGATATCA
Organism: Agapanthus africanus; assembly: GCA_030015575.1. NCBI lineage: Eukaryota > Viridiplantae > Streptophyta > Magnoliopsida > Asparagales > Amaryllidaceae > Agapanthus > Agapanthus africanus. The sequence goes on from JASDDO010000001.1 coordinate 372,377,497, forward strand.
TTGAAGGAACTGAGTGATTTTGCAAATTTATAGTTACGTAAACCTTTGCTTATGAGCGAACTCCCCGTGAAGGGGTCCAGGCTCTTACCTTATCGAATGAGGTGCAGGATATTCCTAATTGAATATCACCGTGCAAAGAAAAAGAATACGGCTATAATTTCCTTTAATAAAAATTTGGTTCCATCAACATATTTTAGGTTTGTTTTCTTTGCAATAATCTGAATTAATACAATCCCATCAATTAGATAATCTCATATTATCTAGTATCTTCTCACACCATTAAAGAAAATGCATTATATGAAAAGAAAAAATAGAATGCACATATACGCCATCCGCATTCGCTACGGGGCCCCGGGTTTTCACTGTAAGGTTACTTAACTTACGATAAGGCGGGGACAGGACTAGCGCGGGTGCAAAACGTATCTAACATTTATTTATATATCATATATATCACCTTATATATATCATCGCAGGCAGATAATCAATATCACATGCATGCAATAAATATCATCACAGGCAGGTAATCACATTATAGGCATACAATGAACTTCACAGAATATAAAAAAGTTGATATACTAGGAATAATGTGTTTCGATTGAGCCAATCACGAAACACAAAATTCCACGATCATGTGAATAGCCCGTACATCGTCGATCCCCAACCCCTACGAGCGCAACAAGCCACCTGCCAATCTTAATAGTGAGGCACTCAATATCATAAGTGATCCACTCATCACTATCTAGAACTCGGTAACTTGGGCGCTCCTCCGTAGGTCATACCCAACCCCCTACAAATGCGGAAAACCACCCGCCAATTCTAAAATAAAGTAACCCGGATCTCAACTCCGTGAGATTGCCACCTACTGTATTATAGAATCTGGTGATCCGTGCTCTTCTCTGTGGGGTATCTTAGTACATGAATCAAAAAATATACATCAAGTGGCGACATTAACCTCGACCCGGAAGTGTCCCAATGAAAAAAATATGCAAGTGGTAACGATGACCACAATCCGGCCGCTCTTCCCAAATAAATGAAATACATATATAACAAATATACAAGGATCTCACATGAGGGGCTATTCATCGCAATGATCCGATAAACCATAACACAAGAACCACAATATCACAATATTGGAAATATCGCAAATAACCAGTGTGCGACCCCGTCGAATTGATCGCATCAATTCGGCGATGTTTAGCAATACAAAACTTTATCCGCGAAACTAAAACAAATATACGGTTTCGATTATAAAACTTTCAGAACAATACATCGATCACATCAAAATCTGGGACAAAAACAAGTAACCCAAAAATCATATTTCTAAACAATTGAGCCACCGTAGGAACATGAGCCCAAAATTCCAAAGTTCGGCCGCTGAAAAACCGCTACTGACGGCCATTCTGATGAATTGTAGGCCCGGGTTCCCACCTCATTATTTTTAAAACATTTACAATTCAATAGTACTATTTGAAAATTTTCCAGGTTGTGTTTTCAAAAATGAACAGTGGCTTAATCTTCGGAAATAGAATATGGAAAATTTTCTTGATCTAAACTATAACTTCATCCAAACAAGTTGTAGTCTTTTGGTACGGCTCTGATACCACTGCTGGGATGCTAGGGTCACCTAGTAAGGTTATAAACACGGCGGAAGCAATAATTTTAAAAAACTAGAGATCTTTAACTACCCAAAAACTAGAATCTATCCAAAAGACTAAACTTGTAATAAACTAGCAAGCTAAAAAAAGAAGTTTGGCAGACTAAAACCATTGTAGCGCGTCAGCCACCTCTCCTTAAACCCCGGCTAGTCTCCACTATGTCCAGAATAAGTTTTCTCGGTGATTTTCTTGCCGAAGATGATCCACTTTAAAGTAACTCCAACACAAGCTCCAAATCCACAAACTAGATGTAAATGGATTTAACTAATAACACTAGTTTGCTAAAAAAAGTGTTAAAAGAAGATGTAGGATATTTAGCTCACTAATTTTCTTCTCCTTTTCATTTCTTCTCTCAAGAATAGAAATTCAAGAGAGATAGTGAAGTGATGAGAATGGCTTGGAATTATGATGAGATCAAAAGATTAGTCGTACTTATATTTTTAGGTAAAACAAAAAATGATTCATGCATTCTACACACAACCATAGAAATGACTGATTTTTTATCGTAAAAAATAAATAAATAAATCATTTGATCTCATCTTGTTCCTAATGTAATTCTCATACACACAATAATCATGTATTAGCTAAACATGTGTGTGCATCTCACACACACAACTCACATGTATTAGCTAACATGATACATATATTTATATCATATATAAATATATATAAAGAGAAGAAATAAAGTGAACATTATATTAAGTTAATATATATCTATATATGTATGTGTGTGTGTATGTGTGTGTGTGTGTAATTACTAAATCAACACTTGATTTAATAATCTGGTTATATCATATATAATCCGGCTAATATCATTAAACACCCGATTAAAATACGCGACGTGTTTAATAAAACTCCTGCGCGTATCCTTATACGTGCCCTATTTCGTTTTGCCTGTGCTGGGAAACCTCTGTGTGGGACTCTAAAGACTCGACAATACGCTGGCAGTAGCTTAAGATCATAGCCATAAAAGTTCCTAGTGACCTCGCCGCTAACCCGCGGCCAATGCGGAATACAAAAAGGAAAATTTTGATGGCACTAGAAACATATACCCAAGAATTTAAACCAAACACCTAAACTACAAAGCATAAAAGGATAGAAATCACAACCTTTGTAGCGTCTTCATTTGCTCCAATTGGGTTGGACTCTAGCAAGCTATCAAGAGCTCCGGATTGCGCTTGCAAGCCGGTTTTCCTTCGTCGAAGATGATCCACCCGAGAAAACCAATCCAAGCTCCGGCTTCACCTAATGAAGCAACCGACGCTCCAAGCTCGCTAGGAATAGAGAGTGGGGATGTAGGAATTTTTCACTATCTTTTTCTATCAAATCAAAGCTCAAGAGAGCAAGTGTTGAAGAACTTGAGAGAGTATGAATGAAAAAGAATAGAATGGCTTCACAATTTTTTAACCATACAAAATAAAATATCACAATATAATGTAATAAAATAATGAAGCTCATTTTTCTCTAGATGTCTTCGACCATGCTCAATGACACCTCATCCTCCACCCCATTTCATGAATATTCATAAATGAATAATCACAAATGAGGTGGCCTTCTTCTAGAACAAATTCCGTATAAATAAGGAATACATCCTGGTATACGTATCGAAATACATATACGTGTGTTCGTATAAAAATATGAATAGCCAAGAGAGAAAATGAATAGTGAACAACAATACTAGAATACATATATTAAAAATATATATATAAATTATTAAATCAAAACTTAATTTAATAATCCGGCTTAATCCTAAGCCGCTGGTATTATCAACTATCTGATTAAAGTCCGTGTAGCCTGTACACATATTTAATCGGTCAACTGTATGTACCAACATAAGTCATCTACATCATATCATCTAAACTGGGAAAACCCTTGTAGGGACTTTTTCGTCACCCCATTGAGATAGGAATACGCGCACACTTGTCAGGCGTACTACAGATTCCCCCTGCCTAGGGTAGGCCGGGGTTTAATGATTGTGGGGATCCGAATCTCCGGCAGCCACGGACTAAACTGCCGTTAATTACTCCTCGCCTTTGGAGCGAGGGAACATCCGATTGACGGGTTAAACTGGTCATGCGAACTCGATGTGCAGTTTACATGTGTTTTGTTTTTGGGGGGGTTTGGATATATCGGGAGCCACGCAGAGCTTTTACGGGGGTCCCGCTACCCGGATAGCGGGCTGGGGGTCAAAGGGGCTAGCAGCCCCCTTTCGGGGTGCGGGGCAGCGCCCCATTAGAAATTTTTTTCTAACAGGGACAGTGTCGTGGAGTATGTGTATGTATACATATGTATACAAATGTATATATATACATGTATATATAAATAAAGGGTTAAAAAGACATCCAAAGGATGCGTGAGGCCAGCGCCTAGGCGCTTGAGCGCGAGCGCGCCACGTGTCGCCACGTGGGCACTTTGCGCTCGAGCGCAGAGTGCTGGATCGCAAGCGCGCCACGTGTCGGCACGTGGGCGCTTTGCGCTCAGGAGCTGGACGCGTGAGCGCAAGCGCGCCATGTGGGCGCTTTGCGCTCGAACGCAGACTGCCGGAGCGCAAGTGCGCCATGGGTCAGCACGTGGGCGCTTCGCGCTCGGGCGCTGGGCGCTTGAGCGCAAGCGCGCCACGTGTCGGCACGTGGGCGCTTCGCGCTCGGGCGCTAGCGTGCCGGCGAGGAAAAGGGGGCTTTTAGCCCCGGAAATTCTCTAAAGAGAAAATAGGGTAGAGTTTAAACTCCGAAGATGCATTGTGTTAATGAAGGGGGTTCTTCTTCTTCCTCTTCTGTTGGCTGGATCTTGAAGATCAAGAGATATGGGATTTTTAAAAATCTCTCCTTTTTGAGATCTAATGACAGATCCAAGTTCCCCTTTGTGGTTTTGGTGGTCAAAAACTATTTTGTTTTATAAAATGAAGAGTAAAACTCTTGATTTAATTCAAAAAAAAGAAGAAGATTTTGGAACCTTGAAGAAAGAGAAAAGATCTCAGATCTAAATTTTTTGGAGAGAAAAAAGTTGTGAGATATTTTCATTATCTTTGCCTTTATAGGCTATACACTTTACAAATAGCCCCTTGGGCTTCACAAAATGGCATTTTGCCTATCTCATGGCTCATGTGCCATTTCTTTTTGCACATAAGCCATGGGCTTTACAAAAATTTGGCTTTATGCCTATTTTTCTTACATTTATCCATAAAATAAAATAAAAGAAATGCAACAAAATTATTTATTACAAAATTTTTATCTTGGCATGGGGGAGGTCGGCCGCTTCATGTTCGGGCTCGACCCGGGCATGGGCCCACTGGATCTGGGCTTGGGGTTGGCTTTGATTTTGACTCGGTCACCCACGGTGTAAATTTTTACCCCAACAAATTGCCCCCCATCAATAAATGCACATCACATATGTGGGTCGTGTGCATGAAATTGATGGATCTTCTTTCACGTGGTGGCGACTTGATTCGGTTCCCACTTTTTGGGAAGCTGGCACTGCCCTTTTTACGACATGGACGGTCGATGCGGCCCTTTTTGCGACTTAGACGGTCAGTTCTGCCTTTTTTGCGACTTGGACGGTCGGTGCTGCCCTTTTAGCAACGTGGACGGTCGGTGCTGCCCTTTTAGCGACGTGGTCGGTCGGTTCTGCCCTTTTTGCGACTTGGACGGTCGGTGCTGCCCTTTTAGCGACGTGGACGGTCGGTACTGCCCTTTTAGCGACTTGGACGGTCAGTGCTGCCCTTTTAGCGACGTGGACTGTCGGTTCTACCCTTTTTGCGACATGGACGGTCGGTGCTGCCTTTTTAGCGACGTGGACGTTCGGTTCTGCCCTTTTTGCGACGTGGACGGTCGATGCTGCCCTTTTTGCGACTTGGACGGTCGGTTCTGCCCTTTTTGCGACTTGGACGGTCGGTGCTGCCCTTTTAGCGACATGGACAGTCGGTACTGCTCTTTTTGCGACTTGGATAGTCGATACTGCCCTTTTTGCGACTTGGACGGTCGGTGCTGCCCTTTTAGCGACGTGGACGGTCGGTTCTGCCCTTTTTGCGACTTGGACGGTCGGTGCTGGATTTGACTTGCTCCGCTTCTTGCGGTGTCAGGGATGAAGTTGACTTGTTTCCGAGGTGGAATTTGATTCTGCCAGGGGGGTCATTGGTTGTTTTGCTGACTTGATGTGATTTTGGTTGACATCAGCATCGCTGCGGTGGAATATGGTACCAGGAGCGAATCATTATTTGTCATGACAGGATTTGGGGATTTTGGTTTTGGTTTGGCATCAGCATCGCTGCACTGGAATATGGTACCAGGATCGAATCATCATCTGCCATGAGGAGATTTCCCTCGTTCCCAGTTTAACGACTTAGGGGTCATCTGTTCCTAGTTTAACGACTTAGGGGTCATCTGTCCCTAGTTTAAAAACTTAGGGGTCTATTGGATTGGAGTTTGGGATTTTGGGGTTAGGGTAGGCATCATCGTTGCTAACACTGAAGCACACGTGCCAGGAGAAATTCATCATTTGCCTATTCCTGTTGGGGGAGCAATGGCTTAGGAGACAGGTTTAGGTCCCTATCACCTAAGGCCTTTCAAATTTATAGTCCGTGAGGGTCCTATAAATGCATTTTCTCCCTACGAGTCGTAAGGATCTCGTAGGTGTATTTTCTCCTGAGGAGTCGTGAGGACTCCTAAGTGTGTTGTTCCTTTACGAGTCATAAAGATCCCACAAAGGTTTGTTCTCCTCATGTATTGTGAGGACACATGAGTGGGTCTTCTCAATGGAGCATAATTCCAAAGGCGGAGACCAGCCGCGTAACTGGTAATTGTGGTGGGGCATGGGTATGACGAGAATTATTTGAGCCCGTAGATTTTATACGGCAGTTAACTTGGGGACCAACCGTAGGGCTGGGAGAGGAGAAATTGGATTTTGGTTGGCGTCTGCATCGCTGCACTGGAATGTGGTACCAGGAGCGACTCATCATTCGCCGTTTGGGGACTTGGAATTTGGATCTTGTTTGGTATCAGCATTGCTGCACTGGAATAATGCCAGGAGCAACTCATCATTTGCCTTGGAAGGACTTGGGATTTGGGTTTTTGGTCGGCATCAGCACCGCTAACACTGAAGCGAAATGCCAGGAGCGACTCATCATTTGCCGTTGCCCGTTGGGGAACGATGGCTTAGGAGACAGGTTTGGGTCCCTATCACCTAAGGCTTTTCAATTTTATGGGCCGTGAGGGTCCCATAAAAGCATTTTCTCCCTACGAGTCATAAGGATCCCGCAGGTGTATTTTCTCCTTAGGAATCGTGAAGATTCCTAAGTGTGTTGCTCCTTTGTGAGTCGTAAGGATCTCACGCAGGGGTTTTCTTCTCACAAGGTCAAGAGGACTTTGCGAGTGTATTTCATCTCTTTTCATGAGTTTGCGCCCTTTCGGGTTTTCACAGACTCGCCAGTAGTCCTGCTGTTTTTACTCATGGAGCCCTTTCGGGTTTTCGTCCGTGCCCGTTTTGCTTGTGGACATACCGTTTATTTTTTTATTTATTTCTTTTTTTTTCTTTCTCTTTTTTTCTCTTTTTTTTTGCCGCTGGTAGGACTTTAAAAGTAGTCTCACCGGTAGGATTTGGGAGAGATAGGGGTCATTTACTCCCGTGGATTGTATACGGTTTTGCAGGATGTATGATCCAGACCGTAGGGCTGATGTGCTCAATTCGCCTGAGACTTGGAGCATTCACGTATTGTATTTCTTGAGATATCGACCATTGATGGGTGGCATGAGCCTTTCTTCCTCGGCACTTATTAGTTGGTAGGATTCTCCGTCAAACACTTTCTCGATGACGTATGGTCCTTCCCAGTTTGGCTCGAATTTTCCCTTGGCATGTCGATTGGGGATAATCAGTCTTTTGAGGACCAACACCAATTCACCTTTCTTGAAAGCGCGGAGACGGGTTATCTTGTCATAGGCCCGTGACATTTGGGCTCGGTATAGCTCCAGGTTTTGCTGCACCGCGGGCCTTTTTTCTTCGAGGGCATCGAGCTCTTCAAGTCGAAGCAGCACATTTTCCTCCTCCGTCAACTCGTGCTGAACGGCCATTCTTAAGCTTGGAACTTCGACTTCGAGGGGGAGGACCGCCTCCAGTCCGAAGAGCAATAAGTATGGAGTTGACTGAGTTGGAGTACAGTGTGTGGTACGATATGCCCACAACGCCTCGTGAAGTTTGAGATTCCAGTCTCTCTTGTTAGCTGAAGCATTTTTCCTCAGGAGCTTCTATAGAGTCTTATTGAAGGCTTTGGCTAGCCCATTGGCTCTTGGATTATAGATGGAGGAATATCACCAGTCTATCTTGTGCTGAGTAGCGAACCTTGAGACATTGAAGCTCTTGAAAGAAGGCCCGTTGTCAGAAATGATTCTTCTTAGTGTACCGAAGCGGTATAGAATAGAATATTATGCTGGATGAATGTCAGAATATCTTTTCTCTTGACTTCTTTTAGCGGAACAGCTTCAGCCCATCTAGAGAAGTAGTCTGTCGTGGACAGTATGAACCGGTGGCCTTTAGATGACGGAGGATCAATTGGGGCAACAATGTCCGTGCCCCAGACTTCGAAGGGCCACGATGCCACTGTAGGATGCAACGGATTGGGATTCTTGTGAATGAAATCACCATGGATTTGGCAGATCTGACATTTCTTTGCATGCTCTCCGCAATCCCGTATCATGGTGGGCTAGTAATACCCAAGCCGTTTGATTTGAAGTCGCATCTTAGGGCCAGATTGGTGAGCACCGCAAACGCCCGAGTGAACGTCTTTCATGACCTTTTGGGCTTCGGCCAATGACAGACACCTGAGCCAGAGTTGGTCATATGACCTGCGGTATAACGTGTCATTTACAAACACGTATCGGAAAGCTCTTTTCTTCAGCCAAATCCGTGCAGATTTTTCTTCGGGTAACTTGTCGTATCGGAGGTACTCTATGAAGGGTTCTCTCCAATCGGGCTCGTCTTGGATGATCGAAGCTTCTTCGGCGGGACTGCTCTTCTGTTCCGCGCTTTCCTCTTCTCGTAGAGAGACAGGGGGTAGAATTTGCCGGCTTCTGATTGTGATCAGAATTTCATCCATGTCAGGATCAGCCAGCTCCTTGGCTAAGCGAGCGAGTATGTCGGCTTTTCCGTTCAACGCTCTGGGGATTCTCATTAGTTCAATGTGAGTGAACTGTTTCATGAGTTCCACCACCCGGCCTCTGTACCGAGCTAACTCGGGTTTGTATATCTTATAGTCGCCGCTTACTTGGTTGACGACAAGCTGGGAGCCAACGTAAACCCATAGCCAAAGGATTTTCATTTCTATGGCGAGTTCCAAACCAGCTATCAGAGCTTCATACTCAGCTTCATTGTTTGTCCGAGGTTCGGTGAGAGCAAAAGAACGCCGTAGGGTTTCCATTGATGGCGTGATGAACACTAATCATATCCCCGCTTTTACCTCCGGGACGCTTTATATGCCAGAGCTCCTTATTGATGTGGCCCCATCGAAGTAGAGCTCCCAACATGGCTCATCTTTCTCGAGGTGCAGCACTTGTTCGTCGGGTAACTCACAATTTAGCGGCGACCCTTCTGGTATGGGATGAGCAGCGAGAAAGTCTGCAAGAGCTTGCCCTTTTACTATTTTCTGAGGGGTATAAACTATGTCAAACTCAAGTAGCATGACAGCCTATCTTGCCATTCTCCCGGCTAGGCTTGCTTTGGTCATCAAGTGTTTGAGCGGGTCGACCTTGGAGATTAGCATAACCCGATGAGCGAGCAAATAATGCCTCAGCTTCTTCACAGCAAATATTAGAGCCATGCATTACTTTTTGATTGGGGAGTAGTTGTGTTCTGCCCCGACTAGAGTTCGACTGAGGTAGTAGAGGGCATTTTCTTTTCCCTCCTCGTTATTCTGTGCAAGGAGCGCACCGAGTGACTCATCCAGTGCGGCAGTGTAGAGAATCAGTGGTTTATTTGGAATGGGAGCGGCCAGCATTGGAGATGCAACAAGTATTGTTTGATGCTTTCGAACGCTGCTTGACATTCAGCATCCCAGATAAAAGGAGCTCCTTTCTTCATAAGCTTTGAGAAGGGCCTACACCTTCCCGATAAATTTGAGATAAACCTCCGTATATAAGCAAGCTTGCCTTGAAAAGATCTTAGCTGTGTCAGACTCTTCGGAGGGGGCATCTCCATGATGGCCTTTATCTTTGATGGGTCAACTTCGATCCCTCGATGTCGGACTATGAAGCCCAGGAATTTCCCTGATGACACGCCAAAAGCGCACTTCAGAGGATTCATCTTCAGATCGTATTCCCTCAGTCTGGTGAGAACGGTACTAAGATCTTGGATATGATCGGCCTTGGTTTTAGTCTTAACGACCAGATCATCAACATAACATTCGACGACTTTATGGATTAGGTCATCAAAGATATTGGTCATTGCCCTTTGATAGGTAGCACCTGCGTTCTTCAGTCCGAATGGCTTTACCTTGTAGCAATATATTCTGATCGGGGTTCGAAATGCTGTGTGTTTCTCATCCTCAGGCGACATCTTGATCTGATTATATCCAGACGAGCCATCCATAAAGGTGAACAGTTCGTAATTTGAGGTGTCATCGACCATAATTTCCATGACCGGTAGCGGGAAGTCATCTTTAGGACATGCCTTGTTGAGGTCCCTGAAATCTACACAAACTCGGATCTGCCCATTTTTCTTCTTCACTGGGACTATGCATGTGATCCAGTCCGCATATTTCTCTTCCTTGATGAAGCCGGCATCGATGAGTTTCTTGGTTTCCTCGATGACCTTTTCTTCCAACTCCCTTCTCATTCTTCGAGGAGCTTGTTTGACTGGCTTAACATCAGGAGATATAGCCAGCTTGTGCACGGCTACTTCAGGGGAAAGGCCAGGCATTTCTTTGTACGTCCACGCGAAGCAGTCGACGAACTCATGCAGCAGGGCAATTATTTGCTCTTTCATTTCCTCCGACAAGAGTGAGCTGATGTAGGTCGGCCTTGGATTATCGGGCGTTCCTAAGTCAATCTCGGTTAGCTCATCAAAGGTTGCTTGTCCTCCATCTTCGAGCTCTTGAGGAGCTTCTTTTGGCTCGGCTATTTCGTCATCATCATTTGATTTTTCGCTAGCCTCACCAACATGGATCATGTAGCACCCTTTGGAATCAGGTTGAACGTAGCATATGCCCCGTTTATCTGGAATTCGTCCATCGATGAGTGCTCGGACCTGGGGTGGATGCCATAGCCCTTCATAAAACTTTTCTTCTGACTCCGTTTGATATAACCGGCATCCGCACTTTTTAAAGTATTCCCGCATCTCGGGCGCATAGTATCTGGGATTGAGGACGGCTCTTATTCCTCTCTCATAGGGAAGGCACGCGATAGAAAGATCGTCCGGATGCACAACGGGGGTTGACCCGTAAAACAGGATGCCCTTCTGTCCATTTTTCCTCCCGGGGACGTAGAAAGTTTTCAGCTGGTCCATGGTGGAGACTGACAACGCATCGAGCTCTTTGCACATCTGCTCCGGCACCCTTGTGACGGCTAGGGACCCTTCTGCAATTTCGAGGGTCTCTCATAGTTTCGCTTTTTGTATGGGGTCCATTCTCCACCTGTAATGTTTTGAAAATCGTTTCGGTGAAATTTCGAAAAAACGGTAAAATAAGGCGGTTTTCTGTAAAAATTCAAAATGCAAATATCTTTATTATAAAATTAAATATACATATTCTAGCCATGTAATTGCTAGTATTTGGTGTTTATTGAGCCTCTGGTGAAATTTCAAATTTTCTGAAAAAATATTATTTTAATATTATTTTAAGCCGTCACTAATACATTTAATTAGGGAAAATTACAAATTGGAATGAGTTGAAACAAATTTTATGCATCATAAAACATTAAATAAAATTTTATCTTGTGGTTTTTGAAATGAAATCGTTTGCCAAAACGGTTTAGAAAATATCGAAGAAAAATGCTTTTTTCGGTGAAATTAGTGTTAATGGGAATTGGGGTATAGCATTTATCTTTTTCCCTCACCCACACTCACCCACACCCTCTCTCCCATCTCCAAATCAGCAACCCCTAGTGCCCCCTCATTTTCTCACTTGAATGGCTAAAAGAAAAGAAATGAAAAGAAATGAGAAGAAAGAGTATATATATATAAGTATTGGTTGGGTTGACTTGGACTTCCTTTGACTTGGACTTTTCTACCCACTCTCACTCCCACACCCACACCCCCTCACCCCTTCAATTTTCGGCCAGAATTTGCAACAGCCCTCCCCTCTCCAAATCCTCACATTCTTCACCTCTAAAATCCACAAAATTTCTTCAAAATCCACATAAAAACATCACTAATCTCAAATCCAACCTTGACCCATTATTTCTTTGCCCATGCTAGCTTGAATCCTTGGAGTAAGATGGAATTTTGGGGGCTATGTTTTGGCAAGTGTGGATCTCATTTCAAACTAGTTTAAGGTATAACCCCTTTTCCAAATGATACTTGTTTTAGTCTAAGTTTTTAATTAAGTGTTTAATTAAGTTTTGATTGCAAGCATGGAAATCAAGAAAGGTTTTGATTTAATGTTAGCATTTTGATCTATAGATTATGGTTGTAATGGGTAGCTTACCATCTTAGGATTTGAAGAATGTAAACTAGTAGTTAGATTGCAAATTGTTACATGAAAAATTTTTAAAATTGCATGATTGTGCAAACTAGGTTTTTAGGAATTTTGAATATATTTGAGTGAAAAATCTAGTTAATATTTTTGTGACCTAATTAAGTTATTTGGTGAATATTGTGGCCACTAAAATTGTTAAAACAAGATTAGTAGTTAGTTGTTAATGGTTAGTTTAAAAAAAATTGTGTTAATTATGCTAATTTGCTAACTAGGCTTTTGAAATTGGTTAAATAATTGGGATTAAAAATATGGAAATTGTTTGTATAACTAATTTAAGATATTTAATAAGTATTATGGCCGCTACATTTGTTTAAACATCATGTTTTGTACAAAAACGGCGAATTGTGCTTGCTAGATTTTCGGAAAAATGACTTTTTAAGTGAAATTGGGGTTTTTGCGAATTTTTAGCTATTTTATATTATAATTAGTGCTTGTAACTGTACAAATGAGTGTGTTTGGTGTTTTTCTCGATGTTTTGACGTTTGTACCTCGACATCGAGGGTTGGTTTGGCTATTCTTGCATGTGTAGGCGATAGGTTTTGACTTATGCATGATACGCGTGCCGATTTAGTTTTCGTATGCCGTTTCGATTTTGAATTGGGTTTTTATGAGATACAATACGTTGTGATATGTAGGTACCCCATGTGGACTTCGAGACGATAAGCAAGCGCGTGGCGACGTCGGCACCGGCGAGCGAGGACCAGGTGAGTAGATTTATATCTACGGGGAGAAGTCGGGTGGATGGCGTATAGCACCCCCGCAGTCCGTGGTGGTGTATACGGATGCGTATACACACCAACAATTATTATATGTTATTTGAGATTAATAATGATGTTTAGGATGGATATTGGTGTGTTGGATTATTTTAGTGTTGCGAACCCTAGGGTAGTGTTGCACTAGACATACACACATACATACTTGCATACATTCCTATTTATATGTGCTCATGGGATTCTGTTTAGTTATGTGTTCACATGGGTATGGGACTATGTGTTCACATACGGATTTGAGGATGATACTTGGGATTGAGATAAGTCGATGAGATTTGAGTCGAGGCCGTGAGATCGATGATATGGCAGGGTTCGTATTTGATATACGACCTGATGTTTTAGCGGGTCCTTTGATGTAGTTTTCACACACGTGCATGCATACTTAGGTGGTATCAGTATTGTACTAGACAGAGATCAGTACCTGGATTAGGATCTTTGATAAAGAAGATACCAGATGAATAATGTGATGAACATGATATTGACCCGTACCCAGATTTGGGGATGCCGTACGACGGATTTACGTACGAGCTATATATTGATGATTGATCCACACTCTTGACTTGGGATGTCTGATTATAGATATGGTAGCGGATATGATATTATTGAGGCGGGATCACCGACTATATATATACAGGTATGTATACGTATCGACTCTGATGTTAGGCGGTTTCCTTACCTTTAGTTCAGCTTGTTAGTTCAACCGCATAGTTTAGTGTAGTTGTTAGATTAGATTAGACTCCTACCTATTTAAAAACTAATGAATCGTAGGTATTTTAAAAGACAGGTCAAGGGATTCTACGGATATTTCAAAAGGCGTATCTATTCTTAAAAACACCGTAGCCCTAATTTTCAAAACACCGCGATTCGTGTTATTTCAAAAGGCACTATTGTAGGACATATATTAGGGTAATGCAGTTTAGTTATCGTTGTGTCTAGTATTCAGCTCCCGCATATTATTGCTATTGCTCCGCATCGCATACTTTTTGAAGTTCATATTTCATTATCGATATCATGCTGTTAGGACACCATCACCATTACCGATGATGCGTATGTACCACGTACACTTACTTGCCGGCTCACACACATCTTCATCGGTATTTCCATGTCAGGCACACCTTAGAAAATATTATTGCCTAATGTAGCTTGTTAACTAGTAGTTTTAACATGATGATTAGTTGCTTGCCTTATACGCTAGTTTAGACATTGTAGTTGTTACTTGTCACTTCATGCATACTGTTATTCATTATATGCCGCATTCATGGATGCTCATGCTTATATTCATGGTTTTATATGCTATTGATGATTCGAATTTCCATGATACTTTCTGGATTTGGAGGAAAACCGCAAAACATATATAAACTGCTTTCTCTCTTTTTAAATAAAAATGCGGTTTTCCCATGATGTATGAGTCGTCCACCATGAGTTTGCTGATGGATTTTGAGACCCGATTCGAGGAGGCGGATGGACCGTTTCGGGTACATGGTGGGCCCGGTAAGGTACCCCGGGGCAAGAAGCCCGTGGTGATGACGATGAGCCTGGCAGGGGGAGACTACCTACCGGTGATTTTACCCGACGCGTCTGATATCCGGAGGATACCGTCGTGGTCTTGAGATGGATGGTAGGGGCCGGTCTGGACTGACGGCGCCCTAGATATTGTGATTGAGACATTGAGATTTCGAGATATTGAGGTACAGAGACTGTGATACAGAGATATCGAGATATTGGGATTACGTTTTGTGCCGATGCTAGGCACTGTTTTATGCTGATTTCATTATGATACCTCATTTTAAAAATACAAAGGAAATCTCACTAAATTATGAAAACAGTTTCTTCATTTACATGTATTCTGTTTTCATGCATTCATACCTCATTCATATGATATATTGCTACCTGAGGCACTGACACGGGCACATGAGATCACACTCGGGTTAGATATTACCCTAGCCATTGTTATAGGCTGCATGTTATTCATATATTTGAGGATATATTATGATCATTGACCTAGCTTGTGTTATTTATGCAATTTCTGTGCGTAGATGTTTTTCTATTCACGAGTTGGCAACTCACCCCCGTTGTGCCCCAGTTTCTTGCAGGTTTGCCGTACAGGTTTCATTACGGCTTGCGGGCATAGTTTCCTTCGGGTGAATTGCTAGTTGGTGGGTTTACTTGTATCGTATCCCCCATTATATAACTTGTATGTTATTACTCTGTTGTATCTAGAAGTTCCATCAACCAAACATGTATTTATTCTTTGAGATAGAGACCAGTGATGTTATTCTTTCGACCTTAGAGTCGCGCGTTTTATTTCTTGTAGTTTTGAGTTTCCTTTTGAGTTTTTGATCCTCGCCTTTGGCGTTGTATATTATATTGCTTGTGTGGTTGTGACCGTCGATTGACCAAAAGCTAGCTCCCGCTTGGGGATGCCTTTTATTGATTTCGTATACTATTCATGTTGTATCCCGTTTGGGAGCCAGTATTTACAAAAGAGACTCTGCCGAAATTTTCGGGAAATATTGATGTTTTTTTTAAAAATCGCATAATTCGTCTTATGCTATTAAAACTACTTGTTTAAATTGGTTTTCCTTCACTCTACTACTTTTCTTGGTTTGCATTTCTGGGTTTTCGGCTTACTTAGATTACGTACGCCTCGAGACGTTCGTAGTTTAAGTGCCGGTCACATTCCGTACTTTCGGGACGTGACAAAGTTGGTATCAGAGCGTTAGGTTTTACCTTCGGAGCGTAGGATGACCCTTGGTTGATGGAATAGGTGACTAAAGTAGAGTAACGTACCGTGGGTATGTTCCGCGGCATATTTACGATACACTACTCCACTTAAGAAGCCTTAGGATGTACATTATTTGCTCAGTATTATATTCATTCCGATCTAGCCTCATCAGTACCAGTTATGGTTTTGCTGCTATGATTATGGGTAGGGAGAGCTACGGCTAGAGTTGCGGTCAGCACGAGCTCGTCACGAACGAGGACTGACCAGGGCGAAATTCCGGCGACACACGATTGCGGAGATGTGTCTTTCACTGTGTTTCCGCGCCACGAGCGTTTGGCGGATCGCCTTTATGAGGTTACTCAGATGTGCTGATCGACACTAGAGGATTGAGCCACTGACAGAGGCCAGCCAGATTTTGATGACCGTTGGTGTATTGCTTACTCATGATGATTGAGGCACTGTTCAGCGTGCAGACGAGTGAGCCAGTTGCTGCTGCGAGTGACGAGATATCGCCCCAGATGTTGGAGCTATTGCAGTAAGAGTTGTACTAAGAGATGATAGAAGGTCGCTAGTCACCGAGGATGAATGACTAGGGCATGTGGTTCGTTCGCTACCCCGATGCGAGGTCATCAGATAGATTGATTCCAGCTAGTGACGACTTCAAGCGGAGACGTTGAGAGTCGACAGAGACGATCGAATGTCAGAAACCTATTATTCCAAGTTTAAAGTAGTCGGAAAGACATGCAGGCAATTCTATGGTCCCTCTAGAAGATTGAAACCCTAACTCGACATAATGACCGTGTGAAAGCCTTTGAACCTTAGGGTTTGCGGCAGTTCCGCAGCGCCATTAGTGAGGCTTGGGTTTGCCCTTCTACGGCTGGACCATCGATACTGTGGTACGTACTCGATCCTGTTAAACTGTACCCAAGATGTTGAGCTCTTGGTGGATTATGAGGTTTTGACGAATCGATCGGATGGTTCGACTTCATTCGGATGCTAGGTGGTGAGATGCATTTCTTGGGAGACTCCAGATACGAGGATAGCCGTTGGAGCTCAGTCCATGCAGCCACGACGAGACGAGTCCGAAGCAGTCGACATTAGAGAAAGTGGAGTAAGAGGTTCGTACGATATCTTGATGAGACGACGTTCCACTCCACCGACATCAGAGATGCGATACGCATGCCGAGGCATTGTACTAGGATGTACTTTCCAAAAGGAGTCGCGATGAGTAAGCAGCCATTCCGGAACAGGAAACAGATAGAGTAAAGGGCGATGACTTCCGGACAGTTCGGCAGAGACGAGATTTGGGATAGACCTCGATAGGACTTTTCTGGAATAAATTACGAGAAGACTCGGACCCAGGAGTGGTCATGTTACGCACACCAGCAGGCCAGGTTTCAGGATCGTCGACGTGATATGCTTTGAGTGATCAGGACAGTTGGCCAGAGATTCTTGGAGGATGTGCTTGAGCGGGACTATTCCGCCATACTTGATTTTTCTTATTTTGGGCGATCTATTCGCATGATTGATTTTGATGATTGAGTTTCATGATATTTGTCTTCATGGACCATGGTCGCACCTGCTGAGTATTTACGATTTTTGCACGGTTGTTGCACTTGATATCGTTTTCGTGCCTTGGTTTCTCATGTTTGTGATTATATGGATTTCATACAGGGGAGTTGATTTTGTGCGCATATACGCGCACGATTTGGTTTTTACACGCGGTATGATTCATATATGCTTGCAGTGCACTGATAAGCATTTTGTGCACTTAGATGCACTGGACTTCGATTTCGATTGTGATACTCGATATTTGTTTTGTGCACCTTGTGCACCTGATTTGATTTTGCGCATGTTCGGTGCTTGATATTGGATTTCATGATTTTGTGCATGATGGATGCCCCTGGTTTTGGGTTTTCGCGCATGTTGAGCGCATGTCTTGAGATGCGATTTTGGTGCACACCAGATGCACTAAATCAAGATTTTTTCGTGCATGTCAGATGCACCTGGTTTTGCTGTCAGGCACACACGTTGCCTACGACAGATGCTCTGTGCACACCCGATGCACTTAGATCTTGTTTCTGTGCACTTATATGGCACGTATCTGGATTTTGATTGTCGTGCGCACCAGACACACGTAGTATTCATACGCGTATTTTGGGATTGATTTCTTATAGAGCAGTACGTTTTTTTATGATAATTGCGATGTGTTTTCGTACTAAACAGGACTAGTCAGAGGACAGTACCTGAATGTATTTTGCATGCATTGATAGCTATTGAAGGGAATTCCAAAAAGCGAGCTATAGTCTCAGTATTTACCTACGTGTCTGATATGACGCAAAACGTTTAAAACAAGGAAAACCCTTCTAAATTGTTTCCCAAAACGGCGGAACGTACATTTCAAACAAAGGTATATATGTATATAGTTATTTTCTTATGATAGACGTCCGCCACTGTGCAGTGTTATGCGCATTGCACAGCAACTTAAAGGATTTGGCATGCATTTCCTCCTGATATTTACATGTATAGTTCCGATTTACAGCATATCGGTCTTGCTTGAGATTTGGCATTCGTGTCTTCACTTTGACTCCGATAATTGCGGGATGCTCGACGGAGTTTTGATTTCGAGTTATCTACTCATAACTCATGCGCATGCATTGCGCCATAATGCGTTTATGTATTTATGATTTCGGAGCCCCGGCGATTTGATAGTTTGGGATGAATTATTTTAGTATTTGAGGGGGTTTTAATTTAAATTCGGGGACCGAATTTCTTTAAGGGGGAAGATTGTAACGTTTTGAAAATCGTTTCGGTGAAATTTCGAAAAAACGGTAAAATAAGGGGGTTTTCTGTAAAAAGTCAAAATGCAAATATCTTTATTATAAAATTAAATATACATATTTTAGCTATGTAATTGCTAGTATTTGGTGTTTATTGAGCCACTGGTGAAATTTCAGATTTTCTGAAAAAATATTATTTTAATATTATTTTAAGCCGTCACTAATACATTTAATTAGGGAAAATTACAAATTGGAATGAGTTGAAACAAATTTTGTGCATCATAAAACATTAAATAAAATTTTATCATGTGGTTTTTGAAATGAAATCGTTTGCCAAAACGGTTTAGAAAATATCGAAGAAAAAGGCTTTTTTCGGTGAAATTAGTGTTAATGGGAATTGGGGTATAGCATTTATCTTTTTCCCTCACCCACACTCACCCACACCCTTTCTCCCATCTCCAAATCAGCAGCCCCTAGTGCCCCCTCATTTTCTCACTTGAATGGCTAAAAGAAAAGAAATGAAAAGAAATGAGAAGAAAGGGTATATATATAAGTATTGGTTGGGTTGACTTGGACTTCCTTTGACCTTTTCTACCCACTCTCACTCCCACACCCACACACCCTCACCCCTTCAATTTTCGGCCAGAATTTGCAACAGCCCTCCCCTCTCCAAATCCTCACATTCTTCACCTCTAAAATCCACAAAATTTCTTCAAAATCCACATAAAAATATCACTAATCTCAAATCCAACCTTGACCCATTATTTCTTTGCCCATGCTAGCTTGAATCCTTGGAGTAAGATGGAATTTTGGGGGCTATGTTTTGGCAAGTGTGGATCTCATTTCAAACTAGTTTAAGGTATAACCCCTTTTCCAAATGATACTTGTTTTAGTCTAAGTTTTTAATTAAGTGTTTAATTATGTTTTGATTGCAAGCTTGGAAATCAAGAAAGGTTTTGATTTAATGTTAGCATTTTGATCTATAGATTATGGTTGTAATGGGTAGCTTACCATCTTAGGATTTGAAGAATGTAAACTAGTAGTTAGATTGCAAATTGTTACATGAAAAATTGTTAAAATTGCATGATTGTGCAAACTAGGTTTTTAGGAATTTTGAATATATTTGAGTGAAAAATCTAGTTAATATTTTTGTGACCTAATTAAGTTATTTGGTGAATATTGTGGCCACTAAAATTATTAAAACAAGATTAGTAGTTAGTTGTTAATGGTTAGTTTAAAAAAAATTGTGTTAATTATGCTAATTTGCTAACTAGGCTTTTGAAATTGGTTAAATAATTGGGATTAAAAATGTGGAAATTGTTTGTATAACTTATTTAAGATATTTAATAAGTATTATGGCCGCTACATTTGTTTAAACATCATGTTTTGTACAAAAACGGCGAATTGTGCTTGCTAGATTTTCGGAAAAATGACCTTTTAAGTGAAATTGGGGTTTTTGCGAATTTTAAGCTATTTTATATTATAATTAGTGCTTGTAACTGTACAAATGAGTGTGTTTGGTGTTTTTCTCGATGTTTTGAAGTTTGTACATCGACATCGAGGGTTGGTTTGGATATTCTTGCATGTGTAGGCGATAGGTTTTGACCTATGCATGATACGCGTGCCGATTTAGTTTTCGTATGCCGTTTCGATTTTGAATTGGGTTTTTATGCGATACAATACATTGTGATATGTAGGTACCCCATGCGGACTTCGAGACGATAAGCAAGCGCGTGGCGACGTCGGCACCGGCGAGCGAGGACCAGGTGAGTAGATTTATATCTACGGGGAGAAGTCGGGTGGATGGCGTATAGCACCCCCGCAGTCCGTGGTGGTGTATACGGATGCGTATACACACCAAAAATTATTATATGTTATTTGGGATTAATAACGATGTTTAGGATGGATATTGGTGTGTTGGATTATTTTAGTGTTGCGAACCCTAGGGTAGTGTTGCACTAGACATACACACATACATACTTGCATACATTCCTATTTATATGTGCTCATGCGATTCTTTTTAGTTATGTGTTCGCATGGGTATGGGACTATGTGTTCACATACATATTTGAGGATGATACTTGGGATTGAGATGAGTCGATGAGATTTGAGTCGAGGCCGTGAGATCGGTGATATGGCAGGGTTCGTATTTGATATACGACCTGATGTTTTAGCGGGTCCTTTGATGTAGTTTTCACACACGTGCATGCATACTTAGGTGGTATCAGTATTGTACTAGACAGAGATCAGTACCTGGATTAGGATCTTTGATAAAGAAGATACCAGATGAATAATGTGATGAACATGATATTGACCCGTACCCAGATTTGGGGATGCCGTACGACAGATTTACGTACGAGCTATATATTGATGATTGATCCACACTCTTGATTTGGGATGTCTGATTATAGATATGGTAGCGGATATGATATTATTGAGGCGGGATCACCGACTATATATGTACAGGTAAGTATACGTATCGACTCAGATGTTAGGCGGTTTCCTTAACTTTAGTTCAGCTTGTTAGTTCAACCGTATAGTTTAGTGTAGTTGTTAGATTAGATTAGACTCCTACCTATTTGAAAACTAACGAATCGTGGGTATTTTAAAAGACAGGTCAAGGGATTCTACGGATATTTCAAAAGGCGTATCTTTTCTTAAAAACACCGTAGCTCTTATTTTCAAAACACCGCGATTCGTGTTATTTCAAAAGGCACTATTGTAGGACTTATATTAGGGTAATGCAGTTTAGTTATCTTTGTGTCTAGTATTCAGCTCCCACATATTATTGCTATTGCTCCGCATCGCATACTTTTTGAAGTTCATATTTCATTATCGATATCATGCTGTTAGGACACCATCACCATTACCGATGATGCGTATATACCACGTACACTTACTTGCCGGCTCACACACATCTTCATCGGTAATTGCCATGTCACGCACACCTTAGAAAATATTATTGCCTAATGTAGCTTGTTAACTAGTAGTTTTAACATGATGATTAGTTGCTTGCCTTATATGCTAGTTTAGACATTGTAGTTGTTACTTGTCACTTCATGCATACTGTTATTCATTATATGCCGCATTCATGGATGCTCATGCTTATATTCATGGTTTTACATGCTATTGATGATTCGAATTTCCATGATACTTTCTGGATTTGGAGGAAAACCGCAAAACATATATAAACTGCTTTCTCTCTTTTTAAAGAAAAATGCGGTTTTCCCATGATGTATGAGTCGTCCACTATGAGTTTGCTGATGGATTTCGAGACCCGATTCGAGGAGGCGGATGAACCGTTTCGGGTACATGGTGGGCCCGGTAAGGTACCCCGGGACAAGAAGCTCGTGGTGATGACGATGAGCCTGGCAGGGGGAGACTACCTACCGGTGATTTTACCCGATGCGTCGGATATCCGGAGGATACCGTCGTGGTCTTGAGATGGATGGTAGGGGCCGGTCTGGACTGACGGCGCCCTAGATATTGTGATTGAGACATTGAGATTTCGAGATATTGAGGTACAGAGACGGTGATACAGAGATATCGAGATATCGGGATTACGTTTTGTGCCGATGCTAGGCACTGTTTTATGCTGATTTCATTATGATACATCATTTTAAAAATACAAAGGAAATCTCACTAAATTATGAAAACTGTTGGATATATATGCCCTAGAGGCCTACATTGTATAGGATGCTTGGGATATGTATGTACATGACAGTCTTGCTTGATATGATAGTACGCTATTTGGTTTGACTTTGTCTTAACGTATAATATATTTTACTTGGTATTTATATATATATGTTGATAAAGCCCATAGGGTGTTTGTCTGACTATCGGCGTTATGATGGCAGTCATACTAGTGGGAGCTGGATAGTCAATAGGCACAACCTTAGATGTCCCTGGTCGCAGGAGTATCGAGATTGGGCATCGATACTCCGGAGTAGACTAGTGTATACATATCTAGACCCTGACGAGGGGCAATGGATTGGTCCCGCAACCATTGGTGGTATTCACCTAAGATTGTATACAGATGCTCACTGGGTGTGAGTACACCGGACAGGACTCGCCGAGAACTGACTGGATGGTATTATACCTAACGTCAGATAGCAGTTCTCAGGTGACATGTGTGCAGATAGTCCGTTGACTTAAGGTCATCATTTGTCTCGTGTGAGTTCCCACTGTGCTTTGATTGTTACCCTACCACGGCTCAAAGGAGTCGTGCAAACAGGTTTCAGTTGGGCACAGTCCCGAGCCACATGGAGGCAGTGGGCGACTGTTAGGGATTTGTCTCTCCCGGTATAGAGAGTTGATATCGCACTGTGGTCGTTTGGTCATTACCATAAGTCCCTGGCCAGGGCTGATTGAGAATTACTGATAGGTTGATCGGTAGATTCTCGGATGGTGATAAAGCCATACCGACACGACTTGTACGGTTATTAGGGATCTGACGTCCACCACCTCCCTAGACCATACATGCGATACTCTTAGACGAACAGACCGGACTGCGCGGATATTGTCACAGACAGGCTCAGTAGGATTTCAGATGGGTTACCTCATCAGCTTTCTTATCGACAACTACCTGGGGACCGTTACGTACAGCTAGTGCCGCTTGCGGTCTGTGGTTAAACCCACTGCCAGCGTAATAGTCGAGTCTTTAGAGTCCCACACAGAGATTTCCCAAACCCAGGCGAAAAGATATAGAGGTCGTATGGTTTTACGACAAAGGTTCGGATGCATACGTGTTTGATCGCACGTACGACATTCGGACAGTTTTTACTAACCGGCTTTGGTTTAAGCCAGATTCTAGTATCAGGTTATTGGATTTATACAGTCTAAAGTTTTTCCGTGTTTTCACGGATGAGAGGGGCGTTCTCGTAATTTTCCGAGAAGCTTCTAGAAGGATGTGACATAAAGAGAGAGGTGGCATTTTCATTTAATGATTAAGTGACTCATTGTGAGTGATTCATCATATCATTAATGCATCATTAATTGCTTAATGACTCACATGATGAATCACCCACTTGATTTAATGAAACATGATGAATATTCTCTTATTATTCATTTCTTTTAATTCATTATGTTTCATATATATCAAGTGAGAAGCTTTTTTCATGATAATAATATCATTATCATCTTCTCACTCTTTCTCTTCAAGTTCTCTCTCCTTCACCAAACCTAATCCTACCCCTCATGAGTTGAGAACAAGGATTAGGAAAGACTAATTACTCCATAACCTATCTCTACATCACCTTAGCTACTCTATTTAGCAACTAGAGAAGCTAAGTAACCTCAAGTTTAGAGGTTATAGCTTGGATTCGGGTTCTCGGGTGGATCGTCTATCACGGGAGAAAGCCGAAGAGGACGTGGAGATCCAAAGAGGCCGTAGACAACATCAAGACGAAGGACTAGAACCGTTATGGTATAATCTCTTCGCATAGTAGTTTAAAACTCTATAGCTTTTTTTTAAAACTTGTATAGCAAACGATTCATACGGATAATCGATGTTTGATCATAGAACTTGATTGTTATTCATATTTCCGCCTCCCCACAAGTATTGGGGTGTTGAACATCGACTTACAGTGGTATCAGAGACTAGCTAAACAAGATTTAACTTAATTGCAAATTTGTACGAATTTTGAACGGAAAAACGAAGCCGGAAAACCCTAAAAATATCAAGTTTCTGTCGAAATTTAAATGAAGTCCAAAAATTTTTCAGGCAAGTTCAGAAAGCTTGACAAGACACCAGAAGAACAGCCAAGAAATTTGGGCTCCTGAATCGGCAACACGGCCGCGGAACCGCGGTGGATCGCACCGATCCGCCGCGCTTCCGCCGCCGAGTTGCCGAGTCAGGAACTCAAATTTCCTGTGCTGCTTCTCTGTGTAATTTGGGATTTTCTGGGATATTTAATATTTGCTCAGGTTTCAGTTTTACAGAGCAGTTTTTGGAGCAATATTAAAGATGTTTAATCGATCGAAATTGTACAGTATTTGCATATTGGATTATATCTGTGATTGTATAATGTGTTCGTAAACCTCCCCAACTGCTAGTATGTCAGTTGGCAGGGGGTTGCACATTTCTGAAATGGATTTTAACTGTTTGTGTATATAAACTGTATTGGACTGTTGTGGTGATTAGCCGGGTTTTGTGATGGGTTATTGTATTAATTCATTTGATGTAAATGTAATTTGTTGTAATATTATTTTGCGGGGCACTTCCAGGTTGCGGTTGTAGCCACCGTTGTATTATTTCTTTTTACTGTTTTTGCTCCTACGACAGACCCAAGGTGGGGTGCACAAATTGCCGGGCGGGTAGTTTGCCGCACCCGTAGGGGTCGTGGGTGGGGTAATGGCTATTCATCACAACTGTGTAATCTGTCTTTTCTTGCAGGCTCAAAAGAAATACAGATTGCTTGCAAATCCAATATTGTTTATCTGTGTTCTGGAATGTATATCATTGCGTCAGACGAATGTAAAATATCTATATATATGATAACTATTTAGACGTCGCTTATGTTTTACACCCGCGCTAGCCCAGCCCCCGCTCTGTCGTTAGTTAAGTAACCTAACGGGTGATGACGGGACCCCGTGGCGAATGCGGATGGCATAAGAGGACGTCATATTTTCGTTGTTATCTGTAATGATAGGTTAAAGATGGGACGCATTATCATTAATGCAAAGAAAATAAAACCTAAACTGAATCGTTGGAACAATTTCTAAAAACCACTCGGTTTTCTTGAAAAAGCAAAATTTTAAATGCGGAGCTTAAACCACTCCTTTTAATAATAGCTATCTTAGTTCCTTCGATCAAATCAAGTTCATTACGTTAACGATTTTTTGCCAAAAACCAGCCGTAACCCTCCGTCGTTTCAGATAGACAGCACATCGTATTCATGCTATGCTTGTTGGCCTACGTCAAGGCATAGTGTATGGTAGCAGTGTGTGTGCCTATTTGTTGTATAGATAGATGCATTAGTTTAATACAGACGTACACCTTGTTGGCCTACGTCAAGGGCTTGTACGATGTATTTAAATTGATCAGGACAACGACGGGTAGAACTTGACTTGCGTCTTATGACTTGTTGGCCTACGTCAAGGTCTATAAGAGCTTGGGGTAAAAATCACATCGGGAGTTTCAAACATAAAGGAAATTTGCAGATATAGCTTACCTTCTGGAGTGTGGTGACTATAGTGGCTTCCATCTAGGGCATCATACAATGATAGTTGGATCCCGATCCCACTGATGAGTAGGATTACTCTCGGGAATTTCTCTCACTTAACAATCAATGCTATAAACCAAGTAGGTGCCTAGAAAGGTGTTAGAGGGGCTACGCCTCCAGGGAAAAGAGGTTCTTTAATTAAGGAACTTCGCGAAAGCGTTGGAAAACCTCCCTCGAAGTACCAACACCAGCCTGGCTGAAAGGTTAAGCAAGTATTGTGACGTGTGATTAAATCCTGACTAGTTCTTCTTTTAGGTTTTGAAGAAGGATTTGAGGAAACAGTGGAAGCCATCCTGTTTAGATAAATTAATAAACCAATCTAAACTTGCAAGAGCATATGCTGAGTGTTTTCTTTTCTCTCTCTCTGGCAGCTACCATGACTGGACTAAAACTATTACTTGAAAAGAATATACTAACCGGGCAGACTATAAAGACTGGCTAAGAAACGTCAATATTGCGCTGACTTATGACAAAGTTGCATATGTTACCACCGCTGTTCCTCCCCTTATCCCAGGACCAGATTCCTCAGTTGCGGACAAGGAAGTTCATAAAACCTGGGATCTAGACTGTGAGCGAGCTAAGTGTATCGTGCTGGCGTCCATGAATAATGAACTCCAGAAACAGCACGAGAGTATGGATATTGCATCCATATTCCTCCATTGCAAGGAATTGTATGGTGAACACTCCCGTATCGCGAGGTACGAAACCTCAATGAAACTCTTCCAGATGAGGTTAGCTCCAGGATCGCCTGTTGGAGAGCACGTCCTCAAAATGATCACCCTCATTGAGGAACTCGCAAACCTGGGATGCGTGCTAGAAAATGATTTGTATATCGACCTGATTTTGCAGTCCCTTCCCCACACCTTCTCTCAGTTCGTGCTGAACTTCAACATGCACGAAATGGAAGCGGATCTTCCAAAGCTCCTTAATATGTTGAGGGTAGCAGAGACCTCCTTGAAAAAGGAGAAGACCCCCGTTCTGTATGTTGGCCAATCATCTTCTTCTAAAACTAAAGCTAAAACTAAAGGGAAGAAGAAGATGAAAGCCACCAAACCGAAGGGTGGGATCAAGAAGGTGCAGGGAACGAACAAGGCAGGAAGGGTGAAGGCAGAAAAGAACGAGTGCTTTTATTGTCACAAGCAGGGGCACTGGAAGAAGGATTGTCAGGCCTTCAAAGCCAAGGACATGAAGCAAGCAGTTGCTTCTACTTCAGGTGTGTTCGTAATCGAAAATTGTCTTTCAGTAAACTCTACTTCATGGGTACTTGATACAGGTTCTGGTTCTCACATCTGTAATTCTTAGCAGGATCTGAGAAATAGTAGAGTACTGGGGGCAGGTGATATGACTCTCCGGATGGGCAATGGAATGCATGTAGATGCAGTTGCAATAGGGGAATATCACCTAGGGTTGAATAGTGGAAACATTTTGGTATTGTATAACTGTTTTTGTATTCCCAGTATGTTGTGTAATATTATATCAGTATCTTTATTGTCTAATAAAGGATATAATTTTGTGCTTGAAAGAAATGTCATGAACATTCTCCTAAATCAAGAACTGATTGGGTTTGGCACACTGGAAAACGGCATATACATACTTAATCAACCACAAATTTTCAATATTCAAAACACGCGTAAAAGAAAGGCTCCAGATTCGAATCAAGCCTTCCTATGGCATTGTAGACTTGGTCATATAAATGAAACAAGGTTGACTAAGTTACATAAAGATGGATATCTAGATCCGTTTGAATATTCATCATATGCAACTTGTCAATCATGTATCAAAGGAAAAATGACCAAATCTCCGTTCACCGGACACGGAGAAAGAGCCACCGAACTCTTGGGACTAGTACACAGTGATGTATGTGGTCCGATGTCTATACATGCACGAAGTGGTCACTCCTACTTCATCACTTTTACTGATGACTTCTCTAGGTATGGACATGTGTTCTTAATAAAACATAAATCCGAGGCTTTTGAGAAGTTTAAGGAGTATAAAAATGAAGTAGAGAAACAAACTGGTAAAAGCATCAAGACACTTCGATCTGATCGAGGTGGAGAATACTTAAGTACCAGTTTCCTTGAATACTTGAAAGCAAATGGAATACTCTCTCAGCTTACTCCACCTTATACACCTCAGCATAATGGTGTATCAGAAAGAAGGAATCGCACGCTATTAGATATGGTGCGATCAATGATGAGTAGTGCTGAGTTGCCACTTTCCTTCTGGGGATTTGCTCTAGAATCAGCCGCATATCTATTAAATAGAGTTCCAACTAATTCTGTACCTACCACTCCATTTGAAATGTGGTGTGGGAAGAGACCATATCTCAAGTATATCAAGATATGGGGGTGTCCGGTATATGTTAAAAAGCATAATCCGGACAAGCTCGAGGCACGATCGGTTTTGTGCAAGTTTGTAGGATACCCCAAGCATTCAAGGGGGTACGTGGTCTACCACACTGAAGAACAAAAGGTGTTTGTCGCTCGTCACATTGTCTTCTTAGAAAGCGAATTTCTTGCAAAAGAAATTAGTGGGAGCGCGGTAGAACTGGAAGAAATTCCAGAACCTCAAACTGCAACCGAGGACTTAGAAGAATCTCAGATTTCAATAGAACATGATGAACCAACGCCACTCCGCAGATCTAGTAGGCTTTCTCATCCTCCTGAAAGATACTATGGTTTTCTTCTTGATGGGGATCGAGAGGATTGCATCATCGATGATGATGAGCCTACTAGTTTTCAGCAGGTTATCACAAGTAGCGACTCAGTAAAGTGGCTGGATGCAATGAGATCCGAAATGGAATCCATGTATACCAATAAAGTATGGACTTTAGAAGTTGCTCCTCCTGGGGTAAAACCAGTTGGGTGCAAATGGATCTTCAAAAAGAAGATTGGTACATTTGGACAAGAGGAAACGTACAAAGCTAGACTAGTAGCAAAAGGTTTTCGTCAAAGACCAGGATTGGACTATGATGAAACTTTTTCGCCAGTAGCTATGCTTAAATCCATTCGGATCATGCTTGCCATTGCTGCCTTCCATGACTATGAAATCTGGCAAATGGATGTAAAAACAGCTTTTCTAAATGGACATCTAGAAGAGAGTGTTTACATGGATCAACCAGAAGGTTTCTTAGACAGTGGGAGCAGCGGAAGAGTGTGCAAATTGCTTAAATCCATTTATGGGTTAAAGAAAGCATCGCGGAGTTGGAACATCTGCTTTGATGAAACAGTCAAGGAATTTGACTTTATCAAAAATGTAGATGAACCATGTGTTTATAGGAAGATTGTAGAAGGAGCAGTAGTCTTCCTCGTTTTATACGTCGACGACATACTACTGATAGGGAATGATATCCCTATACTACAATCAGTAAAGCTCTTCCTGTCACAGAAATTCTCTATGAAAGACTTGGGAGATGCATCATACATTCTGGGCATTAAGATCCATCGAGATAGATCTAATAGAATATTGGGACTTTCACAGTCCAGGTATATAGACACTATACTAAAGAGATTTAGTATGGAAGATTCCAAGCGCGGCAATATGCCCGCTTGTCACGGAATCACCCTCTCCAAAGAGATGTCTCCAAAGACTGATGAAGAGAGGGCTCGTATGGGCATTATACCCTACGCTTCGGCGGTAGGATCAATAATGTATGCGATGTTATGTACCAGACCAGATGTAGCTTACGCACTTAGTGTGGTAAGCAGGTATCAATCGGACCCAGGTGAGAAACATTGGATAGCGGTGAAGAACATTCTCAAGTACCTGAGAAGGACTAAGGAGATGTTCTTAATTTACGGCAATAAGGACCTCCAGGTAGAGGCTTTTACCGACTCCGGCTTCCAAAGTGACAAGGATGATTCTAAATCTATTTCGGGTTTTGTGTTTACCCTCAATGGAGGGGCGGTAAGTTAGAAGAGTTCCAAACAAGATACCGTCGCAGACTCAACTATGGAGGCTGAGTATATAGCTGCTAGTGAAGCCGCAAAAGAGGCTGTCTGGATAAGGAAGTTCATTTCTGAACTTTAGGTGGTTCCGTCCATTGCCAATCCAATACCTTTGTATTGCGATAACAATGGCGCTGTAGCTTTAGCGAAGGAACCAAGGTCCCATCAGAAATCCAGGCATATCTTAAGGCGGTTTCACCTGATCAGGGAGATCGTGGATCGTCGGGAGATCGAGATACGGAGAGTAGACACAAAAGACAACACGGCAGATCCATTCACCAAGGCCATTCCTCAAGTACAGTTCGAGAGGCTTTTTGAGATGTTGGGCATGCGGTACGCAAGCAACTGGATCTGGTAGAGACAGTGGGTACTCATTGCGCCAATTATAGGCCTTAGTGCAAGTGGGAGATTGTTGGATATATATGCCCTAGAGGCCTACATTGTATAGGATGCTTGGGATATGTATGTACATGACAGTCTTGCTTGATATGATAGTACGCTATTTGGTTTGACTTTGTCTTAACGTATAATATATTTTACTTGGTATTTATATATATATGTTGATAAAGCCCATAGGGTGTTTGTCTGACTACCGGCGTTATGATGGCAGTCATACTAGTAGGAGCTGGATAGTCAATAGGCACACCCTTAGATGTCCCTGGTCGCAGGAGTATCGAGATTGGGCATCGATACTCCGGAGTAGACTAGTGTATACATATCTAGACCCTGGCGAGGGGCAATGGATTGGTCCCGCAACCATTGGTGGTATTCACCTAAGATTGTATACAGATGCTCACTGGGTGTGAGTACACCGGACAGGACTCGCCGAGAACTGACTGGATGGTATTATACCTAACGTCAGATAGCAGTTCTCAGGTGACATGTGTGCAGATAGTCCGTTGACTTAAGGTCATCATTTGTCTCGTGTGAGTTCCCACTGTACTTTGATTGTTACCCTACCACGGCTCAAAGGAGTCGTGCAAACAGGTTTCAGTTGGGCACAGTCCCAAGCCACATGGAGGCAGTGGGCGACTGTTAGGGATTCGTCTCTCCCGGTATAGGGAGTTGATATCGCACTGTGGTCGTTTGGTCATTACCATAAGTCCCTGGCCAGGGCTGATTGAGAATTACTGATAGGTTGATCAGTAGATTCTCGGATGGTGATAAAGCCATACCGACACGACTTGTACGGTTATTAGGGATCTGACGTCCACCACCTCCCTAGACCATACATGCGATACTCTTAGACGAACAGACCGGACTGCGCGGATATTGTCACAGACAGGCTCAGTAGGATTTCAGATGGGTTACCTCATCAGCTTTCTTATCGACAACTACCTGGGGACCGTTACGTACAGCTAGTGCCGCTTGCGGTCTGTGGTTAAACCCACTGCCAGCGTAGTAGTCGAGTCTTTAGAGTCCCACACAGAGATTTCCCAAACCCAGGCGAAAAGATATAGAGGTCGTATGGTTTTACGACAAAGGTTCGGACGCATACGTGTTTGATCGCACGTACGACATTCGGACAGTTTTTACTAGCCGGCTTTGGTTTAAGCCAGATTCTAGTATCAGGTTATTGGATTTATACAGTCTAAAGTTTTTCCGTGTTTTCACGGATGAGAGGGGCGTTCTCGTAATTTTCCGAGAAGCTTCTAGAAGGATGTGACATAAAGAGAGAGGTGGCATTTTCATTTAATGATTAAGTGACTCATTGTGAGTGATTCATCATATCATTAATGCATCATTAATTGCTTAATGACTCACATGATGAATCACCCACTTGATTTAATGAAACATGATGAATATTCTCTTATTATTCATTTCTTTTAATTCATTATGTTTCATATATATCAAGTGAGAAGCTTTTTTCATGATAATAATATCATTATCATCTTCTCACTCTCTCTCTTCAAGTTCTCTCTCCTTCACCAAACCTAATCCTACCCCTCATGAGTTGAGAACAAGGATTAGGAAAGACTAATTACTCCATAACCTATCTCTACATCACCTTAGCTACTCTATTTAGCAACTAGAGAAGCTAAGTAACCTCAAGTTTAGAGGTTATAGCTTGGATTAGGGTTCTCGGGTGGATCGTCTATCACGGGAGAAAGCCGAAGAGGACGTGGAGATCCAAAGAGGCCGTAGACAACATCAAGACGAAGGACTAGAACCGTTATGGTATAATCTCTTCGCATAGTAGTTTAAAACTCTATAGCTTTTTGTTAAAACTTGTATAGCAAACGATTCATACGGTTAATCGATGTTTGATCATAGAACTTGATTGTTATTCATATTTCCGCCTCCCCACAAGTATTGGGGTGTTGAACATCGACTTACAAAAACAGTTTCTTCATTTACATGTATTCTGTTTTCATGCATTCATACCTCATTCATATGATATATTGCTACCTGAGGCACTGACACGAGCACATGAGATCACACTCGGGTTAGATATTACCCTAGCCATTGTTATAGGCTGCATGTTATTCATATATTTGAGGATATATTATGATCATTGACCTAGCTTGCGTTATTTATGCGATTTCTGTGCGTAGATGTTTTTCTATTCACGAGTTGGCAACTCAACCCCGTTGTGCCCCAGTTTCTTGCAGGTTTGCCGTACAGGTTTCATTACGGCTTGCGGGCATAGTTTTCTTCGGGTGATTTGCTAGTAGGTGGGTTTACTTGTATCGTACCCCCCATTATATAACTTGTATATTATTACTCTGTTGTATCTAGAAGTTCCATCAACCAAACATGTATTTATTCTTTGAGATAGAGACCAGTGATGTTATTCTTTCGACCTTAGAGTCGTGCATTTTATTTCTTGTAGTTTTGAGTTTCCTTTTGAGTTTTTGTTCCTCGCCGTTGGCGTTGTATATTATATTGCTTGTGTGGTTGTTGATTGTTAGGGATTCTGCGTGTTCAAGTTTTAGTTAAACACCGCAATCAAGACGGTTTCGCTTGTAGCTAGCCGGTTGAGTACGGGTCGTCCGCAGGGAGATAGGAATCTTTTTCTATGTGCTTTAACGAGTTAAGTCCAGTTTTTTCAGATTTTGTTGTAATTAATTAAGTGGTAAAATGATATGTAAAGAGAGCTTGTTAGGGTTAGGATTAGGTTAGTTTGAGTTAGGAGTCTCCACATCTTTCGTTGCCCCTCTTAATATCGGTGTTATGGTAATCGGCAACAACGGGGATTAGCACGACTAGGAAGGAACTTGCGAGTATAAGCTAGGCTTTCCAACGCATAAGTTCTTCCTTTTGGTGCTTGTCCGTCCGTTCTTGGCTCTTATCCATAACCTCCGGTTAATTCAACCACAACCGGTCTCACTACGGAATCACCGCTATCATGTAGGATAGGGTGCCGTAAGGAGCGGATTGTGGTTCAATTAACGGGAGTCGAATTAAGCTGTTGGGCAAGGAAAGAGTGAGAGATTTCCTTCTCTCAAACTTCCCTTATCCTACCCTAACAAGTATTAAACTACTCACACATCATGATACAGAAAAATAAAACAAAACAAAAGAGGAAGATAGAAAGAAAGAGATTAGAAGATAACAACTAGCTATTTGCGATCTCACCTCGGCAAGGATCAAGTGTAAGCATCATGGTTGTGTTAAGGATAAAGAAAAAGAGAGAAGAAAGAAACAACAAGAAATAACAACAACTAGTTAACAAATGAAAATTACAACAATTAACAAGATAATGAGACAAGCAAAATAATAAAATGATCTTCTTTATTCACCATTCTTCACTCACCAAGCTCATTACAAGTTTTAATGGAGAAGAGATGAGAAGAGGAAGAAGAAAACAACTAAACCTAGAAAATGAGAATACAAGAATATGGACCTTTTCCTTCACAAAGTTTTGGACTATTTATAGGCAGGAAGCTGGAGATCTAGGGCAACATTCAGAACCATCATAAAAAGACCAATCTACCCCTGAAGTTTGACCTCCTACGGTGCCAGTACGGCCGCGGATCCGCGGTCTAGACCGCCAATTGGCCGCGGATCCGCCGCACTATAGTAGAGTCAGGGTGTGGGCTTCTTGGTACTTCCCTGGTCTGCTGTCCCCTCTTGTCTGGTACATGTATTTTCTGAAAATACTTCCACATTTCTTCCAAAATTTCTGTTGAGGGAAAGGTGGACTTTTGTCAAGATTTTCTTGAGCTCCGCGTAGATTTCTTGGAACTTGTATTGCCATTGAGCCTTATGCATGAAGGTGACAATCGATTTGCCATTTTGTCTCCTAAACTAGTGTGTGGCAATAGACGGATAAAGAGCGGAGATCCGTGTTTTATCTGTGGTTGGCAGGAACCCGGATTTTTGTCATGTTTTCCATGAATTTCACCGTTTTAGAACCGAGAACCTGTATCCTGCAATTGACTAGCAAACACGGCTCAAGAGTATCTACCGATATGCAATGTGATAAAAATTGGGCGGTATGAAAATGCAAAAATCTGATATGAACAAATACCCCCAAACTTATCATTTGCTCGTCCCGAGCAAAGCCAATTTATTCACAAAAAATTTCCTAACCTCACTTTCGCAGGGAACGCGATTGCACTGAGCATGTGCAACAAGCCGTTAAACCTCTAGGTGTCCCTAGTAGGAGGAGTGTTGTCTCCTGAGGGTTTTCAGCGGATACTACCCACAAAATCCGGTCAAGTTGGTTTTGTAAAATAACTAAGATTCAAACCCTAAAGTGTTTGTTTCAGAAAATAACAATTCTATAATCCTAAGTCTAGACTATCGAACCTTTATTTTTCACACCTCGCTTCTTATTTAACTACAGATTTTATGTCTTTACGTGAAGTGCAAATAGTGTCGTTAAGTTCCCGAAAGGTCGAATAAAGTCATCATGTCGCACAATAAAGCCCAGATAACAATTTTAAAAGGATCACATAAGTTTTATAAAGAGTTAATCATTTTTCAAGTTTCGTTTTCCAGTAAGGTTTCAACTTCAGAATTTCTATCTTCCTTAACAGGAAACTAAGTCGTATTTTTCACTCCACCTTTTTCTTGTTTTCATTTCATACACACCTCTGTGAACGTGCAATAGTCTTTATCATAGAATAAAACCTTCATATCTCCGTTTAATTTTTTTATAAAAGCCTGTCTTTTATCAAGATTATTCTCACACAAAGAACCGTTAGGAATTTTAACTCGGAGAGAACACTTGCTTGACTTTGTTTTAATCTGGACTTTCTAGGCTTCTTAACGAGCTTTGGGCCAATGCACCCAAACCAGTTGATTTTAGGGCATTAGGTGTAGAAACACCTCAGCGGACTTAATTACTCAAGTTACCTAGGTCCAAAAACAAAAGACAGTTTGGCGTGAAAATCAGATGATTTAATACGAACGGAGATATAATCGGCAGTTCAATTATTTTTTTGGATAAAAGACGTGTTTAGTGGGTTCGGTGTGTAATCATTCCAATCAAGTTTCAGATGGGTTATTTTTCAGACTTAGTTCCAATTACGGCATCAATAATATTCCTTCATATTCACTTTACTTCATAAACTTTCCTTGACATTACTTATTTCAGAACAAACCTATTTGATCCTCAGAAAATCATTTATCTGTTTAAAAGTTTTTAAACATAAAAGACTTGTCATCTAATTCCCAAAAACTCACGACACGTGTAGTGTGATGTAAAGACGTATATCAGCTATAGTTAACTTCAAAGGATAGTTATCTTTCAGGTTTTCAAAATCTAAACATAAGATTTAGTTATTCCTATTTTTTCCAACAAAAACTGTCGAAATGTTGAATCAGAGTTCTTCCACAAGCTAACTTGACAGAAAAGTTTTTATGTTTTAGAAAATTTTCAGATTTTTATGGTTTTTATGGATTTTAATATGCAGATGCAAAATATACATATGAATGCGAAGGTAAGAAATGCGTACCGAGCGTACCCCCAAACTTAAACTGGACAGTGTCCTCACTGTCGTTGCATGAAGAGATCATTTGAAGGGTCAAAATTGTCGGTTAGCGATACACAAATTTTTATTTGTTTTTGTTTTTAAAGAAAAGAAAAAGAATATACACAAATATATACAAAATGGTTTGTACATACCCCCAAACTTATTTGGAACGGTGTCCACTGTTCTTGGCTGGATAACCGAAGTTTGGAGGTAGGCAGAGGAAGATTAGGCAGGGTAAACCGGCTCCTGTAAGAACAGGAGCTCCTCTGTTGGTTCGGCGCTAAGGTACGGTTTGCATCGGTGTCCGTTCACTTTGAAAAATGAACCGTCCTTTGGATTTTCCAAATCCACAGTGCCCTGCGGATACACATTCCGCACAAAATACGGTCCTTTCCAGCGAGATCTGAGCGTTCTAGGATGGAAGTGAAGTCGGGTGTCATAAAGCAGTACCTGCTGACCAGGTACGAAAGTTTTGCGCAAAAGGTGTTTATCGTGAAACACCTTCGTACGGTTCTTAACGACAACCGCGTTATCGTAAGCCTCATCCCTAAGCTCGCTCAGTTCGTTCAACTGCAGCTTCCGATGGCTGCCCGCATCCTCGAGAGACAGATTCAGCTCCTTTATCGCCCAAAATGCGCGATGCTCTATTTCGACCGGTAGGTGGCAGGCTTTTCCGTACACAAGCCGATAGGGAGACATACCAAGGTCGGTCTTATAAGCGGTTCGAAATGCCTAAAGGGCATCAGTGAGTTTCAGCGACCAATCCTTACGGTTCTTGGAAACCGTCTTCTCCAGTATCTGCTTGATTTGCCGATTTGAAACTTCGGCCTTCCCGCAGGTTTGGGGGTGGTAGGGTGTGGATAGCTTATGATTAATGGAGTATTTCCGCATCAAGTCCTCGAAGGTTTTGTTGCAGAAATGACTTCCATTGTCGCTAATGATCGCTCGGGGGTGCCCAAACCGGGAGAAAATGTTTTCTTTAAGGAACCTAACGACAACCTTGTTGTCGTTAGTTCGGCTGGGCACAGCCTCGACCCATTTAGAGACGTAATCAACAGCAAGAAGGATGTAAAAGTTCCCAAAAGAGCTGGGAAACGGCCCCATGAAATCTATCCCCCAAACATCGAAAATCTCCACAACCAAGATCGGTTGGAGCGGCATCTCGTTCCTCCGGGATATCCGGCCCAAGTGTTGGCACCGGGAGCAAGTCTTGCAATAGTCGTGAGCGTCTTTGAAGAGTTGTGGCCAGTAGAAACCACATTGCAAGATCTTCTCGGCTGTCTTTCTGGGGCCAAAATGCCCGCCACACGCTTGATCGTGGCAAAACGACAGCACACTCTTGAATTCCTCATCAGGGACACACCGACGAATAATCTGGTCGGGACAGTACTTGAACAAGTAGGGTTCGTCCCAGTAAAAGTGTTTTACTTGGGATAAGAAGCGAAGTCTGTCCTGACTTGACCATTCAGTCGGTAGTAATCCTGTGGCCAAATAGTTCACAATATCTGCGAACCAGGGTTCGCAAGATACTGTCAAGAGCTGTTCATCCGGGAAAACGTCGTTGATCGGAATTGGAAGCGAAGGCGAAGAAGGAAGTCGCGAGAGATGGTCGGCAACTACGTTTTCACATCCTCGCTTGTCCTTAATGACAAGGTCAAACTCTTGAAGCAAGAGGATCCAACGTATTAACCGAGATTTTGTATCTTTCTTCGCAAAAAGATGGCACAGAGCAGAATGGTCCGTGTAGACAATGACTGGAGAGCCGATGAGGTAGGGCTTGAACTTTTCTAAAGCAAATACAACAGCTAAGAATTCCTTCTCAGTTGTTGTATAGTTGAGTTGGGCGTCGTTCAGGGTTCGGCTCGCATAATAGATTACGTGCGGCATCTTGTTGATGTGTTGTCCAAGGACAGCACCAATGGCAAAGTCGGATGCATCGCACATAATCTCGAATGGGTGCGTCCAGTTAGGTGAAGAAAGAACGGGAGCAGAAGTGAGTGAGCGTTTCAATGACTCGAATTCAGTCACACAGCTCGAGTTGAAGTCGAATGGCGTGTCCTTGGCCAGCAAAAGAGTCAAGGGCCTAGCAATCTTGCTAAAGTCCTTGATGAACCGTCTATAGAAACCGGCATGGCCAAGGAAGGCTCGGATATCTCTGACGCATCGGGGAGGAGGCAGATTGGAAATGACCTCAATCTTTGCTTTGTCAACCTCTATGCCATTTTGCGAGATGATATGTCCTAAGACAATACCTTTGCGCACCATGAAGTGGCATTTCTCCCAGTTCAAAGTGAGATTCTTGTCCTTACATCGGGTAAGGACAGCGTCAAGATGCAGCAAACACTCGTTGAAGGAATCGCCGAAGATGGAGAAATCATCCATGAAAATCTCCAGAAATTTTTCCACCATGTCCGAGAAGATACCCATCATACACCGCTGGAAGGTAGCGGGCGCATTGCATAACCCAAAGGGCATGCGACGATATGCAAACGTGCCGAAAGGACAAGTGAACGTGGTCTTGTCCTGGTCTTTTTCGGTGATGGGAATTTGATTATAGCGGAGTAGCCATCAAGAAAGCAGTAGTACTCGTGTCCGGCCAATCGTTCAAGCATCTGGTCAATGAAGGGTAGCGGAAAGTGGTCTTTCCGCGTTGCGGCGTTGAGTTTTCTGTAATCGATGCATACTCGCCACCCAGTTTGGGTGCGAGTAGGGATTAACTCGTTCGCCTCGTTAGTGATGACTGTGATGCCTGACTTCTTGGGGACAACGTGAGTGGGGCTAACCTACTGGCTATCAGAGATAGGGTAAATGATACCACTATCTAGACATTTTACGATCTCCTTCTTCACAGCCTCTTTCATGACTGGACTGAGACGTCTTTGTGGATCCCGGGCTGGTTTGGCATCATCCATCAGATGAATGTGATGCTCAACGATCAGGGGACTAATCCCCTTGATGTCCGCCATGGACCAGCCAAAAGCTTGCCTGTTGCTGTGCAAGACCGCGAGAAGGGCTTTCTCTTGCTCTGGAGCTAGAGAAGCTGAGATGATGACAGGGAGGGTCTCGTTCTCACCTAAGTAAGCATACTTAAGGTGAGACGGCAAAGGCTTGAGTTCGAGCGTTGGAGGTGAAACGATGGAAGGCAAGATTGGTGCAAAGGTCTCGAACTCAAAGGACTCCAGCAAAGGTTCAAAACGAGTGTAGGCAACCGAGTTGGATGGTTCAGGTAACTCATCCGGAAAGTCGAAGGATTCAAACTCGGGTTGTGCGCGGCTAAGATCGTTCGAGAACGTGAAACACTCGTAGTCGTTGTCGGGCGCAGAAACAGCAGCAGGTTCGAAGAGAAACGCACTAGTGGCGTCAAGATTATCGTGATCAAACAGAAACTCCTCTTATTCACACTCTTCTGGGGTGATCTCCTGGATCGAGCAGACGTCCAGTATATGAGCATTAGGTTCGGCGGGCTGATTCCCCAACCTAAAAATGTTGAGTTCAATCGTCATATTTCCAAAAGAGAGGTTCATCGAACCATTGCGACAATTGATCACAGCATTTGAGGTTGCGAGAAATGGGCGACCGAGTATCACCGGAATTTGATTCCGGGGGTTAGCTACAGGCTGTGTATCTAATACAATGAAGTCAACGGGGAATATGAAGTCCCCGACTTTTATTAACACATCCTCTAGCTCACCCCTAGGATGGGTGATCGATCGGTCGGCCATTTAGAGAGTGCAGTGCGTGGATTTCAACTCTCCGACGCCTAATTGCTCGTATACTGAATACGGAAGCAGGTTAACACTGGCACCAAGATCTAATAGTGCGCGGTTGATGTTCTTATCCCCAATGGTAATTGAAATCGTAGGACAGCCAGGGTCCTTCCGTTTTTGTGGTAAAGATTGGGTAAGGGCATCACTCACAGCACTAGCCAAGAAAACTTTCTTGGGTAGCTGAGACTTCCTCTTTTTCGTGCACAAGTCCTTTAAGATTTTCGCGTAGGACGGGACTTGTTGGACAGCATCTAAAAGAGGAATGTTAATGTTAACCTGCTTAAATAACTCCAGAATCTTCTCCATTTGAGGATTTTGTTTATTAGACCTCAACCGGTTTGGAAATGGAACATTTTGAAAATTGGTTGAGTCTAATGCTGGAGGAGGAGATTGTGGAGTTGGAACGGATCCCAGAATAGGTGTCTTCGTGGAGTGAGAAGTGGGTCCGTTCAGAGCAGAAGAAGAGGGAGGGGAGCCTTATGAAGAACGGAGAATAGGCTCAGAAGACGAAGAAGAAGAAGGAGAAGAAGAAGAAGAAGAAGCGGCCGGGGTGTCATCGTTGATTCGTTTGCCAATGTTATTTTGCAGCATCCTTCCCGATCTCAATGTGGTCACGGCACTCACATTATGGTTCTGTTGTTCAAGAGCAACATGTGCATTATGTGGGTGACCGGGATTTGGGAGTGGTTGGGACGGGAGCTTCCCCTTCTCTCGCTCGCTTAAGGCCGTGTTCAGCTGTGCAATCTGGGCCTCGATTGTCTTGATGCTTTGCCCGTGAGCGGCAGTGTGTTGCACTAAGGATTGAATGGAAGACTGGATGTTGGCGGTGGATTGAGTCGATTGTTTAACGAACGCCTCCAGACTTCGTTCGAGCGAGGAAACCTTATCGTTGTTTGACGGAACAAAGTTGTTTGGTGGAAAAGAATTGTTGGGTGCAAAGTTGTTTGTCTGATTTTGGAAAGGTTGGGGTTGGAAGGGCTGCTAATATTGATGTTGAGTTTGTTGTTGCGCTTGTTGTTGCGGTGGAGGGGCCCTTTGGAAATTGTTGCCTTGGAATTGATTCTGATTCTGATTCCAGGCGAAATTGGGATGGTTCCTCCAACCGGGATTGTAGGTGGAACAGTATGGATCATTCCTCGGTCTTTGCTGAAATGCAGCATTGACCTGATCCTGTCCTTGCGAGGGTGGATTGTAAGGACACTCTTCGGTCAAGTGGGAAGAATCGGAACAACAAGCGCAAATGGTACGGAGGGGGAGAACAGGGGCAGGAGCAGGAGCAGAAAATTTGCTCTTTATCGCTTCAAGCTTTCTTGTTATTGCAGCCATTTCAGCTTTCATTGCAATAGAGACATCAAGTTGGTGGATTTCTACCCTAGACTGACCGGTGGAAGTGGAGGTAGAAGAAGAAGAAGTCGGTCTGGTGCTCTCCCATTATAGAGTTTGCTCCACAAGGTCGTCAAAGAACTGCCACGCTTCCTCGTCAGATTTTGATAGGAAGTGGCCCTGACAGATGGTTTCCAACAACTGCTTCGTTGCTGGGTTCAGGCCCTCGTATAAGGTTTGGCAGAGTTGCCATTTCTCTATACCGTGGTGGGGACACTGAACAAGAAGGTCTTTGTACCGGTCAAAGCACATCCAGAAGGGTTCAGAAGGAAGCTGGGAGAATTGGTTGATTTCATTTCGAATCCTTGCGGTTTTATGATTCGGATAAAACTTTTTGAGAAACGCTTTAACAAACTCGTCCCAGCTGGTTATGGAGTGGGAAGCGGTGCTATACAGCCATTTTTCAGCAAGATCGCATAAAGTGAACGGAATGACCCGTAGACGTATAGCATCGTCCGACAGCTGGGTGGTTTTCATCATGGCACAGACGTTTTGAAATTTGTTGATGAAGATATAGGCATCTTCAGATTCAAGCCCATGAAAACGTGGAAGCATGTTGATGAAGTGGGGCTTAATTTCAAAGTTGTCCCCATTGGCCGGAGGAAGAGAAAGGCAGGTGGGAAGTGCAGAACGGGTGGGATAGAAACGATCCTGGAGCGCGATTCGCTGTGGCGCTACAACAGGCGGTGGTGGTGGGATATTGGTCTCCGTAGGAGGTGGAGCCAATCTAGGGGTGGTCAAAGAGATGTTCGGATTAAATCCCGACATCGCGGAAGAAGAGGTTGGTGAATGTGAAGGTGAAGATGTATGAAAAGAATTCCGGTCAACGTCGGAGTTGGCCGGCAAAGGAAGGGGTGAAAGAGGAGTGGACGGAGTATCGACTTCGGAGTCGATCGCGTAGTTGGTAGCGACTAACGTAACGCGGACTAGACGGGCGCTAGTGTCCCGAGTCCAAGCGGACATACACTAAACGAGTTTAGTATAGTCAAAGCGGAGAAGGTGAGGGTAAGAAAACGTCAATGGAGAAAGGTGATGGGTGGTGGGTGAAAAATGGATTTGGCGACAAAGGGCAAGTTTTTATAATAGTTTTTGATTTTTTCTTTTTTTTTTGTTTTGTTTTTAGAAAGAGATTTACAGAAGTATGTACGGATATACGGCTTAAGTAATCACAAACAAGATATGCACAATCACACCTAGATCTAGGGTAACCTAGGTCTACTAGACCTGCTCCTGAACTTGATTGTCGAAGTTAAACAGTGTCGAGAAACGGGCTTTAAAATACACTGATCACGAGGCCAGGTAAGTGCAGAGATAAGGGGAGGTTGTCCAACGCTTTCGCGAAGTTCCTTAATTAAATAACCCTTTCTCTTTTGGCGGTTGCGCCGTTAACACTTTCCTAGACACCCCGTAAACAATATACCGTTAAGCGAGGTTCTAAGCACGGTTTATCTTCTCCTAATGAGCGCGAAGTCCTTAGGGCTGAAGTCTAGTATTTTTTAATTTACAATGGACAATGCATATGCTTTTGTGATTTTTGGGGTCCTGGGAAGGGTGTTGAAATCCCCACCCAATCTGAATTGATTTCAAGCCCCTTAAGTCCGTATTAAAGAATGCAAAGCGGTAACAAATCAACTGCAAACAATTTTTTATTTGCGGCGCAAAGAATCCTGCACAAGAACAGTTTATTGGAAGGGGGAGAAGAGTTTGCGTAAAGAAATCTGCAGAAAACACAATTTATTGGAGTCCAGAGGAGTGGGAGAGAGGAGAGAGACTTACAGAGAGAATTTGGCAGCCCAAAGGCACCAAGTGGCCGCGGATCCGCGGCCTAAGCCCTCTTTTGCCGCGGTTCCGCGGCAGGAACAGGGACTTGGGCTTTTGGGTTTTTGGCGTGACATATATAAACTGTGATACAGAGATATCGAAAACCGCAAAACATATATAAACTGCTTTCTCTCTTTTTAAAGAAAAATGCGGTTTTCCCATGATGTATGAGTCGTCCACTATGAGTTTGCTGATGGATTTCGAGATCCGATTCGAGGAGGCGGATGAACCGTTTCGGGTACATGGTGGGCCCGGTAAGGTACCCCGGGACAAGAAGCTCGTGGTGATGACGATGAGCCTGGCAGGGGGAGACTACATACCGGTGATTTTACCCGACGCGTCGGATATCCGGAGGATACCGTCATGGTCTTGAGATGGATGGTAGGGGCCGGTCTGGACTGACGGCGCCCTAGATATTGTGATTGAGACATTGAGATTTCGAGATATTGAGGTACAGAGACTGTGATACAGAGATATCGAGATATCGGGATTACGTTTTGTGCCAATGCTAGGCACTGTTTTATGCTGATTTCATTATGATACATCATTTTAAAAATACAAAGGAAATCTCACTAAATTATGAAAACAGTTTCTTCATTTACATGTATTCTGTTTTCATGCATTCATACCTCATTCATATGATATATTGCTACCTGAGGCACTGACACGGGCACATGAGATCACACTCGGGTTAGATATTACCTTAGCCATTGTTATAGGCTGCATGTTATTCATATATTTGAGGATATATTATGATCATTGACCTAGCTTGCGTTATTTATGCGATTTCTGTGCGTAGATGTTTTTCTATTCACGAGTTGGCAACTCAACCCCGTTGTGCCCCAGTTTCTTGCAGGTTTGCCGTACAGGTTTCATTACGGCTTGCGGGCATAGTTTTCTTCGGGTGATTTGCTAGTAGGTGGGTTTACTTGTATCGTACCCCCCATTATATAACTTGTATATTATTACTCTGTTGTATCTAGAAGTTCCATCAACCAAACATGTATTTATTCTTTGAGATAGAGACCA
The DNA here is from genome assembly GCA_030015575.1 of Agapanthus africanus. NCBI lineage: Eukaryota > Viridiplantae > Streptophyta > Magnoliopsida > Asparagales > Amaryllidaceae > Agapanthus > Agapanthus africanus. The sequence continues at coordinate 372,421,196 of JASDDO010000001.1, forward strand.
GTGATGTTATTCTTTCGACCTTAGAGTCGCGCGTTTTATTTCTTGTAGTTTTGAGTTTCCTTTTGAGTTTTTGTTCCTCGCCGTTGGCGTTGTATATTATATTGCTTGTGTGGTTTTTGATTGTTAGGGATTCTGCATGTTCAAGTTTTAGTTAAATACCGCAATCAAGACGGTTTCGCTTGTAGCTAGCCGGTTGAGTACGGGTCGTCCGCAGGGAGATGGGAATCTTTTTCTATGTGCTTTAACGAGTTAAGTCCAGTTTTTTCAGATTTTCTTGTGATTAATTAAGTGGTAAAATGATATGTAAAGAGAGCTTGTTAGGGTTAGGATTAGGTTAGTTTGAGTTAGGAGTCTCCACATCTTTCGTTGCCCCTCTTAATATCGGTGTTACGGTAATCGGCAACAACGGGGATTAGCACGACTAGGAAGGAACTTGCGAGTATAAGCTAGGCTTTCCAACGCATAAGTTCTTCCTTTTGGTGCTTGTCCGTCCGTTCTTGGCTCTTATCCATAACCTCCGGTTAATTCAACCACAACCGGTCTCACTACGGAATCACCGCTATCATGTAGGATAGGGTGCCGTAAGGAGCGGATTGTGGTTCAATTAACGGGAGTCGAATTAAGCTGTTGGGCAAGGAAAGAGTGAGAGATTTCCTTCTCTCAAACTTCCCTTATCCTACCCTAACAAATATTAAACTACTCACACATCATGATACAGAAAAATAAAACAAAACAAAAGAGGAAGATAGAAAGAAAGAGATTAGAAGATAACAACTAGCTATTTGCGACCTCACCTCGGCAAGGATCAAGCGTAAGCATCATGGTTGTGTTAAGGATAAAGAAAAAGAGAGAAGAAAGAAACAACAAGAAATAACAACAACTAGTTAATAAATGAAAATTACAACAATTAACAAGATAATGAGACAAGCAAAATAATAAAATGATTTTCTTTATTCACCATTCTTCACTCACCAAGCTCATTACAAGTTTTAATGGAGAAGAGATGAGAAGAGGAAGAAGAAAACAACTAAACCTAGAAAATGAGAATACAAGAATATGGACCTTTTCCTTCACAAAGTTCTTGACTATTTATAGGCAGGAAGCTGGAGATCTAGGGCAACATTTAGAACCATCATAAAAAGACCAATCTACCCCTGAAGTTTGACCTCCTACGGCGCCAGTAAAGCCGCGGATCCGCGGCCTAGACCCCCTATTGGCCGCGGATCCGCCGCACTATAGTAGAGTCAGGGTGTGGGCTTCTTGGTACTTCCCTGGTCTGCTGTCCCCTCTTGTCTGGTACATGTATTTTCTGAAAATACTTCCACATTTCTTCCAGAATTTCTGTTGAGGGAAATGTGGACTTTTTTCAAGATTTTCTTGAGCTCCGCGTAGATTTCTTGGAACTTGTATTGCCATTGAGCCTTGTGCATGAAGGTGACAATCGATTTGCCATTTTGTCTCCTAAACTGGTGTGTGGCAATAGACGGATAAAGAGCGGAGACCCGTGTTTTATCTGTGGTTGGCAGGAACCCGGATTTTTGTCGTGTTTTCCATGAATTTCACCATTTTAGATCTGAGAACCTGTATCCTGCAATTGACTAGCAAACACGGCTCAAGAGTATCTACCGATATGCAATGTGATAAAAATTGGGCGGTATGAAAATGCAAAAATCTGATATGAACAGTTGTGACCGTCGATTGACGAAGAGCTAGCTCCCGCTTGGGGATGCCTTTTATTGATTTCGTATACTATTCATGTTGTATCCCGTTTGGGAGCCAGTATTTACAAAAGAGACTCTGCCGAAATTTTCGGGAAATATTGAGTTTTTTTTTAAAACCGCATAATTCGGCTATGCTATTAAAACTACTTGTTTAAATTGGTTTTCCTTCACTCTACTACTTTTCTTGGTTTGCATTTCTAGGTTTTCGGCTTACTTAGATTACGTACGCCTCGAGACGTTCGTAGTTTAAGTGCCGGTCACATTCCGTACTTTCGGGACATGACACCACCGCTGTTGCATGACAGGTCCTCTTCCTCTGACTCTTCAGTGTCGCTGCCAAGATGAGGGCGGACTTTACTGCTAGATAGGGCTTCAGTGACAGATTCATCCGTATCGCTACCGAAATGAGGGAGAGTTTTACGGAAGGACGGACTTCCAGCGTCGGACTCATCAGTGTCGCTACCGAAATGCGGGCGCACTTGGCCATTTTTGCTTTTGAAAGTGACAGCCGGTGCAGATTTGCTTTTGAGTCTTGGGGCCGGTTTATCCTCAGTCAGTTGTGGCTTAGCATTTTGGTGGTTCATAAAGTACCGAGAATCTTCATATCGGACTTTATGCACACCGAACGGCTGGATGTCTCCGTCAATGCGCCTTTCTTCGCCATTTTTAGTATATTTCATGCATTGATGGAGAGTTGACAGAATGATGCCATAATCGTGGAGCCACGGCCGCCACAAGAGAATCTTATAAGACGTGTCGGCGTCGATAACGTATATCTTAGCTTCAGTTTGCAGATCCCCGAATTTGATTGGCAGAGCTATGGACCCCAGAACTTGCTGGCAATTTTGGTTGAAGCCTTGAATGACAATCCTTTCCCTTGACAGGTGTCGGACGTCCATTGACAAACTCTTCAGCATCCGCAAGTTCATGATGTTCACTGAAGACCCCGGATCAATCAATATGCGATTAATCCGATCTCCGTCGCTGTACCCGGTCACGTAAAGCGGTTGATTATGCTCAGCCGTTCCCAGTGGTAAGTCTTCATCCTTAAATGTGACTGCGGCGGCATGCAAAGCATGCTGGGCTTCTTTCATATTAATTTCCGCAAAGTGAGCCTGATACCGCTCGGGGTTTTGTAGAGCGTGAATGAGAACATCTCTAAGCTCCTTAGATAGGACCAAGGCGTCGTAGATGCTCAGGAGAGACGGAAGCTTCCGGAGATGTGCCAAGATATTATAGTCCACCGAGGAAGGACTTATGTTTTCATCAGCCGGTTCTCTGCCATCTTCATCATTAGCGACTTGTTTTTCCTTCCCTTTTGGGGCATTTCCCTGATTTGGCGGTAGAGCCCTGCCGCTTTTGAGCTGGATTTGATTGGCCTTTGTGGCGAGCTCCTCATCCTCTTCGGGAAAACAGAGCTCATCCTCAGAGTCGCTGCCAAGATGGATGGCGTAGCAGGTCACTACTGGGATCTCTTCATTGGAGTCTTCTTCAAACTCCTCTAGAATTTCAGCCGCTTGTACAGGGAGGAACTCCTTCAATTGAACTAAAGTTCTTTCCTTCTGTTCATATTCTTCGAGGGAATCGATATATTTTTGAATGGTCGATCTCTCTGCAGACTCCTTTTCGCGCCGAGTTGCACTTTTCTTCTTCTAGAGCTTCTTGGATTTTGAGCCTGATGGAGCCGCATTGGCAGCTGGACAGGTAGGTTTCTTCTGCCCTTCCCATTCTGTCCTGGGCTCTTTCTGAAGTAGTTTTATCATCTTCTTCGTCTTATTAGATATGTGTGTACTCCACGGAGGCCGTGATGAGTCCGTTTCATTTCTCAGGGCAGCGGGTTCGGCTGTCTGCTCCAAGAAGGCTTCAACTTCTGTCTGTATAAAGTTGGTGGTTGCAACTTGATTGTTCACCAACACACTTTTGGACAGCTCTATCTCTCCAGCCTTGTACTGCTTCACGACCCAGTCTTTGAAGATATAGCAATCCTCGATCGCATGGCTCACTACTCGGTGGTACGGGAAATACAGAGGATTGTCGGTCATTTTTGCTTCTTGGGGTCTTTTCGACTCTGGCAATTGTAGACCATTGTTCAAGGCATATTTAAATATCTTGGGGACCTTGTCCCTTCGGAAAGAGTAAACCTTGTTCTTTTTCTCCTCTAGGGAAGGCCCATCTCCTCCCAGCAATGGCTTTCGAGACCGGTTGGTTTTGGATTCACCTGCCCTCCGCTTTTCTTCATTGTCGGACGCATTGAAGACATTGGTACTTCTGGAACTCCCGCTTCTATGGCTGTCGTCCCTCTTACTTTTCCAAGTTTTGTCTCTCTGAGAGTCCGGCGGGGACCTTTGCTTCGAGTATTCCAGCATTTGGACTTTTTTGGTTAGCTCCTGAAATGTCTTGAGGCCCACTGTACACAAGAATGGGACCATCCAATTGCTGAGGTTCCCAATGAGAAGGCTGACGGACTGGTACTGCTCCAGCGGCGGTTCGCACTTGACTGTAAGATTACGCCATCGAGCGATAAAGTCGGTGTTGCTTTCATTCTTCCCCGGCTTGGTCCTCACAAGGTCGGCAATGGAGATTTTATCGCTCACGCTCATGAACCTTTGCCGGAACAGAGACTCCATTTGGGCAAAGGTAATGACGGACCCGTCTGATATACTCACGTACCAGTCAAAGGCGACACCGGTCAGGCTATTGACAAACTGACGAAGAAGAAGCGCGTCATTGCCTCCTGTATTTCCGCATTATGCTTTGAAGTGGGCGACGTGCTGATTTGCATTCCCCGTTCCGTCAAATCTTCCGAACTTAGGAATGACGTAGCCGCTCGGGAACTCGATCAGATCGTACTGTGCGGGATATGGCCGCCCACTACTGCCAATTTCTTTCTGAGCTTCAGCTTCAGCCACCAATATTTTAACTTTGCTAGTGACCAAATCCATTATCCGATCTTGTGTTAGCGGGATAGTGCTATCTGGGGCCAAGGCGTCCCCAGAAGCGGAATGTGGCCGGCTTTCGTGCGGCTCGACCAGTCATGGACCTAAAGGAACAGGCATTGGCTGCTTCGGATTGTCATCACCCGGCTGATGAGTAGCGACTTGTGCTTGATTGGGAGGCGCTCGAGCAATTTGAGCCGTAAGCAGCATCACAACATTCGTTAGTGTAAGTCGATGTGCAACACCCCACGAGTTGCGGGGAGGTGGAAATATGAAAAACGATCTTGTTTATTAAGCGAACATCGACTAACCGAAAATCTTTGCTAAACGATAATTAACAAAAAGCATAGAGTTCTAAGCTACTATGTTAAAAGATTATACCAAACGATTCTAGTCCTTCGTCTTTACGATCTCTATGGCCTCCTTGGATCTCCACGTCCTCCTCAGCTTCCTTTCCGTCATAGACGATCCACCCGAGAACCCTAATCCAAGCTATAACCTCTAAACTTGAGGTTACTTAGTTTCTCTAGTTGCGAATAAAGGAACTAAGATGATGTAGAGATTGGTTATGGAGTGTTTAGTCTTTCCTAATCCTTGTTCTCAACTCATGAGTGGTAGGATTAGGGTTTGGTGAAGGAGAGAGAGCTTGAAGAGAGAGAAGGTGGAGATGATAATGATATGAGAAAAGCTTCTCACTTGAATATATAAAACATAATCAAAAATCAAATAATGTCAATTAAATGATTATTCACCATGCTTCATTTATTCAAGAAGAGTGATTCATCATGTGAGTCATCAGATCATTAATGATGCATTAATGATGCATTTAATGATATGATGATTCATATGAATGAGTCACTAAAGCAATTAATGAAAATGCCACCTTAACCCCTCATGTCACATCCTTCTAGAAGCTTCTCAGAAATTACGAGAACGCCCCTCGCATCCATGAAAACACGGAAAAACTTTAGACTATATAAATCCAATAACCTGATACTAGAATCTGGCTTAAACCAAAGCCGGCTAGTAAAAACTGTCCGAATGTCGTACGTGCGATTAAACACGTATGCGTCCGAACCTTTGTCGTAAAACCGTACGACCTCTATAATTTTTCGCCTGGAGTTGGGAAATCTCTGTGTAGGACTCTAAAGACTCTACTACTACGCTGGCAGTGGGTTTAACCACAGACCGCAAGCGGCACTAGCTGTACGTAACGGTCCCCAGGTAGTTGTCGATAAGAAAGCCGATGAGGTAACCCATCCGAAATCCTACTGAGCCTGTCCATGACAATATCCGCGCAGTCCGGTCTGTTCGTCTAAGAGTATCGCATGTATGGTCTAGGGAGGTGGTGGACGTCAGACTCCTAATAACCGTACAAGTCGTGTCGGTATGGCTCAAGACCATCCGAGAATCTACTGATCAGTTCATCAGTAATTCTCAATCAGCCCTGGCCAGGGACTTATGGTAATGACCAACCGATCACCGTGCGATATCAACTCCCTATACCGGGAGAGACGAATCCCTAACAGTCACTCATTGCCTCCATATGGCTCGGGACTGTGCCCAACTAAAACCTGTTTGCACGACTCCTTTGAGCCGTGGTAGGGTAATAATCAAAGCACAGTGGGAACTCACACGAGACAAATGATGACTTTAAGGCAACGGACTATCTGCACACATGTCACCTGAGAACTGCTATCTGGCGTTAGGTATAATACCATCCAGTCAGTTCTCGGCGAGTCCTGTCCGGTGTACTCATATCCAGTGAGCATCTATATACAATCTTAGGTGCACTCCACCAATGGCTGCGGGACCAATCCATCGCCCATCCTCAGGGTCTAGATATGTATACACTAGTTTACTCCAGAGTATCAATGCCCAGTCTTTATACTCCTACGACCAGGGACATCTAAGAGTGTGCCTATTGACTATCCAGCTCCCACTAGTGTGACTGCCATCACAACGCCGGTAGTAAGACAAACACCCTATGGGCTTTATCAACATATATATATATAAACACCAAGTAAAATATATCATACGTTAAGATAAAAACAAACCAAATAGCGTACTATCATATCAAGCAAGACTGTCATGTACATACATATCTCAAGCATCCTATACAATGTAGGCCTCTAGGGCATATATATCCAACAATCTCCCACTTGCACTAAGGCCTATAATTGGTGCAATGAGTACCCACTGTCTCTACCAGATCCAGTTGCTGGCGTACCGCATGCCCAACATCTCAAATAGCCTCTCGAACTGCACTTGAGGGATGGCCTTGGTGAATGGATCTGTCGTGTTGTCTTTTGTGTCCACTCTCCGTATCTTGATCTCCCGACGATCCACGATCTCCCTGATCAGGTAAAACCGCCTTAAGATATGCCTGGATTTCTGATGGGACCTCGGTTCCTTCGCTAAAGCTACAGCGCAATTGTTATCGCAATACAAAGGTAATGGATTGGCAATGGACGGAACCACCTGAAGTTCAGAAATGAACTTCCTCATCCAGACAACCTCTTTTGCGGCTTCACTAGCAGCTATATACTCAGCCTCCATAGTTGAGTCTGCGACGGTATCCTGTTTGGAACTCTTCCAACATACCGCCCCTCTATTGAGGGTAAACACAAAACCCGAAATGGATTTAGAATCATCTTTGTCACTTTGGAAGCCGGAGTCGGTAAAAGCCTCTACCTGGTGGTCTTTATTACCGTAAATTAAGAACATCTCCTTAGTCCTTCTCAGGTACTTGAGAATGTTCTTCACCGCTATCCAATGTTTCTCACCTGGGTCAGACTGATACCTGCTTACCACACTAAATGCGTAAGCTATATCTGGTCTTGTACATAACATCGCATTCATTATAGATCCTACCGCCGAAGCATAGGGTATAATGCCCATGCGAGCCCTCTCTTCATCAGTCTTTGGAGACATCTCTTTGGAGATTGTGATTCCGTGACAAGCGTGTTGGGTTAGCATAGCACCTCATGAAGGGTTTGGAAGCATCACATGAACCAAATATGTAGTCTTTAGGGTGCTAAGCTAATGAACATAGAATCGTTCCTAGAATCGATTAGGGTTTCAAAATTTTCATATCGACATATGAAAGAAATGCTAGGGTTTAGAGAGTACAACCTTTGTAGCTCCCTACGCTAGACTCCTCGGCTACTCGGGGTTTGAAAGAACTCCGCTTGAACTCCTCGACGTCACCGATGATCCACCCGGAGTCCGCTTTGTCCAAGCTTGCGACCTTTTCCGATCAAGTGAACGAAATCGAGTCAACACTCCAAACAAGTGGGCTAGGCTTGTGTAGAATGGTGTTGTGGTTCTCTTTCTCACTTAAAAATCCTAACTTGTTGATTATATAGCTCACTACAAAAATCTAGAGAGCTATGAAGGAGGAGGAAGAAGATGATGGCAACAATAGAAGATGATAAGTTGAACCACTAAAAGAAAAATGGAAAATATATCAATATATATTTTCTATCTATCATTTCTAACCATGGTTAAATCATTATTGTACTATAGTTAAAACACAAAAGGAAACTTAACCTAAGGTTAAATGGTGGGTGAGAGTGGTTAGGTCAAAGGAAGAGTGTAGAAGAAATCAATAATGAACCCTTTTCTTTCCTTTTATGTTTTAGCATAAATACAATAATAATTCATAAAAAATACCATGGTGTGAGTCTTATATTGCCACCATTTTCATATACATCCAACCATGATAAATGTATGTATGCATGTATGTATGTATACACATCCATATATGCATGAAACAAGAATGAAAGAAAAACATACATGCATTCATACATCCATCCAACACAAGAAAGGATTTCTAGTGAGCAACTAATGGTTAAATGATAAATCAACACTTGATTTACCAATCCGGCCATATCTCATATGACCCCTACCAAAAGCAAGCTGCCCGATCAATATACGGTATCCTATACGCGCATTTTAATCGGGTCCATGCGCATATCGCATACGCGCACCACAACGTTTCGCCTGGACTAGGAAACTCCATTGTGGGACTCTGAGACTCGTCAATACGCCGGCAGTGGGTGATGATCATATCAAGCACCCAAGCCGCAAGCGGTCAGCTAAACGTAACGGCCACCCGGGTATTGAGCGATCAGAAGAGAACAAGCGAATCTGCTACAACTCCCGTCGAGCCGATCGGCGACACTTCCCGTACAGTCCGGTCTCCTCGTCTGATATGTCGCATATCAAGTCTAGGGGTGGTAAACGTCAGACCCTAATAACCGATAAGTCGTGCCGATGTGAGGCTCATAACGGGTCGAGAAACTACTGGTAACACTTACCAGCAGATCTCTGATCAGCCCTGGCCAGGGACTTCCCTGTTACGGCCAATCGAGCACAGCGCAACATCAACCCCCAATACCGGGCGAGACGAAACCCCTCCTATCTCTCATTGCCTCCATGTGACTCGGGACTGTACCTAAAGACCACCGTTTTGCATGCCCTCATAGACGTGGTAAGGTGGAAATCAAAGCACGGTGGGAATCACACAAGACTCTATGACGATCTCGGGTCTACAGACTAACCTGCACAAGTGTCACCTGAGAACTTCCATCTGACGTGAGGTATAATACCATCTGGGAGTTCTCGGCGAGTCCGTCCAGTGTACCCAGTCTCCACTGAGCACCCGTATACCATCTCTGATGTCAAACACCAATGGATATGGGATCATCCATCGCCCATCTCATGGGTCGAGAAGCGTATACGCTAGTCTACACTGGTATATCGATGCCCCGTCTCGATACACCCACGACTAGGGACCTTGAAGGATGTACCTATGGACTACCATGTCCCACTAGTATGATCTGCATCACAGTCCAGGTAGTCAAGTACACATCCTAAGGGCTTTACCAACATGTAACTATAAGACAGTTTAAAGAGACTAGTGTACATGTTAAGATAAAGAGCAACCAGATAGCATACTATCATATCGAGCAAGAAAGTCATCTCTATATATGTCCAAGCATCCAATATAATATACATCATCTGTACAATACTGGCCTCTAGGGCATACATACAACTAACAATCTCCCACTTGCACTAGGGCCAGCTGCTGTAGTATCGCATACCGAGCATCCCGAAGAGTCTCTCAAACTGTATCTGGGGAATGGCCTTCGTGAGTGGATCCGCCGTATTGTTCTTCTTGTCAACCCTCCCGACCTCGATCTCCCGGCGATCAACTATCTCCCGGATCAGGTGATACCGCCTCAGAATATGCCTGGATCGCTGATGGGACCTATGTTCCTTGGCCAAAGCCACCGCTCCATTGTTATCGTAATACAAAGGTATTGGATGCTCAAGGGATGGAACCACTCCAAGTTCAATAATGAACTTCTTGATCCAGACAGCCTCTTTAGCAGCATCGTTGGCAGCGATGTATTCAGCCTCCATCGTCGAGTCTGCCACGGTTTCCTGCTTGGAACTCTTCCAGCTAACCGCCCCTCCGTAAAGGGTAAAGACAAATCCCGACTGCGACTTAGAGTCGTCCTTATCACTCTGGAAGCTCGAATCGGTAAAGGACTCCACTTGGAGTTCTCCGTTACCATACACAAAGAGCATATGTTTAGTCCTTCGCAAGTACTTGAGAATGCTCTTCACAGCTGACCAGTGACTCTCTATCCAGGATCAGCTTGATACCTGCTCACTACACTTAGTGAGTATGCGACATCGGGTCTGGTACATAGCATCGCGTACATGATAGAGCCTACAGCCGAAGCATAGGGTATCCCTTGCATGCGAGCTCTCTCCAAATCAGTCTTGGGAGACATCTCTTTGGAGAGAGTGACTCCAGAGATCGTGGGCAAGTTCCCACGCTTGGATTCTTCCATACTAAACCTCTTTAGTATGGTGTCAATGTACCTGGATTGGGACAATCCCAATATCCTTTTGGATCTATCTCTATAGATCCTAATTCCCAATATGCATGAGGCATCACCAAGATCTTTCATTGAGAATCTTTGTGATAAGAAGAGCTTGACCGATTGCAGCATAAGAATATCATTTCCTATCAAGAGTATGTCGTCCACGTACAATACGAGGAAGACAACCTTACTCTCTGCAATCTTGTTGTAAATACAAGGTTCATCTGGGTTTTTGATGAAATCAAACTCTTTGATAACGACGTCAAAGCAGATGTTCCAACTCCGCGATGCTTGCTTTAATCCATAAATGGATTTAAGCAGCTTGCACACCTTTCCGCTGCTCCCACTGTCTACGAAGCCCTCTGGCTGAGTGATGTACACGCAATCTTCTAAATCACCATTTAGAAAGGCGGTCTTAACATCCATTTGCCAGATTTCGTAATCATGATATGCAGCGATGGCAAGCATGATCCGGATGGATTTAAGCATAGCTACTGGAGAAAAGGTTTCGTCATAGTCCACACCTGGTCTTTGACGAAAACCCTTTGCAACAAGTCTAGCTTTGAAAGTCTCCACTTTCCCATCTACACCAAGTTTCTTCTTGAATATCCACTTGCTCCTAATGGGTTTTACCCCTTCAGGAGCAATTTCCAAAGTCCATACTTTGTTGGTGTACATGGATTCCATCTCGGACCGCATAGCATCCAGCCATTTCACTGAGTCCCTACTCGTGATGGCCTGCTCGAAGCTAGTTGGGTCATCATCCTCCATGATGCAATCCTCGCTTCCACCATCCATGAGAAAACCGTAGTATCTCTCAGGTTGGCGAGGAACCCTACTAGATCGGCGGAGAGGCTGAGGTTCATTGGGAGCTACTGAATCCTCTGGTTCCACTAAATCTTCTGTTGTGTTTTGTTCAGCTGGAACCTCTTCCAGTTCTACCTCAGAGCCACTAATCTCTTTTGCAAGAAATTCATTTTCTAAAAAGGTGGCATGTTGAGCAACAAATACTCTTTGTTCCTCACTGTGGTAGAAGATATACCCTCGCGAATGTTTGGGATATCCAACAAATTTACACAAAACAGATCTTACCTCGAGTTTGTCCGGTTTTTGTCTTTTGACATAGGCCGGGCAACCCCATATCTTCATAAAATTAAGATATGGTCTCTTCCCTTCCCATATCTCATATGGTGTGGTAGGCACTGATTTGGTGGGAACCCTATTCAGTAGGTATGCTGCTGTTTCCAGTGCATATCCCCAGAAGGAAACAGGTAACTCAGCTACACTCATCATAGAGCGCACCATATCCAATAGGGTGAGGTTCCTCCGTTCTGATACACCGTTGTGCTGTGGTGTATATAGAGGAGTTAGCTGAGAGAGAATCCCATTCTCTTTTAGGAAGTCCAGGAATTCAATGCTCAAGTATTCACCTCCTCGATCAGATCGAAGGATTTTAATACTTTTTCCGGTTTGGTTCTCGACTTCTTGTTTATATTCTCTAAATTTCTCAAAAGCTTTTGATTTGTGTTTCATCAGGAACACATATCCGAATCTAGAGAGATCGTCAGTGAATGTAATGAAGTACGAAGAACCATCCCTGGCATGTGTAGACATGGGACCGCATACATCAGTATGTATTAGTCCCAAGAGTTCGGTAACTCTTTCTCCGTGTCCCGTAAACGGAGTTTTGGTCATCTTGCCTTTGAGACATGACTGGCAAGTGTCATAAGATGAAAGTTCAAACGGATTTAAATATCCATCCTTATGCAACTTAGCTAGTCGTGTCGCATTGATGTGACCCAGTCTACAATGCCATAAGAAGGATTCGTTTAGTTCAGAACTCTTCCTCTTGTGTGTGTTTGTTATGCTCAGAACCGTTGATTGATTTAGAACATAAATGCCATTGCACAACGTGCCTGATCCAACCAACTTTTGGTTACGGAAAATGTTCATAACATTGTCCTGTAATACAAAATTATATCCCTCTTTACTCAACAAAGAAACCGATATAATGTTGCATATCAGGTTCGGCATGTAATAGCATTCGTTCAGCACCAATGTATTACCAGTTGGTAATACAAGGTGATATTCCCCGATAGTCTTAGCTGCAACAATTGCACCATTTCCAACTCTTATGTCTTTATCACCTTCTCCAAGTTCTCTACCTTTCCTTAGCCCATGTAACTGATTACATATATGGGATCCTGACCCGGTATCTAATACCCAGGACGTAGAGCAAATGGAGAAACAGTTCTTTGTAACGAACACACCCGAAGAAAATGCATCAACATGTACTTTCTTCAATCGGGTGGCATGGGAATCCTGGTATTCCCCTATGTCCTGTTCATTCCTATAACTCTTGTAAGAAAGAACGGAACCAACGTTCCCCAGCACAGTATAACATGCGGGTTCAGTCAATACATCCATATTATTATCTTTATTAGGGCATGACATGGTCGCTACCTGGAGAGAGAGAGAAGAAAACACTTTAGCGTATGCTCTTGCAAGATCAGATTGGTTATTATCTTATCTAATCAGGATGGCTCCCACTAGTTTTTATCAAATCTTCCTTCAAACCCTAAAAGGAAAGACTAGCCGGGATTAATTACACCCTACAACTTCGTCGATCTTTCAGCCAGGCCAGTGTCGGTACTTTGAGGGAGGTCCCCCGTGCTTTCGCACGAACCTAATTAATGTAAACCTCGTTTTCCCAGAGGCGTAACCTCATTAACACCTTTCTAGACACCTACTTGATCGGCTAATTGTAATGTGTAAAACTCTCCCAGGAGTAACTCTTACTCGCAGTGGGTATCGGGATCCAACTATCTCATAGAAGGTATGCAAGCTCATTGCAAATTTCAACACTTGAAATTCCCGATAATATTTTGCCCCAAGTATCCTATGACCTTGAAGAGGTCAACAAACCACAGGGTGCAAGTCAAGTTCAACCCGTCATTTCTTGATTGAATCAAACCCATCCGCACGACCCTTGACGGAGGTCAACAAGGTCGTACGACTACCCTAATCCAATCTGCATCATATGCATAAGCAGATAAATACTAGTTAGCTACCGCACACTACGCCTTGACGGAGGTCAACAAACGTAGCACGAATACTAAGTAGGATTTATCTGAAATGACGGAGGGCTACGACAGGTTTTTCTGAAAACCTATTGCGTAATGAACTTGATATCGTCGTAGCATCGAATGAATTTTGAAATGGAGTGTTTTTGAGGCTTTTCTAGTTTTGCTAAAGGAGTCACTCCCGGTGAAGGGATCGTCGGTCCTTTCCTCGTCGAATGAGGTGCGGGATATATCATATATATCACTGTGCAAAGCAAAAACTCTTAAAAGCAATCAAAAGAGAAACCGAGTGTGTAGCATCTGCCAGTTATTGCTAAAGGAGTCACTCCCGGTGAAGGGATCTCGGTCCTTTCCTCGTCGAATGAGGTGCGGGATATATCATATATATCGCTGTGCAAAGCAAGAACTGTAGCTACCTGTTTTATTTTGAAATTCGATTCCACAACATCTTAGATTTCTTATCTTTCATTAATCACATTAATGAAGTCCCATCATTTAAGTAACTAAACATCACAGATAAATACGACGTACACTTATGCCATCCGCATTCGCCTCGATGTCCCCTCGTGCACCGTTAGGTTAGGTAACTAACGACAGAGCAGGGCAGGGCTAGTGCGGGTGAAAAACATAAGTAACGTCTATATAATATATCATATATACTATATGCTGTATCTATCACAGAACATCACATGATCACATCACAGATATCGCAGCAGAAAAAACATATGAAACATTGGATATACTAGGACGTCCGTGTTTTCAATACGAGCCAGTATAAAACACGGATTCCACGGTCGTGATGAATAGCCAATCCCACACCCCTAGACCCCTACGAGAGCTGCAAGCAACCCTACCAATTCTAGGGTTAGGAAACCCGGACTCGACTCCTCGAGATGGTCTCCCACTGGACCCTAGAACCCGGTTACTTGTGCTCCCCACCTTGGGTCTATCCTAATGCGGAAAAGTAAATAATATACAAAAGGTGACAACTTCCGCAACCTGGAAGTGCCCCAAATAAAAGAATATTACATACAAATTTTACATGAATGAAAATGAAAAACACTCATCTCACATAAAAAAAACCCCGGCTATTCGAACACGACGATCCAATATAACATATCCAGCAACACATAACATCACATGTCATCAACGTAAGTAAGTATGCATACCCCAATTGTCGTTGACGTATAGCAACGAAACCGGCGATATCAACATACTATACTTACGGTCACAGAAAAGAAAGTGTAAAACTACAACAGTTGGAATCCGCAACCTCTTTAGACATCACATGCCTAACACTTATAAACCCCGCATTTTAGTCCCATTATCGAAAACTCTTTTCAATATGAAGTGAGACTAAACCGCTAGATTTACAATATTCATTCAGTTATCTCATAACTGTGTGTGAATTCCAATTATTGTATCCCATTCCGGATAAATAGACAGTATTAAAGTTTTCGAACGACCGATCAAATACCCAAGATTCACTAAAGCTCAACACTTGAGCGAAGTTCAAAAACTTGGAGTGTGACACAGTAGTAGCGGTCCAGCCGTAGAAGGGTCTAGCCAACGCCTCACATGTGGCACGCCGTACTGCCCCAAACCCTAAGGTTCAAAGGGCAGTTCAAGACGGTCATATAATCGAGTTAAGGTTTGTTGTCTTCTAGAGGGACCACCGCAAAAAGACTTGCACGTATCTCCAAAGTATTTAAACCCCGTGAAAAGTGGGCAAATGATACTCGTTCAAACACTTCACTACTTTCTAATTTACCCGGAAAAGTCACGAAATCAAAATTCCGATCGAACAGACGAGTCCAAAAACATCTCCAGAATTTTTCAGCACCAAAAACAGATTAAAAATATCCTAAAAATTATACTAGCAGAACTAGACATTACAACATAAAAATTATACATTGACAGAGGTGTACGGCCGCGGAACCGCGGCCTAATCAAGCTTAGGCCGCGTTTCCGCGGCAGCAATGAGGGATCATGGAAATATTTTTATGCCGTAATTCTTAGTTTTTCCTGCTGTAATTTTTACATATTTTTAATTCTTAAAATAACCAGATGTCGAAAAAAGTCCAGAGAGCATGCTAAAAGCCGTATTTTTGGTTCGATCGGACTTTTAACTTCGTAAAAAGGGCGCCTAATGTTCTAGGTCGGCTCTGATACCAATGTTGGGTTAGCATAGCACCTCATGAAGGGTTTGGAAGCATCACATGAACCAAATATGTAGTCTTTAGGGTGCTAAGCTAATGAACATAGAATCGTTCCTAGAATCGATTAGGGTTTCAAAATTTTCACATCGACATATGAAAGAAATGCTAGGGTTTAGAGAGTACAACATTTGTAGCTCCCTACGCTAGACTCCTCGGCTACTCGAGGTTTGAAAGAACTCCGCTTGAACTCCTCGACGTCACCGATGATCCACCCGGAGTCCGCTTTGTCCAAGCTTGCGACCTTTTCCGATCAAGTGAACGAAATCGAGTCAACACTCCAAACAAGTGGGCTAGGCATGTGTAGAATGGTGTTGTGATTCTCTTTCTCACTTAAAAATCCTAACTTGTTGATTATATAGCTCACTACAAAAATCTAGAGAGCTATGAAGGAGGAGGAAGAAGATGATGGCAACATTAGAAGATGATAAGTTGAACCACTAAAAGAAAAATGGAAAATATATCAATATATATTTTCTATCTATCATTTCTAACCATGGTTGAATCATTATTGTACTATAGTTAAAACACAAAAGGAAACTTAACCTAAGGTTAAATGGTGGGTGAGAGTGGTTAGGTCAAAGGAAGAGTGCAGAAGAAATCAATAATGAACCCTTTTCTTTCCTTTTATGTTTTAGCATAAATACAATAATAATTCATAAAAAATACCATGGTGTGAGTCTTATATTGCCACCATTTTCATATACATCCAACCATGATAAATGTATGTATGCATGTATGTATGTATACACATCCATATGTGCATGAAACAAGAATGAAAGAAAAACATACATGCATTCATACATCCATCCAACACAAGAAAGGATTTCTAGTGAGCAACTAATGGTTAAATGATAAATCAACACTTGATTTACCAATCCGGCCATATCTCATATGACCCCTACCAAAAGCAAGCTGCCCGATCAATATACGGTATCCTATACGCGCATTTTAATCGGGTCCATGCGCATATCGCATACGCACACCACAACGTTTCGCCTGGACTAGGAAACTCCATTGTGGGACTCTGAGACTCGTCAATATGCCGGCAGTGGGTGATGATCATATCAAGCACCCCAAGCCGCAAGCGGTCAGCTAAACGTAACGGCCACCCGGGTATTGAGCGATCAGAAGAGAACAAGCGAACCTGCTACAACTCCCGTAGAGCCGATCGGCGACACTTCCCGTACAGTCCGGTCTCCTCTTCTGATATGTCGCATATCAAGTCTAGGGGTGGTAAACGTCAGACCCCAATAACCGATAAGTCGTGCCGATGTGAGGCTCATAACGGGTCGAGAAACTACTGGTAACACTTACCAGCAAATCTCTGATCAGCCCTGGCCAGGGACTTCCCTGTTACGGCTAATCGAGCATAGCGCAACATCAACCCCCAATACCGGGAGAGACGAAACCCCTCTTATCGCTCATTGCCTCCATGTGACTCGGGACTGTACCCAAAGACCACCGTTTTGCATGCCCTCATGGACGTGGTAAGGTGGAGATCAAAGCACAGTGGGAATCACAAAAGACTCTATGACGATCTCGGGTCTACAGACTAACCTGCACAAGTGTCACCTGAGAACTGCCATCTGACGTGAGGTATAATACCATCTGGGAGTTCTCGGCGAGTCTGTCCAGTGTACCCAGTCTCCACTGAGCACCCGTATACCATCTCTGATGTCAAACACCAATGGATATGGGATCATCCATCGCCCATCTCATGGGTCGAGAAGCGTATACGCTAGTCTACACTGGTATATCGATGCCCCGTCTCGATACACCCACGACTAGGGACCTTGAAGGATGTACCTATGGACTACCATGTCCCACTAGTATGATCTGCATCACAGTCCAGGTAGTCAAGTACACATCCTAAGGGCTTTACCAACATGTAACTATATGACAGTTTAAAGAGACTAGTGTACATGTTAAGATAAAGAGCAACCAGATAGCATACTATCATATCGAGCAAGAAAGTCATCTCTATATATGTCCAAGCATCCAATATAATATACATCATCTGTACAATACTGGCCTCTAGGGCATACATACAACTAACAATGCGGGTATATTACCATGCTTGGAATCTTCCATAGTAAATCTCTTTAGTATAGTGTCAATATACCTGGACTGTGAAAGTCCCAACATTCTATTAGATCTATCACGATGGATCTTAATGCCCAGAATGTATGATGCATCTCCCAAGTCTTTCATAGAGAATTTCTGTGACAAGAAGAGCTTTACTGATTGTAGCATAGGGATATCATTCCCTATCAGTAGTATGTCGTCGACGTATAAAACGAGGAAGACTACTGCTCCTTCTACAATCTTCCTATAAATATATGGTTCATCTACATTTTTGATAAAGTCAAATTCTTTGACTGTCTCATCAAAGCAGATGTTCCAACTCCGCGATGCTTGCTTTAATCCATAAATGGATTTAAGCAACTTGCAGACTCTTCCGCTGCTCCCACTGTCTAAGAAACCTTCTGGTTGATCCATGTAAACACTGTCTTCTAAATGTCCATTTAGAAAACCTGTTTATACGTCCATTTGCCAGATTTCATAGTCATGGAAGGCAGCAATCGCAAGCAGGATCCGAATGGATTTAAGCATAGCTACAGGTGAAAAGGTTTCATCATAGTCCAATCCTGGTCTTTGACGAAAACCTTTTGCTACGTGTCTAGCTTTGTAGGTTTCCACTTGTCCAAATACACCAATCTTCCTTTTGAAGATCCATTTGCATCCAACTGGTTTTACTCCAGGAGGAGCAACTTCTAAACTCCATACTTTATTGGTGTACATGGATTCCATTTCAGATCTCATAGCATCCAGCCATTTTACCGAGTCACTACTTGTAATAGCCTGCTGAAAACTAGTAGGCTCATCATCATCGATGATGCAATCCTCTCGATCCCCATCTAGAAGAAAACCATAGTATCTTTAAGGAGGATGAGAAAGCCTGCTAGATCTGCGGAGTGGCGTTGGTTCGTCATGTTCTATTGAAATCTGAGGTTCTACTAAGTCCTCGGTAGCAGTTTGAGGTTCTGGAATTTCTTCCAACTCTACCGCGCTCCCACTAATTTCTTTTGCAAGAAATTCGCTTTCTAAGAAGACAATGTGACGAGCGACAAACACCTTTTGTTCTTCAGTGTGGAAGACCATATACCCCCTTGAATGCTTGGGGTATCCTACAAACTTGCATAAAATCGATCGTGCCTCGAGCTTGTCCAGTTTTTGCTTTTTAACATGTACCGGACATCCCCATATCTTGATATACTTGAGATATGGTCTCTTTCCGCTCCACATTTCATATGGAGTGGTAGGCACAGACTTAGTCGGAACTCTATTTAATAGGTATGCTGCTGATTCTAGAGCAAATCCCCAGAAGGAAAGTGGAAACTCAGCACTACTCATCATTGAACGCACCATGTCTAACAGAGTGCGATTCCTCCTTTCTGATACACCATTATGTTGAGGTGTATAAGGTGGAGTAAGCTGGGAGAGAATTCCATTCTCTTTTAAGCATTCAAGGAAACTGGTACTTAAGTATTCTCCACCTCGATCAGATCGAAGTGTCTTGATGCTTTTACCAGTTTGTTTCTCTACTTCATTTTTATACTCTTTAAACTTCTCAAAAGCCTCGGATTTATGCTTCATTAAGAACACATGTCCATACCTAGAGAAGTCATCAGTAAAAGTGATGAAGTAGGAGTGACTACTTCGCGCATGCGTAGACATCGGACCACATACATCACTGTGTACAAGTCCCAAGAGTTCAGTGGCTCTTTCTCCGTGTCCGGTGAACGGAGATTTGGTCATTTTTCCTTTGATACATGATTGACAAGTTGCATATGATGAATATTCAAACGGATCTAAATATCCATCTTTATGTAACTTAGTCAACCTTGTTTCATTTATATGACCAAGTCTACAATGCCATAGGAAGGCTTGATTCGAATCTGGAGCCTTTCTTTTACGCGTGTTTTGAATATTGAAAATTTGAGGTTGATTAAGTATGTATATGCCGTTTTCCAGTGTGCCAAACCCAATCAGTTCTTGATTTAGGTGAATGTTCATAACATTTCTTTCAAGTGCAAAACTATATCCTTCATTCGATAACAAAGATACTGATATAATATTACACAACATACTGGGAATACAAAAACAGCTGTACAACACCAAAATGTGTCCACTAGTCAACCCTCGGTGATATTCCTCTATTGCAATTGCATCTACATACATTCCATTGCCCATCTAGAGAGTCATATCACCTGTCCCCAGCACTCTACTATTTCTCAGATCCTGCAATGAATTACAGATATGAGAACCAGAACCGGTATCAAGTACCCATGATGTAGAGTTATCTGAAAAACAATTTTCGATTACAAACACACCTGAAGTAGAAGCAACTGCTTGCTTCATGTCCTTGGCTTTGAAGGCCTGACAATCCTTCTTCCAGTGCCCTTGCTTGTGACATTAGAAGCACTCGTTCTTTTCTGTCTTTACCCTTCCTGCCTTGTTCATTCCCTGCACCTTCTTGACCCTACCTTTCGGTTTGGTGGCTTTCATCTTCTTCTTCCCTTTAGCTTTCGCTTTAGATTTAGAAGAAGATGATTGGCCAACATACAGAACGAAGGTCTTCTCCTTTTTCAAGGAGGTCTCTGCTACCCTCAACATATTGAGGAGCTTTGGAAGATCAGCTTCCATTTCGTGCATGTTGAAGTTCAGCACGAACTGAGAGAAGGTGTGGGGAAGGGACTGCAAAATCAAGTCGATATACAAATCGTTCTCTAGCACGCATCCCAGGTTTGCGAGTTCCTCAATGAGGATGATCATTTTGAGGACGTGCTCTCCTACAGGTGATCCTGGAGCTAACCTCATCTGGAAGAGTTTCCTTGAGGTTTCGTACCTCGCGATACGAGAGTGATCCCCATACAATTCTTTGACATGGAGAAAGATGGATACTATATCCATACTCTCGTGCTGTTTCTGGAGTTCATTGTTCATGGACGCCAGCACGATACACTTAGCTCTCTCACAATCTAGATCCCAGGTTTTGCAGACTTCCCTGTCCACAACTGAGGAATCTGGTCCTGGGATAAGGGGAGGAACAGCGGTGGTAACATATGCTACTTTGTCATAAGTCAGTGCAATATTGACGTTCCTTAGCCAATCTTTATAGTTCTGCCCGGTCAGTATATTTTTTTCAAGTAATAGTTTTAGTCCAGTCATGGTAGCTGCCAGAGAGAGAGAAAAGAAAACACTCAGCATATGCTCTTGCAAGTTTAGATTGGTTTATTAATTTATCTAAACAGGATGGCTCCCACTGTTTCCTCAAATCCTTCTTCAAAACCTAAAAGAAGAACTTGTCAGGATTTAATCACACGTCACAATACTTGCTTAACCTTTCAGCCAGGCTAGTGTTGGTACTTCGAGGGAGGTTTTCCAACGCTTTCGCGAAGTTCCTTAATTAAATAACCTCTTTTCCCTGGAGGCGTAGCCCCTCTAACACGTTTCTAGTAACCTACTTGGTTTATACATTGATTGTTAAGTGAGAAAAATTCCTGAGAGTAATCCTACTCATCAGTGGGATCGGGATCCAATTATCATTGCATGATGCCCTAGATGGAAGCCACTCTAGTCACCACACTCCAGAAGGTATGCTAAATCTGCAAGTTTCCTTTATGTTTGAAACTCCTGATATGATTTTTACCCCAAGCTCTTATAGACCTTGACGTAGGCCAACAAGTTATAAGACGCAAGTCAAGTTCTACCCGTCGTTGTCCTGATCAACTTAAGTACATCGTACAAGCCCTTGACGTAGGCCAACAAGGTGTACGTCTGTCTTAAACTAATGCATCTATCTATGCAACAAATAGGCACACACACTGCTACCATACACTATGCATTGACGTAGGCCAACAAGCATAGCATGAATACGATGTGCTGTCTATCTGAAACGACGGAGGGTTACAGCTTGTTTTTGGCAAAAAACCGTTAACGTAATGAACTTGATATGATCGAAGGAACAGAGATAGCTTTTATTTAAAAGGAGTGGTTTAAGCTCCGCATTTAAAATTTGCTTTTTCAAGAAAACCGAGTGGTTTTTAGAAATTGTTCCAATGATTCGGTTTAGGTTTTATTTTCTTTGCATTAATAATAATGTGTCCCATCAATTAACCTATCATTACAGATAAAAACGAAAATACAACGTCCTCTTATACCATCCGCATTCGCCACTGGGTCCCATCATCACTTGTTAGGTTACTTAACTAACGACAGAGCGGGGGCTGGGCAAGCGCGGGTGTAAAACATAAGTGACGTCTAAATAGCTATCATATATAGATATTGTACATTCTTCAGACGCAATAATAGGCATTCCAGATCATAGATAAACAATATTGGATTTGCAAGCAATCCGCGTTTCAATTGAGCCTGCAATGAAAGACGGATTATACAGTTGTGATGAATATCGATTACCCCACCCCAGACCCCTACGGGTATGGCAAACTACCCGCCAAGTACCAGAAGTGAAGCGGTCTACCTCAACACTTCAAAATACCCGGTAGTTTGTGCACCCCTCCTTGGGTCTATCCTAGGAGCAAAAACAGTAAAAAGAAATAATACAACGGTGGCTACAACCGCAACCTGGATGTGCCCCGCAAAAAAATATTACAACTTATTACAATTACATCGAATGAATTAATATAATAACCCATCACAAAACCCGGCTAATCATCACAACAGTCCAATACAGTTCATATCCACAAACAGTTATAAATAACATCACAGATATATGCAACCCCCTGCTAACCGACATACTAGCAGTTAGAGGAGGTTTACGAACACATAATACATTTCCCAGATATAATCAAACAAGCAAACATCGTATAATTTCGATCGATTAAACACATTAAATTTTGCTCCAATACTTCTCTGTAAACTTGAAACCTGAGCAGAAAATAAATATACCAGAAAATACAAAATATCACAAAAGATACACAGAAGAAAACTGGACTGAATCGGCCCTAACTCGGCCGTGGATCCGCGGTGGATCAGTGGGATCGGCCGTGGTTCCGCGGCTCTTTGGCCGATTCAGGAGCCCAATTTTCCTTGTGTGTTCTTATATTTTCATGCTGGTCATTCTGGAGGTCCCTGAAAAATTTTTGGACCTCAATTTTAATTTGACAGAAACTATGCAATATCGGTGTATTTTCCGGTTTGTTTCGCGTTCGAAATTCATATGACTTTGCAAGTGAGTTAATTATTGTTTAGTGAGGCTCTGATACCACTGTATGTCGATGTGCAACACCCCATGAGTTGCGGTGAGGCGGAAATATGAAAAACGATCTTGTTTATTAAGCAAACATCGACTAACCGAAGATCTTTGCTAAACAATAATTAACAAAAAGCATAGAGTTCTAAGCTACTATGTTAAAAGATTATACCAAACGATTCTAGTCCTTCGTCTTTACGATCTCTATGGCCTCCTTGGATCTCCACGTCCTCCTCGGCTTCCTTTCCGTGATAGACAATCCACCCGAGAACCCTAATCCAAGCTATAACCTCTAAACTTGAGGTTACTTAGTTTCTCTAGTTGCTAATAAAGGAACTAAGATGATGTAGAGATTGGTTATGGAGTGTTTAGTCTTCCCTAATCCTTGTTCCCAACTCATGAGTGGTAGGATTAGGGTTTGGTGCAGGAGAGAGAGCTTGAGGAGAGAGAAGGCGGAGATGATAATGATATGAGAAAAGCTTCTCACTTGAATATATAAACATAATGAAATATCAAATAATGTCAATTAAATGATTATTCACCATGCTTCATTTATTCAAGAAGAGTGATTCATCATGTGAGTCATTAGATCATTAATGATGCATTAATGATGCATTTAATGATATGATGATTCATATGAATGAGTCACTAAAGCAATTAATGAAAATGCCACCTTAACCCCTCATGTCACATCCTTCTAGAAGCTTCTCGGAAATTACGAGAACGCCCCTCGCATCCGTGAAAACACGGAAAAACTTTAGACTTTATAAATCCAATAACCTGATAATTGAATTTGGCTTAAACCAAAGACGGCTAGTAAAAACTGTCCGAATGTCGTACGTGCGATTAAACACGTATGCGTCCGAACCTTTGTTGTAAAACCATACGACCTCTATATCTTTTCGCCTGGAGTTGGGAAATCTCTGTGTGGGACTCTAAAGACTCGACTACTACGCTGGCAGTGGTTTTAACCACAGACCGCAAGCGGCACTAGCTGTACGTAACGGTCCCCAGGTAGTTGTCGATAAGAAAGCCGATGAGGTAACCCATCAGAAATCCTATTGAGCCTGTCCGTGACAATATCCGCACAGTCCGGTCTGTTCGTCTATGAGTATCGCATGTATGGTCTAGGGAGGTGGTGGACGTCAGGCCCCTAATAACCGTACAAGTCGTGTCGGTATGGCTCAAGACCATCCGAGAATTTACTGATCAGTCCATCAGTAATTCTCAATCAGCCCTGGCCAGGAACTTATGGTAATGACCAACCGATCACCGTGGGATATCAACTCCCTATACCGGGAGAGACGAATCCCTAACAGTCACTCACTGCTTCCACATGGCTCGGGATTGTGCCCAACTAAAAGCTGTTTGCACGACTCCTTTGAGCCGTGGTAGGGTAATAATCAAAGCCCAGTGGGAACTCACACGAGACAAATGATGACTTTAAGTCAACGGACTATCTGCACACATGTCACCTGAGAACTACTATCTGATGTTCGGTATAATACCATTCAGTCAGTTCTCGGCGAGTCCTGTCCGGTGTACTCACATCCAGTGAGCATCTGTATACAATCTTAGGTGCACTCCACCAATGGCTGTGGGACCAATCCATCGCCCCTCCTCAGGGTCTAGATATGTATACACTAGTCTACTCCGGAGTATCAATGCCCAGTCTCGATACTCCTACGACCAGGGACATCTAAGGGTGTGCCTATTGACTATCCGGCTCCTACTTGTGTGACTGCCATCACAACGCCGGTAGTCAGACAAACACCCTATGGGCTTTATCAACATATATATATATATACCAAGTAAAATATATCATACGTTAAGATAAAGACAAACCAAATAGCGTACTATCATATCAAGTAAGACTGTCATGTACATACATATCCCAAGCATCCTATACAATATAGGCCTCTAGGGCATATATATCCAACAGTTAGTTCGTCAATTTTCGAATAGAGCTTGGCCATCTCTTTATCCTTGCTCTTGAGCTGTTTTCGAAGCTCTTGGAGCAGCTCTTGCTCCGCGGTCCTAGGGCGGAAAGTCGGCTCTTCCTCGCTGTCTGAGCTTGACTCTGCATGGTCCGAGGCGTCTTTCTGCCTATCATCCTCATCGAGAGGGTTTTCTTCATCCAGCGGAGGCAGCTGTTCTTGGGAAGCGGCGACTACATTCAAGCAAGATTGGACTTAGGATGTGGTGGCCCCATCCTTGCTTTTGCTGCGAAGGTTGTCACTGGGACGCCCGCCCGCCATATAGACCATATGCACAACATACCCAGCCGTCTTTTTATTATCGGCGGCTGATTTCTTGGGTCGCTGTCTTGGCCCTCCTGTTTCGGTACCGGGCAGTCGATTGAAGGAGGATGGCCTAGCCGGATTCTTGAATGGTGCTGGCACTTCTTTTCTGGATTTTCCCCGCTGATTTCGTGCAGCACAGAGCGCCTGATAGACTCTTGAAGAGACAGTGTCATACTTTTTCTGTTGGGGCCGGGACACGTCTCTTTGTAGCATTGTTCGGACCGCTGTCTTTTTTATTCTGGCGGTCATGGCATTTTTCTGAACCCACTTTAGAGGTTCGAAAGAATTGCTGATCTTTACGGCTGACTCAGCCGTCGTCACAGAGTAACCCTGCTCTTGGAACTTCTAAAGATTCTACTTGACTAAAGCCCTGGCCCTCTTGTTGGCTCGATACCTGAGCCGTTTCTGCCTTAACTTTTCTGTTCTAAGCTCCTGGCAGACTTCGGCTCTTTGGGAAGACGCCGCAGACCGGGCAATGGAGGGCTTTGGAGATACGCTCAATTGTGAATTTGTTGGAGTCATCGCCTGAGCTCGTCCGCAACATTTGATGTTGCCCTTTGTACCGGAGTTCTTGCCCCCTGCTGGAGCACCAGAGAATCGTTCAGACACCGTCTTAAGTTTCGGTTGTGGTGCCTTAGCGATCATGACATTCGGCCTCTTGCCCCTTGAGACCGGCTTGGCCGCCTGCTTTGCTGGGATTTCTGCCAGATGAGCGCTTCCGGCAGGGTAGATGATGACGGAGCCAAACTGGCAGGGCGGTTCCTCCCACTGTTGACTGAGCCTTGCGGGGAGAACCACACGAGCATTGACCTGACCACGTATGGGATCGGGGTCGCGTTGGAAGCCGAATTCATCTTGGGAGATATTGTCGTCGAAAGTTGATTGCTGCACGGAAAAAAAACATCATTTCAGTATAGGCAATCGATATGTATATTGATTGAGTTCGCATGAACATTTAACCCGAAATATGGGAGGAGAGATTGGTCCCACCGGGCGTGCCAGAATCTGTAGGGTGTTTTTCGTCACCCCATTGAGATGGGAATACGCGCACGCTTGTCAGGCGTACTACAGATTCCCCCTGCCTAGGGTAGGCCGGGATTTAATAATTGTGGGGATCCGAATCTCCGGCAGCCGCGGACTAAACTGCCGTTAATTACCCCTTGCCTTTGAAGCGAGGGAACCTCCGATTGACGGGTTAAACTGGTCATGCGAACTCGATGTGCAGTGTACGTGTGTTTTGTTTTTGGGGGGGTTTGGATATATCGGGAGCCACGCAGAGTTTTTACGGGGAGTGTCGTGGAGTATGTGTATGTGTACATTTGTATACATATGTATATATATACATGTATATATAAATAAAGGGGGAAAAAGACATCCAAAGGATGCGTGAGGCCAGCGCCTAGGCGCTTGAGCGCGAGCGCGCCACGCGTCGGCACGTGGGCGCTTTGCGCTCGAGCGCAGAGTGCTGGAGCGTAAGGGCGCCACGTGGCGGCACGTGGGCGCTTTGCGCTCGGGCGCTGGGCGCTTGAGCGCAAGCGCACCACGTGGGCGCTTTGCGCTCGAACGCAGAGTGCTGGAGCGCAAGTGCGCTTCGTGTCGGCACGTGGGCGCTTTGCGCTCGGGCGCTGGGCGCTTGAGCGCAAGCGCGCCATGTGTCGGCACGTGGGCGCTTTGCGCTCGAGCGCAGAGCGCTGGAGCGCAGAGCGCTGGAGTGCAAGCGTGCCACGTGTCGGCACGTGGGCGCTGTGCGCTCGAGCGCGAGCGCGCCGGTGAGGAAAAGTGGGCTTTTAGCCCCGGAAATTCTCTAAAGAGAAAATAGGGTGGAGTTTAAACTCCGAAGATGCTTTGTGTTAATGAAGGGGGTTCTTCTTCTTCCTCTTCTGTTGGCTGCATCATGATGATCAAGAGATATGGGATTTTTAAAAATCTCTCCTTTTTGAGGTCTAGTGACAGATCTAAGTTCCCCTTTGTGGTTTTGGTGGTGAAAAACTATTTTGTTTTATAAAATAAAGAGTAAAACTCTTGATTTAATTCAAAAGAAAGAAGAAGATTTTGGAACCTTGAAGAAGGAGAAATGATCTCAGATCTAAATTTTTTGGAGAGAGAAAAGTTATGAGATATTTTCATTATCTTTGCCTTTATAGGCTATACACTTTACACATAGCCCCTTGGGCTTCACAAAATGGCATTTTGCCTATCCCATGGCTCATGTGCCATTTCTTTTTGTACATAAGCCATAGGCTTTACAAAAATTTGGCTTTATGCCTATTTTTCTTACATTTATCCGTAAAATAAAATAAAAGAAATGCAACAAAATTATTTATTACAAAATTTTTATCTTCACATGGGGGGAGGCCAGCCGCTTCATGTTCGGGTTCGACCCGGGCATGGGCCCACTGGATCTGGGCTTGGGCCTACTTGGCTTGGGGTTGACTTTGATTTTGACTTGGTCACCCAGGGTGTAAATTTTTACCCCAACAACCCTCTGTATGGGACTCTAAAGACTCGTCAATACACTGGCAATGGGTTTAACCATAAGCACTTCAGCAGCAATAGCTGTATATAACGGCTATCCAGGTATTGAGCGAAAGGAAGGCGATGAGCAAACTCATCCGTACCCTTACTGGGTCTGTATGTGACAATCTCCATATAGTCTGATCTGTTCATCTAAGAGTATCGCATATCGGGTTTAAAGGGTGGATAATGTCAGAACTTTAATAACGCGATAATTCATTTCGGTGTGAAGCATATCACCCACCGAGAAACTACTGATCCATATCAGTAATTCTTGTCCACCTTGGCCAATGATTTCTGGTGATGGCCACCCATGCACAGTGCGACATCTACCCCCAATACCGGAAAAGACGAATCCCCGACGATCCGCTCACTACCTCCATGTAGCTCGGGACTGTACCCAACTAAAACCTATTTGCACGACTCGTTTAAGCCATGGTAAGGTAGTAATAGTATAGTAGGAACTCAAATGAGATAAATGATGATCTCAGGCCGACAAACTAACCTGTACTCATGTCACCTGAGAACTGCTATCTAACAATAGGTATAATACTATCTAGCATGTTCCCGACGAATCTGTCCAGTGTACTCACCTTCAGTGAGCACATGTATACTATCTTAGGTGACCAACTGACACTAATGGCTTGTGAGACTGGCCACCACCCCTCGTCAGTGTCTCAAAAAGTATTCGCTATTATACACTGGAGTATCGATGCCCAGTCCCGATACTCTCTCAACTAGGGACATTTAAGGATGTGCTTATGGACCATCCAGCTCCCACGTATATGATCGCCATCAAAATGCTGGTAGTCAAGTAGGAATCCTATGGGCTGTATCAACATATAATAGTGGTATGTAA
This sequence comes from Agapanthus africanus, assembly GCA_030015575.1. Classification (NCBI taxonomy): domain Eukaryota; kingdom Viridiplantae; phylum Streptophyta; class Magnoliopsida; order Asparagales; family Amaryllidaceae; genus Agapanthus; species Agapanthus africanus. The sequence continues at coordinate 372,450,007 of JASDDO010000001.1, forward strand.
TATCACATAATGCATGTAAATAATGATAAAGTCAAACCAGATAGCATACTATCATCTTGAGTAAGACTGTTCTGCCCATATAGGTCTTCCTTCAATCATCATAATCGCCTGCCTGTGATTACAATAATTGACTTGAAAGCACTATATCCAACAATCGATTGCCCACAAGTTTGTTAGCGATACTAGCTGCATGTAATAGCTACCCAGATATTGATCGAAAGAAGGTCAACGAGAAAGCTTATCTGAACCCTGCAAAGTCTATCAGTGACAATCACCATACAGTCCGGTCTCATCGTCTATGAGTGTTGCATACTGGGTCTGGAAGGTAGAAATTGTCAGACTCCCAAAAACCCAATAATTCGTGTCGATCATAAAGTCATAACCACCCGAGAAACTACTGATAACACTTATCAGTAAATCTCAACTGCCTTGGCCAAGGAATTATGGTTATAGTAGATCTAGCACAGCACGACCTCAACTCGCTATACCGGGAAAGACGAAATCCCTTCGATCGCTTACTGCCTCCATGTGCTTCGGGACTGTACCCAACTAAAACCTGTTTGCATGACTCTTTAAAACCGTGGTAGGGTAGTAATCAAAGTACAGTGGGAACACACACAATACAATAGGATGATCTTAGGTCTACAGACTACCATGTACTCATGTTATATGAGAACTGCTATATGACGAAAAGTACAATACCATCTAGGAGTTCTCAGGAGAGTCCATCAAATGAAACTCATTCATCTAATGAGCACCTGTATACAATCTTTGGAGTCAAACACCAATAGCTATGGGATCAACCATCGCCCCGGTCGAGGTCAAGAAACGTATACACTAGTCAACTCTGGAGTATCGATGCCTAGTCTCGATACTCCCTTGACTATCTACACTGGAGTATCGATGCCTAGTCTCGATACTCCCATGACTAGGGATTTTTAAGGATGTGCTTATAGACTACCCATGCCCCACTAGTATAATCCTTATCATAATCCTGATAGTCAAGCAAAGATCCTATAAGCTTTATCATTATATATAAGCGATGCGTAGTAACGAGTAAAATGTATTCACATGAATGAAAAGAAAAACTAGATAGCATACTATCATCTCGAGTAAGATTGTTCTCTCGTATAGGTCTTCCTTCAATTACAATAATTGTCTTGAGGGCACCTATATCCAACAGTGACGACGCCTGTGTCCGCTCCCTGTCTTCTTAGACTGTGATTCTAATAAATTGGTTCATAAGGAACCGAGGGAAATGATTTTGCTTCAGAATTATGGATGATGGATAAAAAGTTCAATAGCACCAAGTTCGAGGTGGAGAGATTTATTGGGAAATAAAACTTCTCGATGTGGCAGAGAAAGGTTAAGGCATTTCTTGTAATAGAAGGGCTGTTTAAAACTCTTAGCGGTAAGAAATCTACCGATATGATAGATGTGTAAGTGCACGGCAGCGCCCCGGCCGTCTGAACGAGGCCAAAATGCGGAATAAAAAACTTTTCTATAAACTAGAACCGGTGCTACGCATACTTTTAAACCCAGATAGGGCCATTAACCTACTCCTAGCTAACTAGAGAAGGGGTAGAGAGATATACCGAGCGATCCGTGTCCTTCGGTCTTCTCGTCGTCGTCCCGATCTCCCCGCCGAATCTCCGGTCTTCATCTCCTCGTTGGAAAGGCACCACATCACCGGGTTCTTTTACGGACTCCCACCTCTGGACCGAGGCAACTCGGGCACGAAGTTGGCGAGTCGACGTGTCCAAGGATGCTGTAGGATAAGTGTAGATTACTATGTCTCTAGGAGTTGTTTAAGTTGCCATTTTGGAAGTGGAAAGGAGATATTAACTTTTGTGATGAACTTAGGGAATTTTTGTAAGCATGAAGAGAACAAGAATCCCTCTCCAAAATTTTGGCAGCCCCATCCCTCAAGAATGGCCGGCCAAGACTACTATGGAATAAGATGAGAGAGTGAGCAAATAATGCAAGAGAGAGAAAGGGTTATCATGAAGAATAATGATCACAACTAAGTCAGAAAGCAAAACCCATCATCTCTCAAATCAAGCAAAAGTCAAGCCATGATGAACAAAAAATCAAATGATGGTTGAACCATCATCAAGCTACTACTTGCAAATAACACCCTCCACTATTCAAATTTGCATGCTTGCAAATAACCCCTTCTCCACCAAAATTCAACTAAAGAAAGAAACAAAGGAAAATGGCCGAAACCGAAAAGCAAACTGGCAACTCCAAAAATCGATCCCGTAATAAGTTACAGGAAAACCCCGCGAGTGTATATACATACCTGCATTTGTATTCCGACCGAATACAAATGCAATGAGACAAAATCTACACTGTACAATACTAGGATCCGGCTTAAACCAAAGCCCGCTAGTATAATCCGTCCGATCATGATCCGTGCAATACCGCACGTACATGATCAAACCCTGCCATATCTCCATACGGCCTCTACAGCGTTTCGTCCGAAACTTGAGAAACGGTCTGTGGGGGACTTTAAAGACTCGTCAATACTTTGGTTGTGGATTTAACAACTAGCACGTCAGAGGTATTATCCATACGTAACGGGCTACCAGGTATTGACCAAAAAGGGACGTCGATGAGCGAACTCATCCTGATACCCTACTGAGCCTGTCAGTGACAATGTCCGCACAGTCCGGTCCGTTCGTCTATGAGCATCGCATGGCGGGCCTAGGGGGTTGGTAAAAGTCAGACCCCCAAAAGCGGTACAAGTCGTGTCGGAGTGTAACCCAGAACACCCTGAGATACTACTGGAATACCTACCGGTAAATCTCCTACCTTGACCAAGGACTTCGTGTAATGGCTCTCCTAGACACAGCGCAATCTCATCCCCAATACCGGGAGAGACGAACCCGTGAAGATCCGCTCACTGCCTCCATGTGGCTCGGGACTGTACCCAACTAAAACCTGTTTGCACGACTCCTTTGAGCCGTGGTAGGGTAGTAATCAAAGTACAGTGGGAACTCACATGAGACAAATGACGATCTCAGGCCGATGAACTTACCTGTACACATGTCACCAGGGAACTGCTATACGACGTCTGGTATAAGACCAACTAGCATGTTCCCGGCGAGTCATGTCTAGTGTACTCATAACCTAATGAGCACCTGTATACATCTTAGGTGAACCAACTGACACCAATGGCTTGTGAGACCGGCCACCGCCCCTCGTCGGGGTCTCGACCGTATACACTAGTCTACTCTGGAGTATCGATGCCCTGTCTCGAAAACTCCCACGACTAGGGACCTTTTAAGGATGTGCTTATAAACCCCAGCTCCTACGTATATGATCGCCATCATACTGCTGGCCGTCAAGCAAGAATCCTAAGGGCTCTATCAACGCGCAATAGTGACTTGTAAGGTCACCTAAAGCAGTACACGATGATAAAGATAAACTAGATAGCATACTATCATCTTGAGTAAGACTGTTCTAACGGTATAGGTCATCCCTCAATCATTGCAATCACGTACCTGTGATCCAATAATTGACTCTGAGGGCACTATCTCCAACAATCTCCCACTTGCACTCAAGGCTAATTATTGCGATGTCGCATACTAACAGCCCGTGTGATACCGAACACCCAACTCCTCTAGTAATCAGTCTCCCAAAACCCGTTTGCGAAACTAATGCATTCGAGGAATAGCCTCAGTGAGTGGATCCGCCCTAATGTTTCTTTCTATGTCTCTCTTTATCTCAAGTTCACGGACAAAGCCATCTCCCGAAATGAGCAATACCTGTCTTAAAGTATGTCTGGATATCTGATGGGACCTAGTTCATAAATGAACTCTAAATCCAAACTTCTCAGACTGTATCGTCAACTGAACTTAATCAGTATCCTGCGCCATGCCTCCCTCAATATCCGCTTGGACCACCTGTCCAAAATACTGCCCCTCGTCACAGGGAAAACTATAACTCTGACAGTCACTCTGTCATCCATGTCACCTTGGAAGCCAGGAATAATAACCATCTCCCGAATGAAGCTGTTGTTATCATATCCCTAGAACATCCACTTATGTTCTAAAACTGCTTCAGAATTTCTCCAGGATTGGATCAATATCAACTTATTGCATCTACTGCAAAAACAACATCTGGTGTGGTACTTGACATCTCATGATCGACTCAATTGCCTAAGCAAGTGATCTGCCAATCATGCACATCCCTCTCCCCTTTAGTCTGTAAGACTCCTTTAGAGAGGGTGACTCCATCACCTACAGGTACACCACCATGCCAGGAGTCGTCCATTCTAAAGCACCTCTAGAATGTTGTCTAAGTATCCTGATTGGGAAACTACCCAAATCTAGATCTAAAACCATAGATCTAGTTACCAGAATGTCTGATATGAAATCCATTTCCTTTGTAGACAAACCACTGTGTGACGACCAAAGTATAACCGACCGTAGTAACGGAATTTCACTTCCTACTCTGTGTATGTCATCCAAATACCAGGACATCACATGCTACTACCTTCTTAACAGATCCATCCCCTATTCTGATGAAGTCAAACCTATGACTGTCACGTCAGAAATAGATGATCTATCTCCGCTATATCTGCTTTAGTCCATAGACATAAGCTACTTGTCCACCAATGCTTCCGCTGCTCCTACTGACTACGACAACCCTCTGGCAGAGTCATATAGACGTACACTCCTAAAGCAAGTTTAGAACGACGCTATACTCATCCTCCTGCCGGGTCTCACAGTCTGGAACAACAGCAATGGCAAGTCTGGGTAAACAAGAACCTCCCTGTCACCGTCATTGAGGCTACCGGAGTACCTCTCGGGTGCCTGAGGTTACCCACCATATCTGTGGAGTGGACAATGGAATGTCGAACCAGATTGAATCTTTAAGTTCTTATCAAATTTTCAGTAATTGTTTGCGGTTCTGGAATCACTTCCAGTTCTACCATACTCCCACTACTGTTTTCTGAAAAAATCCATTTTTAATAAAACTGTGGCGAGCCAAGAACAATATCACTATTGATCTTCCAGATGGTAGAAAGTCAACCCTTGTCATAGCCCGGGTCGACCCACAAACAGCCATTACAGAAACGTGCCTTGAGTTATCTAGAGTCTGGTTTTAAGCATAAGCTGGACAACTCCCCGTACCTTGACATCGTTAAGATATGAACTATTCTATATCCAATACAGAAACAGAGGCATTGATTTAATTGAACCAAATTCAAATCATGCAACTGTCTCCAGTGCATGTCAACTAAATGGAGAGAGGCCGATCAGCATTACTCAATTTAGAAGTACTTTCAATTATGAGTAACCCGAAAGAGAAGCAAGTTCTCTTGATCATTACTATTAACTGAATACCATACACAAGTATCTACATCTTCGATCACCTTGAAGAATCCCGATACTTGCAACACCTGGTTCTCTACTTTATTCATATAGCTATAACTTCTCAAAATTCGGACCTTACGTTTCCACGAAACACTTGTCTAAAAACTAGAGAAGTCATAAGTAAACCGAATATAGTACGAGGACCAACCCCTATGTCCTAATGGACACTGGACAACATACAGTACTCTGTATAAGTCCCCTGAGTTTAATAACTCAAACCCTGTGTGTCCTAGGTTGAAAACTGTGCTTATGGTTAAGAAGAATTACACAGCTGTTTAATACTCCTTACCTAACCATCCACAGATATAGGTAAATGTCATGTACATAATTTCAAAAAGGTATATCTCACTCTATAAAAATAGACGCACATATATATCAATTTGAAATTGGTGCATAATAAAGGATATTCAAAACCAAATATTTGTCGTCCGGCAAACAACCCAAGTGATTTCCTCAAATATCACCGATTACAACGAATCCCAATATAATGAGGATGATCACCCAATTCCCAATAACTTACTCCCATTCATCATCTGTAAAACCATACAGATGTGAGAATCAAGCCTGGTAAATACATACCCTAGAGCAAGTGTCTAATTGGGAAATCGGTTTTCCATTAACAGTACACAGTGAAAATGAAACATTGAAATGTTTCGTAGGGGTATCCTGGTATTCCTAGTAATGCCTCTTCCATTATCGGATTCACAACTGTAATCGTATATTTCTTTGCCATCTCTCCAAATCCCTTCATATGTCTTTAGTCATTAACTTCTGTACATCCCTTTAAGCCAAATGGTTGCCTTCCTTCCCTACCGTTCGGCACCGGCCTATGGTTTGGAAGAAGACTATCCAATAAGCATAATGGGTGTACTGTCCTAATTCTAGGAGCACTCGCAATGCGAGAGAAGGTGAAAATAAAAGACAACCGAATAAACCTTATTCCTATTTCTCCTGAACCAGAATCCATCCCCGAACTGGAAAAAGTTCCTTTCGAGTTCGTATATAACCATACAATGGAGTATCCAATAAACTGTGGATCTTCGTAGTGATACGGAGTGTTCTGGAGAAATACAAAGGTGAAGTGGGAGTGGTAATGAAATACTTGGTTTGGTCGTGAATAGCAGTCGCAATTTACTTTGCCCTCCTTCTAATCCCTTTATTTGTCTTAACTTATTACCTTCTGTACACCACACTTAGGCTAATCGGCTTTCTTCATTCCCTACCGTTCGACACCAGCCTAAGGTTTGGAAGAAGACTATCCAATAGGCATAACGGGTGTACTATCCCCTAATCCAAGGAGCACTCGAAAGCTGAGAGAAGGTAAAAGGAAACGACAACTGAATAATCCTATTCGTTTTCTCTAGAACCGGAAACCATCCTCGAATAAATTCTTTCGAGTTCGTATATAACTATACGATGGTTTTATCCAATGGAAGTGGACGTTCGTAGTAATACGGGGTGTCCTGGAGAAAAGGATAAAAGTAGGAGTGGCAATGAGGTCTGCAACTCTGACAATCCAAAAGCCAGTCTTATAAGAAGGTTCGGTTAATCTTGGTTACTGAGTCATAGTCAAGGGTCGGGTCATGGTTGCTGCCAAAGAAAGAGAGAAAAGAAACACTCAGCGTGCACTCTAACCTAGATCGGAATGGTTATCAATTTATCTAATCAGGAAACCTCCCACAATATCGTCAAATTCTCCTCCAAACCTGAAAGAAGAATTTGTCGGGATCACCCGAGAAGTAAACCAACTCATCAGTGGGAATCGGGATCCAACTATCATCGCATGATAATGTGATGGAATCCACTCGCGTTATCACACTCCAGAAGGTATGCGCATATCTGGCAAGTTTTAGTTTCTTTAGAAACTGCCGATGTGATTTTTACCCCATGCTCTTATGACCTTGACGAAGGCCAACATATCATAAGTCACATGTCAAGTTCTATCCGTCATTATCCAGGTTAATTTGAACCCACCCGTACATACCCTTGATTTTGGCCTACAAGGCAGTACGACTGTCCCAAACCAACGCATCTATCTATGCTGCAGAAAAGCAACAAATAGTTACCATACACTATGCCTTGACGAAGGCCAACATACATAGCATGAATACTATGTGCTACCTTTCTGAAATGACGGAGGGCCATGAATGATTGTTTGGCGAAAAACCTTTAACGTAATGAACTTGATATCGTTGAAGGAACCGGATAGTTTTTTATAAAAATATAGTGGCGAAAACCTTTGCTAAAGAGGTCACTCCCGGTGAAGAGATCTCGGCTCTTTCCTCGTAGAATGAGGTGCAGGATATTCCAACTGAATACCACGATGCAAAGCAAAAGTAATCAACTATAGTGAAGTTATTGCCCTGACGCAATCTTCTTTCCAAGCGGTCACTCCGGGTGAATGGATCTCGGGCCTTGCCTCGTCCACTGAGGTGCTGGATATTCATAACCGAATACCACTGTGCAAAACAAAAGAGAACGTCCTTGCAATAACAGCTTTTTGAAAAATGTTCCAATAACATCAGAATAGGTTTGTTTAACTTTCATTGATCCGAATCAATGCAGTCCCATCAATTGATCACACTAATAAAGAACGAAAATACGATGTACGTATATGCCACCCGCATTCGCCACTGGGTCCCGTCATTACCCGTTAGGTTACTTAACTAACGACAGAGCGGGGACTGGACTAGCGTGGATGCAAAACATCTACAACATCTACTAGTATATATATCAATATATAATATTCGCTCAAGGCGTGATAAAATGCAACATCACAGAAATGTAATAAGCGTCACAAAATAATACAGATATCTGGGATCCCCGGGTTTCATAGAGCCGCTACTGAAACCCGACGTTCCCCTGGTCGTGTGGATAGCCTGTGCAATGAAATCCTAGACCCCTACGGGCGCGGCAAGTTACCCGCCAAAACCTGAAGCGAGGCAGCCCCCTTCAGCAACGTGAATGGACCACCCAGCACTTCACGGAATCTGGTAACTTGGGCACCCCTCCTGGGTCAACCTATACCCTCTACGAGTGCGGCGAATAGCCCGCCAACTCTAGAGTGAAGCCCCCTCCGTCTCAACGCCATGAGATGCAGGCCTATTGCCCTCTAGAATCTGGCTACCCGTGCACCCCTCCGCGGGGCAATCCTAGTACAGAAAGTAAAATATACATACAACGGGTACATCGACCTCAGCCCGGTCGTGCCCCAAAAGAATAATATACAAACAGGCAGTGACGGCAGTCCACATGTCAGACGCTCGCCCCGCAATATCAAATGTACATAATAAACCAAACTGCACTACCATTGCATCCAGGCTATCCACCACGACAATCCGCAACATCACAGCACATCACAGAACATCAACGTGAATGTCACGTTCGCAAATCCGTCTAAAAGGGTTATAGCAGTTAGACAGGATTTACCGATCGAGTGACATTCACGGTCACAGATATAATATAAATACTGTGAACTAACATGTTTAAAATTTTCGATCGACCAAAATTCCCGAAGTGGGCCCCAAGAACAACTGTAGCACTCAAAGAAAATCTGGGCCCAAACAGAATATACTAAAACCCTTATTTCTATGTCAGAAGCCCACTGTAAAAATTTGGTGCATTGAATAGTCAAAGTGGCGGCGGAACCGCGGCCAAAGCATAGGTTTGGCCGCGGTTCCGGGGCTGAACAGTAATACCATGCGACCAAATTTTTTCAGAATGCATAAAAAACCCTGCACGTATTTTTACAATGTACCAAATAATTTTTTGACCACTGCAAAAATTCGACAGAAACTGTGCTTGAAAATACGGTTTTTTGAAAATCCGTCCGGTCGAACTTGTAAACACGTTAGAGCAAGCTAGACTAGGTTAATGGCGTGGCTCTGATACCAGTGTAAGTGCACGACAGCGCCCCGGCCGTCTGAACGAGGCCAAAATGCGGAATAAAAAACTTTTCTATAAACTAGAACCGGCGCTACCGCATACTTTTAAACCCGGATCGGGCCATTAACCTACTCCTAGCTAACTAGAGGAGGGGTAGAGAAATATACCGAGCGATCCGTGTCCTTCGGTATTCTCATCGTCGTCCCGATCTCCCCGCGGAATCTCCGGTCTTCATCTCCTCGTCGGAAGGGCACCACATCGCCGGGTTCTTTTACGGGCTCCCACCTCTGGACCGAGGCAACTCGGGTATGAAGTTGGCGAGTCGACGTGTACAATGATGCTGTAGGATAAATGTAGATTACTATGTCTCTAGGGGTTGTTTACGTTGCCATTTTGGAAGTGGAAATGAGATATGAACTTTTGTGATGAACTTAGGGAATTTTTGTAAGCATGAAGAGAACAAGAATCCCTTTCCAAAATTTTGGCAGCCCCATCCTTCAAGAATGGCCGGCCAAGACTACCATGGAATGAGATGAGAGAGTGAGCAAATAATGCAAGAGAGAGAAAGGGTTATCATGAAGAATAATGATCACAACTAAGTCAAAAAGCAAAACCCATCATCTCTCAAATCAAGAAAAAGTCAAGCCATGATGAACAAAGAATCAAATGATGGTTGAACCATCATGAAGCTACTACTTGCAAATAACACCCTCCACTATTCAAATTTGCATGCTTGCAAATAACCCCTTCTCCACCAAAATTCAGCCAAAGAAAGAAACAAAGTAAAATTGCCGAAACCGGAAAGCAAGCTGGCAACTCCAAAAATCGATCCCGTAATAAGTTACAGGAAAACCCCGCTACTGTATATATATACATGCATTTCTATTCTGACCGAATACAAATGCAATGAGACAAAATCTACACTGTACAATACTAGGATCCGGCTTAAATCAAAGCTCGCTAGTATAATCCGTCCAATCATGATCCGTGCAATACCGCACGTACGTGATCGAACCCTGCCATATCTCCATACGGCCTCTACAGCGTTTCGCCCGAAACTTGAGAAACGGTCTGTGGAGAACTCTAAAGACTCGTCAATACTTTGGTTGTGGATTTAACCACTAGCACGTCAGAGGTATTAGCCGTACGTAACGGGCTACCGGGTATTGACCAAAAGGGACGTCGATGAGCGAACTCATCCTGAAAACCTACTAAGACTGTCAGTGACAATATCCCCACAGTCCGGTCCGTTCGTCTATAAGCATCGCATGGCGGGCCTAGGGGGTTGGTAAAAGTCAGACCCCCAAAAGCGGTACAAGTCGTGTCGGAGTGTAGCCCAAAACATCCTGAGATACTACTGGAATACCTACCAGTAAATCTCCTTCCTTGGCCAAGGATTTCGTGTAATGGCTCTCCTAGACACAGCGCGACCTCACCCCCAATACCGGGAGAGACGAACCCATGAAGATCCGCTCACTGCCTCCATGTGGCTCGGGATTGTACCCAACTAAAACCTGTTTGCACGACTCCTTTAAGCCGTGGTAGGGTAGTAATCAAAGTACAGTGGGAACTCACACGAGACAAATGACGATCACAGGTCGATGAACTAACCTGTACACATGTCACCAGGGAACTGCTATCTGACGTCTGGTATAAGACGAACTAGCATGTTCCCGGCGAGTCCTGTCCAGTATACTCATAACCCAATGAGCACCTGTATACATCTTAGGTGAACCAACTGACACCAGTGCCTTGTGAGACCGGCCACCGCCCCTCGTCGGGGTCTTGACTGTATACACTAGTCTACTCTGGAGTATCGATGCCCTGTCTCGAAAACTCCCACGACTAGGGACCTTTTAAGGATGTACTTATAGACCCCAGCTCCCACGTATATGATCGCCATCATACTGCTGGCCGTCAAGCAAGAATCCTAAGGGCTCTATCAACGCGCAATAGTGACTTGTAAGGTCACCTAAAGCAGTACACGATGATAAAGATAAACCAGATAGCATACTATCATCTTGAGTAAGACTGTTCTAACGGTATAAGTCCTCCCTCAATCATTGCAATCACGTGCCTGTGATCCAATAATTGACTCTGAGGGCACTATCTCCAACAAGATGATGCATGGCAAGACATGGACCAAAAGGCACAGTGCACGATAAAGATTTTTCTGGAGAATAACGTGATGTACAACGTCATGAAAGAAACTTCTACGATAAGTTTATGGTTGAAGCTAGATGGATTGTATATGAAAATGTCTTTGTCTAACAAGCTGTATTTAAAGAAGCTGTAAATTATTCCTAGATGATGGTGGATAGGAATATAGCTACCGATATGCCCAAATTAAAAAATTCTATACTATACTTGCAAGATATCACAATTGAAATAGCTTACACAAACATATAAAGCCAATATGAGAACGGTGAAAGCAATACTATAAGAAAGTAATTGTGAGTAATAAAGAACAAGCAAGAAATATAGCAAGCATAAAGGGCATAAAAAAATTAAGCATGCAATTTCTAAACTAATAAGCAAGAGAGAAAGAAATTGCAAACTCAAACACGGGAGATTTTTAAAGAGGTTCGGGAGATCCCCTGGTCCTCTTTCTTTAAGCGCACTATCCCGTTCCACTAAACATGTCTTTCTCTTAGAGACATACATGTTGCGCACCCACAACCCTTAACCCCGCTTTTGGTGGAGGCCAAACCAATACGTCTCCTCAAAAGACTACATGTTATTCACTACTACGAACAACACTTCTTACAAACTCTTCCCGCCTCTCTCTCAATACAACCACACATGCTTACACTTGAGCACTTCTTCTCTCTTACAAGGCACTCTTGCGCTCAAGAATTGTCTCAATGAAGAAAGAAGGAAAAATACAAGTTCAAGATTACTTTCAAAAGAATTTTACAATTGAAACACTAGTACTCAAGAATACGGATAAGCAAATTAAAAGCTTTTAAGTGTATTTGTGAGTGATAATGTATAAGCAAATGAAAACACAATCAAACTCTCACAAGAGATAAGATTTTTCTTTTTAATATCACTTAAGAAGATAGCAAGATGAAATCAGCAAGTGATTGAGGCTGAAAAATCAAAGGCAAACTCTATTTATAGCCCCAAACAAAAACTAGCCGTTATAGGTCAAAACAATCAGAAAACAATTGCGACAGACATCTGAAGAATATCGTGGCATATGTCTAGCAACTTGGAGAAAAGATCCCAACACCTATATAACGGCTATATTTTTGAAAAAAATATTAAACGAAGACATCTGAATTTCAATAAGGGCAGACATCTGATGAAGAAATATAGCAGCAAAAATTTAGCATCAGGCGTCTGTCCTCAAAGCCTTTAGACGTCTGGTTTTCCAATTCAAAACCTGGAGCATAATGCAGACATCTAAAGATCATAGTAACATACGTCTGAAGCTCAAAAACTATTTTCAAAAACTTTTAAAATTATAACCAAACGTCTTCACTTTGACCTTCAGATGTCTTGTCCGAATGCCTTCAGACGTCTGGTCAAAATCTCTTCAGACATTTGTCTCATCTCTAACTTGTAAATTTTTTTGATATTTCAGATATCAACAGTACCCATATGTCTGTAGGTCAAAAATGCAGATTTCTGGTGAAGCAAAAAACTGAATGTTTGGGTTTTTAACAAATAGAAAACTTCAAAATCCAAAAAACCCAAGTTTATGCAATTTAAATAGTTTGTTCATGCAAGTGTGAGTGTTTAAGAGCTCTAATTGATATAAACTATATTATATAGAGTACTTACATAGAATCCTATGTCGATGTCGCATTTCTTTGAAATCTTGAATCTTCGACACGAGCTCTTGAAACTTGGCGCTTGATTTTCAATTGATCTTCAAATGAACTTCCATCGATCTTCACCACTCACAAAAGTATTGAAGTCGTTCTTTGATCTTCAACTCTTGAACTTGACGCTCCAAATTTTTCGACGCTCCAAAACTTGGACTTTAGTTTTTTCAGCTTCAATAAGCTTGAATTGGTAATTTGAGAAGCACTCATCCATATCCTCCAACCTCCTATTAGATTTGACGTTGTAGCTCAATTTCCTCCATCCTCCATTGTACGCTTGTGTCGTGAAATGTCCTGAAATCCAATCTCAAAGACCAAGCTCATCATATACAGTGTTACGAAAATAAACAAGATAGTAAATACTACTATATGAACATTTATTGTTTCGATATCACAAACTGTAAATAGTATATCAATATTAAGAAAGGAATCAAATGCAAGGCGTGAGATATTTATATACTATATGTATTTATGATGTCTATCAAATAGGCAAGATCACATAATACGACATCATAAATAACCATTCACAATTTGAATATCAAAACAATGAAAATAAATAGTATTTCAATATCTAAGTGTATAACAAGATAAAGCATGAGATATTGAAATACTATTCGATATATACACGTTATATGGTATGCAAACTAATAAACACGTGTATATAAGTTTAGTGTCAAAAAGGTAAAGCAAGATAAGCAAGTGACACTAAACAAACTATTCATGTTTTGAAACACATTATCAAAACTAACAAAATCATAAGCCATCAGAAGCAACTTTACGGTCTATGAATGAAAGAAGGTACTCTAATTCACGACCACTTAAATAGCTTCAACAAGATGGTCAGCGATCTTCAATGTCTTGAAGTAAAGTAAGAGGAGGAGGACTAAGCGCATTTGCTATTTTCTTCGCTTCCAAATCCGTATGAACACTTGGTGACAACAATTCTCTATAGGAAGGAGACTCTTGAGATGAAGGAGGTTACAGCTACGCTTCTCAATAATGAGATCATGAAGAAATCAAATCCATCAGAGGAGTCATCAAGTGTAAGTCAACGTTGCTCACCCCGGTTCTTACGGGAAGGCGGAAACGGCGAAAAACAATTTTTGGCGCAAAGGCAATATGGACTAAAAAAAGGATCTTTGCTAAACTACAAACTAGCAAACTACAAGAGGTGCTATCTACTATGCCATAGAGATTATACCTCACGATACCGGTCCTTCGGGTCTTCTCTCCGCTGTCCTGCTCGTCCATCTAAGCTCCGAGGATCGATTCGGATCTTGATCACTTCCGCGGCCTTCTTGAGTCGAAGACGATCCACCCGAGAGTTGTACACCGAGCTCCACCTGGAGCTGAGGCAACTAGGGCAACAAGATCGCTAGTCTTGATGTCCTAGGTTGTGTAGAAGAGGTTGATGGAAGTGTTTGTCTATGCGGATTCTTTTTCTCTCAACACATGAGATCAAAAGAAAATTTCAAGAGGAGGAAGATGAAGGAGAACTAGCAACCATGGAGCTCTTTTTTTTTCTTCTCACAAGAGAGAGAATCATCAAAATGAGAAATGAATTCTCTACTAAAGAAAAAAGGAACCATGGTTCAATAATACATAAACACCATCATTACAAATCCTTTCATGATAAAGTTGATGGCTACTAATGACTTGACCATTTTCATAATCCAAAAAGAAAAAGAAATCCAAAGAAAACTCTAGACCTCTCATGAAGGTCAAAGTCAACTTTGGTCAAACGGTCAACAAAGTCAAGTCTGGTCAAATGGTCAAAGTAATTAGCCATCACATAATTATCACTAAAAGGATTAGTAAATAATGTCCCCGGCTCATAATGGTTTTGACCGAACGAATTGTCAAAACCCTAACGAGTCCGCCTCAAAATGGTTTTGACCGAATCAACTGTCAAAACCCTAATGAGCCTGCCACATAACGGTCTTGGCCGAATCAACTACCAAAACCCTAATGAGGCACCTCCTCCTTCATCGCTCCTCAAAACCGTGCATACACACCCGCATCCGCATTCCGTAGAATGCGAATGCACAGAAGACAAAACAAATCCATCCGTGCAATACTAGGATCCGGCTGAAACCAAAGCCCACTAGTATTGCCTTCCCGAACAGCATACGCACACAAGTGCACGTAAGTGATCGCAGCCCTGCCGTAAAACCATACGGCCTCTACATGTTTCTCTTAGTGCTGGGAAACTCTCTGTGTGGGACTCTAAAGACTCGACACTACGCTGGCATTGGGTTTAACCACAGACCGCAAGCGGCACTAGCTGTACGTAACGGTCCCCAGGTAGATGTCGATAAGAAGGCCGATGAGGTAAACCCATCCGAACTCCTACTGAGCCTGTATGTGACAATCTCCGTACAGTCCGGTCCGTTCATCTGAGAACATCGCATGGCGGGCCTAGGGGTGGTAAACGTCAGTCCCCTAATAGCGGTACAAGTCGTGTCGGAGTGTAGCTCAGAACACCCTGAGATAACACTGGAAACCTACCAGTATATCTCGCTTGCCCTGGCCAGGGACTACTCGTGTAATGGCTCTCCTAGACACAGCGCGATGTCAACCCCCAATACCGGGAGAGTCGAATCCTGTCTAACCGTCACTGCCTCCAAGTGCTTCGGGACTGCACCCAACTACTACCTGTTTGCATGACTCCTTTGAGCCGTGGTAGGATAGTAATCTAAGTACAGTGGGAACACACTCGAGGCGAAGTGACAGTGTCAAGTCAGCGGACTAAGCTGTACTCATGTCACCTGGGAACTGTTAACTGATGATAGGTATAATACCAACCAACAGTTCCCGACGAGTCATGTCCAGTGTACTCGTAACCTAACGAGCACCCGCATACTATCTCCAGTACGACGTACTGATGGCTGTGGGACAGACCATCTCCCATGCTGGGATGAGAAGCGCATACGCTAGTCTACTCCGGAATATCGATGCCCTGTCTCGATAGTCCTACGACTAGGGACCTGTATAAGGATGTGCTTATAGATTACCCAGCCCCCACAAGTGTGACTGCCATCACAACACTGGTAATCAAGCAAAGATCCTAAGGGCTCTACTAATATGTATAAGCGATATGCTAAAAGAAACACATGCACATATTGAAGTAGATACAAACCAAGTAGCATACTACCATTTTGAGCAAGATTGTCTATACAACTGTGAATATCCCAAGCTTCCATCAAGTAATATACAAACTAGTATGATACAGTAATGGCCTCTAGGGCATATACACTAACAATCTCCCACTTACACTAAGGCCATGTACTGGCGTATCGAAGACCTATCATCTCGATCAGCCACTCGAACTGAGTCTGGGGTAGGGCCTTCGTGAGTGGATCTGGAGTGTTATTCTCCGAATCTACTCTCTTCACCTCGATCTCCCGGCGATCTACGATCTCCCGGATCAAGTAGTACCGCCTCAAAATGTGCCTGGACTTCTGATGGGACCTGGGTTCCTTCGCTAAAGCTATAGCGCCGTTGTTGTCGCAATACAGCGGTATTGGATCAACAATGGTAGGAACCACCTGAAGCTCCGTAAGGAACTTCTTCATCCAGACAGCTTCCTTTGCGGCATCGCAATCAGCTATGTACTCCGCTTCCATAGTTGAGTCAGCAACGGTCTCCTGCTTAGAACTCTTCCAGCAAACCGCCCCTCCATTGAGGGTAAAGACATAACCCAACATGGACTTGGAGAGCAATCTCGTATCGCAAGATATGAGACCTCGAACGAATTGCTTCAAGCGAGGTTGGCTATCGGGTCATCTGTAAGGGGCAACGTCCTTACAGAGACCAGCGCTTTTGAGCTCACGGACCTGAAGACCACGTTGAAGAACGGGTCAGATGCTGACTGTCATGACCCAAAATTGGCCCGTGATGGCCCTAATACTACGCAACGCCTAAAGACGTAACGCAGTAAAAGAAAGCCAAAACCCAGAAATCTAAACCATAAAAATACGGAAAATACAATATAAGTTTTTGAAACATTTGAAATCGCAACCCAAATTCTTTAAAAGTTCTACTTTATTTCTTTAAAATTTTGGCAACACCCTTTTTTGTAAAAACTAACCCAAGATGAATACAACACAAAAATATGACGCCGTAGCGAAGAATAAAGACAATAGAGAGAAAGCTGTTTATAAAAGACAAATAATATACAATATCGTCCTCACCAAGTCTCTAAGTCAACAACATATTAGTAGATGGAGAGTACAAGATACAACGAATGTACAATACAAAATACAGATAACCACCAAAACCCACATAAGCAAAATAGTAATGTGAGCTGATGCGGTATCTGTAGCAAAAGATGATAGCTGAAATAGAGGAATAGCCTGCCTCGACTACTCTGGGGAACAACCTGAAACATCTGTGGCACAACGGGGGTGAGTTGCCAACTCGTGAATAGTAGATAACATATGCAGGTAATCGCAGGAATGCACGTACAGCATGAATCTAAGATATGCGATTACAGTAATAACATGTCATGCAAATGCTAAAAAGAGGAAAGTACACTAACAGGTACAATCAATATGTGAAGCGATAGTAACATGACAAATAGTATGCAATAACCATACAATAGGGATATGAGAATGTAGATATGCAACTATCATAAGGGTACACTAACAGGTACTACCAATATATGAAACTGTGCATAAAATAGATAAGTGTGAGGTATGGGGTGGAATATGTCATTTCCACGGAAACCAGATATCGTTGCCGGATCACAATCCATCAAGACACTCAAATCCCAAATCCTCAAATCAGCCCCCAAACTGGGCTCTCACATCATATAAGTCTCACATCACCTCAATGTACAATATCGAATAGCTCTCCTATATCTCGAATGTACAAATTAACAATCTCTTTCATATCCAATATCCAATGTCAATGAATCACCTATATCCCAAGTCGAATCTCAAGTAAGTTTCTAACATCCTAAAGATATATATATATATATATATGCAGAAATAAATATGATAGGGGAAATACACATATATTAGCGTCCCATTCCACTAATATTGGTGTAAGGGTATATATAACAACGACTAATCCCCTGTTATATATACAAAGGTATTAAAAGAAATAGCATGAAAGCAATGTGCTAAGCATCGACACAGAAATCCTGATAGGTACGTATCATACGCTGTCCCGAAAGCACGAGTGCCTAACTCTGACCCTCGCCTTTCGACGTATGCATACGTGCATGACTCCCAACGGTGTCTCCATGACCCCCGCCGAGTCATTGGTACTGTCACCGGATGGTATGGTTCCCCTGCCGGGCTCATCGGCTCATAGCACATCGACATCCCTTTCTTGCCCCGGGGTACTCCGGGCCCTACCATGTACCCTCTACGGCCTCGACGCCTCCTCGTAGGGGTATATATAATCAGCACCGATAAAACCCATGGTGGATGCGCAAATATCATATCAAGGAAACTGGGTTTTTCAATGTATGCATAATTTCATGAACTCCCGCGGTTTCCAAATCCAGAAATCATCATGTGAAATCCAAATAACAATGTGCAAATCCAGGAATAAATATATGTGATATATCTGAAATGCGAGCATATAAATGAGAATATGTAGCTGAAACCAGATGTATGCGAAACCAATAAGGTACAACTAAGTAACACCAGTAAAGGTAAATATATGATTGCATCTGAATATGTGTATAACATACATGTGTAGCAATGTATAGGTACCTACCTATAGGAACTGATGTCGTATACCCCCCTGGGTATAAGAAGAATATGAGTAAGATATACTTGTAGAGGTATCGTAAAGGGTATGTGTACCTATCACTAATGGTACGATACTCTATAGGTATATAGGTATGGTAATGTCATATGTGATAAGCAGTACGAATCAATGTCACAAGGTCCCTAACCAAGCAATATAATGTCTATAATGGTTTGTGTGTGACATGGCAATTATTGACGGCGTGTGTGTAGCATACAATCCGTGCTCGTGCAACATGAACCATCAATAATATGTGCAGTGTCCTACGGCTGCTAGTCACAGTATAACTATATCAAGGAAATAAGGTAAAGGCGCAATTCTAACAATGACATAGAATATGCGACAAGTATTAGAATCCTAGCCAGACGCATAACGCCATGCGGGCGATTCCCCTGTAGATGTTAAATCTACTCACCTACACTCCACGCTAGGTGAATCCTACCATCTGCTCCCCCCCCGCAGTAGTGTCCATAGTCCCTGCCTGCAAACCTGCAAATAAGACACGGAAATCATTTATAAGCCAAATATTCCGCAAAACGCGATATCGAACCGAAACGAGAAACTCGCGTCGCGAACTAAACGCGCGTATGCACGATACGCTGAATCGTGTGTGTACGCATCTAAAACCATCGCGACACGCTGCGATACGCTGGATCACAGAACCCTCTCACGTATCGCGCGTATCGCGCAAACAAACGGAAACCAAATACGATATATATTCCCAGATTTTCCTACAGGCCAAATCTTGCAAAACTAGACATGCCAAAGCACTAGACAACACTGCAGACAACCCAAGCCAAGACCTCAACACCCATGTCCCCAACTTGGCCGCAAATTGCGGCCAAACTAAATAAATCTGCGGCCTGGGTAGGGAATTAGGAGCTCGTGTTCAGGTGGTGGTATCTAGACCTAGTGTGCATGCACCAGTTTTCTCAATTTTAACGTGAAGGCCCCGGGTTAAAAGCAGATCACAGAAACCCAATATATCGCTTTAAAAACGCTAATTTGCACAAAACACAAACCTTATGGTATTTTAGTGAAATCTGGGTAAATTCTCAGTTGAAGTGACCCTATTAACACTAAAATAGGCTAGGTTAGCTAACACAATCAACACTTAATCAACATTCCACATAAACACCATAATCTAGCACTAAACTAACAATTTAACACAAACCGACACTAAACCATACAAGCTAAGCAAACTAGGAAATTGGGTTAAGGAAATATACCCTAAAAGATCCTAGAAAGCAGGTGAAGAAGTGTATGGGGGAAGAAGTGAGTTGCTGCAAGTGTTGGGGCTGCTGCTGCTACAGCTTCTGCTGCTGTTGATGATGCTGTCTGCTGCTGCTGCTAATGGAGCTGCTGTTGTTTCTGTTGTTGTTGTTGTTGTTGTTGTTGTTGTTGTTGTCTCTGGTGCTGCTGCTGCCACTGCTGTAGGGGTGTATGTGTGTGTTTGTGAGAGGAATGAGAGAAAGAGAAAATGAGAGGAGAAATGAGAGAACAAAGCCAAGATCCCCCTCTCTCTCTTCCCTCATAATGAGGCATGGCTCACACCATGCTTCCCATGCCCCCTCTCTCACACAAAGTCAACATTCAAACCAATTTTAAAATCCTTTTAAAATCATTTTATTTAAAAACAACCATACACATTAAACAAAACATAAAACTAGATAATGGAAAATGGTTAGCTAACCATGATTGCTAATCATGTTTAACCCCAAAAAGAACCCTAGTTATCTTGCACAAGTGTGTGTGTGCGCCTAAAAAAATTCTAATAAAATACTCATTAAATAGGATAAAATATTTAAAACCCAATTTGGTAAACTTTTTATTAAAATATAATTAGCCACAAAACACATTCTAAGGTGTTACAATCTCCCCTCCTAAAATAAATTCGTCCCCGAATTTAAAAATATACCAATACGCGTAACTTCAAAGAGAAGATTAAAATCCTCAAATCTCGCTCGCAGCATCCCAAGTGACTATCTCACTATACGCTACGTCCAAGAAAAACCCTTCACAGATGGCAAGACCCTTGACCGATGTTCCTCCACCTGCCAAGCCATTAACACAATGGCTGCCGGTGAGCGAAACGATCGCGCCCAAGCCAAAAGGTTCAGTGCCAAAATATGTGAGAAAGGTCAAGAAGGTAATTGTAAAGTATCATCACAAGGAATACGGGGTGAAAATCCAATAATCTGGGCGGAAGAGCCAAATTAAAGGCGACGAAACTAACTCGCTTATAGGATCTCAGAAGGACCTAAATTCTGGGACAAGCTTCCCAAAATCAAACACGTCATTCATCGGAAAGTCCATAGGAATACATGATCTGTCCCTGCGAGCTCGAGTCTATGACCCACACAGTCGGCATAAGACCTCAGTTCGCAATGGACAATTCTCATCCTGACCTAACACAACTGGACCATCTCCAAAGTCTCTAGACTAGCTGGGGTCCAAAGTCCTACTTACGCAGAGTCAGAAAAACAACAGGCTGGCGATCGACATGACCTAACCCCTAAACCTAAAGGTGGCCAATTGGAGTGTCTCCTGATAACAGCTATTGAAGGAGAACCCTAACGATGGCGAGTGACGATCCCCAACCGCTAACAACAATCAAACAAACACACAACTTTAACAAAACAACTGAGCAAACTGAGTATACCCGGACGACAAGAATCCGAATGGAGTCACACCCTGACTAAACTTGGATAGAAACCATAAAGAAATTCATGGAGATCTGCTCCCATTCCTACTTCGGAACGGTAAAGGATTGCAACCCTCCAGCCGGCCTCAGATGCTCGACCCAAGCACTCAACAAGACAGACACCTTGAAACGAAACTTGAAACTTCTCTTTACATCTCTGTCCACCCGTAACTATCTCACAAGTCACGTTAAATGTTGGTGGAACTTGAATGCATACAGAGAGTTGACAGATGTGCATGTTCTAGGATTACACATCTCTACCTGATAACATCAGGTACACCCACGCGTCCCTAAATTAGCACACCATGTCACAAATCAAGGACTCCGAATCATTACCCAGCCGAGTATGCTCAAGTATCTCTGACAAACGAGCATCGACGGACAGTGTCTCGCAAAAACGATTTAAGGAAAGTGGTCGGGTGCGGACATGAGCAAGCTGTCCCCTCCGTAGAGACGAACTAAAGCTATACTCGACGATCACACAGAACTGTAAATCTGCAGAAGACTATCACAACAATCAAATCTGCTGCAGGAAGATGTACATTAAGCTCTGGTGGTCCGTGGAAATCTGACACGACTCTCGAACAGATAGTGTCTCCAAATCTCCAACGCAAAACCACCGCGGCCATCTCCGGATCATGAGTGGAATATCCTTCTCGTACTTCCTCCAAATGTAGGGAAGCAAAAGCGATGACTCTGTAGTGTCACCTCAGTACACACTTGAGCCCACTCAAGAAACATTACAGTTAAACAACAAAGTCGCCCGAACCAAAAGCAAAGAAAGAACTGATGCAGTTGTTAACCGAATCTTCAACTGCTGAAAACTCCGCACACATGCCTCAGTCCACAGAAAAGAAACCTCCCTTCCGGTCCATTAAGTCGACGGTGCAGCACTACTCTAGCAAACCTGCATGAAACGGTGGTAAAAACCTGCTAAGCCCAAAAATCTGCGGATCTCCGTCCTGCACACATGTCTGGGCCTAAGCTGTACGGCCACGATCTCCCTCGGGACAATACAAAACCGTCTCCCGTGACTACAAGACCTAGGAGTCAACACAAAACAAGCCTGAAGAAACACTCCGAGAATTTAGCAAACTGCTAGTACTCTCCCAGTATCTGCATAACAAATCCTCAAGTTCTACTACTGTCCCCCAAAGACACATTAGATAGACCAGAATGTCGTAAATAACACAACAAAAACTGGTCGAGGAACGGCCTGAAGAAATCTGGTTCATCACATCTACGAATGCGGCTAGGGCATCAGTGAATCCAACGACTCACAAAAACACACAAAGCCCGTCGCACGCATAAGGCAGTATTCGGAATGCCATCACCCCGAATCCGCAATAATGATGACCTGATCCCGAACAAACTTAGAAGATGTCTCGCACTCTGGAGCTGATCGAAGAAATCGTCACGGCGAGGTGAAGGATACCTATCCGCACTGTAAGACGGTTCAAGTAACGATCCATCGATACATAACCCTAAACTGCCGTCTTTCTCCTTGACGAACAGAAATAGGAGCCTCCTAATGCGAAGCACTCAGACGCACAAAACTCCCCAAACAAACAACTCTGCAGCTGATCCTTAAGCTCCCTAAGCTTCGCCGGCTTATCCGGAACGTCGGAAAAACTCTCGCACGAAAGGAACCCGGTCCAACAATCCCACTGTCGCTCCGGTATCACGAATGAATGCCAAGAATCCACGACATCTCCTCAGTAGCCGACTAGCGAAAAAAGGCTGAATTCAAGCTGTGAGAGGCGGCACAACTATTGCACAACAAGAACTGACTTGACGGGAAAACAAACTTGATTGTTTCCTCACGGTAGTCCACAGACGCCTAACACGCAGTTAACCAGTCCGTGTCCAGTAGAACGTCAAATCCAACATCTCTAGAAGGATCGAAACGATGGACGAATCTCTATCTCCTATCCGATTGGCACACAACTGAATACGTGTCGCGCAACAAAAGAATCGCTGACAGAAGTTAGCACAACTATGACTAATCTACCCAACCACGGTACAAGCATGAAAAACAAACGAATACATCAAAAGAACACGCGAAATAAGGATACCTGAGAACTCTGCATTGGACGTCTGCGCGTCCCGATGAGTAGAAGCAAACTCCTGTGTCTGCCCTCTACACGCAGCTGGATGAACTCCTCTGGTAGACTGAGCCCTCTGAGCGAACCTTCCACGTCCACGGCCTCTCTGAGTACGATCCTGACGCCGTGCTGAGGAACAATCCCTGACGAAGTGCTGAAGGCTTCCGCATCGAAAACACCCACGCGCTGACTGCTGACCATCCTGGGGATGAGAGCTGAACGACTGTCCTCGTCCTAAGCCTCTGCTACTCCCGTGACGGCCAAGAAATCTGTCTCGATGACCAAACCTCTGTCTCTGGGCTGGTATACTGGTATGAGTCCTCCACTGTCCTGGAACTCTCTGAGCCTCTGGAATATACGCCTCGTCAACTAGAGTTGCAACCACTGGTGCTATGTAGGTGACAGACTGCTGCACGCTGATCGCAAGTGACAACTGAGTAACAGAGGTGACAACCTCCTGCCGTAGCTCCCGAACGACATCAACCAATGAACTTATAGTCTGGCGGAAGTACTGCATCTCTGCCAAAAGTCTATCAATAGTATATGTCGTAGGCTGATCCGTCTGCACCTGTGCAACTAGAGTGCCATCCTGGTCAGTACTCGTCTCACCCGAGCCAACTCTGACCACGGCCCTCGCTGCATCACTCTGAGTCCCCATAGTCATCGGCAGCAAGGCTATAAATAGATATAAGATAAGATTCGATAAGAATAAGGAAATCGAATCTCAAGGATATAAATCATCAAGGAAGGAATGTCAAGCAATTTGTACTTAGGTTACTTAATGCAAAGTACCGCATCATGGGTATGCTGCAGACATACACACACACTACGTTACTCTGCTTAAGCTACCTACTCCATCATACTATAGTCATCCTACACTCCGAAAGGTAAAACCTAGCGCTCTGATACCAACTTTGTCACGACCCAAAATTGGCCCGTGACGGCCCTAATACTACGCAACGCCTAAAGACGTAACGCAGTAAAAGAAAGCCAAAACCCAGAAATCTAAACCAGAAAAATACGGAAAATACAATATAAGTTTTTGAAACATTTGAAATCGCAACCCAAATTCTTTAAAAGTTCTACTTTATTTCTTTAAAATTTTGGCAACACCCCTTTTTGTAAAAACTAACCCAAGATGAATACAACACAAAAATATGACGCCGTAGCGAAGAATAAAGACAATAGAGAGAAAGCTGTTTATAAAAGACAACAAATCTACAAATAATATACAATATCGTCCTCACCAAGTCTCTAAGTCAACAACATACTAGTAGATGGAGAGTACAAGATAAAACGAATGTACAATACAAAATACAGATAACCACCAAAACCCACCTAAGCAAAATAGTAATGTGAGCTGATGCGGTATCTGTAGCAATAGATGATAGCTGAAATAGCGGAATAGACTGCCTCGACTACTCTGGGGAACAACCTGAAACACCTGTGGCACAACGGGGGTGAGTTGCCAACTCGTGAATAGTAAATAACATATGCAGGTAATCGCAGGAATGCACGTACAGCATGAATCTAAGATATGCGATTACAGTAATAACATGTCATGCAAATGCTAAAAAGAGGAAAGTACACTAACAGGTACAATCAATATGTGAAGCGATAGTAACATGACAAATAGTATGCAATAACCATGCAATAGGGATATAAGAATGTAGATATGCAACTATCATAAGGGTACACTAACAGGTAATACCAATATATGAAACTGTGCATAAAATAGATAAGTGTGAGGTATGGGGTGGAATATGTCATTTCCACGGAAACCTGATATCGTGGCCGGATCACAATCCATCAAGACACTCAAATCCCAAATCCTCAAATCAGCCCCCAAACTGGACTCTCACATCATATAAGTCTCACATCACCTCAATGTACAATATCGAATAGCTCTCCTATATCTCGAATGTACAAATTAACAATCTCTTTCATATCCAATATCCAATGTCAATGAATCACCTATATCCCAAGTCGAATCTCAAGTAAGTTTCTAACATCCTAAAGATATATATATATGCAGAAATAAATATGATGGGGGCAATACACATATATTAGCATCCCATTCCACTAATATTAGTGTAAGGGTATATATAACAACGGCTAATCCCCTGTTATATATACAAAGGTATTAAAAGAAATATCATGAAAACAATGTGCCAAGCATCGACACAGAAATCCTGATAGGTACGTATCATACGCTGTCCCGAAAGCACGAGTGCCTAGCTCTGACCCTCGCCTTTCGACGTATGTATATGTGCATGACTCCCAACGGTGTCTCCATGACCCCCGCCGAGTCATTGATACTGTCACCGGATGGTATGGTTCTCCTGCCGGGCTCATCGGCTCATAGCACATCGACATCCCTTTCTTGCCCCGGGGTACCTCCGGGCCCCACCATGTACCCTCTACGGCCTCGACGCCTCCTCGTAGGGGTATATATAATCAGCACCGATAAAACCCATGGTGGATGCGCAAATTTTATATCAAGGAAACCGGGCTTTTCAATGTATGCATAATTTCATGAACTCCCGCGGTTCCCAAATCCAGAAATCATCATGTGAAATCCAAATAACAATGCGCAAATCCAGGAATAAATATATGCAATATATCTGAAATGCGAGCATATAAATGAGAATATGTAGCTGAAACCAGATGTATGCGAAACCAATAAGGTACAACTAAGTAAAACCAGTAAAGGTAAATATATGATTGCATCTGAATATGTATGTAACATACAGGTGTAGCAATGTATAGGTACCTACCTATAGGAACTGATGTCGTATACCCCCCTGGGTATAAGAAGAATATGAGTAAGATATACCTGTAGAGGTATCGTAAAGGATATGTGTACCTATCACTAATGGTACGATACTCTATAGGTATATAGGTATGGTAATGTCATATGTGATAAGCAGTACGAATCAATGTCACAAGGTCCCTAACCAAGCAATATAATGTCTATAATGGTTTGTGTGTGACATGGCAATTATTGACGGTGTGTGTGTAGCATACAATCCGTGCTCGTGCAACATGAACCGTCAATAATATGTGCAGTGTCCTACGGCTGCTAGTCACAGTATAACTATATCAAGGAAATAAGGTAAAGGCGTAATTCTAACAATGACATAGAATATGCGACAAGTATTAGAATTCTAGCCCAGACGCATAACGCCATGCGGGCGATTCCCCTGTAGATGTTAAATCTACTCACCTACAATCCACGCTAGGTGAATCCTACCATCTGCTCCCCCCCGCAGTAGTGTCCGTAGTCCCTGCCTGCAAACCTGCAAATAAGACACGGAAATCATTTATAAGCCAAATATTCCGCAAAACGCGATATCGAACGAAAACGAGAAACTCGCGTCGCGAACTAAACGCGCGTTTATACGATACGTTGAATCGTGTGTGTACGCATCTAAAACCATCGCGACACGCCGCGATACGCTAGATCACAGAACCCTCTCACGTATCGCGCGTATCGCGCAAACAAACGGACACCAAATATGATATATAGTCCCAGATTTTCCTACAGGCCAAATCTTGCAAAACTAGACATGCCAAAACACTAGACAACACTGCAGACAACCCTAGCCAAGACCTCAACACCCATGTCCCCAACTTGGCCGCAAATTGAGGCAAAACACAATAAATCTGCGGCCTGGGTAGGGAATTAGGGGCTCGTGTTCAGGTGGTGGTATCTAGACCTAGTGTGCATGCCCCAGTTTTCTCAATTTTAACCTGAAGGCCCCGGATCACAGAAACCCAATATATCGCTTTAAAAACGCTAATTTGCACAAAACACAAACCCTATGGTATTTTAGTGAAATCTGGGTAAATTCTCAGTTGAAGTGACCCTATTAACACTAAAATAGGCTAGGTTAGCTAACACAATCAACACTTAATCAACATTTCATATAAACACCATAATCTAGCACTAAACTAACAATTTAACACAAACTGACACTAAACCATACAAGCTAAGCAAACTAGGAAATTGGGTTAAGGAAATATACCCTAAAAGATCCTAGAAAGCAGGTGAAGAAGTGTATGGGGGAAGAAGTGAGTTGCTGCAAGTGCTGGGGCTGCTGCTGCTACAGCTTCAGTTGCTGTTGATGATGCTGTCTGCTGCTGCTGCTAATGGAGCTGCTGTTGTTTCTGCTGTTGTTGTTGTTGTTGTCTCTGGTGCTGCTGCTGCCACTGCTGTAGGGGTGTGTGTGTGTGTTTGTGAGAGGAATGAGAGAAAGAGAAAATGAGAGGAGAAATGAGAGAACAAAGCCAAGTCCCCCCTCTCTCTCTCGTCCCTCATAATGAAGCATGGCTCACACCATGCTTCCCATGCCCCCTCTCTCACACAAAGTCAACATTCAAACCAATTTTAAAATCCTTTTAAAATCATTTTATTTAAAAACAACCATACACATTAAACAAAACATAAAACTAGATTATGGAAAATGGTTAGCTAACCATGATTGCTAATCATGTTTAACCCCAAAAACAACCCTAGTTATCATGCACAAATGTTGTGTGCCTAACAAAATTCTAATAAAATACTCATTAAATAGGATAAAATATTTAAAACCCAATTTGGTAAACTTTTTATTAAAAACTATATATTAAAATATAATTAGCCACAAAACACATTCTAAGGTGTTACACTGACTTAGTTCAACAGTCTCTACCTACTACCCTGAAGGAAACCAGAGAAGTGGAAAGAAAGGGAAGGGCAGATGTTTCGGGACTGGATGTAGTAAATGCGAGATGTTCCTATTGTTATAGGAATGAACATTGGCAGAAGAATTGCAGGGCTAACAAAGCCAGTAGCCAGAATTCGAAGCATGTTGTGGCTTCGGTTTCGGGTGTGTTTGTAATAGAGAACTGTATGTCAGTTAACCCTACTTCCTGGGTATTGGATACTGGATCAGAATCTCATATCTGTAATTCGTTACAGGCTCTGAGAAACCGTAGGGTTATCAGGAATGGTGATATGACTCTCAGGGTTGCTAACGGAATGAGCATGTATGCTGAATCCATAGGGGAATATCATCTAGGACAGACAACTGGGCAGATATTGATTCTGCGTGACTGTTTTTACGTACCAGGTGCGACTTGTAATATCATATCTGTATCCTTACTTTCTAAGGAAGGATATGATTTTACTTTTGTAAGCGATGTGGTTAACATCCACCTAAATCAAGTTCTGATTGGGTCAGGTACATTGAAAAACGGTATATACGTTTTGAATCAAGCTCAGGTCTTCAGTGTCCAGAACACACTTAAAAGAAAGTCTCCGGAATTAAATCAGGCTTTCTTAAGGCATTGTAGACTGGGTCACATTAATGAGACACGGTTGACTAAGTTATATAAAGAAGGATACTTGGATTCATTCGAGTACCAGTCTTATGCCACTTGTGAATCTTGTCTCATGGGAAAGATGACAAAGACTCCGTTCACTGGACACGGAGAAAGAGCGAGCGAGCTCTTGGGACTCATACACAGTGATGTGTGTGGTCCAATGTCTACACATGCGTGAAGTGGTTATTCATACTTCATTACTTTCACAGATGATTTCTCTAGGTATGGGCATGTCTTCTTGATGAAGCACAAATCCGAGGCCTTTGAGATATTTCAGGAATACAAGATTGAAGTTGAAAAACAAACAGGCAAAAGTATCAAGACACTGAGATCTGATCGAGGTGGTGAATACTTGAGTGCCGAGTTTCTGGGCTTCTTCAAAGAGAATGGAATTCTCTCTCAGCTTACTCCTCCATACACACCACAACACAACGGTGTATCGGAAAGGCGGAATCGAACCCTATTGGATATGGTTCGATCCATGATGAGTAAGGCTGAGTTACCGCGATCCTTCTGGGGTTATGCACTAGAATCAGCTGCATACCTTTTGAACCGAGTTCCAACTAAGACTGTGCCTACTACACCATATCAGATGTGGTGTGGAAAGAAACCCTATCTTAATCACATTAAGACATGGGGATGTCCATCTTTTGTCAAAAAGCAGCATGCGGACAAGCTCGAGGCACGTTCAGTACAGTGTAAGTTTGTGGGATACCCAAAGAACTCCAAGGGATATCTTTTCTATTACGCAGAGGAACAAAAGGTTTTTGTTTCTCGTCATGCCCGCTTCTTGGAAACTGAGTTTTTGGAAAACCAGATAAGTGGGAGCGCAATAGAACTGGAAGAAATTCCAAAACCACGTGCGATTACTGAAAGCTTAGTAGAACTAGAGGGTTCGAAAGAACAGGACATTCCTACGCCACTCCGCAGGAGTAGTAGGCAGTCTCATCCGCCCGAGAGATACTACGGTTTTCTCATAGACGGGGATAGAGAGGATTGCACTATGGATTATGGTGAGCCTACTAGCTTCCAGCAAGCCATTCAGAGCGGTGACTCGGTAAAATGGCTGGATGGAATGCGTACCGAGATGGAGTCCATGTACACCAACAAAGTTTGGACTTTGGACTTTGCACCAGAAGGGGTAAAACCCGTAGGCTGCAAATGGTTCAGAAAGAAGATTGGTTTAGATGGGTAGGTTGAGACCTATAAAGCTAGACTTGTTGCAAAGGGTTTTCGTCAAAGACCTGGTTTGGACTATGACGAGACCTTTTCTCCAGTGGCTATGCTGAAATCCATTCGGATCCTTCTTGCCATTGCTGCTTTCCATGATTATGAAATCTGGCAGATGGACGTAAAGACGACTTTCCTAAATGGAAATTTAGAAGAGTGCGTCTATATGGATCAGCCGGAAAGATTCATTCAGAGTGGGAGCAGCGGTAAAGTGTGCAAGTTGCTAAAGTCCATCTATGGACTGAAGCAGGCATCGCGGAGTTGGAACATCTGCTTCGATGATACTGTCAAAGAATTCGACTTTATCAAAAACCCAGATGAACCATGCATTTACCGTAAGATTGTAGGGAGAACTGTGGTATTCCTCGTCTTGTACGTGGATGACATTCTCCTAATAGGAAATGATATTCCTATGCTACAGTCAGTCAAAGGATTCTTACCGCAGAGGTTCTCCATGAAGGACCTGGGCGATGCCAACTACATTCTGGGGATCCAGATCTATCGTGATAGATCTAAGAGGATGTTGGGACTTTCACAGTCCAGGTACATTGACACCATACTGAAAAGATTTAGTATGGAAGATTCCAAACGCGGTAATTTACCGGCTTGTCACGAGATCACCCTCTCCAAAGAGAAGTCTCCCAAGACTTATTTGGAAAGGGATCGCATGTCTATTATACCCTACGCTTTTGCGGTAGGCTCTATAATGTATGCGATGTTATGTACCAGACCAGATGTAGCATACGCTTTGAGCGTTGTAAGCCGGTATCAGTCGGACCTAGCGGAGAAACACTGGATAGCGGTAAAGAACATTCTCAAGTACCTGAGAAGGACTAAGGAGATGTTCTTGGTGTATGGCGGAAAAGACCTCCAGATCGAGGCCTTTGCTGACTCCAGCTTCTAGAGTGACTAGGATGACTCCAAGTCCATGTCGGGTTATGTCTTTACCCTCAATAGAGGGGCGGTTTGCTGGAAGAGTTCTAAGCAGGAGACCGTTACTGACTCAACTATGGAAGCGGAGTACATAGCTGCTTGCGATGCCGCAAAAGAAGCTTTCTGGAAGAAGAAGTTCCTCACGGAGCTTCAGATGGTTCCTACCATTGTTGATCCAATACCGCTGTATTGCGACAACAACGGAGCTATAGCTTTAGCGAAGGAACCCAGGTCCCATCAGAAGTCCAGGCACATTTTGAGGCGGTACCACCTGATCAGGGAGATCGTAGATCGCCGGGAGATCGAGGTGAAGAGAGTAAATTCGGAGAATAACACTGCAGATCCACTCACGAAGGCCCTACCCCAGACTCAGTTCGAGCGGCTGATCGAGATGATAGGTCTTCGATACGCCAGTACATGGCCTTAGTGCAAGTGGGAGATTGTTAGTGTTTATGCCCTAGAGGCCATTACTGTATCATACTAGCTTGTATATTACTTAATGGAAGCTTGGGATATTCGCAGTTGTATAGACAATCTTGCTCAAAATGGTAGTATGCTACTTGGTTTGTCTCTACTTCAATATGTACATTTGTTCTTTTAGCATATCGCTTATACATATTAGTGGAGCCCTTAAGATCTTTGCTTGATTACCAGCGTTGTGATGGCAGTCACACTTGTGGGGGCTGGGTAATCTATAAGCACATCCTTATACAGGTCCCTAGTCGTTGGACTATCGAGACAG
Source organism: Agapanthus africanus (assembly GCA_030015575.1). NCBI lineage: Eukaryota > Viridiplantae > Streptophyta > Magnoliopsida > Asparagales > Amaryllidaceae > Agapanthus > Agapanthus africanus. The sequence goes on from JASDDO010000001.1 coordinate 372,481,953, forward strand.
GGCATCGATACTCCGGAGTAGACTAGCGTATGCGCTTCTCATCCCAGCAGGGGAGGTGGTCTGTCCCACAGCCATCAGTACGTCCTACTGGAGATAGTATGCGGGTGCTCGTTGGGTTACGAGTACACTGGACAGGACTCGTCGGGAACTGTTGGTTGGTATTATACCTATCGTCAATTATCAGTTCCCAGGTGACATGAGTACAGCTTAGTCCACCGACTTGACACTGTCACTTCGCCTCGAGTGTGTTCCCACTGTACTTAGATTACTACCCTACCACGGCTCAAAGGAGTCGTGCAAACAGGTAGTAGTTGGGTGCTGTCCCGAAGCACTTGGAGGCAGTGACGGTTAGACAGGATTCGTCTCTCCAGGTATTGGGGGTTGACATCGCGCTGTGTCTAGGAGAGCCATTACACGAGTAGTCCCTGACCAGGGCAAGCGAGATATACTGGTAGGTTTCCAGTGTTATCTCAGGGTGTTATCGGCTACACTCCGACACGACTTGTACCGCTATTAGGGGACTGACGTTCGCCACCCCCCAGGCCCGCCATGCGATGTATCAGACGAACAGACCGGACTGTACGGAGATTGTCACATACAGGCTCAGTAGGAGTTCGGATAGGTTTACCTCATCGGCCTTCTTATCGACATCTACCTGGGGACCGTTACGTACAGCTAGTGCCGCTTGCGGTCTGTGGTTAAACCCACTGCTAGCGTAGTGTCGAGTCTTTAGAGTCCCACACAGAGAGTTTCCCTGAACTGAGCAAAACGTGTAGAGGCCGTATGGTTTTACGGCAGGGCTGCGATCACTTACGTGCACTTGGTGCGTATGCTGTTCGGGCAGGCAATACTAGTGGGCTTTGGTTTAAGTCGGATCCTAGTATTGCACAGATGGATTTGTTTTGTCTTCTGTGCATTCGCATTCTACGGAATGCGGATGCGGGTGTGTATGCACAGTTTTGAGGAGCGATGAAGGAGGATGTGCCTCATTAGGGTTTTGGCAGTTGGTTCGGCCAAAACCGTTATGTGGCAGGCTCATTAGGGTTTTGGCGATTCGTTCGGTCAAAACTATTATGAGCCAGAGATATTGTTTACTAATCCTTTTAGTGATAATTTTGTGATGGCTAATTGCATTGACCATTTGACCACCTTGACCTCTCTTGACTTTGTTGACCCGTTGACCGGAGTTGACCATTGACCTTCATAAGAGGTCGACACTCTTCTTTGGATTTTCTTTTTCTTTTATGGATTATGAAAATGGTCAATTCAATGTAGCATCAACTTTATCATGATAGGATTTGTAATGATGATATTTTTGCATTATTGCAACCATGGTTCATTTTCTTTAGCTCATAATTCATTTCTCATTCTCTCTCTTGCTCTTGCTCATGAGAAGAAAAGAAATGCTCCATGGTTGCTAGCTCATCCTTCTTCCTCCTCTTGATTTCATCTTTTGATCTCATGTGTTGAGAGAAAAAGATCCCACAAAGACAAACACTTCCATATATCTCTACTACACATCCTAGGGAATCATGACTAGCGATCTCGTTGCCCTAGTTGCCTCGGCTCGAGGTGGAGCTCGGTGTACATCTCTCGGGTGGATCGTTTTCGACTCAAGGAGGCCGTGGAGGTGACCAAGATCCGGATCGTTCCTCGGAGCTTGGATGGACGAGCGGGACAGCGGAATGAAGACCCGAAGGACCGGTTTCGTGAGGTATAACTTCTACGGCATAGTAGTTAAAGCCTCTAGTAGTTTGCTAGTTTCTAGTTTAGCAAAGATCCCGGCTTTTAGTCCATGTTGCCTTGCGCCAAATTATTGTTTTTCGCCGTTTCCGCCTCCCCGTAAGAACCGGGGTGAGCAACGTGGACTTACCGAGCGTGCCTCGAGCTTGTCCGCATGCTGCTTCTTTACAAAAGCTGGACATCCCCATGTCTTAAGATACTTAAGACAGGGTTTCTTCCCACTCCACATCTGATATGGGGTGGTAGGCACAGTCTTGGTTGGAGCCTTATTCAATAGATATGCAGCTGTTTCTAGTGCATAACCCCAGAAAGATCGCGGCAACTCAACCTTACTCATCATGGAATAAACCATTTCCAATAGGGTTCGATTCCTCCTTTCCGATACACCGTTGTGTTGTGGTGTGTATGGAGGAGTACGCTGAGAGAGAATTCCATTCTCTTTTAAGTAGTCCAGAAACTCGGCACTCAAGTATTCACCACCTCGATCAGATCTCAGTGTCTTTATACTTTTGCCTGTTTGTTTTTCAACTTCATTCTTGTATTCTCGAAATTTCTCAAAGGCCTCGAATTTGTGCTTCATTAGGAAGACATGTCCATACCTAGAGAAATCATCTGTGAAAGTAATGAAGTATGAATAACCACTTCACGCATGTGTAGACATTGGACCACACATGTCACTATGTATGAGTCCCAAGAGCTCGCTTGCACTTTCTCCGTGTCCAGTGAACGGAGTCTTTGTCATCTTTCCCATGAGACAAGATTCAAAAGTGGCATAAGACTGATACTCGAACGGATTCAAGTATCCCTCTTTATGTAACTTTGTTAACCGTGTTTCAATAATGTGACCCAGTCTATAATGCCATAAGAAAGCCTGATTTGTTTCCGGAGACATTCTTTTAAGTGTGTTCTGGACATTGAAGATCTGAGCTTGATTCAATACGTATATCCCATTTTCTAATGTACCTGACCCAATCAGAACTTGATTTAGGTGGATGTTGACCACATCGCTTACAAAAGTAAAGTCATACCCTTCCTTAGAAAGTAAGGATACAGATATGATATTACAAGTCGCACCTGGTACATAAAAACAGTTACGCAGAATCAATATCTGCCCAGTTGTCAGTCCAAGATGATATTCCCCTACGGATTCAGCGTACATGCTCATTCCGTTAGCAACCCTCAGAGTCATATCACCTATCTTGATATCCCTACGGTTTCTCAGAGCCTGTAACGAATTACAGATATGAGATCCTGATCCGGTATCCAATACCCAGGAAGTAGGGTTAACTGACATACAGTTCTCTATTACAAACACACCCGAAGCCGAAGCCACAACATGCTTCGTATTCTGGCTACTGGCTTTGATAACCCAGCAATCCTTCTGCCCATGTTCATTCCTGTAACAATAGGAAAGTCCCTCTTTTACTACATCCATTCCCGAAACTTTTGCCCTTCTCTTTCCTTCTACTTCCCTGGTTTCCTTCAGGGTAGAAGGTAGAGACTGTAGAATCAAGTCAGCATCTGACCCATTCTTCAACGCGGTCTTCAGGTCCGTGAGCTCAAAATAGCTGGTTTCTGTAAGGACTTTGCCCCCTACAGAAGACCCGATAGCCAATCTCGCTGGAAGCAATTCGTTCGAGGTCTCATATCTTGCAATACGAGATTGCTTTCCATATAAATCTATGTTATGGAGGATGATAGAAACTAAGTCCATCTTCTCGTGCTGCCTCTGGTATATACCATCAACTGAGGCTAACACGAGGCACTTGGCTTTCGCACAGTCTTTTTCCTATGTCTTGCGGATATGAATATCCATGACAGGGGAAACTGGACCTGAGACGGCAGGGATTGGATCAGTCAAGAGGTGTCCCAGCTTGTCATGGGAAATGGACATTTGGACAGACCTTTGCCAGTCATAACAGTCAGATTCAGTCAATTTATTATCTAGATGTAACCTAGGTGCGGTCACTGGGTCGCTGCAATTAAGAGAGAGAGAATAAAACACTTAGCATGATGCTCTTGCATGTTTAGATTGGTTTTTAATTTATCTAAACAGGATGGCTCCCACTGTCTCTCGAATCCCTCCTCAAACCATAAAGGAAGAATTAGTCAGGATCAATCTCACCGTACAATACTAGCTTAACCGTTCAGCCAGGCCAGTGTTGGTACTTCGAGGTAGGTTTTCCAACGCTTTCACGAAGTTCCTTAATTAAGTAACCTCTTTTCCCTGTGGGCGTAGCCCCGCTAACACCTTTTAGACACCTACTTGGTTTATAGCATTGATCGTTAAGTGAGAAAGTTCCCGAGGAGTAGCATATACTCACAGTAGGATCGGGATCCAAATATCATCGTGCGATAAAACTGAAGGAATCCTACCAGAATCATCACACTCCAAATGGTATGCAGCACTAGCAAGTTTCAGTTTTTTTAGAAACTCCCGATGTGGATTTTTGCCCCATGCTCTTATGACCTTGAAGAAGGTCAACAAATCATAAGTCACATGTCAAGTTCTATCCGTCATTGTCCAGGTTAATTTGAACCCACCCGTATATACCCTTGACGAAGGTCAACAAGGTAATATGACTGTCTTAAACCAACACATCTATCTATGCTACATATGAACACCCAACAGCTACCAATCACTATGCCTTGACGAAGGTCAACAAACATAGCTTGAATACTATTGAATATTCATATGAAATGACGGAGGGCTACGAATGGTTTTAGCGAAATCGTGAATGTAGTGAACTTGATATAATCGATGGAACGAGATAGCTTTTAAAAGGAGTGGTTCAAGCTCCGTGTTTAAAAGTTGGTTTTTGAAAAGAACCGAGTGGTTTTGAAAGTGTTCCAATGACTTTTACTTGGTTTATTTTCTTGCATTAATTTTAATGCGTCCCATCATTTAAGCCTACCATTGCAGAAAACAACGAAAATATGACGTACGCTTATGCCATCCGCATTCGCCACGGGGTCCCGTCATCACCCGTTAGGTTACTTAACTAATGACAGAGCGGGGGCTGGACTAGCGCGGATGCAAAACATAAGCAACGCCTAAATAGATATCATATATAGATATATACATTCGTCACATGCAATGATGGCCATTCCAGATCACAGATGAACACTTTGGATATACTAGGAATCCACATTCCGTACGAGCCTGTAACGAAAAGCGGATTACACGGTCGCGGTGAATAGCCAATACCCCACCTTAGATCCCTACGGGTGCGACAAACTACCCGCCAAGTACCTGAAGCGAAGCAACCTCCCTTAACGACGTGAGTAGGCCACTCGGCACTTCGAGATACCCGGTAGTTTGTGCACCCCACCTTGGGTCTATCCTAGGAGCAAAAACAGTAAAAAGAAATTATACAATGGCGGCTACAACCTCATCCCGGATGTGCGACCAAACAAATAATATTACATCAATTTACAAATTTTACAATGAATGAAAGAAAAAGAAACTCTCATCTCACATCCACCCGGCTATTCATCCGCGACAATCCAACGAGTTCATATCCACAAACCATCAACATTACAGATCACAGATATGTATAACCCCCACTAATCGACGTATAGCGATTAGCAGACGTTCAATACATATATCACATCACAGATAATATCCATTAGCCAAAGTCTATGGAATATCGATCAAAATACGGATTTGTAACCACCCCAAAAATCAATTTGTTCTCTGGAATATCTGGGTAGAAACAAACTATATTAAAAATCTCAAAACCTCCAACTAAGTACACTGTACCAAACTCGGTCCACGGCCGAGTCAACTCGGCCGCGGATTCACGGCAAGAAGCATGTTCTTGCCGCGGGACCGCGGCTCTTTGACCGGTTCAGTGGATCGTTTTTGGTGGGTGTCTTTAGAAAACCCTGAGTCGATTTTTCATGTATGTCAAATAATTTTTTGAGCAGTATAAAAAATCGACAGAAAGTTGATTTTTCCCGGACGTGTTTTGTGAATTTTTTCGATCGATATTCTAAATACTTTGCTATCTTGCTAGTTTATGTTTAGCCTGGCTCTGATACCACTGTAAGTCCACGTTGCTCACCCTGGTTCTTACGGGGAGGCGGAAACGGCGAAATTTTTTTTTTGGCGCAAAGGCAATATGGACTAAAAGAAGGATCTTTGCGAAACTAAAAACTAGCAAACTACAAGAGGTGCTATCTACTATGCCATAGAGATTATACCTCACGATACCGGTCCTTCGGGTCTTCTGTCCTCTTTTCTGCTCGTCTATCCAAGCTCCGAGGATCGATCCGGATCTTGATCACTTCCGCGGCCTTCTTGAGTCGAAGACGATCCACCCGAGAGTTGTACACCGAGCTCCACCTCGAGCCGAGGGAACTAGGGCAATAAGATCGCTAGTCTTGATGTCCTAGGTTATGTAGAAGAGGTTGATGGAAGTGTTTGTCTATGTGGATTCTTTTTCTTTCAGCACATGAGATCAAAAGAAAATTTCAAGAGGAGGAAGATGAAGGAGAACTAGCAACCATGGAGCTCTTTTTCTTTTCTTCTCACAAGAGAGAGAATCATCAAAATGAGAAATGAATTCTCTACTAAAGAAAAAAGGCACCATGGTTCAATAATACATAAACACCATCATTACCAATCCTTTCATGATAAAGTTGATGGCTACTAATGACTTGACCATTTTTATAATCCAAAAAGAAAAAGAAATCCAAAGAAAACTCTAGACCTCTCATGAAGGTCAAAGTCAACTTTGGTCAAACGGTCAACAAAGTCAAGTGTGGTCAAATGGTCAAAGTAATAAGCCATCATATAATTATCACTAAAAGGATTAGTGAATAATGTCCCCGGCTCATAATGGTTTTGACCGAACGAATTGTCAAAACCATAACGAGTCCGCCTCAAAATGGTTTTGACCGAATCAACTGTCAAAACCCTAATGAGCCTGCCACATAACGGTCTTGGCCGAATCAACTGCCAAAACCCTAATGAGGCATCTCCTCCTTCATCGCTCCTCAAAACTGTGCATACACACCCGCATCCGCATTCCGTAGAATGCGAATGTACAGAAGACAAAACAAATCCATCCGTGCAATACTAGGATCCGGCTTAAACCAAAGCCCACTAGTATTGCTTGCCCGAACAGCATACGCACAAAAGTGCACGTAAGTGATCGCAGCCCTGCCGTAAAACCATACGGCCTCTACACGTTTCGCTTAGTGCAGGGAAACTCTCTGTGTGGGACTCTAAAGACTCGACACTACGCTGGCAGTGGGTTTAACCACAGACCGCAAGTGGCACTAGCTGTACGTAACAGTCCCCAGGTAGATGTCGATAAGAAGGCCGATGAGGTAAACCCATCCGAACTCCTACTGAGCCTGTATGTGACAATCTCCGTACAGTCCAGTCCGTTCGTCTGAGAACATTGCATGGCGGGCCTAGGGGTGGTAAACGTCAGTCTCCTAATAGCGGTACAAGTCGTGTCGGAGTGTAGCCCAGAACACCCTGAGATAACACTGGAAACCTACCAGTATATCTCGCTTGCCCAGGCCAGGGACTACTTGTGTAATGGCTCTCCTAGACACAGCGCGATGTCAACCCCCAATACCGGGAGAGACGAATCCTGTTTAACCGTCACTGCCTCCAAGTGCTTCGGGACTGCACCTAACTACTACCTGTTTGCACGACTCCTTTGAGCCGTGGTAGGGTAGTAATCTAAGTATAGTGGGAACACACTCGAGGCGAAGTGACAGTGTCAAGTCAGCGGACTAAGCTGTACTCATGTCACCTGGGAACTGATAACTGATGATAGGTATAATACCAACCAACAGTTCCCGACGAGTCCTGTCCAGTGTACTCGTAACCTAACGAGCACCCGCATACTATCTCCAGTACGACGTACTGATGGCTGTGGGACAGACCATCTCCCCTGCTGGGATGAGAAGCGCATACGCTAGTCTACTCCGGAGTATCGATGCCCTGTCTCGAAAGTCCTACGACTAAGGACCTATATAAGGATGTGCTTATAGATTATCCAGCCCCACAATTGTGACTGCCATCACAACGCTGGTAATCAAGCAAAGATCCTAAGGGCTATACTAATATGTATAAGCGATATGCTAAAAGAAACACATGCACATATTGAAGTAGATACAAACCAAGTACCATACTACCATTTTGAGCAAGATTGTCTATACAACTGTGAATATCCCAAGCTTCCATCAAGTAATATACAAACTAGTATGATACAGTAATGGCCTCTAAGGCATATACACTACGCTTCTCAATAATGAGATCATGAAGAAATCAAATCCATCAGGGGAGTCATCAAGGTTGTTTGTCAGTGAAAGGGGAAGGTTGAAGACTAGAGACGGAGGCAAGAGCATAAAGGGAAATCCAAATCATCCAGGCGAGAGAGCGAACCATACATCTTTTTCAAACAGCCGGGACATATGAAGAAGCAATGCCAAAAGCACATACAGTGGCTGGAGAATAGGGGTAAAGGTGCCCGTACAAAGAGTTCGGATTAAGCCAGTGTTGGGACCAAAGCAGAAGAAGATCCGTATGATGTACTCGCAGTACATACCGGGAAGGAAGAAAATTCTGATGCTTGGTTACTTGAATCCGAATGTTCATATCATATGTATCCCAAAAAGGAGTTGCTCGCCTATAGGGAGTTCAATGGCAACAATGTTCTCATAGGGAACAATTTGACATGCAAGACTATTAGAATAGGAACATCAAAATCCGCATGTTTGATAGTATGGTGCGAACACTTATGAACATGGGACACGTTTTGAAAATAAAGAAAATTATGATTTCTTTAGGAGCATGGGATGCGATGCAAGTTCGTAGGTCAAGATGGAGTGATAAAGGTTGTCGAGGGTGTCCTGGTGGTCATGAAGGGACAACGACTGAAGAATTTTTATCATTTAGACGACAGCACTGTGACTGGTAGTGCAGCCATGGCTACAGAGAAATAGGTGGAGGATACTGCAAAGCTGTAGCATATGCATCTTGGCTACATGAGTGAGAGGGGGCTTCGTGAGTTGCACATAATGGAGTTGCTGAAAGGTATTACCACATGCAAGCTGGACTTCTATAAATATTACACGATGGGAAAGTAACATAAGGTCGGCTTCAAGAAAGCTGTGCACAGGATCGAAGGACTTCTCGATTATATACACTTAGACGTATGGGGGTCATCACTGGTTCCATCAAAGAGAGGTGCCATATACTATGTCACTTTCATTAACGACTTCTCATGGAAGGTATATATATTTCCTCAAACACAAGTCAGAAGTGTTCGCCAGATTTAAGGAATGGAAAGTGGTCGTAGAGAAGCAAAAGGGGAGATCGGTGAAGTATTTGCAGACAGATAATGGAGGTGAATATACATCGAAAGAGTTTACAGACTACTGTAAAGAATAGAGCATACAGAAGTAATGGATAGTTCTAGGACTTCCAGAGCAAAATGGGGTAGCGGAGCGCATGAATAGGACACTACTAGAGAGGGCCAGAATTATGCGGTTGCAATCCGGATTTTTGGATGACTTCTTGGCAGAGGCGTTGAATCATGCGTGCTATTTGATTAACAGGTCTCTATCTACAGCCATAAATCTTCATATCCCAGAAGAAATATGGAGAGGAGAGCTATTCGGTTATGATTCGTTACGAGTATTTGGGTGCCCTCTTACACATTCGTGAATCAAAAGGATAGGACTAAGCTAGATTCAAAATCAAAAAAGCTGTGTTTTCTTGGGATTGAAACTTGGAGTTAAAGGTTACAAGTTATGAGATCCGGAAAACAGAAGTGCGTTCACTAGCCGAGATGTGATCTTCAATGATTAATCCATGTTCAAAAAGCGTGGCTGAAGACAATAAGGTGGCAGGTAGAGCATCAGGTTACAATGACCCGGTGGAGGTGGAGTATTCTGGCACCCATATGGATATGGACACTAAAGCACAATTTCAGCCTATTGATGCGGAGGTGGATGGGAAGAATACGAAGACACACGGTGAGAACCAACCCTAACAGGACCCACATACAATGGTCTTAAGAAGATCAGCACGTATACATAAGGCACCAGTCAAGTATGGTTTCGAACATATGGTCGCATTTTCTCTAGTCACCGAAAGCAGATATCCCAGCTCTTATCAAGAGGCCATTAAGCAAGAGGATAGACATTGATAGATTGTTGCAATAACAGAGGAGATGGAGTCACTTCGAAAGAGCAGAACGTGGAAGTTGATTAAGCTACCTAAAGGAAAAGGGGCTATTGGCTGCAAGTGGGTATTCATGAAAAGGATAATAAGCAATACAAGGCACAGTTAGTTGCGAAGGGTTTTTCTCAAAAGAAGGGGTTGACTACAACGAAACTTTCTCGCCTGTAGTCAAGCATACATCTATTCGAGTTTGTTGGCAAAAGTAGCACTTCATAGTTTAGAGTTGGAAAAAATGGACGTGAAAACGGCCTTTCTGCATGGTGAGATGGAAGAGGCGATCTTCATGAGGCAACCTGAAGGATTTGTGGAGCCTGGTAAGGAGGATCATGTATGTGAACTCAAGCGGTCTCTATATGGGTTGAAGCAGTCTCCCAGGAAATGGTACAAGCACTTAAATTCTTTTACGAAGAAGACCAACTACTCTCGATGTCAGCATGATAGCTGCTTGTACTCGAAGCATCTTAAGGATGGCTCATCGATATATCTACTCCTATATGTCGATGATATGTTAATTGCTGCTAAGAGCATGATGGAAATAAAGGCGCTCAAAGCTTCATTGATTGCAAAATTTGACATAAAGGATTTAGGTAAAGTAAAGAAGATTCTTGGGATGGAGATTTTGCGAGACAGGAAGACTGGAAAGCTTTGGATATCCTATAAAAGGTATATTGAGAAGGTGTTGGAGAGATTCAACATGAAGGACTGAAGACTAGTGAGTACCCCTATTGCCGGTCATTTCAAACTATCCTTCAAGGAGTTTCCGAAATCAGCGGAGGAGAAGGTAAAGATGTCTCGAGTACCATATGCGAGTGTGGTGGGATCGTTGATGTACACTATAGTATGCACACATCCAGACATATCCTATGTGATAAGTCTGGTTAGTTGGTATATGTCAAATCCAGGAAAGCTCTATTGGGAAGCTGTAAAGTGGATACATTGGTGTCTGAAAAGAACTAAAGATCTCGGTTTACTCATTCACAAGTCAGAAGATAAATCGAGCAAGTTGCAAGGACACGTAGATACGGAAAACACAGGTGACTTGGACAAAAGAAGTTCAAATACGGGCTATGTATATACAATTGCAGAATCTCCAATAAGTTGGAAGTATACACTTCAGGATACCGTGGCGCTATCTGAAAGTATTCCTAGAGGGGGTGAATAGAAATATGTTACTAATATGCCCAAAATAAAAATTCTATCAACTATACTTGCAAAGATATCACAATCGAATCGCTTAAGAAAAGATATACCAATAGCGATAAGTAGTTAAGCTAACTACAGTTACAAACATAAACAAATAGCAAGCAAGAATAGAGATAGTAATGAGCATAAATAGCAAGGGAACTAAGCATGCAATTTCTATCTATGAATATAAAGCAAGAATAAGAAATTGCAAACACAAACACAATCGATTTTTATAGTAGTTCGGTGTCCCGATAACATCTCGATCCCTAGTCCACTTTCTTTAGACCCTCAAGCCTATTCTCTTTATCTTCATATCTTATCCAAAGACTACACATCTCCAATAAGACTACAACACGTCACTCGACACACGAGTGACTCTTCTCTCTACAAGTCTTGCACTCCATTCTTACCAAGGCATTCTTACATTCAAGAATCCTCACACAAAGAAAGAAATACAAATATCACCCTTCTATCTTACAAAGACACTCTTGCACTCAAGAGTTCTCACACATAGAAAAGAAGAGGTTTACAATGAAGCACAAATACTCTCAAAAAAGTTTTCAATAAAGCTCAACTAATACTCAAGAAGATGGATATCAAATTATAGCTCTTAAGTGTGTATATGAGAGATTGGATAAGTAAATGAAAATCTCTTTAAACTCTCACAAGATGTTGTATTTTTCTTTTGAAGATCACTTGGATATTTGCAATAGAAAATCTTAAGAAATTGAGTAGGTGATGCCAAGAAAAAAACAACCTAAAACCTTTTTATAGCCTCAAGAAAAACAACTCAAAATCTGCTGGGAACTTAGGAACACTAGCAAGCTAATTTTTGAAGATGGCAACATGGATTTCAAAAAATTTCTAGTTCACTAAAGTTGCCAAAACAAAGAATCGAACTAAATAGCTAAGACTTGTAAACAAAACCAAGTGAACTAAATAATATACTATTTATAGAATACTCGCATCCTCAAGCTTTTTTCAAGTGCTCCGGATCGTGCTTGCAAGCCGGTACTCCTTTGCCGAAAATGATCCACCTGAGAGAAACGATCCAAGCTTCAGCTTCGCCTAGCAAAGCAACCGACACTCCAAGGTCGCTAGCAATGGAGAGTGGGGATGTATGAATTTTCCACTATCTTTTCTCTCATTTCGTAATCTCAAGTGAGAAACTAAAGAAGAAGGAGGAGGAGGTTAGGAAAACCAAGGCATGAGCAACTCAAGAAATAATGAGCTATGTGTGGAAAAATGAAGCGTGTTAGTTGTTTTCTGTAGAATAGAATGGCTTGCCATTTTTCAACCATGCAAAATATCTCACATCCTTTTACAATAAACAAATAGTGGCCCATTCCTCTCTACACACCTCCAACCATGCTCATGCCACCCCACCCTCCATCTTATTTGCAAATGATTTTCTAAAAAGAAAATCATATAATGAGGTGTCTATCTTCTAGAAGATATTCCCTATAAATACGGAATACAACCCGGTATACGTATCGAAATACATATACGCGTATTCATATAAAAATATGAATAGCCAAGAGAGAATGGATAGTGAACAATAATACTAGAATACATATACTGAATATATATAAATATATATATATATATATATATATATATTAAATCAAACTTGATTTAATAATCCAGCTTAATCCTAAGCCGCTAGTATTATCAACCATCCGATTAAAGTCTGTGTAACCTGTACATATATTTAATCGGACACCTGTATGTACCAACATACGTCGTCTACATCATATCGCCTGAATCGTGAAAACCCTTTATGTGGGACTCTAAAGACTCGTCAATACGCTGGCAGTGGGTTTAACCACAAGCACGTTGAAAGCATGTCTTAGCACCTATACTAGGTTTCAATGAGCATCATGTATGAAATTTTAAAAATCTAGAGGTCTAAGTATACTAAACAAGAATCGAACTAGAGAATTAGTGTTTTAAACCTAAGAAAACAAGTTCTAATCTAAGTGAAGTGAGTCTACAACCTTTGTAGTCTAGTCCTTCAGTTCTAAAGCTCCAAGTTGTAGTCTCTAGAACTCTTCTTTGACTCCACTTAAAGAAAGGATCGAGCTTGCTTGTAGTCTTCGTCGTCGAAGATGATCCACCATGAAACAACACTCACTCAAGCTTACACTTCACTAATCAAGATATTGGTGAAGTTAACAACCTATACTAATGGGCTAGAGAAGTGTAGGTTGATGAAGTAGGAATTTTGCTCACTAGAAATATTTCTTTCTCTTTTCTTTTTCTCAACCCTAGAAAATTAGTGAAGAGATGAAGAAGAAGATGAACATAGAAGTTGAGAGTGTGAACCATTAGGATGAAGATGAGCTTGGGAGAAACATAAATATCTTTGAATAAAACAAGATTAGAAAGTAAGTCATGGCTTCTCCATGCTTCTACAGGCACCCAAATCATGACTCATTCTTCTAATCTTTAATTCATAAATATAAATATTTATCTTAACTCATCTTTTCCTTTTGTGTGATTCTCATACATCCATATTCAATGCATCATCAACCATGATATAAATATATATATATATATATATATATATCATATATATAAATATATATAAAGAGAATAATATCTTAAGTGGGCTTAATATTAGTTAATATATATATTTATCAAATATATATATATATATATATCAAATATATAAATATATATCAAATTATTAAATAAACACTTGATTCAATAATCCGGTTATATCATATATAATTTGGCTAATATCAAATATATAAGTATATCAAAATTATTAAATGAACACTTGATTCAATAATCCGGTTATATCACATACAACCGGCTAATATTCAATATTAGTTTATATATATATATATATATATATATATATCTCAAATTATTAAATCAACACTTGATTCAATAATCCGGTTATATCATATATAACCTGGTTAATATCAAATATATTAACATATATAAATCAAATCATTGAATCAACACTTGATTCAATAATCCGGTTATATGATATATATATGGCTGATTTCATTTAACGCTGGTTTAGAAAACGGTATCATATACTCGTATTTAATCAAGCTACCGCACATATCTCCATATGTGCCCTACTTCGTTTCGCTTGAGCTAGGAAGTCTCTATGTGGGACTCTAAAGACTCGTCAATACGTCAGCGGTAGGTAATGATCACATCAGATACCCACAAGCCGTCAGCGGTACTAGCTGGACGTAATGGCTACCCATGTATTGAACGAATAGAAGATCAACAAGCAAACTTTTCCAAACTCCCGTAAAGCCTATAAGCAACACTTACCGTACAGTCTGGTCTCTTCGTCTGATATGTCGCATATCGAGTCTGGGGGTGGAATCGTCAGACCCCACTAACTCGATAAGCTATGCCGATGAGTGGCCTATAACCTTTTGAGAAACTACTGATAACACTTATCAGTAAATCTCATTAGCCCTGACCAAGGACTTGCTGTTATAGCCAATCGAGTATAGCGCAACATCAACTCCCAATACCGGGAGAGATAAAACCCCTCTTATCGCTCACTGCCTCCATGTGACTCGGGATTGTACCTAAAATCCACCTGTTTGCATGACTCTTTTGAGCCGTGGTAGGGAGTAAATCAAAGCACAGTAGGAACCACACAAGACTCTATGATGATGTCGGGTCTAAAGACTAACCTGTACAAGTGTCACCAGAGAACTGCTATCTGACGATAGGTATGGTACCATCTAAGAGTTCTCGGCAAGTCCTATTCGGTGTACCTATTCTTCAATGAGCACCTGTATACAATCTTTGATGTCAAACACCAATGGTTATGGGATCAACCATCGCCTCATACAGGATCAAGAAATGTACACAGTAGTCTACTCTGGAATATCGATGCCCTGTCTCGATACTCCCACAACTAGGAACTGTTAAAGGATGTGCTTGTGGACTACACAAGCCCCACTAGTATAATCCGCATCATAGTCCTGTTAGTCAAGCCAACATCCTAAGGGCTTTATCAACATATATCAATAAGATAGTAAACTAAAACAAGTGGAAATGTTAAGATAAAGAGCAACTGGTGTTAGTTATATGTATGCCCTGGAGGCCATTACTGTACATACGATGTATATTGTAGTGGATGCTTGGACATATATAGGGAGGACTTTCTTGCTCGATATTATAGTATGCTATCTGGTTGCACTTTGTCTTAGCATGTACTCTGATTGTCTCTATATTACATGTTGATAAAGCCCTTAGGATATGTACTCGACTACTAGGACTATGATAAGATCATACTAGTGGGGCCACGGTAGTCGACGAGTACATCCTATAACTGTTCCTAGTCGAGGGTGTATCGAGACAGGGAATCGATACACCAGAGTAGACTAGCATATACTCATCTTGACCCATATGATGGGTGATGGATGATCCTATATCCATCGGTGTTTGACATCAAGAATGGTGTACGGGTGCACAGTAGAGACTGGGTACACAGGACGGACTCGCTGAGAACTCCCAGATGGTATTATACCTCACGTCAGATGGCAGTTCTTCGGTGACACTGGTACAGAGTAGTCTGTTGACCCGAGATCGTCATAGAGTCTTGTGTGATTCCCACTGTGCTTTGATTTCCATCATACCACGTCCAAGAGGGCATGCAAAAAGGTGGCTTTTGGGTACAGTCCCGAATCACATGGAGGCAATGAGCGATAGGAGGGGATTCATCTCTCCCGGTATAGGGAGTTGATGTTGTGCTGTGTTCGATTGGCTATAACTGGAAATCCCTGGCCAGTGTTGCTGAGATTTACTGGTAAGTAATGTCAGTAGTTTCTCGAACTATTATAGACCTCATATCGACACGACTTATCGAGCTACTGGGGTCTGACGTTTACCACCCCTAGGTGAGATATGCGACATATCAGACGACAAGACCGGACTGTACGGGAGTGTTACTGTTTGGATTCACAGGAGAATGTACAGGCTTTCTTATTGATCTTCTGAACGCTCAATACCTCGGTGGCTGTTACGTTTAGCTGACCGCTTGTAGCTTGTGGGTGTTTGATATGATCATCACCTACTGCCGGCGTATTGATGATTCTTTAGAGTCCTACACAGAGGTTTCTTGGCTCAGGCAAAATGGAGTAGGGGCACATATATGATATGTGCGGGACCGAGGATAATGCGATATGTGATACCATATTGGATTCTCGCGATATGAGATATAGGCCGGGTGTATGTGATATAGCCGGGTCATCGTATTAGTCGGTTATATGCGATATAGCCGGATTGTCGGATCAAGTGTTGATTCGATAATTTAATGTATAATAATATATATGATATATTAAATTATATTAACTAAAATTAGCTCACTAAAAGATTCTTTTTCTCACTCGGGTAATACATTGATATATATGCGATATATGTTAAATGTATTATTTTATTTTGTTACAATAAATATTATATATGTGATATATAATATTGTAACATGATATGATTACTAATGCAACATGTTTAGTAGAGATTAAACAAGATTAGGGTTTGATTTGGGTTAATGCTTTCTAGAAGTTTCTAGAAGGTTTTTCTTTGTTTTGGAAAAGATATTTACAAGTGACTCATGCTTTAACCCAACCCAAACCCTAGCCCTAGTTAATTCTCTACATGGGTTTAGTGGACCATGGTTGCATTATTCATCATATTTATCTTTTCATTACTCATCACAAAAGGTTTCTAATGATATTTTCATCTTCTTCTTGCTTGAGTTCTTCATGAAAAGCTTTCTTGCTTTGATTTTGTGATGAAAAATGAGTGAGAAAAAGATTATAAATGAGAGAAAAAATCCTACTTCATCATCCTCATCTACCCTTGCCCTTTAGATGAGAGTGTTCACTTCATTTAGTGAGTGTTAGCTTGTGTTAACGAAATTTCAAGGTAGATCATCTTTGTTATCGAAGATCGGAAGCAAGACTGCATCTTTCTCTTCGTGGAGCCTCTCGAGAGTCCGGAACACGATGATCGCCGTGAAGGGACCTCAACACGGAGCTTAAGAAGTGAAGGACCGGATCTACAAAGGTTGTAATCCCTCTCACTTAGTGTTAAAGTGTTTAACATGCTTAGTTTCACATAAACTCTACTTTAAAGATCCGGTTTTGGGTTGTTCGGCACGGCTAAAATTTTATTCGGGCATGGTTGATGCCTCGTAGACCCTTGTGAGCATGCCTAGCAACCCTACAGTGGTATCAGAGCCAAGCTAGAGCTCTAGGTGAAGTCTAGACGAAGTTTAAACTCCGATCGAACCCCGAAACCCTAATTTGAACCCTTCTCTGGACATTTTCGGAAAAAGTGATTTTTTTTATG
This sequence comes from Agapanthus africanus, assembly GCA_030015575.1. NCBI lineage: Eukaryota > Viridiplantae > Streptophyta > Magnoliopsida > Asparagales > Amaryllidaceae > Agapanthus > Agapanthus africanus. Next base: position 372,499,429 of record JASDDO010000001.1, read on the forward strand.
AATTAAAAATGCTCAGAAAATAGAGCAGGAAAAACTAAGAATTACTGTGAAGTACGGACCACTAATGCTTTTATATGACCGCGGAACCGCGGCCAAACCAAGGATTTGGCGGCGGTTCCGCGGCCAAAATTATGACTTAGTCCCTCATATTTCATATATTTATTCTTAGGCCCTTTCTTGTCATTTTTTTCTGGGAATTTTTAATTCCACTCAAATGTTGAGTTTTCTGGGTTGTATTGGGGACTCGTTGATTCAATCGGATAATTTAACTTTGTTTAGTTTGTCCGGGTAATTTTTAGAACGTGTTAAAAGGTTCGAACGGATATCAATAACTCACTTTTTCCCCTGCCGGAAAATTTCCAAGCGTTGGATTTTTCCGTAGTTTAGGAACGTTCTAAGTCGTGCAAGTAACGCGGTGGACCCTCTAGAAGACAACAAAGCTTAACTCGATTATGTGACTGTCTTGAACTGGCTCTGAACCTTAGGGTTTGTGGTAGTACGGCGTGCCACATGTGAGGCGTTGGCTTGACTCTTCTACGTCTAGACCATTGGTACTGATGCATGTGATGGATGTTTTTAAACTAATTTCAAGTGTTGAGAACTATTTGGGAAAACTTGGGTGTTTGATTATTCGATCGGAAAGTTTAACATTGTCAATTTATCTGGAATGTGATACAATATTTGGAATCCACATATAGTTATAAGATAACTAATTTGAATATTATAAACATAGCAGTTTAGTCTCAGATGATCGGTTGCTACGGAATTTTGATGTGATCAAAAGTCCGTCGCAATCACGTAGCATACGCGGATACTCGCCGGGTAAACTTAATAGACAGCCATGCCCCTAAGCCCCGACCAAGTGACTGTAGGAGGACGCCGTCGCCAAAAGCATCCCTTTGGGTGCTTGTGGCAGCGGTGTTCCGCCTTAGTGCACTTCGTCGATCGCATCGGGGGTGCGGCCGTCTACTAAAGTTTGCGACGAGCATTCGATCAGGTTGTCGGGAATCTTGTTGAATTACCCGACTTGATATTGAAAAGTGTTTTCGATAATGAGACTAAAATACGGGGTTTATAATTGTTAGGCATGAGATGTCTAAGGAATTCATTTGGTTAGGCATGTGATGTCTAAAGAGGTTGCGGATTCCAACTGTTGTAGTTTTACACTTTCTTTTCTGTGACCGTAATCGTAGAATGTGGTGTATCGCCGGCTTCGTTGCTATACATCAACGACAATCGGGATACGCATACTTGCTTACTATGATGATATGAGATATTATGTGTTGCTGTGATATGTTATATTGGATCGTCGCGTTTTTGAATAGCCGGGGGTTTTATGTGAGGTAAGAGTTTTTTTTCTTTTTCATTCATGTAAAATTCATTTGTATGTAATATTCTTTTATTGGGGCACTTCCGGGCTAAGGATGATGTCACCATTGTATATTATTTACTTTTCCGCATTAGGTAGACCCAAGGCGGGGAGCACAAGTAATCAGGTTCTAGGGTCCAGTGGGAGACCATCTCGAGGAGTCGAGACCGGGTCTCCTAACCCTAGAATTGGCAGTGTTTCTTGCCGCTCTCGTAGGGGTCTAAAGATATGGGTTTGGCTATTCATCGCGACCGTGGAATCTGTGTTTTATACAGGCTCGTATTAAAACACGGGCGTCCTAGTATATCCAATATTTTATATATGTTCTTCTGCCGCAATGTTCTGTGATGAGATCATATTACTGCCTGAGACGAATGTTTATATTATATATATGAGATATATGTTTCAAATGTAATGCTTGTGAAGCATATTAAAATGGGACTTCATTAATGAGATTAATGAAATAAAAGAAACCTAAAGATGTTGTAGAAACTTGTCTCAAAAACTGGTAGCTCTAGTTCTTGCTTTGCAAAGCGGTGTTCCTTGTAGAACATCCAGCACCTTATTCGATAAGTAAAGAGCCGAGATCCCTTCACCGGGAGTGACCTCTTCAGTGAAACTAGCAGATGCTACAAACTCGGTTTGTCTTTTGATTGCTTCAATAGTTCTTGCTTTGCATAGTGATATTTGTGAAATATCATGCACCTTATTCGATGAGGTAAGAGCCGACGATACTTTCACCGGGAGTGACCTCTTTAGCGAAACTAGAAAAGCCTCAAAAACACTCCATTTAAAAATCACTCGATTCTACAATGATATCAAGTTCATTACGCAAAGGGTTTTCTTAAAAACCTGTCATAGCCCTCCGTTAATTTAGATAAGGACTGTTTAGTATTCGTGCTGCGTTTGTTGGCCTTTGTCAAGGCGTAGTGTGCGGTAGCTGAATAGTACTTATCTGCTTATGCATATGATGCAGATTGGATTAGGGTAGTCGTGCGACCTTGTTGGCCTTTGTCAAGGGCCGTACGGGTGGGTTTAATTCAATTAAGAAATGACGGGTTGAACTTGACTAGCTGCCTATGTTTTGTTGGCCTTTGTCAAGGTCATAGGACGCTTGGGGCAAAATATTATTGGGAATTTCAAATGTTGAAATTTGCAATGAGATTGCATACCTTATATAAGATAGTTGAATCCCGATACCCGCTGTGAGTAAGAGTTACTCCTGGGAGAGTTTTGCACATTACAATTAGCCGATCAAGTTGGTGTCTAGAAAGATGTTAACGGGGTTACGTCCCTGGGAAAATGAGGTTTACTTTAATTAGGTGTAGCGTCTTGAAAAGTCGTTTTGGTGTTTTCCTGAAAATCGGTGAAAATTCGGTATTTTTCCGAAAACCGACTTTTTTGTTATTTTGCAGTTTGGGGCTAATTATACCTAAAATGGATAGGTAATTGCTTGTTTTTAGTAGCTAATGAGTTACTTATTAAATTTTGGTCATTTAAAATTTTTTCCCTATTTTTCAATTTTTTAATATTATTTTAAGCCGGTAAGAAAATACATTAAATTAGCGATAAATACAAATTTTTCCGGGCTAATTTTAATCCTTAAAATTATGTTAATTAAAATCTAGTTGTAACATAAATTTTTAGTATTTTATTTTGATTTTTAACTAATTTTTATTATAGGAAACGAAATTTATTGAATTTAAGCCTAAACTTGCAATTTTTGACTTGTAGGGGGTCTTTTTGCATAAAATTTCTTTTGTAAAACCCCTCTCTCTATTCCCTCAGCCCTAGGGCAGCCCCACCAGCAGCAGCTCAAGAATTTTCCTTGCCTCTTTTTGACTTTAAACCATGTGAAGAAGTGTTGGTTTTAAAAGGGTTTTAAAAGGGTAAATTTGGAAGTATGTGTGCTTTGATTGGAGAGGGTTGACTTGGGCTTTTTCCCACATCACCCCACACCACTTCCCCCACTCCCTTGCAGCCGAAATTCTGCAGTTGCAGCAGCCTCATTCCCCCTCCTTGTCTCATCTCTTTTCTTCATCAAAATTCATCCAAAATTGCTCCAAAAATCAACAATTTTCTTCACAAATTCAACACAAAACCCTATTCTATCTCTTTTCAAGCCCACATTGGTTTAAATCTTGTGGAAATGAGGCATTTTTGGAGGCAAATGATCATGCTAGATCCATAGATTGTGAGATATAATTTCAATCTTGGTTAAATTGTAGTTTAATGTATGCTAAATTAGAACCTTGAAGTGTTAATTTTGTGCTAAATTCTAATCTAGTTTTTTTTTTATAATTCATGGCTTGAGTTGTAATTAGGGTTTAGAAATCCATTATTAGGTTAATTAATTTACTTTGCTATCTAGTGTTTTGCTAACCTAAATCTAAGAGGTGAACTTGCTATTGGGTTTGAAATTAGTGTTAGTTAAGTTTTTCTAGTATGGTTTTTAATTGCAATTGCTTATAAGAAAAAAATCAAGAAAGGGTTGTGTTTGGAAAATGGTTTTGTAGCATGGTAAATGAGTTGGAATTATGTGATTGTGGCTAACTAGTAATGTGGTTGGATGTTTGTGTTGGATTGTGATAACTTTATCTTTAATTTTCGATGTTGCACCAAATTAGCAAGTTTTGTGCTTACTAGTTTTTATTAAAATATTGTGATGAACTATTTGCGAGATCTTGGCGATATTTTTGAGATATCCTATGACATTTAGGATGCGTGTGTGCAGATTTTTTTTTCGAGTAGTCGGGTTGTAGTTTTGCCGGGCGGCCAAATCGACTTTCTTGTAGATTTTTGCGATTTTCGCGTGTGTTCCGCGGACCCTGTGCACGTTGTACCTAGCTAGTGAACATTAGTATTTTAGTTTGGGTTTTGCGTCAGTCTTGATAGGTAACCTTATATTTGGTATTGATGTAAATTCCAGGTTCGGTCGCGGAGACGTCAGACGCGGCACGAAAGGGGAAAGCGGTGATTGGACACAGCTAGCCAGGGATTCCGGTGAGTAGATGTAACATCTACGGGGGACTATCGTTGGATGGCGCAAGCCGTCCGATAGTTCTAGTAACTTAAAAGATTCTTAGTAATGTTAGTAATTAGGGGTGTAATACTTGTATTATTATTTGCTACATTCATGCCCTATATTGACATACCTATACGAAACCATTTTATAGGACACCTGCACCATTGCCAGGGATTTTATATGCAGCACGAGCACGATTCATGCTTACACACACACCCTGGTAATTGCCATGCCACCACACTAGATAACCTTTAAATTGAAACCTTTTACTAATTGATACTTAAACTTGTGCTATTGCCTTTAATTCCTTAAAATGAAACCGTAGGATTGCTATTCATGTGCATGTACTTCATCATATTAATTGTTCAAGCCTAATCTATTAATCACACATCGCAACTTGATTATTGATACCATATGCATTCATTATCATTGATATATGCACTTATGAGGATTTCTTGAGATTTTATGATATTTCTGGATTTCGGGGGAAAGCCGTAAAATTTCTAAACTTATTATATTTTTAAAACATGTAAATTGCGGTTTTCTAGAGATGTAAGTGTCGTCCACCATGAGTTTGCTGTGGTTTTTGAGACTCGTTTCGAGGAGTTGGATGAACCGTCTCGGGTACATGGTGGGCCCGGTAGGGTACCCCGGGGCAAGAAGCTCGTGGTGCTGACGATGAGCCTGGCAGGGGACGGATTACCTACCGGTGACTTCATTGGGCACGGCGGATATCCAGAGGATACCGACCGGGGCCGCGAGAGGATGAGATATTGATATTGAGATGGGTCAGCCGGATGGCTGAGGCCAGGGACACTATGACATGGATTTATGAGATTTGAGACAGCTTTTGGGTGTCGTTGCTGGACACCGGTTCTCGTCGATTCTTTGAGTATTATGCTGGCATTCTAAAAGAGTTTCAAAAAACAAAAAGAGATAAAATGTTTCTTATATATACCTATTGAGACCTCAGGTATTCATGTTGCATACATATTAATACACTGATGTTGTATACACACCTGCTAGTGCATCCAGTCATACCTATATTTTAGATGCTAGGATGCTTGTGTGCATGCATACGATACCCTTTGTAGATGTTATTTATTACTCACGAGTTGGCAACTCGCCCCCGTTGTGCCACAGCCTTTTGCAGGTCCGCTCCGTCAGTACAGTAGCGGCGGGCGCACTTGTTCTTTTGCCTCCTTTGCCTGGACTCGAGGTTTTGCTCTTAGGTGGGTTATATCATTATTTTTGTACCACCTTGTATATTCCTTGTATCTAGTGCACTCCATCTACTGTATCTACCAGTATTATTATACATTGACCTAGAGATGAGACTGTGAGGTTTGTGGACTTTTATGCTGTATTTTGGGGTCGAGCTCACTTGAGCCGACATGCTGCTTTTCTCATGCTTCCTTATGATTTTTTTTGCATGTTGTTGCTTTATATTGCGTGGGATTTGTGACCGCCTTGTGGCGAAGAGCTAGCTCCCGCTTGGGGATGCCCTATTTTGTTGGATTCATAAATATTCTTGTTGTACCCATTTTGGGGGCCAGTATTTACAAAGGAGACTCTGCCGAAATTTTCGGAAAAATTGGTACTGTTTTTAAAAAGGGTTTTACATGACTTATTGATAAACTCGCTTTCAATTGATTGGGTTTTCTTCACTCTTTTGCTTAATTGGTTTTGTTTTCTGGGCTTTGGCTTACTTATTTTACGGATGTCTTGAGACGTTTCGTAACTTAAGTGCCGGTCATGTTCCGTACCCTGCGGGTCGTGACAAAGTTGGTATCAGAACGATAGGTTTTACCTTTTTGAGTGTAGGATGGCCCTTGGTAGATGGAGTAAGTGACTTAAGTAGGGTAACGTAGCGTGTGTATGTCCGCGGCATACTTACGATACGGTACTCCGCCTAAGTGACTTTAGGATATACTTGCTTAAAAATTCCTTCTTCAATTCCGTGTATCCTATGATCCTATTGCACTGTTCTTACTATCCGTTTTCCTGTAACAGCCACTATGCCGCCGAAGGCTACGAGGGCACAGAGGGCTGCCGTCAGAGACGAGATTCGAGCTGGCTAGTCCGAGACTAGGATTGAGCAGGGTGGTATGCCAACGCCGCAGGGACAGACCGATCCACCTTCCCCAGGCCGTATGGATAGGCTCGAGACTGGTATGGAGGAGTTGCGACAGATGATGGGAGGCATGCAGGAGCTACGTCAGATGGTAGGATCCCTAGTTGCAGCCAGTCGTACACCGAGACCGGATGACGTACCTACTACATCACAGACGACCATGATACCTGCTCCTACTACTACCACCGTGACCATCCCGGTTTCACTACAGGATTTCATGAGGCTGAGACCTCCAGTATTCACCGGCACCGAGGCAGCGGAGGACCCACAGATGTTCCTTGACAGTTTAACCAGGATTTGCCGTTCGCTGAGATGTTCGGATGATCGATGGGTAGAGCTTGCGAGTTTCCGACTAGAGGGTCTCGCGCAGACATGGTGGGAGTCAGTCTTGAGAGGTCGAGCTGCAGGTCTACCGCCTATGACTTGGGTCGAGTTTACAGCGGTCTTTCTAGCCCGTTTCCTTCCAGAGAGCGTTCGTGACGCCAGAGCTCGTATCTTCGAGGCCTTAGTCAAGACACCTGGGATGACGGTGTCTGAGTATGACATCCAGTTTACACAGTTATCCTGATACGCTCAGTATTTGGTGGATACCGAGGAGAAGATGGTGAAGAGGTTCGTACAGGGACTTGATGTCCAGCTATATCTTGCCATTAGCGCCCAGCACTACGACACTTATTCAGCTGCTATGGATACGGCATTGCGGATGGAGGCACGCATATCACAGACTTTGGCCGTTTCTGGGCCGAAGAGGATTCGCACCGATGTACCGTCTCAGAGGCAGCACGCCAGATTCTTTCCGAGAGATAGGCCTGGCAGAGGATTTGGGCGGGGACAGTTATATGGTTCTTATCCCCAGGGGCAGCAGCCGTCGCCAGGGTGTTTTGGGTGCGAGAGTTTGCACCATCTTGTCAGAGACTGTCCGGCGAGACGACAGGGAGCAGCGACAGTTCCGCATGTGACCTTACCACCATCACCACCCCCTCCTCAGAGAGCCCTACTTCCTACCACCGGCGATGCTCCACGCCAGTTAGGTGCACCCAGAGGCCGTGGACGCGGCGGTCCTGTTCAGAGAGGACGAGGAGGCAGAGGCCGAGGTCGATGTCAGCCCGCTATCGGTGGAGGACAGGCCCGAGTTTTTGCTTTGACACCGCAGGATGCGCAGGCATCCAATGCCGTTGTGACAGGTACCTTGCCAGTTTGTTCTTTCGACGCACGGGTATTATTCGACCCAGGTTCCACACATTAGTACGTATCTACACACTTTGCACCGATGTTGGGCCGTGAGTCGTCGTCGTTAAATCATCCGCTTGTTGTTGTTACTCCGGTAGGCGAGTCGTTTGTCGCTCGGTTTGTATTTCGTTTGTGTTCCGTTCGTATCGGGGAGAGGGATTCATCAGTTGATTTGATTCTCCTCGATATGTTGGACTTTGATGTGCTTCTGGGCATGGATTGGCTAGCCACTTGTTATGCTTCGGTGGACTGCCGTGAGATGGCAGTCAGATTTAGCTTTCCGGAAGAGCCAGTCCTTGTTATTCAGGGAGACCGCAGCGTCACCCTTCCCAGCTTGATTTCGTCTCTTCGCGCTGGTCAGCTCTTGCGGAAGGGATGTCAGGGATTCTTAGCATTTATTTATGATACTCGAGCTGCAGAGGTTCCGTTGGACCGGGTCCCGGTTGTTTCTGAGTTCCCTGATGTTTTCCCTGATGAGCTACCTAGGCTACCGCCTGAGCGCGAGGTTGAGTTCTGCATTGATTTGATTCCCGGCTCGGGGCCTATTTCTATACCGCCTTATCGGATGGCCCCGGCAGAGCTTCGAGAGCTGAAGGATCAGTTGCAGGATTTGTTAGATAAGGGGCTTATTCGACCGAGTGTTTCTCCGTGGGGTGCTCCGGTCCTGTTTGTCAAGAAGAAGGATGGAAGTTTGCGCTTATGTATCGACTACCGCCAGCTGAACAAAGTTACCGTTCGGAACAGATATCCGTTGCCGCGCATTGATGATTTGTTCGACCAGCTTCAGGGTGCGGGGTATTTTTCGAGGATCGACTTGCGATCAGGATACCATCAGCTGCGAGTTCGACAGGAGGATATACCGAGGACAGCTTTCCGCACGCGCTACGGCCACTACGAGTTTTTGGTGATGTCGTTCGGACTCACCAACGCCCCAGCAGCATTCATGGATTTGATGAACCGTACATTCAGGCCATATCTTGACTTGTTCATCATCGTGTTTATCGACGATATCTTGGTGTACTCTCGGAGCAGAGAGGAGCACGAGCAGCACTTGCGGATTATGTTACAGACTCTGAGGGAGCACCAGCTGTTCGCAAAGTTCTCCAAGTGTGCTTTCTGGCTGGACAACGTCAGATTCTTGGGTCACGTGGTTACGAGAGACGGCATTTGTGTGGACCCGAAGAAGATTGAGGCTGTTCAGCAGTGGCCCCGACCTACATCGGTTACTGAGATCCGTAGTTTTCTAGGCCTGGCAGGCTACTACAGGCGTTTTGTTCAGGACTTCTCCCGTATAGCTGCACCTTTGACCGGTTTGACCCGGAAGGGAGTTCCTTTCGTTTGGACAGAGGAGTGCGAGCGCAGTTTTCAGCAGCTACGGACTTGTTTGACTACGGCGCCGGTATTATCTTTGCCTTCGGGATCAGGCGGATTTGTGGTCTACTGTGATGCTTCGCGAGTGGGATTAGGATGCGTATTGATGCAGCATGGCCGGGTGATCGCTTATGCTTCTCGGCAGTTGAAGAAGCATGAACAGAACTACCCCACTCATGATTTGGAGATGGCTGCAGTGGTCTTTGCACTGAAGATTTGGCGACATTACCTATACGGCGAGTCGTGTCAGATATTCACCGATCACAAGAGCTTAAAGTACATATTTCAGCAGCGAGACCTGAACCTCAGACAGCGTCGTTGGATGGAGTTGGTGAAAGACTACGACTGCGAGATCTTATATCACCCAGGCAAGGCGAATGTGGTGGCAGATGCGTTGAGTAGGAGGCCCGGGGGTAGTCTATCCTTTTTTCGCGCAGTGCAGAGGCAGTCGTCAGCAGATTGGCAGATGTTATGCGACAGCCGAGTTGAGTTCGAGTTCACTCAGACAGGGGGACAGCTCGCGCATGTTTGTGCACGCCCACAGTTGCTTGACCGTATATATGAGGCACAGCGCAGTGACGACCGTTGCTCAGAGATCATGGCACAGATGGGACAGGGCAGATTTTCCGAGTTCGTGATTGACGATCAGGGGATTTTACGATATGGATCTAGACTGTGCGTACCAGATGCTGATGGATTGCGGCGTGACATTCTTGAGGAGGCACACCGATCAGTGTATAGTGTCCACCCCGGTTCCACCAAGATGTACCATGATATGAGAGAGACCTACTGGTGGGACGGGATGAAGAGGGACATTGCGGAGTTCGTTTCGAGATGCCTGACTTGTCAGCAAGTCAAGGCCGAGCACCAGAGGCCCGCAGGAGAGCTACAGCCGTTACCCATTCCAGAGTGGAAATGGGAGCAAATTTCGATGGATTTCGTTATGGGTCTACCCAGGACCAGTCGAGGGTACGACTCCATCTGGGTGATCGTGGATAGATTGACGAAAGCGGCTCACTTCCTACCAGTGAAGACCACTTTCAGCTTCGCTCAGTATGCTCAGCTCTACGTCGACGAGATCGTGCGGTTGCATGGCGTACCGACTTGTATCGTGTCAGATCGAGGCACTCAGTTTACCAGCCGACTATGGCAGAGACTCCAGGAGGCTTTGGGCACTCGTTTGAGCTTCAGCACAGCATTTCATCCGCAGACCGACGGACAGTCAGAGCGGACCATTCAGACTCTCGAGGACATGCTCAGAGCGTGCGTTTTAGACTTTGGTGGTAGCTGGGATCGTCATTTACCTCTAGTGGAGTTCTCCTACAACAACAGCTTCCAGGATACTATTCAGATGGCACCTTTCGAGGCATTGTATGGGAGGAGATGCAGATCGCCCGTTTGTTGGACAGAGCTCAGCGAGAGCAGTATTTTGGGGCCGCAACTTGTTGAGGAGACGACAGCGAAGATACAGTTGATTCGAGACCGGATGAGGGCAGCTCAGAGCAGACAGAAATCCTATGCAGACAGGCGCCGTCGCAGATTAGAGTTTGCAGTTGGCGACCATGTTTTTCTGAAAGTCTCTCCGATGAAGGGCGTGATGCGTTTTGGGCAAAAGGGGAAGCTTAGCCCTAGATTTGTAGGTCCCTTCGAGATCCTCGAGCATGTCGGCGCTGTTGCTTATCGTTTGGCCCTTCCACCCAGCTTTCCCGATGTTCACCCCGTCTTCCATGTTTCGATGCTCCGCAAGTACCTTCACGACCCTTCGCATGCGATTCAGCACCCGACAGTCCAGCTAGAGCGCGACCTTTCTTATGCAGAGCAGCCGGTGGCCATCCTGGATCGGCAGGTGAAGAAGTTGAGGTCGAAGATTATACCAACCGTCAAGGTCCTTTGGCGTAGCCCGAGCAGCGAGGAGGTCACCTGGGAGACCGAGGGCGAGATGAGGAAGAAATATCCCCATCTCTTTGAAGGTACGTGTAGCTATATTTTTAAATTCGGGGACCGAATTCCTTTAAGGGGGGAAGATTGTAGCGTCTTGAAAAGTCGTTTTGGTGTTTTCCTGAAAATCGGTGAAAATTCGGTATTTTTCCGAAAACCGTCTTTTTTGTTATTTTGCAGTTTGGGGATAATTATACCTAAAATGGATAGGTAATTGCTTGTTTTTAGTAGCTAATGAGTTACTTATTAAATTTTGGTCATTTAAAAAATTTTCCCTATTTTTCAATTTTTTAATATTATTTTAAGCCGGTAAGAAAATACATTAAATTAGCGATAAAAACAAATTTTTCCGTGCTAATTTTAATCCTTAAAATTATGTTAATTAAAATCTAGTTGTAACATAAATTTTTAGTATTTTATTTTGATTTTTAACTAATTTTTATTATAGGAAACGAAATTTATTGAATTTAAGCCTAAACTTGCAATTTTTGACTTGTAGGGGGTCTTTTTGCATAAAATTTCTTTTGTAAAACCCCTCTCTCTCTTCCCTCAGCCCTAGGCCAGCCCCACCAGCAGCAGCTCAAGAATTTTCCTTGCCTCTTTTTGACTTTAAACCATGTGAAGAAGTGTTGGTTTTAAAAGGGTTTTAAAAGGGTAAATTTGGAAGTATGTATGCTTTGATTGGAGAGGGTTGACTTGGGCTTTTTTCCACATCACCCCACACCACTTCCCCCACTCCCTTGCAGCCGAAATTCTGCAGTTGCAGCAGCCCCATTCCCCCTCCTTGTCTCATCTCTTTTCTTCATCAAAATTCATCCAAAATTGCTCCAAAAATCAACAATTTTCTTCACAAATTCAACACAAAACCCTATTCTATCTCTTTTCAAGCCCACATTATTTAAATCTTGTGGAAATGAGGCATTTTTGGAGGCAAATGATCATGCTAGATCCATATATTATGAGGTATAATTTCAATCTTGGTTAAATTGTAGTTTAATGTATGCTAAATTAGAACCTTGAAGTGTTAATTTTGTGCTAAATTCTAATCTTGTTTTTTTTTATAGTTCATGGCTTGAGTTGTAATTAGGGTTTAGAAATCCATTATTAGGTTAATTAATTTACTTTGCTATCTAGTGTTTTTCTAACCTAAATCTAAGAGGTGAACTTGCTATTGGGTTTGAAATTAGTGTTAGTTAAGTTTTTCTAGTATGGTTTTTAATTGCAATTGCTTATAAGAAAAAAATCAAGAAAGGGTTGCGTTTGGAAAATGGTTTTGTAGCATGGTAAATGAGTTGGAATTATGTGATTGTGGCTAACTAGTTGTGTGGTTGGATGTTTGTGTTGGATTGTGATAACTTTATCTTTAATTTTCGATGTTGCACCAAATTAGCAAGTTTTGTGCTTACTAGTTTTTATTAAAATATTGTGATGAACTATTTGCGAGATCTTGGCGATATTTTTGAGATATCCTATGACATTTAGGATGCGTGTGTGCGGATTTTTTTTTCGAGTAGTCGGGTTGTAGTTTTGTCGGGCGGCCAAATCGACTTTCTTATAGATTTTTGCGATTTTCGCGTGTGTTCCGCGGACCCTGTGCACGTTGTACCAAGCTAGTGAACATTAGTATTTTCGTTTGGGTTTTGCGTCAGTCTTGATAGGTAACCTTATGTTTGGTATTGATGTAAATTCCAGGTTCGGTCGCGGAGACGTCAGACGCGGCACGAAAGGGGAAAGCGGTGATTGGATACAGGTAGCCAGGGATTCCGGTGAGTAGATGTAACATCTACGGGGAACTATCGTTGGATGGCGCAAGCCGTCCGATAGTTCTAGAAACTTAAAAGATTCTAAGTAATGTTAGTAATTAGGGGTGTAATACTTGTATGATTATTTGCTACATTCATGCCCTATATTGACATACCTATACGAAACCATTTTATAGGACACCTGCACCATTGCCAGGGATTTTATATGCAGCACGAGCACGATTCATGCTTACACACACACCCTGGTAATTGCCATGCCACCACACTAGATAACCTTTAAATTGAAACCTTTTACTAATTGATACTTAAACTTGTGCTATTGCCTTTAATTCCTTAAAATGAAACCGTAGGATTGCTATTCATGTGCATGTACTTCATCATATTAATTGTTCATGCCTAATCTATTAATCATACATCGCAACTTGATTATTGATACCATATGCATTCATTATCATTGATATATGCACTTATGAGGATTTCTTGAGATTTTATGATATTTCTGGATTTCGGGGGAAAGCCGCAAAATTTCTAAACTTATTATATTTTTAAAACATGTAAATTGCGGTTTTCTAGTTATGTAAGTGTCGTCCACCATGAGTTTGCTGTGGTTTTTGAGACCCGTTTCGAGGAGTTGGATGAACCGTCTCGGGTACATGGTGGGCCCGGTAGGGTACCCCGGGGCAAGAAGCTCGTGGTGCTGACGATGAGCCTGGCAGGGGACGGATTACCTACCGGTGACTTCATTGGGCACGGTGGATATCCAGAGGATACCGACCGGGGCCGCGAGAGGATGAGATATTGATATTGAGATGGGTCAGCCGGATGGCTGAGGCCAGAGACACTATGACATGGATTTATGAGATTTGAGACAGCTTTTGGGTGTCGTTGCTGGACACCGGTTCTCGTCGATTCTTTGAGTATTACGCTGGCATTCTAAAAGAGTTTCAAAAAACAAAAAGAGATAAAATGTTTCTTATATATACCTATTGAGACCTCAGATATTCATGTTGCATACATATTAATACACTGATGTTGTATACACACCTGCTAGTGCATCCAGTCATACCTGTATTTTAGATGCTAGGATGCTTGTGTGCATGCATACGATAGCCTTTGTAGATGTTATTTATTACTCACGAGTTGGCAACTCACCCCCATTGTGCCACAGCCTTTTGCAGGTCCGCTCCGTCAGTACAGTAGCGGCGGGCGCACTTGTTCTTTTGCCTCCTTTGCCTGGACTCGAGGTTTTGCTCTTAGGTGGGTTATATCATTATTTTTGTACCACCTTGTATATTCCTTGTATCTAGTGCACTCCATCTACTGTATCTACCAGTATTATTGTACATTGACCTAGAGATGAGACTGTGAGGTTTGTGGACTTTTATGCTGTATTTTGGGGTCGAGCTCACTTGAGCCGACATGCTGCTTTTCTCATGCTTCCTTATGATTTTTTTTTGCATGTTGTTGCTTTATATTGCGTGGGATTTGTGACCGCCTTGTGGCGAAGAGCTAGCTCCCGCTTGGGGATGCCCTATTTTGTTGGATTCATATATATTCTTGTTGTACCCATTTTGGGGGCCAGTATTTACAAAGGAGACTCTGCCGAAATTTTCGGAAAAATTGGTACTGTTTTTAAAAAGGGTTTTACATGACTTATTGATAAACTCGCTTTCAATTGATTGGGTTTTCTTCACTCTTTTGCTTAATTGGTTTTGTTTTCTGGGCTTTGGCTTACTTATTTTACGGATGTCTTGAGACGTTTCGTAACTTAAGTGCCGGTCATGTTCCGTACCCTGCGGGTCGTGACATTAGGTCCGTGCGAAAGCACGGGGCATCTCCCTCAAAGTACCGACACTGGCCTGGCTGAAAGATTGGCGAACTTGTAGGGTGTAATTAATCCCAGCTAGTCTTTCCTTTTAGGGTTTGAAGGAAGATTTGACTAAAACAGTGGTAGACATCCTGATTAGATAAATTGATAACCAATCTAATCTTGTAAAAAGTGCACGCTGAGTGTTTTCTTCTCTCTCTCTCTAGGTAGCGACCATATCACGCCTTAATCAAGATAATAATACGGATGAATTGACCGAACCCGTTTGTTATACTGAGCCGGGGAACGTTGATCCCGCTCCAACTTATAATTGTTATAAGACAGAGCAGGAAATTGGGGATTACCAGAATTCCTGTACCGCCCAAACGAAGAAAGTGCATGCTGATGCATCATCTTCGGGTGTGTTCATTACACAGAACTGTTTCTCAGTATCCTTTACGTCTTGGGTATGTGATACCGGATCAGGATCCCATATATGTAATTTGTTACATGGGCTATAGATAGGTAGAGAACTGAGAACGGGTGATATGTTTCATGAGATAGAAACGGTGCAAGTGTTGCAGCCAAGTCTGTTGGTCACTATCACCCTGTATTACCAGAAAACATTGATTCTAAACGAATGTTATTAGATACCGAACCTGATGTACAACATCATATCAGTCTCTTTATTAGTAAAGAAGTGATATAATTTTGTATTGTTGGATAATGTTTTGAACATTTTCTATATCAAGAGTTGATCGGTTCAGGCACGTTATCTAAAAGCATAGACGTTCTAAATTAAACCACAGTTCTTAGTATACAGAACACACACAAGAGGAAGAGTTCAGAAATGAACGAATCCTTCTTGAGGCATTGTAGACTAGGTCACATCAATACGACCCGACTAGCTGAAGTTACATATAGATGCATATTTAAATAAGTTTGAATTTACATCTTATGAAATTTGCTGGTCATGTCATAAAGATAAGATGACCATAGCTCTGTTTATTGGAAACAGAGAAAGAGTTAGTGAACTCTTGGGATTGATACATGCTGATGTATGAAAGTCCCCTGTCTACACATGCCAAGACTGGTTCTTTGTACTTCATTACATTCTCTGATGATCTCTCAAGATTCAGTCATATGTTCCTGTTGAAACACAAGTCCGAAGCTTTTGAGATATTCACAGAATATAAGTTAGAAGTAAAGAACCAAAATACGGGTATAAGTATTATGTCCTTTAATGTGATCAGGGAGGAGAATACTTGAGCACGGGATTCCTGGACTATTCTAAAGGAGAATAAGATTCTCTCTCGGCATTACTCCTCCGTATACACCATAGCACGATGGTATATCGGGGTGGAGCAATAGCACCCTATGTGATATGGTGTGCTCTATGATGAGTAATACTGAGTTTCCTATTTCCTTTTGGGAGTTATGCGCTTGAGAAGCTGCGTACCTATTGAATAGGGTTCAAATCAATTCAGTTGCCTACCATCATATGTGATATGGAAAGGGAAGAGCCCATATCTTAAATTTGTTAAGATTTGGGGTTGTCCGGCCTATGTCTAAAACGCAAAATCCGGACAAGCTCAAGGAAAAGACAGATCTGTGGAAGTTTGTTGGATATCCCAAGCATACGCAAGGGAATATCTTCTACCTAACCGAGGAACAAAAATGTTTTGTTTCTCAACATGCCATCTTTGTGAAAGGGAATTTCTTATGGAAAAATTAGTGGTCATAAGGTAGAACTGGAAGGAGTTCCGGCTATACAAACTACAACATATGATTTAGTAGAACCAAAGGATTCAATAGATTCCAACGAACCTCAGCCTCTCCACCGATCTAGTAGGGTTCCTTACCCACCTGAGAGATACTTCAGTTTCTCTATGACAGTGGGAGCGAGGATTGCATCATGAGATGATGACCGAACTAGTTTCGAGCTGGCCATCAGGAGTGGGACTCTGTAAGAATGGCTGGATGCTTACTGATCTGAGATGGAATCCTTATACACCAACAAAGTATGGACTTTGGTTGCTTTATCTGAAGTGTTAAATCCCTATCAGGAGCAAGTATATCTTGAGAAGATTACTTGGTGTACATGGAAAGGTTGAGACTTTCAAAGCTATGCTTAAGTCCATCCAGATCCTACTTACTACGGCTAGATACCATGACTACGATATCTGGTGGTTGGGTGTCATGACTGCTTTTCTAAATGATGTTTTAGAAGAGAGCGTCTATAAGTACACAGCCAGAGGGCTTCGTAGACAGTGGGAGCAGCGGAAACGTGTGCAAGATGTTTTATCCGATAAAACAGGCATCGCGGAGTTGGAACATCTGTTTTGATGTGGTAGTCAAAGAGTTTGACTTCATCAAAATAGTAGATGAACCTTGTATATACAAAAAGGTAGTAGGGAGTATGGTGGTGATCCTCGTAGAGTACGTGGATGACATACTCTTGATAGGGAAGGAGTTTCCTATGCTACGCTTGGTCAATCTCCGCTTATCACAAGGATTCTCCATATAGGATCAAAGTGATACCTCCTAAATCCTGGGTTTTGGATCTATGAAATAGATCTAATTGGATGTTAGGATACTCACTAGTTGTAGTGAGATGGTATCAATCGATCCTGGGGAAAATCACTGGAAAGGTTCCAGGGTGATAAAGACGACTGAATGTCAGTCGCAGGCATTTTCTATACCCTCAGTAGAGGGACGGTATGTTGGAAGAGTTCCAAGCTAGATACTGTGACTTACTAGACGATTAAAGGCAAGATACATCGTTACCAAGGATGCTATCAAAGAGGCAGTCTGGATATATATATGTTCATGAGATGAACTTTGTTCCAACCATTGTGTGACAATGGAGTTGTGGCTTATGCCAGGGAACCCCCGTCCCATCAGAAATCCAGATATAAATCTTAGGCAGTATCACCTGATCATGGAGATGGTTGATCTCCAGGGAGATCGAGGTCAGGAGAGTAGACACAGAGGACAACAGCGCGGATCCACTCACAAAGGCCTTTTTCCCAATAGAGACTTTTATGGGATAGTTGAGTATGAGATACTTCAACCACAGCTAATTCTTGGGTATGTGATACCACAACAGACGGTCCTAGTGCAAGTGGGAGATTGTTAGTTATATGTATGCCCTAGAGGCCATTACTGTACATACGATGTATATTGTAATGGATGCTTGGACATATATAGGGAGGACTTTCTTGCTCGACATGATAGTATGCTATCTGGTTGCACTTTATCTTAACATGTACTCTGATTGTCTCTATGTTACATGTTGATAAAGCCCTTAGGATATGTACTCGACTACTAGGACTATGATGAGATCATACTAGTGGGGCCACGGTAGTCGACGAGTACATCCTATAACTGTTCCTAGTCGAGGGTGTATCGAGACTGGGCATCGATACACCAGAGTAGACTAGCGTATACGCATCTTGACCCATATAATGGGCGATGGATGAACCCATATCCATCGGTGTTTGACATCAAGGAGGGTCTACGGGTGCTCAGTAGAGACTGGGTATACTGGACGGACTCGCCGAGAACTCCCAGATGGTATTATACCTCACGTCAGATGGCAGTTCTCCGGTGACACTGGTACAGAGTAGTCTGTTGACCCGAGATCGTCATAGAGTCTTGTGTGATTCCCACTGTGCTTTGATTTCCATCATACCACGTCCAAGAGGGCATGCAAAAAGGTGGCTTTTGGGTACAGTCCCGAATCACATGGAGGCAATGAGCGAAAGGAGGGGATTCTTCTCTCCCGGTATAGGGAGTTGATGTTGTGCTGTGTTCGATTGGCTATAACTGGAAATCCCTGGCCAGGGTTGCTGAGATTTACTGGTAAGTGTTATCAGTAGTTTCTCGAACTGTTATAGACCTCATATCGACACGACTTATTGAGCTACTGGAGTCTGACGTTTACCACCCTTAGCCGAGATATGCGACATATCAGACGACAAGAACGGACTGTACGAGAGTGTTACTGTTTGGATTCACAGGAGAATGTACAGGCTTGCTTGTTGATCTTCTGAGCGCTCAATACCTGGGTGGCTGTTACGTTTAGCTGACCGCTTGCAGCTTGTGGGTGTTTCATATGATCATCACCTACTGCCGGCGTATTGACGATTCTTTAGAGTCCTACATAGAGGTTTCTTGGCTTAGGGAAAACGGAGTAGGGGCACATATGTGATATGTGCGGGACCGAGGATAATGCGATATGTGATACCGTATTGGATTCTCGCGATATGAGATATCGGCCGGGTATATGTGATATAGCCGGGTCATCGTATTAGTCGGTTATATGCGATATAACCGGATTGTCGGATCAAGTGTTGATTCGATAATTTAATGTATAATAATATATATGATATATTAAATTACATTAACTAAAATTTGCTCACTAAAAGAATCTTTTTCTCAGTCGGGTAATACATTGATATATATGCGATATATGTTAAATGTATTATTTTATTTTGTTACAATAAATATTATATATGTGACATATAATATTTTAACAGGATATGATTACTAATGCAACATGTTTAGTAGAGATTAAACAAGATTTGGGTTTGATTTGGATTAATGCTTTCTAGAAGTTTCTAGAAGGTTTTTCTTTTGTTTTGGAAATGATATTTACAAGTGACTCATGCTTTAACCCAACCAAACCCTAGCCCTAGTTAATTCTCTATATGGGTTTAGTTGACCATGGTTGCATTATTCATCATATTTATCTTTTCATTATTCATTACAAAAGGTTTCTAGTGATATTTTCATCTTCTTCTTGCTTGAGTTCTTTATGAAAAGCTTTCTTGCTTTGATTTTGTGATGAAAAATGAGTGAGAAAAAGATTATAAATGAGAGCAAAAATCCTACTTCATCATCCTCATCTACCCTTGCCCTTTAGATGAGAGTGTTCACTTCATTTAGTGAGTGTTAACTTGTGTTAATGAAACTTCAAGGTAGATCATCTTTGTTATTGAAGATCGGAAGTAAGACTGCATCTTTCTCTTCGTGGAGCCTCTCGAGAGTCCGGAACACGATGATCGCAGCGAAGGGACCTCAACACGGAGCTTAAGAAGTGTAGGACCGGATCTACAAAGGTTGTAATCCCTCTCACTTAGTGTTAAAGTGTTTAACATGCTTAGTTTCGCATAAACACTACTTTAAAGATCCGGCTTTGGGTTCTTCGGCACGGCTAAAATTTTAATTGGGCATGGTTGATGCCTCGTAGACCCTTGTGAGCATTCTTAGCAACCCTACAACTAGATAGCATACTATCATGTCGAGAAGAAAGTCCTCTTTATATATGTCCAAGCATCTACTATAATATACAATAATGGCTTCTATGGCATACATATTCCTAACAATCTTCCACATGCACTAAGGCTAGTTGTTGTAGTATCGCATATCCAACCTCCCAAAAAGTCTCTCGAACTGTGTCTGGGGGAGGG
The DNA here is from genome assembly GCA_030015575.1 of Agapanthus africanus. Taxonomy (NCBI): domain Eukaryota; kingdom Viridiplantae; phylum Streptophyta; class Magnoliopsida; order Asparagales; family Amaryllidaceae; genus Agapanthus; species Agapanthus africanus. Next base: position 372,519,540 of record JASDDO010000001.1, read on the forward strand.
CCTTCGTGAGTGGATCCACCGTGTTGTCCTTCGTGTCTACTCTCCTGATTTTGATCTCGCGGCGATCAACTATCTCCCAGATCAGGCTATACCGCCTCAGAATATGTCTGGATCGCTGATGGGACCGGAGTTCCTTAGCCAAAGCCACAGCTCCATTGTTATCATAATACAAAGGTATTGGATTCTCAATGGATGGAACCACACCACGTTCAATAATGAAATTATTCATCAAGTCAACCTCTTTGGTAGCATCGTTGGCAGCGATGTATTCAGCCTCCATCGTCGAGTCTGCAACGGTATCTTGCTTGGAACTCTTCCAACATACCGTCCCTGCGTTGAGGGTGAAGACAAAGCCTAAGACAGACTTGCTGTCATCCTTATCACTCTGGAAGCTCGAATCGGTAAAGAACTCTACTTGGAGTTCTCCAATACCATACACTAAGAAGATCTCGTTAGTTCTTCTCAAGTACTTAAGAATGTTCTTCACAGCTATCCAGTGCTTCTTCCCTGGGTCTGATTGATACATACTTACCAAACTAAGTACGTAAACTACATTTGGTCTGGTGCATTACATTGCGTATATGATAGACCTAACTGCAGAAGTATAGGGTATCACGTTCATTCGAGCCTTCTCCAAATCAGTCTTGGGAGATATCTCTTTAGAAAGAGTGATTCCTGAACAAGCGGGTAAATTACCACGCTTAGAATCTTCCATACTAAACCTCTTTAGTATGGTGTCTATGTCCCTGGATTGGGACAATCCCAACATCCTTTTAGATCTAACTCTATAAATCTTTATCCCCAGGATGTAGGCGGCATCACCCATATCATTCATGGAGAACTTTTATGATAGGAAGAGTTTGACCGAGTACAGCATAGGAACATCATTTCCTATCAAGAGTATGTGATCCACGTACAATACGAGGAATACAACCTTACTCTGTACAACCTTTTTATATATACATGATTCATCTATATTTTTTATGAAGTCAAACTCTTTGACTGCTATATCAAAACAGATGTTTTAGCTCCGTGATGCATGCTTTAATCCGTACATTGATTTAAGCAGCTTGCACACCTTTCCGCTGCTTCCACTGTCTACGAAGCCCTCTGGCTGTGTCATATACATGCTTTCTTCTAAATCACCATTTAGAAAAGCGGTCTTGACGTCCATCAGCCATATTTCGTATTCATGGTATGCAGCAATGGAAAGTAGTATCCTGATCGACTTAAGCATAGCTACTGGAGAAAAGGTTTCATTATAGTCGATACATGGTCGTTGACGAAAACCTTTTTCTACAAGTCTAACTTTGAAGGTCTCAACCTTTCCATCTACACCAATTTTCTTCTTGAAGATCCACTTGCTCCCAATGGGTTTTACCCCTTCAGGAGCAACTTCCAAAATCCATACTTTGTTAATGTACATGGATTCCATCTCAGATCGCATAGCATCCAGCCATTTCACAGAGTACCCACTTGTAATAGCCTGCTCGAAACTAGTTTGGTCATCCTCTTCCATGATGCAATCCTCGCTCCCACTGTCTATGAGAAAACCATAGTATCTTTCAGGTGGGTGAAACCCTACTAGATCTGCGGAGTGGCTGAGGTTCGTCGGGGACTATTAAATCCTCCGGTTCTATCAAATCTTCAGTTGTAGTTTGTGTATCTGGAACTTCTTCCAGCTCTACCACAATACCACTAATTTCTTTTACAAGAAATTTCTTTTCTAAAAAGGTGGCATGTTGAGTAACAAACACCTCCTCACCGTAGTAGAATATGTATACATGTGAATTCTTTGGATATCCAACAAACATGCAATGAACCAATCGTCCTTTGAGTTTGTCCGGATTCTGTATGTTAACATAGGCCGGACAACCCCATATCTTAACTCGTTTAAGATATGGTCTCTTTCCACTCCATATCTCATATAGTGTTTTACGCATAGATTTTGATGGAACTTTATTCAATAGGTATGCAGCTGTCTCAAGTGTATAACTCCAAAAGGAAATAGGTAACTCAGCAACACTCATCATAGAGCACACCATATCTATTAGGGTGTGATTCCTGCGCTCTGATACTCCATTTTGCTGTGGTGTATACGAAGAAGTAAGCTGAGAGAGAATCACATTCTCTTTTAGATAATCTCAGAATTCTTTGCTTAAGTATTCACCTCCTCAATCAGATCGAAGGATTTTAATACTTTTACCCATCTGGTTCTCTACTTCGTTCTTATATTCCTTGAATTTCTCCAAAGCTTCAGATTTGTGTTTCAACAGGAACACATGTCTGAATCTTGATAGATCATCGATGAATGTAATGAAGTACGAGGAACCATTCCTGGCATGTGTAGACATAGGACCATATACATCACTATGTATCAGTCCCAAGAGTTCAGTAGATCTTTCTCTGTATCCGGTAAATGGAGTTTTGGTCATCTTTCCTTTTTGACATGACTGACAAGTTTCATAAGATATAAATTCGAATGGATTCAAATATCCATCTTTATGCAACTTAGCTAGTCTGGTCGCATTAATATGACCAAGTCTACAATGCCACAAGAATACTTAGTTCATTTCTGAAATTTTCCACTTATGTGTTTTGTATATTCAGAACTGTATTTTGATTTAGAACTTATATACCATTACACAACGTACCAAACCCAATCAACACTTGATTTAGGAAAATATTCATAACATTTTTTTCTAATGCAAAGTTATATCACTCTTTATCTAATAAAGAAACGGATATTATATTGCACATCATCGACTGTATGAAATAATAGTCATTCAAAATGAATATATTACCATTTGGAAATACAAGGTGATATTTGCCGACAATTTCGGCAGCAACAATTGCTTCATTCCCTACTCTGAGAGACATATCACCATTTCCTAGTTCTCTACTTCTCTTTAACCCTTGTAACAAATAACAAATATGGAATCCTGATTCGGTATCCAATACTCAGGATGTAGAGCAGACTGAGAAATAGTTCTCAATAACTAGCACACCCGAAGAAGATGCATCAGAATGCTCTTTTTTCATTCGGGTTGCGTGGAAATCCTTGAATTCTCCTATCTCTTGCCCAGTCTTATGACAGTTTTCATAAGATAGAGCGGAACCAACGTTCCCCAGCCCAGTATAATAAGCGGGTTCGGTCAATACATCCATGTTATTATCTTGATTAAGGCGTGACATGGTCGATACCTGGAGAGAGAGAGAGAGAGAAGAAAACACTTTAGCGTGCGCTCTTGCAAGATTAGACTGGTTATTATCTTATCTAATCAGGATGGATCCCACTGTTTTTATCAAATCTTCCTTCAAACCATAAAAGATAAGATTAGCTGGAATTAATTACACCCTACAAGTTCGCTAATCGGTCAATCAGGCGGGTGTTGGTACTCCGAGGGAGTCTCCCCATTCTTTGGCATGGAACTAATTAAATAACATTGTTTCCGCAGGGGCATAACCCCGTTAACACCTTTCTTAGACACCTACTGGAATAGCTAATTGTAAAGTGGAAAACTCTCTAAAGATTAACACTTACTTACAGTGGGTATCGGAATCCAACTATCATAGAGAAGGTATGCAATCTTATTGCAGATTTCAACACTTGAAATTCCCGACAATGGTTTTTACCCTTAACGGCCTATGACCTTGATGGAGGTTAACAATCCATAGGCCTCAAGTCAAGTTCAACCCGTCATTTCTTGATCGATTCGAACCCACCCACATAAACCCTTGACGGAGGTCAACAAGGCTGTATGACTATCCCTACCGATCGCATCATCATGCTGCAGATAGGTATTACCTAGCTACCGTACACCGTGCCTTGACGGAGGTAAACAAACACAGCACGAATACTAAATACTACATATCTGAAACAGCGGAGGGTTACTGCTGGTTTTGAAGAAAACCCTTAATGTAATGAACTTAATATCGTTGTAGAATCTAGTGATTTGAAAAAGGAATGGTTTAAGCTCCGCTTTAAAAATCGAGTAGTTTTAAAAACAAACTGAGTGGATTGTAGCATATGCTAGTTTTGGCCAAAGAGGTCATTCCCGGTGAAGGGATCTAGGCTCTGTCATCATGGAATAAGGTGCTGGATATTCATAATGAAATACCGCTATGCAAAGCAAAATCTAGAGCTACCTTTTTGAAAAGTTTGATTCTACAACATCTTTTAGGGTTTTTTTCTTTTCATTAATCTTATTAATGACGTTCCATCAATTAAGTTTCCTAAATATCACAGAAGAAACAAAAATAAAACACACATATATGACATCCGCATTCGCCACAGGGACCCGGATCTTCACCATAAGGTTACTTAACTTACGGCAGGGCGGGATCAGTACTAACGTGGATGCAAAACATATATAGTATCTACTAATATATATATATATATATAAGTAGCATTCATCTTACGTAGTTATTTGATCACATTACAGAACAGAACAACATAAGCAGATATATGAAATATAGGATATAGAAGGATGTCCGTGTTTTAGATTAAGTCAATAACGAAAAACACGGATTCCATGGTCATGATGAATAGCCAAGCCCACACCCCTAGACCCCCATTAGAGCGGCAAGCAACCCTGCTAATTCTAGAGTTATGCGACCGGTCTCGACTCCTCGAGATGGCCTCTCATTGGACTCAAGAACCCGGTTACTTGTGCTCCCTATCTTGGGTCTATCTTAATGCGGTAAAGTAAATAACATACATCGAATGGAGACAACAACCTCAACCCGGAAGTGTCCCAATAAAAGAATATTACATACAAATATTTACATGAATGAAAATTGAAAAACTCTCATCTCACGTAAAACCCACGGCTTGGCTATTCACAGATATGTGCAACCCCGACTAATCGACATATAGAAATTAGTCGAAATTTCCAAACACATATATACAACACAGAGCTTGTAAAGTAACTACGACATTAGAATTCAGCACGCAATTATAAAACCTAAACAATTTTCCAAGAATTGAAAATCCAGTGAGCTAAAGTTCCAAAATTGATAGTTTTGAGCCAATCCGGGAGTCGAACGAACTCGAAACCCCCCCGAATCTTCACGGAGGTGAAGACACAAGATTTACTATTGAATGGAAGGTCTCAGGGGGGTACCCACCCCTAGGGGCCACCACGAGGTTGCCCCCAAAGGAAGGCAGACCCGCGAGCACCAATTCCTGGTGCTCTCGGGTCACCAGCCCCCAAGGCCACTAAGTAGTGGTCTTGGGGGGTGGTCCCGGCCGTTGGTCCCACCGTGGTGTCTCCAGGGTGCGTACTCTTCATTCCGTGGCTTCTCAGTACAAACCGTGAGCCGATGTCACGGGGTATGCAAACAACTCAAAACCTCACTTTTGAAAACTGTTTTTGTCGACAGTTTTTCCGCGATAAAAATGGCGGAATTCTAACATCGCTACAAGCTATCTAAGGTTTATGAGAGGCTTTGATACTACTGTAAGTCGATGTCACGCACCCCACGTGTTCGCGGGAAGGCGGAATTTGCAAAAAATGAATTTTACAGGCTTCGCAACACTGACTAGAACCAAGGATTGTCCATAAACCCTAGCTAGCAAATTACTTGAGGTTTAACTACTCGGATACGAAGTTATACCTCATGATACATGTCCTTCGGGTATTCATTGCTGTCCTCCTCATCTATGTAGGCTCCAAGGATCGATCCGGATCGTAGCTTCTTCAACGGCCTCCTCGAGTCGAAGACAATCCACCCGAGAGTCTATAGTCCAAGCTCCACCTCAAAACTGAGGTAACTAGGGAAGCAAGATCGCTAAACTTGATGGCCTAGGTGATGTAGAGTATGAAGATGGATTTATTTGTCTCTTAAAACCCTAGGATTCTCAACACATGAGAGCTTTTAGGGTTTTGATGTGAGGAAGAAGAAGAGAGCTAGCTTGAGGAAAGAGAAATTATTTTTGATAATGATATGATAAAATGAGATGGCTAACTTGACATGACCATAAGCATGGCATAAAAAATATCTCATCAAAATATCTAGGTCACAAAATATCTCACAAAAATATCTAAGTCAAATAGTCAAACTAAGTCAAGTGGTAAAGCCAAGTCAAATGGTCAAACAAAGTCAAGTAGTCAAAATAAGTAGCTATGCCTCAATTGTCATTTACAAAAATAACCAATACTTTCCTCCACCTCATAATTGTTTTAATCAAGTCAATGGTCAAAACCCTAATGAGGTGTCTCCTTCTATGCTCCTCTCATCTGTATATACATACCCGCATTCGTGTTCCGAGAAACATGAATACAAAGAGACGTAACTGATCCATCAAAATAATACTAGGATCCGGCTTAAACCAAATCCCACTAGTATTATCCGCACGAACATCATACGCGCACAAGTGTACGTAAGTGATCGAAGCCATACCGTAAAACCATACGGGCTCTACACCTTTTGCCCGGTGCAGGGAAACTCTCTATGTGGGACTCTAAAGACTCGACACTACGCTGGCAGTGGGTTTAACCACAGGCCGCAAGCGGTACTAGCTGCACGTAACGGTCCCCCGGTAGATGTCGATAAGAAGGTCGATGAGGAAAACCCATCTGTACTCCTACTGAGCCTGAATGCGACAATATCTGTACAGTCCGGTCTGTTCGTCTAAGAGTATCGCATATCGAGCCTAGGGGCAGTAATCCTCAGACCCCTAATAGCGCAATAAGTCATGTCGGAGAGTAGCCTAATACATCCTGAGAAACTACTGGAATACCTACCAGTAAATCTCGCTTTCCTTGGCCAAGGACTTTGTGTAATGGCCTTCCGAACACAGCGCGATATTAACCCCCAATACCGGAAGATACGAATCCTATCTAACCGCCATTGCCTCTAGTGCTTCGGGACTGCACCCAACTACTACCTGTTTCAATCAATACACCCAGAAGGTTTCAATCAGCCTGGGGATCAACGATCTCCCTGATCAGGTAGTACCGCCTCAAGACATTCCTTCCCTAAAGCTATAGCGTCGTATGTTGTCACAATACTAAAGTATTTGACCCACAATGGAAGGAACTGTAGGGTTACTAGGCACTCTCATAAGGGTCTATAAGACATCAACCATGCCCGATTTAAAATTTAGATGTGCCGAACAACCCTAACCAAAATCTTTAAACTAGAGATTAGGCGAAACAAAGCATGTTAAACAATTTAACATCTAAGAGTTTTGGATTACAACCTTTGTAGTCCGGTCCTTCACTTCTAAAGCTCCGTGTTGAGGTCCCTTCACTGCGATCATCGAGTTTCCGGACTCTAGAGAGGCTCCACGAAGAGAAAGATGCAAGCTTGCTTCCGATCTTCGATAACTAAGATGATCTACCTTGAAGTTTCTATAACACAAGCTCTCACTCACTAATGAAGTGAACACCCTAATCTAAATGGCTAGGATAGATTAGGATGATGAAGTAGGATTTTAGCTCTCATTTCTTTTCTTAATCTCACTCATTTTCATCATTAAAATCAAACCTAGAAAGCTTTAGAAGGAAGAAGAAGAAGAATCAATTTACTTTGTGATGAATAATGAATTGTGTTGATAATTACTTATGCAACCATGGTTGCTAATATAAAATGAGCTAACCTTTGTAGAGAGTTAACTAGGGTTGAGGGTGTGGTTTGGGTTACAAAATATCAACAAAATATCTTAGCTCATGACAAAAAGAAAAGCTTCTGGAAGCTTCAAGAATGAGCTAACCCAAATCAAACCCTAACCTTATTTAATCTCCACTAATTATGTTGCATTAGTAATTATAACATGTTACAATATTAAATATCACATATATAATATATTTTGTAACAAAAGAAAATAATACAGTTAACATATATCGCATATATATCAATGTATTACCCGAGTGAGAAAATGAATCAATAAGTGAGCTAATATTAGTTAATGTAATTTAATATATAGAATATATAATTATACATTAAATTATCAAATCAACACTTGATCCGATAATCCGGCTATTTCACAAATAACCGACTAATATAATCTGTATCAGTTCATCGAATCAACACTTGATCCGATGACCCGGCTATATCTCATATACCCGGTCGATATCTCATATCATGAGAATCTAATACGGTATCACATACACGTATTGTTCTCGGTCCCGCACATATCATATATGTGCTCCTACTCCGTTTTGCCTGAGCCAAGAAACCTTTGTGTATGACTCTAAAGAATCGTCAATACGCCGGCAGTAGGTGATGATCATATCAAACACCAACAAGCTGCAAGCGGTCAGCTAAACGTAATAGCCACCCAGGTATTGAGCGATCAGAAGATCAACAAGCAAGCCTGTACTTTCTCCCGTGAATCCAATCAGTTACACTCCCGTACAGTACGGTCTCTTTGTCTGATATGTCGCATACCAGTAAATCTCAGCAACCAGTAAATCTCAGCAACCCTGGCCAGGGACTGTACCCAAAAGGCAATCGTGTCAATATGAGGTCCATAATAGTTCGAGAAACTACTGATAACACTAACCAGTAAATCTCAGCAACCCTGGCGAGGGATTTCCAGTTATAGCCAATCGAACACAGCGCAACATTAACTCCCTATATCGGGAGAGACGAATCCCCTCCTATCGCTCATTGCCTCCATGTGATTCTGGACTGTACCCAAAAGCCACCTTTTTGCATGCCCTCTTGGACGTGGTATGATGGAAATCAAAGCACAGTGGAAATCACACAAGACTCTATGAAGATCTCGGGTCTACAGACTAACCTGTACCAGTGTCACCAGAGAACTGCCATCTGACGTGATGTATAATACCATCTGGGAGTTCTCGGCGAGTCCGTCCAGTGTACCTAGTCTCCACTGAGCACCCGTATACCATCCTTGATGTTAAACACCGATGGATATGGGATCATCTATCGCCCATCATATAGGTCAAGATGCGTATACACTAGTCTGCTCTGGTGTATCGATGCCCTGTCTCGATACACCATCGACTAGGAGCTGTTATAGGATGTACTCATCGACTATCGTGGCCCCACTAGTATGATCTCATCATAGTCCCAGTAGTCGAGTACATATCATATGGGCTTTATCAACATGTAACATAGAGACAATCAGAGTACATGTTATGATAATGTGCAACCAGATAGCATACTATCATGTCGAGCAAGAAATTCCTCCCTATATATTGTCCAAGCATCCACTACAATATACATCATATGTACAGTAATGGACTCTAGGGCATACATATAACTAACAATCTCCCACTTGCACTAGTGCCATCTGTTGTGGTATCGCATACCCAACAATTAGCTGTGGTTGAAGTATCTCATACTCAACCATCCCATAATAGTCTCTACTGGGAAATAGGACTTTGTGAGTGGATCCGCGCTGTTGTCCTCTGTGTCTACTCTCCTAACCTTGATCTCCCTGGAGATCAACCATCTCCATGATCAGGTGATACTGCCTAAGAATTATATCTGGATTTCTGATGGGACAGGGGTTCCTTGGCATAAGCCACAACTCCATTGTCATACAATGGTTGGAACGAAGTTCATCTCATGAACTTATATATATATCCAGACTGCCTCTTTGGTAGCATCCTTGGTAACGATGTATCTTGCCTCTAATCGTCTACTACGTCACGGTATCTAGCTTGGAACTCTTCCAACATACCGTCCCTCCACTGAGGGTAAAGACAATGTCTGCGACTGACATTCAGTCGTCCTTATCACCTTGGAACTTTTCCAGTGATTCTCCCCAGGATCGATAGATACCATCTCACTACAACTAGTGAGAATCCTAACATCCAATTAGATCTATCTCATAGATCCATAACCCAGGATTTAGGAGGTATCACCTTGATCCTATATGGAGAATCCTTATGATAAGCGGAGATTGACCGAGCGTAGCATAGAAAACTCCTTCCCTATAAAGAGTATGTCATCCACGTACCCTACGAGGATCACCACCATACTCCCTACTACCTTTTTGTATATACAAGGTTCATCTACCATTTTGATGAAGTCAAACTCTTTGACTACCACATCAAAACAGATGTTCCAACTCCGCGATGCCTGATTTATCACATAAAACATCATGCTCACGTTTCCGCTGCTTCCACTGTCTACGAAGCCCTCTGGCTGTGTACTTATAGACGCTCTCTTCTAAATCATCATTTAGAAAAACAGTCATGATACCCAACCGCCAGATATCGTAGTCATGGTATGTAGCCGTGGCAAGTAGGATCTGGATGGACTTAAGCATAGCTTTGAAAGTCTCAACTTTTCCATGTAAACAAAGTAATCTTCTCAAGATATACTTGCTCCTGATGGGGATTTAACCCTTCAGATAAAGCAACAAAAGTCCATACTTTGTTGGTGTATAAGGATTCCATCTCAGATCGCGAAGCGTCCAGCCATTCTTACAGAGTCCCACTCCTGATAGCCTTCTCGAAATAAGTTGGGTCATCATCTCATGATGCAATCCTCGCTCCTACTGTCATAGAGAAACCGAAGTATCTCTCAGGTGGATGAGGAACCCTACCAGATCGGCGGAGAGGCTGAGGTTCGTTGGTAACTATTGAACCCTTCGGTTCTACCAAATCATCAGCTGCAGTTTGTATAGCTGGAACTCCTTCCAGTTCTATCTCATGACCAATAATTTCTTCACAAGAAATTCCCTTTCACAAAGGTGGCATGCTGAGAAACAAAAGATCTTTTGTTCCTTGGTTTGGTAGAAGATATTTCCTTGCAAATGCTTGGGATATCCAATAAACTTCCACAGAACTGACTTTGCCTCGAGCTTGTCCGGATTATGCTTTTAGACATAAGCTGGACAACTCAAATCTTAACTTACTTAAGATATGGGCTCTTCCTATTCCATATCATATATGAAGTGGTAGGCAACTGATTTGATTTGAGCCCTATTCAATAGGTATGCATCTTCACAAGTGCATAACTCCCAAAAGGAAATAGGAAACTCAGTAGTACTCATCATAGAGCGCACCATATCTAATAGGGTGTGATTGCTCCGCCCCGATACACCTACGTGCTGTGGTGTATTCGGAGGAGTAATACTGAGAGAGAATCTCATTCTCCTTTAGAATAGTCCAGGAATTCCGTGCTCAAGTATTCTCCTCCTTGATCTCATCAAAGGACATAATACTTATACCCGTTTTTGGTTCTTTACTTCTAACTTATAATCATTGAATTTCTCAAAAGTTTCAGACTTTTTTTTCATCAGGAACACATGTGTGAATCTTGAGAGACCATCAATGAATATAATGAAGTATAAAGAACCGGTCTTGGCATGTATAGACAGGGGCCTTACATGCATCATCATGTATCAATCCCAAGAGTTTTACTAACTCTTTCTCTGTTTCTAATAAACAGAGCTCTGGTCATCTTATCTTTGTGACATGACCGGCAAGTTTCACAAGATGTAAATTCAAACTAATTTAAATATGCATCTAAATGTAACTTCAGCTAGTCGGGTTGCATTGATATGACCTAGCCTACAATGCCTCAAGAAGGATTCGTTCATTTCTGACCTCTTCCTCTTATGTGTGTTCTATATACTAAGAACTGTAGTTTGATTTAGAACGTCAATACTTTTAGATAACGTGCCTGAACTGATCAACTCTTGATTTAGGAAATGTTCAAAACATTATCCAACAGTACAAAATTATATCCTTCTTTACTTATAAAGAGACTGATATGATGTTGTATATCAGGTTCGGTATCTTATAACATTCGTTCAGAATCAATGTATTCTGATAATACAAGGTGATAACTGCCAACAGACTTGGCTGCAACACTTGCATCAATTCCAACTCTTGAAACTTATCACCCGTTCTCAGTTCTCTACCTATCTGTAGCCCATGTAACAAATTACATTTGCGGGATCCTGATCCGGTATCTCATACCCAGGACGTAAAGGATACTGAGAAACAGTTCTTTATAATGAACACACCCGAAGAAGATGCATCAGCATGCACTTTCTTCGTTTGGGCGGCACAGGAATTCTGGTAATCCCCAATTTCCTGCCCTATCTTATAACAATTATAAATTGGAGCGGAACCAATGTTCCTTAGTGCAGTATAACAAGCGGGTTCGGTTAATACATCCGTACTATTATCTTGATTAAGGCGTGACATAGTCAGAACCAGGAGAGAGAAAGAAGAAAACACTCAGCGTCCGCTTTTACAAGATTAGATTGGTTATCAATTTATTTAATCAGGATGGCTCCCGCTGTTTTAGTCAAATCTTCCTTCAAACCCTAAAAGGAAAGACTAGCCGGGATTAATTACACTCTACAAGTTCGCCAATCTTTCAGCCAGGCCAGTGCCGGTACTTTGAGGGAGGTTCCCCGTGCTTTCGCACGGACCTAATTAAAATAAACCTCATTTTCCCAGGGGTGTAACCCCGTTAACACCTTTCTAGACACCTACTTGATCGGCTAATTGTAATGTGTAAAACTCTCCCAGGAGTAACTCTTACTCGCAGCGGGTATTGGGATCCAACTATCTCATAGAAGGTATGCAATCTCATTGCAAATTTCAACACTTGAAATTCCCAATAATATTTTACCCCGAGCGATCTATGACCTTGACAAGGTCAACAAACCATAGACCGCAAGTCAGGTTCAACCCGTCATTTCCTGATATGAATTAAACCCACCCGCATGACCCTTGACAAGGTCAACAAAGTCGCACGACTTCCCTAATCCAATCGCATCATATGCTTATGCAAATAAGCATAAATAGCTACCGCTCACTACGCCTTGACAAGGTCAACAAACGCAGCACGAATACTATGAAGTACTTATCTGAAATGACGGAGGGCTAGGACAGGTTTTTAAGAAAACCCTTTGCGTAATGAACTTGATATCCTTGTAGAATCGAGTGATTTCAAATGGAGTGTGTTTTAAGCTTTTCTAGTTTTGCTAAAGAGGTCACTCCCGGTGAAGGGATCGTCGGCTCTTTCCTCATCAAATAAGGTGCAGGATATTTCACAAATACCACTATGCAAAGAAAAAACTATAGAAGCAGTCAAAAAACAAACCGAGTATGCAGCATCTGCTAGTTTCGCTAAAGCGGTCGCTCCCTGTAACATTTCAAAAAAATAGAATATTATTTTTGGGAATTTTCATAATTTAATAATAATTTTTAATGAATATTTTAATAGTCGGTATAATTAAATACCGATAAATGGTGAAAATTCCGGAGAAAATTATAAGAATTCTAAAATAGCTTATTTTTGTGGAAATATGCCATTTTGCAGTTTTATGATGGATTATAAGTTATTTTGGTATTAACCGCGATTAAAAATCGCTAAGTGGATTTTTGGCTTTTCTGCAAAAATGTGCACATAACATTTTCTACACTTATTACACTTGTTCATGTTTTGGACTCATGGTGGCCTAGGGTTGAACCATGTTTAGATGACCATGGTGGGTTTAAACCTTTAGGCTAAGTTAAGTGGGTTAATCAGGGTTGGTTTGGTTCATGGTGAATGGGATGATGAGAGTTAACTCATCTCATTTCAAAACTTTGGTTTGCCTCTCAAACACACACATACCAACCTCTCTACATCAGACATATACACCCACACATCAGCCACCCTAGCTGCTGCTACAAGCTGCAACACCATCAGCCCCACACCCAACATCAACAGCGCATTTTCAGCCACATTGTTATCAGCCACAGCAGCAACAACCTTATTCCAAACAACACCCCACAACACCACCATTAAACCACAACCACAACACTTCTCCTCATCACCAAAAACAACCCCAGCTCTGCAGTAGCTGCTGCAAACAGCAACAAAAAGGAAGAAAGGATTGCAAGCAGCAGCAGCAGCCAGTCTCAGCTTCAGCACAGCTGCATCAGCAACACCACTTCAGCAGCAACCACCCCTCCTCCTTCCTTCATCCTTCCCTTCTCCTATACCCTAGGACACTCTGGAGGTATAATCCCATGACCCAACTTAGTTCTTGCTCAGTTCTGGTTAAATAGCTGAAAGTTACTGTTTTAATTGTGACATTGTGCTAGTTTAGGCAAATTTGAGTGAGACTTGACCAAGAGGTGGTTTTGAATGTTAGAGTAGCCTTATTAGGGGTATGTGAGACCAGTTAACCCAAGATTGTTCCAGATTTCACCCATATACTAGATTTGTTATACTTGCCGTTATTTAGCAATTTTGTCGACATTGGACCTTTCTGGAAACTGCTACAACCCGGGACCTCCTAAAATGAAATTGACTTGGCAGTAGGATATGCAGGCAGATATAAACCAACATCCAAAACCCTAGCCCAAACCACCAAACCCCGGCCGCAGATTTAATCCCCCTGGCCGCAATTTGCGGCCAGACCAGGGTGGAACCTCCTCGTTTTGTGTGCACAGCCCCATTTCATATAAACTTGACCCCCTGTATGTCTAGTTTTGACTGTTTCCTGTTAGGGTAAAATCTGGGTTGTTTTTCATGAGTTGGCGTATGATTTACGACATGTTTTCGTATGGATTTTGGTATTCGATGATTCGTTTCTGTCGGGTGGCGTTTAGACATCAACGACAGCGGATATTGGCTGTGTTCGCACGCGAGACTATAGGTTTTTACTTATAGGCGTAGCGTGCACCATTTTGGTTTCCGACATGGTTTTCATGTGTTTTAGCGTGTGATATCCTTGTAGGTACCCCATGTGGCGTCGAAGCGTTGGAGATACAAATGGCGACATCGGCACCGGCACACATAACAAGGTGAGTAAATTTATATCTACGGGGAGAAGTCGGGTGGATGGCGTATAGCACCCCCGCAGTCCGAGGTGATGTATACGGATGCGTATACACACCTATAAATATTATATGTTGTTCGGGAAATTATTGATGTTTAATTGGATATTGGTATACTGGATTGGGAAAGATTACGAAACCTTAGGGTAGTGGGTGCACTACACATACATACACACATATACATACTTGAATGCATTCTTATTTCATATGTGGTTATGGGATTCTATATCGAGATGTGTTCACATGGGTTTGGGATTATGTGTTCACATACAGATTTGGGGATGATACTTGGGATTTAATTGAATCAATGAGAGTTGATATGAGATTATGATATCAGTGATACGGTAAAATTCATACTTGTGATACGTTTGATGATTTAGAGGATTTTGGGGATGATAAACAGGAATGGAGATATAAATATATTAAGTGATCAACATGTGATTATGATACACGATAGGATATGACATGATATGATATGACAGGATATTTGGGGATAGGCCGCCTTGGCGAGGTATACTCTTTGTGATGATTTATGATGATAATATTGATCTATTCTAAGACTGTCGATCAGTAATCAGGTTTTCATTATAGTGATAATGCTAGCATTGTACTAGACATAGATCAGTACCCAGATTAGTGATATTTGATAAAGAGAATATTTGATGAATGATATGACGAATGTGATATTGACCCGTACCCAGATTTGGGGATGCCGTACGACGAATTCACGTACGAACTATATTTTTGATGTTTGATCCGCCTACTTGACTTGGGAACAACCAATTATAGAGATATGGTATCGGATGTGATATGATCGAGGCGGGATCACCGACTATAAATGTATATTATATGTATCGACTCAGAGGTTAGGCGGTTTCCCTTACCTACTGTTAGCTTTAGCTCAGCCTTGTAGTGGTGTAGCTATGTGACTTTTATGACCTTAGATGCAGTTTAGCGATCATGGTGTTCAGTATCTCAGCTCCCGCATATTATTATTGTTGCTCTGCATCGCCTACTGTTATGATTCATATGTCATTATTGATATCTGCTGCTAGGACACCAACACCATTACCGATGATGCGTATGTACCACGTACACTTATTGCTGTCGCACACACATTTTCATCGGTAATTGCCATGTCACGAACACTTAGAAATTATTATTGCTTGATTTAGCTTGTTAGCTAGTAGTGACATGATATTAGTATGCTTACTTTATATGTTAGCTTGACATTGTAGCTATCACTTGTCACTTCATGTATACTGTTATTCATTATATGCTGCATTCATGGAATCTCATGCATATATTCATGATTTCACATGCTATTGATGATTTAGATTCGGGTTTCCATGAGATTTTCTGGATTTGGAGGAAAACCGTAAAAACATACATATAAACTGCTTTCTCTTTTTAATCAAAATGCGGTTTTTCCATGATGTATGAGTCTTCCACCATGAGTTTTGCTGATGGATTTCGAGACCCGATTCGAGGAAAGGAGGAACCGTTTCGGGTACATGGTGGGCCCGGTGCGGTACCCCGGGGCAAGAAGATCGCAGGAGATGGCGTTGAGCCTGGCAGAGGAGCACGACCGACCGGTGATATTACCCGACACGTCGAATATCCGGAGGATACCGTCATAGTCATGAGATGGATAGTTGGGGCCGATCTGGACTGACGGCGCCCTGGATATTATGATTGGGACATTGAGATTTGAGATATTGAGGTACAGAGATTGTGATACAGAGATATCGAGATATCGAGATATATATTTTGTGCCGATGCTAGGCACTGTTTTATGCTGATTTCATCATGATACCTCATTTAAAATACAGAGATCTCACAAAGTTATGAAAGCAGTTTTCTTCAGTACATGCATTCTGTTTCTTGCATTCATACATCATTCATATGATATATATTGCCACTTGATGCACTGGCACAGACACATGGTTTTACACTTGGGTTAGATATTTGTACTAGCCATGGTTAGAGATTACTGGTTATATATTTGAGGATTATATATGTTGATCGTATGACCTAGGATTGCGTCATACATGCGATTTCTGTTCGTAGATCTTTTTCTACTCACGAGTTGGCAACTCACCCCCGTTGTGCCCCAGTTTCTTGCAGGTGTTGCCGTATGGATTTCATTACGGCTTTGCGGGCACTGTACCTTTTGGGTGACTTGCTAGTAGGTGGGTTTATTGTATCTTACCCATCATTATATCTTGTATATTATATTTCAGTTGTATATAGAATTTCCATCAACCAAAACTTGTACTTATTTGAGATAGAGACCAGTGATGTTTATTCTTTCGACCTTAGAGTCGCGTGTTATATTTCTTTGGGTTTCAGGCTGGTTGAGTTCCTTTTCTGTTGTGATCCTCGCCTTGAGGCGTTGTATATTATGTTGCATACAGGTTGATTTGATATGGTTCCTCCTATTCTCTACTACTTCTCTTGGTTTGGATTGCTGGGTTTCGGCTTACTTAGCATACGTACGCCTTGAGACGTTCGTAGTCTAAGTGCCAGTCATGTTCCGTATTTCGGGTCGTGACAAAGTTGGTATCAGAGCGTTAGGTTTTACCTTCGGAGTATAGGATGACCCTTGGTTGATGGAATAGGTGACTAAAGTAGAGTGACGTACCGTTGGTATGTTCCACGGCATATTTACGACACGCCACTCCACTTAAGGAGCCTTAGGATGTACATTTCTTTGTTCAGTATTATATTCATTCCTGATCTAGCCTCATCGGTACCAGTTTTGGTTTTGCTGCCACGATTGCGGGCAGGGAGAGAGCTACGGCTAGAGTTGCGGTCAGCATGAGCTCGTCATGAACGAGGACTGACCAGGGCGTGATTTTGGTGACACACGATTGCAGAGATGTGTCTTTTGATTGTGTTCTCGCGCCATGAGCGTTGGATGGATCGCTGCATGAGATTACTCGGACGTGCATATCAGCAACAGAGGATTGAGCCACTAACAGAGGCCAGCCAAATTTTGATGACCGTTGGTGTATTGCTCACTCCTGATGATTGAGGCACGATTCAGCGTGCAGACGAGCGAGCCAGTTTGCTACGAACGACGAGATATCGCCCCAGATGTTGGAGCTATTGCAATACAAGTTGTGCTAAGAGATGATAGAAGGTCGCTAGTCACCAAGGATGAATGACTGGGACACGTGGATCGTTCGCTACCCCGATGCGAGGTCATCAGATAGATTGATTCCAGCTGAGACGACTTCACGCGGAGACGTTGAGAGTCGACAGAGACGATCGAATGTTAGAAACCTATTATTCCAAGTTTAAAGTATTCGGAAAGACATGCAGGCAATTCTATGGTCCCTCTAGAAGAATGAAACCTTAACCCGACTTAATGACCGTATGAAAGCCTTTGAACCTTAGGGTTTGCGGCAGTTCTGCGGCGCCATTAGTGAGGCTTGGGTTTGCCCTTCTACGGCTGGACCACCGACGTTGGGGTATGTACTCGATACTATCATACTGTACCCAAGATGTTAAGCTCTTGGGGGATTTTGAGGTTTTGACGACTCGATCGGATGGCTCAACTTACTTCGGATACTAGATGGTGAGATGCATTTTTTGGGAGACTCCAGACACGAGGATAGCCGTTGGAGCTTAGTCCATGCAGCCACGACGAGACGAGTCCGAAGCAGTCAACATTAGAGGAAAGTGGAGTAAGAGGTTCGTGCAAGATCTAGATGTGATGACGTTCCACTCCGCCGACATCAGAGATGCGATGCGCATGCCGAGGCATTGTACTGGATAAACCTTCCAGAAGGAGTCACGATGAGTATGCAGCCGTTTCGAAGCAAGAAGCAGATTTGGTAAAGGACGATGACCTCCGGACAGTTGGCATGAATGAGACTTGGAAGAGAGCTTGAGCAGGATTCCTTCCAGGACACTGCTGCTATGATGTTTGCACCCAGGATCAGATGTGTCACGTGCATTTAGAAAACCAAAGGCCGACGCCAGTGACATGTTGCTTTACTAGTGGTCGCGATAACTGACCAGGAAATGAACAGAGAAGTGCCAGAACGGAATCATCCCAGTTAGCACACTTGACAGAGCCGATGAGCCGATGGATCGAGAGATTGGTAATCCACAGAGAAGACTTGGACCTAGGAGTGGTCATTGTTACGCACACCAGCAGGCCAGAGTTCATGATCATCAACGAGACGTCCCACTAGTGACCGCGACAGTTGGCCCGAGATTCTTGGAGGATGCGCTCAAGCGGGACTATTCCGCCATACTTGATTACGATGTTTTGGGTGATTTATTCTCATGATGTGATTTTGATGATTGAGGATTTACGATTTTTGCACAGTTGTTGCACTTGATATCGTTTTCGTGCCTTGATTTCATATGTTTGTGATTTATGGGGTTTAGACATTCGAGTTGATTTTGTGCGTATGCACGCACACGATTTGGTTCCTTCACTCTGTATAGTTTATATATACTTGCAGTGACATGTACTTTGGGCACTTGGATGCACTGGACTTCGATTTCGAGGGTGATGTTCGATATTTATTTTGTGCATTTTATGCACCTGATTGGATTTTGCGCGTGCTCGGCGCTTGACATTGGATTTCATGATTTCATGCATGATGGATGCACCGGATTTGGATTTGTAGCGCATGTTGAGCGCAAGTTATGAGATGCGATTTGGTGCACACCAGATGCACTAAATCGGGATTTTTAGTACATGTCAGATGCACATGATCTTGCGGTCAGGCACGCACGTTGCCTATGACTGATGCTGTGTGCACATCCGTTGCACCTTGATGTCGTTTTGTGCACCTGCTTGGCAAATTCATGGATTTGATTTCCGTGCGCACTGGACGCACAGGGTTTTTCATATGCGCTTTTTGGGATTGATTTCTTATGGAGCAGTACATTTTTATGATATTGCGATTGATTTTCGTACTGAGCAGGACTGATCAGATGACGGTGCCTGAATATATTTTGCATGCATTGATAGATTTCAAGGGATTTCCAAAGGCGAGCTATAGTCTCATTATTTACATACGTATCTGATACGACACGAAACGTTTAAAACGAGGAAAACCCTTCTAAATTAATTTCAAAACGGCGGGACGTGCATATTAAACAAAGGATATATACGTATATGGCTATTTTCTTATAGAGACATCCGCCATTGTGCAGTGTCATGCGCATTGCACATCGACTTTAAAGAATTTGGCATACATTCTCTTCAGATATTTACATGTGTGATCCCGATTTTTAGCATATCGGTGTTGCTTTGGATTTGGCATTCGTGTTTTCACCTTGACTCCGATGATTGCGGGAGGCTTGACGGAGTTTTGATTTTGAGTTATCTGCTCGTTACGCATACGCATGTATTGCGCTACGATGCGTTCTATGTATTGATGATTTCGGAGCCCCATTGACTTGGACATTTTGTTGCAATGTTTTAGAATTTGGGGGTTTAAATTTAAATTCGGGGACCGAATTTCTTTAAGGGGGAAGACTGTAACATTTCAAAAAAATAGAATATTATTTTTGGGAATTTTCATAATTTAATAATAAATTTTAATGAATATTTTAATAGTCGGTATAATTAAATACCGATAAATGGTGAAAATTCCGGAGAAAATTATAAGAATTCTAAAATAGCTTATTTTTGTGGAAATATGCCATTTTGCAGTTTTATGATGGATTATATGTTATTTTGGTATTAACCGCGATTAAAAATCGCTAAGTGGATTTTTGGCTTTTGTGCAAAAATGTGCACATAACATTTTCTACACTTGTTACACTTGTTCATGTTTTGGACTCATGGTGGCCTAGGGTTGAACCATGTTTAGATGACCATGGTGGGTTTAAACCTTTAGGCTAAGTTAAGTGGGTTAATCAGGGTTGGTTTGGTTCATGGTGAATGGGATGATGAGAGTTAACTCATCTCATTTCAAAACTTTGGTTTGCCTCTCAAACACACACATACCAACCTCTCTACATCAGACATATACACCCACACATCAGCCACCCTAGCTGCTGCTACAAGCCGCAACACCATCAGCCCCACACCCAACATCAACAGCGCATTTTCAGCCACATTGTTATCAGCCACAGCAGCAACAACCTTATTCCAAACAACACCCCACAACACCACTATTAAACCACAACCACAACACTTCTCCACATCACCAAAAACAACCCCAGCTCTGCAGTAGCTGCTGCAAACAGTAACAAAAAAGAAGAAAGGATTGCAAGCAGCAGCCAGTTTCAGCTTCAGCACAGCTGCATCAGCAACACCACTTCAGCAGCAACCACCCCTCCTCCTTCCTTCATCCTTCCCTTCTCCTACACCCTAGGACACTCTGGAGGTATAATCCCATGACCCAACTTAGTTTTTGCTCAGTTCTGGTTAAATAGCTGAAAGTTACTGTTTTAATTGAGACATTGTGCTAGTTTAGGCAAATTTGAGTGAGACTTGACCAAGAGGTGGTTTTGAACGTTAGAGTAGCCTTATTAGGGGTATGTGAGACCAGTTAACCCAAGATTGTCCCAGATTTCACCCATATACCAGATTTGTTATACTTGGCGTAATTTAGCAATTTTGTCGACTTTGGACCTTTCTGGAAACTGCTACAACCCGGGACCTCCTAAAATGAAATTGACTTGGCAGTAGGATATGCAGGCAGATATAAACCAACATCCAAAACCCTAGCCCAAACCACCAAACCCTGGCCGCAGATTTAATCCCCCTGGCCACAATTTGCGGCCAGACCAGGGTGGAACCTCCTCTTTTTGCGTGCACAGCCCCATTTCATGTAAACTTGACCCCCTGTATGTCTAGTTTTGACTGTTTCCTGTTAGGGTAAAATCTGGGTTGTTTTTCATGAGTTGGCGTATGATTTACGACATGTTTTCGTATGGATTTTGGTATTCGATGATTCGTTTCTGTCGGGTGGCGTTTGGACATCAACGACAGCGGATATTGGAAGTGTTCGCACGCGAGACTATAGGTTTTTACTTATAGGCGTAGCGTGCACCATTTTGGTTTCCGACATGGTTTTCATGTGTTTTAGCGTGTGATATCCTTGTAGGTACCCCATGTGGCGTCGAAGCGTTGGAGATGCAAATGGCGACATCGGCACCGGCACACATAACAAGGTGAGTAGATTTATATCTACGGGGAGAAGTCGGGTGGATGGCGTATAGCACCCCCGCAGTCCGAGGTGATGTATACGGATGCGTATACACACCTATAAATATTATATGTTGTTCGGGAAATTATTGATGTTTAATTAGATATTGGTATACTGGATTGAGAAAGATTACGAAACCTTAGGGTAGTGGGTGCACTACACATACATACACACATATACATACTTGAATGCATTCTTATTTCATATGTGGTTATGGGATTCTATATCGAGATGTGTTCATATGGGTTTGGGATTATGTGTTCACATACAGATTTGGGGATGATACTTGGGATTTAATTGAATCGATGAGAGTTGATATGAGATTATGATACCAGTGATACGGTAAAATTCATACTTGTGATACGTTTGATGATTTAGAGGATTTTGGGGATGATAAACAGGAATGGAGATATAAATATATTAAGTGATCAACATGTGATTATGATACACGATAGGATATGACATGATATGATATGACAAGATATTTGGGGATAGGCCGCCTTGGCGAGGTATACTCTTTGTGATGATTTATGATGATAATATTGATCTATACTAAGACTGTCGATCAGTAGTCAGGTTTTCATTATAGTGATAATGATAGCATTGTACTAGACATAGATCAGTACCCTGATTAGTGATATTTGATAAAGAGAATATTTGATGAATGATATGACGAATGTGATATTGACCCGTACCCAGATTTGGGGATGCCGTACGACGGATTCACGTACGAACTATATTTTTGATGTTTGATCCGCCTACTTGACTTGGGAACAACCAATTATAGAGATATGGTATCGGATGTGATATGATCGAGGCGGGATCACCGACTATATATGTATATTTATATGTATCGACTCAGAGGTTAGGCGGTTTCCCTTACCTACTGTTAGCTTTAGCTCAGCCTTGTAGTGGTGTAGCTATGTGACTTTTATGACCTTAGATGCAGTTTAGCGATCATGGTGTTCAGTATCTCAGCTCCCGCATATTATTATTGTTGCTCTGCATCGCCTACTGTTATGATTCATATGTCATTATTGATATCTGCTGCTAGGACACCAACACCATTACCGATGATGCGTATGTACCACGTACACTTATTGCTGTCGCACACACATCTTCATCGGTAATTGCCATGTCACGAACACTTAGAAATTATTATTGCTTGATTTAGCTTGTTAGCTAGTAGTGACTTGATATTAGTATGGTTGCTTTATATGTTAGCTTAACATTGTAGCTATCACTTGTCACTTCATGCATACTGTTATTCATTATATGCTGCATTCATGGAATCTCATGCATATATTCATGATTTCACATGCTATTGATGATTTGGATTCGGGTTTCCATGAGATTTTCTGGATTTGGAGGAAAACCGTAAAAACATACATATAAACTGCTTTCTCTTTTTAATCAAAATGCGGTTTTTCCATGATGTATGAGTCGTCCACCATGAGTTTTGCTGATGGATTTCGAGACCCGATTCGAGGAGTGGAGGAACCGTTTCGGGTACATGGTGGGCCCGGTGCGGTACCCCGGGGCAAGAAGATCGCAGGAGAGGGCGTTGAGCCTGGCAGGGGAGCACGACCGACCGGTGATATTTCCCGATACGTCGGATATCCGAAGGATACCGTCGTAGTCATGAGATGGATAGTAGGGGCCGATCTGGACTGACGGCGCCCTGGATATTATGATTGGGACATTGAGATTTGAGATATTGAGGTACAGAGATTGTGATACAGAGATATCGAGATATCGAGATATATGTTTTGTGCTGATGCTAGGCACTGTTTTATGCTGATTTCATCATGATACCTCATTTAAAATACAGAGATCTCACAAAGTTATGAAAGCAGTTTTCTTCAGTACATGCATTCTGTTTCATGCATTCATACATCATTCATATGATATATATTGCCACTTGATGCACTGGCACAGACACATGGTTTTACACTTGGGTTAGATATTTGTACTAGCCATGGTTAGAGATTACTGGTTATATATTTGAGGATTATATATGTTGATCGTATGACCTAGGATTGCGTCATACATGCGATTTCTGTTCGTAGATCTTTTTCTACTCACGAGTTGGCAACTCACCCCCGTTGTGCCCCAGTTTCTTGCAGGTGTTGCCGTACGGATTTCATTACGGCTTTGCGGGCACTGTACCTTTTGGGTGACTTGCTAGTAGGTGGGTTTATTGTATCTTACCCATCATTATACCTTGTATATTATATTTCAGTTGTATCTAGAATTTCCATCAACCAAAACTTGTACTTATTTGAGATAGAGACCAGTGATGTTTATTCTTTCGACCTTAGAGTCGCGTGTTATATTTCTTTGGGTTTCAGGCTGGTTGAGTTCCTTTTCTGTTGTGATCCTCGCCTTGAGGCGTTGTATATTATGTTGCATACATGTTGATTTGATATGGTTCCTCCTATTCTCTACTACTTCTCTTGGTTTGGATTGCTGGCTTTCGGCTTACTTAGCATACGTACGCCTTGAGACGTTCGTAGTCTAAGTGCCGGTCATGTTCCGTATTTCAGGTCGTGACACTCCCGGTGAAGGGATCTCGGCTCTTTCCTTATTGAATAAGGTGCTGGATGTTCTACAAGGAACACCGCTATGCAAAGCAAGAAATAGAGCTACCAGTTTTTAAACAAGTTTCTACAACATCTTTAGGTTTCTTTTATTTCATTAATCTCATTAATGAAGTCCCATTTTATTATGCTTCACAAGCATCAGATATGAAACGAAATCAACAATATATAATATATATCTCATATATACAATATAAACATTCGTCTCAGGCAGTAATATGATCTCATCACAGAACATTGCAGCAGAAGAACATATATGAAATATTGGATATACTAGGAGGTCCGTGTTTTAATACGAGCCTGTATAAAAAACGGATTCCACGGTCGCGATGAATAGCCAAACCCACATCCCTAGACCCCTACGAGAGCGGCAAGCAACACTGCCAATTCTAGGGTTAGGAGACCCAGTCTCGACTCCTCGAGATGGTCTCCCATTGGACCCTAGAACCCGGTTACTTGTGCTCCCCGCCTTGGGTCTACCTAATGCGGAAAAGTAAATAATAAACAATGGTGATATCATCCTCATCCCGGAAGTGCCCCAATAAAAGAATATTACATACTAAAGAATTTTACATGAATGAAAAAGAAAAAACTCTCATCTTA
This sequence comes from Agapanthus africanus, assembly GCA_030015575.1. Lineage (NCBI taxonomy): Eukaryota > Viridiplantae > Streptophyta > Magnoliopsida > Asparagales > Amaryllidaceae > Agapanthus > Agapanthus africanus. The sequence goes on from JASDDO010000001.1 coordinate 372,544,707, forward strand.
CATAAAAAAAAACCCGGCTATTCAGAACACGACGATCCAATATAACATACCACAGCAACACATAATATCTCATATCATCAACGTAAGCAAGTATGCATATCCCGATTGTCGTTGATGTATAGCAACGAAGCCGGCGATATACCACATACTACGCTTACGGTCACAGAAAAGAAAGTGTAAAACTACAACAGTTGGAATCCGCGACCTCCTTAGACATCGCATGCCTAACTAAATGAATTCCTTAGACATCGCATGCCTAACAATTATAAACCCCGCAATTTAGTCTCATTATCGAAAACACCTTTCAATATCTAGTCGGGCAATTCAACAAGATTCCCGATATCCTGATCGAATGCTCGTCGGAAACTTTAGTAGACGGCCGAACCCCCGATGTCGTCGACAAAGTGCTCTAAGGCGGAACACCGCTGCCGCGAGCACCCGAACGGATGCTTTTGGCGACGGGTTTCTCCTACAGTCACTTGGTCGGGGCTATGGGGCGTGGCTGTCTATTAAGTTTACCTGACGAGTATCCGCGTACGCTACGTGATTGCGATGGACTTTTGATCACATCAAAATTCCGTGGCAACCGATCATCTGAGACTAAACTGCTAGATTTATAACATTCAAATTAGTTATCTCATAACTACATGTGGATTCCAAATATTGTATCACATTCCAGATAAAAAGATACTGTTAAACTTTCCGATGGAATAATCAAACACCCAAGATTTCCCAAATAGTTCAACACTTGAGCGGAGTTCAAAAAGTATCCATCACATGACTCAGTACCAATGCTCCAGCCGTAGAAGGGTCAAGCTAACGCCTCACATGTGGCAACGCCGTACTGCCCCAAACCCTAAGGTTCAGAGGCGGTCAGACGGTCACATAATCGAGTTAAGGTTTGTGTTGTTCTAGAGGGTCCACCGCATTACTTGCACGATTTTCCGAAAGTTTCAAACTCGAGAAAAAATCTAACTTTTGAAAATTTTCCGACAGGAGAAAAAGTGAGTTATTGAAATCCGTTCGAACTTTTTAACACGTTCTAAAATTACCCGGGAAAAATTAAACGAAGTTAAACTTTCCGATCGAATCAACGAGCTCCCAATACAACCCAGAAAACTCAACACTTGAGTAAATTAAAAATTTCCCAGAAGAATCAGGAATTACATACGGACATTACTGTGCAAAACGCAAGCCATGATTCTACTGTTTAGCTGCGGAACCGCCGAGCAAGGCATGGTACGGCCGCGGTTCCGCGGCGCTTTAATGAGATTAGTGGCACGTGTTGCACAGTAATTCTTGTAATTCCGTGCTGAATTTTCTGAGTATTTTTAATGCACAAAAAATCACATTTTGAAAATTTTTCCAGAAACTAGGGTTTTACGGGTATTTGGAGTTCGATCGGACTTTAAACATCGTCTAGACTTCGCCTAAAGCTCTAGCTTGGCTCTGAAACCACTGTAGGGTTACTAGGCACTCTCATAAGGGTCTATAAGGTATCAACCATGCCCGATTTAAAATTTAGATGTGCCGAACAACCCTAACCAAGATCTTTAAACTAGAGATTTGGCGAAACAAAGTATGTTAAATACTTTAACATCTAAGAGTTTGGGATTACAACCTTTGTAGTCCGGTCCTTTAGTTCTAAAGCTCCGTGTTGAGGTCCCTTCGCTGCGATCATCGAGTTTCCGGACTCTAGAGAGGCTCCACGAAGAGAAAGATGCAAACTTGCTTCCGATCTTCGATAACTAAGATGATCTACCTTGAAGTTTGTATAACACAAGCTCTCACTCACTAATGAAGTGAACACCCTAATCTAAATAGCTAGGATAGATTAGGATGATGAAGTAGGATTTTAGCCCTCATTTGTTTTCTTAATCTCACTCATTTTCATCACTAAAATCAAAGCTAGAAAGCTTTGCAAAGAAGAAGAAGAAGAATCAATTTACTTTGTGATGAATAATGAATTGTGTTGATAATTACTTATGCAACCTTGGTTGCTAATATAAAATGAGCTAACCTTTGTAGAGAGTTAACTAGGGTTGAGGGTGTGGTTTGGGTTACAAAATATCAACAAAATATCTTAGCTTATGACAAAAAGAAAAGCTTCTAGAAGCTTCATGAATGAGCTAACCCAAATCAAACCCTAACCTTGTTTAATCTCCACTGATTATGTTGCATTAGTAATTATAACATGTTACAATATTATATATCACATATATAATATATTTTGTAACGAAAGAAAATAATACAGTTAACATATATCGCATATATATCAATGTATTACCCAAGTGAGAAAATGAATCAGTAAGTGAGCTAATATTAGTTACTGTAATTTAATATATCGAATATATAATTATACATTAAATTATCAAATCAGCACTTGATCCGATAATCCGGCTATTTCACAAAAAACCGACTAATATAATCTGTATCAGTTCATCGAATCAACACTTGATCCGATGACCCGGCTATATCTTATATACCCGGCCGATATCTCATATCGTGAGAATCTAATACGGTATCACATACACGTATTGTTCTCGGTCCCGCACATATCATATATGTGCTCCTACTTCGTTTTTCCTGAGCTAGGAAACCTCTGTGTAGGACTCTAAAGAATCGTCAATACGCCGGCAGGTAGTGATGATCATATCAAACACCCACAAGCTGCAAGCGGTCAGATAAACGTAACAGCCACCCAGGTATTGAGCGATCAGAAAATCAACAAGCAAGCCTGTACTTTCTCCCATGAATCCAATCAGTAACATTCCCGTACAGTCCGGTCTCTTCGTCTGATATGTCGCATATCTCGCCTAGGGGTGGTAAACGTTAAACCCCAGTAGCTTGATAAGTCGTGTCGATATAAGGTCCATAACAGTTCGAGAAACTACTGATAACACTTACCAGTAAATCTCAGCAACCCTGGCCAGGGATTTTCAGTTATAGCCAATCGAACACAGCGCAACATCAACTCCCTGTACCGGGAGAGACGAATCCCCTCCTATCGCTCATTGCCTCCATGTGATTCGGGGCTGTACCCAAAAGCCACCTTTTTGCACGCCCTCTTGGACGTGGAATGATGGAAATCAAAGCACAGTGGGAATCACACAAGACTCTATGACGATCTCGGGTCTACAGACAAACCTGTACCAGTGTCACCAGAGAACTGCCATCTGACGTGAGGTATAATACCATCTGGGAGTTCTCGGCGAGTCAGTCCAATGTACCCAGTCTCCACTGTGCACCCGTATACCATCCTTGATGTCAAACACCGATGGATATGGGATCATCCATCGCCCATCATATTGGTCAAGATGCGTATACGCTAGTCTACTCTGGTGTATCGATGCCCTGTCTCGATACACTCTCGATTAGGAACTGTTATAGGATGTACTCATCGACTACCGTGGCCCTACTAGTATGATCTCATCATAGTCCCAGTAGCCGAGTACATATCCTAAAGGCTTTATCAACATGTAACATAAAGACAATCAGAGTGCATGTTAAGATAAAGTGCAGCCAGATAGCATACTATCATGTCGGGCAAGAAAGTCCTCCCTATATATGTCCAAGCATCCACTACAATATACATCATATGTACAGTAATGGCCTCTAGGGCATACATATAACTAACAGGAACCACCTGAAGTTCAGTTAAGAACATCCATATCCAGACTGCCTCTTTTGCGGCGTCCCATGCAGCGAACTACTCCGTTTCCATCGTCGAGTTTGCAATGGTGTCCTTCTTGGAGCTCTTCCAACAGAACGCCCCTCCACTGAGGGTAAAGCCATTACCCAATATGAGCTTGGAGTCATTCTTATCACTCTGGTAGCTGGAGTTAGCAAAGGCCTCGATCTGGAGGTCCTTTTTCGGCATACACCAAGAACATCTCTTTATTCCTTCTCAGGTACTTGAGAATCTTGTTTACTGCTTTCCAGTGCTTCTCCCCTGGGTTTGACTGATACCATCTTACCATGCTCAGTTCGTAAGCTATATCTGGTCTGCTCACAACATCGCATACATTATAGAGCCTACCGTAGAAGCATAGGGTATAATCGACGTGCAAGCCCTTTCCAAATCAGTCTTGGAAGACATCTCTTTGGAGAGGGTGATTCCGTGACAAGCCGGTAGACTACCACGCTTATAATCGTCCATACTAAATATTTTCAGTATGGTGTTGTTGTACCTTGACTGTGAAAGTTCTACCATCCTCTTTGATCTATCACGATAGATCTGGATCCCTAGAATGTAGTTTTTATCACCCAGGTCTTTTCTTGGAGAACCTTTGTGACAAGAATCCTTTGACTGATTGTAGCATAGGAATGTCATTTCCTATCAAGAGATTGCCTTCCACGTACTAAATGAGGAATTCTATAGTTCTTGCTACAATCTTACTATAAATGCATGGTCCATCTGGATTTTTGATAAAGTCGAATTCATTGACTGTCTTAATAAAACAGATGTTCCAACTCCGAGATTCTTGCTTTAGTCCATAAATGGACTTAAGCAACTTGCACACTGTCCTACTGTTCCCACTCTGATTGAAACTCTTTGGCTGATCCATATAGACACCCTCTTCCAAATCACCATTTAGAAAAGCCGTATCTACGTCCAACTGCCGGATCTCAAAATCTTGGAAGGCAGCAATAGCAAGAAGGATCCGAATGGATTTGAGCATAGACAGTGGAGAAAAGGTTTCATCATGGTCCAAAACAGGTCTTTGACGAAAACCTATTGCAACAAGTCTAGCCTTATAGGTTTCAACCTATCTGTCTACACCAATCTTCTTTCTGAAGATCCATTTGCATCCTATGGGTTTTACCCCTTCTGGAGCAATGTTCAAAGTGCATACTTTGTTGGTGTACATGGACTCCATTTCAATCCGTATTGCATCTAGCCATTTTACCGAGTCACCGCTCTGAATAGCTTACTGGAAGAAAGCTGGCTCATCATTGTTAATGATGCAATCCTCTCGATCCCCGTCTATGAGAAAACTGTAGCATCTCTCGGGCAGATGAGACTTCCTACTAATCTTACTGGTTGACGTAGGGATGTCCGGTTCTTTTGAAACCTCTGGTTCTACCATACTTTCGGTAATAGTTTGTGGATCTGGAATTTCTTTCAGTTCTATTGCGCTCCCACTATTTAGTTTTACAAAAAATTGATTTTCTAAAAAGTAGGCATGACGAGGAACAAAAACCTTTTGTTCCTCTGCGTAATAGGAAAGATACTCCCGGAGTTCTTTGTGTATCCCACAAACCTATACAGTACTGAGCATGCCTCGAGCTTGTCCATATACTGCTTTTCAACAAAAGCTAGACATCCCTATATCTTCAGATACTGAAGATAGGGTTTCTTCCCACTCCACATCTGATATGGTGTGGTACGCACAGTCTTTGTAGGAACCTTATTCAAAAGATATGCTTCTTATTCTAGTGCATAATTTCAGAAGGATCGCGGTAACTCAGCATTACTCATCATGGAACGAACCATATCCAATAGGGTTCTGTTCCGCCTTTCCTATACACCGTTGTGTTATGGTGTGTATGGAAGAGTAAACTGAGAGAGAATTCCATTCTCTTTTGAGTAATCCAGGAACTCGGCAATTAAGTATTCATCACATCGATCAGATCTCAGTGTCTTGATACTTTTGCATGTTTGTTTTTCCATATCATTCTTATATTCTCGGAATTTTTCAAAGGGTCTCGGATTTATGCTTTATCAAGAAGACATTTCCTAACCTAGAGAAATTATCCGTAAAAGTAAAGAAATAGGAATAACCACTTCGTGCATCTGTAGATATTGGACTACACACGTCGCTGTGTATGAGTCCTAAAAAAATATTGGAGGTGAGGTTTTAAATAGTCATCAGATGGGATCGGTTTAAAATAAACATTTATGTTTAACTAAGTATGTTTGAAAAGCATCTATGACATTTTGAAATTCGACAGCACCTCCTTGGTAATTTGAATAAAACCCACTACAACATAAAAATACATATTGCATCCCAATGGGAGCTAGCTTCCGCGCCTCTAACAGCGGGACAACCAAGCGAACAATATATGACGCACAATGGCGAAGAAAAGAAAAGAGAAGCAAAATCAAAAATATGGGATGGTCGACTCCAATGAGTGCGACATCGCAACACACAACTCTAAATCTCGCTTCTAAGTCCACAATACACCCTTTCTAAGTTGATGGAGTTTTACTAGATACAAGAAAGATAAGAATAAATGAATGTGAGTACGATACAATAGTAACCCATCTGCCAAAGCAATCACTGAAAGAAATGTGTGCCCTAAGCCGCTGATAATCCAAGCGGTAACACCTGTAAGAAACTGTGGCACAATTGGGGTGAGTTGCCAACTCAGTGAAAAAATACATCACAACGTAGAAATCGAAATGCACAACGATACCTAGGTCATAAGTATAGTACTATCATATCCTGTACTAATATAATATATGATATGCAGATATATCATAAATGCAACTCTATCTATCACATGAACCCAAAGGAAAATGCAACTGACTTGTATCTAGGTATAATCTCATAAGTAGCCGAATATATATATATATATATATGTATATATGTATATATGTATATATATGTATGTATATGTATATGTATATATATGTATGTATATGTATATGTATGTATATATATACATATACATATAAATACATATACATATATACACACACACACACACACACACACACACACAAGCTCTTCTTTAAAATAGCTGCGGAATACATATGTTACGGCTTAAAAGCAGACGTGATAGTATGAAATATAATAGGTATTTTATTTAAGATGTACGTCCTGCTGTTTTAATGGATAGTGTTAAGAGGTTTACAATTACAAAGATTTCAATGTCATACCAGAATAATGAGACTATAGCTCGATGGTTGAATTCCTTTTTGTACGCAACTATTCATAAAAATGTATGCAGGTACTGTCCCCCGGATCAGTCCTGATTGGCTACAATACATATAATATAACTGTGTACCTCGTGATAGCAACCTATCAATGTATATGGATGTCTAGCATCGACACCCGAAATCAGAAATCTCTCGTGTCCATCACCGATACGCAAATCCTCAAATCTCTCATGTCCATCACCGACACGCTAATGCAGATACCGTCGACACCTTCTCAATAGATGATCGCCACCCAATATCTCTGGCCCCGGTCGGTATCTCCTGGATATCCGCCATGCCCAATCGAACCCCGGTCCGTATCCCCTGGATATCTGCCGTGCTCATCTCTATCTCCGGAATCGAGTATCCTCGCTAGGCTCCCCCCTCTAACGCGGCTATCCTGCCCTTCGTTCTCGACCAGGTCCACCATGTATCCGACTGTATATCCCCCCTCCACACAGTATGGATAACGTAATAATCCATAACCGTATAGCCCCCCAACTCGGTTCGGAGTAAAACAAAACATAAAAACAAATCATGGTGGACATCAACTCATCGTATCCAAAGATAACAAGTAAAGAAGAAGAATCCTTACATTAATCATTCTGATGATATATAATATATATACATATATAACAGCGTCCCATACCACTGATATATATCGTCAAAAGTAAAACATCCAGAAACTCATAAGAATCCAATATGAATACCCATAGTACCGGTATTCGCAAGTATTAACATGTAAAACAGGTAAAGCACGTATATAATAACATACAAGCAATAAACGTAACCATCCAATTGTGTCATGGCAATACTAATGATGTGTAGTGTGGCATATGCGTCTATGCTCTTGCAGCATGGAAATCATTAGTATTTATGCAAGTGTTCTACAAGTGTATAAAGCCCACATACGCATTACGTAGTATAGCAGTCCTACCGTGACATGGCAATACCAATGAGGTGTAGTGGAACATATGAGTATGTGCTCGTGCAACATAATATTTATTTGTAGTTGTGCAGTGTTCTATCATTATGTCCGTATATAGGAAGCATATAACATCGAGGAATATATCGCGAGCTTATAAAGTAAATCTAAGCGTAACTATTAATTATAACTACTTGCTATGAGCTATACCATTATCTTTGGAAATGGAACGAAACGTCGGTTTTGAAGTAAAGAAGCTGTCTTAGGTTAAAACATATATTCGATTTGGAAATTGGCACCGCATCCTTGTCTTTTATCATTAAAAAGGGAAACAAATCTTTAGTTTTTAAAAGAGTATAGCCCACTCAAGTATTACGTTCTAAAACGAAATAAAACTTAACTCTACGAGTCTAAAGGAAACTTGGCCGTTATTCGGCATACTGATCTAGTCATCACAAGTACGATACGATTCCTCGTACAAAACCCACATTATCTCAATCTCCAATCATCTCAAGTATGGTATGGTCCCTCATACAACTATACCAACCCATGAATAACACTATATGCACATGGAAAACTTACTATATGCAACATCATTCCAATATCATAAACTTGAATAAATACTACTAACTGACAAGATATCATAACTATCCTATTATAAACTTGCGGGGGTGCTATACGCCATCCACCCGACTTCCCACGTATATGTAAATCTAATCATCAACGTGTTGAGCTCGCTGAAATCCACGCTGTTATGTCCTCTAACTCCGTCTCGAAAACCTTCGCGATCGTACCTATAATCGTAGTTATCAAATATCGGCGTAAATATCATATCCAAATCAAAACAACGAGCTAAGCATCCATAGGTTAGAGCCTATAGCTTACTTACTCCAGAAACGATCAATTGCCCCTGAATTTAATGTACGAACGTCAACGTTTCAGTTGCAGTACAAAAATACGAAAACCCTTATCGGAATATCGAAACTTGATAAAACATTTACTAAAACATTCCCAGATTTCTTTGTAAGAATACTGGAACAAATCAAGCAATACAGTAACTCATAAAATAACAAACTAAAGCTACAGGAGAAAAACCAACACCAAACATCCGAGGGGGGCCGGCGTCGCCGGAAAATTGGGGAATGTCGTCGGACCAATCATTGAATTAGGGGCTCGGGATTTAAGTGAAATCTTCTAGTGGTCTTATGATACTAATGCTATTGCTAGTTTTTCTAGTGGTTACACCTATTGTTTCCAGATTCAATTACAGTAGGCTAAATATCACACACGTTCATGTTTTTCTATAATGCATATGAAAACTGATATTTGAACAGAATTGATTTAGTAAAGAGATAAGAAGATATACCTATTGGAATGATGCACAAAGATTCCAGCTCAAGGATGGTATGGTGGAGACCTTTAGGGATTGTAGTAGCTTCTAGGTTGATGGTGTGAGCAAAATTGGTGAAGGAATTAATGGATTTTCTCTTTGTGGTAATGAACACTTAAAATTATTTAGGGTGGAAAGCATCAAGGACCTATGGTTTCAGTTGAGATTGTGCATAAGTGTTAAGAGGAAAAGAATAGGATGAGGATGTGTGTAGAGAAAGGAGGAGGTGGCATTTGAGAAGGAGGAGGTCGAGTAGTGTAACGTGATGGTGTAAAGTGAAAAAGGAGAAGGTGGAGGGAGTTGAGCATGGTTGAGGGTGAGGTGTTATGGGGATTTAACCTAGGATATCATATACTAACCATGATTAAAAGAATGCAACAAATAAAGAAAAACTTTCATATTACAAATCTTAATCCATGAAAAAATTAAATGTTTATCATAACACTTAATTGTCATTAGTTTAATGTAAAATACAATGTCATGTTAAAATAATTAAAAATATCAGTTTTATGATACCACACATTTTCTTCATATTTAACAATATAATTGCATTTTTACGGATATAATTCCGATACCCAATTTCATAAAAAATATCATTTTTGTAAACTTATTAAATTCATATTTAAAATTATAAATTAATATTTATAATTTTCCAAAATGTTACACTATGGGACAAGATTGACAAGTTGCATAAGACTGATATTCGAACAGATCCAAATATCTCTATATATATAATTTCGACAACCGTGTTTCATTGATATGACCCTGTCTACAATACCATAAGAATGTTTTATTTAATTTTGGAGACTATCTTTTAAGTGTGTTCTGGACGTTTGAAAATCTGAGCTTGATTCAATATATACTGTCCTCTAGTGTACCTGACTCAATCAAACTTTGATTTAGGTTGATGTTTACCACATCGCTTACAAACTAGATTTGGTACACACAAACAGTTATGTAGAATAAATATTTGTCCACTTGTCAATTCTAGGTGATACATCCTACGGATACAGTGTCCATGCTCATTCCGTTAGTAACCCTAAGAGTCATATCACCTTCCTGATAACTCTACGGTTTCTCAAAGCCTGTAATGAATTACAGATATGAGATCCTGATCGGGTATCTAGTACCCAGGAAGTAGAGTTAATTGACAGACCATTTTCAATCATAAACACACCCGAAGTCGAAGCCACAACATGCTTCGGATCCTCGATTCTGGCTTTCCAAGCCGTGCATTCCTTCTGCCAATATCCTTTCCCATAACAATAGGAACATCCCTCCTTCCCTGCTGTTAACCCCGAATCTTTTATCCTTCCCTTTTCTTCTACCTTACCGACATCGCCTATCGTCTTTGTGGAGGTCTTCTTCTTCTCACTCTTGGCATCCTCCTTAGATCCAGAAGAGAAAGAATCTCCAATAAGCAGAGTGGGAGTCTCCCTAGTTTCTTTCAGGGTGCCCTCAACTAGAAGTATAACTTTCTTCCCCTGGGTGTAAGTGGGATATAGAGACTGTAGAATCAAGTCAGCGTATGACTCATTCTCCAACGTGGTCTCTAGGTCTGTGAGCCTTTTAATATAGCTAATCATTGTAGGGACGTGGTCCCCTACAGATGACCCGATAGCTAATCTCGCTTGAAGCATTTCTTTCGAGGTCTAATATCTTGCGATACAAGATTCCTCCCATATAAAACTTTGTTATGGAGGGAGATAGAAACTAAGTCCATCTTCTCGTGCTGCCTCTGGTATACACCATAAACTGAGGCCAACACGAGGCACTTTGCATTCGCACAGTCCTTTTTCCTTTGTCTTACGGATATCAACATTTGTGAAGGTGGACACTGGACCAGGGACGGCGGGGGCTATGAGTAGTAATGAGGTGGTCCATCTTGTCATAGGTAATGGACATCTTGACAAACCTTTGCCAGTCACAATAGTATAACTCAGTCATTTTATTATCTATCTGTAACCTAATCTGGTTACTTTGTCATTGTATTTAGGAGAGAGAGAAGAAAACACTCAGCATGATACTCTTTCAAGTTTAGATTAGTTTTTAATTTATCTAAACAGGATGGCTCCCGCTGTTTCTCGAATCCTTCCTCAAACCATAAAAGATGAATTAGTCAGCATTGATCTCACCGTACAATACTTGCTTAACCGTTCGGCCAGGCTAGTGTCGGTACTTCGAGGGAGGTTTTCCAACGCTTTCGCGAAGTTCCTTAATTAGAAAACCTCTTTTCCCTGGAGGCGTAGCCCCACTAACACTGTTCGAGACACCTACTTGGTTTATAGCATTGATCGTTAAGTGAAGAATCTCGCGAGGAATAGCGGATACTTACAGTAGGATCGGGATCCAAATATCATTGTATGATAATTCTGAAGGAATCCTACCCACATTATCACACTCCAAATGGTATGCAACACTAGCAAGTTTAGTTTCCTTAGAAACTCCCGGTGTGAATTTTTGCCCCATGCTCTTATGACCTTGACGAAGGTCAACATATCATAAGTCACATGTCAAGTTCTACCCATCATTTCCAAGTTAATTTGAACCCACCCGCACATACCCTTGACGAAGGCCAAAATAGTAGTACGACTGTCCCAAACCAACGCATCTATCTATACTACAGATGAATATCCAGCAGCTACCGAACACTATGCCTTGGCGATGGTCAAAATATATAGCTTGAATACTATTGAATATTCTACTGAAATGACAGAGGGCTACGAATGGTTTTGGCAAAACCGTGAACGTAGTGAACTTGATATAATCGAAGGAATCTGATAGCTTTTAAAAGGAGTGGTTTAAACTCCGCATTTAAAAGTCTACTGTTTTAAAATAACCGAGTGGTTTTTTAATTTTTTTTCCAAAGATTCAGCTTTGGTTTGTTTGCTTTGCATTAATTTAATGTAGTCCCATCAATTAACCTACCATTGCAGAAAAAACGAAAATACAACGTACGCTTATTCCATCAGCATTCGCCACGGGACCCTGTCATCACTCGTTAGGTTGCTTAACTAACGACAAAGCGTGGGCTGGACTAGCGTGGATGCAAAACATAAGCAACGTCTATTATATAATATATATATAATAATAATATCCATTCATCAGACGCAATGATAGGCATTCCAGATCACAGATGAACACATTGGATATACTAGGAATTCCGCGTTTCGTTTGAGCCCGTAATGAAAGACAGATTCCACGGTCGTGATGAATAGCCAAACCCCACCCTAAACCCCTAAGGGTGCGGCAAACTACCCGCTAAATAACCGAAGTGAAGCAACCTCTCTCAACAAAGTGAGTAGGCCACTCAGCTTTTCAAAGTACCCGGTATTTTGTGCACCCCACCTTAGGTCTATCCTAGGAGAAAAAACAGTAAAAGAATAATACAACAGTGGCTAAAAACTCAACCCAGATGTGCCCCAAAAAAATAATATTACATCACTTTACAAATTTTATAATGAATGAATGAATGAAAACCCTCATCTCACATCCCCGGCTATTCATCCACGACGATCCAACAAGTTCATATACATAAACCATCACAACCACATCACAGATAAGTGCAACCCCGACTAATCGACGTATAGCAATTAGTCAACGATTCCAAACACATATATACAACACAGAGCTTATAAAGTAACTATGACATTAGAATTCCGCACGCAATTAGCAAACTTAAACAATTTACCTAGACTTGAAAATCTAGAGAGCTAAAGTTCCAAAATTGATAGTTTTGAGCCCATCCGGGAGTCGAAACGAACTCGAAACCCACTCGAATCTTCACGGAGGAAAAGAAATAAGATTTACTATCCAATGGGGTGCTTTGGGGGGGTACCCACCCCTGGGGGCCACCACAAGGTGGCTCCCAAAGGAAGGCAGACCCGAGAGCACCAATTCCTGGTGCTCTCGGGTCACCAGCCCCCAAGGCCACCAAGTGGTGGTCTTAGAGGGTGGTCCCAGCCATTGGTCCCCCTTAGGGTGTCCTCGGGGTGCGCAAGCTTCATCCCGCGGCTTCTCGGTTCAAACTGTGAGCCCACAGGGTGTGCAAACAACTCAAAACCTCACTTTTGAAAACTGTTTTTGTCGACAGTTTTTCCGCGACAAAAACAGAGGAATTCTAACATCGCTACAAGCTGTCTAAGGTTTATGAAAGGCTTTGATACCACTTTAATTTGATGTCACGCACCCCACGTGTTCGCGGGGAGGCGGAATTTGCAAAAAATGATTTTTACGGGCTTCACAACACCGACTAGAACCAAGGATTGTCCATAAACCCTAGCTAGCAAACTACTTGAGGTTTAACTACTCGGATACGAAGTTATACCTCATGATACATGTCCTTCAAGTCTTCATCATTGTCCTCCTCGTCTACTTAGGCTCCAACGATCGATCCAGATCGTAGCTTCTTCGACGGCCTCCTTGAGTCAAAGACGATCCAGCCAAGAGTCTATAGTCCAAGCTCCACCTCAAAACCGAGGTAACTAGGGCAACAAGCTTGATAAACTTGATGGCCTAGGTGATGTAGAGTATGAATATGGATTTATTTGTCTCTTGAAACCCTAGGATTCTCAACACATGAGAGCTTTTAGGGTTTTGATGTGAGGAAGAAGAAGAGAGCTAGCTTGAGGAGAGAGAAATTATTTTTGATAATGATATCATAAAATGAGATGGATAACTTGACATGACCACAAGCATGGCATCAAAAATATCTCATCAAAATATCTAGATCACAAAATATCTCACAAAAATATTTAAGTCAAATAGTCAAACCAAGTCAAGTGGTCAAGCCAAGTCAAATGGTCTAAAAAAGTCAAATAGTCAAAACAAGTAGCCATGCCTCAATTATCATTTACAAAAATAACAAATACTTTCCTTCACCTCATAATTGTTTTAATCAAGTCAATGGACAAAACCCTAATGAGGTGTCTCCTTTTATGCCCCTCTCATCCGTATATACATACCTGCATTCGTGTTCCGAGAAACACGAATACAAAGGGATGAACCTGATCCATCAATATAATACTAAGATCCAGCTTAAACCAAAGCCCTCTAGTATTATCTGCCCGAACATCATACGCGCACAAGTGCACGTAAGTGATCGAAGCCCTACCGTAAAACCATATGGCCTTTACACCTTCTGCCCGGTGCAGGGAAACTCTCTATGTGGGACTCTAAAGACTTGACACTACGCTAGCAGTGTGTTTATCCACAGGCCACAAGCGGTACTAGCTGCTCGTAATGGTCCCCAGGTAGATGTCGATAAGAAGGTCGATGAGGAAAACTTATCCAAACTCCTACTGAGCCTGAATGTGACAATTCTGTTCTGTTCGTCAAAGAGTATCGCATATCGAGCCTATGGGCGGTAATCGCCAGATCCCTAATAGCGCAATAAGTCGTGTCGAAAATTAGTCAAATACATCCTGAGAAACTATTGGAATACCTACCAGTAAATATCGCTTGCCTTGGCCAAGGACTTTATGTAATGGCCTTCCGAACACAGCGCGATATCAACCTCCAATACCGGGAGAGACGAATCTTATCTAACCGCCACTGCCTCCAAGTGCTTCCGGACTGCACCCAACTACTACCTGTTTGCACGACTCCTTTGAGCCATGGTAGGATAGTAATCAAAGTACAGTAGGAACACACTCGAGATGAAGTAGCAGTGTCAAGTTGACGGACTAAGCTGTACTCATGTCACCTGGGATCTGCTACCCGACGACAGGTATAATACCCACCAACAGTTCTCGACGAGTCCTGTCCAGTGTACTCATAACCTAATGAGCACCTACATACTATATCCAGTACGACGTACCGATGGCTGTGGGACAGACCATCTCCCCTGCTGGAATGAGAAGCGTATACACTAGTCTACTGTGGAGTACCGATGCCCTGTCTCGATAATCCTACGACTAGGGACTTGTATATGATGTGTTTATAGACTACCCAGCCCCCACTAGTGTGACTGCCATCACAACGCTGGTAATCAAGTAAAGATCCTAAGGGCTCTACCAATATGTATAAGCGATATGCTAAAAGAAACACATGCACATATTGAGGTAGAAACAAACCAGGTAGCATACTACCATTTCGAGCAAGACTGTTACTATATCCGTGTACATCCCAAGCTCCCATTAAGTAATATGCAATCCAGTATGATACAATAATGGCCTCTAGGGCATATATCACTAACACCTCCCACCTCACTACCACCACAAATCATCCCCAAAACATCTTCAAACCACTCAAAGACTTCACAAGAAATGTCCACAATCTTATCCTACAACCCATGGTGAGATCAAGTTAGAGTTTTGAGCATCTTGGACCACCAAAGAACTTTCTCGAGTTGCTTCCAGAAGGTAAAACCTTCACCTTCTTTCAAGTTATTAGATTTCTTAACCTCCTACATGTGTTTAGATTTCTTGTGTTTCTTCCATGAGGTAAAACCTTCACCTTCTTTCAAGTTATTAGCTTTCTGCTAGGACACACGCACCATTACTGATGATACGCATGTTGCAAGTACACAGATTTGCCAGCTCACACACTCATCATCGGCAATTGCCATGCCACTTATACATTAGAAACTGCTATATCGCCGTATTGTTCTTAAGCTGTAGAATTATAGTCATTGTACAGTATTTTTTACCGCATATGCTAGTTTAGATATTGCACTTCCTTACTTGGTTATACGGCATGCTTACATGAAAACGCTTGCAATACTTTACAGTACTGTTCTGTGCTTGCATTTACTGTACCTTTATCTTTATATGCATATGAGATTCTGTTTTCATGAGATCTCTTGATTTGAGAACCGCAGATACATTTTTAAATGCCTTATAATTATATAAAAAACGCAGTTTCTCTTGATATGATTTGTAGCGTCCACCATAAGTTTTCTCGATTCTGAGCTATGAGTATACCCGATTCGAGGAGTGAAAAGGCACCGTCTGCGGGTATATGGTGGACCCGGTACGGTATTCCGGGGTAAGAAGATCGTATAGAGAGACGATGAGCCCAGCAGGGGAGCACTACCGGTCGGTGATAGTTTGGGCTTGGAGGATATCTGGAGGATACCGACTGGAGTCGTGTAATCAAATGGATATGAGGGCCGATCTGATGAGACAGCGTCGGAGATATGAGGATTTACATGTCGATGCTGGACACGGGTTTTTATGATATTTTTGATTGTCGATACTGGACACTAAGGTTTTATGATGATTTGATGTGTCGTTGATGGACACACGTTGGATGATACACACGTATACTTGCATACGATTCAGATGACTTGATACTATATACTGATACTGGCACGACATTGTAATTCTACACATATATATACACGATCACCGTAGATACCACAGTATTACCTTTATGTTACTGTATGACCCAGGAGATCGTTATACATTCGATTTCTACCTGCTGATATTTTTTACTCACGAGTTGGCAACTCACCCTCGTTGTGCCATAGTTTTCTTGCAGGATCGACCGCTCGGATCAGTAGCGGCTCGCTGGCACATAGTTTGCTTCTGGATGATTTGCATTGGTAGGTGTGGTACACTTTGGATCGTGACCACTTCAGTATATATTTATTTTATTGTATCTAGTTAAAAGCTCCATCAACCAGATTATGTATATTTGGTAGACCTAGACACCAAAGTTGTATATTCTTGAGACTTAGAGAGAGATGGATGTATTGTCCTTTATTTGAGCTTGATGATGTCTTAGTCTTCTTTATTTTCTTTCTGTGGTTGATCTTCGCCTTGAGCGTCGTATATATATTTATTGCGTGGTTATGATTTTGTCAATTGGCGAAGAGCTAGCTCCCGCTTGGGGATGCCTATATTTTCGCTGTGATGTACTGGTTTTTTATCAAGATTTACAAGGGAGGTGCTTCCTAAATTTCAAATGACGAAAATATTTTCAAAAATGGTATACAACCTACTTGCATTTTCGTATAATATTACTTAAACTTTTAAAAGAAGAGTTTGAATTCATTATGCACATATTTCAAAACTGCACTTCCATTATATTCCGAAAAAGGTTTAGATTTCTGGGCTTTCAGCTTACTTGGATTATGGTGGGTCCTATAGACTTCACGTAGTTCTCATGCCGGTCACGTGCCAAATTCCGGGTCAAGACAAAACTACCCAAATCCCATGTTTAAAACGTCGATCGAACACTTTAACTTCATCTAAGCTATTCCTAAGCCTCTATCTTGGCTCTGATACTATGAAAGTATGTCTTAGCACCTCTACTAGGTTTTAATGAGCATAGAGTATGCAATTTTAAAAATCTAGAGGTCTAAGTATACTAAACAAGAATCGAACTAGAGAATTAGGGTTTTAAAGCTAAGCAAACAAGTTCTAATCTAAGTGAAGTGAGTCTACAACCTTTGTAGTCTAGTCCTTCACTTCTAAAGCTCCAAGTTGTAGTCCCTGAAACTCTTCCTTGACTCCACTCGAAGAAAAGATCGAGCTTTCTTGTTGTCTTCGTCATCGAAGATGATTCACCTTGAGGCAACACTCACTCAAGCTTACACTTCACTAATTAAGGTATTAGGGAAGTTAACAACCTATACTAATGGGCTAGAGAAGTGTAGGTTGATGAAGTAGGAATTTTGCCCACTAGAAATATTTCTTTCTCTTTTCTTTTTCTCAACCCTTGAAAATTAGTGAAGAGATGAAGAAAGATGAACATAGAAGTTGAGAGTGTCAACCATTAGGATGAAGATAAGATTGGGAGAAATATAAATATCTTTGAATAAAACAAGATTAGAAGGTGAGTCATGGCTTCTCCATGCTTCCACAAGCACCCAAACCATGACTCATTCTTCTAATCTTTAATTCATAAATATAAATCTTTATCTACTCATCTTTTCCTTTTGAGTGATTCTCATACATCCATGTTCAATGTATCATCAACCATGATACTAATATACATACATATATATATATACATACATATATATATATATATATCATATATTCATATATATAAAGAGAAGAAAATCTTAAGTAAGCTTAATATTAGTTTATATATATATATATATATATATATATATATATATATCAAATATATGAATATAAATCAAATTATTAAATCAACACTTGATTCAATAATCCGGTTATATCATATATAATCCGGCTAATATCAAATATATAAGTATATCAAAATTATTAAATCAATACTTAATTCAATAATCCGGTTATATCACATACAACCGGCTAATATTCAATATTAGTTTATATATATATATATATCAAATTATTAAATCAACCCTTGATTCAATAATCCTGTTATATCATATATAAACTGGCTAATATTAAATATATTAACATATATAAATCAAATCATTGAATCAACACTTGATTCAATAATCCGGTTATATTATATATAACCGGTTGATATCATTTAATGCTGGATTAGAGTACGGATACTCGTATTTAATCAAGCTCCCGCACAAATCTCCATATGTGCCCTACTTCGTTTCACTTGAGCTAGGAAACCTCTATGTAGGACTCTAAAGACTCGTCAATACGCCAGCAGTAAGTAATAACCACATCAGATACATACAAGCTATCAGCGGTACTAGATGGACGTAACGGCTACCCAGGTATTGAACGAATAGAAGATCAACAAGCAAACTTGTCCAAATTCCCATAGAGCCTATAAGCAACACGTACCGTATAGTCCGGTCTCCTCGTCTGATATTGTTGGATATGTGGCCCTAGAGGCCATTATTGTATAGTACTGGTTTGTGTAATACATTTTGGAGGATTGGGATATATATACGGGTTTATGACAGTCTTGCTCGATATAGTAGTATGCTGCTTGGTTTGTTTCTATCTTAATATGTGTATATGTTTCTTTTAACATATCGCTAAAAACATAATGATGGAGCCCTTGGGATCTTTGCTTGACTACCGGCGTTGTGATGGCGATCACACTAGTGGGGGCTAGGTAGTCTATAAGCACATCCTTATTTTGGTCCCTAGTCGTAGGATTCTCGAGACATGGCATCGATACTCCAGAGTAGACTGTTGCATACGCTTCTCGTCCCAACAGGGGAGATGGTCTGTCCTACAGCCATCAGTACATCGTACTGGAGATAGTATGCAGGTGCTCGTTAGGTTACGAGTACACTGGACAGGACTCGTCGGGAACTGTTGGTTGGTATTATACCTATCGTCAGTTAACAGTTCTCAGGTGACATGAGTATAGCTTAGTCTGTTAACTTGACACTGTCACTTCGCCTCAAGTGTGTTCCCACTGTTCTTAGATTACTAGCCTACCACGACTCTATTGAGTCATGCAAACAGGTAGTAGTTGGGTGCAGTCCCGAAGCACTTGGAGGCAGTGACGGTTAGACAGGATTCGTCTCTCCCGGTATTAGGAGTTGATATCGCACTGTGTCTAGGAGAGCCATTACACATAGTCGTCCCTGGCCAGGGAAAGCGAGAATTACTGGTAGTGTTTCCAGTAGTTTCTCAGGGTGCTATGGGCTACACTCCGACATGACATGTACCGCTATTAGGGGACTGACGTTTACCGCCCCCCTAGGCCCGCCATGCGATACTCTCAGACGAACAAACCGGACTGTAAGGAGATTGTCACATTCAGGCTCAGTAGGAGTTCGGATGGGTTCACCTCATCAGTCTTCTTATCGGCATCTACCTGGGGACCGTTACGTACAGCTAGTACTGCTTTCGGCCTGTGGTTAAACCCGCTGCCAGCGTAGTGTCGAGTCTTTAGAGTCCCAAACAGAGGGCTATTCGCCTTTGGGCAAAATAGAGTAGAGGTCGCATGGTTTTGCGACGGGGTTCGTTCACATCTCCGCACTTGTGCACGTTTGGTGTCCGGGCAGTTATTACTAGCGGGCTTTGGTTTAAGCCAGATCCTAGTACTTGTTTTGGGATTGGTTTTGTCTCATTGTATTCGTGTTCCTCGGAACACGGATGCAGGTGTCTATGCACAGTTGACAGAGGCATAGGATTCTCATTAGGGTTGTTGACCGTTGACTTTTTCCAAACCCTAATGAGAATGAGAGATATGATTAATGATATTAATTAAGGATAATTGCGCCATGGTTTTGTTGACCATTTGACTTTTGTTGACCTTTTGACTTTGGTTGACCGGTTGACTTATGTTGACAATTTGACCATCATCATTTCATATGAAAGATACTTCTTGATTCTTGCAAATTTCATTTAATGTGAAATGATAATGATCATTTTAAATGAACCATCACAATTCCTTTAATTATTATTATTATTTCATTATTCTCTCATATGAGAGTATGGTTGCAAAAATATCCTTATTCTCCTTTGTTCTTCCTCTCTCATGCTTAGTTCTTCCTCTTCCTCTCTCAATGCTCTCATCTCTCATGTGTTGAGAACCATGAGCTTGTGAGACAAAACCATCAAAACTTCACTCTACTCATTCTAGGGTTCTATGTTTAGCAAGCCAAGCACTCTAGTTACCTCTTGGTTGAGGTAGGAGCTTAAGGTAGAGGTCCTCGGGTGGATCTATCTTCGGCAAAGAGAAGACGACGAGGAGGAGCCGTCTACGCCACTCCAAGGAGCAAGCAAGGAGGAGGACCACAACAAGAAGAGAAGGAGTTCAAGACCTAAGTATAACCATTCAATATAGTAGCTAGAACTTGTTGTTTGTATGTTAGTTTTTGTTTAGCAAAGATCTTTTATGCATGGTCCATGTTACCTTGTGAGAAAATTTTGATTTTTACCTATTCCGCCTCCCCGAAAGAACCGGGGTGGGTAACGTGGACCTAACAGTGGTATCAGAGTCTAGCTAAACAACAACTAGCATGTTAGCAAAGTGTTTAGAACTTCGATCCGAAAAAAATCGCGAAACATGTCAAAATTTCATACTTTCTGCCGATTTTTAAAACAACTCTAAAAATAATTCCACATACCTTAAAAATCGGTGCAGGGTTTTTTATGAATAAGCAAGAAAAAAGAGCCCACGACTCGGTCAAAGCGCCGCGGAAGCGCGGCGAAACCAAGCATTTCGCCGCGGTTCCGCGGCCGAGTTGACTCGGCCGCGACTCGTATTTCTTGCAGTTTGTTCAGTATGATGTTTTGGGATTTTTAAGATATTTTGTTTCTGCCCAGATTATCCAGAGAACAATGTTGTGTTTGGGGTAGTTACAAATTGGTATTTTGATCGAAGTTCTAGAAACTTTTGCAAATTGGTTATATCTGTAATGTGATATATGCACTGAACGTCGACTAATCGCTATATTTCGATTAGTCAGGGCTGTGCATATCTGTGATCTGTAATGTTGTTGGATTGTGTATATGAACTTGTTGGATTGTCGCGGATGAATAGCCGTGGTTTTGTGAGATGAGAGTTTCTTTATCTTTCATTTGATATAATATGTAAATTTATGTAATATTATTTTTATGGCCGCACATCCGGGATGAGGTTGTAGCCGCCATTGTATATTATTTCTTTTACTATTTTTGCTCCTAGGATAGACCCAAGGAGTGGTACACAAACTACCGGGTACTTTGATGTGCCGAGTGGCCTACTCACGTTGTTGAGGGAGGATGCTTCACTTCGGGTACTTGGCGGGTAGTTTGCCGCACTCGTAGGGGTCTAGGGTGGTGTATGGCTATTCATCGCGACTGTGTAATCCGTCTTTCGTTGCAAGCTCGAACGAAACGCGGATTCCTAGCATATCCAATATGTTCATCTGTGATCTGGAATGGCTATCATTGCATCTGACGAATGTATATATCTATATATGATATCTAGTAGGCGTTGCTTATGTTTTACATCCGCGCTAGCCCAGCCCCTGCTCTTTCGTTAGTTAAGTAACCTAACGGGTGATGACGGGGCCCCGTGGCGAATACGGATGGCATAAGCATGCGTCATATTTTCGTTGTTTTCTGCAATGGTAGGATTAACTGATGAGATGCATTATATTAATGCAAAGAAAAACAAACCTAAAAGACGTTGTTGGAACAATTTTCAAAAAGCTGTTATTGCAAGGACGTTCTCTTTTGTTTTGCACAGAGGTATTCGGTTATGAATGCCCAGCACCTCATTCGACGAGGCAAGGGCCGAGATCCCTTCATTGGGAGTGACCCCTTGGACAAATGTTTGCGTCAGGTTTATAACTTCACTATAGTCGATTATTCTTTCTTTGCATCGAGGTACTCAATTTGGAATATCCTGCACCTCATTCGACGAGGAAAGAGCTGAGATCCCTTCATAGGGAGTGATCTCTTTAGCAAAAGTTTTCGTCACTATATTTTTAAAATGGGTTATCAGATTCCTTCCATGATATCAAGTTCATTACGTTAACGGGTTTTTTGCCAAAAACCTAGCCGTAGCCCTCCGTCATTTCCTACAACTATTACTTAGTATTCGAGCTACGAATTTTGGCATTGTCAAGGCATAGTGATCGGTAGCTAAGTATTGCTTGTTTACAGCTTTATTTTCAGATTATTTAGGACAGTCGCATAGCTATGTTGGCATTGTCAAGAGATATGCGGGTGGGTCTAAGTTAATCAAGATAATGATGGGCCGAACTTGACTAGCAGTTTATGATATGTTGGCATTGTCAAGGTCATAAACCGTTAGGGGAAAAAACCACATCGGGAGTTTCAAACATACAGGAAACTTACAGATTTAGCATACTTTCTGAAGTGTAGTAACTAGAGTGGATTCCAACTAGATCATTACACAATGATAGTTGGATCCCGATCCTACTGATGAGTTGGATTACTCTCGGGAGATTATTTCACTTAACAATCAATGCTATAAACCAAGTAGGTGTCTAGAACGGTGTTAGCGGGGCTACGCCTCCAGGGAAAAGAGGTTATTTAATTAAGGAACTTCGTGAAAGCGTTGGAAAACCTCCCTCGAAGTACCAACACTAGCCTGACTGAAAGGTTAAGAAAGTATTGTGACGTGCAATTAATCCTGACTAGTTCTTCTTTTAAAGGTTTGAAGAAGAATTTGAGGAAACAGTGGGACCCATCCTGATTAGATAAATTAATAAACCAATCTAATCTTACAAGAGCGCACGCTGAGTGTTTCTTTTCTCTCTCTCCAGGTAGCGACCATTTCACGCCCTAATCAAGAAAATAAAATGTATCGCTTGACCGATCCGAATTCTTATTCGGGGCTGGGGAAAGTCAATACGGCTCTAACTTGTGACAACAGTCATAAGTATGAGCAAGGGAATGAGGATTGTATGGATTCCAAGGAGACCCAGTTGAAGAAGAAGCATAGTTTTGCATCTATTTCAGGTGTTCTTGTTATTGAAAACTGCTTTACGGTCAGTCCTACTTCCTGGGTACTTGATACCGGATCAGGATCTCATATCTGTAATTTATTGCAGGGACTGAGAAAAAGTAGAAAAGTTGCACCTGGTGATATGTCGCTCAGGATAGCGAACGGAGCATAAGTTAATGCTGCAGCCGTTGGTGAATATCACCTAGTGTTGCCAAATCACAATACTATGATTTTGAATGATTGCTACTATGTATCTTCCATGGTTTGCAACATCATATCAGTTTCTTTACTCAATAAAGATGGATATAACTTTGTTCTTGATAGAAATATCATGAACATCTACCTTCATAAGGTACTGGTTGCAGAAGGTACACTGTGTAATGGTATCTACGTTCTAAATCAGAATACAGTTTTCAATGTACAAAACACACGCAAGAGGAAGAATTCAGATACGAATGAATCCTACTTGTGGCATTGTAGACTTTATCATATCGGAGAGAAAAGACTAAGTAAGTTGCATAAAGATGGACTCTTGAATACGTTCGAGTTTTCATCTTACGAAACTTGTCTGTGTCTCAAAGGAAAGATGACCAAATCTCCGTTCACCGGACATGGAGAAAGAGCAACAGAGCTCTTGGGACTCATACACAGTGATGTATGTGGTCCGATGTCTATACATGCAAGGGGTGGGTTCTAGTACTTCATCACATTCACTGACGATCTCTTTAGATTCGGATATGTGTATCTTATGAAACACAAATCTGAAACTTTTGAGAAATTCAAGGAATTCAGAAACGAAGTGGAGAACCAGACAGGCAAAAGTATCAAGATCCTCCGGTCTGATAGAGGAGGAGAGTACTTAAGCACGGAATTCCTAGATTACTTAAAAGAGAATAGTATTCTCTCTCAGCTTACTCCTCTTTATACACCAAAACACAACGGTGTATCGGAACGGAGGAATCGTACCCTATTGGATATGGTTCGCTCCATGATGAGTAATGCTGAGTTACCCCTTTCATTCTGGGGACTTGCACTTGAAACAGCAGCATACTTACTGAATCAGGTTCCGTCTAAATCTGTGCCTAAGACTCCATATGAAATATGGAGTGGTGAAAGACCGTATCTTGAACGTATTAAGATATGGGGTTGTCCGGCCTATGTAAAGGTACAAAATCCGGACAAGCTTAAAGCACGATCAGTTTTGTGCAAGTTTGTGGGATATCCTAGAAATTATCTGGGATATCTGTTCTACCACACTGAGGAACAGAAGGTGTTCGTTGCTCATCGCGCCACCTTTTTAGAGTGGCAATTTCTTGCAAAAGAAATAAGTGGGAGCACGGTAGAACTGGATGAAATATCTGATCCACAAACTCAAACTTAGGATTTAGTAGAACCAGAAAATTCAATAGTCCCAGACGAACCTCATCCACTCCACAGATATGGTAGGATTTCTCATCCGCTCGAGAGATACTACGGTTTTCTCATATACGGGGATCGAGAGGATTGCATCTTAGAAGAAGATGACCCTACCAGTTTCAGGTAGGCCATTATCAGTAATGACTCTGATAAGTGGCTAATGCTATGCAATCCGAAATGGAGTCCATGTACACCAATAAAGTGTCGACCTTGGATATTGCTCCATCTGGGGTAAAACCCGTTGGATGCAAATGGATCTACAAAAGGAAACTTGGTGTAGATAGACAGGTGGAAACCTATAAGGCTAAACTTATTGCAAAAGTTTTTCGTCAAAGACCTGGTGTGGACTATGCCGAAACATTTTCTCCAGTGGCTATGCTCAAATCCATTCGGATCCTACTTGCCATTGCTGCCTTCCATGACTATGAAATCAGGCAGATGGACGTAAAAACGGCTTTTCTAAACGGCTGTTTGGAAGAGTGCGTTTACATGGATCAGCCAGAAACTTTCGTAGACAGTGGGAGCAGCGGGAAGGTGTGCAATTTACTTAAATTCATTTATGGATTAAAGCAGCTATCGCGGAGCTGGAACATCTGTTTTGATGAGGCAATCAAGGAATTTGATTTCATCAAGAACGAAGATGAACCTTGTGTCTATAAGAAGATTGTAGGACGAACTGTTGTGTTCCTAGTCTTATACGTGGACGACATTCTTTTGATAGAAAATGACATTACTATGCTACAATCGGTCAAGCTATTCTTGTCACAATGGTTCTCCATGAAGGACCTGAGTGATGCCTCGTACATTCTGGGGATCAAGATCTACAGAGTAGATCCAAGAGATTACTGGGACTTTCGCAGTCTAGGTACATAGAGACCGTACTAAAGAGATTTACTATGGAAGATTCCAAGCACGGTAATATACCCGCATTGCACGGAATCACCCTCTCCAAGAAGATGTCTCCTAAGAATGACGAGGAGAGGGTTCGCATGAGCACTATATACCCTACGCTTCGGCGGTAGGATCTTTAATGTATGCGAGGCTATGTACAAGACCAGATGTAGCTTACGCACTGAGCGTGGTGAGCCGGTATCAGTCAGACCCAGGTGAGAACTACTGGACGGCAGTGAAGAACATTCTTAAGTACCTGAGAAGGACTAAGGAGATGTTCCTGGTTTACGATAATGGAGACCTCGGGGTCGAGTCCTTTACCGATTCAAGCTTCCAGAGTGACAAAGATGACAGCAAGTCTGTCTCGGGTTTTGTGTTTACCCTCAACGGAGGAGCGGTGTGTTGGAGGAGTTCCAAACAACATACCGTCGCAGACTCGACGATGGAGGCTGAATACATTACTGCAAGCGATGCCGCAAAAGAGGCGGTCTAGATGAAGAAGTTCATTAGTGAACTTCAGGTGGTTCCGTCCATTGTTGACCCAATACCTTTGTATAGCGATAATAATGGGGCTATAGCTTTAGCGAAGGAACCAAGGTCCCATCAAAAATCTAGACACATATAAAGGCGGTATCACCTGATCAGGGAGATCATTGATCGCCAGGAGATCGAGGTACGGAGAGTGTACACAAAAGACAACATGGCGGATCCATTCACAAAGGCCCTCCCTCAAACACAGTTCGAGCAACTTTTTGAGCTATTGGGTATATGGTACGCCAGCAGCTGGCCTTAGTGCAGACATTGGGTATGCGGTACACCAATTAATGGCCTTTAGTGCAAGTGAGAGATTGTTGGATATGTATGTCCTAGAGGCCATTATTGTATAGTACTGGTTTGTATAATACATTTTGGAGGCTTGGGATATATATACGGGTTTACGACAGTCTTTCTCGATATAGTAGTATGCTACTTGGTTTGTTTCTATCTTAATATGTGTATATGTTTCTTTTAACATATCGCTAAAAACATATTGATGGAGCCCTTAGGATCTTTGCTTGACTACCGGCGTTATGATGGCGATCACACTAGTGGGGGCTGGGTAGTCTATACGCATATCCTTATTTTGGTCCCTAGTCGTAGGATTATCGAGACAGGGCATCGATACTCCAGAGTAGACTGGTGCATACGCTTCTCGTCCCAGCAGGGGAGATGGTCTGTCCCACAGCCATCAATACGTCGTACTGGAGATAGTATGCAGGTGCTCGTTAGGTTATGAGTACACTGGACAGGACTCGTCGGGAACTGTTGGTTGGTATTATACCTATCGTCAGTTAACAGTTCCCAGGTGACATAAGTACAGCTTAGTCCATTGATTTGACACTGTCACTTCGCCTCAAGTCTGTTCCAACTGTTCTTAGATTACTGCCCTACTACGGCTCTATTGAGTCGTGCAAATAGGTAGTACTTGGGTGCAGTCCTGAAGCACTTGGAGGCAGTGACGGTTAGACAGGATTCGTCTCTCCCGGTATTGGGAGTTGATATCACGCTGTGTCTAGGAGAGCCATTACACATAGTCGTCCCTGGCCAGGGCAAGCGAGAATTACTGGTAGTGTTTCCATTAGTTTCTCATGGTGTTCTGGGCTACACTCCGACACGACTTGTATCGCTATTAGGGGACTGACGTTTACCGCCCTCTAGGCCCGCCATGCGATACTCTCAGACGAACAGACCGGACTGTACGGAGATTGTTACATTCAGGCTCAGTAGGAGTTCGGATGGGTTCACCTCATCAGTCTTCTTGTTGGCATCTACCTGGGGACCGTTACGTACAGCTAGTACCGCTTGCGGCCTTTGGTTAAACCCACTGCCAGCGTAGTGTCGAGTCTTTAGAGTCCCACACAGAGGGTTATTCTCCTTTGGGCAAAACAGAGTACAGGTCGCATGGTTTTGCGACGGGGTTCGTTCACATCCGCGCACTTGTGCACGTTTGGTGTCCGGGCAGTTATTACTAGCGGGCTTTGGTTTAAAACAGATCCTAGTACTTGTTTTAGGATTGGTTTTTTCTTATTGTATTCATGTTCCTCGGAACACGGATGCAGGTGTGTATGCACAGTTGACAGAGGCAGAGTATTCTCATTAGGGTTGTTGACCGTTGACTTTTTCCAAAACCTAATGAGAATGAGAGATATGATTAATGATATTAATTAAGGATAATTGTGCCATGGTTTTGTTGACCATTTGACTTTTGTTGACCTTTTGACTTTGGTTGACTTATGTTGACAATTTGACCATCATCATTTCACATGAAAGATGCTTCTTGATTCTTGCAAATTTCATTTAATGTGAAATGATAATGGTCATTCCAAATGAACCATTACAAATTCTTTAATTATTATTATTACATATGAGAGTATGGTTGCAAAAATATCCATATTCTCTCTTGCTCTTTCTCTCTTATGCTTAGTTCTTCCTCTTCCTCTCTCAAAGCTCTCATCTCTCATGTGTTGAGAACCATGAGCTTGTGAGACAAAACCATCAAAACTTCACTCTAATCATTCTAGGGTTCTAGGTTTAGCAAGCCAAGCACTCTAGTTACCTCTTGGTTGAGGTAGGAGCTCAAGGTAGAGGCCCTCGGGCGGATCTATCTTCGGTAAAGAGAAGACGACGAGGAGGAGCCGTCTACGCCACTCCAAGGAGCAAGCAAGGAGGAGGACCATAACAAGAAGAGAAGGAGTTCAAGACCTAGGTATGACCATTCAGCATAGTAGCTAGAACTTGTTGTTTGTATGTTAGTTTTTGTTTAGCAAAGATCCTTCATGCATGGTCCATGTTACCTTGTGAGAAAATTTTGATTTTTACCTATTCCGCCTCCCCGAAAGAACTGGGGTGGGTAACGCGGACCTAACAGATATATCGCATATCGAGTCTGGGGGTGGAATCGTCAGATCCTACTAAATCGATAAATCATGCCGATGTGTGGCCTATAACCTTTCGAGAAACTACTGATAACACTTATCAGTAAATCTCATCAGCCATAGCTAGGAACTTGCTGTTATAGCTAATCGATCATATCTCAACATCAACTCCCAATACTGGGAGAGACGAAACCCCTCCTATTGCTCACTGCCTCCATGTGACTCGAGACTGTATCCAAAATCCATCTGTTTGCACGACTCTTTTGAGTCGTGGTAGGGAGGAAATCTAAGCATAATGGGAACTACACAAGACTCTATGACGATCTCCGGTCTACAGACTAATCTGTACAAGTGTCACCAGAACTGCTATCTGACGATAGGTATGGTACCATTTAGGAGTTCTCAGCGAGTCCTGTTCAGTGTACCCATTCTCCAATGAGCACCTGTGTACAATCTTTAATGTCAAACACCAATGGTTATGGGATCAACTATCGCCTCATACACGGTCAAGAAATGTACACACTAGTCTACTCTGGAATATCTATGCCCAGTCTCGATACTCCCTCGACTAGGAACTGTTAAAGGATGTGCTTGTAGACTACACAAGCCCCACTAGTATGACCCGCATCATAGTCCTGGTAGTCAAGCCAACATCCTAAGGGCTTTATCAACATGTATCAATGAGATAGTAAACTAAAACAAGTTCACATGTTAAGATAAAGAGCATTTAGATAGCATACTATCATGTCGAGTAAGAAAGTCCTCTATATATATATGTCCAAGCATCCACTATAATATACAATAATGGTCTTTAGGGCAAACATATTCCTAACAAGTGTTTGCGGCACTAGCTTTACGTAACGGCTGCCCAGGTATTCAGCGAATGGAAGGCCGATGAGCAAACTCATCCGTACCCTTACTGAGCCTGTCTGTGACAATCTCCATACAGTCAAGTCTGTTCATCTAAGAGTATCGCATATCGGGTCTAGGGGTAGATAAAGTTAGACCCCTAATGACGTGATATTTCATATCGGTATGAAGCCCATCACCCACTGAGAAACTACTGATCCAAATCAAAAATTCTCATCCACCTTGGCCAAGGATTTCTGGTGATGGCCACCCGTGCACAACACGACATCTACCCCCAATACCGGGAGAGACGAATTGTTGGATATGTATGACCTAGAGGCCATTATTGTATATGTATACATGTGGATGCTTGGACATATGTATGTACAGGACAATCTTTCTCGATATGATAGTATGCTATCTGGTTTGTCATTATCTTAACATGTTCGTATGTTTTACTTGTTATTACATATCATTTATACATGTTGCTAAAGCCCGTAGGATCATTGCTTGACTACATGCGTTGTGATGGAGATCATACTTATGGGAGCTGGGTAGTCGATAAGCACATCCTTAAAGTGTCCCTAGTTGTGGGAGTATCGAGACTGGGCATCGATATTCCAGAGTAGACTAGTGTATACGTTTCTAGACTTCGACGAGCGGCGATGGTTGGTCCCACAGCCATTGGTCTTTCGCAACTAAGATCGTATAAAGGATGAGTACACTGTACGGAGTCGCCGAGAACTTCTAGATGGTACTATACCTATCGTCAGATAGCGGTTCTCAGGTGGCATAAGTACATGTTAGTCGTCAGACCTGAGATCCTCATTTGTCTCGTGTGAGTTCCCACTATACTTTGATTACTACCCTACCAAGGATCCACTTAGTCATGTAAACAGGTTTTAGTTGGGTTCAATCCCGAGCCCTATGGAGGCAGTGAGCGATTATTAGGGATTCATCTCTCCCGGTATAGGGAGTTGATATCACACTGTGTTCGATTGTACAGCACCATAATGCCTTCGCCAAGGCAGTTGGGATTTACCGATAGGTTGATTAGTAGTTTCCCGGATTGGTCCTGAGCCACATCAACACGAATTATCTGGTTATCAGGGTCTGACGTTTACCACCCCCTAAACCCGGTATGAAATACTCTCAGACGAACAGACCGGTCTGTACAGAGATTGTCATAGATAAGCTCAGTAGAGATCCTGATGAGTTTGCTCATTGGCCTTCCTTTTCGACAGGTACCCGGGTAGCCGTTATTTACAGCTAGTGCCGCTGACGTGCTTGTGATTATGGATTTATCCAGTAACTCACTGCCGGCAAACCGTCGAGTCTTTAGAGTCCCACAAAGAGGGTTTTCCTTGTTCAGGCGAAATAATATAGTAGCCATATTGGATAGTGCAGGATTCTGATCGATTGATTGTACTAGTTACCCGGACTTTCGATCGGACAGTTGATAATACTAGCCGGCTCGGGATTAATCCGGATTATTAAATCAGGTATTGATTTAATAATTTACGTAAATGTATTTCGATATGTATATTCTAGTATTATGTTCTTTGTGTTATTCTATCTTTTTGGGTATTCCTATTTTGATACGAATACGGGTATGTATATATAGTAGAGTGTAATCCGTATTTATATGAAAAACATTCTAGAAGGTGGACACTTCATTTTAGATTTATCCATTTATCTTTAAATGGAAAATGAGGTGTAAGAGTGGTGAAGGAAGTATGGTGAGAGCCATGCTTCAACAGTATTGACAAATGAATTTTCAGTTCATTTG
The DNA here is from genome assembly GCA_030015575.1 of Agapanthus africanus. Classification (NCBI taxonomy): domain Eukaryota; kingdom Viridiplantae; phylum Streptophyta; class Magnoliopsida; order Asparagales; family Amaryllidaceae; genus Agapanthus; species Agapanthus africanus. The sequence goes on from JASDDO010000001.1 coordinate 372,576,075, forward strand.
TGCAAACTATTCAAGCATGGTTAGTTTTTTATATTGTAAAAATGTTTTACAAAACTATGGTTGGTTTTTTCTCTCTCATGAGTTATTCATTATTCTCACCATTTGCTTCACACTCCTTACTAATTTTCTTGAGCTCCTCCACCTTCATATTCAACCTCCTCTTTACAATCTTATGTGTTGAGAATCAATTGAGGAGGTGAGATAGATACACACATAGAACCATATACTACATCTTAGACACTTTAGATTAGAAATCTAAAGTCTCTAGTTGCTTCACTAAACTCTCAGTGTGGATAGATCCATGGACTACATCCTTCAGGTGGATCATTTTCGACGAAGGAGGACCGGCGATCAAGCTCGTTCATGGAGGACTTAAGGAGCTAGGAAAGACGATCAATCTTGTTCTAGGAGATCTCAAGGAGCAAGGAAAGGCAATCAAACATGTTCAAGGGGATCCCTAGGAGCAAACGAAGAGGATAGAAGACCGACGGACACGGATCTTTTGGTGAGACATTTCTATCATAGTAGTTAGCTCTCCTCTTTGCTTGCTAGTTTAGGTTTATAGTAGAATCTTGGACGGGTTTTTCTAGCGCCATTTTTTAAACCCCAAAAAATTTTGTTCCGCAACGGCCACGGTAGATGGTCAGGGCACTAGGAAATCCCAACACGAATCCCCGAAGATCCGCTCACCGCCTCCATGTGGCTCAGGACTGTACACAACTAAAACCTGTTTGCACGACTCCTTTGAGACGTGGTAGGGTAGTAATCAAAGCACAGTAGGAACTCAGACAAGAAAAATGACGGTCTCAAGTCGACATACTAACCTGTACTCATGTCACCTGAGAACTGCTATCAGACAATAGGTATAATACCATCTAGCATGTTCCCAGCGAGTCCGTCCAGTGTAACTCATAACCCAATGAGCACCTGTATACTATCTTAGGTGACTAACTGACACAAATAGATTGTGAGACCGGCCACTGCCCCTCGTCGGGGTTTCGAAAAGTATACACCAGTCTACTCCGGAGTATCGATACTCGGTCTCGATACTCCCTCGAATAGGGACATTTAAGGAAGTGCTTATGGGCCACCCAGCTCCCATGTATATGATCGCCATCATAATACTGGTAGTTAAGCAAGAATCTTATGGGCTCTATCAATATGTAATAGTGATCCGTAATACCATATAATGCATGTACATGATGATAGAGACAAACCAGATAGCATACTATCATCTCGAGTAAGACTGTTCTACCCGTGTAGGTCCTCCCTCAATCATCACAATCGCCCGCCTGCGATTACAATAATTGACTTGAGGGCATTATATCCAACAATCTCCCACTTGCACTTAAGGGTAATTATTACGGTGTCCCATACTAACAGCCCGTGTGATACCGAACACCCAACTTCTCTACTAATCAGTCTCGCAAATCCTGTTTGTGAAACTATCGCGTTCGAGAAATAGCCTCAGTGAGTGGATCCACTCCAATGTTTCTATCTTTATCTCTCTATATCTCAACTTCGCGGAGAAAGACTATCTCCTAAAATGAGCGATACATGTCCTAATTTTTCTGGATATCTGATGGGACCAAGTTCATAAATGAACTCCAAATCCAATAAACTTAGACTGTATCCTCCAATGAATTTAATCAGTATCCTGCGCCATGCCTTCCTCAGTATCCGCTTGGACCCCCTGTCCAGCATACTTTCCTTTAGAAGCGGGTAAACTTTAACTTTGACAGTCACTCTGTCATCTAGGTCACCATGGAAGCCTGAAATGATAATCGCCTCGAGAAGGATGCTGCCGTTACCATATAACAAGAACATCCTCTAATATTCATAACTGCTTCCCAATGTTTCTCCAGGATTGGATTAATATATTCTTATTGCAGCTAGTGCAAAAGCAATATCTGGTGTGGTACTTGACATCTCATTATTGACTCAATTGCCTAAGCAAGTGATATGTCAATCATGTAAATCTCTTTCCTCATCAGTCTAGAAAACATCTCTTTAGAAAGGGTGACTCCATTACCTGCGGGTACACCACCATGCCAGGAGTCGTCCATTCTAAAACACTTTAGAATAGTGTCAAAATACCTGAATTGGGATACTTCCTAAATGTAGATCTAAAACCATAGATCTTGTCACCAGAATCCCTAATATTTTGCCTAGATCCTATGTGGAGAAACACCTTGTGACAGTTACAGTATAACTGATCGTAATATAGGAAGATCACTTCCTATCAGGAGTACGTCATCCAAAAACCAAGAAATCACTCCCTAGTACTTTCTTAGCAGGTCCATCTGTTATTCTGATGAAGTCAAACTCTATGATTGTCACATCAAAAATAGATGTTCTATCTCTGCTATACTTGCTTTAGTATATAAATAGACATAAGCTACTTGCCCACCATGCTTCCACTACTCCCACTGACTACAAAAACCCTCTGGCTGAATCATATACACGTGCACTTCTAAAGCTAATTTAGAACGATGTTATAGTCATCCACCTGCTAGATCTTATAGTCTAGGACAGCAGTAGTAGCAAGCTGGGGTCATCAAAACATCCTTGTCACTGTCTTTGAGGAGACCGAAGTACCTATCGGGTGGCTGAGGTTACCCACCAAATCTACGGAATGGCTCATGGATTGTCGAATCTAATTGAATTCTTAGGTTCTACTAAATTTTCAGTAACTGTTTATGGTTCTAGAATCACTTCCAGTTCTACCATACTCCCACTAATGTTTTTTTTGAAAAGAATTCATTTTACTAAAACGGGTGGAGTGTCAAGAACAATATAACTATTGATCCTCTAAATGGTTGAATGTTTACCCTCGTCAAATCCTGGGATAACCCACAAACTTCCATTACTGAAACGTGCCTTGAGTTTATCCGGATTCTGGTTTTAAGCATAAGCCGAACAACTCCATGTACCTTAACATCGTTAAGATATGAATCCATTCTATATCCAATATAGAAACAAAAGGCACTAATTTAATTGGAACCAGATTCAAAATATATAAAGTTGTTTCCAGTGCATATCGACTAAATGGAAGAAGGCCATGCAACATTATTCATCAAGAAGCGCACCTACGGATGAGTAACCTAAGAGAGAAGCAAGTTCTCAAATATATTGCTTACGACGGAATACCTAGCATAAATATCTACATCTTCGATCATCTCGAAGAATCCTGAAACTTCCAACTCATAGTTCTCTACTTTATTCTTATACCTACAACTTCTCAAAATTTGAACCTTGTATTTTCAAAGAAATACTTGTCTAAAACTAGAGAAGTCATAAGTAAACAGAATATAGTATGAGTACCACCCCTTGTCCTAATGGATATCGGACAACATACAATACTTTGTATACGTCCTCTGAGTTTAATAACTCAAACGTTGTGCGTCGATGGTTGAAAACTGTATTATGGTTAAGAAGAATTACACCATTGTTGAATGCACCTTACCTAACCATCAACTGATTTAAGCAAATGTCATAAACATAATTTCAAAAAATTATATCTCACTAAATAAACGTACAGATTTATCAGTTTGAAATTGGTGCATAACAATGAATATTCAAAACCAAAAATTTGCTGTTAGGCAAAAACCAGGTGATTTCCTCAAATATCACCAATTACAAAGATTTCTGATATATTGAGGACCTAATCACCTAATTCCCAATATTCTACTCCCACTCAGCATCTGTAACACTATACAGATGTGAGAATCAAGTCTGGTAAATACATACCCTGGAGTCAGAATCTAATTGGGAAAACGGTTTTCAATTAATACCGCACAGTAAAACTGAAACAAGAAATGTTTCGAGATGGTGGCCGGGTATTCCTAGTAATGCCTATTCCACTATCCAGATTCATGACAGTAGTCGCAATTTCCTTTCCCTTACTCTAATTTCTTTATATGTCTTTACTTCTTAACTTCTATACACCATACTTAGGCTAATTGGATTTCTTCCTTCCCTACCTTTCGGCACCAGCCTAGGATTTGGCAGAAGACCATCCAATAAGCGTAATAGGTGTACTCTCCTAATACTAGGAGCCCTCGCAACCTGAGAGAAGGGAAAAAGAAAAGACAGCGGAATAATCCTATTCAATTTCTCCTGAACCGAAATCTATCCTCGAACTGAAACAAGTTTCTTCGAGTTCGTATATAACTATGCGATGGAATACCCAAGCAATATGGATCTTTGTAATGATATGGAGTATTCTAGAGAAATGGAAAGAGGAAGTAGGAGTGGCAGGGATATATATAGCTTTGTCGTGAATCATGACAGTAGTCGCAATTTCCTTAGCCCTCAGTCTAACCTCTTTATATGTCTTTACTTCTTACCTTCTGTACACCACACTCAGGCTAATTGGTTTTCTTCATTCCCTACCTTTCGGCATCTGCCTAAGGTTTGGAAGAAGACTATCCAATAAGCGTAATAGGTGTACTCTCCTAATACTAGGAGCCCTCGGAACCTAAGAGAAGGTAAAGAGATTAGACAACCTAATAATCCTATTCAATTTCTCCAGAACCGGAATCCATCCTCAAACTGAAACAAGTTTTTTCGTGTTCGTATGTAACTATACAATGGCATACCCAAGAAATATGGATCTTCGTAGTGATATGAAGTGTTCTAGAGAAATGCAAAGGTGAAGTAGGAGTGGCAAGGATATATGCGACTTCGTTGTGAATAATGAAAATCCAAAGCCAAAATGTGTAAGAAGGTTCGGTTAACTTGGCTCATGAGTTTTAGTTTAAGGTCAGGTCATGGTCGCTGCCAAAGAGAGAGAGAAAAGAAACACTCAGCATGCACTCTAACATAGATTAGATTGGTTAATCATTTTATCTAATCAGGATAGCTCCCATTGTTTTCTCGAATTCTCCTTCAAACCCTAAAAGGAGAATTAGTTGGGATCATCTAAAAATCACCCGAGGAGTAACACCTACTCATCAGTGGGAATCGGGATCCAACTATCATCGCATGATAACTTGATGGAAGCCACTCAAGTCACCATACTCTAGAAGGTATGTGCATGCCTGGTAAGTTTCCTTTATATTTGAAACTCCCGATATAATTTTTACCCCTAGGACCCAAGGACCTTGACGAATAATCAACAAATAAAGGGTCCTAGTCAAGTTCAACCCGTCACTATCTTGATTGCGTTAAACCGACCCGCACGACCATTGAAGAATGATCAACAAAGTCGTACAACTGTCCTAACCAATCCACATATCCATGCGACAGAAAAGCATTACAGAGCTACCGCACACTACGTCTCGGCGAATAACAACAATAACGTAGCACGAATACTAAGCAATACTAATCTGAAATGATAGAGGGCTACGGATGGTTTTTGGCGAAAAACCTTTAACATAATAAACTTGATATCGTTGAAGGAACTCAAGCATTTTTTGAAAAGGAGTGGTTTAAGCTCCGCATTTTTTAAAACGAACGGTTTCGTAGCAAACCGTCGGAACCGCAAGAGTTCACCGGGTGGAGCACGGTCCGCCAAAATCGGCATAGCTAAATGATGATGAGCAATATCGCTCAGCCATAGACCTCCTGTTATTAGATCTAATCCTCTATGAAAACTCAAAAAATCCGCGTATTTTATGGTTTTGAAGGAAACCGAGTAGTTTATAGTCATGTAATCTTTTGCCAAAGAGGTCACACCTTATGAAGGGATCTTGGCTCTTTCCTCATCGAATGAGGTGCAGGATATCCCTAACTGAAAACCTCGACTCAAAGCAAAAGAATCGACCATAGTGAAGTTATTACAATGAAGCAAATTTTGCCCAAGAGGTCACTCCCCATGAAGGGATCTAGGCTTTTGCCTCGTCGAATGAGGTGCTGGATATTCATAACCGAATACCGCTGTGCATAGAAAAAGGAAACGCCTGTAATGACAGTTTTCAGAAATTGGTTCCAACATCATATAGGGTTTTTTTCCATGCAATAATCAGAATTAATGCAGTCCCATCAATTAATCATATCATGCTAGAAAGAAACGAAAATAATCATGCACATAGCCATCCGCATTCACCACAGGGTCCCGGGTCTTCACCGTAAGGTTACTTAACTTACGGCAGGGCGGGGAAAGGACTAGCGCGGATGCAAAACATATATAGCGTCTACTATCTCTCTCTCTCTCTCTCTCTCTCTCTCTCTCTATATATATATATATATATATATATATATATATATATATATATATATATGAACATTCGTCTCACACATGATATCAAGTAACATCAAAGAAGCATCACAACGGAAGCAAACACAATATGGAAATGCGGATAAACAAGGAAAAGTACATTTCAATGGAGCCAAATATGAAATGCAATTTTCCCGGTCGTCTGGATAGCCCATAGTATCATATCCTAGACCCTTACGAGTGCGGCAATCCACCCGCCAATCCCAGAAGAGAGGCAACCCCAATCAAAGAAGTGAGTAGGCCACCCAGCACTTCCGAAATCCGGTGAGTTTGGTGTAAGTCCATGCTATGCACCCCGCAGGTTCGTGGGGAGGCGAAATTTCAAAAAACGGTTTTCAAAATCTTCATGACATAGACAATACACCAAGATCTTTGCTAAAACTTTACTAGCAACAAGAACATGAGATCTAACTACATGTACAGAAGTTATACCTCACGTTCATATCCTTCGGGTATTCATTCCTCGCTTTCCTCCACCTCGTCATAGCCTCCTCGGATCTTCCGGATCGGGCTTCCTCGTCGGACCTCTCTCCCCGAAGATGATCCACCCGAGAGTATGTGCATCGAGCTCCAACCTCAACGGAGGCAACTAGGGAATGAAGATCGCTACTCATGATATCGTAGAGAATGTAGAGTGTGTATATAGAATGAATGGTCTTTACTTATCCTAGATTACTTAACAAATGAGTTCGCTAGAATATTGAGGAAGAAGGTGGCAATGGAGAAAAGCTAGTAAGAAAAAAGATGAAGAATAGAGATAGCTTCTTCTTTTTTTCTAAACTGAACCATATGAATTATCCTATTGATAAATCAAATGAATAATCACTAATATTGTTCAATTTACTAAAAAATGAGTCATGGGCCAAAAAGCCACCATGTGTCATGAGAAGCTATGTCCAAATTCATGCATTTTCCACCGCATACTCACCATGTCATAATGTATTCCCATTTAAACTAAAATGTAAATACCAATATGACATGTCACCTTCTAGAAGCATCTTTGACCAATTTAGAAAAATGCCCCTGATCCGTATATACATACCTGTATCCGTATTCCAAAAAATGTGGATACAAAAGATGAAAACAATCCATCAATACAATACTAGGATCCGGCTTAAACTAAAGCCCACTAGTATTGTCCGTCTAAATCATCATCCGTGCACAAGGACACATACGCGATCGAACCCTATCGTAAAACCATATGACCTCTACATCTTTCATTCGTTGCAGGGAAACCCCTTGTGTGGGACTCTAATGACTCGGCACTACGCTGGCAGTAGGTTTAAACACAGGTCGCAAGCGGCACTAGCTGTATGTAACGGCCCCCGGATATGTGTCAATGAGAAGGCTGATGAGAAAACTCATTCGAACTCCTACTGAGCCTATCTGTGACAATCTCCGTACAATCCGGTCTGTTCGTCTAAAAGTATCGCATATCGGTCCTGGGGGACGGCAAGCGTCAGACCCCTAATAGTGCAATAAGTCGTGTCGGATTGTAGCCCATTACACCTTGAGAAACTACTGGAGTACCTACCAGTAAATCTCGATTGCCCTATCCAGGGACTTTGTGTAATGGCTCTCCAAACAAAGCGAGATATCAACCCCCAATACCGGGAGAGACGAGTCCTATCTAACTGCTACTGCCTCTAAGTGCTTCGGGACTGCACCCAACTATTACCTGTCTGCACAACTCCTTTGAGCGTGGTAGGGTAATAATCAAAGTACAGTGGGAACACACTCGAGGCGAAGCAGCAGTGTCAAGTCGACGGACTAAGCTGTACTCATGTCACCTGGGAACTTCTACTTGACGATAGGTATAATACCAACCAACAGTTCCCGACGAGTCCTGTCCAGTGTAATCATAACCCAATGAGCACCTGGATACTACCTCCAGTACGACATACTAATGGCTGTGGGACATACCATCTCCCCTGCTGGGATGAGAAGCGTATACACTAGTCTACTATGGAGTATCGATGCCCTATCTCGATAATCCTACGAATAGAGACCTATATAAGGATATGCTTATAGACTACCCAGCCCCCACTAGTGTGACTGCCATCACAACGCTGGTAATCAAGCAAAAGATCTTAAGGTCTCCACTAATGTGTATAAGCGATATGCTAAAAGAAACACATACACATATTGAGGTAGAAACAAACCAAGTAGCATACTACCATTTTGAGCAAGATTGTCAATACAACTGTGAATATCCCAAGCTTCCATTAAGTTATATATAAACTAGTATGATACAATAATGGCCTCTAGGGCATATACACTAACTATCTCCCACTTGCACTAGGGCCATGTATTGGCATATCGCAGACCTATCATCTGGATTAGCCTCTCGAACTGTGTCTGAGGGATGGCCTTCATGAGTGGATCTGCAGTGTTATTCTCCGTATCTACTCTCCGCACCTCAATCTCCTGGCGATCAACGGTCTCTCTGATCAGGTGATAGCGCCTCAAAATATGCCTGGACTTCTGATGGGACCTGGGTTCCTTCGCCAAAGCTATAGCGCCATTGTTGTCGCAATACAGAGGTATTGGATTTATAATGGACGGAACTGCCTGAAGTTCTGTTAGGAACTTCTTCACCCAGACAGCTTATTTTGCGGCGTCACAAGCAGCGATATACTCCGCTTCCATTGTCGATTCTGCAACGGTATCCTGCTTGGAGCTCTTCCAACATACCGCCCCTCCATTGAGGGTAAAGACATAACATGATATGGACTTGGAGTCATCCTTGTCACTCTGGAAGCAAGAGTCAGCAAAGGCCTCGATCTGGAGGTCTTTTCCGCCATACACCAAGAACATCTCCTTAGTCCTTCTCAAGTACTTGAGAATGTTCTTTACTGCTATCCAGTGCTTTTCCCCTAGGTTTGACTGATACCGGCTTGCCACGCTTAGTGCGTAAGCAACATCTGGTCTGGTACACAACATAGCATACATTATAGAGCCTACCGCAAAAGCGTAGGGTATAGATATCATGCGAGCCCTTTCCAAATCAGTCTTGGGAGACATCTCTTTGGAGAGGGTGATTCCGTGACAAGCCGGTAGATTACCGCGCTTAGAATCTTCCATACTAAATTGTTTTAGTATGGTGTCGATGTACCTGGATTGTGAAAGTCCTAACATCCTCTTGGATCTATCATGATAGATACGGATCCCCAGAATGTAGGAGGTGTTGGGCTTCCCTTGCACCTAGTCTAGGGTTTGGTAGCATCACTGATTCCACTTTAAAATTTAGAGAGGTGCAAAGCTAGAAAACCATGAATCAAGCTAGAATTTCTAGAGTAACAAAGTTTGTATCACATACAAAGAAGTAAAGAGATAAGGATTACAACCTTTGTAGTCCGTTCCTTCACTTCATAAGCTCGGTGTTGAGTTCCCTTCGCTGCGATCATCATGAACTCCGACTCTCGTGAGGCTCCAAGTGGTGAATGATGCATCTTGCTTGAATTCTTCTTGATCTAAGATGATCTACCTTGAAGAATCTCTAATCCAAGCTTACACTTCACTAATGAAGTAATTAGAGAAGTGAACACCCTAATCTAAGTGGCTAGAATAGATGAGGATGATGAAGTAGGAATTTTACACTCTTTTGTTTTCAATTTCTCACCATTTATCATCACAAACACAAAAGCCAGTGAAGCTTTTTTAAGAGCAAGAAGAAGAAGAAGATGAAGCTAATCCTTTTGTGATGAATAATGGAATTATTGTTGTGGTTACAATTGCAACCATAGGTTAAGAATGAAAGACTTTAACTCCTATAGAGAATAAACTAAGGTTAAGGGTTTGGGTTGGGTTAACAAATAACTTCACAAAATATGAAAGCAAGATGACAAAAAGAAAGCTTCATGAAGCTTCCTTAACCCTCATCCTAAAAGCTAACCCTAATCTTGGTTTAAACTCAAAATCCATGTTGCATTTGTAACCCTAACATATTACAATATTATATATCACATATATAATGTATTTTGTAACAAAAGAAAATAATACAATTAACACATATCGCATATATATCAATGTATTATCCGGTGAGAAAATAAATCAATAAAGCGAACTTATATTAGTTAATGTAACGTAATATATCACAAATATAATTATACATTAAATTATCGAATCAACACTTGATTCGATAATCCGGCTATATTGCATATAACCGACTAATATAACATGTACCATTTCATCGAATCAACACTTGATCCGATGACCCGGCTATATCACATATACTCGGCGGATATCTCATATCGTGAGAATAGAATATGGTATCTCATATCGTATTATTCTCGGTCCCGCACATATCACATATGTGCTCCTACTCCGTTTTTCCTGAGCCAGGAAACCTCTGTGTAGGACTCTAACGAATCGTCAATACACCGACAGTAGGTGATGATCATATCAAACACCCACAAGCTGCAAGCGGTCAGCTAAACATAACAGCCACCCAGGTATTGGGCGATCAGAAGATTAACAAGCAAACCTGTACATTCTCTTGTGAATCCAATCAGTAACACTACCGTACAATCCGGTCTCTTTATCTGGTATGTCGCATATCAAGTCTAGGGGTGGTAAACGTCAAACCCCATTAACCGATAAGTCGTGTCGATGTGAGGCTCATAACAGGTCGAGAAACTACTGATAACTCTTACCAGCAGGACTCCATATCAGCCCTGGCCAGGGAATTCCAGTTATAGCCAATCGAACACAGCGCAACATCAACTCCCTATACCGGGAGAGACAAAACCCCTCCTATCGCTCATTGCCTCCATGTGATTCGGACTGCACCCAAAAGCCACCGTTTTGCATGCCCTCTTGGACGTGGTAAGGTGGAAATCAAAGTACAGTGGGAATCACACAAAACTCTATGACGATCTCGGGTCTACAAACTAACCTGTACCAGTGTCACCGGAGAACTGCTATCTGACGATAGGTATAATACCATCTAGGAGTTCTCGGCGAGTCCGTTCAATGTACCCAGTCTCCACTGAGCACCCGTACACCATCTTTGATGTCAAACACCGATGGATATGGGATCATCCATCGCCCATCATATTGGTCAAGATGCGTATACGCTAGTCTACACTGGTGCATCGATGCCCTGTCTCGATACACCCTCGAATAGGTGTTAGTGTTTATGCCCTAGAAGGCCATTACTGTATCATACTAGCTTGTATATTACTTAATGGAAGCTTGGGATATTCACATGTATATAACAGTCTTGCTAAACATGGTAGTATGCTACTTGGTTTTTCTATCTTAATATGTGAGTGTACGTATTGATAGAGCTCTTAGGATCTTGCTTGTCTACCAGCGTTGTGATGGCAGTCACACTAGTGGGGGCTGGGTAGTCTACAAGCACATCCTTATTCAGGTCCCTGGTCGTTGGATTATCGAGACAGAGCATCGATACTCCGGAGTAGACTGGTGTGTACGCTTCTCATCCCAGTTGGGGAGATGGCCTGTCCCACAGCCATCAGTACGTCGTACTGGAGATAGTATACAGGTGCTCGTTAGGTTACGGGTACACCGGACAGGACTCACAGGGAACTGTTGGTTGGTTTGATACCAGTCGTCAGTGAACAGTTCCCAGGTGACATGAGTACAGCGTAGTCCGCAGACTTGACACTGCTACTTCGCCTCGAGTGTGTCCCACTGTTCTTAGATTGCTACCCTACCACGGCTCAAAGGAGTCGTGCAAACAGGTAGCAGTTGGGTGCAGTCCCGAGCACTTGGAGGCAGTGGCGGTTAGAAAGGATTCGTCCCTCCCGGTATTGGGAGTAGATATCGTGCTGTGTCAGAGAGCCATTACGCAAAGTCCCTGGCCAGGGCAAGCGAGATTTACTGGTAGTTTCCAGTAGTTTCTCAGGGTGTAATGGGCTTCACTCCGACACGACTTATACCGCTATTAGGGGACTGACGCTTGCCGCCCCCCTAGGCCCGATATGCGATAGTCTTGGACGAACGGACCGGACTGTATGGAGATTGTCACATCAGACTCAGTAGGAGTTCGGATGGGTTTTCTCATCGGCCTTCTTATCGACAACTACCTGGGGACCGTTACGTACAGCTAGTGCCGCTTGCGGTCTGTGGTTAAACCCACTGCCAGCGTAGTAGTCGAGTCTCTAGAGTCCCACACAGAGAGTTTCCTACTCCAGGCGAAACGATATAGAGGTTGCATGGTTTTGCGACAAAGGGTTCGGACGCATACGTGCGTTTACGCACGTACGACTTTCGGACAGTTTTTACCAGTCGGCTTTGGTTTAAGCCAGTTACTGGTATCCGGTTATTGGATTTTTACAGTCTAAAGTTTTTCCGTATTTTTACGGATCGGAGGGGCGTTCTCGTAATTACTCGAGAAGCTTCTAGAAGATGTGACTAAGGAGGTTTCTTTTTGGATAAGAGAGTGAGTCATGGTGGTGATTCATTCACTTCATTAATGCACATTTATTGCTTAATGACTCATGCTAATGAATCATCACAAGATATTTTATGAAGCATGCTTATTCATTTCTTTTATTCATTTGTTGAAAATAAGAATGCTTCATAATATTATGATACACTCTCTCTCTTCTCTCATAATCTTATCTCATATTCTCTCTCCTCAAGCTCTCATCTTCAAGATACTAACCTTAATCCTCATGTGTTGAGAACAAAGGTTTAGTTAGACTTAAGCATCCATAACCTACACTCTACATCATCCTTTCATCTTTGATTAGCAATCAAAGTTGATTAGTTACCTCAAGTTAGAGGTTTAGCTTGGAGTTTCGCTCTCGGGTGGATCGTCTACTACCTAGAGAAGGTCGAGGAGAACAAAGGAGGACGTAAAGAAGAAGGACCGGTTTCATTAGGTATAATCCCTAATCACTTGTGAAAAGAAACTCATAGAATACGGTTATTTAGAGTTTAGCTTCGATTTAAGCGGTTAGTCGATGTTCGTTCCTTAAACTTGATCGTTTTTGTAAAATCCGCCTCCCCACAAGTACTGGGGTGTACTACATCGACTTACAGTGGTATCAGAGCCTCGCTAAACACTAAATAACTTAATTGCAAATTTGTACGAATTTCGAACGGAAAAACGAAGCCGAAAAACCCTAATTCTGTCATGTTTCTGTCGAATTTAAAACGATGTCAGAAAATTTTTCAGGTGAGTTCAGAGAGCTTTGCATGACACCAGAAGAACACCCAAGAAAAACAGTCGACTGAATCGACCATATCGCCGCGGAAGCGCGGCCTCAGCCTACTGAGTGGCCGCGCTTCCGCCGCCGAGTTGGCGAGTCAGCGACCAATTTTTCTTCTGTTGCTTCTCTGTAATATTTGGGGTTTTCTGGAATGTTTAATTATTGCTCAGGTTACTGTTTAACAGAGCAGATTTTGGAGCAATATTGAAGTTGTTTATTCGATCGAATTGTACAGTATTTGCGTATTGGATTATATCTGTGATTGTTTAATGTGTTCGTAAACCTCCCCCAACTGCTAGTATGTCGGTTGGCAGGGGGTTGCACATTTCTGAAATGGTTATATCTGTTTGTGCATATAAACTGTATTGGACTGTTGTGGTGTATAGCCGGGGTTTGCAATGGGTTATTGTTTAATTCATTTGTTGTAAATGTAAATTGTTGTAATATTATTTTTGCGGGGCACTTCCAGGTTGCGGTTGTAGCCACCGTTGTATTATTTCATTTTACTGTTTTTGCTCCTAGGACTGACCCAAGGTGGGGTACACAGACTGCCGGGTGGGTAGTTTGCCGTACCCGTAGGGGTCGAGGGTGGGGTAACGGCTATTCATCACAACTGTGTAATCTGTCTTTTCTTGCAGGCTCGAAAGAAATACAGATTGCTTGCAAATCCAATATTGTTTATCTGTGTTCTGGAATGAATATCATTGCGTCAGACGAATGTAAAATATCTATATTTATGTAGCTATTTAGACGTCACTTATGTTTTACACCCGCGCTAGCCCAGCCCCCGCTCTGTCGTTAGTTAAGTAACCTAACGGGTGATGACGGGACCCCGTGGCGAATGCGGATGGCATAAGAGGACGTTGTATTTTCGTTGTTTTCTGCAATGATAGGTTAATGATGGGACGCATTATCTGTAATGCAAAGAAAATAAACCAAAGTTTAAATCGTTGGAACAATTTAAAAGAAACCATTCGGTTATTTTTAAAACAGATATTTTTAAATGCGGAGCTTTAACCACTCCTTTTAAAAGCTATCAGGTTCCTTCGGTTATATCAAGTTCACTACGTTCACGGTTTCGCCAAAACCATTCGTAGCCCTCCGTCATTTCATTTGGGTATTCAGTAGTATTCAAGCTATGCATTTTGGCCAAAGTCAAGGCATAGTGTTTGGTAGCTGCTGGGTTTTCATTTGTTGCATAAGATAGATGAGTCGGTTTGGGACAGTCGTATTACCATTTGACCAAAGTCAGGGGTATATACGAATGGGTTCAAATTGACAAGATAATGACGGGTAGAACTTGACATGTGACTTATGACATTTTGACCAAAGCCAAGGTCATAAGAGCATGGGGCAAAAACTTATATCGGGAATTTCAAAAGAAACTGAAATTTGCAAAGAGATGCATACCATTTTGAGTTTGATGAATGTTGGTAGCATTCCTACAACATTATCAGACGATGATATTTGGATCCCGATCCTACTGTGAGTATATGCTACTTATCAGGATATTCGTCACTTAACGATCAATGCTATAAACCTAGTAGGTGTCCAGAAAAGTGTCAGCGGGGTTACGCCCCCAGAGAAAAGAGGTTATTTAATTAAGGAACTTCGCGAAAGCGTTGGAAAACCTCCCTCGAAGTACCGACACCAGCCTGGCTGAACGGTTAAGCAAGTATTGTACGGTGAGAATAGTCCTGGCTAATTCTTCTTTTATGGTTTGAGGAAGGATTCGAGAAACAGTGGGAGCCATCCAGTTTAGATAAACTAAAAACCACTCTAAACTTGCAAGAGCATCGTGCTAAAGTGTTTTCTTCTCTCTCTCCTAATTGCAGCGACCCTGAAAATGACTGGACTTAAGTTACTTTTAGAAAAGAATATACTGACGGGGCCAAACTATAAAGATTGGCTGCGGAATGTCAAAATGGCCTTGACCTATGACAAACTGGGGTACGTCCTCACCGCTACGGCACCTGCTGTCCTTGGTCCCAAATCCAGCAATGCGGATAAGGAAATCCGCAAAACCTGGGATTTTGATTGCGCGAGAGCCAAGTGCATCGTGCTTGCCTCTATGAACAACGAACATCAGAGGAGGCACGAGGATATGTCTCTAGATGGCATATTTCTCCATACAAAGGAACTTTATGGAGAGCAATCTCGTATTGCTAGATACGAGACCTCGAAGAAACTATTTCGAGCGAGGTTGGCTGTCGGGTCATCGGTAGGTGAACATGTCCTACAGATGATCGGCTATATTGAGGAGCTCGCAGACCTTGGGACGACTTTGGATAATGAGCTCTATACAGACCTTATTCTCCAGTCCCTTCCTCCCACCTACGCCCAGTTTATCCTCAACTTCAACCTTCAAGGAAAAGAAGTTGAACTTGCGGAACTCCTGAACATGTTAAGGAGTGCAGAGGGCACCTTACAGAAGGTAAGGGAAACACCCGCTATGTTTGTTGGCGGTTCATCTTCTTCAGGGTCCAAGGCTAGGGCCAAAGGAAGGAAGAAGAAGGCCGCACCCAAACCTAGAGGAGGTGTTAGTAAGGTGGGAAAGAAGGGAAAGAAAAAGCTTGCAGCACCGGTAGTTGGCCAGGATGAGTGCTTCCACTGTCACAGGAAAGGGCACTGGAAGAAGGATTGCAAGGCGTGGAACGCCAAGAACCAGGAACCGAAGCAAGCTGTGGCTTCGACTTCAGGTGTGTTTGTAATTGAGAATTGTCTGTCGATCAACTCTACTTCCTGGGTATTGGATACCGGATCAGGATCTCATATTTGCAATTCATTGCAGGCACTGAGAAACCGTAGAGTGCTGAAGGAAGGTGATATGATCCTCAGGGTTGCTAACGGAGCTAGCGTGGGAGCTGCGTCCGTCGGGGATTATCACCTAGGATTGACGAGTGGACATATTTTGGTTTTGCATAACTGTTATTTAGTACCCAGCTTAACGTGTAATATCATATCAGTTTCCTTGTTATCAAATAAAGGTTATGATTTCACGTTTATAAGAGATGTTGTCAACATCCACCTTAATCATGGTTTGATTGGGTCCGGTACTCTAAATAACGGCATATATGTTTTAAACCAACTCCAAATTTTCAATGTCCAGAACACACTAAAAAGAAAGTCTCCAGAATTAAATAAAGCTTTCTTATGGCATTGTAGACTGGGTCACATCAATGAGAGAAGGTTGACTAAGTTGCATAGAGAAGGATATTTAGACACGTTCGAATATCAATCTTATGACACTTGTCAATCCTGTCTCAAAGGAAAGATGACAAAAACTCCATTTACTGGACAAGGAGTAAGAGCGAGCGAGCTCTTAGGACTCATACACAGTGATGTATGTGGTCCAATGTCTACACATGCGAGAGGTGGTTTTTCCTATTTCATTACTTTCACGGATGATTACTCAAGATACGGATTCATTTATCTGATGAAACATAAATCCGAGGCTTTTGAGAAATTCAAGGAGTATAAGAATGAAGTAGAAAACCAAACCGGCAAAAGTATTAAGACACTTAGATCTGATCGAGGTGGAGAATACTTAAGTGCCGAGTTCCTAGGTTACCTAAAAGAGAAAGGAATTCTCTCTCAGCTTACTCCTCCATACACTCCACAGCATAACGGTGTATCGGAGAGACGGAATCGAACCCTATTGGATATGGTACGATCCATGATGAGTAATGCTGAGTTACCGCGATCTTTCTGGGGTTATGCGCTAGAATCAGCGGCATATCTTCTGAACAGGGCTCCTACCAAGACTGTGCCTACCACTCCATATCAGATGTGGACTGGGAAGAAACCCCATCTTCAACATATGAAGATTTGGGGATGTCCAGCTTTTGTTAAAAAGCAGCATGTGGACAAGCTCGAGGCACGATCAGTAAAATGTATGTTTGTGGGATATCCAAAGAACTCCAAGGGATATTATTTCTATTACGCAGAGGAACAAAAGGTTTTTGTTTCTCGTCATGCCCGCTTCTTAGAAACTGAATTTTTGGAAAATCAGAAGAGTGGGAGCGAAGTAGAACTGGAAGAAATTCCAGAACCACAAGCTGTTACTGAAAGTTTGGTAGAACCAGAGGTTCAAGAAGAACAGAACATTCCCGCACCCCTCCGCAGGAGTAGTAGGCCGTCTCATCCGCCTGAGAGATACTACGGTTTTCTCATAGATGGGGATAGAGAGGATTGCATCATAGATGATGATGAACCTACTGACTTCCAGCAGGCCATCCAGAGCGGCGACTCGGTACGATGGCTAGATGCAATGCGGACCGAGATGGAGTCCATGTACACCAACAAAGTATGGACTTTGGACTTTGCTCCAGATGGGGTAAAACCCATAGGATGCAAATGGATCTTCAAGAAAAAGATTGGTGTAGATGGACAGGTGGAAACCTATAAGGCTAGACTTGTTGCAAAGGGTTTTCGTCAAAGACCTGGTTTGGACTATGACGAAACTTTTTCTCCAGTGGCTATGCTCAAATCCATTCGGGTCCTTCTTGCTATTGCTGCCTTCCATGATTATGAAATCTGGCAGATGGACGTAAAGACGGCTTTTTCTGAATGGAAATTTAGAAGAGAGCGTCTATATGGATCAGCCAGAAGGTTTCAATCAGAGTGGGAGCAGCGGGAAAGTATGCAAGCTGCTTAAGTCTATTTATGGACTAAAGCAGGCATCGCGGAGTTGGAACATCTGTTTTGATGAGACAGTCAAAGAATATGACTTTATCAAAAATCCAGATGAACCGTGCATATATAGTAAAGCTGTAGCCAGAAGTGTCGTATTCCTCGTCTTGTACGTGGATGACATTCTATTAATAGGAAATGACATTCCTATGCTACAATCTGTCAAAGGATTCTTGTCACACAGGTTCTCCATGAAAGACCTGGGTGATGCCTCGTACATTCTGGGGATCCGGATCTATCGTGATAGATCCAAGAGGATGTTGGGACTTTCACAGTCCAGGTATATCGACACTATACTGAAAAGATTCAGTATGGAAGATTCTAAGCGCGGTAATCTACCGGCTTGTCACGGAATCACCCTCTCCAAAGAGATGTCTCCCAAGACTGATTTGGAAAGGGAACGCATGTCTATTATACCCTACGCTTCTGCGGTAGGCTCTATAATGTATGCGATGTTGTGTACCAGACCAGATGTAGCTTACGCACTGAGCGTGGTAAGCCGGTATCAGTCAGACCCAGGGGAGAAACACTGGATAGCAGTAAAGAACATTCTCAAGTACCTGAGGAGGACTAAGGAGATGTTCTTGGTTTACGGCGCTAAAGACCTCAGGTTGGAGGCCTTTGCTGATTCCGGCTTCCAGAGTGATAAGGACGATTCCAAGTCCATGTCGGGTTATGTCTTTACCCTCAATGGAGGGGCGGTGTGCTGGAAGAGCTCCAAGCAGGACACCGTTGCTGACTCGACGATGGAAGCGGAGTATATTGCTGCTTGCGATGCCGCAAAAGAAGCAGTCTGGATGAAGAAGTTCCTAACAGAACTTCAGGTGGTTCCTACCATAGTTGATCCAATACCTCTGTATTGCGACAACAACGGAGCTATAGCTTTAGCGAAGGAACCAAGGTCCCATCAGAAGTCCAGACACATCTTGAGGCGGTATCACCTGATCAGGGAGATCATTGATCGTCAGGAGATCGAGGTTCGGAGAGTTGCTTCAGAAGAGAACATTGCTGATCCATTCACGAAGGCCCTTCCTCAGATTCAGTTCGAGAGGCTGCTCGAGATCATTGGTCTACGATATGCCAGTAGATGGCCCTAGTGCAAGTGGGAGATTGTTAGTGTTTATGCCCTAGAAGGCCATTACTGTATCATACTAGCTTGTATATTACTTAATGGAAGCTTGGGATATTCACATGTATATAACAGTCTTGCTAAACATGGTAGTATGCTACTTGGTTTTTCTATCTTAATATGTGAGTGTACGTATTGATAGAGCTCTTAGGATCTTGCTTGTCTACCAGCGTTGTGATGGCAGTCACACTAGTGGGGGCTGGGTAGTCTACAAGCACATCCTTATTCAGGTCCCTGGTCGTTGGATTATCGAGACAGAGCATCGATACTCCGGAGTAGACTGGTGTGTACGCTTCTCATCCCAGTTGGGGAGATGGCCTGTCCCACAGCCATCAGTACGTCGTACTGGAGATAGTATACAGGTGCTCGTTAGGTTACGGGTACACCGGACAGGACTCACAGGGAACTGTTGGTTGGTTTGATACCAGTCGTCAGTGAACAGTTCCCAGGTGACATGAGTACAGCGTAGTCCGCAGACTTGACACTGCTACTTCGCCTCGAGTGTGTCCCACTGTTCTTAGATTGCTACCCTACCACGGCTCAAAGGAGTCGTGCAAACAGGTAGCAGTTGGGTGCAGTCCCGAGCACTTGGAGGCAGTGGCGGTTAGAAAGGATTCGTCCCTCCCGGTATTGGGAGTAGATATCGTGCTGTGTCAGAGAGCCATTACGCAAAGTCCCTGGCCAGGGCAAGCGAGATTTACTGGTAGTTTCCAGTAGTTTCTCAGGGTGTAATGGGCTTCACTCCGACACGACTTATACCGCTATTAGGGGACTGACGCTTGCCGCCCCCCTAGGCCCGATATGCGATAGTCTTGGACGAACGGACCGGACTGTATGGAGATTGTCACATCAGACTCAGTAGGAGTTCGGATGGGTTTTCTCATCGGCCTTCTTATCGACAACTACCTGGGGACCGTTACGTACAGCTAGTGCCGCTTGCGGTCTGTGGTTAAACCCACTGCCAGCGTAGTAGTCGAGTCTCTAGAGTCCCACACAGAGAGTTTCCTACTCCAGGCGAAACGATATAGAGGTTGCATGGTTTTGCGACAAAGGGTTCGGACGCATACGTGCGTTTACGCACGTACGACTTTCGGACAGTTTTTACCAGTCGGCTTTGGTTTAAGCCAGTTACTGGTATCCGGTTATTGGATTTTTACAGTCTAAAGTTTTTCCGTATTTTTACGGATCGGAGGGGCGTTCTCGTAATTACTCGAGAAGCTTCTAGAAGATGTGACTAAGGAGGTTTCTTTTTGGATAAGAGAGTGAGTCATGGTGGTGATTCATTCACTTCATTAATGCACATTTATTGCTTAATGACTCATGCTAATGAATCATCACAAGATATTTTATGAAGCATGCTTATTCATTTCTTTTATTCATTTGTTGAAAATAAGAATGCTTCATAATATTATGATACACTCTCTCTCTTCTCTCATAATCTTATCTCATATTCTCTCTCCTCAAGCTCTCATCTTCAAGATACTAACCTTAATCCTCATGTGTTGAGAACAAAGGTTTAGTTAGACTTAAGCATCCATAACCTACACTCTACATCATCCTTTCATCTTTGATTAGCAATCAAAGTTGATTAGTTACCTCAAGTTAGAGGTTTAGCTTGGAGTTTCGCTCTCGGGTGGATCGTCTACTACCTAGAGAAGGTCGAGGAGAACAAAGGAGGACGTAAAGAAGAAGGACCGGTTTCATTAGGTATAATCCCTAATCACTTGTGAAAAGAAACTCATAGAATACGGTTATTTAGAGTTTAGCTTCGATTTAAGCGGTTAGTCGATGTTCGTTCCTTAAACTTGATCGTTTTTGTAAAATCCGCCTCCCCACAAGTACTGGGGTGTACTACATCGACTTACAATAGGAACAGTTATAGGATGTACTCGTTGACTACCCTGGCCCCACTAATATGATCTCATCATATTTCTAATAGTCAAGCACATATCCTAACGGCTTTATCAACATGTGAGAACAAGACAGTAAACTAATACAAGTCAACATGTTAAGACAAAGTGAAACCAAATAGAATACTATCATGTCAAGCAAGAAAGCCCTCTCTCTATATATATCCAAGCATCTACTATAATATACATCATATGTACAACAATGGCCTCTAGGGTATATATACAACTAACAATCTCCCACTTGCACTAAGGCCAGCTGTTGTAGTATCTCATACCCAACATCCCGAAGAGTCTCTCAAATTGTATCTGGGGAATGGCCTTTGTGAGTGGATCCGCAGTGTTGTCCTTCGTGTCAACTCTCCTGACCTCGATCTCGCGGCGATCAACTATCTCCCGGATCAGGTGATACCGCCTCAGAATATGTCTGGACTTCTGATGGGACCTGGGTTCCTTGGCCAAAGCCACAGCTCTATTGTTTTCACAATACAAAGGTATTGGATGCTCAATGGAAGGAACCACACCAAGTTCAGTGATGAACTTCTTCATCCAGACAGCCACTTTGGCAGCATCATTGGCAGCGATGTATTCAGCCTCCATCGTCGAGTCTGCCACGGTTTCTTGCTTAGAACTCTTCCAACAAACCGCCCCACCATTTAGGGTAAAGACAAATCCCGAGTGTGACTTTGAGTCGTCCTTATCACTTTGGAAACTCGAATCGGTAAAGGACTCCACTTGGAGTTCTCCGTTACCATAGACCAAGAACATCTCCTTAGCTCTTCTCAAGTACTTGAGAATGTTCTTCACAGCTGTCCAGTGACTCTCTCCTGGATCTTCTTGATACCTACTCACTACACTTAGTGAGTATGCTATATCGGATCTGGTATATAGCATCACGTATATGATAGAGCCTACCGCCGAAGCATAGGGTATCCCTTGCATGCGAGCTCTCTCCAAGTCAGTCTTGGGAGACATCTCTTTTGAGAGAGTGAGTCCAGAGATCGTGGGTTGGTTCCCACACTTGGATCCTTCCATACGAAACCTCTTTAGTATGGTGTCAATGTACCTGGATTGGGACAAACCGAGTATCCGTTTAGATCTATCTCTATACATCTTTATTCCAAAAATGCAGGAGTAATCACCTAGATCTTTCATTGAGAATCTATGTGATAAGAAGAGCTTGACCGAGTGCAGCATAGGAACATCATTTCCTATCAAGAGTATGTCATCCACGTACAATACGATGAAGACAACCTTACTCTCTGCAACCTTCTTGTAGATACAAGGTTCATCTACGTTTTTGATGAAGTCAAACTCTTTGACTACAACATCAAAACAAATGTTCCAACTCTGCGATGCCAGCTTTAACCCGTAAATGGATTTAAGCAGCTTGCACACCTTTCCGCTGCTCCCACTATCTACGAAGCCCTCTGGCTGAGTCATGTACACGCACTCCTCTAAATCACCATTTAGAAAGGTAGTCTTAACATCCATTTGCCAGATTTCGTAGTCATGGTATGCAGCAATAGCAAGTAAGATCCGGATGGACTTAAGCATAGCCACTGGAGAAAAGATTTCGTCATAATCCATACCTGGTCATTGACGAAAACCCTTTGCAACAAGTCTAGCTTTGAAAGTCTCCACTTTTCCATCTACACCAAGTTTCTTCTTAAAGATCCACTTGCTCCCAATGGGTTTTATCCCTTCAGGAGCAACTTCCAAAGTCCATACTTTGTTGGTGTACATGGATTCCATCTCAGATCGCATTGCATCCAGCCATTTCACAGAGTCCCCACTTGTGATCGCCTGCTCGAAGCTAGTTGGGTCATCATCTTCTATGATGCAATCCTCACTGCCACCGTCTATGAGAAAACCGTAGTATCTCACTGGTGGATGAGGAACCCTACTAGATCGGTGGAGAGGCTGGGGTTCATCGGGAACTACTGAATCATCTGGTTCTACAAAACCTTCAGTTGTAGTTTGTGGTGCTGGAACTTCTTCCAGCTCTACCGCTTCGCCACTAATTTCTTTTACAAGAAATTCCTTTTATAAAAAGGTGGCATGTCGAGAAACAAACACCTTTTGTTCCTCGCTTTGGTAGAAAAGATATCCATGTGAATGTTTAGGATATCCCACAAACATACAAAGAACTGACAGTGCCTCGAGTTTGTCCGGATTTTGTGTTTTGACATAGGCTGGACAACCCTATATCTTAACACGTTTAAGACATGGTCTCTTCCCACTCCATATCTCATATGGTGTGGTAGGTACAGATTTAGACAGAACTTGATTCAATAGGTACGCTGCTGTCTCAAGCGCATGCCCCCAGAAGGAAATAGGTAACTCAACAGTGCTCATCATAGAGCGCACCATATCTAATAAGGTGCGATTCCTCCGCTTCGATACACCGTTGTGCTGTGGTGTATAGGGAGGAGTAAGTTGAGAGAGAATCCCATTCTCTTTTAGATAATCTAGGAACTCATTGCTTAAGTATTCTCCTCCTCGATCAGATCGCAGGATCTTAATATTTTTGCCTGTTTGGTTCTCTACTTCGTGCTTATATTCTCTGAATTTCTCAAAAGCTCCAGACTTGTGTTTCAACAGGAACATATGTCCGTATCTTGAGAGATCATCAGTTAATGTAATGAAGTATGAGGAACCGTTTCTGGCACATGTAGACATGGGACCACATACATCACTATGTATCAGTCCCAAGTGTTCTGTAACTCTTTCTCCGTGTCCACTAAACGGAGTTTTGATCATCTTGCCTTTGAGACATGACTGGCAAGTGTCATAAGATGAATATTCGAACGGATTCAAATATCCATCCTTATGCAATTTAGCTAGCCGTGTTGCATTGATATGACTAAGTCTACAATACCACAAGAAGGATTAATTCATGTATGAACTCTTCCTCTTGTGTGTGTTTTGTACATTAAGTACTGTAGTTTTGTTGAGAACGTATATGCCATTATTTAACGATCCTGATCCAATCAACTTTTAATTCAGGAATATGTTCATAACATTATCCTGTACTACAAAATTATATCATTCTTTGCTCAATAAAGAAACTGATATAAGATTGTATATCAGGGTTGGAATGTAATAGCATTCATTCAGAACCAATGTATTACCATTTGGTAACACAAGGTGATATTCGCCAACTGCTTTGGCTGCAACATTTGCACCATTCCCTACTCTTACGGAATGATCACCCTCTCCCAGTTCCCTACCTTTTTGTAGCCCATGTAACATATTACATATATGGGATCCCGATCCGGTATCTCAGTGGGTATCGAGATCTCATAGGAGGTATGCAATCTCATTGCAAATTTCAACACTTGAAATTTCCGATAATGCTTTTACCCCTAACCCCCTATGACCTTGACAAAGGCCAACAAACCATAGGAAGCTAGTCAAGTTCAACCCGTCATTTCTTGATTGAAATAAATCCACCCGCACGACCCTTGACAAAGGCCAACAAGGTCGTACGACTACCCTAGTCCAATCGCATCATATGCTTAAGACAATAAGTACTAGTCAGCTACCACACACTACGCCTTGACAAAGGCCAACCAACGCAGCACGAATACTAAATAGTCTTTATCAGAAATGACGGAGGGCTATGCAGGATTTTCAGAAAACCTTATTGCATAATGAACTTGATATCGTTGTAGAAACAAGTGATTTTGAAAAGTAGTGTTTTTGAGGATTTTCTAGTTTCACTAAAGAGGTCACTCCCGGTGAAGGGATCTCGGCTCTTTCCTTAACGAATAAGCTGCAGGATATTTCACAAATACCGCTGTGCAAATCAAGAACCATAGAAACAATCAAAAACTAAACCATGAGTTTATAGCATCTTCCAGTTTTGCTAAAGAGGTCACTCCCGGTGAAGGGATCCCGGCACTTTCTTCATCGAATATGGTGCAGGGTATATCATATATACCACTATGCAAAGCAAGAACTATAGCTACCCTTTTTGAAAATTTGATTCTACAACATCTTTTAGCTTTCTTTTCTTTTATTAATCTCATTAATAAAACCCACCATTTATGCTTCTGTAACGTTTCCAAAATAATAAAATATTATTTTCGGGAATTTTTATAATTTAATATTATTTTAATGAATATTTTAATATTCGAGTATAATTAAATACAAATAAATGGGGAAAAATTATGGAAAATTCTAAAATAAGGTATTTTATGGAATTATGCCATTTTAAAGTTTTTAAGACTAGTTATATGCTAATTTAGTGTTAATCGCGATTAAAAATCGCTAATTGGATTTTTAGCATTTTTGTGCAAAAATGTGCACATATCATTTTCCACACTTGTTACACTTGTATTACATTTCATTGCCATGGTTGTTCATTTGGGTTCACTATTGGAGTGTGAAGGAAAAGAAAAGAAAAGGAAAAAGTAAGTATGATGATGAGAGAGAATGAAACTAGGTCAAACCTCACATTTTGAACCATACCCATCATTTCCCTTCTCCTTTTCTCTCCCCTCTTCATGAAGAGCTGTTGCTGCTCCTGCTCCCTTTCCCTCTCTCTCCCTCTTCATGAAACCCTAGATCCACAATGAAATCAACCCCAAAACCCCATTCCTACTTCACAAAACTTGCTCCCAAGCTCACTAGCTACACATTGAACCTAGCAAGATTGGATTTGGAGGACTTTGAGCAACTCAATAATTTTCTTGAATTGCCAAAGGAGATAATTCTGGACCTATTAGAGTAGTATTTCATTTTCTTGTGCATCTATTCTAGTTTCATATCGATATGGTGTTGTTTGGTGGTTTTGTGAAACATCAAGTTAGGATTTAGGGTTAGACCTGAAATCAAAGTGAAATTGAGGCTTGTTGTGACCTTAGAACCCCTTGTGTGATGCTAATTTGGACCCAAACCTGTGCTAGAACACAGAATACGGAATTACGGAATCGATATCAGGGAAAACTATAAATCGGGGAGTGTTTTGTGTAATCTGCTATCACCCCGAGACCCCAAAAATGAAACTGAGTTGATAGTGAGATGTGCAGGCACCATGGAACCACCACACCAAACCCTAGCCCCCAACTCCAAAGTGAGGCCGCCAATTTATTCCTTCTGGCCGCAATTTGTGGCCAGAGCAGGAGGAAACCTTCTCGATTTCGGTGCATGGCCCTATTTCCTCTATTCTTGACCCTGGGTATGTCTAGTTTTGACTGATTCCATCTAGGGTAAAATCTGGGTTGAATTTCCTATGTTGGTGCATGGTTTACGACTTGTTTTAGCATGGATTTTGGTATTTGGTGTTTCGATCCTGTCGGGTGGCGTTTGGACGTCAACGACAAGTGGATATTGATCGTGTTTGCATGCGAGGTTATAGGTTTTTACCTATAGGCGTAGCGTGTGCCGTTTTGGTTTCCAATGTGATTTTCATGTGCTTTAGCGTTTGTGATATCCTTGTAGGTACCCCACGTGATGTTGAGGCAAAGTAGATGAAGATAGCGACATCGGCATTGGCACACGAGAAGCAAGGTGAGTAGATTATATCTACGGGAAGAAGTCGGGTAGATGGCGTATAGCACCCCCGCAGTCCGTGGTGATGTATACGAATACGTATACACACATATATTTATTATGTGTTGTTTAGGATTATTGATGGTAATAATGGTATTATTGGTGATAAGGATGTATTGGTTTAGTATAGTGCGAAACCCTAGAGTAGTGGTTGCACCCACATATACACGTACACATATACTTGCATGCATTCTTTCATTTATCTGTGCGCATATAGAGGTGTGTATATCTACACATGGGTATGGGACTATGTGTTGATATACGGATTGAGGATGATACATGGGATTGAGTTGAGTCGATGAGGTTTGATTGAGGCCGTGAGATTCGGCGATATGACAGAGTTCGTTATTATGATGTGATATGATGGTAGTGATACCGGACATGTGATGAGATGAATGGGATATTGATCCGTACCCAGCTATTGGGATGCCGTACGACGATTTACCGTACGAGCTTTATATTGATGTTAGATCCGCACTCATGACTCGATGATGTTATATGATATACTGTATCGTATGTGATACTATTGAGGCGAGATCACCGACTATATATATATGTATATCGACTCCGATTTAGGTGGCCTCCATACCCCTCCCGATTGACTTGATTGTTGGGTTCGTAGTTCGCATAGTAGGCGTTAGACTAGACCCGAGTCATACCTATTTTAAACTAACGAATCGGGGATATTTTAAAGATAGGCAAAAGGGTTTATACGGATATTTTCAAAAGACGCATCTTTTCTTAAAAACACCGTAGCCCTTATTTTACCAAAAGCCCTGATTCGTCTTATTTCAAAAATCAAGGTTGCATCATATATCTATTGAGGCGGGTTCTTTACTATTGCGTTGATTATTCGATTCCGCATATTCATGCTATTTGCATTGCAGCGCTTGTATTGTTGATATATTTCAGTCATGCTGCTAGGACACCAGCACCATTATCGATGATGCGTATGTTCCACGTACACTTGTTTGCCGGCTCACACACTTCATCATCGATAATTGCCATGTCACTACACTGTAGTACTGTTGCATTCAGTGTATGTTGCTTACATTTCTTTACATGTCGCATACATCATGCTTTCTGATTATACGCATTGAGATATGTTGTTTCCATGATATTTCTTGTTTTTGGGAACCGTGGGTGTTTCAAAAAGAGAATATGTATTTGTTTTAAAACCCGGTTACCCTTGATATGATATTTCAGTGCGTCCACCATGTGTTTTCTCGGTGCTGAGAGCGACATGTGAAACCCGATTCGAGGAGGCGGATGAGGCCGATTGCAGGTATATGGTGGAACCGGTATGGTTCCCCGGGGCAAGAAATGTTTTTCGTGGAGTAGACGATGAGCCTGGCAGGGTGGCGAGCACCTACCGATGATTGGTTGGACCTGTCGGTTATCCGGAGGATACTGACCAGAGTCGATAGATGGATATCGGCGTACTGCCGGGGCCGAGGGCCGATACCGCAGACAGAGCCCGTGGGCCGATCCGGACTGACGGAGCCCGATATATGAGGATTTACGTGCTGATGCTGGGCACTCCGGTTCCATGATGTTTTCGAGTGTCGATGCTGGGCACTCCGGTTCCATGATTTTGACGTGTCGCGAGGGACACAGATGGTTTATATCCTCATATTATTCCCATGCACATGCTTTATAATATTTACATGCATGATGGTTATTGTCATTGGGTGACGAGTGGACGGGATCCACGTATATGCAGATTTGATTACATTGATCATACCCCACATTTATGATATGCGATTACCTGAGGCACTGGCACGAGCACTTGGCACTACACTCATGCATAGCGATTACCTTGCCAGTTTAGCATGCTTCAGACTTATTCATATTGAGCTTTATTTATATCTGATCGTATTGACCTAGGATGGGTCATGCATTCGATCTCTGCTTATAGATATTTTCTATTCACGAGTTGGCAACTCACCCCCGTTGTGCCACAGTTCTTGCAGGTTTTGCCATACAGATTCCATAGCGGCATTTCTGGCACACTGCTTCCATCTGGGTGACTTGCTTGGGTAGGTGGGTTCTTTTGTATCAGAACCGCCATTGTTCATGTATTATTCATTGTATCTAGAATTCCATCAACCAAAACTTGTATATTGTTTCAGACTTAGACAGCAGTGTTGTATTATTTCGACCTTAGAGTCGCGCTTGTAGTATTACGGTTTTCTGGCTGTTTTGAGTTTCTTTTTGGGTTTTGATCCTCGCCCTTTGGCGTTGTATATTATTATTGCTTGCATGGTTGTGACCGTCGATTGACGAAGAGTTAGCTCCCGCTTGGGGATGCCTTTTATCATTTCTTATGTATTATTATTGTTGTACCCCGTTCGGGGCCAGTTTTTACAAAGGAAACTCTGCCGAAATTTTCAGGAAAGGTTACACAATTTTAAAAATGCATATTTGGCTTAGTTATTTAAAAACTTTGATTTTCGAAACATGATTTCTTTACTTCTCGAAACCAGTTTTCCTTATTTACTCTTTAAATGGTTTTAGATTTCTGGGCTTTTGGCTTACTTGGATCAGATTGGGTCCTATAAACTTCATATGGTTCAAGGGCCAGTCACGTGCACTTTCGGGTCGTGACAAAGTTGGTATCAGAGCGCTAGGTTGACCTTGGTTCGAGTCTAAGTTTGACTATGTGGAGCCTAGGGCGTTATCGATATACGAAACTTAGGCTTGACCTTACGGAACTTAGACCTAGTCGAGGGGGTATTAGACCCGAACTTTCGTCGCGTAGGATGACCCTTGATTGATGGAATAGGTGACTAAAGTAGAGTGACGTACCGTGGGTATGTTCCGCGGCATACTTACGACACGCCACTCCGCTTAAGAAACCTTAGGTTGTACATTTCCTTGCACCGTATTATATTCCTTCCTATGATCTATCCTCATCGATACTGGTTATGGTTTTGCTGCCGCGATTGCACGGGCAGAGTGAGCTACGGCTCGAGTTGCGTCAGCATGAGCTCATCATGGACGAGGACTGACCAGAGCGTGATTCCAGTGGCATACGATTGCATATTGAGGAGTCGTCTTATTGTGTTTTCGCGACATGACCGTTGATATTATCGCTTATCCAGGGTGATTGAGGCGCTGTTTAGCGTATAGACGAAGGAGCCAGTTGTTGCTGCGAATGATGAGATATCGCCCAGATGATTAGAGCTACTGCAGCATGAGCATATTCTTAGAGATATGTTAGTGAGTCGCTAGTCACCGAGGATTATTGACTAGGACATGTGGTTCGTTCGCTTACCCTGATGCGAGGCCATCAGGTAGATTGATTCCAGCTAGAGGCGACCTCACGCAGATTCGTTGAGAGTCGATTGAGAGGATCGAGTGTCAGGAACCCATTTTCAAAGTTTAAAGTATTCGGAAAGACATGCAAGCGATTTTATGGACCCTCTAGAAGAATGAAACCCTAACTCGACATAATGACCGTGTGAAAGCCTTTGAACCTTGGGGTTTGCGGCAGTTCCGCGGCGCCATTAGTGAGGCTTGGGTTTGCCCTTCTACGGCTGCACCACCGATGCTGTGGTATGTACTCGATACTATTAAACTATACCCGAGATGTTGAGCTCTTGGGGGATTATGAGGTTCTGACGAGTCGATCGGACGATTCGACATCATTCGGATATCATGTGATGGGACACTGCTTGGGAGACTCCAGATACGAGCATAGCCGTTGGAGCGCAGTCTGTGTAGCCACGATGAGATGAGTTCGAATCAGTAGACATTGAAGCAGAGTGGAGTAATGAGTTCGCATGAGATTTCGACGAGATGACGTTCCACTCCGCTGACATCAGAGATGCGATACGCACGCTGAGGACGTGATCAGCTAGATATCTCCTACCGAGTGATTAAGATACCGAGTTCGTGATTTCGAGTCCGTGTTAGAGACTTCGGAAGGACCGTAGCCGAGGACATTGCAGTGCGCAGATAAAGACGCGACGTCAAATGGTCGATGATACAGACAAGCGGGACAAGAAGTTCGTGCGAGATGCAGACGAGCTGGTGCTACACCCCGTTAAGATTAAAGGTCGGATATGCATATAGAGGCGCAGGGATGCGACCAGCTTCCGAGGGGATGTAGTACAAAGGACGCAGATGTCCAGAGAGCGAGAAAAGATTACGCCAGAGTACCAGCCTCCGTACAGTTTGGCTTAGGCGAGATCAGAAGAGACCTTGAGCAGGGATTCCTTCCAGTAAACTGCTGCAAGAAGATTTGCACCAGGAGCAGATGCGCGATGTGCATTCAGAGGACTAGAGGTCGGCGCCAGAGATGTGCTGCGTTACGAGCGATCGTGAGGATTGACCGAGAGATGACCAGGGAAGTGTCAGAACGGAATCGTTCCTGTCAGCACACCTGACCGGGCCGATGAGCCGATGGATTGCGAGATTGGTAATCTACAGGAAAGATCAGGAACCAGAGGCAGAGGACGCCAGCCGCGAGCAAGAGGCAAGTAGATATCTTGCGCCGCTAGCATTGGATGTACCGGCACCTTCTCGACTCGAAGGATGATATACCGACGACAGTATTTATGATTTATGATTTGTGATTTTGTGATGTGACTATCACGTATCCGTCACTTTGGATTTAGGTATTTTGGCGATCTATTCGCATGATTTAGTCTTGATGACTGAGTTCCATGATATTTGATTTTGTGCACCATGGTTGCACTTACCAGGTATTTATACCTTGCACATAGTTATTACTCTGGAGGTGTTGATTGTGATTTCATGCCTATTTTATGCCGGTGATTTGATTTACGCTTCCAGCGTAGTTTTCATGTACTTTTAGTGTTTTGATTTGATTTGTGCACGCTGATGCACACGGTTGGGAGATTTTCCATCGCGATACACTTGATCTTGATTGAGCCGCATTTTATATCGTCGATTTTGACCCTGATATTGATGATTGATTCTTGCACTCCGTGATTTTGATTGGACTTACGCATGTTCGACGTTTGCTATTGGATTTCGTGATTCCGTGCATGTTGAGTGCGCAGGGCTTAGATTTTCATTCGTGCACGATGGATGCACCGATTTGGATTTTCACGCATGTTGGGCGCATGTTTTGAGATACGATTTTGGTGCACACCCGATGCGCTAAATCGAGATTCTTCGTGCATGTCAGATGCACCGGATTTTGGCTGTCAGGCACACACGTTGCCTATGACAGATGCTTCGTGCACACCCGTTGCACCTAGATGTTGTTTTATGCACCTGTATGGCACATATATGGATTTTGATTTCCGTGTACACCAGACGCACAGGGTGGTGTTATGTGCATTTTTGGGATTTATTCCTTTTGGAGCAGTACATTTTTATGATATTGGATATTTGTTTTCATACTGAGCAGGACTAGTCAGAGGACAGTACCTGAATATATTTTGCATGCACTGATAGTTCGAAGGGATTTCCAAGAGTGAGCTATGGTCTCGATATATATATATATATATATATATACACACACACACCTACGTGTCCGATATGACACGAAACGTTTAAAAACAAGGAAACCCTTCTAAATTGTTTTCAAAAAGGCGGAACGTACCTATTAAACAAAGGATATATATATATACGTATATAGTTATTTTCTTATGAAAAACATCCGCCACTGTGCAGTGTTACGCGCATCGCACAGCGACTTAAAAAGATTTGGCATGTATATACATCAGCTATTTACATGTATAGATTGGATGTCTACATGTATAGTTCTGATCTATATCATATTGGTTTTGTATTGGATTTGACATTTGTGTCTTTACCATGACTCCGGTGATTGCGGGATGCTTGATGGAGTGTTGCTTTTGAGTTATCTGCTCAGTGCTCATGCGCTTGCATTGCGCTAGGATACGTTTTATGTATTGCTGATTTCGGAGCCCCGATGACTTGGAATTTGTATGGAAATATTTTACTATTTGGGGGTTTAAATTTAAATTCGGGGACCGAATTTCTTTAAGGGGGGTAGATTGTAACGTTTCCAAAATAATAAAATATTATTTTCAGGAATTTTTATAATTTAATATTATTTTAATGAATATTTTAATATTCGGGTATAATTAAATACAAATAAATGGGGAAAAATTATGGAAAATTCTAAAATAAGGTATTTTATGGAATTATGCCATTTTAAAGTTTTTAAGACTAGTTATATGCTAATTTAGTGTTAATCGCGATTAAAAATCGCTAATTGGATTTTTAGCATTTTTGTGCAAAAATGTGCACATATCATTTTCCACACTTGTTACACTTGTATTACATTTCATTGCCATGGTTGTTCATTTGGGTTCACTATTGGAGTGTGAAGGAAAAGAAAAGAAAAGGAAAAAGTAAGTATTATGATGAGAGAGAGTGAGACTAGGTCAAACCCCACTTTTTGAACCATACCCATCATTTTCCTTCTCCTTTTCTCTCCCCTCTTCTTGAAGAGCTGTTGCTGCTCCTGCTCCCTTTCCCTCTCTCTCCCTCTTCATGAAACCCTAGATCCACAATGAAATCAAACCCAAAATCCCATTCCCACTTCACAAAACTTGCTCCCAAGCTCACTAGCTACACATTGAACCTAGCAAGATTGGATTTGGAGGACTTTGAGCAACTCAAGAATTTTCTTGAGTTGCCAAAGGAGGTAAATTCTGGACCTATTAGAGTAGTATTTCATTTTCTTGTGCATCTATTCTAGTTTCATATCGATATGGTGTTGTTTGGTGGTTTTGTGAAACATCAAGTTAGGGTTTAGGGTTAGACCTGAAATCAAAGTGAAATTGAGGCTTATTGTGACCTTCGAACCCCTTGTGTGATGCTAATTTGGACCCAAACCTGAGCTAGAACACAGAATACGGAATTACGGAATCGATATCGGGGAAAACAGTAAATCTGGGAGTGTTTTGTGTAATCTGCTATCACCCCGAGACCCTAAAAATGAAACTGAGTTGACAGTGAGATGTGCAGGCACCATGGAACCACCACACCAAACCCTAGCCCCCAACTCCAAAGTGAGGCCGCCAATTTATTCCTTCTGGCCGCAATTTGCGGCTAGAGCAGGAGGAAACCTTCTCGATTTTGGTGCATGGCCCTATTTCCTCTATTCTTGACCCTGGGTATGTCTAGTTTTGATTGATTCCATTTAGGGTAAAATCTGGGTTGATTTTCCTATGTTGGTGCATGGTTTACGACTTGTTTTAGCATGGATTTTGGTATTTGGTGTTTCGTTCCTGTCGGGTGGCGTTTGGACGTCAACGACAAGTGGATATTGATCGTGTTTGCATGCGAGGTTATAGGTTTTTACCTATAGGCGTAGCGTGTGCCGTTTTGGTTTCCGATGTGATTTTCATGTGCTTTAGCATTTGTGATATCCTTGTAGGTACCCCACGTGATGTTGAGGCAAAGAAGATGAAGATAGGGATATCGGCATTGGCACACGAGAAGCAAGGTGAGTAGATTATATCTATGGGGAGAAGTCGGGTGGATGGCGTATAGCACCCCCGCAGTCCGTGGTAATGTATACGAATACGTATACACACATATATTTATTATGTGTTGTTTAGGATTATTGATGGTAATAATGGTATTATTGGTGATAAGGATGTATTGGTTTAGTATAGTGCGAAACCCTAGAGTAGTGGTTGCACCCACTTATAAACGTACACATGTACTTGCATGCATTCTTTTATTTATCTGTGCGCATATAGAGGTGTGTATATTTACACATGGGTATGGGACTATGTGTTCATATACGGATTGAGGATGATACATGGGATTGAGTTGAGTCGATGAGGTTTGATTGAGGCCGTGAGATTCGGCGATATGACGGAGTTCGTTATTGTGATGTGATATGATGGTAGTGATACCGGACATGTGATGAGATGAATGGGATATTGACCCGTACCCAGCTATTGGGATGCCGTACGACGATTTACCGTACGAGCTTTATATTGATGTTAGATCCACACTCATGACTCGATAATGTTATATGATATACTGTATCGTATGTGATACTATTAAGGCGAGATCACCGACTATATATATATATATATGTATATCGACTAAGATTTAGGTGGCCTCCATGCCCCTCCCGATTGACTTGATTGTTGGGTTCGTAGTTCGCATAGTAGGCGTTAGACTAGACCCGAGTCATACCTATTTCAAACTAACGAATCGGGGATATTTTAATGATAGGCAAAAGGGTTTATACGGATATTTTCAAAAGACGCATCTTTTCTTAAAAACACCGTAGCCTTTATTTTACCAAAAGCCCTGATTCGTCTTATTTCATAAATCAAGGTTGCATGATATATCTATTGAGGCGGGTTCTTTACTGTTGCGTTGATTATTCGATTCCGCATATTCATGCTATTTGCATTGCAGCGCTTGTATTGTTGATATATTTCAGTCATGCTGCTAGGACACCAGCACCATTATCGATGATGCGTATGTTCCACGTACACTTGTTTGCCGGCTCACACACTTCATCATCGATAATTGCCATGTCACTACACTGTAGTACTGTTGCATTCAGTGTATGTTGCTTACATTTCTTTACATGTCGCATACATCATGCTTTCTGATTATACGCATTGAGATATGTTGTTTCCATGATATTTCTGGTTTTTGGGAACCGTGGGTGTTTCAAAAAGAGAATATGTAATTGTTTTAAAACCCGGTTACCCTTGATATGATATTTCAGTGCGTCCACCATGTGTTTTCTCGGTGCTGAGAGCGACATGTGAAATCCGATTCGAGGAGGCGGATGAGGCCGATTGCGGGTACATGGTGGAACCGGTATGGTTCCCCGGGGCAAGAAATGTTTTTCGTGGAGTAGACGATGAGCCTGGCAGGGTGGCGAGCACCTACCGGTGATTGGTTGGACCTGGCGGTTATCCGGAGGATATTGACCAGAGTCGATAGATGGATATGGGCGTACTGCCGGGGCCGAGGGCCGATACCGCAGACAGAGCCCGATATATGAGGATTTACGTGCCGATGCTGGGCACAGTTTTCATGATGTTTTCGAGTGTCGATGCTGGGCACTCCGGTTCCATGATGTTTTCGAGTGTCGATGCTGGGCACTCCGGTTCCATGATTTTGACGTGTCGCGAGGGACACAATTGGTTTATATCCTCATATTATTCCCATGCACATGCTTTATGATATTTACATGCATGATGGTTATTGTCATTGGGTGACGAGTGGACGGGATCCACGTACATGCAGATTTGATTACATTGATCATACCCCACATTTATGATATGCTATTACCTGAGGCACTGGCACGAGCACTTGGCACTACACTCATGCATAGAGATTACCTTGCCAGTTTAGCATGCTTCAGACTTATTCATATTGAGGTTTATTTATATCTGATCGTATTGACATAGGATGGGTCATGCATTCGATCTCTGCTTGTAGATATTTTCTATTCACGAGTAGGCAACTCACCCCCATTGTGCCACAGTTCTTGCAGGTTTTGCCGTACAGATTCCATAGCGGTATTTCTGGCACACTGCTTCCATCTGGGTGACTTGCTTGGGTAGGTGGGTTCTTTTGTATCAGAACCACCATTGTTCATGTATTATTCATTGTATCTAGAATTCCATCAACCAAAACTTGTATATTGTTTCAGACTTAGACAGCAGTGTTGTATTATTTCGACCTTAGAGTCGCGCTTGTAGTATTACGATTTTCTGGCTGTTTTGAGTTTCTTTTTGGGTTTTGATTCTCGCCCTTTGGCGTTGTATATTATTATTGCTTGCATGGTTGTGACCGTCGATTGACGATGAGCTAGCTCCCGCTTGGGGATGCCTTTTATCATTTCTTATGTATTATTCTTGTTGTACCCCGTTCGGGGCCAGTTTTTACAAAGGAAACTCTGCCGAAATTTTCAGGAAAGGTTACACATTTTTAAAAATGCATATTCGGATTAGTTATTTAAAAACTTTGATTTTCGAAACATGATTTCTTTACTTCTCAAAACCAGTTTTCCTTATTTACTCTTTAAATGGTTTTAGATTTCTGGGCTTTTGGCTTACTTGGATCAGATGGGGTCCTATAGACTTCATATGGTTCAAGGGCCAGTCACGTGCTCTTTCGGGTCATGACAGCTTCCTAAGTATCACAGAAGAAACGAAAATACAACGTACGCTTATGCCACCCGCATTCGCCACAATGTTCCGTTATGCACCGTTAGGTTACTTAACTAACGGCATACCGGGACGGGACTAACACGGGTGTAAAACATAAGCAACGTTTATTATATATCATATATACAATAATAAAGCATTCGTCTCACGCATATAATATGATCACATCATAGTATATCAGCAACACAAGAAACATATGAAATATTTGATATACTAGGAGGTCCATGTTTTATTTCGAGCCTGTATAAAACACGGATTCCACGTTCGCGATGAATAGCCAAACCCACATCCCTAGACCCCTACGAGAGCGGCAAGTAACACTTCCAATTCTAGGGTTAGGAGACCCGGTCTCGACTCCTTGAGACGGCCTCCTACTAGACCCTAGAACCCGGTTACTTGTGCTCCCCTCCTTGGGTCTATACAAATGCGGAAAAGTAAATAATATACAATGGTGACACCATCCTCAACCCGGAAGTGCCCCAATAAAAGAATATTACAAACAATGAATTTTACATGAATGAAAATAAAAATCCTCAT
The DNA here is from genome assembly GCA_030015575.1 of Agapanthus africanus. Lineage (NCBI taxonomy): Eukaryota > Viridiplantae > Streptophyta > Magnoliopsida > Asparagales > Amaryllidaceae > Agapanthus > Agapanthus africanus. The sequence continues at coordinate 372,613,466 of JASDDO010000001.1, forward strand.
CTCACATAATAACCCCGGCTATTCAGAACACGACGATCTAATATAACATATCACAGCAACACATAATATCTCATATCATCAATGTAAGCAAGTATGCGTATCCCGATTGTCGTTGATGTATAGAAACGAAGCCAGCAATACCCCACATACTACACTTACGGTCGCAGAAAAGAAAGTGAAAAACTACAACATTTGGAATCCACAATCGCCTTGGACATCGTCAACCCGAAATATCACATATTACGGATTTCATGCCTAACTATATGAATTCCATATATTGTATCACAATCACAGAATATCAAGACGATGTTTAACGTTTCGATCGAATCAACGTACACTTACAAATTACCCCCGTAAGCTCAACACTTGAGCAAAGTCAAAACACTCAAAAACCGTGCCACGGTGTCCATGGACCAGCCATAGAAGGAGTTAACCAACGCCTCACCTATGACACCACGGAACTACAGAAAACCCGAAGGTTCGAACGCGGTTCCGTAGGCATAGAATCGAGTTAAGGTTATTATAGTCTTCTATGGGTCCATAGGGGTACTTGCACGATTTTATGAGTGCAATCAACTTCGGAAAATTACAACACTTGGAAATTTCAGCGGGGTACAAAATGTGGTGTCTGAAGTTCGATCGAACTGCTAAAAATAGTCAAGGTTACCAATACAGTGTTAAATTATACAATTACAAAGCACTACGAATTAGCCCCAGGTCAAACAAATCATCACATGAAAATTGGGCTAAATAAAAAATACTAGGAAACCCAAAATGGAGACATGAGAGCACAGGGGGAACATGGGGGTAGAGGAGCCCAAGAGGCCGGCCTGGCCTGAATTTTTGGCCTGGGGATCGGCCCAAAACCGAGCCCCTCCCTCCGTATTTCTCCCATGTTCTTACTTTGGTCCATAGAACATTCTGCACTTATTTGGAAAATTTTTAAAGGACTTTTTGCAAAATTTTTAGAGAGCAAAATAGGGTGTTCATAATATCGTATTTCGGAGTGGATTTTGTTTTTGTAATTGTTATAACACCGTATCTAGAATTCTAGTTTGGCCCTGATACCACTGTTAGGCTTCCCTTACACCTAGTCTAGGGTTTGGTGGCATCACTCATGCCACATTAAAATTTAGAGAGGTGCAAAGAAAGCAAACCATGAATCATGCTAGAATTTCTAAGGTAACAAAGTTTGTATCACATACAAAGAAATAAAGAGATAAGGATTACTACTTTTGTAGTACGTTCCTTCGCTTCATAAGCTCCGTGTTGAGGTCCCTTCGCTGCGATCATCATGAACTCTGACTCTCGTGAGGCTCCAAGAGGTGAATGATGCATCTTGCGTGAAGTCTTCTTGATCTAAGATGATCTACCTTGAAGAATCTCTGACCCAAGCTTACACTTCACTAATGAAGTAATTAGAGAAGTGAACACCCTAATCTAAGTGGCTAGAATAGATGAGGATGATGAAGTAAGAATTTTACACTCTTTTGTTTTCAATTTCTCAACATTTATCATCATAAACACAAAAGCTGGTGAAGCTTTTTTAAGAGCAAGAAGAAGAAGAAGAAGATGAAGCTAATCATTTTGTGATGAATAATGAAATTATTGTTGTGGTTACAATTGCAACCATAGGTTAAGAATGAAAGTCTTTAACGCATGTAGAGAATAAATTAAGGTTAATGGTTTGGGTTGGGTTAACAAATATCTTCGAAAAATATCAAAGCAAGATGACAAAAAGAAAGCTTCATGAAGCTTCCTTAACCCTTATCCAAAAAGCTAACCCAAAAGCTAAGCCTAATCTTGGTTTAAACTCAAAATCCATGTTGCATTTGTAACCCTAACATGTTACAATATTATATATCGCATATATAATATATTTTGTAAGAAAAGAAAGTAATACAATTAACATATATCGCATATATATCAATATATTATCCGGTGAGAAAATGAATCAATAAAGCGAACTTATATTAGTTAATGTAATGTAATATATAACATATATAATTATACATTAAATTATCGAATCAACACTTGATTCGATAGTCTGGCTATATTGCATATAACCGACTAATATAATATGTACCATTTCATCGAATCAACACTTAATCCGATGACCCGGCTATATCACATATACCCGGCCGATATCTCATATCGCGAGAATAGAATACGGTATCTCATATCATATTATTCTCGTTCCCGCACATATCACAAATGTGCTCCTACTCCGTTTTTCCTGAGCCAGGAAACCTCTGTGTAGGACTCTAAAGAATCATCAATACACTGGCAGTAGGTGATGATCTTATCAAACACCCACAAACTGCAAGCGGTCAGCTAAACGTAACAGCCACCCAGGTATTGAGCGATCAGAAGACCAACAAGCAAGCCTGTACATTCTCCTGTGAATCCAATCAGTAACACTACCGTACAGTCTGGTCTCTTCGTCTGGTATGTCGCATATCAAGTCTAGGAGTGGTAAACGTCAGACCCCAGTAATCAATAAGTCGTGTCGATGTGAGGCTCATAACAGGTCGAGAAACTATTGATAACTCTTACCAGTAGCAATCCATATCATCCCTGGCCAGGGACTTCCAGTTATAGCCAATCGAACACAGCGCAACTTCAACTCCCTATACCGGCAGAGACGAAACCCATCCTATCGCTCATTGCTTCCATATGATTCGGGACTGCACCCAAAAGCCACCGTTTTGCATGCCCTCTTGGACGTGGTAAGGTGGAAATCAAAGCACAGTGGGAATCACACAAGACTCTATGATGATCTTGGGTCTACAGACTAACCTGTACCAGTGTCACCGGAGAACTGCTATCTGACGATAGGTATAATACCATCTAGGAGTTCTCGGCGAGTCCGTTCAATGTACCCAGTCTCCACTGAGCACCCGTACACCATCTTTGATGTCAAACACCGATGGATATGGGATCATCCATCTCCCATCATATAGGTCAAGATGCGTATACGCTAGTCTACTCTGGTGCATCGATGCCCTGTCTCGATACACCCTCGACTAGGAACAGTTATAGGATGTACTCGTTGACTACCCTGGCCCCACTAGAATGATCTCATCATAGTCCTAGTAGTCAAGTACATATCCTAAGGGCTTTATCAACATGTGAGAGCAAGACGGTAAACCAATACAAGTCAACATGTTAAGACAAAGTGAAACCAAATAGCATACTATCATGTCGAGCAAGAAAGTCCTCTCTATATATATCGAAGCATCCACTATAATATACATCATATGTACAACAATGGCCTCTAGAGCATATATACAACTAACAGGAGGCATAACCCAGGTCTTTCATGGAGAACTTTTGTGACAAGAATCCCTTGACTTATTGTATTATAGGAATATCATTTCCTATCAAGAGAATATCATCCACGTATAAGACGAGAAATATCACACTTCTCTCTACAATCTTACTATATATACATGGTTCATCTGGATTTTTGATAAAGTCGAATTCTTTGACCGTCTCATCAAAACAGATGTTCCAACTCCGCGATGCCTGCTTTAGTCCAAAAATGGACTTAAGCAGCTTGCACACTTTCCCGCTGCTCCCACTCTGAATGAAACCCTCTGGCTGATCCATATAGACGCACTCTTCCAAATATCCATTTAGGAAAGTCATCTTTACGTCCATCTTTCAGATCTCATAATCGTGGAAGGCAGCAATGGCAAGAAGGATCCGAATGGATTTGAGTATAGCCACTGGAGAAAAAGTTTCATCATAGTCCAAACTAGGTCTTTGACGAAAACCTTTTGCAACAAGTCTAGCCTTATAGGTTTCAACCGTCCATCTACACCAATCTTCTTTTTGAAGATCCATTTGCTGCCTATGAGTTTTACCCCTTCTGGAGTATACTCCAAAGTCCATATTTTGTTGGTGTACATGGACTCCATCTCGGCCCGCATTGCATCTAGACATTTTACCGAGTCGTCGCTCTGAATGGCTTGTTGGAATCTAGTTGGCTCATCATTGTCAATGATGCAATCCTCTCTATCCCCGTTGTAGGGTGTTTTTCGTCACCCCATTGAGATGGGAATATGCGCACGCTTGTCAGGCGTACTACAGATTCTCCCTGCCTAGGGTAGGCCGGGGTTTAATGATGGTGGGGATCCGAATCTCCGGCAGCCGCGGACTAAGCTGCCGTTAATTACCCATCGCCTTTGGGGCGAGGGAACCTCCGATTAACGGGTTAAACTGGTCATGCGAACTCAATGTGCAGTATACGTGTGTTCAATTCTGAAAGGGGGGTTTGGATATATCGGGAGCCACGCAGAGTTTTTACGGGGGTCCCGCTACCCGGATAGCGGGCTGGGGGTCAAGGGGGCTAGCAGCCCCCTTGCGGGGTGCGGGGCAGCGCCCCGTTAGAAATTTTTTTCTAACAGGGACAGTGTCGTGGAGTACGTGTATGTATAAATTTGTATACATATGTATATGTGTATATATGTACACAAAAGAGGGGGGAAAAGACATCCAAGGGATGCGCAGATGCGCAAGCGAGCGCGCCACGTGTCGGCACGCGGGCGACTTGCGCACTTGCGCAGTTGCGCAAGCGCGCGCCACGTGTCGGCACGCGGGCGACTTGCGCACACAACAGGCTTTTAGCCTAAAAAGATTTCTCTGAAGAGAAATCAAAGAGGAGTTAGACTCCTGAGTGTGTTTTTTTTTTATTGGGTTAATGGAAGGGTTCTTCTTCTTCCTCCTGTTGCTTGCTGGATCTTGAAGATCAAGAGATGTAAAATCTCAAAATCTCTCCTTTTTAAGATCTGATGGCAGATCCAAGTTCCCCTTTGTGGGTTTTGTGGTGGAAAACTATTTAGTTTTGAAAAAGGAAGAGTAAAACTCTTGATTTAATTCAAGAGAAAGAAGAAGGTTTTGGAACCTTGAAGAAGGAAGAAAGAGCTCAGCTCTAATTTTTTTTTGGAGAGAATGAAAAGTTTTTTTTTTATTCATCATCATTTTGCCTTTTATAGGCTTACATATTTGCATATAGCCCCTTGGGCTTTACAAAATGGCATTTTGCCTATTCCATGGCTCATGTGCCATTACATTTTTGCACATAAGCCATGGGCTTACAAAATATTGGCTTTATGCCCATTTTACATACATTCATGTATAAAAAATTACATAAAAATTATTTATTACATGATTTTTTTTGTTGGCATGGCGGAAGGCCAGACGTTTCGTGTTCGGGCTCGACCTGGGCATTGGCCCACTTGCTTGGGCTTGGGCCCACCTGGCTTGGGGTTGACCTTGACTTTGACTCGGTCAACAGGGGTGTAAATTTTTACCCCAACAAAGTGCCCCCCATCAATAAATGCACACAGCATATATGGGTCGTGTGCATGAAATTGATGGATCTTCTTTCACGTGGAGGCGACTTGGTTTGGTTCCCGCTTTTTGGGAAGCTGGTGTAAGTCCATATTGCGACCCCCGGTACTTACGGGGAGGCGGAAACGGTATAAAAAACGAATTTTTATCGCAAGAGGCAACATGGACTAAACTTTGTCGGGATCGTTGTCTAAACTAAAACTAGTTAACAAGCTAAAGAGAGTTAGCTACTATGGAAGATGGTTATACCTAAACTTGAACTCCTTCTTCTTCAAACCTTGTAGAGGTTGATGGTTCTCTTTTCGTCGCCTTCTCCCGTCGAAGATGGATCCACCTCGAAGGTTCGACTTTGGGCTCTTCCTCGATCTTTGAGTGAACTAGGGTTTCCGGCTTGCTAAACCTTCATCCTAGAAAGAGTAGAGAGTGATTAGGGTTTGCTTTTCTATCTAAAGAGAATGATTCTCAACACATGAGAAGGTTTCTCTTTTCAAGAGGAAGAAGAAGATGAAATGAGGAGAGAGAGTGAGAATGATAGAATGAGCAATATTTTCTCTTTCTTGCAACCATATTGCAAAAAGAAAAGAATTATCTAAATGATAATAATTGAAATAAGAATAGTTGATGGTTATTTTAGGAATGACCACTATCATGCTTCTTTAAATGAAGTGTAAGCATGAATCAAGGAGGATCTTCAAAGCATGATGGTGGTCAAAGGTCAACAAGTCAACCAAGGTCAACAAGTCAACAAAAAATCAACCATAACATAATTCTCATTTAATTACTATTATTAATAGATAATATACAAATCCATTAGGGTTTGGAAAATGATAACTGTCAACTGTGCATACGCACCCGATCCGAAACCCTAATGAAAAACCTCATTCTCCGCCTCAAGCAACTGTGCATACACACCTGCATTCTCGTTCCGAGGAACAAGACTACCAAGATATAAAAGCAACCCCCAAAACATATACCAGTATCTGGCTCAAACCAGAGCCTGCCAGTATAATCCGTCCGGACTCCAAACGTGCACAAGTGCGCGGATGAGAACGAACCCTGTCGCAAAACCATGCGACCTCCACTCCGTTTTGCCCAGAGACGAATACCCTCTGTGTGGGACTCTAAAGACTCGACACTACGCTGGCAGTGGGTTTAACCACAGACCGCAAGCGGCACTAGCTGTGCGTAACGGTCCCCAGGTAGATGCCGACAAGAAGGCTGACGAGGTGAAACCCCATCTGAACTCCTACTGAGTCTGAATGTGACATTCTCCGTACAGTCCGGTCTGTTCGTCTGATACATCGCATGGCGGGCCTAGGGGGCGGTAAAACGTCAGTCCCCCAATAGCGGTACAAGTCGTGTCGGAGTGAAGCCCAAAACACCCTGAGATAACACTGGAAACCTACCAGTATATCTCGCTTGCCCTGGCCAGGGACTACTCGTGCAATGGCTCTCCTAGACACAGCGCGATGTCAACCCCCAATACCGGGAGAGACGAATCCTGTCTAACCGTCACTGCCTCCAAGTGCTTCGGGACTGCACCCAACCACCACCTGTTTGCACGACTCCTTTGAGCCGTGGTAGGGTAGTGATCAAAGTGCAGTGGGAACACACTCGAGGCGAAGTGTCAGTGTCAAGTCAGCGGACTAAGCTGTACTCATGTCACCTGGGAACTGATAACTGACGATAGGTATAATACCAACCTGTCAGTTCCCGACGAGTCCTGTCCAGTGTACTCGTAACCCAACGAGCACCCGTATACTATCTCCAGTACGACGTACTGATGGCTGTGGGACAGACCATCTCCCACACTGGGATGAGAAGCGCATACGCTAGTCTACTCCGGAGTATCGATGCCCTGTCTCGATAGTCCTACGACTAGGGACCTGTAAAAGGATGTGCCTATAGATTACCCAGCCCCCACTAGTGTGACTGCCATCACAACGCTGGTAATCAAGCAAAGATCCTAAGGGCTCCACTAATGTGTATAAGTGATATACTGAAATAAACACAAGTACACATTGAAGTAGAAACAAACCAAGTAGCATACTACTATATTGAGCAAGATTGTTTATACAAGGTGAATATCCCAAGCTTCCATCAAGTAATATACAAACTAGTATGATACAGTAATGGCCTCTAGGGCATATACACTAACAATCTCCCACTTGCACTAAGGCCATGTACTGGCGTATCGAAGACCTATCATCTCGATCAGCCGCTCGAACTGAGTCTGGGGTAGGGCCTTGGTGAATGGATCTGCAGTGTTCTCTTCTGAAGCAACCCTCCGAACCTCGATCTCCTTGCGATCCACGATCTCCCTGATCAGGTGATACCGCCTCAAGATGTGCCTGGATCTCTGATGGGACCTGGGTTCCTTTGCTAAAGCTATAGCCCCGTTGTTGTCGCAATACAGAGGTACTGGGTCAACAATGGACGGAACCACCTGAAGTTCTTTTAAGAACTTCCTTATCCAGACAGCTTCTTTTGCGGCATCAGATGCAGCGATGTATTCCGCTTCCATAGTCGAGTCTGCAACGGTTTCCTGTTTGGAACTCTTCCAACACACCGCCCCTCCGTTGAGGGTAAAGACAAAACCCGACATGGACTTGGAATCATCCTTGTCACTCTGGAAGCTGGAGTCAGCAAAGGCCTCAATCTGGAGGTCTTTTCCGCCATACACCAAGAACATCTCCTTAGTCCTCCTCAGGTACTTGAGAATGTTCTTTACTGCTATCCAATGTTTCTCCCCAGGGTTTGACTGATACCGGCTTACTACACTCAGTGCATAAGCTACATCCGGTCTGGTACACAACATCGCATACATTATAGAGCCTACCGCAGAAGCGTAGGGTATAATAGACATGCGATCCCTCTCCAAATCAGTCTTGGGAGACATCTCTTTAGAGAGGGTGATCCCGTGACAAGCCGGTAAGTTACCGCGCTTGGAATCTTCCATACTGAATCTTTTCAGTACGGTGTCGATGTACCTGGACTGTGAAAGTCCTAATATCCTCTTGGATCTATCACGATGGATCCGGATCCCCAGGATGTAAGAGGCATCACCCAGGTCTTTCATGGAGAACCTGTGTGACAAGAAACCCTTGACAGATTGTAGCATAGGAATGTCATTTCCTATTAAGAGAATGTCATCCACGTATAAAACAAGGAATACCACAGTTCTCGCTACAAATCTACTATAGATGCATGGTTCATCTGGATTTTTGATAAAGTCAAATTCCTTGACCGTCTCATCAAAACAGATGTTCCAACTCCGCGATGCCTGCTTTAGTCCATAGATGGACTTAAGCAACTTGCACACCTTTCCGCTGCTCCCACTCTGGATGAAACCCTCTGGCTGATCCATATAGACACACTCCTCTAAATTTCCATTTAGAAAAGCGGTTTTTACGTCCATCTGCCAAATTTCATAATCGTGGAAGGCAGCAATGGCAAGAAGGATCCGAATGGATTTCAGCATAGCCACTGGAGAAAAGGTTTCGTCGTAGTCCAAGCCAGGTCTTTGACGGAAACCCTTTGCTACAAGTCTAGCTTTATAGGTCTCAACCTGTCCATCTACACCAATCTTCCTTTTGAAGATCCACTTGCATCCTACGGGTTTTACCCCGTCTGGAGCAATGTCCAACGTCCATACTTTGTTGGTGTACATGGACTCCATTTCGGTCCGCATTGCATCCAGCCATTTTACCGAGTCAATGCTCTGAACGGCCTGCTGGAAGCTAGTAGGCTCATCATAGTCTATGATGCAATCCTCTCTATCCCCGTCTATGAGAAAACCGTAGTATCTCTCGGGCGGATGAGACTGCCTACTACTTCTGCGGAGCGGCATAGGAATGTCCTGTTCATTTGAACCCTCTGGTTCCATTAAGCTTTCAGTAATAGTCTGTGGTTCTGGAATTTCTTCCAGTTCTATTTCGCTCCCACTTACTTCTTTTTCTAAGAACTGATGTTCCAGAAAATGGGCATTACGAGAAACAAGGACTTTTTGCTCCTCTGCGTAATAGAAAAGATACCCCCTGGAGTTCTTTGGGTATCCCACAAAATTGCACAGTACTGAGCGTGCCTCGAGCTTGTCCGCATGCTGCTTTTTGACATAAGCTGGACATCCCCAAATCTTCAAGTACTGAAGATAGGGTTTCTTCCCACTCCATAACTCATATGGTGTGGTAGGCACAGTCTTAGTAGGAACTCGGTTCAATAGGTATGCAGCTGTTTCTAGCGCATACCCCCAGAATGATCGCGGTAACTCAGCGTTACTCATCATAGACCGTACCATATCCAATAGGGTGCGATTCCGTCTCTCCGATACACCGTTATGTTGCGGGGTGTATGGAGGAGTAAGCTGAGAGAGAATCCCATTCTCTTTTAAATAGTCCAGGAATTCGGCACTTAAGTATTCTCCACCTCGATCCGATCTTAGAATCTTAATACTTTTGCCGGTCTGTTTCTCTACTTCATTCTTATACTCCTGGAATTTTCCAAAGGCCTCGGACTTATGTTTCATTAAGAAGACATAACCGTACCTTGAGAAGTCATCCGTAAAAGTAATGAAGTAAGAATGTCCGCTTCGGGCATGTGTAGACATTGGACCGCACACGTCACTGTGTACGAGTCCCAAGAGCTCGCTCGCTCTTACTCCATGTCCGGTAAACGGAGTCTTTGTCATCTTTCCCTTGAGACAGGATTGACAAGTGGCATACGATTGATATTCGAACGCATTCAAATACCCTTCTGTATGTAACTTCGTCAACCTTCTCTCATTGATGTGACCCAATCTACAATGCCATAAGAAAGTCTGATTAATATCTGGTGACTTTCTTTTGTGTGTATTCTGGACATTGAAAATCTGTGGTTGGTTTAATACGTATATACCATTGCTCAGTGTACCTGACCCAATCAGAACTTGATTAAGGTGAATGTTAACAACATTACTTACAAACGCAAATTCATAACCTTCTTTAGAAACCAAAGATACAGAAATGATATTACAAGTTGCGTTGGGTACAAAAAAGCAATTACGCAAAACCAAAACATGTCCATCTGACATTCCTAGGTGATAGTCCCCCACGGCTTTAGCATCCATGCTAGCTCCGTTCGCAACTCTGAGGGTCATGTCACCTTCCTTCAAAAACCTACGGTTTCTCAACGCCTGCAAAGAATTACAGATATGAGATCCTGATCCGGTATCCAATACCCAGGAAGTAGAGTTTATAGAAAGACAGTTTTCAATAACATACACACCTGAAGCTGAAGCCGCAACCTGCTTCAGTTCCTGTGTCCTGGCTTTCCAAGCCCTGCAATCTTTCTTCCAGTGTCCACTCTTGTGACAATAGAAGCATTCCTCTTTACCAACAAGCTTCCCCGCTATCTTTGTTGCCTTTTCCTTTCCCTTCGCACCCACTTTACTAACACCGCCTCTTGGTTTGGCGGGGGCTTTCTTCTTCTTTCCCTTGGCTTTCGCCTTGGACCTAGAAGAAGAAGATCCTCCTACAAACAAAGTGGATGTATCCCTACCCTTCTGTAGGGTGCCCTCTGCGCTCCTCAGCAGGTTGAGGAGTTCTGAAAGTTCAACTTCCTTTTCTTGCAAGTTGAAATTCAGTATGAACTGGGCGTAAGTGGATGGAAGGGACTGGAGAATTATATCGGTGTAGAGTTCACTATCCAACGTGGTCCCAAGTTCCGCGAGCTCCTCAGTGTAGCCAATCATCTTAAGCACGTGGTCCGCTACCGATAATCCGACGGCCAACTTAGTCGAAAATAACTTCTTCGACACTTCGTATCTTGCGATACGAGACTGCTCTCCATACAGTTCTTTTGTATGAAGAAATATGGATTCCAAATCCATATTCTCGTGCCTCCTCTGATGGTCATTGTCCATCGAGGCAAGTACGAGGCATCTGGCCTTCGCGCTGTCAATCTCCCAAGTCTTACGGATTTCCTTATCCGCGACGCTGGAGGTGGGACCTGGGACGGGGGGAGCTTTGCTGGTAAGAAGATACCCCAGCTTGTCGTAAGAGATTGCCAATTTGACATTCCTGAGCCAATCTTTGTAGTTTGGCCCTGTCAGTATGTTTTTATCTAGAAGTAACTTAAGTCCAGTCATTTCGATTTGGTCGCTGCAGGGGGAGAGAAGAAACACTTAGCACGATGCTCTTGCAAGTTTAGAATGGTTTTTAATTTGTCTAAACAGGATGGCTCCCACTGTCTCTCGAATCCCTCCTCAAACCACAAAGGAAGAATTAGCCGGGATCAATCCCACCGTACAATACTTGCTTAACCGTTCAGCCAGGCCAGTGTCGGTACTTCGAGGGAGGTTTTCCAACGCTTTCGCGAAGTTCCTTAATTTAAGAACCTCTTTTCCCTGGGGGCGTAGCCCCGCTAACACCTTTCTAGGCACCTACTAGGTTTATAGCATTGATCGTTTAGTGAGAAATTTCCCGAGGAGTAGCATATACTCACAGTAGGATCGGGATCCAAATATCATCGCGTGACGAAAATGAAGGAATCCTACCATAATCATCACACTCCAAATGGTATGCAAATCTAGCAAGTTTCAGTACTTATGAAACTCCCGATGTGGATTTTTGCCCCATGCTCTTATGACCTTGGCGTGAGGTCAAAATGTCATAAGTCACATGTCAAGTTCTTCCCATCATTATCCCGGTTGATTTGAATCCACCCGTACCTACCCTTGACGTAGGCCAAAATGGTGGTACGACTGTCTCAAAACAACGCATTCTATCTATGCAACAGATAAATATCCGGCAGCTACCAATCACTATGCCTTGGCGTGAGGTCAAAATACATAGCTTGAATACTACCGTATATCTAACTGAAACGATGGAGGGCTACGAATGGTTTTGGCGAAACCGTGAACGTAGTGAACTTGATATAATCGATGGAACGAGATAGCTTTTAGAAGGAGTGGCTCAAGCTCCGCATTTAAAAGTTAGTTTTTGAAAAGAACCGAGTGGTTTTTCGAAAGTGTTCCATCGACTTAAACTTGGTTTATTATCTTGCATTAGTTCTTTTAATGCGTGATATTCTTGCATTAGTTCTTTTAATGCGTCCCATCATTTAATTCCTACCATTGCAGAAAACAACCAAAATATGACGTACGCTTATGCCATTCGCATTCGCCACGGGGTCCCGTCATCACTCGTTAGGTTACTTAACTAACGACAGAGCGGGGGCTGGGCTAGCGCGGCTGTAAAACATAAGCAACGCCTAAATAGAAAGCAATGATAGACATTACAGATCACAGATGAATACATTGGATATACTAGCAATCCGCATTTCTTTCGAGCCTGAAACGAAAAGCGGATAACACGGTCGCGGTGAATAGCAAATACCCCACCCAAGACCCCTACGGGTGCGGCAAACTACCCGCCAAGTTCCCGGTAGTTTGTGCACCCCACCATGGGTCTATCCTAGGAGCAAAAACAGTAAAAAGAATTATACAATGACGGCTACAACCCCGACCCGGTTGTGCGGCCAAACAAATAATATAATTACATCAATTTACATTTACAATGAATGAAAGAAAAAACAAAAGCTCATCTCACATCCACCCCGGCTATTCACCCGCGACAGTCCAACACATTCATATACACATTCCAGAACATTACAGATCATGTATAACCCCGACTAATCGACTTATAGCGATTAGCCGACGTTCAATACATGCAAACATCACAGATATAACCAACATAGCCAAAATGCAGTGAAGTTCGGAAAAAAATACGGAATTATAGGACCCCAAAAGTGAATTTCAGTTCTGGAAAATCTGGGTACATATAATATATCTTAAAAATCCCAAAACCAACACAGAAGAACACTGCACGAAAAACGATGCAAAGAAGAAACCAACATGCGGCGGTTCCGCGGCCAGATGAATAGGTGAGGCCGCGGAAGCGCGGCGGTTTGGAGAGAACATGATATCGTTTTTCTTGTGTGTTCTTAGAAAACCCTGAGACGATTTTACAAGTATAAATTTTTTCAATTTGAGCAGAAAAAAATTCAACAGAAAGTTAGGGTTTTGATTTTCCGGTTTTGCGATTTTTCGGTTCCGAACTTCGTTACACCTTACTACCAAGCTAGTTTAAGTTTAGTTAGGCTCTGATACCACTGTAAGTCCATATTGCGACCCCCGGTACTTACGGGGAGGCGGAAACGGTATAAAAAACGAATTTTTATCGCAAGAGGCAACATGGACTAAACTTTGTCGGGATCGTTGTCTAAACTAAAACTAGTTAACAAGCTAAAGAGAGTTAGCTACTATGGAAGATGGTTATACCTAAACTTGAACTCCTTCTTCTTCAAACCTTGTAGAGGTTGATGGTTCTCTTTTCGTCGCCTTCTCCCGTCGAAGATGGATCCACCTCGAAGGTTCGACTTTGGGCTCTTCCTCGATCTTTGAGTGAACTAGGGTTTCCGGCTTGCTAAACCTTCATCCTAGAAAGAGTAGAGAGTGATTAGGGTTTGCTTTTCTATCTAAAGAGAATGATTCTCAACACATGAGAAGGTTTCTCTTTTCAAGAGGAAGAAGAAGATGAAATGAGGAGAGAGAGTGAGAATGATAGAATGAGCAATATTTTCTCTTTCTTGCAACCATATTGCAAAAAGAAAAGAATTATCTAAATGATAATAATTGAAATAAGAATAGTTGATGGTTATTTTAGGAATGACCACTATCATGCTTCTTTAAATGAAGTGTAAGCATGAATCAAGGAGGATCTTCAAAGCATGATGGTGGTCAAAGGTCAACAAGTCAACCAAGGTCAACAAGTCAACAAAAAATCAACCATAACATAATTCTCATTTAATTACTATTATTAATAGATAATATACAAATCCATTAGGGTTTGGAAAATGATAACTGTCAACTGTGCATACGCACCCGATCCGAAACCCTAATGAAAAACCTCATTCTCCGCCTCAAGCAACTGTGCATACACACCTGCATTCTCGTTCCGAGGAACAAGACTACCAAGATATAAAAGCAACCCCCAAAACATATACCAGTATCTGGCTCAAACCAGAGCCTGCCAGTATAATCCGTCCGGACTCCAAACGTGCACAAGTGCGCGGATGAGAACGAACCCTGTCGCAAAACCATGCGACCTCCACTCCGTTTTGCCCAGAGACGAATACCCTCTGTGTGGGACTCTAAAGACTCGACACTACGCTGGCAGTGGGTTTAACCACAGACCGCAAGCGGCACTAGCTGTGCGTAACGGTCCCCAGGTAGATGCCGACAAGAAGGCTGACGAGGTGAAACCCCATCTGAACTCCTACTGAGTCTGAATGTGACATTCTCCGTACAGTCCGGTCTGTTCGTCTGATACATCGCATGGCGGGCCTAGGGGGCGGTAAAACGTCAGTCCCCCAATAGCGGTACAAGTCGTGTCGGAGTGAAGCCCAAAACACCCTGAGATAACACTGGAAACCTACCAGTATATCTCGCTTGCCCTGGCCAGGGACTACTCGTGCAATGGCTCTCCTAGACACAGCGCGATGTCAACCCCCAATACCGGGAGAGACGAATCCTGTCTAACCGTCACTGCCTCCAAGTGCTTCGGGACTGCACCCAACCACCACCTGTTTGCACGACTCCTTTGAGCCGTGGTAGGGTAGTGATCAAAGTGCAGTGGGAACACACTCGAGGCGAAGTGTCAGTGTCAAGTCAGCGGACTAAGCTGTACTCATGTCACCTGGGAACTGATAACTGACGATAGGTATAATACCAACCTGTCAGTTCCCGACGAGTCCTGTCCAGTGTACTCGTAACCCAACGAGCACCCGTATACTATCTCCAGTACGACGTACTGATGGCTGTGGGACAGACCATCTCCCACACTGGGATGAGAAGCGCATACGCTAGTCTACTCCGGAGTATCGATGCCCTGTCTCGATAGTCCTACGACTAGGGACCTGTAAAAGGATGTGCCTATAGATTACCCAGCCCCCACTAGTGTGACTGCCATCACAACGCTGGTAATCAAGCAAAGATCCTAAGGGCTCCACTAATGTGTATAAGTGATATACTGAAATAAACACAAGTACACATTGAAGTAGAAACAAACCAAGTAGCATACTACTATATTGAGCAAGATTGTTTATACAAGGTGAATATCCCAAGCTTCCATCAAGTAATATACAAACTAGTATGATACAGTAATGGCCTCTAGGGCATATACACTAACAGCTGGCACTGCCCTTTTTACGACATGGACGGTCGTTGCTTGACATGTCTCCGAGACGGAGTGTCCGTGATAGACGTTTTCCCTGGCCCGGAGTTATCTGGTTCCCGCTTTGTAGGAATCCTGCGCTGCCCTTTTTGCGACTTGGACGGTCGGTGCTGCCCTTTTAGCGACTTGGACGGTCGATACTGCCCTTTTAGCGACGTGGACGGTCGGTGCTGCCCTTTTAGCGACGTGGACGGTCGGTTCTGCCCTTTTTGCGACTTGGACGGTCGGTGCTGCCATTTTTGCGACTTGGACGGTCGGTGCTGCCCTTTTAGCGACGTGGACGGTCGGTGCTGCCCTTTTAGCGACGTGGACGGTCGGTTCTGCCCTTTTTGCGACGTGGACGGTCGATGCTGCCCTTTTAGCGACGTGGACGGTCGATTCTGCCCTTTTTGCGACTTGGACGGTCGGTTCTGCCCTTTTAGCGACGTGGACGGTCGTTGCTGCCCTTTTAGCGACTTGGACGGTCGATTCTGCCCTTTTTGCGACTTGGACGGTCGGTGCTGCCCTTTTTGCGACGTGGACGGTCGATGCTGCCCTTTTAGCGACGTGGACGGTCGATGCTGCCCTTTTTGCGACGTGGACGGTCGATGCTGCCCTTTTAGCGACGTGGACGGTCGATGCTGCCCTTTTAGCGACGTGGACGGTCGATTCTGCCCTTTTTGCGACGTGGACGGTCGGTTCTGCCCTTTTAGCGACGTGGACGGTCGATGCTTGATTTGACTTGCTCTGCTTCTTGCAGTGTCAGGGGTAGACTTGACTTGCTCCGCTTCTTGCGGTGTTGAGATTGGATTCTGACTTGCTGATTTTGATTGGGTTGACATCAGCATCGCTATATTGGAATATGGTACCAGGAGCGAACCATCATCTGTCATGGAGAGGATTTTGGGATTTTGGTTTTTGTTTGGCATCTGCATTGCTGCACTGGAATAATGCCAGGAGCAACTCATCATTTGCCCCGAGAGAATTTGAGAATTGATGGCTTAGGAGGCAGGTTTAGATCCCTATCACCTAAGACTTTTCAATTTTATGGGCCGTGAGGGTCCCATAAAAGCATTTTCTCCCTACGAGTCGAAAGGATCTCGTAGGCGTATTTTCTCCATAGGAGTCGTGGGGACTCCTAAGTGTGTTGCTCCTTTGTGAGTCGTAAGGATCTCACGCGGGAATTTCCTCCTCTCAAAGTCGAGAGGACTTTGAGAGTGCATTTCATCTTCTTTTCACGAGTTTGCGCCCTTTCAGGTTTTCACAAACTCGTCGGCAGTCCTGCTGTTTTTACTCACGGAGCCCTTTCGGGTTTTCCTCCGTGCCCATTTTGCTTGTGGACATACCCTTCATTTTTTTTTAGTGGGACTTTGAATGTGGTCTCACCGGTAGGACTTAGGAGAGATTGGGATTGTTTTACGCCCGTGGATTGTATACGGTTTTGCAGGATGTATGATCCAGACCGTAGGGCCAGAAAGATTTCAGGGATTTGTTGGCGTCTGCATCGCTGCACTGGAATGTGGTACCAGGAGCGACTCATCATTCGCCGTTGGGGTATGGGATTTGGAATTTGGTTGGCGTCTGCATCGCTGCACTGGAATATGGTACCAGGAGCGACTCATCATTCGCCATTGGGGTATGGGATTTGGAATTTGGTTGGCGTCTGCATCGCTGCACTGGAATATGGTACCAGGAGCGACTCATCATTCGCCATTTGGGGACTTGGAATTTGGATCTTGTTTGGCATCAGTATTGCTGCACTGGAATAATGCCAGGAGCAACTCATCATTTGCCCTGAGAGGATTTGGGATTTGGGTTTTTGGTCGGCATCAGCACCGCTAACACTGAAGCGAAATGCCAGGAGCGACTCATCATTTGCCGTTGCCCGTTGGGGAGCGATGGCTTAGGAGATAGGTTTGGGTCCCTATCACCTAAGGCTTCTCAATTTTATGGGCCGTGAGGGTCCCATAAAGCATTTCCTCCCTACGAGTCGTAAGGATCCCGCAGGTGTATTTTCTCCTTAGGAATCGTGAGGATTCCTAAGTGTGTTGCTCCTTTGTGAGTCGTAAGGATCTCACGCAGGGGTTTTCTCCTCACAAGGTCGAGAGGACTTTGCGAGTGTATTTCATCTCTTTTCACGAGTTTGCGCCCTTTCGGGTTTTCACAGACTCGCCGGTTGTCCTGCTGTTTTTACTCACGGAGCCCTTTCGGGTTTTCATCCGTGCCCGTTTTGCTTATGGACATACCGTTTTTTTTTTGTTTGTTTTTTTTTTTGCCGCTGGTGGGACTTTAAAAGTAGTCTCACCGGCAGGATTTGGGAGGAATAGGGGTCATTTACGCCCGTGGATTGTATACGGTTTTGCAGGATGTCTGATCCAGACCGTAGGGCCGATGTGCTCAATTCGCCTGCGACTTGGAGCATTCATGTGTAGTATTTCTTGAGATATCGGCCATTGATGGGTGGCATGGGCCTTTCTCCCTCGGCACTTATTAGTTGGTAGGATCCTCCGTCGAACACTTTCTCGATGACGTATGGTCCTTCCCAGTTCGGCTCGAATTTTCCCTTGGCATGTCGATTGGGGATGATCGGTCTTTTGAGGACCAACACCAATTCACCTTTCTTGAAAGCGCGGAGACGGGTTATCTTGTCATAGGCCCGTGACATTTGGGCTCGGTATAGCTCCAGATTTTGCTGCACCGCGAGCCTCTTTTCTTCGAGGGCATCGAGTTCTTCAAGTCGAAGGAGCACGTTTTCTTCCTCCGTCAACTCATGTTGGATGGCCATTCTTAAGCTTGGAACTTCAACTTCGAGGGGGAGGACCGCCTCCACTCCGAAGAGCAATGAGTATGGAGTGGACTGAGTTGGAGTACGGTGCGTGGTACGATATGCCCACAATGCCTCGTGAAGCTTGAGATTCCAGTCTCTCTTGTTGGCTGAAGCATTTTTCCTCAGAAGCTTGCATAGAGTCTTATTGAAGGCTTCGGCTAGCCCATTGGCTCTTGGATTATAGATGGAGGAATACCTCCAGTCTATCTTGTGCTGAGTAGCGAATCTTGAGACATTGAAGCTTTTGAAAGAAGGCCCGTTGTCAGAAATGATTCTTCTTGGTGTACCGAAGCGGTATAGAATATTATGCTGGAAGAATGTCAGAATATCCTTTGTCTTGACTTCTTTTAGCGGGACAGCTTCAGCCCATCTGGAGAAGTAGTCTGTCGCGGCCAGTATGAACCGGTGGCCTTTAGATGACGGAGGATCAATTGGGCCAACAATGTCGGTGCCCCAGACTTCGAAGGGCCACGACGCCACTGTAGGATGCAATGGATTGGGATGCTTGTGAATAAAATCACCGTGAATTTGGCAAATATAACATTTCTTTGCATGCTCTCCACAGTCCCGTATCATGGTGGGCCAGTAATACCCAAGCCGTTTGATTTGAAGTCTCATCTTGGGGCCAGATTGGTGAGCACCGCAAACGCCCGAGTGGACATCTTTCATGACCTTTTGGGCTTCGGCCAATGACAGACACCTAAGCCATAGTTGGTCGTATGACCTGCGGTATAACGTGTCATTTACAAACACGTATCGGAGAGCTCTTTTCTTCAGCTGAATCCTCGCAGATTTTTCTTCAGGCAGCCTGTCGTATCGGAGGTATTCTATGAAGGGTTCTCTCCAATCAGGCTCGTCTTGGATGATCGAAGCTTCTTCGGCGGGACTGCTCTTCTGTTCCGCGCTTTCCTCTTTTCGTAGAGAGACTGGGGGTAGAATTTGTCGGCTCCTGACTGTGATCAGAATTTCGTCCATGTCAGGATCAGCCAGCTCCTTGGCTAGGCGAGCGAGTATATCGGCTTTTCCGTTCAATGCTCTAGGGACTCTTGTTAGTTCGATATGAGTGAACCGTTTCATGAGTTCCACCACCCGGCTTCTGTATCGAGCCAACTCGGGTTTGTATATCTTATAGTCGCCGTTTACTTGGTTGACGACAAGCTGGGAATCACCGTAAACCCGTAGCCGAAGGATTTCCATTTCTATGGCGAGCTCCAAACCAGCTATCAGAGCTTCATACTCGGCCTCATTGTTTGTGCGAGGCTCGGTGAGAGCAAAAGAACGCCGTAGGGTTCCCATTGATGGTGTGATAAACACCAATCCTATCCCTGCTTTTATCTCCGGGACGCTTGATTTACTGGAGGTTCTTATCGATGAGGCCCCATCGAAGTAGAGCTCCCAACATGGCTCGTCATTCTCGAGATGCAGCACTTGTTCGTCGGGTAACTCACAATTTAGTGGCGACCCTTCTGGTATGGGATGAGCAGCGAGAAAGTCTGCAAGAGCTTGCCCTTTTACTGCTTTCTGAGGAGTGTAAACTATGTCAAACTCAAGTAGCATGACAGCCCATCTTGCCATTCTGCCGGCTAGGCTTGCTTTGGTCATCAAGTGTTTGAGCGGGTCGACCTTGGAGATCAGCATAACCCGATGAGCGAGCAAATAGTGCCTCAGCTTCTTCACAGCAAATATCAGAGCCAGGCATTGCTTTTCGATTGGGGAGTAGTTGTGTTCCGCCCCGACTAGAGTTCGACTGAGGTAGTAGAGGGCATTTTCTTTTCCCTCCTCATTATTCTGGGCAAGGAGCGCACCGAGTGACTCGTCCAGCGCGGCAGTGTAGAGAATCAGCGGTTTATTTGGAATGGGAGCGGCCAGCACTGGAGGGTGCAACAAGTACTGTTTGATGCTTTCGAAAGCTGCTTGACATTCGGCATCCCAGATAAAAGGAGCTCCTTTCTTCATGAGCTTTGAGAGGGGCCTGCATCTCCCTGATAAATTTGAGATAAACCTCCGTATATAAGCAAGCTTGCCTTGAAAAGATCTTAGCTGCGTCAGACTCTTCGGAGGGGGCATCTCTATGATGGCCTTTATCTTCGACGGGTCAACTTCGATCCCTCGATGTCGGACTATGAAGCCCAAGAATTTTCCCGATGACACGCCAAAGGCGCACTTCAGAGGATTCATCTTCAGATCGTATTCCCTCAGTCTGGTGAGAACGGTCCTGAGATCTTGGATATGATCGGCCTTGGCTTTAGTCTTGACGACCAGATCATCAACATAGCATTCGACGACTTTATGGATCAGGTCATCAAAGATATTGGTCATTGCCCTTTGATATGTAGCACCTGCGTTCTTCAGTCCGAATGGCATTACCTTGTAGCAATATATTCCGATCGGGGTTCGAAATGCTGTGTGCTTCTCATCCTCAGGCGACATCTTGATCTGATTATATCCAGACGAGCCGTCCATAAAGGTGAACAGTTCGTAATTTGAGGTGTCATCGACCATCATTTCCATGACCGGTAGCGGGAAGTCATCTTTAGGACATGCCTTATTGAGGTCCCTGAAATCGACACAGACTCGGATCTGCCCATTTTTCTTCTTCACTGGGACTATGCATGCGATCCAGTCTGCATATTTCTCTTCCCTGATGAAGCCGGCATCGATGAGCTTCTTAGTTTCCTCGATGACCTTTTCTTCTAGTTCCCTTCTCATTCTTCGAGGAGCTTGTTTGACTGGCTTAGCATCAGGAGATATAGCCAACTTATGTACGGCCACTTCAGGGGAAAGGCCAGGCATTTCTTTGTATGTCCACGCGAAGCAGTCGACGAACTCATGCAGCAGGGCGATTATCTGCGCTTTCATTTCCTCTGACAAGAGCGAGCTGATGTAGGTCGGCCTTGGATTATCGGGCGTTCCTAAGTCAATCTCGGTTAGCTCGTCAAAGGTTGCTTGCCCGCCATCTTCGAGCTCTTGAGGAGCTTCTTCTGGCTCGGCTATCTCGTCGTCATCATTTGATCTTTCGCTGGCCTCACCAACATGGATCATGTAGCATGCTTTGGAATCAGGTTGAATGTAGCCTATGCCCCGTCTATCTGGAATTCGTCCATCGATGAGTGCTCGGACCTGGGGCGGATGCCATAGCCCTTCGTAAAACTTTGCTTCGGACTCCGTTTGATATAACCGGCATCCGCACTTCTTAAAGTATTCCCGCATCTCGGGCGCATAGTATCTGGGATTGAGGACGGCTCTTATGCCTCTCTCATAGGGAAGGCACGCGACAGAAAGATCGTCCGGGTGCACAACGGGGTTTGACCCATAAAACAGGATGCCCTTCTGTCCATTATTCCTCCCGGGAACGTAGAAAGTCTTCAGATGGTCCACGGTGGAGACTGATAACGCATCGAGCTCTTTGTACATCTGCTCTGGTACCCTTGTCACGGCTAGGGACCCTTCTGCAACTTCGAAGGTCTCTCGTAGTTTCTCTTGTTGCATAGGGGTCCAATCTGCATCGCTGTTGCACGGCAGGTCCTCTTCCTCCGAATCTTCAGTGTCGCTGCCAAGATGAGGGCGGACTTTGCTGCTAGGTGGGCCTTCAGTAACAGATTCGTCTGTATCGCTGCCGAAACGAGGACGAGTTTTACGGGAGGACGGGCTTCCAGCGTCGGACTCGTCAGTGTCGCTACCGAAATGCGGGCGCACTTGGGTGTTTTTGCTCTTGAAAGTGACAGCCGGCGCAGATTTGCTTTTGAGTCTTGGGGCCGGTCTATCCTCAGTCAGTTGTGGGTTACCATTTTGGTGCTTCATAAAGTACCGAGAATCTTCATAGCGGACTTCATGCACACCGAACGGCTGGATGTCTCCGTCAATGCGTCTTTCTTCGCCATTTTTGGTATACTTCATGCATTGATGGAGAGTCGACGGAATGATGCCGTAATCGTGGAGCCATGGCCGTCCCAAGAGAATCTTATAAGACGTGTCGGCATCGATCACGTATATCTTAGCTTCAGTTTGCAGATCCCCGAATTTGATTGGCAGAGCTATAGACCCGAGAACTTGCTGGCAATTTTGGTTGAAGCCTTGAATGACAATCCTTTCCCTTGACAGGTATCGGACGTCCATCGACAAACTCTTCAGCGTTCGCAAGTTCATGATGTTCACTGAGGACCCCGGATCAATCAATATACGATTAATTCGATCTCCGTCGCTGTACCCGGTCACGTAAAGCGGCCGATTATGCTCAGCCGTTCCCAGTAGCAAGTCTTCATCCTTAAATGTGACTGCGGCGGCATGCAAAGCGTGCTGGGCTTCTTTCATATTAATTTCCGCAAAGTGAGCCTGATACCGCTCGGGGTTTTGTAGAGCATGGATGAGAACGTCTCTAAGCTCCTTAGATAGGACCAAGGCGTCGTAGATGCTCAGGAGAGATGGAAGCTTCCGGAGATGTGCCAAGACATTATAGTCCACCGAGGAAGGACTTATGTTTTCATCGGCCGGTTCTCTGCCATCTTCTTCATTAGCGACATGTTTTT
Source organism: Agapanthus africanus (assembly GCA_030015575.1). NCBI lineage: Eukaryota > Viridiplantae > Streptophyta > Magnoliopsida > Asparagales > Amaryllidaceae > Agapanthus > Agapanthus africanus. The sequence goes on from JASDDO010000001.1 coordinate 372,636,427, forward strand.
CCTTCCCTTTTGGGGCGTTGCCCTGATTTTGCGGTAGAGCCCTGCCGCTTCTGAGCTGGATTTGATTGGCCTTTGTGGTGAGCTCCTCGTCCTCTTTGGGAAAACAGAGATCATCCTCGGAGTCGCTGCCAAGATGGATGGCATAGCAGGTCACTACTGGAATTTCTTCATTGGAGTCTTCTTCTAACTCCTCCAGAATTTCAGCCGCTTGTACAGGGAAGAACTCCTTCAATTGAATCAATGTTCTTTCCTTTTGCTCATATTCTTCGAGGGAATCGATATATTTTTGAATGGTTGATCTCCCTGCAGACTCTTTTTCGCGCCGAGCTGCACTTTTCTTCTTCTTGAGCTTCTTGGATTTTGAGCCTGAAGGAGCCGCATTGGCAGCTGGACTGGTAGGCTTCTTCTGTCCTTCCCATTCCATCCTGGGCTCTTTCCGAATCAGCTTTAGCATCTTCTTTGTCTTATTAGATATGTGCGTACTCCACAGAGGCTGCGATGAGTCGGTTTCGTTTGTCGGGGCAGCGGGTTCAGCTGTCTGCTCCCAGAAGGCTTCAACTTCTGTCTGTATAAAGTTGGCGGTCGCAACTTGATTGTTCACCAACACGCTTTTGGACAGCTCGATCTCTCCAGCCTTGTACTGCTTCTCGACCCAGTCTTTGAAGATATAGCAATCCTCGATCGCATGGCTCACTACTCGGTGGTACGGGCAATACAGAGGATTGTCGGTCATTTTTGCTTCTTGGGGTCTTTTCGACTCCGGCAATTGGAGGCCGTTGTTCAAGGCATCTTTAAATATCTTGCGGACTTTGTCCCTCCTGAAAGAGTAAACCTTGTTCTTTTTCTCCTCTAGGGAAGGTCCATCTCCTCCCAGCAATGGCTTTCGAGACCGATTAGTTTTGGATTCGGCCGCCTTTCGCTTTTCTTCATTGTCGGACGCATTGAAGACATTGGTACTGCTGGAACTCCCGCTTCTACGGTTGTCGTCCCGCTTGCTTTTCCAGGTTTTGTCTCTCTGAGTGTCCGGCGGGGACTCTTGCTTTGAGCGTTCCAGCATTTGGACTTTCTTGGTTAGCTCCTGAAATGTCTTGAGGCCCGCTGTACACAAGAATGGGACCATCCAATTGCTGAGGTTCCCAATGAGAAGGCTGACGGACTGGTCCTGCTCCAGCGGCGGTTCGCATTTGACTGTGAGATTACGCCATCGGGCGATAAAGTCGGTGTTGCTTTCATTCTTCCCCGGCTTAGTCCTCACAAGGTCGGCAATGGAGATTTTATCACTGACACTCATGAACCTTTGCCGAAACAGGGACTCCATTTGGGCAAAGGTAATGACGGACCCGTCCGGTATACTCGCATACCAGTCGAAGGCGACGCCGGTCAGGCTGTTGACAAACTGACGAAGAAGGAGCGCGTCATTGCCCCCTGTATTTCCGCACGATGCTTTGAAGTGGGCGACGTGCTGGTTTGCATTCCCCGTTCTATCAAATCTTCCGAACTTAGGAATGACGTAGCCGCTTGGGAACTCAATCAGATCGTACTGCGCGGGATATGGCCGCCCACTACTGCCGATTTCTTTCTGAGCTTCAGCTTCGGCCACCAATGTTTTAACCTTGCTGGTGACCAAATCCATTATCCGATCCTGTGTTAGCGGGATGGTGCTATCTGGGGCCAAGGCGTCCCCAGAAGCGGAATGTAGCCGGCTTTCATTTGGCTCGACCAGTCTTGGTCCCAAAGGAACAGGCATTGGCTGCCTCGGATTGTCATCACCCGGCTGATTAGTAGCGGCTTGTGCTTGATTAGGAGGCGCTCGAGCAATTTGAGCCATAAGCTGCATCACCACGTTCGTTAAGTCGTCAATCTTCGAATAGAGCTTGGCCATCTCTTTATCTTTGCTCCTGAGCTGTTTTCGAAGTTCTTGAAGCAGCTCTTGCTCCGCAGTCCTAGGGCGGAAAGTCGGCTCTTCCTCGCTGTCCGAGCTTGACTATGCATGGACCGAGGGGTCTTTCTGCCTATCATCCTTATCGAGAGGGTTTTCTTCATCCAGCAGGGGCGGCTGTTCTTGGGCAGCGGCAACCACATTCGGGCTAGATTGAGCTTGGGATGTGGTGGCCCCCTCCTTGCTTTTGCTGCGAAGGTTGTCGCTGGGGCGTCCTCCCGCCATATAGACCGTATGGATGATATATCCGGCCGTCTTTCTATCATTGGCAGTTGATTTCGTGGATCGCTGTCTTGACCCCCTTGTTTCGGTAGCTGGTAGTCGATTGAAGGCGGCTGGCCTAACCAGGTTCTTGAATAGTGCTGGCGCTTCTTTTCTGGGTTTTCCCCGCTGCTTTCGTGCGGCACAGAGCGCTTGATAGACTCTTGATGAGACAGTGTCATACTTCTTCCGTTGGGGCCGGGACACGTCTCTTTGTGGCACTGTTCGGACCGCTGTCTTCTTGATTCTGGCGGTCATGGCGTTTTTCTGAACCCACTTCAGAGGCTCGAAGGAATTGCTGATTCTTACGTCCGACTCAGCCGTCGTCACGGGGAAACCCTGCACTTGGAACTTCACACGATTCCATTTGGCCGAAGCCTTGGCCCTTTTGTTGGCTCGATACCTGAGCCGCTTCTGCCTTAACTTTTCTGTTCTAAGCACCTGGCAGACTTCAACTCTTTGGGAAGACGCCGCAGACCGGGCGACGGAGGGCTTTGGAGATACGCTCGATTGTGCATATGTTGGAGTCATCGCCTTAGCTCGTCCGCAACATTTGATTTTGCCCTTTGTACCGAAGTTCTTGCACCCCGCTGGAGCACCAGAGAATCGTTCAGATACCGTCTTGAGTTTCGGTTGTGGTGCCTTGGCGATCACAACATTCGGCCTCTTGCCCCTTGAGACCGGCTTGGCCACCTGTTCCGCTGGGATCTCTGCCAGATGAGCGCTTCCGGCAGGGTAGATGATGACAGAGCCAAACTGGCGGGGCGGTTCCTCCCATTGTCGACTGAGGCTTGCGGGGAGAACCACACGAGCGTTGATCTTGACCACGTATGGAATCGGGGTCACGTTGGAAGCTGAATTCGTCTGGGGAGACATTGTCGTTGAAAGCTGATTGCTGCACGCAAAGAAAACATCATTTCAGTATAGGCAATCGATATGTATATTGATTGAGTTCGCATGAACGTTTAACCCGAAATATGGAAGGAGAGATTGGTCCCACCGGGCGTGCCAGAATCTGTAGGGTGTTTTTCGTCACCCCATTGAGATGGGAATATGCGCACGCTTGTCAGGCGTACTACAGATTCTTCCTGCCTAGGGTAGGCCGGGGTTTAATGATGGTGGGGATCCGAATCTCCGGCAGCCGCGGACTAAGCTGCCGTTAATTACCCATCGCCTTTGGGGCGAGGGAACCTCCGATTAACGGGTTAAACTGGTCATGCGAACTCAATGTGCAGTATACGTGTGTTCAATTCTGAAAGGGGGGTTTGGATATATCGGGAGCCACGCAGAGTTTTTACGGGGGTCCCGCTACCCGGATAGCGAGCTGGGGGTCAAGGGGGCTAGCAGCCCCCTTGCGGGGTGCGGGGCAGCGTCCCGTTAGAAATTTTTTTCTAACAGGGACAGTGTCGTGGAGTACGTGTATGTATAAATTTGTATACATATGTATATGTGTATATATGTACACAAAAGAGGGGGGAAAAGACATCCAAGGGATGCGCAGGTGCGCAAGCGCGCGCGCCACGTGTCGGCACGCGGGCGACTTGCGCACTTGCGCAGTTGCGCAAGCGCGCGCGCCACGTGTCGGCACGCGGGCGACTTGCGCACTTGCGCAGTTGCGCAAGCGCGCGCGCCACGTGTCGGCACGCGGGCGACTTGCGCACACGTGTCGACTTTTAGCCTAAAAAGATTTCTCTGAAGAGAAATCAAAGAGGAGTTAGACTCCTGAGTGTGTTTTTTTTTTATTGGGTTAATGGAAGGGTTCTTCTTCTTCCTCCTGTTGCTTGCTGGATCTTGAAGATCAAGAGATGTAAAATCTCAAAATCTCTCCTTTTTAAGATCTGATGGCAGATCCAAGTTCCCCTTTGTGGGTTTTGTGGTGGAAAACTATTTAGTTTTGAAAAAGGAAGAGTAAAACTCTTGATTTAATTCAAGAGAAAGAAGAAGGTTTTGGAACCTTGAAGAAGGAAGAAAGAGCTCAGCTCTAATTTTTTTTTGGAGAGAATGAAAAGTTTTTTTTTTATTCATCATCATTTTGCCTTTTATAGGCTTACATATTTGCATATAGCCCCTTGGGCTTTACAAAATGGCATTTTGCCTATTCCATGGCTCATGTGCCATTACATTTTTGCACATAAGCCATGGGCTTACAAAATATTGGCTTTATGCCCATTTTACATACATTCATGTATAAAAAATTACATAAAAATTATTTATTACATGATTTTTTTTGTTGGCATGGCGGAAGGCCAGACGTTTCGTGTTCGGGCTCGACCTGGGCATTGACCCACTTGCTTGGGCTTGGGCCCACCTGGCTTGGGGTTGACCTTGACTTTGACTCGGTCAACAGGGGTGTAAATTTTTACCCCAACACCCGTCTATGAGAAAACTATAGTATCTTTCGGGTGGATGAGACTGCCTACTACTCCTACGGAGTGGTGCGGGGATGTCTGGTTCTTCTGAAATTTCTGGTTCCACTATACTTTCAGTAATAGCTTGTGTTTCTGGAATTTCTTCCAGTTCTATTGCGCTCCAACTTATCTGATTTTCTAAAAAATCAGTTTCCAAGAAGTGGGGATGCTGAGAAACAAAAACATTTTGTTCCTCTGTGTAATACAAAAGATACCCCCTGGAGTTCTTTGGGTATCCTACAAACATACACAGTACTGAGCATGCCTCGAGCTTGTCCGTATGCTGCTTTTTTACAAAAGCTAGACATCCCCATATCTTAAGGTACTTATGACAGGGTTTCTTCCCACTCCACATCTCATATGGTGTGGTAGGCACTGACTTAGTAGGAACTTTGTTCAAAAGATATGCAGCTGATTCTAGTGCATAACCCCAGAAGGATCGCGGTAACTCAGCCTTACTCATCATAGAATGAACCATATCCAATAGAGTTCTGTTCCGCCTTTTCGATACACTGTTGTGTTAAGGTGTGTGTGGAGGAGTAAGCTGAGAGAGAATACCATTCTCTTTTAGGTTATCCAGGAACTCGGCACTCTAGTATTCACCACCTCGATCAGATCTTAGTGTCTTGATACCTTTGCCTGTTTGTTTTTCCACTTCATTCTTATATTCTTGGAATTTCTCAAAGGCCTCGGATTTATGTTTCATCAAGAAAACATGTCCATACCTAGAGAAATCATCCGTAAAAGTAATGAAATTGGAATAACCACTTCGTGCAAGTATAGACATTGGACCACACACGTCGCTATGTATGAGTCCTAAGAGCTCGCTCACTTTTACTCCGTGTCCAGTGAATGGAGTCTTTGTCATCTTTCCCAAGAGACATGATTGACAAGTAGCATAAGACTGATATTCGAACGGATTCAAATATCCCTCTCTATGTAACTTCGTCAATCTTGTTTCATTGATGTGACCCAGTCTACAATGCCATAAGAAAGCCTTATTTACTTCTGGAGACTTTCTTTTATGTGTGTGCTGGACGTTGAAAGCCTGAGCTTGATTTAATATGTATATACCGTTATCTAGTGTACCTGACCCAATCAAACTTTGATTTAGGTGGATGTGGACCACATCGCTTACAAATGTAAAATCATACCCTTCCTTAGAAAGTAAGGATACATATATGATATTACAAGCCATGCTAGGTACACAAAAATAGTAACGCAAGATCAATATCTTCCCACTTGTCAATCCTAGGTGATACTTCCCTACGGATACAGCGTCCATGCTCATTCCGTTAGCAACCCTGAGAGTCATATCACCTACCCTGATAACTCTATGGTTTCTCAAACCCTGTAATGAATTACAGACATGAGATCCTGATCCGGTATCTAGTACCCAAGAAGTAGAGTTAATTGACATGCAGTTTTCAATCATAAACACACCCGTAGCCGAAGCCACAACGTGCTTCGGATTCTGGATTCTGGCTTTCCAAGCCCTGCATCCCTTCTGCCAATACCCTTTCCCATGACAATAGGAACAACCCTCCTTTCCTACTGTTAGCCCTGAAACTTTTGTCCTTTCCTTTCTTTCTACCTTACTAACACCGCCTATCATCTTTTTAGAGGTTTTCTTCTTCTCACCCTTGGCTATCGCTTCGGATTCAGAAGGAGAAGATCCTCCAATAAGCAGAACGGGTGTTTCCCTGGTTTCCTTCAGGGTGCCCTTTTCTTGAAGTATAACTTTCTTCTCTTAGGCGTAAGTAGAAGGTTGGGACTGTAGAATCAAGTCATCACTCGAATTGTTCTCCAACGTGGTCTCCTGGTCCGTGAGCTGTTTAATACAACTAATCATTGTAGGGATGTGGTCCCCTACAGATGATCCGACAGCCAACCTCGCTTGAAGAAATTCCTTCGAGGTCTCATATCTTACGATACAAGATTGCTCTCCATATAAAATTTTGTTATGGAGAAAGATAGAAGAAAATTCTATCTTCTTGTGTTCCTTCTGGTTTTCACCGTCTACTGAGGCCAACACGAGGCACTCGGCATTCGCACAGTCTTTTCCCTTTGTCTTACGGATATCATCCGCGACGGTGGAAACTGGAGCTGGGACGACAAGGGCGTGAGTAGTAATGAGGTGGTCCAGCTTGTCATAGGCAATGGACATCTGGACAAAGCTTTGCCAATTAATATAGTCTGGTTCGGTCAAATTATTATCTAGCTGTAACCTATGTCTGGTCACCTGGTCGCTGCAATTAGGAGAGAGAGAAGAAACACTTTAGCATGATGCTCTTGCAAGTTTAGATTGGTTTTTAATTTATCTAAATAGGATGGCTCCCACTGATTCTCAAATCCCTATTCAAACCATAATGGAAGAATTAGTCAGGATTAATCTCGCCATACAATACTTGCTTAACCGTTCAGCCAGGCTAGTGTTGGTACTTCGAGAGAGGTTTTCCAACGCTTTCGCGAAGTTCCTTTATTACAGAACCACTTTTTCCTAGAGGCGTAGCCCTGCTAACACCGTTCTAGACACCTACTTGGTTTATAACATTGATTGTGTTAGTGAAAAGATCTCCCGAGGAGTAGCGTATACTCACAGTAGGATCGGGATCCAAATATCATTGTGTGATAAAGCTGAAGGAATCCTACAAAGTTATCACACTCCAAATGGTATGCAACACTAGCAAGTTTCAGTTTCTTTAGAAACTCCCGATATGGATTTCTGCCCCATGCTCTTATGACCTTGAAGAAGGTCAACAAATCAAAAGTCACATGTCAAGTTCTACCCATCATTGTCCAGGTTAATTTGAACCCACCCGTATATACCCTTGACGAAGGTCAACAAGGTAATACGACTTTCCCAAACCAACGCATCTATCTATGCTACATATGAACACCCAGCAGCTACCAATCACTATGCTTTGACGAAGGTCAACAAACATAACTTGAATACTACTGAACATTCATATGAAATGACGGAGGGATACGAATGGTTTTGGCAAAACCGTGAACATAGTGAACTTGATATAATCGAAGGAACCAAGATAGCTTTTAAAAGGAGTGGTTTAAGTTCCGCATTTAAAAGTCTAAATTTTTGGAAAAACCTAGTGGTTTTGAGACTGTTCCAACGATTAAGCTTTGGTTTATTTACTTTGCATTAATTTAATGCAGTCCCATCATTTACACCTATCATCACAGAAAAAGACGAAAATACAACGTCCACTTATGCCATCCGCATTCGCCACTGGGCCTTGTTTAACACCGTTAAGTTACTTAACTAACGCCAGAGCGGGGGCTGGACTAGCGCGAATGCAAAACATAAGTAGCGTCTATTATATAACATATATAATAATAGCATTTGTCTGACGCAATAATAGGCATTCCAGATCACAGATGAACATATTGGATATACTAGGAATTTCGCGTTTCGTTTAAACCTGTAACGAAAAACAGATTCCACGGTCGTGATGAATAGCCAAACCCCACCCCAGACTCCTATGGGTGCGGCAAACTACCCGCCAAATTTCAGAAGTGAAGCAACCTCACTCAACAAAGTGAGTAGGCCACTCGGCACTTCAAAGAACCCGGTAGTTTGTGCACCCCATCTTGGGTCTATCATAAGAGCAGAAAACAGTAAAAAGAAATAATACAACGGTGGTTACAACCTCAACCCTGATGTGGCCCGCAAAATAATATTATATCAAATTACAATTCGCATCGAGTGAAAGATAAAATCACTCATCTTACATCCCAGGCTATTCATCCACGACGATCTAATAAAGTCCATATACACAAACCAACACATATGTGCAACCCCAGACTAACCAACATATAGCAATTAGCTGAAGTTTAAAAACACATAACAATACAGATAAAAACCCAATTAGCTAAGAACATTAGAATTTTGATCGAATTATATTTTCCGTGTCCACCCCAAGAGCAAACTATCACTACAAAAATCCTGGGTAGAAACCAAATATTTTAGAAAACAATACACAAAATATAAGAATAACAGAAGAAATCAGAGTTGACTCGGTCTTGAAGCAGCCGCGGATCGGCGGCGAAACGCACCGTTTCGCCGCGGTTCCACAGCGTTCTTGACGATTCATGGTCTCGGATTTCTTGGGCATTCTTAAAAAATCCCGCACTTAATTTTAAGAACCCTGAAAAAAAATTTCTGGCACTTTTCAAAAACAACGGAAACTGGGTTTTTTGTGTGTATCGTATTTTTGATTTTTCCGACGATCGAACTTCTAATGCTTGCTAACAAGATAGTAAGGATTTAGTTAGCTATGATAACACTGTAAGTCTATGTCACGCACCCCGCGAGTTCACGGGGAGGAGGAATTTCAAAGAAAACGGTTTTCAAAAGCTTCGTGACATAGACAATACGCTAAGATCTTTGCTAAACCTTTACTAGCAACAAGAACATAAGATCTAACTACATGTACAGAAGTTATACCACATGTTCATGTCCTTCGGGTCTTCATTCCTTGCTGTCCTCCACCTCATCATAGCCTCCTCGGATCGTCCGGATCGGGCTTCCTCGTCGGACCTCTCTCGCCGAAGATGATCCACCCGAGAGTATGTGCATCGAGCTCCTACCTCAACGGAGGAAACCAGTGCATCAAGATCGCTACTCATGATATTGTAGAGAATATAGAGTGTGTAGATAGAATGAATGGTCTTTACTTATCCTAGAGTACTCAACACATGAGTTTACTAGGATGTTGAGGAAGAAGGTGGCAATGGAAAAAAGCTAGTAAGAAAAAAGATAAAGAATAGAGATAGCTTCTTTTCTTTTCTTTTTTCTAAACTCAACCATATGAATTATCCTATTGATAAATCAAATGAATAATCACTAATATGGTTCAATTTACTAAAAAAATGAGTCATGGGCCAAAAAGCCACCATGTGTCATGAGAAGCTATGTCCAAATTCATGCATTTTCCACCTCATACTCACCATGTCATAATGCATTCCCATTTAAACTAAAATGTAAATACCAATATGACATGTCACCTTCTAGAAGCATCTTTGACCAATTTACAAAAATGCCCTTGGTCCGTATATACATACCTGTATCCGTATTCCAAAAAATACGGATACAAAAGACGAAAACAATCCATCAATACAAAACTAGGATCCGGCTTAAACCAAAGCCCACTAGTATTGTCCGTCCGAATCATCATCCGTGCACAAGTACATGTACGCGATCGAACCCTGTCGTAAAACCATACGACCTCTATATATTTCGTTCGATGCAGGGAAACCCTCTGTGTGGGACTCTAAAGACTCGACACTACGCTGGCAGTGGGTTTAACCACAGGCCGCAAGCGGCACTAGCTGTACATAACGGCCCCCAGGTATGTGTCGATGAGAAGGACGATGAGAAAACTCATCCGAACTCCTACTGAGCCTATCTGTGACAATCTCCGTACAGTCTAGTCTGTTCGTCTAAGAGTATCGCATATCGGTCCTAGGGGCGGCAAGCGTCAGACCCCTAATAGTGCAATAAGTCGTGTCGGAGTGTAGCCCATCACACCCTGAGAAACTAATGGAGTACCTACCAGTAAATCTCGATTGCCTTGGCCAGGGACTTTGTGTACTGGCTCTCCAAACACAACGCGATATCAACCTCCAATACCGGGAGAGACGAATCCAATCTAACCGCTACTGCCTCCAAGTGCTTCGGGACTGCACCTAACTATTACCTGTTTGCACAACTCCTTTGAGCGTGGTAGGGTAATAATCAAAGTACAGTGGGAACACACTAGAGGCGAAGCAGCAGTGTCAAGTCGACGGACTAAGCTGTACTCATGTCACCTGGGAACTGCTACCTGATGATAGGTATAATACTAACCAACAGTTCCCGACGAGTCCTGTCCGGTGTACTCATAACCCAATGAGCACCCGCATACTATCTCCAGTACGACATATTAATGGCTGTGGGATATACCATCTCCCCTGTTGGGATGAGAAGCGTATAAACTAGTCTACTCTGGAGTATGAATGCCCTGTCTCGATAATCCTACGAATAGAGACCTGTATAAGGATGTGCTTATAGACTACCCAGCCCCCACTAGTGTGACTGCCATCACAACGCTGGTAATCAAGCAAAAGATCCTAAGGGCCCTACTAATATGTATAAGCGATATGCTAAAAGAAACACATGCACACATTTAAGTAGAAACAAACGTAGTAGCATACTACCATTTTGAGCAAGACTGTCAATACAACTGTGAATATCCCAAGCTTCCATTAAGTAATATATAAACCAGTATGATACAATAATGGCCTCTAGGGCATATACACTAACATTCGGCACCCCTCCGCGGGTCAATCCTATACCCCCTACGAGTGCGAAGAATAGCCCGCCAATTCTATAGTAAAGCTCTCCGGTCTCAACGCCATAAGATGGAGGCCCGTTACCCTCTAGAACACGGCTACTCGAGCACCCCGCCGTGGGGTAATCCTAGTGCATGTAATGAAAAACAGAATATACAACGGTGACTACGACCGCAATCCGGACGCCCCCCAAAGAATAATGCAAGCCGCGATGATAGCAGTCCACATGTCGGATGCTTACCACGCAATATGAATATACATTACATCACAGAGAACTACATCTAATACTACGTACACCGGGCTATCCATCGTGACAAATCCAACATAACCATAATCACAGAGCAACACAAAACAACAACGCGAATAATCATATTCGTAAGCCCGTCTAATTGTGCATATAGCAACTATTCGGATTATACCGCGCTATGATATTCACCGGCACAAAACCAAATGCTCAGAAAAAAAATTTAAAATTTAGATCGATTAAAACTTTCCGCATTGACCCCCAAAGTACAAACCAGTACACAAAAAAATCTGGACCAAAACCAAATATCCCAAAAATCATATTTCCATGAATAGAGCCCTAGAAAAAATTTGGGGCACTATAGCCAAAATTGGACCGCGGTTCAGCGGTCAAATGACTCATTTGACTTCTGTTCCGCGGTCAAATTTTGGTCTTATGTGCCCGAATTTTTTCTTAGCTTTAATTTTGCCTGCACATAATTTTAATGCGACCAGAAAGTTTTTTTTGAACAACTTTGAAATTCGAACAGCAACCAATGGATTTGGAAATGCGATTCGGAAAATTCCGTCGATCGAAACTCTAAATTGGTGCAAAAAAGGCTAGTCTTTAGCATGGCTCTGATACCACTGCTGGGAACATAGGCACACTAGCAAGCTAATTTTCGAAGATGGCAACATAGATTTCAAAAAATTTCTAGTTCGCTAAAGTTCCTAAAACTAAGAATCGAACTAAATAACTAAGACTTGTAAAAAAAACCAACTGAGCTAAGCTAATCTACTATGTGTAGAATACTCACACCCTTAAGCTTTCTTCAAGTGCTCCGGATCGTGCTTGTAAGCCGGTCCTCCTTTGCCGAAGATGATCCACCTGAGGGAAACGATCCAAGCTCCAGCTTCACCTAGAGAAGAAACCGACGCTCCAAGGTCGCTAGCACTGGAGAGTGGGGATGTAGGAATTTTCCTCTATCTTTTTCTCTCGTTTCTTAAGCTCAAGTGAGCAACTAAAAAAGGAGGAGGAGGAGGTGAAGAAAACCAAGGCATGAGCAACTCAAGAAAGAATGAGCTAAGTTTGGAAAAATGAAGAGTGTTAGTTGTTTTTATGTAGAATAGTATGGTTTGCCATTTTCAACCATGAAAAATATCTCACATCTTTTTACAATAAACAAGTAATGGCCCATTCCTCTCTACATACCTCCAACCATGCTCATGCCACCTCACCCTTCACCTCATTTGCAAATGATTTTCTAAAAAGAAAATCATATAATGAGGTGTCTATCTTCTAGAAGATATTCCGTATAAATATAGAATACAAGCCGGTATACGTATTGAAATATATATGCGTATTCATATAAAAATACGAATAGCCAAGAGAGAAAATGAATAGTGAACAATAATACTATAATACATATAATAAAAATATATATATATAAATTATTAAATCAAAACTTGATTTAATAATCCGTCTTAATCCTAAACCGCTAGTATTATCAACCATCCGATAAAAGTCTGTGTACCATGTACACATATTTAATCGGACACCTGTATATACCAACATACGTCATCAACATCATATCATCTGAACCATGAAAACCCTTTGTGTGGGACTCTAAAGACTCATCAATACACTGGCAGTGGGTTTAACCACAAGCACGTTAGCGGCACTAGCTGTACGTAACAGCTACCCAGGTATTGAGCGAAAGGAAGGCCGATGAGCAAACTCATCCATACCCCTACTGAGCTTGTCTGTGACAATCTCCGTACAGTCCAGTCTGTTCATCTAAGAGTTTCGCATATCGGATCTAGGGGTGGATAAAGTCAGACCCCTAATAACGCGATATTTCGTGTCGGTATGAAGCCCATCACCCACTGAGAAACTACTGATCCAAATCAGTAATTCTCACCCACCTTGGCCAAGGATTTCTGGTGATGGCCACTCGTGCACAGCGCGACATCTACCCCCAATACCGGGAGAGACGAATCCCCGACGATCTGCTCACTGCCTCCATGTGGCTTGGGACTGTACCCAACTAAAATCTGTTTGCATGACTCCTTTGAGCCGTGGTAGGGTAGTAATCAAAGCACAGTGGGAACTCACACGAGACAAATGACGATCTCAGATCGACAGACTAACCTAAACTCATGTCACCTGAGAACTGCTATCTGACAATAGGTATAATACCATCTAGCATATTCCCGGTGAGTCCGTCCAGTGTAACTCGTAACCTAATGAGCACATGTATATTATCTTAGGTGACTAACCGACACCAATGGCTTGTGATACCGGCCACCGCCCCTCGTCGGGGTCTCGAAAAGTATACACCAATCTTCTCCAGAGTATCGATATCCAGTCTTGATACTCCCTTGACTAAGGACATTTAAGGATGTATTTATGGACCACCCAGCTCCCACGTATATGATCGCCATCATAATGCTGGTAGTCAAGCAAGAATCCTATGGGCTCTATCAGCATGTAATGGTTATCTTTAATACCACATAATGCATGTACATGATGATAGAGACAAACCAGATAGCATACTATCATCTCGAGTAAGACCGTTCTACCCGTATAGGTCCTCCCTCAATCATCACAATCGCCTGCCTGCGATTACAATAATTGACTTGAGGGCATTATATTTAAAAAAATCAAGTGGGGACAAGCAAAAATAACACAGGACTGACGTCTGAAGTTAAGAAGGGTGGACGACTGGTCTTAAATAAAACAAATCCCCAACGGCTATATTTTTCAAAAAATTTTAACTGTTGACGTCTGAAGTTCAAATAGGGCAAACGTCTGAATAAGAAAAAGTTTGACTAAAACATAACATCAGACGTCTGCCTCAATAAACTGCAGACGTCTGTGTTCCTTAATAAAAAGCACAGAGCGCAAACCAGACGTTTGAACTTCATATTGGCAGACGTTTGAAGTTTAAAAAGCCGTTTTGAAACCCTTCATCAGACGTTTGATCCATTGACCTTCAGGCATTCGTCACGCATAAAATTAAGCCATATGAAAACACAGAGAGAATCCAGACGTCTGAACAAGTATTGGGCAGATGTCTGAAGCATATAACGCATGAAAACTGATCTGACATTTGGGGTTTTTATAAGAACACAAAAAGTCAACAGACGTCTGAAGCACATGGGGACAGACGTCTGAAGTGTAAAAACTTAGAAACTTATGTTTTATAATGAAAATCAATTTTAAATCAAAAACCCTGATGTTTATGCAATGTAAAATGTTTGTGCAAGCTTGTGTGAGTGTTCAAGAGCTCTAATTAATATAAACCATATTCTATAGAGTACTTACATAAAATCCTATGTCGATGTCGCAATTCTTCGAAATCTTGAATCTTCGCCGTCTCGACTCAAGCTCTTGAAACTTTGGCGCTTTGCTTGAACTTTCATTGGTTAATTGATCTTCAAATTGGGTTCGACACTTGACGCTTCAAACTCGAACACGCCGATCTACTCACTTGCGTCTTGAAGTTGATAATTGATCTACAAATCTTGAACTTCGACTTTTGACGCTCTAAGCAATGAACGAGAATAATATATCAATATCAACAAATATATCAATGCAGAGCATGAGCTATCGATATATTATTCGACATACACAAGATATAAGATATGCAAGCTAATAATCAAGTGTATGAAACTTTAGTGTCGATAATTAAAACAAGATAAAGCATGTGATATTAAATGACTATTTATGTTTAAGCTGTCATCAAAACAATGCAACAATGGATAATGAAAATCCATAAGCTATCAATCTTCTCCTTTTTTGTGATGGCAAAATATGAATAAGAAATTGTACATCTATATCAAATTAAATCAAATATCCGATATCGATATACTGGAACTCTTATTATTCTCCCATTTTTGACATAATCAAAAAGGGTATTTAGGGAATTTAGAACGTTTGAACTACTCCTCATAAACATATGCATACACTTAAAGTTAATCAAATATTTGAATCACTCCCCCTAAATGTATGCATATGAGAACACTAGGAAATAAATACGAGCACAAGTAAAATGCAAATTTTGAAAATAAAGGTCAACTCGTATCCAAATGCATGTATATAAGAGATATGCAAAGTAAAGCAAGCATACATGCACGAATATCCACATGAGCAAAATATAAACAAATTCTAATCACATGTAGAGGCAAGTATGAGTTGATACCAATTGAAAATGAACAATTTTGAAAGTGGAGCTCAACTCATACACAAAAGCATATTTTGAAAACGATTTACAAAGAAAAGCTCAAAAACATGCGTTAACTCATAAAAAGTAAAACATGTTTTGAAACTTATGAGTTAGAATACATGTCGTAATACGAACTATAGGATATCAATGAAAAACATAATCGTATTGCGCATGTACAAAGTGTGTGTGTTTCTTTAAAAGCATAGAATTTTAAAATGTGTACAACATAAGAATTGAGAAGTAAATACGAAAAATAACCTCATAAGCGTGAGATTTACCTCTCTCAAATGCTTGAATCTCCCAAGTACGAGAAGCAAGCCCAAACAATTCATTCATGAGTCCTATCTTACAATCACATGAATACCAAATCATTAGAGCGCAAGTAATATATAATGGAACACAAGTGATATAATTTAATGATACTAATTCATGAATAAATCAAAACCAATCACATGAAGAAGATAAACAAATTATACTAGCATGTGAAGGCAAGCAGCTCACATAACAAAGACACCAATTGAAAGCAATATGAAACTAATTGTAAAAGATTGAAAACTGTATGTGAGTGCAAACATGAGTAACTTTCTTATCTTAAGTATCGACTTCCCAGTGAAGGGTCTCTAATTCTCTTCGCTATACCCGTAGAATTCGTTGTAATTAACGAAATCCACAAGTGGGTCCTCTAAAAAGGTTGTAGAAGCCATTTAGCAAGATGAGCAAAGAATTCAATACCTATGAATAATTCTACTCATACAAGAAGGTGTGTGCAACAAAGATAAGCAAGTTTAAGTATAAACACACATCAATAAGGCACAAAGCAAAGATACCAATTGAAAATTGGTTCAAGTTAAAACAAGTGCCAAATTATATATATATGAAAATGATTTAAACAAATTAAAGTTATATGGATACAAACTCTCACTTATAAGATTAAAATCACAATATAAGCAAGTGAGAGTGGTTTATTGTAAGAAAACACAAGATAAGTAAATCTAAATCAAGTTTTCAAACCATATTGTGTTCAAGTTTAAAAGATTGCAAGTTTAAAGCAAATGAGCACAAGAAATCATATATAAGCCCAAAAAAATAATACCAATTGAAATACCCTATGACTAGCATCTCATACATGAACAAGCACTAAAATATAATCAAGTTAATACTAGTGCATCAAAAGGGTTATATCTAAATATCATACACAATTAGAATATCAACATTTAAGCACAAATGAGTATGAGGTATTCTAAAAGAGTATACCAAGGAATACAGATGGAGATTTAATGTGTTCTATAAATTTTAACCGCAAGTATACAGTCATGCAATTGTAGCACTTACGGATCGATCCACAGAGAAGCGTTGAGAATTATAATTAATTCTAAAACAAGTAAAAATAAAATATTTGTTTTATTTAACTAAACTAAATTAAAAAGCATATAAAGGAAATTAAAGTTGCAAATTAAAATTAAAATTTTCAAATAGATAGAAAGATCTAGGGTTTTGAATTACCTATACTAATCATAGTTTTTTATAAGATATCTATCATTTTCTACTTTTCCATATTTAAATTCATTGCCGAACAATTGCAAGGAAGTATAGAGAATACGTGCATCATAATAAAATATCAATCAAGAAAGAAAGAATAAATTATATGATTATGGCAATATCCTATCAATCTATAAAATCATCTAGCAAAGAATTGAAATATAAAGTTCTAGTTAATATAGTAATAATTAGATCTACCCTTACACTAAATAAATGCAAAGGTTTTCAATCAATGATTTATCTCGTTTTATCGGCATAGCCTAATCTACCCTAAATCAATTAGATTGAATCTACTTTGATAAAAAAATTCATGTTACCTTCCCTAATTAGTTTTCTAGGTCGTCAATTTATCATTAAACTTATTAGTTTATAAGCAATATTATCTTTTTCTAAACAAATTTCAAGAGTGTCAATCAATTATAAACAAATTTAGCTTATCAGCATAACATAAAAAAGACTTACTTTTTATCATAACGATTTATCATGAAGCACATAGAAAAGAGATAAATTAATAAGAACAAACACCAATTATAGAAAGAATAACTCAAAAAACCTAGAAAATAGATTAGATGCTCATGATAGAAGAAAGCATAAAATTAAATAACTTCATTTCAAAAATAACTACAAAATTTGATCTCTCCAAAATAAAAACTCTAATTTTAAAGCCCAGGGGAGAGATGAAAACACTATACATAGGTATTTATACGACCTTTGGACAATTGAAATATACATTCTAAAAGATACAGAAAGGACAAAATTTTCCCAAAAATCTCGAGTCCTAACTACCAAAAATTTCGGCTAGATTCTCTATTAGTGTGGTTTTGGCCGAAATTTTATCAAACTATATCATCTGGCTTTTTTCATATTTTGTGTTTTGATCTTGAGATTTTCAATGTTTGTTCAAATTTTGATAATTTATTTTTTGATTTCTGATTAGTTCCAATTAAGTCTCCATTACACACACGCAATCAATCTTTTGCGTCCTTTTGCATTTATGTCCTGTAACCTGTAATAATTCATAAGATATACCCAGAAAAGTATAAAATAGGCAAATTTAAAAATAAACATGATTATAAAATATGTAATAAATTGCACCAATTAAATACATTACCCCATAAATTGATGAGCCAAGAAAATTTTCCATTGAGTTGCTTTTGCTCATCACGATCCCGAATCCCTCAAGTCCTCAAATTGTCTGTACCTACAAAATAAGATACGGAAAGGGATTTCGGTATCCAAGTCATCTTGGATTCAATTGGGTTAGCTTAAGAGACCCAAATCAAATTGGCATGTAATGAAATATTTTTCTTTAAGCTACATGAAAATACCAAGTGTCCATGTGCACTAAAAAAATTGCAAGTATGCGTGTGTGCATACATGGAACTAGAGATGTTAACTAAGACATGAGAATAAACAAGTTTACGATGCACATGCTTTTTGAAAGTTTGTTTCGTACTAAATCTACAAAGATATGCATGAGTGCGAATATGAGATTTAGAAAAATTTAAAGCATGTTTGATATATCTAGACGAAGCGATTTTTTGTAACTTTAAAGATTTAAAACCCACGCCTCTTCAGTTTAAAACCACTATCTTGCTAGATAAAGCATCAACATTTGAAAATTTAGCAAGCGAAGCATTTAAAAAAGTCATTTTTAACGTTGAGAGAAGAGTTTTCACAAACTAGATAATTTGAGAAGATATAGACGATTTCAAAAGATTAATCTCACTTTTAAAGCTAGAAATAGAATCCATGTTTTCTTTTCTCAAAATGTCACAAGTTAAAAGCAATTTTTTGTTTTCCTTTTTAAGAGCCATAAAATCACAAACTAATGCTTCTTAAGAAACAAGTGAAGATTTTAAACACTCAATTTCACTTGTAAATTTTGAAATCAAAATATCATTTTATTTTCTCAAGTTATTGCAAGATAAAACCAAATTTCCATTTTCTACCTTCAAAGTATCAAAAGAACTACATTAGAAATCAAGATTTGAAAGTAGCTCATTCTTCTCAAATTCATGTTTATTAATTAAATCCTTTTGAGAGTCATGAGTAAAAAATAAAGCATTATATTTGGCAATCAAGCCCTTATTCAAAATAACAAAAGAATCACAACACTCCATTAATTCCTCTTTTTCAATATTAAAATCATAAGAGCATTTTTCGAGGAATTCATTTCTAGATGCAATGGCATTAAAATTTTCATGGAGATCATGATGTGCATCTAACAATTGATCATGAGTAAGTTTATGAATATCAATGAAAAAAATATTTACATCCTCATGATCTATGCACCCATTTGCACTCTCCATAGAGTTGGATGCCGCGTCTTGATTTTGCTTTTATTTAAATGCATCCAAAGTCGCTAATAGAGTTTCACCCTTGGTTTTCTCCCCTTTCATGCAAATGGCTTGCTCTCCATAAGTTTACTCTAATGAGCTCCATATGCCATGAGCCGTCTTGCAAGAAGAAAAATTATTTAAAATATTAATATTTAATGCACATTAAAAACATTGTATAGCGTTGATGTTTAAGGAAAATAAATCTCCATCACAACTAATCCAATTAGATTTATTAATGTCATGACCCAGAATTTGGCACGTGAATGGCACGAGAATTACGTGAAGTCTATAGGATCCCGCCGTAATTCAAGTAAGCCAAAGCTCAGAAATCTAAACCTTTTCGTGGAAAATAATGGAGGTGAAGTTTTGGAATATCAGCATCAAGAATTCTAGCCTTCCTTTTAAAGTATAAGCAATATCATATGAAAATGCAACAGTTTACATACTATCTTTGAAAATATTTTCTTCCTTGAAATTTTGGAAGCACCTTCCTTGTATATTTTGATCCAAAACTATATACAAGCAATAATATAGGCATCCCCAAGCGGGAGCTAGCTCTTCGCCAATTGGTGGAATCACAATCATGCAAAATTGCATATATATGAAGCCCAAGGCGAAGATCAATTACAGAAAGAAAGTAAATAAGACCAAGACATCATCAAGCTCAAATAAGAGACAATACACCCATCTCGCTCTAAATCTCGAGAATATACAAGTCTGTGTCTAAGTCTACCCAATATACATAGTCTGATTGATGGGGATTTTAACTAGATACAACGGAATAAATAGGTACAAGGGTGGTCACGATTTAAATGTGTATCCTACCTACCAACGAAAAACACCTTGAAGAAATTTGTGTGCCAGCGAGCCGCTACATATCCGAGCGGTCGATCCTGCAATAAAACAGTGGCACAACGGGGGTAAATTGCCAACTCGTGAGTAGAAAATATCAAAAGGTAGAAATAGAATAAACAAAGATTCCTAGGTCATACTGTAACATAAAGGTGATACTATGGTATCTAAAGTGACAGTACATACATATGTGTACAATAAAGATATCGTGCCGGTAATCAGTATGTAATATCCAGTCATCTGAAATATATGCATGTATACATGTGTATCATCCAACGTGTGTCACATCAATCATCATGAAACATGAGTATCCAACATCAACACTCAAAAATATAATAAAACACGTGTCCAGAATCGATACGCAAATCCTCATATCTTGGGCTCCGTCTCATCGGATCGACCCTCATATCCATCTGATCTCATGACTCCGGTCGATATCCTCCGGATATCCGCCGAGCCCAAACTATCACCGGTCGGTACTGCGCCCCTGCTGGGCTCATCATCTCTCTATACGATCTTCTTGCCCCGAGGTACCGTACTGGGTTTACCATGTACCCGCAGACGGTGCCTCCTCACTCCTCGAATCGGGTATACATATAGCTCAGAACTGAGAAAACTCATGGTGGACACACAAATCACATCACGAGAAACCGTATTTTTTTAAAAACAATCATAAGACTTTTGAAACATATCAGCGGTTCTCAAATCCTGAGATCTCATGAAACAGCATCTCATATGCATGTAACCATAAAGTGCGGTATATACATGTTGGGTTTTAAAGCACCCTGGCCATCAACCGTGGCCGGTGCGGAACAAAAAATGATGTTTGAAAAACTAGCGCTAAAAACCCCATCCTAGAATCGAACCAAAAACCTAAACTAACTACAAAGATAGAAGTTGTATACCAAATGATCCGTGTCCTTCGGTCTTCTACCCTCTTCCTTAGCTCCTTAAGGTCACCTTAATCGAGCTTGACCTCCAGTCTTTCTCCGTCGAAGATGATCCACCCGAGGGATGTGACTCATAGCTCTAGCTCCACTATAAGAATCTAGTGGAGCAACTAGGGACTCTAGGTTGGTAATCTAGAGTGCCTAGGGATGTTGTGAGTTGCTCTGTGTGATATATCTATCTCTATTCTACTCTTGATTCTCAACACATGAGATGGTAGGGTAGAAGATGGAGAATAAGGAGGAAGAGCTCAAGAAAGCTAGTGAGGGGAGATAACCAAAATGGTGAGAATGAGAAATCCCACGAGAGAGAAAAAGATGAAGTATGGTTTTGTAAAACATATTTTTCAATAAACATTTAGCAACCATATTTTAATAGTTAGCACAAATGAATTAACAATTCATTTGTCAACATTATTCAAGCATGGTTCTCACCATTCTCATCTCACTACCTTTACACCTCATTTCCATTTAAATTAATAAGTGGATAATCCAAAATGAGGTGTGCACCTTCTAGAATGTTTTTCGTATAAATACGGAATACACTCAACTGTATATACGTACCCGTATTCATACCAAAATACAAATACCCAAAGAGATAGAATAATACAAGGAACATAATATTAGAATATACATATCGAAATATATATATATATATATATGTATGTATGTATGTATGTATGTAAATTATTACCTGATTTAATAATCCGGCTCAAACCCGAGCCGGCTAGTATTATCAACCGTCCAATCGAAAGTTCGAGTAACTAGTACAATCATTCGATCGGATCCCTACACGTATCAAAATATGGCTACTATATCATTTCTCCTGAACCAGGGAATCCTCTTTGTGGGACTCTAATGACTCGTCAATAGGCTGATAGTGGGTTTAACTACAAGCACGTCAGCGGCAATAGCTGTACGTAACGGCTATCCAGGTATTGAGCAAAAGGAAGGCCGACAAGCAAACTCATCTGAACCCCTACTGAGCCTGTCTATGACAATCTCCATATAGTCCAGTCTGTTCGTCTAAGAGTATCGCATATCAGGTCTAGGGGTGGATAAAATCAGACTTCTAATAACGCGATATTTCGTGTCGGTGTGAAGCCCATCACCCACTGAGAAACTACTGATCCAAATCAGTAATTCTCATCTACCTTGGCCAAGGATTTCTAGTGATGGCCACCCGTACACAGCGCGAGATCAGCCCTGTAACACTTCGAAAATCGTTTAGGCAGTTTTTCGGTAATCGGCTAAATTATCAGCTTTTTCCGTAAAAAGTCAAAATAGGTATTTTTCATTGTAGAATTAATTATAAAAAATTTAGATAAGATATTATTATAAATTGGTCACTAAAATGTTACTTAAAATTTTCGAGTTACATAAAATTTTTTTCGTAATTAATTATTTTTAATATTATTTTAAGCTTTTAAAAATACATTAAATTAGTGATAAATACAAATTTAATTAGGTAAATTTCATAATTAGGAATCTTTATAAACTAAAATTTAGTGTTAATAAAATTGCATCATGACTTTTCAAGATTTTTTTTCAATGGTTTAAGAATCATATGAAAAATGAACTTAAAAAGGGTTTTTTTTGTGAAAATTTGATGTGAAAGCATTAATTGCACTAGAAAGAGATTTTTCCATTGAATTTTCTACACCATTCCATTTCTCTCTTGCCCCCTCCCACCTTGGCCGAGCTTGGCACCAGCAGCTCTCCATTTTCCCCCTCACTTCTTGCTTCTAAAATCATGGTAAAATCAAGAAAAATCCAC
Organism: Agapanthus africanus; assembly: GCA_030015575.1. Classification (NCBI taxonomy): domain Eukaryota; kingdom Viridiplantae; phylum Streptophyta; class Magnoliopsida; order Asparagales; family Amaryllidaceae; genus Agapanthus; species Agapanthus africanus. Next base: position 372,659,294 of record JASDDO010000001.1, read on the forward strand.
AAAATTACACCATTTTCTTCATAAATTCAAACCAAAACCCTAATCCATACCTTCCCTAACCCTAATTAGTTTGAGAAGTGGAGAATGGAGGCCACTTTGGAGGCTTAGTGCAAGTTGGGGTTCACTTGGGAGGTATAAATTCTAAACTAGTTGTTAAATTTGTAGTTTAATAAAAGCTAGTTTAGTATTTTAAAGTGATTCATTACATTGTAATGGTTAGTTTTGAAATTTCAAGAAAGGGATGATGTTCTAGATTAGGGTTTGATATTGGATAAGTGGGTTTAAGCTAGTGTTGTGGCTATCTAGCAGGTTAGATCGAATATTTGTGCGATGTTGCGATCGCGATATCGTAAATTAGCGATGTTTGCTTTGAAATCGGTATGCTATCGCTTACTAGATTTTTTTATGAATTTTAGGAAGTGATCTAATTGCATTATATTAGAGATATAATTAGCATCATATATGACTATTAGTGTGCGTGAATGCGGGGTTTTTTCTAGTCGGGTTTTAGTTTTGACGATTACCCCGAAACGGCGATTTTAGTTAAGGTTTTAGCGATTTTCGTGTATTTTTCCGCGTACCGAGTGCACGTTGTGATAAATTCGATAGTGTCAATATTGTCATATTATGAGTTGCATCATTTCATGAACCTATAATCTTATATTGTATGTTATGCAATTAGGATCGGTCGCGGACACATCGGACGTGGCGCGCAAAGGCAAGGCGGTGGTCGGATCGGATTAGCGAGGCATTCAGGTGAGTAGATGTATTCATCTATGGGGGAATCGTCTGGATGGCACGAGACTCCCCCTAGTTAGAATTACCTTATTTCTTGCTACATATGCATTGTTAGTTAGCTAACCCCCCTCATTCACATTTCATACAATTATAGCTTTTCGTCTGCAAGATTTGCATAGGATATCCATATACACATGTGCGATATCACTTCGTAGGACACGTACAACATTACCATTGGCTCCTGTTGCACGTGCACTATTCATGTGACACACACGCATTTGGTAATTGCCATGCCATGAGCACCATAGAACCTGTTTAGCTTAGTGTCACCATTTGCATCATACATGATATATGAAATCGCATAGCATGTATATATACCTTGCATCATCATCATACTTACATAGATTTCTAGCCACAAATCACATCGCATACCTTGATATCATAGACATTTATCACATACAACATGTTGGGTATCATGATTTTCTTGAGGATTTCAGTATTGCTGCGATTTCTGGATTTTGGGGAAAACCGCAAGAATTTAACAAAAGCTTATATTTATCATTTTTTTAAAACAAAGTTGCGGTTTTCTTGTGATGTATGTGTCGTCCACCATGAGTTTTCATGTTTTCTGTTGGATTTCGAGACCCGATTCGAGGAGTGGATGAACCGTCTCGGGTACATGGTGGGCCCGGTATGGTACCCCGGGGCAAGAAGATCGAGTTGTAGACGATGAGCCTGGCAGGGGAAGACTACCTACCGGTGATGTCTGGCGCGGCGGATATCCGGAAGATACCGACCGTTGTCATGATATTTGATGATATGGGCCGATCCGGACCGACGGAGCCCGATGTATTGAGACATTGATACAGTGAGACATTGAGATAGATGTGTTTTCATATTTGGTGTCGATGCTTGACACGGGTTTCAGATGATTTCTTGATGGTATTTAACTATTATACAGTTATTCTTTTTCTAAAGTTAAGAATGCAGAATCATAGCATTTAAAACACTTAAAGATTTAGTATTGACATTGCATACATGTGCATGCATACTAGAGGTATTACATCACATCTGGACATACATGCTGTGACGCATTTGCGTGCATTCTTACGATTGCCTTACTAGATGGTATATTCTACTCACGAGCTGGCAACTCACCCCCGTTGTGCCACAGTGTCTTGCAGATCGGACTCATCAGCCTAGTAGCGGCGGCTTACCTTGTTAGTGACTTCTTTTGCTCAGACTCGCGACATTGCTCGTAGGTGGGTTGCGAGAACACTTTTATCTCTTTTTGTACTATTTTGTATCTAGTATTCTCCATCTACCACTTCTTATTTGTATATGCGACCTAGTGATGAGATTGAGAGATTTGTGTATATATGGTTTCTTTTGGGTCGAGCTCACTTGAGCCGACGTTGTGTTTTCTTACATTTTGCATTTCTATGCTCTTTTCTGGTTATTGCATATATATATTGCGTGTGGTTGTGATCCGCCTTGGACAAAGAGCTAGCTCTCGCTTGGGGATGCCATTTTGTGATTATAGGTTATATATCTTATTGTACCCATTTTGGGGGATAGTATTTACAGAGGAGACTCTGCCGAAATTTTCGGAAATTTTTGATGTTTTTTTAAAGGGGTTCGATACAACTTAATTGATTTTAAAAAATCGTTTTCATGAAAGGTTTCCTTCACTCTCTTTGGTTTCTTTTGGTTTAGATTTTCTGGGCTTTGGCTGACTTAGATTACGTTACGCCTTTAGACGTCTCGTAATCTAAGTGCCAGTCACGTTCCGTACTTTCGGGTCGTGACAAAGTTGGTATCAGAGCGTAGGTTTTACTTTTCTGAGTGTAGGATGACCTTGGTAGATGGAGTAGGTGACTTAAGCAGAGTGGCGTAGCATGGGTATGATCCGCGGCATACTGACGATACGGTACTCTGCCTAAGTGACCTTAGGAAATAATTGCTTGTATTTCCTTTCTTGATTCCTTGCATTCCTTGATTCAATTGCAATGTTCTTATCAGTCATGTTTCTTATTCCAGCTTCGATGCCGCCAAAGACTACGAGAGCTCAGCGGGCTGCCGCTAGGGATGAGATTCGAGCGGGCTCGTCTGAGGCGAGGATCGAGCGGGATGATACGCCTACCCCTCAGGGTCATATTGATCCGTCTTATCCAGACCGTATTACCATATTAGAGGCCAGCATGCAAGAGTTGCGACAGATGATGGGATCTTTAGTTGAGTCCAGTCGGGCACAGAGATCCGAGGACGTTCCTTCCACCGCACAGACCATGATTGTACCTGCTGCACAGATGGTCACTCCTGCTGCTGCTACGACTATCCCTGTTTCACTACAGGACTTCATGAGATTGAGACCTCCAGATTTTACCGGTACAGATGCGACAGAGGACCCACAGGTATTTCTTGATAGGATGGCTCGGATTTGCCGTTCGTTGAGGTGTTCTGATGATAGATTGGTGGAGTTTGCGAGTTTTCGTCTGGAGGGTCTTGCCCAGACATGGTACGATTCAGTAGAGAGAGGCCGAGCTGCAGGTCTACCTTCTATGACCTGGGACGAGTTTACAGCTGCATTTCTTGCACGTTTTCTTCCGGAGAGTGTCTGAGATGCTCGAGCCCGTAGTTTTGAGTCTCTGCGCAAGACTCCTGAGATGACAGTGTCGGAGTATGATATACAGTTTACCCAGTTGTCTCGATATGCTCCGTACCTAGTAGACACAGAAGAGAAGAGAATAAAGAGGTTTGTGCGAGGGCTTGATACACAGCTATTCCTTGCCATCGGCACCCAACACTTTGATACATACGCAGCCGCGATGGACGCAGCATTACTTTTGGAGGAGCGTATTTCTGAGACTCCGGTCGTTTCTCGGCCGAAGAGGATCCGTACTGATGCGCCAGCTCAGCGGCAGATGGGTTGTCACCGCGATAGATTATTTCCGGGAGATGGTGGAGGCAGAGGATTGAGACGAGGTCAGTTATTTGGTTCATATCCACAGACCCAGCAGTCGTCGCCAGGATGTTTTCGGTGCGGGAGTCAGTACCACCGTGTCAGAGACTGTACCATGGGACGCCACGGCGCGGCGACAGTCCCGCATGTGGCCTTACTACCCTCACCACCTCCACAGAGAGCTCTACTTCCTACTCCTGATGATGCTCCACGCCAGCCAGATGTTCCTAGAGGTCGTGGGTGTGGCGGTCCGGTTCTGAGAGGACGAGGCGACAGAGGCAGAGGCCGAGGCCGAGGTAGAGGCAGAGGACAGCCAGCTATTAGTGGTGGACAGGCCTGAGTGTTCGCGTTGACTCCTCAGGATGCACAGGCATCCAATGCCGTCGTGACAGGTACTCTGCCAGTATGTTCTTTTGATGCACGGGTATTATTTTATCCAGGCTCCACACATTCCTATGTATCCACTTACTTTGCACCGAGGTTGGGCCGAGAGTCTTCTCCGTAAGATCAGCCGCTTGTCGTTATTACACCGGTAGGCGAGTCGTTTGTTGCCCGTTTCGTGTACCGATCATGTTCCGTTCGTATCGGGGAGAGAGATTCTTCAGTTGATTTCATTCTGCTAGATATGCTAGACTTTGACGTTCTTCTTGGTATGGACTGGCTAGCCACCTGTTATGCATTTATGGACTGCCGTGAGAAAGCAGTCAGATTCAGTTTTCCTGGTGAGCCGGTTCTGGTTATTCAGGGAGATCGTAGCGCTACCCTTCCTGGCTTGATTTCTTCTCTTCGCGCCGGTCAGCTCTTAAGGAAAGGATGTCAGGGATTCTTTGCTTACGTTTATGATACTAGCTCGACAGAGGTTCTGTTGGACCAGGTCCCTGTTGTGAGAGAGTTTCCTGATATATTCCCTGACGAGCTGCCTGGTCTGCCACCAGAGCGCGAGATTGAGTTCTGCATCGACCTGATCCCCGGCACGAGGCCTATCTCTATACAGCCTTATCGGATGGCCCCGGCGGAGCTGAGAGAGCTAAAGGATCAGTTACAGGACTTGCTGGACAAAGTGCTTATCCGACTGAGTGTGTGACCTTGGGGTGCTCCCGTCTTGTTTGTTAAGAAGAAGGACGGAAGTATGCGCTTATGCATTGATTATCGTCAGCTGAACCGGGTTACTGTGCGGAACAGATATCCCCTACCCCGCATTGATGACTTATTCGATCAGCTCCAGGGTGCAGGGTTTTTCTCGAAGGGTGATTTACGGTTAAGTTATCACCAGTTGCGGGTTCGGAAGGAGGATATTCCGAAGACCGCTTTCCGTACTCGATATGGTCATTATGAGTTCTTGGTGATGTCGTTCGGGCTCACCAATGCCTCGGCAGCATTTATGGACTTGATGAACCATGTATTCAGGCCGTATCTCGATCAGTTCATTATTGTGTTCATTGACGACATCTTGGTTTATTCTCGGAGCCGGGAGGAGCATGAGCAGCACTTACATATCACATTGCAGACTTTGAGGGAGCATCAGCTGTTCGCCAAATTTTCCAAGTGTGCATTCTGGTTAGACAGTGTCGACTTCTTGGGTCTTGTGGTGACGAGAGATGGTATTTGTGTGGACCCGAAGAAGATCGAGGCAGTTCAGCGTTGGCTTAGACCAGTATCAGTTACAGAGGTTCGCAGTTTTCTTGGTCTGGCCGGCTATTATCGATGTTTTGTCCAGGATTTCTCCCGCATTGCCGCACCGTTGACCGGGTTGACCCAGAAAGGGGTTCCTTTCGATTGGACCCAGGCATGTGAGGATAGTTTCCAGCAGTTGAAGACTCGTCTGACTACTGCACCAGTGTTAGCATTGCCTTCAGGATCAGGCGGGTTCGTGGTATATTGTGATGCTTCTCGAGTGGGGCTGGGCTGTGGATTGATGCAGCACGACAGAGTTATCGCGTATGCTTCTCGGCAGCTGAGAAAACACGAACAGAACTACCCCACTCATGATTTAGAGATGGCTGCAGTGATATTTGCACTTAAGATCTGGAGACATACCTATACGGTGAGTCGTGCCAGATATTCACTGACCACAAGAGTTTGAAGTATATCTTCCAGCAGCGAGATCTGAACCTGAGACAGCGTCGTTGGATGGAGTTGGTGAAGGATTATGACTGTGAGATTCTATACCATCTGGGCAAGGCGAATGTGGTGGCAGATGCTTTGAGTAGGAGGCCCGGAGGTAGCTTATCTTGTTTGAGCGCAGTACAGATGCAGTCGACGGCGGATTGGCAGGTTTTATGTGATAGCAGAGTGCAGTTCGAGTTTACTCCTACAGGCGGACAGCTGGCCCATTTCAGAGCACGCCCACAGTTACTTGACCATATCCGCGAGGCACAGTCCGGCGATGCCCGTATTTTAGAGATTATTGAGCAGATTCGGCAGGGCAGAGTTTCTGAGTTCGTGATTGATGATCAGGGGATACTTCGATTTGGGACTCGACTGTGCGTACCAGATTCTGAGGGACTGAGGCGTGATATTCTCGAGGAGGTACATAGATCAGTATACAGTGTTCATCCAGGTTCCACCAAGATGTACCATGATTTGAGAGAGGTTTACTGGTGGGACGGGATGAAGAAGGATGTTACAGACTTTGTGTCGAGATGCCTGACTTGTCAGCAAGTCAAGGCCGAGTACCAGAGGCCAGCCGGCGAGTTACAGCCTTTGCCCATCCCTGAGTGGAAGTGGGAGCAGGTCTCCATGGACTTCATTGTGGGTCTACCCAGGACCGGTCGAGGGTATGACTCTATTTGGGTGATTGTGGATCGACTGACGAAAGCGGCTCACTTCCTGCCAGTGAAGACCACTTTTGGATTTTCTCAGTACGCCCAGGTTTATATTGATGAGATCGTGCGACTGCATGGCGTTCCGACTTGCATCGTGTCCGACCGGGGGACCCAGTTTACCAGCCGATTATGGCAGAAACTTCAGGAAGCTTTGGGCACCCGATTGAGTTTTAGCACAGCCTTTCATCCGCAGACTGACGGTCAGTCGGAGCGTACTATTCAGACTCTTGAGGACATGGTCAGAGCTTGTGTTTTAGATTTCGGTGGTAGCTGGGATCGTCATTTGCCCTTGATCGAGTGCTCCTACAATAATAGCTTCCAGGAGACGATTCAGATGGCACCTTTCGAGGCTTTATATGGGAGGAGATGTCGATCGCCTGTATGTTGGACAGAGCTTAGGGAGAGTAGTATTTTGGGGCCGCAGATTGTACAGGAGACGACCGAGAAGATACAGCTGATTCGGGACAGAATGAGAGCGGCACAGAGCAGGAAGAAATCATATGCTGACAAGCGCCGTCGCCGACTCGAGTTCGCTGTTGGTGATCATGTTTTCCTGAAAGTCTCTCCGATGAAGGGTGTGATGAGATTTGGGCGGAAAGGGAAGCTGGGTCCTAGATATGTTGGTCCCTTCGAGATCCTAGAGCGTGTTGGTCCAGTCGCTTATCGGTTAGCTCTTCCGCCCAGCTTCCCCGATGTTCATCCCGTGTTCCATGTTTCGATGCTCCGTAAATACCTTCATGATCCTTCCCATGCGATTCAGCACCATACGATCCAGCTAGAGCGTGATCTTTCAATCACCGAGCAGCCGGTGGTCATTTTGGATCAGCAGGTGAAGAAATTGAGGTCGAAGGTTATACCGTCCGTCAAGGTCCTTTGGCGTGGCCCAAACAGCGAGGAGGTCACCTGGGAGACCGAGGTCGAGATGAGGAAGAGATATCCCCATCTTTTTGAAGGTATGCGTAGTTAAATTCTAAATTCGGGGACCGAATTTTTTTAAGGGGGGAAGATTGTAACACTTCGAAAATCGTTTAGGCAGTTTTTCGGTAATCGGCTAAATTATCAGCTTTTTCCGTAAAAAGTCAAAATAGGTATTCTTCATTGTAGACTGAATTATACAAAATTTAGATAAGATATTACTATAAATTGGTCACTAAAATGTTACTTAAAATTTTCTAGTTAAATAATTTTTTTTTCGTAATTAATTATTTTTAATATTATTTTAAGCTTTTAAAAATACATTAAATTAGTGATAAATAAAAATTTGATTAGGTAAATTTCATAATTAGGAATCTTTATAAACTATAATTTAGTGTTAATAAAATTGCTTCATGACTTTTCAAGATTTTTTTTCAATGGTTTAAGAATCATATGAAAAATGAACTTAAAAAGGGGTTTTTTTGTGAAAATTTGATGTGAAAGCATTAATTGCACTAGAAAGAGATTTTTTGTAACGTTTTGAAAATCGTTTCGGTGAAATTTCGAAAAAAATCGGTAAAATAAGGGGGTTTTCTGTAAAAAGTCAAAATACAAATATCTTATTATAAAAATTAAATATACACATTCTAGCTTTGTAATTGCTATTATTTGGTGTTTATTGAGCCGCTGGTGAAATTTCAAATTTTCTGAAAAAAATATTATTTTATTATTATTTTAAGCCGTCACTAATACATTTAATTAGGGAAAATTACAAATTGCAATGAGTTGAAACAAATTTTGTGCATCATAAAACATTAAATAAAATTTTATCATGTGGTTTTTGGAACGAAATCATTTGCCAAAACGGTTTAGAAATTATTGAAGAAAAAAAGGCTTTTTTTTAGCGTAAATGGATGTTTGGGGTATTGTATTTATCATTTTTCATCACCCCACACCCGTACCCACACCCACACACCCCCATTCACTTATCCCCTTGAAGAATTCAGCAGCCCCCTCTTTTGTCCCCACTTGGATTTTAAAGAAAAGAAATGAAAGAAAAGAAAAGAAAAAAAGAGTAGAAAATGGTATAATTTGAGTTGACTTTGACTTGAACTAACTTTCCCCACCTCACTCTCTCTCCTCCCTCACCCAATCCCCCAAGATTTCTGGCCAAAACCTGAACCAAAACAGCCCCAAATACTTCATCTCATTTTTCCATCAAAATCCCCAAAATTTCTATCAAAAATCCACCCTTTTTCTCAAAAATTCAAAGCTAATTCTAAATCCAAGCTTTACCCATTATTCTTTATCTATTCAAGCATGGATCTTGGAGCATGAAATCATTGTTGGAGGCTAAGATTTTTGCAAGTTTGATCTCAAGCTTGTGAGGTATAATCATAACCTTATGCTTAATTTGTTGTTAAATTACTTGAATCTAGCTATTAGGTGTTAAATTAGGGTTTTAAATTTCAAGTTTTGAAATTTAAAGAAAGGGTTTTGATTACTAAGTTAGGGTTTGTTGTGGAAATGAGTTGTGTTTGATTGTGTATGGTTTAGTGAGGTGGATTAATATATTACTTGAAAAATGTCCAAATTAAGCTTTTTGTTGCAAACTAGTTTTTTTGATTTAATTCGAAATATGAGATTAAAAATATGGTTAGGGTTTTTATCATATTATTAACTTTATTAAGTGTAGTTTAACACTTTAGTTCATGGAAATCCAACCTAAATTGTAGTTTGTGCATTTTTGCTATGAAATTGTTAAAAAGGGTATTTTGTAAACTAGAATATTAGGATTTTTGGAATTTAATGAGATTAAATTCCGGAAATTTGTTTATACGACTTATTTAAGATATTTAATAAATATATTGGCCGCTACATTCATTTAAACATCCCGTTTTGTACAAAAACGGCGAATTGTGCTTGCTAGATTTTCGGAAAAATGACTTTTTAAGCAAAATTGAGGTTTTTGTGAGTTTTAACCTAGTTTATATTAAAATTAGTGTTCGTGAATGTGCAAATGAGTGTGATTGGATTTTTCTCGCTGGTTTGACGTTTGTACATCGACATCGAGGGTTGGTTTGACTATTCTTGCATGCGTAGGCGATAGGTTTGGACCTATGCGTGATACGCGTGCCGATTTGATTTTCGTATGCCGTTTCGATTTCGAATTTAGTTTTAATGCGATATGGTGCGTTATGATATGTAGGTACCCCCATGTGGACTTCGAGACGACAAGCAAGCGCGTGGCGACGTCGGTACCGGCTAACGAGGACCAGGTGAGTAGATTTATATCTACAGGGAGAAGTCGGGTGGATGGCGTATAGCACCCCCCGCAGTCCGTGGTGATGTATACGGATGCGTATACACACCAAAAATTTATGATATGTTGTTAGGATTTATTATTGATGATTTTAGATGGATATTGGTGTTGGATTGGTGCATGGTTACGAAACCTTAGGTAGTGGGTGCACTACACTTACACATACACACATATACATACTTGCATACATTCCTTATTTCATATGTGCGTGTATGGGAATATATTTATATGTTCACATGGGTATCGGACTATGTGTTCACATACGGATTTGAGGAGGATACTTGGGATTGAGCTGAGTCGATGAGATTTGTTTGTGGTTGTGATCTCGGTGATATGGCTGGATTCGTACTTAAGGTACGTCCTGGTATTATAGCGGATCTTGCGGCGGCGATACGGGTGAATAGTGTTATAAATAAATGGTCGACATATGATCGTGATATGAGGCATAATATGCTAGGATATTGATATTAGGCCGTATCGGGCGATGTATACCCCTTGATGATGATATGTGCTGACGATATCGGTTTGTACGAGATTGTCGATCAGTAGTCAGATCATGAGTATATTGAGGATATTAGTATTGTACTAGACATAGGTCAGTACCCTAGACTATGATCTTGGATAAAGAGGATACCAGAGGAATAGTGTGAGGAATATGATATTGACCCGTACCTAGATTTGGGGATGCCGTACGACGGATTTACGTACGAGCTATATCTTGATGATCGATCCGCACTCTTGACTTGGGATGTCTGATTATAGATATGGTATCGGATATGATATTATTGAGGCGGGATCACCGACTAATATATATACAGGTATGTATATGTATCGACTCAGATGTTAGACGGTTTCCTTACCTGTAGTCTAGCTTATAGCGTAGCCCTTTAGTTTAGTTAGTTGTTAGATTAGATTCGGTTCCTACCTATTTCAAAGCTTACGAATCGTGCGTATTTTTTAAGACAGCCTAAGGGATCCTACGGATATTTCAAAAAACGTATCTTTTCTTAAAAACACCTTAGCCCCTATTTTCAAAACCCCACGATTCGTGTTATTTCAAAAGGCACCATTGTAAGACTTATATTAGGTTAAAACAGATTAATTATCGTTGCGTCTAGTATTCAGCTCCCGCTCATTATTGTTGTTTGCTCCGCATCACATGCTTATATTATGCTTCATATTCTACTGTTGATATCTTGTGGTTAGGACACCAGCACCATTACCGATGATGCGTATGTACCACGTACACTTACTTGCCGGCTCACACACATCTTCATCGGTAATTGCCATGTCACGTACACCTTAGAAAATATTATTGCTTGACATAGCCTGTTAGCTAATAGTTTAGACATGATATTAGTGTACTTGCCTTATATGTTAGTTTAGACATTATAGTTATTACCTGCTACCTCATGCATACTGTTATTCATTGTTATGCCGCATTCATGGATTCTCATGCATATATTCACTTTTTACGTGCTATTGAGGTTTTGGATTTGGATTTCCATGAGATTTTCTGGATTTGGGGAAAACCGCAAAACATATACAAACTTCTTCTTTCTCTTTTTAAATAAAAAGCGCGGTTTTTCCCATGATGTATGAGTCGTCCACCATGAGTTTGCTGATAGATTTGGAGACCCGATTCGAGGAGTTGGATGAACCGTTTCGGGTACATGGTGGACCCGGTAAGGTACCCCGGGGCAAGAAGCTCGTGGTGATGACGATGAGCCTGGCAGGGGGAGACTACCTACCGGTGATTTTACCCGACGCGTCGGATATCCGGAGGATACCGTCGTGGTCTTGAAATGGATGGTAGGGGCCGGTCTGGACTGACGGCGCCCTAGATATTGAGATTGAGACATTGAGATTTCGAGATGTTGAGGTACTGAGATTTGATGATACAGGCCAGTCCGGATGGCCGGAGCCTGAGGTTTTGAGACATTGAGATTTATGTTTTGTGTCGATGCTAGACACTGTTGATGCTGATTTCATTTATGATACCTCATTTTAAAAATACAAAGGAAATCTCACTAATTTATGAAAACAGTTTCTTCATTTACATGTATTCTGTTTTCATGCATTCATACCTCATTCATATGATATATTGCTACCTGAGGCACTGACACGGGCACATGAGATCACACTCGGTTAGATATTACCCTAGCCATTGTTATAGGCTGCATGTTATTCATATATTTGAGGATATATTATGATCATTTACCTAGGTTGCATTATTCATGCGATTTTCTGTTCGTAGATCTTTTTCTACTCACGAGTTGGCAACTCACCCCCGTTGTGCCCCAGTTTCTTGCAGGTGTTGCCGTACGGATTTCATTACGGCTTTGCGGGCACGGTTTCTTTTCGGGTGACTTGCTAGTAGGTGGGTTTATTGTATCTTACCCATCATTATACCATGTATATTATATTTCAGTTGTATCTAGAAGTTCCATCAACCAAACTTGTATTTTTTTGAGATAGAGACCAGTAATGTTATTCTTTCGACCATAGAGTAGCATGTTTTATTTCTTGAGTTTCTTGCTGGTTGAGTTCCATTTCTGTTGTGATCCTCGCCTTTAGGCGTTGTATATTATGTTGCATACAGGTTGATTTGATATGGTTCTTCCTATTCTCTACTACTTCTCTTGGTTTGGATTTCTGGGTTTCGGCTTACTTAGCATACGTACTCCTTGAGACGTTCGTAGTCTAAGTGCCGGTCATGTTCCGTACTTTCGGGTCGTGACATTTTTCCATGGAATTTTCTACACCATTCCATTTCTCTCTTGCCCCCTCCCACCTTGGCCGAGCTTGGCACTAGAAGCTCTCCATTTTCCCCCTCACTTCTTGCTTCTAAAATCATGGTAAAATCAAGAAAAATCCATAAAATTACACCATTTTCTTCATAAATTCAAACCAAAACCCTAATCCATCCCTTCCCTAACCCTAATTAGTTTGAGAAGTGGAGAAAGGAGGCCACTTTGGAGGCTTAGTGCAAGTTGGGGTTCACTTGGGAGGTATAAATCCTAAACTAGTTGTTAAATTTGTAGTTTAATAAAAGCTAGTTTAGTATTTTAAAGTGATTCATTTCATTGTAATGGTTAGTTTTAAAATTTCAAGAAAGGGATGATGTTCTAGATTAGGGTTTGATATTGGATAAGTGGGTTTAAGCTAGTGTTGTGGCTATCTAGTGGGTTAGATCGAATATTTGTGCGTTGTTGCGTTCGCGGTATCGTAAATTAGCGATGTTTGCTTTGAAATCGGTATGCTATCGCTTACTAGATTTTTTTAATGAATTTTAGGAAGTGATCTAATTGCGTTATATTAGCGATATAATTAGCATCATATATGACTATTAGTGTGCGCGAATGCGGGGTTTTGTCTAGTCGGGTTTTAGTTTTGACGATTGCCCCGAAACGGCGATTTTAGTTAAGGTTTTAGCGATTTTCGTGTATTTTTCCGCGTACCGAGTGCACGTTGTGATAAATTCGATAGTGTCAATATTTTCATATTATGAGTTGCGTCATTTCATGAACCTATAATCTTATATTGTATGTTATGCAATTAGGATCGGTCGCGGACACATCGGACGCGGCGCGCAAAGGCAAGGCGGTGGTCGGATCAGATTAGCGAGGCAATCAGGTGAGTAGATGTATTCATCTATGGGGGAATCGTCTGGATGGCGCGAGGCGCCCCCTAGCTAGAATTACCTTATTTCTTGCTACATATGCATTGTTAGTTAGCTAACCCCCCTCATTCACATTTCATACAATTATAGCTTTTCGTCTACAAGATTTGCATAGGATATCCATATACACATGTGCGATATCACTTCGTAGGACACGTACACCATTACCATTGGCTCCTGTTGCACGCGCACTATTCATGTGACACACACGCCTTTGGTAATTGCCATGCCATGAGCACCATAGAACCTGTTTAGCTTAGTGTCACCACTTGCATCATACATGATATATGAAATCGCATAGCATGTATATATACCTTGCATCATCATCATACTTACATAGATTTCTAGCCACAAATCACATCGCATACCTTGATATCATAGACATTTATCACATACAACATGTTGGGTATCATTATTTTCTTGAGGATTTCAGTATTGCTGCGATTTCTGGATTTTGGGGAAAACCACAAGAATTTAACAAAAGCTTATATTTATCATTTTTTTAAAACAAAGTTGCGGTTTTCTCGTGATGTATGTGTCGTCCACCATGAGTTTTCATGTTTTCTGTTGGATTTCGAGACCCGATTCGAGGAGTGGATGAACCGTCTCGGGTACATGGTGGGCCCGGTATGGTACCCCGGGACAAGAAGATCGAGTTGTAGACGATGAGCCTGACAGGGGAAGACTACCTACCGGTGATGTCTGGCGCGGCGGATATCCGGAGGATACCGACCGTTGTCGTGAGATTTGATGATATGGGCCAATCCGGACTGACGGAGCCCGATGTATTGAGACATTGATACAGTGAGACATTGAGATAGATGTGTTTTCATCTTTGGTGTCGATGCTTGACACGGGTTTCAGATGATTTCTTGATGGTATTTAACTATTATACAGTTATTCTTTTTCTAAAGTTAACAATGCAGAATCATAGCATTTAAAACACTTAAAGATTTAGTATTGACATTGCATACATGTGCATGCATACTAGAGGTATTACATCACATTTGGACATACATGCTGTGACGTATTTGCGTGCATTCTTACGATTGCCTTACTATATGTTATATTCTACTCACGAGCTGGCAACTCACCCCCGTTGTGCCACAGTGTCTTGCAAGTCGGACTCATCATCCTAGTAGCGGCGGCTTATCTTATTAGTGACTTCTTTTGCTCTGACTCGTGACATTGCTCGTAGGTGGGTTGAGAGAACACTTTTATCTCTTTTTGTACTATTTTGTATCTAGTATTCTCCATCTACCAGTTCTTATTTGTATATGCGACCTAGTGATGAGATTGAAAGATTTGTGTATATGTGGTTTCTTTTGGGTCGAGCTCACTTGAGCCGACGTTGTGTTTTCTTACATTTTGCATTTCTTTATGCTCTTTTCTGGTTATTGCATATTTATATATTGCGTGTGGTTATGATCCGCCTTGGGCGAAGAGCTAGCTCCCGCTTAGGGATGCCATTTTGTGATTATAGGTTATATATCTTATTGTACCCATTTTGGGGGATAGTATTTACAGAGGAGACTCTGCCGAAATTTTCGGAAATTTTTGATGTTTTTTTTAAAGGGGTTGATACAACTTAATTGATTTTAAAAAATCGTTTTCATGAAAGGTTTCCTTCACTATCTTTGGTTTCTTTTGGTTTAGATTTTCTGGGCTTTGGCTGACTTAGTTTACGTTACGCCTTTAGACGTCTCGTAATATAAGTGCCAGTCACGTTCCGTACTTTCGGGTCGTGACAAGCCCCGAATACCGGGAGAGACGAATCCCCGACGATCTTCTCACTGCCTCCATGTGGCTCAGGATTGTATCTAACTTAAACCTGTTTGCACAACTTCTTTAAGACGTTGTAAGGTAGTAATCAAAGCACAGTGGGAACTCACACGAGACAAATGACGATCTCAGGTCGACAGACTAATCTGTATTCATGTCACCGGAGAACTGCTATCTGATAATAGGTATAATACCATCTAGCATGTTCCCGGTAAGTCCGTCCAGTGTAACTCATAACCCAATGAGTATCTGTATACTATCTTAGGTGACTAACTGACACCAATGGCTTGTGAGACCGGCAACCGGCCCTCGTCGGGGTCTCAAAAAGTATACACTAGTCTACTCCGGAGTATCGATGCCCAGTCACAATACTCTCTCGACTATGGACATTTAAGGATGTACTTATAGACCACCCAGCTCCTACGTATATGATCGCCATCATAATGCCGGTAGACAAGCAAGAATCCTATGGGCTCTATCAATATATAATAGTGATCTTTAATACCACATTATGCATGAACATGATGATAGAGACAAACCAGATAGCATACTATCATTTTGAGTAAGACTGTTCTACCCGTATAGGTCCTCCCTCAATCATCACAATCGCGTGCTTACGATTACAATAATTGACTAGAGGGCACTATATCCAACAATCTCCCACTTGCACTTAAGGCTAATTATTGCGGTGTCGCATACTCACAGCCCATGTGATACCAAACACCCAACTTCTCTACTAATCAGTCTCGCAAAGCTCGTTTGTGAAACTATTGCGTTCGAGAAAGTGCCTCAGTGAGTGGATCCTCTCTAATATTTCTATCTTTATCTCTCTATATCTCAACTTCACGGAGAAAGACTGTCTCCCGAAATGAGCGATGCATGTCTTAGAATTTCTCTGGATATCTGATGGGACCCAGTTCACAAATGAACTCCAAATCCAACAAACTTCTTAGACCATATCATCCACTGAATTTAAGCAGTATCCTGCACCATGCCTTCCTCAGTATCCGGTTGGACCACCTGTTCAGTCGAAAATATTGCAATTCTTAACATAACAATTTCCTCACTTTTCTAGTCATCTAAGTGTATTTGTTATAAATATAACATATATTACAAGTTCATCTAGAAAATATCAATTACCACGTGTTATATATTATAATCAAAATTCTTGAAGGAAATTGTATGTTTATTATTTCACGCATAATATCGTATATCACTAACATTCTTCATTGAAATCTTGTTCAAAAATTAGCCCAGATCAGATATCGGAATCGCAAATTCGCCGATAAAAATACAAGAAATCAAAAAGTTAAATTCTCACAGAGATTCGGAAGAGATAAAAAGAGTCCAGATATCACATATAAACCTACAAGTCAACCCAAGAAGAAAGAAGAAGTTTGAAGCAACGAAGACACAAATCGGTCGCGGAACCGCGGCCAAGTCAGCCCGAGTCGCCGCGGATACGCGGCCGATTCACGCAGACGGCGGTCAAAAATTCTCGCGAAGCTTCATCTCAACTTCCTAACTTGCTGAAGACGCTTCGTTGTAACAACCTTGTTCTGAAAACTTCTCTATAATACCCTAACTTGTTGAGGAAGCTTGATAACTACCTAACTTATTCTAAAAGCCTCCCTGTAACAACCTAGCTTATGGGGGAAGCTTGATCAAGGACTATAAAAAGGGACCTAAGCCTATATTAATTGGTTGTTGAATTTTAGTCGATAATTTTGATCCAAAAACAAATCAAGATCCAATTCCAAATCAAGATCCAAAATCAAGAATCGTGAGAAATTCATCGAGGGACTTCATTTAAGATCCTTTAAGCAAAGCCGATCGTCATCAAGAGCACATGATCCTCGATAGATCCAAGACTCACGGTGATCGAGTGAAGCGAAGATCGACGGAGAAATTACCTCTTCAAGGGAGTGATCGAGAGCGAATTTTCTTGCAATCTCGGATTGAAATAATTGTAATTTGAAGTTGAATAATAAAGGTGATCATTACTCTTAGTGTTGCTTTCTTTAAATTTTCACATTATGAAATCTCTATTTGTTGATTCTTATATTTTCATAATGTGTGAGTAAATTTCCGCTTGTTAAGGATTAGAAGGAATTTGTAGATCTAATGGTGATAGAATTGTATATTCATCTTAAGTCTTATGAAGATTATAAACTTTAGAAAAAATAATCATTAATGTCCAAATTGTTATTGAGATCAATTTATTGAGAATGTCATCACAATTTTGGGATTAGATTGATGATCTTTCTTGTTAAAGGCTAGATGTGAATGACAATTAATGAAAGGACAAGGGGCAATGAAGGAGAAAACCTAGTTTCTTCAAAGGATCCCTAATTCTCATTAATAGCCATCGATCTATAGTAATTCTATCAATAGATAAGATGAATAATCTTGAATCATCATCATTGGCTACTAATTCCGTTCGAATCCTACAAGCCTTCTACAATTTTCTTGATAACTAAATCTTGAACATTATCTTGAATTCTTTTTCTTGAAAACAATTTCTTAAACTTCTTGAAAATATGAATTCAACTCAATCTTGAACTATTTCTTGAATTTTCTTTTACTATTTCTTTCGACTCAACTAAAGTAAGAATTGACGAGTTCTACGAATCCCAGAGGATGACTCGTACTCACTAGCACTCGCTATAAGCGACACCGTTATTGATTGCGGTTATTACACGATTAAAACAATTCATCACTTCTTTACTACATCTTTTTATTTAAAAGTAATAGAGGTGAGAATCTTTTTAAAGGATAAATCTCCACCTGTCCAACATACTGCACCTCAGAAGAGGGTAAACTTTAACTCTAATAGTCACTCTGTCATCCAGGTCACCTTGAAAGCCTGAATGATAACCACCTCCTTATGGAGGCTACCGTTACCATATACCAAGAACATCCTCTTATGTTCATAACTGCTTCCCAATGTTTCTCTAGGATTGGATTAATATATGCTTATTGCATTGAGTGCAAAAGCAATATCTTGTGTGGTACTTGACATTTCATGATTGACCCAATTGCCAAAGAAAGTAATATGTCAATCATGCAAATCTCTCTCCTCATCAGTCAAGAAGACATCTCTTTAGAGAGGGTGACTCCATCACCTGCGGGTACACCACCACGTCAGGAGTCGTCCATTCTAAAACACTTTAGAATAGTGTCAAAGTACCCGAATTGGGACACTTCCCAAATCTAGATCTAAAAGCATAGATCTAGTCACCAGAATTCCTGATATTTTATCCAAATCCTATGTGGAGAAACACCTTGTAACAACTATAGTATAACCGATCATAGTATAGGAAAATCACTTCCTATCAAGAGTACGCCATCCAAATACCAGGACATCACTTCCTACTACTTTCTTACCAGGTCCATCTGTTATTCTGATGAAATCAAATTCTATGACTGTAACATCAAAAATAGATGATCTATCTCCGCTATACTTACTTTAGTCTATAAATAGACATAAGCTGCTTGCCCACCATGGTTTTGCTGCACCCACTGACTATAATAACCCCCTGGCAGAGTCATATACATGTGCAATTTTAAAGCTAATTTTAAATGACGTTATACTCATCCACTGCCAGATCTCATAGTCTAGGATAGTAGTAGTGGCAAGCTTGGGTCATCAAAACATCCCTCTCACTGTCCTTGAGGAAACAAAAGTACCTCTCGGGAGGCTGAGATTACCTACCAAATTTGCAGAGTGGCTAATGGATTGTCGAATCCAATTGAATTTTTAGGTCCTACTAAATTTTCAGTAATCGTTTGTGGTTCTGGAATGACTACCAGTTCTACCATACTCCCAATAATGTTTTCTGAAAAGAATTCATTTTACTAAAACGGGTGGTGAGTCAAGAACAATATAACTATTGATCTTCCAAATGGTAAAATGTTAACCCTCGTCAAAGCCCGGGAAAACTCACAAACCGCCATTACTGAAATGTGCCTAGAGTTTATCCAGATTCTGGTTTTAAGTATAAGACGGACAACTCTATATACCTTAATATCGTTAATATATGAATCCATTCTATATCCAATATAGAAACAAAGGCACTAAATTAATTGGAACCAGATTCAAAATTCAAGCAGCTTTTTCCAGTGCATATCAACTAAATGGAAGAAGGTCAAGCAACATTACTCATCAAGGAGCGTACTCACTGATGAGTAACCTGAGAGAGAAGCAAGTTCTCAAATATATTACTTACAACGGAATACCTAGCATAAGTATCTACATCTTCAATCACCTCAAAGAATCCTGATACTTGCAACAAATGGTTCACTATATTATTCTTATACATATAACTTCTCAAAATTTGGACCTTGTATTTCAATAAAATACTTGTCTAAAACCAGAGAAGTCATAAATAAACGGAATATAGTACGAATACCAACCCCTTTGTCCTAACGGACATTGGACAACATACAATACTTTGTATAAGTTCTATGAGTTTAATAACTCAAACCCTGTGCGTCGTAGGTTGAAAACTATGTTATGGTTAAGAAGAATTACACCGCTGTTGAATGCACCTTACCTAACCATCAACTGATATACATAAATGTCATAGACATAATTTTAAAAAGTTATATCTCACTTTATAAAATAAACGCACAGATATATTAGTTTGAAATTGGTGCATAACAACGGATATTCAAAACCAAAAATTTGCTGTTAAGCAAAACCCAGGTAATTTTCTCAAATATCACCAATTACAAAGTATTCCGATATATTGAGGATATATTCATCCAATTCCTAATATTCTACTCCCACTCAGCATTTTGTAACGCCATACAGATGTGAGAATCAAGTCTGGTAAATACATACCCTGGAATCAGAATCTAATTGGCAAAACAGTTTTCAATTAACATAGCACAGAAAAAGTGAAACATGAAAATGTTTTGAAGGGGTAGCCAGGTATTCCTAGTAATGCCTCTTTCACTATCCAGATTCATGACAATAACCGTATATTTCCTTACCCTCACTCCAATCCCTTTATATGTCTTTACTTCTTACCTTCTGTACACCATACTTAGGCTAATTGATTTTCTTCCTTCCCTACCTTTCGGGACCAGCTTAAAGTTTGGAAGAAGACTATCCAATAGAAGACTATCCAATAAGCGTAATAGGTGTACTCTCCTAATACTAGGAGCTCTCGCAACCTGAAAGAAGGTAAAAAGAAAAGACAACCGAATAATCATGTTCAATTTCTCCAGAACCGGAAACCATCCTCAAACTGAAACAACTTTCTTCGAGTTCATATGTAACTATACGATGGCATACCCAAGCAATATGGATCTTCGTAGTGATACGGAGTATTTTGGAGAAATGCAAAGGGGAAGTAGGAGTGGCAGGGATATACGCTGCTTCGTCCTGAATGATAGTGGTTGCAATTTGCTTTGCCCTCACTCTAATCCCTTTATATGTCTTTACTTATTACCTTCTGTACACCACACTTAGACTAATTGGTTTTCATCCATCCCTATCTTTCGGCACCTGCCTATAGTTTGGAAGAAGACTATTCAATAAGCGTAATAGGTGTACTCTCTTAATACTAGGAGCCTTCACAATCTGAGAGAAGGTAAATAGAAAAGACAACCGAATAATCCTATTCAATTTCTCCAGAACCGGAATCCATCCTCGAACCGAAAAAGTTTCTTCGAGTTCGTATGTAACTATACGATGGAATATCCAAGTAATATGGATCTTCGTAGTGATACGGAATGTTCTAGAGAAATGCAAAGTTGAATTAGGAGAGGCAGGGATATATGCGACTTTTTCGTGAATAATGACAATCCAAAACCTAAGTGTGTAAGAAGGTTCGGTTAACTTGGTTCATGAGTTTTAGTTTAAGGTCAGTTCATGGTGGCTACCAAAGAGAGAGAGAAAATAAACACTCAGAATGCACTCTAATCTTGATTAGATTGGTTAATCATTTTATCTAATCAGGATGGCTCCTACTATTTTCTTGAATTCTCCTTCAAACCCTAAAAGGAGAATTAGTCGGGATCATCTGAAAATAACCCGAGGAGTAACACCTACTCATCTGTTGGAATCGGGACCCAACTATCATCGCATGATAACTTGATGGAAGCCACTCAAGTCACCATACTTCAGAAGGTATGCGCATGACTGGCAAGTTTCCTGTATTTTGAAACTCCCGATGTGGTTTTTGCCCCGAGCGCTTATAATCTTGATGAAGGTCAAAACATCATAAGTCGCAAGTCAAGTTCAACCTGTTATGACCCAAAATTTTTGCACGTGACCAGCACTTAAATCACGCAACGTCCAAAGGCGTAACGTAATTCAAGTAAACCGAAGCCCAAAAAATCTAAAACTTTTTACGAAAAATAGTGGGGGTGCAGTTTTGAAATAAAGGTATAAAGAAATAAAGTTTATCTATAAATGCATAACTAATGATATAGGAAAACTCAAGTTGAATGTACTAATGTTGAGAACATTGTTCGTCTTTAAAATTTGGGCAGCACCTCTCTTGTATATTTTGAACCGAAACCACATATACATGACAATATGAAAGGCATCCCCAAGCGGGAGCTAGATCTTCGCCAAATGGCAGAATCACAACCACGCAAGTAAGCAATATATATACGGCACCCAACGGTGAAGATCAGCACAGAAAGAATGATAACTAAAGCAAGACGTCAAATCCCCAATAAGCGAACATAAAATCCCTCGCTCTAAGTCTCGCTACCACAAGTTCATCTAAGTCCACTAAATATACAAAGTCTAGTTTATAATTGGTATAGTTTATCTAGATATAATATGAATACTAAATACAAGAGTGGGCACGATCCAATATGTCCTACCTACCATAGCAAAACACTCGAATGCAAGCTGTGTGCCAGCGATACTGCTGCTGATCCAAGCGGACAAACCTGCAGAACTGTAGCACAACGGGGGTGAGTTGCCAACTCGTGAGTAGAAAACATCAGCAGGTAGAAATCGAATAAAACAACGATTCCTACGTCATACTATATCATGAAGGTAATACAATGATATCTAAGGTGACTATGCCTGCATATATGTCAACAATATAATCAACGACAATGACATATACAATAAACATCTGAATCATATGCCTGTATGCATGTGGATATCATCCACGTGTCCATCAATGACACAATCAACATCATGGAACCTGAGTGTCCAACATCGACACTCGAAACATCATGAAAGCATAAGCATGTATATATGAGGATAACAACCAACGTGTGTCCATCAATGACACATCAAAATCATAGAACCTGAGTGCCCAACACCGACACTCGAAACATCATGAAACCCGTATCCATTATCGACATGTAAATCCTCATATCTCGGGCTCCGTCAGTCCGGATCGGCCCATATCCATCTCACGACTTCGGTCGTTATCCTCCGGATAACCGCCGGGTCCAAACTATCACCGGTAGGTAGTAGTCCCTCTGCCAGGCTTATCGTCTACTGCACAACATACCTTCTTGCCTCGGGGTACCATATCGGGTCCACCATGTACCCGCAAACGGTTCATCCAGCTCCTCGAATCGGGTATCACATAGCTCATAACCGAGAAAACACATGGTGGACGCCTCAAAATATCATATCAAGAGAAACCAGGATTTTAAAACAATACATACTTTCTTTTGAAATATAACCACGGTTCTCAAATCTAGAATCTCATGAAAACAACATCTCAATGCGTATAATCGTAAAGCATGATATATTCAAACATAGAACAGAAATGTGAGCATATCATTATATCATGCAAACGAGTCATGTGATACTACTAAACAATTAAGAGTAATGGCAAGATATAGCAAGTTGACTGTGTAAGTGACATAGCAATTACCGATGATGAAAGTGTGTGAGCCGGCAATCTGTGTAAGTGTAACATACGCATATTCGATAATTATGCAGGTGTACTAGCCGACGATATCATAACAAATAACGGATGCACAGGTATACGTCATGCAATGAGAATATCGTAAACGTAGCAGAAGGTAAATCGTAAGCGCACTATTATAAGGTATACGTATCTAATCTAACATCTACATAAAGGCTAAACTAAGCGGTGTAGATAGGGATTATCAATTTATAACATATCCGAGTCGATGAATCTATCAATCGGCAATCCAGCCGCATAACATCACGTACGGTATAATCCATCGTACGGCATCCTCTAGTCAAGGGTATGGATCAATCATCAGGTAAAACACATTACGTACGGTAATCCATCATACGGCAGCATTAAACAAATAGGGATTCTATCAACCAATACAACAATGAGGGTACGGATCTAACGTCTCGTACGGTATATCACTCATTATTCTCATAAATATATATTTATCTTATTTTACAGATCTCATAACATATCTATCTCAATCTTATCATACTCATCGATCTCATGTTGTATCCTTATAGATCTCATCTCATATCTTAGTATATATATTCAAGCATTCATAACATCTCCAACTAGCATTTTGATCATATTTCAGTTATATATATGTATAGCCTCACACTTATTCTCTTGCAACTACAATATATATATATATATATATATATATATATCGTGATTCACATTCACATTTCATATTCTCATATATCAATCCGACATATCCTTATCTCTCATATCATTTCACACTAAACCATTAACCATAACCTTAAGTTGTGGCATATCTTATCTTCAAATTGTAAATCACATATCGATTTCCATATCAATGGTTGCGGGGGTGCTATACGCCATCCACCCGACTTCCCCCGTAGATATAAATCATCTCACCTAAAATCTCCTTGTTTAGCTGTAGTCGATATGCTTCGTCGTCTCGGAATCCACGTGAAGTTACCTACAATCACAACACATCGTAACGTTATGAAAACCAAGTCCAAAAACCGATACGGCACACGAAGTGCTCATAGGTTAGAACCTATAGCTTACGCATGCAACAACAACCAAATAACCCTCATCGTTGATGTACAAATATCCAACGACCAAATACAATATCAAATACCAAAACCCAAGTTCATAAATCGCAAATACCATATTCAGAAACATAGGAAATTGCTCCCAGATTTCACCCTAGACCAAACTAGGGAATTTTGCATATAGGGTTAGTTAAGATATCTGATGAGGGCACCCTGGACAAAAAATCAACCAATTACACCACATTGTGGCCGCAATTTGCGGCCACCAAGAATAAATCTGCGGCTTGGTTTGGGTTGCAGGGGCTAGGGTTTCAAGGGTAGGCTCCTAGCTGCCTGCCCGTCTCACTGTCAAGAAAACTTATTTTATGGTGGTCTCGAGTCATCCCAGATTCCCATATACCATCACAATCTATCATAAATCCAACGTCGGGAAATCCTAAGTCCGTGTATTAGCTCTAGTCTCAGGTCTAGACGAGTAAAAACACCACTCAAGTCTAGCAAACACTCACAACACTTCAAATATCACTTCACAAGTCAATTCTTCCACTAGACATCAACTTGGAAAATTCTAAGATCACAATCCATACTTGTTTAACTCTAAACTATAATTAGGATATATTAAACACAATAACTTAACTAAAGGAATGGAATATTAGCTCATTTGGCAACTCAAGAAAAACCTTAGATTCCCAAAGTCTCTAAAATCCAAAATTGAAAAGTCCATAGGGTTTAGGAAGAGGTGGGGATCATTTTTAATGAAGGGAGTATGGGGTTTTGGTAAGGTTTTTGAGGTGATCCATGGAGGTAGAGGAGGTGGAGGAAGGAGGTGAGGAAATGGTGAGATGAAGAAATGATGTGATGAAGGAAAAGAGTGAAGGGAAATGTCAAGTGTAGGAGCCATCCTACTCTCTCTCTCATGACCATGCTCATTATTCTATTCTCCCATGTCATCTTTTCTTTTTCCTTTCCTTTTCTTTTTCTCTCTTAAAACCAAATATCAACAAACACAATAAAACAACATGTTACCAAATTGCAACATGACATGGTGCACTAACCATGGTTAATTAAAAATACGAATTTGGCATAATCGTGATTAGTAGTGTACTAATCGAGTTTAATTTAAACTTGCGTATAATTAATTATAAAAATGCTCAAATCCGATAAATATATTTTTAAATGAATAAATCATTTTAATCTCCAATTATTTCCCAAATATTGGTATATATTTATACCATTTTGCGAAAACCCCAAATTCGCAAATCGAATAGTTTTCACGAAATATATTATTTTAATATTAAATTCCAAAAATAATATTTCATATTTTTGAAATGTTACACAACCCGTCATTATCTAGATTAATCTAGACCCATTCGTACAAAGCCTTTGGCGAAGGTCAAAACAGTTATACGCCTGTCCTAAATTAATGCATCTATCTATGCTACAGATAAGCACCTACTAGCTACCAAACATTATGCCTTGACGAAGGTCAAAACACATAGCATGAATACTAGTAGATACCTATCTGAAATGACGGAGGGCTACGGCTGGTTTTTGGCGAAAAACCTTTAACGTAATGAACTTGATATCGTTGAAGGAACCAAATAGCTTTGAAAATGAGTGGTTTAGACTCTTCTTTTAAAAACTATTGTTTTTGAAGAAAACCGAGTAATCTACAGCGTCATAAAATTTTGTTCAAGAGGTCACTCTCCATGAAGGGATCTAGGCTCTTACCTCCTCGAATGAGGTGCTGGATGTTCCTGAACAAACACCACTATGCAAAGCAAAAGAATACAACTATAGAGAAGTTATTAAAAAGACGCAAACTTTTTCCTAAGAGGTCACTCCCCATAAAGGGATCCCGGCTCTTGCCTTGTCGAATGAGGTGCTGGATATTCATGACCGAATACTGCTGTGCAAAGCAAAAAGAAACGTCTGTAATAACAGTTTTTCAAAAATTGGTTCAAACAACATCAATTAGATTTATTTTTCTTTGCATTAATCAAAATTAACGCAGTCCCATCAATTAATCCATATCAGACTAGAATGGAACGAAAATACAATGTACGTATATGCCATCCACATTTGCCACGGGGCCCCGTCATGCACCGTTAGGTTACTTAACTAACAACAGAGCGGGGGCTGGATTAGCACGGATGCAAAACATATACAACATCTACTAGTATATATAAATATAAATATATATATATATATATAACATTCGTCCCAGTCATGATATACGTCACAGAAAAGTGATAAGCCACACAGAATAACGGATAATCTAGGAGCCCCGGGTTTCATTTGAGCCGCAAATGAAACCCGACATTCCCCGGTCGTGTGGATAGCCTGTGCAATGTATAATCAAGACCCCTACGAGTGCGGCAAGTTACCCTCCAATCCCAGAAGTGAGGCAACCCCAATCACCAAAGTGAATGGGCCACCCAGCACTTCACGGAATCTGGTAACTTGAGCACCCCTCCTTGGGTCATCCTATACCCTCTATGAGTGTGGAAAATATCCCATAAATTTTAGAGTAAGGCCCCCTCCGTCTCAACGCCATGAGATGTGGGCCTGTTGCCCTTTAGAACCTGGCTACTCAAGCACTCCACCGAGGGGAAATCCTAGTACAGAAAAAGAAAAGTATATATACAATGGCGACGACGACCTCAACCCAGTCGTGTCTCAATAAAAGAATATACAATCTGGCAGAGACGGCTGTCCACATGTCGGATGCTCGTCCCGCAATAATGAATATACAAAATAATCTGAACTGTTCTACTACCATTGCACTATAGGCTATCTATCATGACAATCCATCCACAATATCAGCACAATCACAGAACATCAACGTGAATATCATGTTCGTAAATCCGTCTAATTGAACATATAGCAATTAGTCGGGTTATACTGCTCAATGATATCCATGGCCGCAGATATTAACAAATGCACTCATAAACACGTATTCAAAATTTCGATCAACTAAAACTTTTCCACATTGGCCCTAAGTGCAAACCAGCACTCAAACAAATCTAGGCTAAAATCATACATCCGAAAAATCACATTTCTATATTATAGAGTGCCAGAAGAAATTTGGAACACAACGGCCATATATCGACCGCGGAACCGCGGCCAACAAGCATGTTAGGCGGCGTTTCTACGGCCGTATATTGGGCTTATGTGCCCAAATTTCTTCAGGTGCTCTAAAAATGCCTGCACGTATTTTTAAGGCAATCTGAAATATTTTTTTGAACAACTTTCAAAAACGGCAGCGGGTCAGAATGGAAACGCGATTCGGAAAATTTCGTCGATCGATATTTTAAACTTGTGCAAACTAGCTAGTAAAGGTATATGGGGTTGCTCTAATACCGTGTTGGGTTTTAAACCGCCCTGACCATCAACCGTAGCTGGTGCGGAACAAAAAATGGTGTTTAAAAAACTGGCGCTAAAAACCCCGTCCTAGAATCGAACCATAAACCTAAACTAACTACAAAGATAGAAGTTGTATACCAAATGATTCGTGTCCTGCGATCTTCTACCCTCTTCCTTAGCTCCTTGACGTCATCTTGATCGAGCTTGACCGCCGGTCTTCCTCCGTCGAAGATGATCCACCAAAGAGATGTGGCTCATGGCTCTAGCTCCACATTAAGAATCTAGTGGAGCAACTAGGGACTCTAAGTTGCTAATCTAAAATGTCTAGGGATGTAGTGAGTTGCTTTATGTGTATATCTATCTCTCTTTTATCCTTGATTCTCAACACAGGAGATGGTAGGGTAGAAGATGGAGAAGGAGGAGCTCAAGAAAACTAGTGAGGAGAGACAACCAAAATGGTGAGAATGAGAAATCTTATAAGAGAGAAAAAGATGAAGCATGGTTTTGTAAAATATATTTTTCAATAAACATTTAGCAACCATACTTAAATAGTTTGCACAAATGAATTAACAATTCATTTGTCAACACTATTCAAGCATGGTTCTCATCATTCTCACCTCACTACCTTTACACCTCATTTCCATTTAAATTAATAAATGGATTATCCAAAATGAGGTGTCCACCTTCTAGAATATTTTCCGTATAAATACGGAATACACTCAACTGTATATACATACCCGTATTCATACCAAAATACGAATACCCAAAGAGATAGAATAATACAAAAAAATTAATACTAGAATATACATATCGATATATATATATGTAAATTATTAAATCAATATCTGATTTAATAATCCGGCTCAAACCCGAGCCGGCTAGTATTATCAACCGTCCGATCGAAAGTCCGGGTAACTACTACAATCATTCGATCGGAGCCTTACAAGTATCAAAATACGGCTACTACATCATTTCTCCTGAACCAGGGAAACCCTCTTTGTGGGACTCTAAAGACTCATCAATACACTGTCAGTGGGTTTAACCACAAGCACGTCAGCGGCACTAACTGTACGTAACGACTACCCAGTTATTGAGCGAAAGGAAGGCCAACGAGCAAACTCATCTGAACCCCTACTAAGCCTTTCTGTGACAATCTCCATATAGTCTGGTATGTTCGTCTAAGAGTATCGCATATCGGGTCTAGGGGGTGGATAAAATCAGACCCCTAATAACGCGATATTTCGTGTCAGTGTGAGGCCCATCACCCACTAAGAAACTACTGATCCAAATCAGTAATTCTCGTCTACCTTGGCCAAGGATTTCTTGTGATGGCCACCCGTGCACAGCGCGAGATCAACCCCCAATACCGGGATAGACGAATCGCCGACGATCCGCTCAATGCCTCCACGTGGCTCAGGATTGTACCCAACTAAAACCTTTCTGCACCTCTTCTTTAAGCCATGGTAAGGTAGTAATCAAAGCATAGTGGGAACTCACACGAGGCAAATGACGATCTCAGGTCGACAGACTAATCTGTACTCATGTCACCCGAGAATTGCTATCTGATAATAGGTATAATACTATCTAGAATGTTCTCGGCAAGTTCGTCCAGTGTAACTCATGTTAGGTTTGCCTAGCACCCTATGTAGAGTTTTGAAGAATCACATGTCTCAAAATTTAGATTTTTATGGTGCTAAACAAGCATACAAAGGAATCGATCCTAGAAAATTAGGGTTTCGAAAGTTAAAGCCAATAAAAACTAGGGTTTCGAGACTACAACCTTTGTAGCTCCCTTTCGCTGGACTCTTTGGTCTCTTGGGTGTTGGAAGAAGGTCCTCTTGATGTCCTCTCACGTCCACGACGATCCACCCGGAGTTCCTCATCCAAGCTCGCAACTTCGATTATCACGATGAGAAACGAAGAGAACACTCTAAACAAGTTGGCTAAACTTGTGTAGAATGATGTTGTGGTTTAGATTCTCACTTCAAAAACCTTTCTTTATGTGTGTTTTACTCACTAGAAAAAACTAGAGAGCAAATGGTGAAAGAGGATGAAGATGGTAGCTTTCTTTTAACAAGAGTAAAATGATAACCATTGAAAAGAAATGAAATATATCTATATATATTTTATTTCTTCTCACTACAAACCATGGTTAAATCTTTGAGTTATAATTTAATTAGGGTTTAAAACATATAAGGAAAGTTTAATCCAAGGTTAAGGGTAGGTGAGAATGGTTAGGTTAAAGAAGAGTGTAGAAACAACTCAAGAATTATCCTTTCCTTTTCTATTTTGTTTTAAACATAAAATTAAATAATAATCCATATATTTATCCATGGTGTGAGTCTTATATTGCCACCATTTCCATGTGTAAGCAACAATGATAGATGGGTGTATGTATGTATGTATGTATGCACATCCATATATGCATGAAACTAGAAAGAAAGAAAGAAACACATACATGCATGCACACATCCATCATATTCAAGAAAGGTTTTAAGTGAGAAAACTAATGGTTAAAGGATAAATCAACACTTGATTTATCAATCCGGCCATATCACATATGACCCTACCAAAGGCAAGCCGCCCGATCAATGTACGGTATTATATACGTGCATTTTAATCGGGTCCATGCGCATATCGCATACGCGCACCACAACGTTTCGCCTGGACTAGGTAACTCCTGTGTGGGACTCTAAGACTCGTCAATACGCCGACAGAGGGTGATGATCATATCAAGCACCCCCAAGCCACAAGCGGTCAGCTAAACGTAACGGCCACCCGGGTATTGAGCGATCAGAAGAAAACAAGCGAACCTGCTATAACTCCCGTCGAGCCAACCGGCAACACTACCGTACAGTCCGGTCTCTTCGTCAGATATGCTGCATATCGAGCCTAGGGATGGTCACGTCGACCCCAATAACTCAATAAGTCGTGCCGTTGAATGGTCTATAACAGATCGAGAAATTACTAATAACACTTATCAGCAAATCTTAGCACCCCTGGCCAGGGACTTACTGATATAACCAGTCGGGCACAGCACGGCATCAACTCCCAATACCGGGAGAGACGAAACCCCTCCTATCGCTCATTGCCTTCATCTGTCTCGGGACTGTACCCAACGGCCACCTGTTTGCACGACTCAGTAGAGCCGTGGTAGGGTGGCAATCAAAGTACAGTGGGAGAGCACACAAGACTCTATGACGATCTCGGGTCTACAGACTAACCTGTACCAGTGTCACCTGAGAACTGCTATCCGACGATAGATATAATTCCATATAGGAGTTCTCGGTGAGTCCGTCCAGTATACCCAGTCACCACTGAGCACCCGTATATGACCTTGATGTCAAACATCGATGAATGTGGGAACATCCGTCGCCCATCGTATGGGTCTAGTATCATGTACGCTAGTCTACTCTGGTATATCAATGCCCCGTCTCGATATACCTACGACTAGGGACTTTCCAGGATATGCTTATAGACTACAGATGTCCTACTAGTATGATCTCCATCATATTAAGAGTAGTCAAGCCGATATCCTCAGGGCTTTATCAGCATGTATGAATGAATAAAAGCATGATCAAATCAATATGTCAGATAAAGAAGAACCAGATAGCATACTATCATGTCGAGAAAGAATGCATACTGAATATATATACATGTATAGATACATCCACTATCATATAATGGCCTCTAGGGCATACATATATCCAACAATCTCCCACTTGCACTAAGGCCAGTTATTGGCCTATCTCATACCCAACATCTCAAAAAGTCGCTCATGCTGCGGCTGAGGGAGGGCCTTGGCGAATGGATCCACGGCGTTATTCTTTGTGTCTACTCTCCTAATCTCGATCTCGCGGCGATCTACAATCTCGCGGATCAAATGAAAACGCCTCAGGATGTGTCTGGACCGCTGATGGGATCTGGGCTCCTTCGCTAACGCCATAGCCCCATTATTATCACAATACAAAGGTATTGGATCAATAATGGTTGAAACTACTCGTAGCTCCGAGACGAACATCTTCATCCAGACGGCTTCCTTGGCGGCATCATTTGCAACAATATACTCGGCTTCCATCGTAGAGTCTGCAACGGTATCTTGTTTGGAACTCTTCTAACTTACCGCCCCTCCATTGAGGGTAAACACAAACCCAGAGATAGATTTGCTGTCGTCCTTATCGCTCTGGAAGCTCGAATCGGTAAAGGCCTCCATTTGGAGGCCTCCATTTGGAGATCTCCATTACCATACACCAAGAACAATTCTTTAGTCCTTCGTAAGTACTTAAGAATGTTCTTCACAGCTGTCCAGTGATTCTCCCCTGGGTTAGATTGATACCTGCTTACAACACTAAGTGCGTAAGCTACATCTGGGTGTGTACATAACATCGCATACATTATAGATCCTACTGCCGAAGCATAGGGTATAATACTCATGCGAGCTCTCTCTTCATCGGTCTTTGGGCAAGAATCCTTGGAGAGAGTGACCCCATGGCAAGCGGGTAAGGCACCCCGCTTGGAGTCTTCCATACAAAACCTATTTAGGATGGTGTCAATGTACCTGGTTTGGGACAATCCCAATAACCTTTTGGATCTATCCCTATAGATCCTTATGCCCAGAATGTATGTGGCATCACCCAGGTCCTTCATGGAGAACCTCAGTGATAAGAAAGATTTGACCGGCTGTAGCATAGGAATATCATTTCCTATCAGAAGAATGTCGTCCACGTACAATACGAGGAATGTGACAGCTCTCCCTACAGCCTTCTTATAAACACAAGGTTCATCTGGATTTTTGATGAAATCAAACTCTTTGATGACATCATCGAAACAGATGTTCCAACTCTGTGATGCCTGCTTTAACCAATATATGGATTTAAGCAATTTACATGCTTTCCTGCTGCTCCCACTGTCAATGAAGCCCTCTGGCTGATCCATATAAACGCATTCTTCTAAATTTCCATTTAGAAATGCAGTTTTAACGTCCATCAGCTGATTTCATAGTCGTAGTGAGCAGCAATAGCAAGTAGGATCCGAATGGATTTAAGCATGGCTACGGGAGAAAAAGTCTCGTCATAGTCCAAACCTGGTCTTTGACGAAAACCCTTCGCCACAAGTCTTGCCTTATAGGTCTCCACCTGCCCATCTACACCAATCTTTTTTTTAAAGATCCATTTGCACCCCACAGGTTTTACCCCAGGGGGTATAACGTCCAAAGTCTATATTTTTTTGGTGTACATAGACTCCATTTCGGATCTCATGGCATCCAGCCACTTCACAGAGTCTCTACTCGTGATAGCTTGCTGAAAACTGGTAGGATCATCATCATCCATGATACAGTCTTCTCTGCCACCATCAATGAGGAAACCATAGTACCTCTCCGGTGGGCGAGAAGTCCTACCAGACCTACGGAGTGGCCGAGGTTCTTCAGTTTCTGTTGTAACAGCCGGTTCAACCAAATCGTCATTTGTAGTTTGTGTCTCCAGAACCTCTTCTAGATCCACCACCTTGCCATCATCTTTATCTGTGAAAAACTCTTTTTCCAAGAATGTGGCATACTGGGAAACAAACACTTTTTGTTCCTCTTTATGGTAGAACAGATATCCATAAGAATTCTTTGGATATCCCACAAAGTTACACATGACTGACCGTGTCTCGAGTTTGTCCGGATTCTTCTTTTTAACATAGGCCGGGCAACCCCAAATCTTAATTCTCTTAAGAGATGGTCTCTTCCCATGCCATATCTCATATGGCGTGGTAGACACGGTTTTTGTTGGACCCCTGTTTAGCAGAAACGCTGCAGTCTCCAATGCATGCCCCCAAAACGAGACTGATAACTCAGCGTCACTCATCATGGACCGGACCATATCTAATAGGGTCCTATTCCGTCGTTCTGACACACCGTTGTGCTGTGGTGTGTAAGGAGGGGTGAGCTGAGAGAGAATCCCATTCTCTTTTAGGAAGTTTGCAAATTCTGTACTGAGATACTCACCACCTCGATCTGATCGAAGCATCTTGATATTCAAGCCGGTTTGTTTTTCTACTTCTTGTTTATATTCAATGAATTTCTCGAAAGCTTCGGACTTGTGCTTTAATAAAAATACATGACCGAATCTTGAGAAATCGTCAGTGAATGTAATGAAGTATGAAAAACCGCCTCTAGCCTGTGTAAACATTGGCCC
The DNA here is from genome assembly GCA_030015575.1 of Agapanthus africanus. Lineage (NCBI taxonomy): Eukaryota > Viridiplantae > Streptophyta > Magnoliopsida > Asparagales > Amaryllidaceae > Agapanthus > Agapanthus africanus. The sequence continues at coordinate 372,693,004 of JASDDO010000001.1, forward strand.
ACATACATCAGTATGTATGAGGCCTAGGAGCTGAGTACCTTTTTCTCCGTGTCCGGTAAACGGAGTTTTGGTCATTTTACCCTTGATACAAGACTGGCAAGTCGCATAAGATTTATATTCAAAAGAGTTTAAATATCCATCTTTGTGTAACTTGTTTAGTCTTATTTCGTTAATATGACCAAGTCTACAGTGCCAAAGAAAAGCTTCATTTAATTCTGAAAGTTTTCTTTTATTAGTGTGTTGTATACTGAAAACTGTGTGTTGATTTCGGACATATATTCCGTTATTAAGCGTACCATACCCAACCAACATTTGATTCAGATGAATGTTCATAACATTGTTCTGCAATACAAAATTATATCCTTCATTGTCCAACAAAGAAACGGATATTATATTACATAGTATACTTGGTACAAAATAACATGGATTCAAAACCAAAATACATCCAGATGGCAACTCCAAGTGATACTCTCCCACTGCGACTGTATGTACATTGGAACCATTTCCAACGCGGAGAGTATGGTCACCTGTCTTCAAAACCTTGCTATTTCTCAGCCCCTGCATAGAATTGCAAATGTGAGAACCTGAACCGGTATCCAATACCCTGGAAGCAGAGTTTATTGAAAAACAGTTTTCTGTCACAAACGCACCTGAAGCAGAAGCATCACCATGCTTCTTCTTGAGACTTAAGTACTCCGTGCAGTTGCTTTTCCAATGTCCTATCTTGTGGCAATGAAAACATTCGCCCTTCCCCGAGTCTCCAGCCTTGGACTTTTCCTTTCCCTTCACCTTTTTAACTCCACCTTTAGGATTGGTGGGCTTCTTCTTTTTCTTTCCCTTGGCCTTAGCTTTCGGGCGAGAAGAAGAAGATTGTTCAACAGTCATAACGGGAGTTCTTGCTGACTTCATAGTGCTCTCTGCACTCCTTAACATGTTAAGGAGTTCAGGGAGTTCCTTCTCCATGCCATGCATGTTGAAGTTCACTATGAACTTAGCAAAGGTGGAGGGAAGGAACTGCAGAATAATATCTATATATTGTTCATTGTCCATTGTCCATCCAAGGTCCTCAAGCTCTTCTATAAGAGCTATCATCTTCAGAACATGGTCTCCTACTGGTGTGCCAGAGGCCATTCGCATCTGAAACAATTTCTTTGATGCTTCGTATCGTAATATGCGGGATTGCTCTCCATACAACTCCTTTGTATGGAGCAATATACCGTGAATGTCCATATCCTCGTGCTGCTTTTGATGTGTGTTATCCATCGATGCAAGAGCGAGGCATTTTGCCGTGGCACAGTCAGCGTCCCATGTCTTGCGGACTTCAATGTCCGCAACTGAGGATTTTGGACCTGGGACAGGCGGGGCTGAAGCCGTGAGGACATATGATCCTTTATCATAAGTCAAGGCGATTTTCAGATTCCTCAGCCAGTCTTTATAGTTGGTCCCATTCAGTTTGTTTTTATCTAGTAGAACCTTAAGTCCAGTCATGGGTATCTGCCATTAAGAGAGAGAAAAGAATACACTCAGCGAAAGCTCTTGCATAGATCAGATTGGTTATTATCTTGTCTAATCGATATTTCCAACTGCTTTTATCGAGTTTTTCTTTCAAACCTTAAAAAGAAAAACTAGCCAGGATTAATTACAGTCTACAACTTCGCTAACCGTTCAGCCAGGCCAGTGTCGGTACTTGAGGGAGGTTCCCCGTGCTTTCGTACGGACCTAATTAGAGTAAACCTCGTTTTCCCAGAGGCGGAGCCCCGTTAACACCATTCTAGACACCTAATGAGTTAGCTAATTGTAAACTGTAAAACTCTTCTAGGAGCAACTATTGCCCACAGTGGGATCGGGATCCAACCATCACATGGAAGGTATGCAATCTCATTGCAAATTTCAACTATTGAAATTCCCGATGTTGTTTTTACCCCTAGTACTTATGACCTTAATTAAGGTCAACAAATCATAAGTACCAGTCAAGTTCTACCCGTCATTTCTTGATTAATTAGACCCACTCATATGACCCTTAACTATGGTCAACAAAGTCATAAGAATGTCCTAATTAATCTGCATCATATGCAATGTAGGAAGACATCACTTAGCTACCGTACACTACGCCTTAACTATAGTCAACAAACGTAGCATGAATACTAAGTACTCTACTTTCTAAAATGACGGAGGGTTGCAGATGATTTTTAAGAAAATCTTTAATGCTTTGAACTTGATATCATTGTAGAATCAAATGGTTTTCAAAAGGAGTGGCTTAAGCTCCGCGGTTTTGAAATATAGCTTTTTCATAAATAGCCGAGTGGTTTTCAAATCCGATTCTACAACATCTTTTTAGGTTTATTTTCTTTACATTAATCACATTAATGTAATCCCATCATTTAAGTCCTTAAGCCAATCACAGAAAAGAAACGAAAATAACACGTACGCTTATGCCATCCGCATTCGCCGCAATGTTCCGTTATGCACCGTTAGGTTACTTAACTAACGGCATACCGGGACGGGACTAGCGCGGGTGTAAAACATAAGCAACGTCTACTATATATCATATATATAATATGTCATTCGTCTCAGATATCACAGAACACAGGTAGCAGAAACATAGATATAATGTGGGATATACTAGGACGTCCGTATTTAGTATTTAGCCAGAATAGAAAATACGGATTCCACAATCGCGATGAATAGCCAAGCCCACACCCTGGACCCCTACGAGAGTGGCAAGTGACCCTACCAATTCTGGAGTTTTGGAGACCCGGTCTCGACTCCTCAAGATGGCCTCCCACTGAACCCCAGAACCCGGTCACCTGTGCTCCCCTCCTTGGGTCCATCCTAATGCGGAAGTAAATAATATACAACACTGGTGACACAACCTCAACCCGGAAGTGCCCCATATAAAAGAATATTACATTATATTTGAATTTACATGAATGAAAATATAAAACTCCCATCTCACATAAAACCCCCCGGCTATTCAATCGCGACAATCCTGCACATCATATCTCAGCAACACATAATATCTCATATCATCAACGTAATTAAGTATGCATACCTCAATTGTCGTTGATGTATAGCAACGAAACCGGCGATATCAAACATACTACACTTACGGTCACAGAAAAGAAAGTGTAAAACTACAATATTTGGAATCCACATTCTCTTTAGACATCATAAATGCGAAATATCACATATTTCGTATTTCATGCCTAAACTATATGAATTCCACATATTGTATCACATTCCGAATAAACAGACAGTATTAAAGTTTTCGAACGAACGATCAAATACCCAAGATTCACTAAAGCTCAACACTTGAGCAGAGTTCAAAAACCCGGAGTGTGACACAGTAGTAGCGGTCCAGCCGTAGAAGGGTCAAGCCAACGCCTCACATGTGGCACGCCGTACTGCCCCAAACCCTAAGCTTCAAAGGGCAGTTCAAGACGGTCACATAATCGAGTTAAGGTTTGTTGTCTTCTAGAGGGACCACCACAAAAAGACTTGCACATATCTCCAAAGTATTTAAACCCCGTGAATAGTGAGCAAATGATACTCTTTCAAACACTTCAATACTTTCTAATTTACCCGGAAAAGCAACGAAATGAAAATTCCGATCGAATCTACGCGTCCAAAACCATCTCCAGAAAATACAGTGCTATTTTCATATTAAACATACTTAAAACACTGTACAAGCAGATATAAGAATTACAGTGGAAATTTTATCCAATGATGCCTCTGTACGGCCTCGGAACAGCGGCCTAAGCCAGGAAATGCGGCGGTTCCGCGGCGGTTTATGCTGTTCAGGTCATCGAATTTCCCTGTTGTTCTTAGTTTTTCCTGCTGTAATTTTTAAGTATTTTTAATTCTGAAAAATGTCAGATTTTAAAATTTGTCCAGAGAGGGTATCAAAACGTCGTATTTTTGTCCGATCGGGATTTTTACTTCGTAAAAGTGTCGCCTAATGTTCTAGGTTGGCTCTGATACCAATTTTAGGTTTGCCTAGCACACTATGTAGAGTTTTGAAGCATCACATGTCTCAAAGATTAGATTTTTATGGTGCTAAACAAGCATACAAAGGAATCGATCCTAGAAAATTAGGGTTTCGAAAGTTAAAGCCAATAAAAACTAGGGATTCGAGACTACAACCTTTGTAGCTCCCTTTCGCTGGACTCTTTGATCTCTTGGGTGTTGGAAGAAGGTCCTCTTGAAGTCCTCTCACGTCCACGACGATCCACCCGGAGTTCCTCGTCCAAGCTCGCAACTTCGATTATCACGATGAGAAACGAAGAGAACACTCTAAACAAGTTGGCTAAACTTGTGTAGAATGATGTTGTGGTTTAGATTCTCACTTCAAAAACCTTTCTTTATGTGTGTTTTACTCACTAGAAAAAACTAGAGAGCAAATGGTGAAGGAGGATGAAGATGGTAGTTTTCTTTTAACAAGAGTAAAATGATAACCATTGAAAAGAAATGAAATATATCTATATATATTTTATTTCTTCTCACTACAAACCATGGTTAAATCTTTGAGTTATTATTTAATTAGGGTTTAAAACATATAAGGAAAGTTTAATCCAAGGTTAAGGGTTGGTGAGAATGGTTAGGTTAAAGAAGAGTGTAGAAACAACTCAAGAATTATCCTTTCCTTTTCTATTTTGTTTTAAACATAAAATTAAATAATAATCCATATATTTATCCAAGGTGTGAGTCTTATATTGCCACCATTTCCATGTGTAAGCAACAATGATAGATGGGTGTATGTATGTATGTATGTATGCACATCCATATATGCATGAAACTAGAAAGAAAGAAAGAAACACATACATGCATGCATACATCCATCATATTCAAGAAAGGTTTTAAGTGAGAAAACTAATGGTTCAATGATAAATCAACACTTGATTTATCAATCCGGCCATATCACATATGACCCTACCAAAAGCAAGCCACCCGATCAATGTACGGTATCATATACGCGCATTTTAATCGGGTCCATGCGCATATCGCATACGCGCACCACAACGTTTCGCCTGGACTAGGTAACTCCTGTGTGGGACTCTAAGACTCGTCAATACGCCGGCAGAGGGTGATGATCATATCAAGCACCCCCAAGCCGCAAGCGGTCAGCTAAACGTAACGGCCACCCGGGTATTGAGCGATCAGAAGAAAACAAGCGAACCTACTACAACTCCCGTCGAGCCAACCGGCAACACTACCATACAGTCCGGTCTCTTCGTCAGATATGCTGCATATCGAGCCTAGGGATGGTCACGTCGACCACAATAACTCAATAAGTCGTGCCAGTGAATGGTCTATAACAGATCGAGAAACTACTGATAACACTTATCAGCAAATCTCAGCAACCCTGGCCAGGGACTTACTGATATAACCAATCGGGCACAGCACAGCGTCAACTCCCAATACCGGGAGAGATGAAACCCTTCCTATCGCTCATTGCCTTCGTCTGTCTCGGGACTGTACCCAACGGCCACCTGTTTGCACGATTCAGTAGAGCCGTGGTAGGGTGGCAATCAAAGTACAGTGGGAGAGCACACAAGACTCTATGACGATCTCGGATCTAAAGACTAACCTGTACCAGTGTCACCTGAGAACTGCTATCCGACGATAGATATAATTCTATATAGGAGTTCTCGATGAGTCCGTCCAGTGTACCCAGTCACCACTGAGCACCCGTATATGATCTTGATGTCAAACATCGATGAATGTGGGAACATCCATCGCCCATCGTATGGGTCTAGTATCATGTACGCTAGTCTACTCTGGTATATCAATGCTCCATCTCGATATACCTACGACTAGGGACTTTCTAGGATATGCTTATAGACTACAGATGTCCCACTAGTATGATCTCCATCATAATCAGAGTAGTCAAGCTGATATCCTCAGGGCTTTATCAGCATGTATGAATGAATAAAAGCATGATCAAATCAACATGTCAGATAAAGAAGAACCAGATAGCATAATATCATGTCGAGCAAGAATGCATACTGAATATATATACATGTATAGATACATCCACTATCATATAATGGCCTCTAGGGCATACATATATCCAACAACTCATAACCCAATGAGCACCTGTATACTATCTTAGGTGACTAACTGACACCAATGGCTTATGAGACCGGCCACCTCCCCTCGTCGGGGTCTCAAGAAGTATACACTTGTCTACTCCGGAGTATCGATGCCCGGTCTTAATACTCCCTCGACTATGGATATTTAAGGATGTGCTTATAGCCCACCCATCTCCTACGTATATGATCGCCATCATAATGCTGGTAGTTAAGCAAGAATCCTATGGGCTCTATCAATATATAATAGTGATCTTTAATACCACATTATGCTTGTACATGATGATAGAGACAAACCAGATAGCATACTATCATTTTGAGTAAGACTGTTCTACCCGTATAGGTCCTCCATCAATCATGACAATCACGTGCTTGCGATTACAATAGCGTGCCTGTGATTACAATAATTGGCTTAAGGGCACTATAGCCAACAATATAAGCATAGAACAGTACTGTAAGTATCTCAAGTGTTATCATGTAAGCATGTCGTGTAATAAGTACTAAACAGTGAATCATAATTTAACAGTTCAAGAGCAATACGGTGATATAACAGTTCTACTGTGTAGGTGGCATGGCAATTACCAATGATGGGTGTTCATCACTAAAAACTGCATTTTAATACCGCTCATTCATTATCTATTTTGTTATATATCGGTGCTTTTAACCAGTGACTACTCAATAATTACAGATTACTGGTATTCGTGATGCAATACTTGAAAAACACTCAAAATCACGGATATAACATTTGTAAGCCGACACTGCTACCGGATCAGGAAACCGGCCGATATTTCATGAGTTTCTTTTTGCAACATGCTTATGTACACACTTTTTAGCTAAATGGTCCAACACATACAAGTGTGTACACTAGCTTGTTGGTTCATGAACCTAGTGAGGAAGGCGCCCATGGCATGATGACTTAGTGCAAGTAGGCATATAAGAGTGATGTGCATTAAATGCTAAAAGAGTTGATGTGATTTGAAGCTACAAGTTCTCTCTAAAATCTCTGAGTGCATCCAAGGCCTTTACAAACAAATCAAACAACACCAGAAGGATATTAGAGAGCATACATGACCACACTACGAGTACGAGCCCAAGAGTTTGGATTTGACCCGAGCACAACCTCACCAAAACCGGTGTGGCCGGCCCCCCTGTACCCAATGGGTCCCAGTCTTCTGTGGTCCCTCCCTTGCTGCCACGTCATCTTTCCTGTATTGTTTGTTTAATTTTATTTTTGGCTTATAAATACAGACCAGTGAGCAAGGTCAAGGGGATACTTTTTGTTTTGAGTTTTGTTTTAAAACTCTTGTAATTTGTAAGCTTGCTTTTCTTTGTAATTCTTGAGCTCTTGCCCCTTTGTCTTAACCTTGCAACTTCTTTATTGAACTTGCAAGTTTAAGGTTTAGGTTGTTGACTTCAAGATTAGTTGTATCTTGTTATAACTCAATAAAATCCTTATTTCATTTCATATGTCTTGTTTTATTTTACATACTTGAACTTGTGAAATTCTTGCTTTACTTTGATCTTGCAATCTATTAAGTGAGCTTGCAACCTTAAAGTTTGGTATTTGGATTTCACATTGCACCGGGCTTAAGAACACTTGGAGATATTCGCACTCGGATTCATCGGTTGTCTCTTTATCTTTCTTTTCTCGTATTTTTCATTATGCTTCTTACTCTTTTCTCTTTTCTTTGTTTTTACTTTGTAAATATGTGTGAGTGGTCGCTTTACTTGTTAAAGGTATCATACGGTTAGTTTGCGTTAGGAAATGTTTTGCTAAAACCTTAAAAACCTTAACCTTAAAAATGAAACTCCGAAGAAACCACTCGCAATTCCACTCCGTTGGACATCCTATCCTACCACGATAGCGATGAATTCTAATCGTGACCGGATTGCAAGTGGTTTGCCGAAGGCTAGAGTCAAGAGATATCAACGGAAGGACAAGGGACAAGGAATATGGATTTAGTTAAACACCGCAAATACCATATTTCAAGTTCCCTAATCCGCGTTGTTGCCTATTGCCTAGCGTCAATGTCAAGGTTGGGTCTATAAGGAACTGGCAAATATCATCCTAACACAAGCTAACCTAAAACTACCCTTAACAAGTCTTGTAATTGAACATATTCTAGTTACGACGCTTAGCATAAACAACAACTCAAAACACGATATTAACTCGTTAAAACAAGCCTAAAAACCTACAATCTCCCTACGGATGACCCGTACTCATCGTGGCTCACTACACGCGACATCGTTTTGATTGCGGTAATTTCAAAACTCTTTCTAAATACGACACGGTAAAAACGTAACAATCAATTGGTGCCGTTTCCGGAGAGACGGTAACTCTTTTAAACTTGTAGTCTCAGGTTAATTTGTGCATATTTTTGTATAAAACTAACTTTCTAACACATTCAACCTATAAAACCAATCTTTTAAAAAAAAACCTACACGAAAACTTGAAACTGAAAGTTCTCTGGATTTACGTTCTGCTAACACACTGATTTTTAAAAAGAAAATCAAGTTATAAAAGTGGAATTCCATTATTGCACTGAGGAAACACACAAAATTTGAGCCCATTCCTTTACACAAAAACCGGCGACATTCCTCACATTCCCGAGCTCGTCAGCCTTATGGTTATATTTTAACTTTTGGTTTTTTGTGTTGCCTCCAGTATTATGATAGCATCCCATTTTTATTGTTTGATTTTATTAATTATTTGTGTTCAGAATTTTTGCTATCCATATCGCTTTTTAGCCCAAATATCCGTATTTTTTCCGACATTTGCAGATTTGACAGATTGTGAGAGCGATCGTGCGGAACAAGGGGCATTTTCAAGTACAAGGGGAGTGAATACTTTGTGCCAAAGATCCGGGTAGTTGGACCCGCGCAAGAGAACCATTCAACCACTCGAAGGCAACAACTGTTAGTCATATGTATGCCCTAGAGGCCATTACTGTACATACGATGTATATTGTAGTGGATGCTAGGACATATATAGGGAGGACTTTCTTGCTCGACATGATAGTATGCTATCTGGTTGTACTTTATCTTAACATGTACTCTGATTGTCTCTATGTTACATGTTGATAAAGCCCTTAGGATATGTACTCGACTACTGGGACTATGATGAGATCATACTAGTGGGGCCACAGTAGTCGGCGAGTACATCCTATAACTGTTCCTAGTCGAGGGTGTATCGAGACAGGGCATCGATGCACCAGAGTAGACTAGCGTTTACGCATCATGACCCATATGATGGGCGATGGATGATCCCACATCCATCGGTGTTTGACATCAAGGATGGTGTACGGGTGCTCAGTGGAGACTGGGTACACTGGACGGACTCGCCGAGAACTCCCAGATGGTATTATACCATACGTCAGATGGCAGTTCTCCGGTGACACTGGTACAGAGTAGTCTGTCGACCCGAGATCGTCATAGAGTCTTGTGTGATTCCCACTGTGCTTTGATTTCCATCATACCACGTCCAAGAGGGCGTGCAAAAAGGTGGCTTTTGGGTACAGTCCCGAATCATATGGAGGCAATGAGCGATAGGAGGGGATTCGTCTCTCCCGGTATAGGGAGTTGATGTTGTGCTGTGTTCGATCGGCTATACCCGGAAATCCCTGGCCAGAGTTGCTGAGATTTACTGGTAAGTGTTATCAGTAGTTTCTCAAACCGTTATAGACCTCAAATCGACACGACTTATCAAGCTACTGGGGTCTGACGTTTACCACCCCTAGGCGAGATATGCAACATATCAGACGACGAGACCGGACTGTACGGGAGTGTTACTGTTTGGATTCACAGGAGAATGTACAGGCTTGCTTGTTGATCTTCTGAGCTCTCAATACCTGGGTAGCTGTTACGTTTAGCTGACCGCTTGCAGCTTGTGGGTGTTTGATATGATCATCACCTACTGCCGGCGTATTGACGATTCTTTAGAGTCCTACACAGAGGTTTCTTGGCTCAGGCAAAACGGAGTAGGAGCACATATGTGATATGTGCGGGACCGAGGATAATGCGATATGTAATACCGTATTATATTCTCGCGATATTTGATATCAGCCGGGTCATCGGATCAAGTGTTGATTCGATGAATCGGTACGGATAAATATTAGCCGGTTATATGCGATATAGCCGGATTGTCGGATCAAGTGTTGATTCGATAATTTAATGTACAATAATATATTTGATATATTAAATTGCATTAACTAATATTTGCTCACTAAAAGATTCTTTTTCTCACTCGGGTAATACATTGATATATATGTGATATATGTTAAATGTATTATTTTATTTTGTTACGATAAATATTATATATGTGATATATAATATTTTAACATGATATGATAATTAATGCAACTTGTTTAGTGGAGTTTAAACATGATTAGGGTTTGGATTAGGGTTAAGCTTTCTAGATGTTTCTAGAAGCTTTTCTTTTTGTCATGATAAAGATATTTGTAAGTGACTCATGCTTTAACCCAACCCAAACCCTAACCCTAGTCAATTCTCTACAATGGTTAAGTAAACCATGGTTGCATTATTCTTCATATCATTTTCATTTTCTATTCATCACAAAAGGATTCTAATATTGTTCATCTTCTTCCTTCTTCTTCTTTGCTTGAAATGGATTCTTGCATTGATTTTTGTGATGGATAAATATGAGAAAAAGATAAATAAAGAGAGAAAAAATCCTACTTCATCATCCTCATCTTCCCTTGCCATTTAGATGAGGGTGTTCACATCATTTCATGAGTGTTAGCTTGTGTTAAAGAAACTTCAAGGTAGATCATCTTAGTATCGAAGATCGGAAGCAAAGGTTGCGTCTTTCCCTTCGTCGAACCTCTCGAGAGTCCAGATCCCGATGATCGCAGCGAAGGGACCACAACACGGAGCATATGAAGTGAAGGACCGGATCTACAAAGGTTGTAATCCCTCTCACTTAGTGTTAAAGTGTTTAGCATACTTGTTTTCGCCTAATCTCTAGTTTAAAGTTCCGTATTCGGGTTGTTCGGCACGGCTAAATTTTAAATCGGGCATGGTTGATGCCTCGTAGACCCTTGTGCGCGTGCCTAGCAACCCTCCAGTGGTATCAGAGCAAAGCTAGAGCTTTAGGCGAAGTCTAGACGAAATTTAAAGTCCGATCGAAACCCGAAACCCCGATAAAACCCACTCTCTGGACTTTTTCTAAAAACTGGGTTTTTTCCACATTAAAAATACTTAAAAAATTCAGCAGGGAATTATAAGAATTACGGTGCAAAAAGTTTTCGATGAACAGTATAAAGCGCGGCGGAACCGCGGCAGAAGCATGCCTTCTGCGGCGGTTCCACGGCGAAATGATGACGTCAGCATCTCCTGTTTGTACAGTAACTCCTATTTTATTATGCTGGATTTTCTGGGAATTTTTAATATTTATTAAAAAGTTGAATTTTCTGGGGTTGTTTTAGGGATTCGATGATTCGATCGGATTATCAGATTTTGTCTATGTGGTTTTCCGGATAATTTTTAGAAACTGTTAAAAAGTTCGAACGGATATCAATAACTCACTTTTTCCCCTGTCGGAAAATTTTTCAAAAGTTGGATTTTTTCTCGTGTTTAAGAATGTTCTAAGTCATGCAAGTAACTCGGTGGACCCTCTAGAAGACAACAAACCTTAACTCGATTATGTGACCGTCTTGAACTGCCCTTTGAACCTTAGGGTTTGGGGCAGTACGGCGTGCCACATGTGAGGCGTTAGCTTGACCCTTCTACGGTTGGACCATTGGTACTGTGGCATGTAATGAATGTTTTTAAACTGATTTCAAGTGTTGAGATATATTGGGGAAATCTTGGGTGCTTGATGATTCGATCGGAAAGTTTAACTTTTTCTATTTATCTGGAGTGTGATATAATATTTGGAATCCACAGGTAGTTATGAGATAACTGATTTGAATATTATAAACATAGCACTTTAGTCTCAGATGATCGGTTGCCACGGAATTTTGATGTGATCAAAAGTCCGTTGCAATCACGTAGTGTACGCGGATACTCGCCGGGTAAACTTAATAGACAGCCACGCCCCATAGCCCCGACCAAGTGACTGTAGGAGAACCCCGTCGCCGAAAGCATCCGTTCGGGTGCTCGCGGCAGCGGTGTTCCGCCTTGGTGCACTTCGTCGACGGTATCGGGGGTGCGGCCGTCTACTAAAGTTTGCGACGAGCATTCGATCAGGACGTCGGGAATCTTGTTGAATTGCCCGACTTGATATTGAAAAGAGTTTTCGATAATGAGATTAAAATGCGGGGTTTATAAGGAATTCATTTGGTTAGGCATGTGATGTCTAAGGAGGTTGCGGATTCCAACTGTTGTAGTTTTACACTTTCTTTTCTGTGACCGTAAGCGTAGTATGTGGTGTATCGCCGGCTTCGTTGCTATACATCAACGACAATCGGGATACGCATACTTGCTTAGGTTGATGATATGAGATATTATGTGTTGCTGTGATATGTTATATTGGATCGTCGCGTTTTGAATAGCCGGGGGTTTTATGTGAGATGAGAGTTTTTCTTTTTCATTCATGTAAAATTCATTTGTATGTAATATTCTTTTATTGGGGCACTTCCAGGTAGCGAAAGATGTCACCGTTGTATATTATTTACTTTTCCGCATTAGGATAGACCCAAGGCATGGAGCACAAGTAACCGGGTTCTAGGGTCCAGTGGGAGACCATCTCGAGGAGTCGAGACCGGGTCTCCTAACCCTAGAATTGGCAGTGTTACTTGCCGCTCTCCTAGGGGTCGAGGGATGTGGGTTTGGCTATTCATCGCGACCGTGGAATCCGTGTTTTATACAGGCTCGTATTGAAAACACGGACGTCCTAGTATATCCAATATTTCATATATGTTCTTCTGCTGCAATGTTCTGTGATGAGATCATATTACTGCCTGTGACGAATGTTTATATTATATATATGAGATATATGTTATATTGCAGATTTCGTTTCAAAAGAAATGCTTGTGAAGCATAATAAAATGGGACTTCATTAATAAGATTAATGAAATAAAAGAAACCTAAGATGTTGTAGAATCGAATTTCAAAATAAAACAGGTAGCTACAGTTCTTGCTTTGCACAGCGGTATATATGATATATCCTGCACCTTATTCGATGAGGAAAGGACCGAGATCCCTTCACCGGGAGTGACTCCTTTAGCAATAACTGGCAGATGCTACACACTCGGTTTGTTATTTGATTGCTTTTAATAGTTTTTGTTTTGCACAGTGATATATATGATATATCCCGCACCTCATTCGACGAGGAAAGAACCGACGATCCCTTCACCGGGAGTGACTCCTTTATCAAAACTAGAAAAGCCTCAAAGACACTCCATTTCAAAATTCATTCGACCCTACAATGATATCAAGTTCATTACGCAATAGGTTTTCAGAAAAACATGTCGTAGCCCTCCGTCATTTCAGATAAGTTGTATATAGTATTCGTGCTGCATTTGTTGGCTTTCGTCAAGGTGCAGTGTGCTGTAGCTATATGCTGCTTATCTGCTAGCATACGATGCGATTGGATTAGGGTAGTCGTGCGGCTTTGTTGGCTTTCGTCAAGGGTCGTGCGGGTGGGTTTAATTCAATCAAGAAATGTACGGGTTGAACTTGACTAGCGGGCTATGGTTTGTTGGCTTTCGTCAAGGTCATAGCACGTTAGGGGCAAAATATTATTGGGAATTTCAAGTGTTGAAATTTTCAATGAGATTGCATACCTTCTATGAGATGGTTGGATCCCGATACCCGCTGCGAGTAAGAGTTACTCCTGGGAGAGTTTCACACATTACAATTAGCCGATCAAGTAGGTGTCTAGAAAGGTGTTAACGGGGTTACGCCTCTGGCAAAACGAGGTTTAGATTAATTAGGTTCGTGCGAAAGCACGGGGGACCTCCCTCAAAGTACCGACACTGGCCTGGCTGAAAGATTGGCGAACTTGTAGCGTGTGATTAATCCCGGCTAGTCTTTCCTTTTAGGGTTTAAAGGAAGATTTGATTAAAACAAGTGGGAGACATCCTGATTAGATATATTAGATAACCAATCTAATCTTGCAAGAGCATACGCTGAGTGTTTTCTTCTCTCTCTCTCCAGGTAGGGACCATATCACGCCTTAATCAAGATAATAATACGGATATATTGACCGAACCCGCTTGTTATACTGAGCTGGGGAACGTTGGTCCCGCTCCAACTTATAATTTTTATAAGACAGAGCAGGAAATTAGGGAGTACCAGATTTCCCGTGCCGCCCAAACGAAGAAAGTGCATGTTGATGCATCATCTTCGGGTGTGTTCATTACACAGAACTGTTTCTTAGTATTCTTTACGTCCTGGGTATGTGATACCGGATCAGGATCCCGTATATGTAATCTGTTACATGGGCTACAGATAGGTAGAGAACTGAGAACGTGTGATAAGTTTCATGAGACAGAAAACGGTGCAAGTGTTGCAGCCAAGTCTGTTGGTCACTATCACCCTGTATTACCAGAATACATTGATTCTGAACAAATGTTATTAGATACCGAACCTGATATACAAAATCATATCAGTCTCTTTATTAGTAAAGAAAGGATATAATTTTGTATTGTTGGATAATGTTTTGAACATTTCCTATATCAAGAGTTGATCGGTTCAGGCACGTTATCTAAAAGCATTGACGTTCTAAATCAAACCACAGTTCTTAACGTACAGAATACACACAAGAGGAAGAGTTCAGATATGAACGAATCCTTCTTGAGGCATTGTAGACTAGGTCATATCAATGCGACCCGACTAGCAAAGTTACATATAGATGCATATTTAAATTAGTTTGAATTTACATCTTGTGAAACTTGCCAGTCATGTCACAAAGATACAATGACCACAGCTCTGGAAACAGAGAAAGAGTTAGTGAACTCTTGGGATTGATACATGCTGATGTATGAAAGTCCCCTGTCTACACATGCCAAGACCGGTTCTTTTTACTTCATTACATTCTCTGATAATCTCTCAAGATTCAGACATGTGTTCCTGTTGAAACATAAGTCCAAAGCTTTTGAGATATTCACAGAATATAAGTTAGAAGTAGAGAACCAAAATACGGGTATAAGTATTATGTCCTTTAATGAGATCAAGGAGGAGAATACTTGAGCACGGAATTCCTGGACTATTCTAAAGGAGAATGAGATTCTCTCTCGGCATTACTCCTCCGTATACACCACAGCACGTCGGTGTATCGGGGCGGAGCAATCACACCCTATATGATATGGTGTGCTCTATGATGAGTACTGCTGAGTTTCCTATTTTCCTTTTGGAAGTTATGCACTTGTGAAGTTGCATACCTATTGAATAGGGTTCAAATCAAATCAGTTGCCTGCCACTTCATATGTGATATGGAAAGGGAAGAGCCCATATCTTAAGTTTGTTAAGATTTGGGGTTGTCCGGCCTATGTCTAAAAAGCAAAATCCGGACAAGCTCGAGGCAAGGTCTGTTCTGTATAACTGGAAAGGTTCCAACTATACAAACTACAGGAGAAGATTTGATAGAACCAAAGGATTCAATAGTTTCCAACGAACCTCAGCCTCTCCGCCGATCTAGTACGGTTTCTCACCCACCTGAGAGATACTTCGGTTTCTCTATGACAGTAGGAGCGAGGATTGCATCATGAGATGATGACCCAACTAGTTTCGAGCAGGCCATCAGGAGTGAGACTCTGTAAGAATGGCTGGGTGCTTATCGATCTGAGATGGAATCCTTATACACCAACAAAGTATGGACTTTGGTTGCTTTATCTGAAGGGTTAAATCCCCATCAGGAGCAAGTATATCTTGAGAAGATTACTTGGTGTACATAGAAAAGTTGAGACTTTCAAAACTAGACTTGTTAAAGGTTTGCATCATAGACCAGGTATGGATTATGTTGAAACCTTTTCTAAGGATCTATGCTTAAGTCCATCCAGATCCTACTTGCCACGGCTACATACCATGACTACGATATCTGGTGGTTGGGTGTCATGACTGCTTTTCTAAATGATGATTTAGAAGATAGCGTCTATAAGTACACAGCCAGAGGGCTTCGTAGACAGTGGGAGCAGCGGAAACGTGTGCAAGGTGTTTTATATGATAAAACAGGCATCGCGGAGTTGGAACATCTGTTTTGATGTGGTAGTCAAAGAGTTTGACTTCATCAAAATGGTAGATGAACCTTGTATATACAAAAAGGGTAGTAGAGAGTATGGTGGTGATCCTCGTAGAGTACGTGGATGACATACTCTTGATAGGGAAGGAGTTTCCTATGCTACGCTCGGTCAATCTCCGCTTATCACAAGGATTCTCCATATAGGATCAAAGTGATACCTCCTAAATCCTGGGTTTTGGATCTATGAGATCGATCTAATTGGATGTTAGGATACTCACTAGTTGTAGTGAAATGGTATCAATCGATCCTGGGGAGAATCACTGGAAAGGTTCCAGGCTGATAAGGACGACTGAATGTCAGTCGCAGGCATTGTCTTTACCCTCAGTGGAGGGACGGTATGTTAGGAAGAGTTCCAAGCTAGATACCGTGACATACTAGACGATTAAAGGCAAGATACATCATTACCAAGGATACTACAAAAGAGGCAGTCTGGATATTTATAAGTTCATAAGATGAACTTCGTTCCTACCATTGTGTGACAATGGAGTTGTGGCTTCAGCCAAGGAACTACCGTCCCATCAGAAATCCAGATATAATTCTTAGGCAGTATCACCTGATCATGGAGATGGTTGATCTCCAGGGAGATCGAGGTCAGGAGAGTAGACACAGAGGACAACAGCGCGGATCCACTCACGAAGGCCTTTTTCCAGTAGAGACTTTTATGGGATGGTTGAGTATGAGATACATCAACCGCAGCTAATTGTTGGGTATGTGATACCACAACAGATGGCCCTAGTGCAAGTGGGAGATTGTTAGTTATATGTATGCCCTAGAGGCAATTACTGTACATACGATGTATATTGTAGTGGATGCTAGGACATATATAAGGAGGACTTTCTTGCTCGACATGATAGTATTCTATCTGGTTGTACTTTATCTTAACATGTACTCTGATTGTCTCTATGTTACATGTTGATAAAGCCCTTAGGATATGTACTCGACTACTGGGACTATGATGAGATCATACTAGTGGGGCCACGGTAGTCGGCGAGTACATCCTATAACTGTTCCTAGTCGAGGGTGTATCGAGACAGGGCATTGATGCACCAGAGTAGACTAGCGTATACGCATCTTGACCCATATGATGGGCGATGGATGATCCCATATCCATCGGTGTTTGACATCAAGGATGGTGTACGGGTGCTCAGTGGAGACTGGGTACACTGGACGGACTCGCCGAGAACTCCCAGATGGTATTATACCATACGTCAGATGGCAGTTCTCCGGTGACACTGGTACAGAGTAGTCTGTCGACCCGAGATCGTCATAGAGTCTTGTGTGATTCCCACTGTGCTTTGATTTCCATCATACCACATCCAAGAGGGCGTGCAAAAAGGTGGCTTTTGGGTACAGTCCCGAATCATATGGAGGCAATGAGCGATAGGAGGGGATTCGTCTCTCCCGGTATAGGGAGTTGATGTTGTGCTGTGTTCGATTGGCTATAACCGGAAATCCCTGGCCAGGGTTGCTGAGATTTACTGGTAAGTGTTATCAGTAGTTTCTCAAACCGTTATAGACCTCAAATCGACACGACTTATCAAGCTACTGGGGTCTGACGTTTACCACCCCTAGGCGAGATATGTAACATATCAGACGACGAGACCGGACTGTACGGGAGTGTTACTGTTTGGATTCACAGGAGAATGTACAGGCTTTCTTGTTGATCTTCTGAGCGCTCAATACCTGGGTAGCTGTTACGTTTAGCTGACCGCTTGCAGCTTGTGGGTGTTTGATATGATCATCACCTACTGCCGGCGTATTGACGATTCTTTAGAGTCCTACACAGAGGTTTCTTGGCTCAGGCAAAACGGAGTAGGAGCACATATGTGATATGTGCGGGACCGAGGATAATGCGATATGTGATACCGTATTATATTCTCGCGATATTTGATATCAGCCGGGTCATCGGATCAAGTGTTGATTCGATGAATTGGTACGGATAAATATTAGCCGGTTATATGCGATATAGCCGGATTGTCGGATCAAGTGTTGATTCGATAATTTAATGTACAATAATATATTTGATATATTAAATTGCATTAACTAATATTTGCTCACTAAAAGATTCTTTTTCTCACTCGGGTAATACATTGATATATATGTGATATATGTTAAATGTATTATTTTATTTTGTTACGATAAATATTATATATGTGATATATAATATTGTAACATGATATGATAATTAATGCAACTTGTTTTGTGGAGTTTAAACATGATTAGGGTTTGGATTAGGGTTAAGCTTTCTAGATGTTTCTAGAAGCTTTTCTCTTTGTCATGATAAAGATATTTGTAAGTGACTCATGCTTTAACCCAACCCAAACCCTAACCCTAGTCAATTCTCTACAATGGTTAAGTCAACCATGGTTGCATTATTCTTCATATCATTTTCATTTTCTATTCATCACAAAAGGATTCTAATATTGTTCATCTTCTTCCTTCTTCTTCTTTGCTTGAAATGGTTTCTTGCTTTGATTTTTGTGATGGATAAATAAAGAGAGCAAAAATCCTACTTCATCATCCTCATCTTCCCTTGCCATTTAGATGAGGGTGTTCACATCATTTCATGAGTGTTAGCTTGTGTTAAAGAAACTTCAAGGTAGATCATCTTAGTATCGAAGATCGGAAGCAAAGGTTGCGTCTTTCTCTTCGTGGAACCTCTCGAGAGTCCAGATCCCGATGATCGCAGCGAACGGACCACAACACGGAGCATATGAAGTGAAGGACCGGATCTACAAAGGTTGTAATCCCTCTCACTTAGTGTTAAAGTGTTTAGCATACTTGTTTTCGCCTAATCTCTAGTTTAAAGTTCCGTATTCGGGTTGTTCGGCACGGCTAAATTTTAAATCGGGCATGGTTGATGCCTCGTAGACCCTTGTGCGCGTGCCTAGCAACCCTCCAACAACAACACGAGTTTCTTAAACTCGATACTTCTTGGTACGTATTTTTCTAAACTTCCTCTTCTTAAACCCGACGCTCTAATATTCTTGTCTTTGCAAGATTCTTAGCAACATCGCCGCAAAAAGCCAAGAAAAGACTAACCGTATTTGTTGCAGTACCACATTTAAAGTAAAAAACAAATTGATTGTTTAAAACAAAACTTTGTTGAATTTGCGCATTGCATCATTTAATACGGACTTAATGGGCTCTAACACCAATCCAGATTGGGTAGGTATTTCATCACCCTTCCTAAGACCCCGAAAATCACTAATTGCATAAGTGACTCCTCAAGCTTAATAAAAAATATATAGAATCATCCATGTAGGGTTCCTAGGCATGCCTATGAGGTTCCACAAGGCATCAGCCATGCCAAAATCAAATTTTTCTTCTGCCGAGAAACCCTAATGCGATCGTTAACTAGAGTTTAGGCGAAACATGCAAGTAGTAAACAACTATACCGCTAAGCGAAAGAGACTACAACCTTTGTAGATCCGGTCCTTCACTTCCTTAGCTTCATGATGATGTCCCTCCGCTGCGATCATCGGATCCCGGACTCTAGCGATGGTTTCGTCGAAGAAATGATCGGGCTAGGTCGTCGACTTTGATGCCAAAGATGATCTA
Organism: Agapanthus africanus; assembly: GCA_030015575.1. Taxonomy (NCBI): domain Eukaryota; kingdom Viridiplantae; phylum Streptophyta; class Magnoliopsida; order Asparagales; family Amaryllidaceae; genus Agapanthus; species Agapanthus africanus. The sequence goes on from JASDDO010000001.1 coordinate 372,712,855, forward strand.
CGTCGAGGCAACTCAAGATCAAGCTCCAACTTCACTGTCACGACCCAAAATTGGCCCGTGACGGCCCTAATACTACGCAACGCCTAAAGACGTAACGCAGTAAAAGAAAGCCGAAACCCAGAAATCTAAACCAAGAAAATACGGAAAAGATAATATAAGTTTTTGAAACATTTGAAAGCACAACCCAAATTCTTTAAAAATTCTTACTTTCTTTCTTTAAAATTTTAGCAACACCCCCTTTTTGTAAAAAGTGGCCCAAAGGCGAAAAACAATCTCATCACAAGTATACGACGCCGTAGCGAAGAAATAAGAGACAGTAGAAAGGAAACTGTATATAAAAGACATCAAATCCACAATAATACACAGTAACGTCCTCACCAAGTCTCTAAGTCAACAATACAATAGTAGATGGAGAGTACAAGATACAACGAATGTACAATACAAAATACAGATAACCACCAACCCACCTAAGCAAAATAGTACTGTGAGCTGATGCGGTATCTGGAGCAAAAGATGATAGCTGAAAGCGGAATAGCTGAATAGAGGAATAGCCTGCCTCGACTACTCTGGGAATAACCTGAAACACCTGTGGCACAACTGGGGTGAGTTGCCAACTCGTGAAAAGTAGATAACATATGCAGGAAATCACAGGAATTTACGTACAGCATGAATCTAAGATATGCGATTACAGTAATAACATGTCATGCAAATGCTAAATAAAGGGAAGTAAACTAGCAGGTACAATCACTATGTGAAGCAACAGTAACATAACAATAATATGCAATGACCATACAATAGGGATATGAGAATGTAAATATGCAATTATCATAAGGGTACACTAACAGGTACTACCAATATGTGAATCTGTGCATAAAATAAATAAGTGTGAGGTATAGGGTGGAATATGTCATTTCCACGGAAACCTGACATCGTGGTAGGATCACAATCCATCAAGACACTCAAATCCCAAATCCTCAAATCAGCCCCCAACTGGGCTCTCTCATCACATAGGTCTCACATCACCTCAATGTACGATATCGAGTAGCTCTCCTATATCTCGAATGTACAAATCCACAATCTCTTTCATATCCAATATCCAATCTCAAGCAAGCTTCTAACATCCTAAAGGTATATATATATATACAGAATAAAATATGATGGGGGCAATACACATATATTAGCGTCCCACTCCACTAATATTGGTGTAAAGGTATATATAACAACGGCTAAATCCCCTGTTATATATACAAAAGGTGTTTAAGAGAAATATCATGAAAACAATGTGCCAAGCATCGACACAGAAATCCTGATAGGTACGTATCATACGCTGTCCCGAAAGCACGAGTGCCTAGCTCTGACCCTCGCCTTTCAACGTATGCATACGTGCATGACTCCCAACGGTGTCTCCATGACCCCCGCCGAGTCATCAGTACTGTCACCGGTAGGTACTAGCCCGCCTCCAGGCTCAATCGGCAAAATCCATCGATCTTCTTGCCGAGGGGAACCATACCGGGCCCCACCATGTACCCTCTATGGCCTCGACGCCTCCTCGTAAGGGTATATATAATCAGCACCGATAAAGCTCATGGTGGATGCGCAAATATCATATCAAGGAAACCGGGTTTTTCAATGTATGCATAATTTCATGAACTCCCGCGGTTCCCAAATCCAGAAAACATCATCTACAATCCAAATAATAATGCGCAATCCAGGAATAAACATATGCGATATATCTGAAATGCGAGCATATAAATGAGAATATGTAGCTGAAACCAGATGTATGCAAAACCAATAAGGTACAGCTAAGTAACATCAGTAAGGGTAAATATGTAATTGCAACTGAATATGTGTGTAACATACGGGTGTAGAAATGTAGGTATCTACCTATAAGAACTGATGTCGTATACCCCCCTGGCTATAAGAAAAATATGAGTAAGGTATACCTGTAGATGTATCGTAAAGGGTAAGTGTACCTATCACTAATGGTACGATACTCTATAGGTATATAGGTATGGTAATGTCATCTGTGATAAGCAATAGAATCAATAAGGGGTGGTGTGTGACATGGCAATTATTGACGGTGTGAATGTAGCATACGATCCGTGCTCGTGCAACATGAACCGTCAATAATATGTGCAGTGCCCTACGGCTACTAGTCACATTATAGCTATATCTTGGTAAACAGGTAAAGGCGCAATTCTAACGATGACGTAGAATGTGCGACAGGTATTTGAATCCTAGCCCAGACGCATAACGCCATGCGGGCGATTCCCCTGTAGATGTTAAATCTACTCACCTACGCTCCAAGCTAGATGAATCCTACCATCTGCTCCCCCCTGTAGTAGTGTCCGTAGTCCCTGCCTGCAAACCTGCAAATAAGACACAAAATCATATATAAGCCTGATATTCCGCGAAACGCGATATCGAACCAAAACGAGAAACTCGCGTCGCGAACTAAACGCGCGTGTGCACGATACGCTGAATCGTGTGTGTACGCGTCTAAAACCATCGCGACACGCCGCGATACGCTGGATCACAGAACCCTCTCATGTATCGCGCGTATCGCGCAAACACAACGGACACCTAAAACGATATATAGTCCCAGATTTTCCCACAGGCCAAAACTTACAAAACTAGACATGCCAAAGCACTATACAACACAGAAGACAACCCTAACCAAGATCCCAGAACCCAACTCATCTTCTTGGCTGCAATTTGCGGCCAAACTGAATTAATTGGCGGTCGTGTTTGGGAATGGTGGGTTCGTGTTCTGGTGGTGGTATCTAGACCTAGTGTACATGCTCCAGTGTCCTCAATTTTATCCTGTAGGGTCCGGGTCAAAAGCAGATTCCAGATGTCCAATATATCGCTTTAAATTCACCAATTTGCACAATTTAGAAACCTTATGGTATTTTAGTGAAATCCAGGGAAATTCTCAGTTGAGGTGACCCTATTAACACTAAAATAGGCTAGGTTATCTAACACAATCATCAATTAATCAAAGTTCCACACAAAACACCATAATTAGCACTAAACTAGCTAATTAACACTAATCGAAGCTAATCGATGCACAACTTAAACAAACCACGAAATGGGGTTCAAGAAGTATACCCTAATGAACCCTAGAAGGTAGGTGAAGAAGTGGAAGGAGCTGCTGCAAGTTGCTGGAGCCCCTGTTGCTGCTGTTGCTGCTGTTGCTGCCTGCTGCTCCTGCTGCTGCTAATGATAATGATGATGCTGCTGTTGCCACTGCTGTTGTTGTCTCTGGTGTTGTTGCAGCTGCTGAGGTGAGGGGGTGTGTGTGTGTGTTGAAAGAGTGAGAGAAGGAGAGATATGAGAGTGAGAAATGAGAATGAGAGAAAAACCAACAACCCCTCCCATTCCCTTTCTCTTTCATCATAATGAGGCATGGCTCACACCATTAAACCCATACTTCTCTCTCTCTCAAAGTCAACCATTTAAATATTTAAATTCATTTTTCATTTAAAATAACAACCATAACTCTTAACTAATCATAAAACTAACTTAAGACAAATGGTTAGCTAACCATGATTGCTAATCATGTTTAACCCCAAAAACAACCCTAGTTATCATGCACAAGTGTGTGTGTGCCTAACAAAATTCTAATAAAATACTCATTAAATAGGATAAAATATTTAAAACTTAATTGGGTAAACTTTTTATTAAAAACCACACAGTAAAATATAATTAGCTACAAAACACATTCTAAGGTGTTACAATCTCCCCCCCTTAAAAGAAATTCGTCCCCGAATTTAAAAATATACCGATACGCATACCTTCAAAGAGAAGACTACAAATCTCAATTCTCGCTCACAGCCTCCCAAGTGATTACCTCACTATATGGCTACGTCCAAGAAAATCCCTTCACAGATGGCAAGACCCTTGACCGATGTTTCTCTGCCTGCCGAGCCATTAACACAATTGGCTGCTGGCGAACGAAAGATCGCGTCCAAGCTAAATGGTCTGGTGCCAAATCATGTGAGAAGGTCATGAAGGTAATTGTAAAGTATCATCACAAGGAATACGGGGTGAAAATCCAATAATCTGGGCGGAAGTGCCAATTTAAGGCAACGAAGCTAACTCGCTTATAGGATCTTAAAAGGACCTAAATCCTGGGACAAGCTTCCCAAAATCCAACACATCATTCATCGGAAGTCCATAGGAATACATGATCTGTCCCTGCGAACTCGAGTCTATGGCTAACACAGTAGGCATAAGACCTCAGTTTGCAATGGACAATTCCCATCCTGACTTAACACGACTGGACTATCTCCGAAGTCTCTAGACATAGCTGGGGTCCAAAGTCCTACTTACGCAGAGTCAGAAAACAACAGACAGGTGATCGACACGACTTAACCCCTAAGCCTAAGGGTGGCCAATTAGAGTGTCTCCTGATAACAGCTATCGAAGGAGAACCCGTGCGATGGCGAGTGACGATCCCCAACTGCTGACAACAATCAAAACAAACACACAACTTAACAAGAAACAACTGAGCAAACTGAGTATAACCGAACGACAAGAATCCGAATGGAGTCACACCCTGACCAAACTTGGGTAGAAACCATAACGAAATTCGTGGAGATCTGCTCCCACTCCTACTTCGGAATGGTAAAAGATTGCAATTCTCCAGCCGGCCTCAGATGCTCAACTCAAGCACACAATAAGACAGACACCTTGAAACGAAACCTGAAACTTCTCTTTACATCCTGTCCACCCGTAACCATCTCACAAGTCACATTAAATGTTGGTGGAACTTGAATGCATGCAGAAAGTTGACAGATGTGCATGTTCTAGGATTACATGCCTCTACCCGATGACATCAGGTACACAAACGTGTCCCTAACTTAGCACAACATTGTCACGATTCAAGGTCTCCGAATCATTACCCAGCCGAGCATGCTCAAGTATCACTGACGAACGAGTATCGGCGGGCAGTGTCTCGCGAAAACGATTTAAGGAAAGGTGGTCGGGCGCGGACATGAGCAAGCTGTCCCCTCCGTAGAGACGAACTTAAACTGTACTCAACGATCACACAAGAACTGTAAATCTGCAGAAGACTATCACAACAATCAAAACCCGCTGCAGGAAGATATACATTAAGCTCTAGTGGTCCGTGGAAGAATCTGACACGACTCTCAAACAAGTAGTGTCTCCAAATCTCCAACGCAAAACCACCGCGGCCATCTCCAGATCATGAGTCGAATATCCTTCTCGTACTTCCTCCAAATGTAGGGAAGCAAAAGCGATAACTCCATAGTGTCACCTCAGTACACACTCGAGCCCACTCAAGAAACATTACAGTTTAAACAACAAGGTCGCCCGAACCAAAGGCAAAGAAAGAACTGATGCAGTTGTTAACCGAATCTCCAACGGCCGAAAACTCCGTACACATGCCTCAGTTCACAGAACAGAAACCTCCATCTCGGTCAATTCAGTCGACGGTGCAGCACTACTCTCGTAATCCTGCACGAAACGGCGGTAAAAACCTGCTAAGCCCAACAATCTGCGGATCTCCGTCCTGCACACAAGTCTGGGCCTAAGCTGTACGGCCACGATCTCCCTCGGAACCATACGAAACCATCTCCCGTGACTATAAGACCTAGGAGTCAAACAAAACAAGCCTGAAGAAACACTCCGAGAATTTAGCAAACTGCTGGTGCTCTCCCAGTATCTGCATAATAAATCCTCAAGTGCTGCTCCTGTTCCTCAAGACACATTAGATAGACCAGAATGTCGTAAATAACACAACAAAAACTGGTCGAGCAACGGCCTGAAGAAATCTGGTTCATCACATCTACGAATGCTGCTAGGGCATCAGTGAATCCAACGACTCACAAAAGCACACAAAACCCGTAGCACGCATAAGGCAGTTTTCGGAATGCCATCACTCCGAACCCGCAATAATGGTGACCTGATCCCAAACGAGCTTAGAAAATGTCTCGCACTCTGGAGCTGATCGAAGAAATCGTCAATGCGAGGTAGGGGTTACCTATCCGCATCGTAAGCCAGTTCAATTAACGATTCGTCGATACACAACCCTAAACTGCCGTCTTCCTCCTCGACGAACAGAAATAGGAGCTTCCAAAAGCGAAACACTCAGACGCACAAACTCCCTAAACCACAACTCTGCAGCTGATCCTTAAGCTCCAAGCTTCGCCGGCTCATTCGGAACAACATCGGAAAAACTCTCGCACGAAAGGAACCCGATCCAATAATCCTAACTGTGGCTCCGGTATCACGAATGAACGCCAAGAATCCATGACATCTCCTCATTAGCCGACTAGCGAAAAAGGCTGAATTCAAGCTGTGAGAGGCGGCACAACTATCCACCTGCACAACAAGAACTGACTTGCCGGGAAAAACAGACTTGACTGTTTCCTCACGGTAGTCCACAGACGCCTAACACGTAACTAAACAGTCCGTGCCAAGGAGAACGTCAAATCCAACTTCTCTAGAAGGATTAAAACGACGGACGAATCTCTATCTCCTATCCGATTGGCACACAACTGAAATACGTGTCGCGCAACAAAAGAATCGCTGACAGAAGTTAACACAACTACGACTAAACTACCCAACCACGGTACAAGCATGAAAAACAAACGAATACATGAAAAGAACATATAAATCAAGAGTACCTGAAAACTCATATTGGACGTCTGCGCGTCCCGACGAGTAGAAGCAAACTCCGGTGTCTGCCCTCTACTCGCAGCTGGATGAACTCCTCTGGTAGACTGAGCCCTCTGAGCGAATCTTCCACGTCCACGGCCTCTCTGAATACGACTCTGACGAGGTGCTAAGGAACAATTCCTGACGAAGTACTGAAGGCTCCCGCATCGGAAACATCCACGCGCTGACTGCTGACCATCCTGGGGATGAGAGCTGAACGACTGTCCTCGTCCTAAGCCTCTGCTACTCCCGCGGCGGCCACGAAATCTGTCTCGATGACCAAACCTCTGCCTCTGGGCTGGTACGAGTCCACCACTGTCCTAGAACTCTCTGAGCCTCTGGAATATGCGCCTTGTCAACTAGAGCTGCAACCGCTGGTGCTATGTAAGTGACGTACTGCTGCATGCTGATCGTAAGGGACAGCTGAGTAACAGGGGTGACAACCTCCTGTCGTAGCTCCCGAACGACATCAACCAAAGAACTCATAGTCTGGCGGAAGTCCTGCATCTCTGCCAAAAGTCTATCCATAGTATAGATCATAGGCTGATCTGTCTGCACCTGTGCAACTAGAGTGCCATTCTGGTCAGTACTCGTCTCACCCGAGCCAACTCGGACCTCGGCCCTCGCTGCATCACTCTGAGTCCCCATAGTCATCGGCGGCAAGGCTATAAATAGATATAAGATAAGATTCGATAAGAATAAGGAAATCGAATCTTAAGGGTAGGAATCATCAAGGAAGGAATTTCAAGCAAATTGTACTTAGGTCACTTAATGCGAAGTACCGCATCGTGGGTATGCTGCAGACATACACACACTACGTTACTCTGCTTAAGCTACCTACTCCATCATACTAAGGTCATCCTACACTCCGAAAAGTAAAACCTAACGCTCTGATACCAACTTTGTCACGACCCAAAATTGGCCCATGACAGCCCTAATACTACGCAACGCCTAAAGACGTAACACGGTAAAAGAAAGCCGAAACCCAGAAATCTAAACCAAGAAAATACGGAAAAGATAATATAAGTTTTTAAAACATTTGAAAGCACAACCCAAATTCTTTAAAAAGTCTTACTTTCTTTCTTTAAAATTTTAGCAACACCCCCTTTTTGTAAAAAGTGGCCCAAAGGCGAAAAACAATCTCATCACAAGTATACGACGCCGTAGCGAAGAAATAAGAGACAGTAGAAAGGAAACTGTATATAAAAGACATCAAATCCACAATAATACACAGAAACATCCTCACCAAGTCTCTAAGTCAACAATACAATAGTAGATGGAGAGTACAAGATACAACGAATGTACAATACAAAATACAGATAACCACCAACCGACCTAAGCAAAATAGTACTGTGAGCTGATGCGGTATCTGGAGCAAAAGATGATAGATGAAAGCGGAATAGCTGAATAGAGGAATATCCTGCCTCGACTACTCTGGGGAACAACCTGAAACACCTGTGGCACAACGGGGGTGAGTTGCTAACTCGTGAATAGTAGATAACATATGCAGGAAATCGCAGGAATGTACGTACAGCATGAATCTAAGATATGCGATTACAGTAATAACATGTCATCCAAATGCTAAATAAAGGGAAGTATACTAGCAGGTACAATCACTATGTGAAGCAACAGTAACATAACAATAATATGCAATGACCATGCAATAGGGATATGAGAATGTAAATATGCAACTATCATAAGGGTACACTAACAGGTACTACCAATATGTGAATCTGTGCATAAAATAAATAAGTGTGAGGTATAGGGTGGAATATGTCATTTCCACGAAAACCTGACATCGTGGTAGGATCACAATCCATCAAGACACTCAAATCCCAAATCCTCAAATCAACCCCCAACTGGGCTCTCTCATCACATAGGTCTCACATCACCTCAATGTACGATATCGAGTAGCACTCCTATATCTCGAATGTACAAATCCACAATCTCTTTCATATCCAATATCCAATCTCAAGCAAGCTTCTAACATCCTAAAGGTATATATATATACATAATAAAATATGATGGGGGCAATACACATATATTAGCGTCCCACTCCACTAATATTGGTGTAAAGGTATATATAACAACGGCTAAATCCCCTGTTATATATACAAAAGGTGTTTAAGAGAAATATCATGAAAACAATGTCCCAAGCATCGACACAGAAATCCTGATAGGTACGTATCATACGCTGTCCCGAAAGCACGAGTGCCTAGCTCTGACCCTCGCCTTTCGACGTATGCATACGTGCATGACTCCCAACGGTGTCTCTATGACTCCCGCCGAGTCATCAGTACTGTCACCGGTAGGTACTAGCCCGCCTCCAGGCTCAATCGGCAAAATCCATCGATCTTCTTGCCGAGGGGAACCATACCGGGCCCCACCATGTACCCTCTACGGCCTCGACGCCTCCTCGTAGGGGTATATATAATCAGCACCGATAAAGCTCATGGTGGATGCGCAAATATCATATCAAGGAAACCGGGTTTTTCAATGTATGCATAATTTCATGAACTCCCGCGGTTCCCAAATCCAGAAAACATCATCTACAATCCAAATAATAATGCGCAATCCAGGAATAAACATATGCGATATATCTGAAATGCGAGCATATAAATGAGAATATGTAGCTGAAACCAGATGTATGCAAAACCAATAAGGTACAGCTAAGTAACATCAGTAAGGGTAAATATGTAATTGCAACTGAATATGTGTGTAACATACGGGTGTAGCAATGTAGGAATCTACCTATAAGAACTGATGTCGTATACCCCCCTGGGTATAAGAAAAATATGAGTAAGGTATACCTGTAGATGTATCGTAAAGGGTAAGTGTACCTATCACTAATGGTACGATACTCTATAGGTATATAGGTATGGTAATGTCATCTGTGATAAGCAATAGAATCTATAAGGTGTTGTGTGTGACATGGCAATTATTGACGGTGTGAGTGTAGCATACGATCCGTGCTCGTGCAACATGAACCGTCAATAATATGTGCAGTGCCCTACGGCTACTAGTCACAGTATAGCTATATCTTAGTAAACAGGTAAAGGCGCAATTCTAACGATGACGTAGAATGTGCGACAGGTATTTGAATCCTAGCCCAGACGCATAACGCCATGCGGGCGATTCCCCTGTAGATGTTAAATCTACTCACCTACGCTCCACGCTCGGTGAATCCTACCATCTGCTCCCCCCTGTAGTAGTGTCCGTAGTCCCTGCCTGCAAACCTGCAAATAAGACACAAAATCATATATAAGCCAGATATTCCGCGAAACGCGATATCGAACCAAAACGAGAAACTCGCGTCGCGAACTAAACGCGCATGTGCACGATACGCTGAATCGTGTGTGTACGCGTCTAAAGCCATCGCGACACGCCGCGATACGCTGGATCACAGAACCCTCTCACGTATCGCGCGTATCGCGCAAACACAACGGACACCTAAAACGATATATAGTCCCAGATTTTCCCACAGGCAAAAACTTACAAAACTAGACATTCCAAAGCACTATACAACACAGAAGACAACCCTAGCCAAGATTCCAGAACCCAACTCCTCTTCTTGGCCGCAATTTGCGGCCAAACTGAATTAATTGGCGGCCGTGTTTGGGAATGGTGGGTTCGTGTTCTGGTGGTGGTATCTGTTAGTTATATGTATGCCATAGAGGCCATTACTGTACATTGGATGTATATTGTAGTGGATGCTGGAACATATATAGGGAGGACTTTCTTGCTCGACATGATAGTATGCTATCTGGTTACCCTTTACCTTAACGTGTACATTGATTGTCTCTCTGATACATGTTGGTAAAGCCCTTAGGATGTGTACTTGACTACCTGGACTATGATGCGGATCATACTAGTGGGGACATGGTAATCCATAAGTACATCCTTCAAGGTCCCTAGTCGTGGGTGTATCGAGACGGGGCATCGATATACCAGAGTAGACAAGCGTATACCTTCTCGACCCATACAGATGGGCGATGGATGATCCCATATCCATTGGTGTTTGACATCAGAGATGATATACGGGTGCTCAGTGGAGACAGGGTATACTGGACGGACTCGCCGAGAACTCCCAGATGGTATTATACCTTACGTCAGATGGCAGTTCTCTGGTGACACTGGTACAGAGTAGTCTGTTGACCCGAGATCGTCATAGAGTCTTGTGTGGTTCCCACTGTGCTTTGATTTCCACCTTACCACGTCCAAGAGGGCGTGCAAAACGGTGGTTTTTGGGTACAGTCCCGAGTCACATGGAGGCAATGAGCGATAGGAGGGGATTCGTCTCTCCCGGTATAGGGAGTTGATGTTGCGCTGTGTTCGATTGGCTATAACCGGAAATCCCTGGCCAGGGTTGCTGAGATTTACTGGTAAGTGTTACCAGTAGTTTCTCGAATTGTTATAGACCTCATATCGACACGACTTATCAAGCTATTGGGGTCTGACATTTACCACCCCTAGGCGAGATATGCGACATATCAGACGAACAGACCGGACTGTACGGTAAGTGTAACTGGTTGGATTCACATGAGTGTGAGCGGGCTTGCTCGTCGATCTTCTGATCGCTAAATACCCGGGCGGCCGTTACGTTTAGCAGACCGCTTGCGGCTTATGGGTGTTTGATATGATCATCACCAGCTGCCGGCGTATTGACGAGTCTTTAGAGTCCTACACAGAGGTTTCCTGGCTCAAGCGAAACGAAATAAGAGCGCATATGAGATATGTGCGGGACCGAGAATAATGCGTGTATGTGATACCGTATTCTATTCTCGCGATGAATGTATCGAATGGTTGTATGCGATATAACCTAGTTATCGAATCGAAGATTGATTCGATAAGCCGATGCATAAGATACTAGTCGGTTATATGCGATATGACCGGATCGTTAAATCAAGTGTTGATTTAATGATTTATTGTATAATTATATATTTGATATATTACTTTGCATTAACTAGTATCGGTTCATTTTAAATGGTTTTCTCACTTGGATTGTGCACATTGTATATGTGATATACTTTTGTACACAAGTTTGTATCATGTTTGATGATACATGTTCACTAGGGTTTGTGTGAAGATTAAACCATGGTTGTAGATTGGTTAGGGTTTTCATTTTCTTATACATTTATTTATTTATTTATTCTTTTTGGAAAATGAAAAGCATAAAAGGAAAATGGTGGCTTTGTTTGTTTGTATGTTGAAACTTCATGAAGCTTTGACTAAGTCACCATTTTGTCTCATGCTTAACCCTAACCATTCCCACTAACCCTAGTTTAGTCTCTACACATAACCATGGTTTGAATATGATAAGTATTGATTTTCTTTTCCATTTTTAATTAACACTTATCATATTCTTTCTTTCTTCTTCTTCTTCTTCACTTGAAGAAAGCTTGCTTCAACAATGGCAACTTGAGCAAATGAGTGAGAAATCCAATTCTAAAGTGAACCCACTTCCTATTTCTTCATCCTCTACCTCTTGCCAAGTAGTAGAGTGTGTTTCCTTCACAAGTTTTCATGGCTTGGTGAAGGTGGAGCTTGATCTAGTGATTCCTCGACGTAGATCATCTTCGGCATCGTCGTCGATGACCTAGCCCGCTTTTTCTCCGATGAAACCGATGCAAGAGTCATGGATTCGATTTAGACAGTGAGGAGACATCATCACGGAGCTATGGAGGTAGATAACCGGATCTACAAAGGTTGTATTTCCGTTCTTTTAGTTTAGTTGTAAACTAGTTGCTTTGTTCGCCTAAACTTCTAGCCAACGATCCGTATTAGGGTTTCTCGGCACCGTAATTTTTGAAATTGGCATGGTTGATGCCTTGTGAGACCACTTGAGAGTGCCTAGGAACCTTACAGTGGTATCAGAGCCTAGCTAGAGCCTTAGGCGATGCGTAGACGGAGTTTGAAGTCCGATCGAACCAAAACCCTAACCCGAAACATGCTCTCTGGACTTTTTATAAAAACTGGGATTTTTCCACATTAAAAATGCTTAAAAAATTCAGCAGGGAATTATAAGAATTACGGTGCAAAATTTGACTCCTGAACAGTACACAGAGCGGCGGAACCGCGGCAGAAGCATGCCTTCTGCGGCGGTTCCGCGGCCGAGGGATGACATCATCATCCCCTGTTTGCACAGTAACTCCTATTTTATTATGCTGGATTTTCTGGGAATTTTTAATATTTATTCAAGAGTTAAATTTTCTGGGGTTGTTTTGGGGATTCGGTGTTTCGATCGGAGTATCAGATTTTGTCTATGTGGCTTTCCGGATAATTTTTGAATATGTTAAAAAGTTCGACCGGATATAAATACCCAATTTTTCCCCTGTCGGGAAATTTCCAAGTGTTGGATTTTTCCGTAGTTTAAAGACGTTCTAAGTAGTACAAGTAACTCAATGGACCCTCTAGAAGACAACAAACCTTAACTCGATTATGTGACCGTCTTGAACTGGCCTTTGAACCTTCGGGTTTGGGGCAGTACGGCGTGCCACATGTGAGGCGTTGGCTTGACCCTTCTACGGCTGGACCGTTTGTACTGAGGCACGAACTGAATGTTTTTAGACTTGTTTCATGTGTTGATCTGTATCGGGAAAACTTGGGTGTTCGATTGTTCGATCGGAAAGTTTGACATTTTCTATTTATCCGGAATGGGATACAATAATTGGAATTCACAAGAAATTATGAGATAACTGAATGAATGTTATAAACATAGCAGTTTAGTCTCACTTGATCGGTTGCCACGGAATTTTGATGTGATCAAAAGTCCGTCGCAATCACGTAGCGTACGCGGATACTCACCGGGTAAACTTAATAGACAGCCTCACTCCATAGCCCCGACCAAGTGACTGTAGGAGAACCCCGTCGCCGAAAGCATCCGTTCGGGTGCTCGCGGCAGCGGTGTTCCGCCTTGGTGCACTTCGTCGACGGTATCGGGGGTGCTGCCGTCTACTGAAGTTTGCGACGAGCATTCGATCAGGATGTCGGGAATCTTGTTGAATTGCCCGACTTGACATTGAAAAGTGTTTTCGATAATGAGACTGAAATGCGGGGTTTATAATTGTTAGGCATGCGATGTCTAAGAAATTCATTTGATTAGGCATGCGATGTCTATGCAGATTGCGGATTCCAACTGTTGTAGTTTTACACTTTCTTTTCTGTGACCGTAAGTGTAATATGTGATATTGCCGGTTTCTTTGCTATATGTCAACGACAATTGGGATGCACATATTTACTTACGTTGATGACATGTGATGTTATGTGTTGCTGGATATGTTATATTGGATCGTCGTGTTTGAATAGCCGGGGGGTTTTTATGTGAGATGAGTGTTTTTCATTTTCATTCATGTAAAAACTTGTATGTAATATTCTTTTATTGGGGCACATCCAGGTTGCGGAAGATGTCACCGTTTGTATATTATTTACTTTTCTGCACTAGGATAGACCCAAGGAGGGGAGCACAAGTAACCGGGTTCTGGAGTCCAGTAGGAGACCAACTCGAGGAGTCGAGTCCGGGTCTCCTAACTCTAGAATTGGTAGGGTTGCTTTCCGCTCTCGTAGGGGTCTAGGGGTGTGGGTTTGGCTATTCATCACGACCGTGGAATCCGTGTTTTATACTGGCTCGTATTGAAAACACGGACGTCCTAGAATATCCAATATTTCATATGATTCTTCTGCTGCGATATCTGTGATGTGATCATGTGATGTTCTGTGATAGATACAGTATATAGTATATATGATATATTATATAGACGTTACTTATGTTTTACACCCGCGCTAGCCCTGCCCCGCTCTGCCGTTAGTTACCTAACCTAACGGTGCACGAGGGGACATCGAGGCGAATGCGGATGGCATAAGTGTACGTCGTATTTATCTGTGATGTTTAGGTACTTAAATGATGGGACTTCATTAATATGATTAATGAAATAAAAGAAACCTAAGATGTTGTAGAATCGAATTTCAAAATAAAAAGGGTAGCTACAGTTCTTGCTTTGCACAGCGGTATATGTGATATATCCTGCACCTTATTCGATGAGGAAAGGACCGAGATCCCTTCACCGAGAGTGACTCCTTTAGCAATAACTGGAAGATGCTACACACTCGGTTTGTCTTTTGATTGCTTTTAAGAGTTCTGCTTTGCACAGTGATATATATGATATATCCCGCACCTCATTCGACGAGGAAAGGACCGACGATCCCTTCACCGGGAGTGACTCCTTTAGCAAAACTAGAAAAGCCTAAAAAACACTCCATTTTAAAATCATTTGATTCTACAACGATATCAAGTTCATTACGCAATAGGTTTTCAGAAAAACCTATCGTAGCCCTCCGTCATTTCAGATAAGTACTAGTTAGTATTCGTGCTACGTTTGTTGACTATGTTAAGGCGTAGTGTGCGGTAGCTAATTAGTGCTTATCTGCATAAGCATATGATGCGATTGGATTAGGGTAGTCGTGCGACTTTGTTGACTATGTTAAGGGTCGTGCGGGTGGGTTTAATTCAATCGAGAAATGACGGGTTGAACTTGACTACCACTTATGATTTGTTGACTATGTTAAGGTCATATAGCTGCTAGGGGCAAAATATTATCGGGAATTTCAAGTGTTGAAATTTGCAATGAGATTGCATACCTTCTATGAGATAGTTGGATCCCGATACCCACTGCGAGTAAAAGTTACTCCTGGGAGTGTTTTACACATTACAATTAGCCGATCAAGTAGGTGTATAGAAAGGTGTTAATGAGGTTACGCCTCTGGGAAAACGAGGTTTACATTAATTAGGTTCGTGCGAAAGCACGGGGGACCTCCCTTAAAGTACCGACACTGGCCTGGCTGAAAGATTGGCGAACTTGTAGTGTGTAATTAATCCCGGCTAGTCTTTCCTTTTAGGGTTTGAAGGAAGATTTGATAAAAAGCAGTGGGAGCCATCCTGATTAGATAAAATAATAACCAATCTATTCTTGCAAGAGCATACGCTGAGTGTTTTCTTCTCTCTCTCTCCAGGTAGCGACCATATCACGCCTTAATTAAGATAATAATACGGAATATTGACCGAACCCGCTTGTTATACTGTGCTGGGGAACGTTGGTCCCGCTCCAACTTATAATTGTTATAAGACAGAGCAGGAAATTGGGGATTACCAGAATTCCTATGCCGCCCAAACGAAGAGAGTGCATGCTGATGCATCATCTTCGGGTATGTTCATTATACAGAACTGTTTCTCAGTATCCTTTACGTCCTGGGTATGTGATACTAGATCAGGATCCCAGATATGTAATCTGTTACATAGGGCTACAGAAAGGTAGAGGACTGAGAACGGGTGATAAGTTTCATGAGGCAGAAAATGGGGCAAGTGTTGCAGCCAAGTCTGTTGGTCACTGTCACCCTGTATTACCAATACATTGATTCTGAACGAATGTTGTTAGATACCGAACCTGATATACAAAATCATATCAGTCTCTTTATTAGTAAAGAAATGATAAAATTCTGTATTGTTGGATAATGTTTTGAACATTTCCTATATCAAAATTTGATCGGTTCAGGCACGTTATCTAAAAGTATTGATGTTCTAAATCAAACTACAGTTCTTAGTATACGGAACACACACACAAGAGGAAGAGTTCAGAATTGAACGATTCCTTCTTGAGGTATTGTAGACTAGGTCAGATCAATGTGACCCGACTAGCTAAAGTTACATGTAGATGCATATTTAAATCAGTTTGAATTTACATCTTGTGAAACTTGCCAGTCGTGTCACAGAGATAACATGACCATAGCTCTGTTTATTGGAAACAGAGAAAGAGTTAGTAAACTCTTGGGATGATACATGTTGATGTATGTAAGGTCTCCTGTCTACACATGCCAGGACTGGTTCTTTGTACTTCATTACATTCTCTGATAATCTCTCAAGATTCAGTCATATGTTCCTGTTGAAACATGAGTCCGAACCTTTTAAGATATTCACAGAATATAAGCGAGAAGTGGAGAACCAAAATACGGGTATAAGTATTATATCCTATGATGAGATCAAGGAGGAGAATACTTGAGCACGGAATTCTTGGACTATTCTAAAGGAGAATGAGATTCTCTCTCAGCATTACTCCTCCGTATACACCATAGCACGATGGTATATCGGGGCGGAGCAATCACACCCTATATGATAAGGTGCGCTCTATGATGAGTACTACTGAGTTACCTGTTTCCTTTTTGGGAGTTATGCACTTGAGAAGCTGCATACCTATTGAATAGGGTTCAAATCAAATCAATTGCCTACCACTTCATATGTGATATGGAAAGGGAAAAGCCCATGTCTTAAACTAGTTGAGATTTGGGGTTTACCGGCCTATATCTAAAAGCAAAATCCGGACAAGCTCGAGGCAAGGTCTGTAATGTAGAACTGGAAAGGTTCCAGCTATATAAACTACAGCAGATGATTTGAAAGAACCAAAGGATTCAATAGTTACCAACGAACCTCAGCCTCTCCGCCGATCTAGTAGGGTTTCTCACCCACCTGAGAGATACTTTGGTTTCTCTATGACAGTGGGAGCGAGGATTGCATCATGAGATGATGACCCAACTAGCTTCGAGCTGGCCATCGAGAGTAAGACTTTGTAAGAATGGCTGGATGTTTATCGATCTGAGTTGGAATCCTTATACACCAACAAAGTATGGACTTTGGTTGCTATATCTGAAGGGTTAAATCCCCATCAGGAGCAAGTATATCTTGAGAAGATTACTTGGTGTAGATGGAAAAGTTGTGACTTTCAAAGCTAGACTTGTTAAAGGTTTTCGTCATCGACCAGGCGTGGACAATGATGAAACCTTTTCAAGTGGCTATGCTTAAGTCCATCCAGATCCTACTTGCCACGGCTACATACCATGACTACGATATCTGGTGGTTGGGCGTCATAACAGCTTTTCTAAATGATGTTTTAGAAGAGAACGTCTGTAAGTACACAGCCAGAGGGCCTCATAGACAGTGGGAGCAGCGGAAACGTGTACAAGATGCTTTATTAGAAAAAGCAGGCATCGCGGAGTTGGAACGTCTGTTTTGATGAAGTAGTTAAAGAGTTTGACATCATCAAAATGGTAGATGAACCTTGTATAAACAAAAAGGTAGTAGGGAGTATAGTGGTGATCCTCGTAGAGTACGTGGATGACATACTCTTGATGTGGAAGAAGCTTCTTATGCTACGCTCGGTCAATCTCTGCTTATCACATTGATTCTCCGCATAGGATCAAAGTGATACCTGCTAAATCCTTGGTTATGGATCTATGAGATAGACCTAACTGGATATTAGGATACTCACTAGTTGTAGTGAGATGGTATCAGTTGATCCTGGGGTGAATCACTGGAAGTGTTCCAGGCTGATAAAGACGACTGAGTGTCAGTCACAGGCATTGTCTTTACCCTCAATCGAGGGACGGTATGTTGGAAGAGTTCCAAGCTAGATACCGTGACATACTAGACGATAAAGGCAGGATACATCGCTACTTAAGATGCTACCAAAGAGGCTGTTTGGGTGTATGTTGGTTCATGAGATGAACTACGTTCCTACCATTGTGAGACAATGGAGTTGTGGCTTTTACCAAGGAACGAAGGTCCCATCAGTGATCCAGACATATTCTAAGGAAGTATCACCTGATCATGGAGATGGTTGATCTCCAAGAAGATCAAGGTTTGGAGAGAAGACTCAGAGGACAACACAGCGGATCCACTCACAAAGGCCTGTTCCCAGAGAGAGATTTTTATGGGATGGTTGAGTATGAGATACTACAACCACTGCTACAGATGGCCCTAGTGCAAGTGGGAGATTGTTAGTTATATGTATGCCCTAGAGGCCATTACTGTACATTGGATGTATATTGTAGTGGATGCTGGGACATATATAAGGAGGACTTTCTTGCTCGACATGATAGTATGCTATCTGGTTACCCTTTACCTTAACGTGTACATTGATTGTCTCTCTGATACATGTTGGTAAAGCCCTTAGGATGTGTACTTGACTACCTGGACTATGATGTGGATCATACTAGTGGGGACATGGTAGTCCATAAGTACATCCTTCAAGGTCCCTAGTCGTGGGTGTATCGAGACGGGGCATCGATATACCAGAGTAGACTAGCGTATACCTTCTCGACCCATACAGATGGGCGATGGATGATCCCATATCCATTGGTGTTTGACATCAGAGATGATATACGGGTGCTCAGTGGAGACTGGGTACACTAGACAGACTCGCCGAGAACTCCCAGATGGTATTAAACCTTACGTCAGATGGCAGTTCTCTGGTGACACTGGTACAGAGTAGTCTGTTGACCCGAGATCGTCATAGAGTCTTGTGTGGTTCCCACTGTGCTTTGATTTCCACCTTACCACGTCCAAGAGGGTGTGCAAAACGGTGGTTTTTGGGTACAGTCCCGAGTCACATGGAGGCAATGAGCGATAGGAGGGGATTCGTCTCTCCCGGTATAGGGAGTTGATGTTGCGCTGTGTTCGATTGGCTATAACCGGAAATCCCTGGCCAGGGTTGCTGAGATTTACTGGTAAGTGTTACCAGTAGTTTCTCGAATTGTTATAGATCTCATATCGACATGACTTATCAAGCTATTGGGGTCTGACGTTTACCACCCCTAGGCGAGATATGCGACATATCAGACGAACAGACCGGACTGTACGGTAAGTGTTACTGGTTGGATTCACAGGAGTGTGAGCGGGCTTGCTCGTCGATCTTATGATCGCTCAATACCCGGGTGGCCGTTACGTTTAGCAGACCGCTTGCGGCTTGTGGGTGTTTATATGATCATCACCTGCTGCCGGCGTATTGACGAGTCTTTAGAGTCCTACACAGAGGTTTCCTGGCTCAAGCGAAACGAAATAGGAGCGCATATGAGATATGTGCGGGACCAAGAATAATGCGTGTATGTGATACCGTATTCTATTCTCGCGATGAATGTATCGAATGGTTGTATGCGATATAACCTAGTTATCGAATCGAAGATTGATTCGATAAGCCGATGCATAAGATACTAGTCGGTTATATGCGATATGACCGGATCGTTAAATCAAGTGTTGATTTAATGATTTATTGTATAATTATATATTTGATATATTACTTTGCATTAACTAGTATCGGTTCATTTTAAATGGTTTTCTCACATGGATTGTGCACATTGTATATGTGATATACTTTTGTACACAAGTTTGTATCATGTTTGATGATAAATGCTCAGTAGGGTTTGTGTGAAGATTAAACCATGGTTGTAGATTGGTTAGGGTTTTCATTTTCTTATACATTTATTTATTTATTTATTCTTTTTGGAAAATGAAAAGCATAAAGGGAAAATGGTGGCTTTGTTTGTTTGTATGTTGAAACTTCATGAAGCTTTGACTAAGTCACCATTTTGTCTCATGCTTAACCCTAACCATTCCCACTAACCCTAGTTTAGTCTCTACACATAACCATGGTTTGAATATGATAAGTATTGATTTTCTTTTCCATTTTTAATTAACACTTATCATATTCTTTCTTTCTTCTTCTTCTTCTTCACTTGAAGAAAGCTTGCTTCAACAATGGCAACTTGAGCAAATGAGTGAGAAATCCAATTCTAAAGTGAACCCACTTCCTATTTCTTCATCCTCTACCTCTTGCCAAGTAGTAGAGTGTGTTTCCTTCACAAGTTTTCATGGCTTGGTGAAGGTGGAGCTTGATCTAGTGATTCCTCGACGTAGATCATCTTCGGCATCGTCGTCGATGACCTAGCCCGCTTTTTCTCCGATGAAGCCGATGCAAGAGTCATGGATTCGATTTGGACAGCGAGGAGACATCATCACGGAGCTATGGAGGTGGAGAACCGGATCTACAAAGGTTGTATTTCCGTTCTTTTAGTTTAGTTGTAAACTAGTTGCTTTGTTCGCCTAAACTTCTAGCCAACGATCCGTATTAGGGTTTCTCGGCACCGTAATTTTTGAAATTGGCATGGTTGATGCCTTGTGAGACCCCTTGAGAGTGCCTAGGAACCCTACAGTATCTATACATAGTGTACATGCTCCAGTGTCCTCAATTTTATCCTGTAGGGTCCGGGTCAAAAGCAGATTCCAGATGTCCAATATATCGCTTTAAATTCACCAATTTGCACAATTTAGAAACCTTATGGTATTTTAGTGAAATCCAGGGAAATTCTCAGTTGAGGTGACCCTATTAACACTAAAATAGGCTAGGTTATCTAACACAATCATCAATTAATCAAAGTTCCAAACAAAACACCATAATTAGCACTAAACTAGCTAATTAACACTAATCGAAGCTAATCGATGCACAACTTAAGCAAACCACGAAATGGGGTTCAAGAAGTATACCCTAATGAACCCTAGAAGGCAGGTGAAGAAGTGGAAGGAGCTGCTGCAAGTTGCTGGTGCCCCTGTTGCTGCTGTTGCTGCCTGCTGCTGCTAATGATAATGATGATGCTGCTGTTGCCACTGCTGTTGTTGTTGTCTCTGGTGTTGCTGCTGCTGCTGAGGTGAGGGGGTGTGTGTGTGTGTTGAGAGAGTGAGAGAAGGAGAGATATGAGAGTGAGAAATGAGAATGAGAGAAAAACCAACAACCCCTCCCATTCCCTTTCTCTTTCATCATAATGAGGCATGGCTCACACCATCAAGCCCATGCTTCTCTCTCTCTCAAAGTCAACCATTTAAATATTTAAATTCATTTTTCATTTAAAATAACAACCATAACTCTTAACTAATCATAAAACTAACTTAAGACAAATGGTTAGTTAACCATGATTGCTAATCATGTTTAACCCCAAAAACAACCCTAGTGCACAAGTGTGTGTGTGCCTAACAAAATTCTAATAAAATACTCATTATATAGGATAAAATATTTAAAACTTAATTGGGTAAACTTTTTATTAAAAACCACACAGTAAAATATAATTAGCTACAAAACACATTCTAAGGTGTTACATTCACCAAGCCATAAAACTTGTGAAGAAAACACCCTATACTACTTCGCAAGCGGTAGAGGATGAAGAAATAGGAATTGGGTTCACTTTAGAATTAGATTTCTCATTTGGATTCATCACTTGACATTTTTGAAGCAAGCTTTTCTTTTCTTTTCTTCATGAAGAAGAAGAAGAAGAAGAAAAGAAAAAGAATTCTCTTAAAAAGAAAATCAAGTGACCCTTATCATATTGCTACCATGGTTAAGTGTAGAGAATAAACTAGGGTTAGGTGAATGGTTAGGGTTAAGGAAAGAAACAAAATGGTCAAGCTTTCAAAGCTTCATGAAGCTTCAACAAAATCCAAAGTTAGCCACCATTTTATTTCTTTCTCAAATGAATAAATAAATGAATAAGCAAATAAAGCATATGAAACACTAACCATTTAACTAACCATGGTTTAATTCAAACATACACCCAAGTTTGCATGTATCATCAAACATGATACAAACTTGTGCACAAAAAATATATCATATATACAATGTGCACAAACAAGTGAGAAAAACATCTTAAGTGAACCAATATTAGTTAATGTAAAGTAATATATCAAATATATAATTATACATTAAATCATTAAATCAACACTTGATTTAACGATCCGGTCATATCGCATATAACCGACTAATATCAATGTATCGACTTATCGAATCAACACTTGATTCGATAACTAGGTTATATCGCATAAAACCAATCAATACAATCATCGCGAGAATAGAATACGGTATCACATAATCGTATCATTCTCGATCCCGCACATATCACATATGCGCTCCTATTTTGTTTCGCTTGAGCCAGGAAACCTCTGTGTAGGACTCTAAAGACTCGTCAATACGCCGGCAGCAGGTGATGATCATATCAAACACCCACAAGCCGTAAGCGGTCTGCTAAACGTAACGGCCACCCGGGTATTGTGCGATCAGAAGATCGACGAGCAAGCCCGCTCACACTCTTGTGAATCCAACCAGTAACACTTACCGTACAGTCCGGTCTCGTCGTCTGATATGTCGCATATCTCGCCTAAGGGTGGTAAACGTCAGACCCCAATAGCTCGATAAGTCGTGTCGATATGAGGTCTATAACAGTTCGAGAAACTACAGGTAACACTTACCAGTAAATCTCAGCAACCCTGGCCGGGGATTTCCGGTTATAGCCAATCGAACACAGCGCAACATCAACTCCATATACCAGGAGAGACGAATCCCCTCCTATTGCTCATTGCCTCTATGTGATTCGGGACTGTACCCAAAAACCACCGTTTTGCATGCCCTCTTGGACGCGGTAAGGTGAAAATCAAAGCACAGTGGAAATCACACAAGACTCTATGACGATCTCGGGTCAACAGACTACTCTGTACCAGTGTCACCAGAGAACTGCCATCTGACGTAAGGTATAATACCATCTGGGAGTTCTCGGCGAGTCCGTCCAGTATACCCAGTCTCCATCGAGCACCCGTATTTCATCTCTGATGTCAAACACCAATGGATATGGGATCATCCATCGCCCATTTGTATGGGTCGAGAAGGTATACGCTATTCTACTCTGGTATATCGATGCCCCGTCTCGATACACCCACGACTATGGACCTTGAAGGATGTACTTATGGACTACCATGTCCCCACTACTATGATCCGCATCATAGTCCAGGTAGTCAAGTACTCATCCTAAGGGCTTTACCAACATGTAACAGAGAGACAATCAGTGTACATGTTAAGGTAAAGAGCAACCAGATAGCATACTATCATGTCGAGCAAGAAAGTCCTACCTATATATGTCCAAGCATCCACTACAATATACATCCTATGTATAGTAATGGCCTCTAGGGCATACATATAACTAACAATCTTCCACTTGCACTAGGGCCATCTGATAGCAGTGGTTGTAGTATCTCATACTCAACCATCCCATAAAAGTCTCTCTATGGAAAAAGGCCTTTTTGAGTGGATCCGCCATGTTGTCCTCTGAGTCTACTCTCCTAACCTCGATCCCTTGGAGATCAACCATCTCCATGATCAGGTGACACTGCCTCAGAATATGTCTGGATCACTGATGGGACAGACGTTCCTTGGCATAAGCCACAACTCCATATTCACACAATGGGAGGAACTAAGTTCATCTCATGAACAAATATACATCCAGACTGCCTCTTTGGTAGCATCTTAAGTAGCGATGTATCCAGCCTTTATCGTCTAGTATGCCACGGTATCTAGCTTGGAACGCTTCCAACATACCGTCCCTTCACTGAGGGTAAAGACAATGCATGTGACTGACATTCAGTCATCCTTATCACTATGGAACTTTTCCAGTGATTCTCCCCTGGATCAATTGATACCATCTCACTTCAACTAGTGAGAATCCTAACATCCATTTAGATCTATCTCATAGATCCAAAACCCAGGATTTAGTAGGTATCACTTTGATCCTATGTGGAGAATCATTATGATAAGCGGAGATTGATCGAGCGTAGCATAGGAAACTTCTTCCCTATCAAGAGTATGTCATCCACGTACTCTACGAGGATCGCCACCATACTCCCTACTACCTTTTTTGTATATACAAGCTTCATCTACCATTTTGATGATGTCAAACTCTTTGACTAACTCATCAAAACAGATGTTCCAACTCCGCGATGCCTGCTTTATCCCATAAAGCAACTTGTGCAAGTTTCCGCTGCTCCCACTGTCTACGAAGCCCTCTGGCTGTGTACTTATAGACGCCCTCTTCTAAAACATCATTTAGAAAAGCTGTCATGAACCCAACCACCATATATCGTAGTCATGGTATGTAGCCATGGCAAGTAGGATCTGGATGGACTTAAGCATAGGCCCCAGAAAAGGTTTCATTATTAGCCACAACTGGTCTACGATGCAAACCTTTAACAAGTCTAGCTTTGAAAGTCACAACTTTTCCATGTACACTAAGTAATCTTCTTAAGATATACTTGCTTCTGATGAGGATTTAACCCTTCAGATAAAGCAACCAAAGTCCATACTTTGTTGGTGTATAAGGATTCCATCTCAGATCGCTAAGCATCCAGCCATTCTTACAGAATCCCACTCCTGATGGCCAGCTCGAAACTAGTTGGGTTATCATCTCATGATGCAATCCTCGCTCCCACTGTCATAGAGAAACCGTAGTAACTCTCAGGTGGGTGAGGAACCCTACTAGATTGGCGGAGAGGCTGAGGTTCGTTGGAAATAATTGAATCATTTAGTTCTACCAAATCATCAGCTGCAGTTTGTATAGCTGGAACCTTTCCAGTTCTACAGAACAGACCTTGCCTCGAGCTTTTCCGGATTTTGCTTTTAGACATAGGCCGGTCAACCCCAAATCTTAACTAGCTTAAGACATGGGCTCTTCCCATACCATATCTCATATGGAGTGGTAGGCTGTGATCTGATTCGAACCTAATTCAATAGGTATGCAGCATCTCAAGTGCATAACCCCCAAAAGGAAACAGGTAACTCAGTAGTACTCATCATAGAGCGCACCATATCGAATAGGGTGCAATTGCTCCGCCCCGATATACCATCGTGCTATGGTGTATACGGAGGAGTAATGCTGAGAGAGAATCTCATTCTCCTTTAGAATAGTCCAGGAATTCCGTGCTCAAGTATTCTCCTCCCTGATCGCATCAAAGGACATAATATTTATACCCTTATTTTGGTTCTCTACTTCTAACTTATATTCCGTGAATATCTCAAAAGGTTCGGACTTGTGTTTCAACAGGAACATATGTCTGAATCTTGAGAGATCATCAGAAAATGTAATGAAGTACAAAGAACCGGTCTTGGCATGTGTAGACAGGGGACCTTTATACATCAACATGTATCATCCCAAGAGTTCACTAACTCTTTCTCTGTTTCCAGTAAACGGAGCTATGGTCATCTTATCTTTGTGACATGACTGGCAAGTTTCACAAGATGTAAATTCAAACTGATTTAAATATGCATCTATATGTAACTTCAGCTAGTCGGGTCGCATTGATATGACCTAGTCTACAATACCTCAAGAAGGATTCGTTCATTTCTGAACTCTTTCTCTTGTGTGTGTTCTGTATACTAACAGCTGAAATTTGATTTAGAACAACAATGCTTTTAGATAACGTGCCTGAACCGATCAACTTTTGATATAGAAAATGTTCAAAACATTATCCAACAATACAAAATTTTATCATTTCTTTACAAATAAAGAGACTGATATGATTTTGTATATCAGGTTCGGTATCTAATAACATTCGTTCAGAATCAATGTATTTGGAATACAGGGTGACAGTGACCAACAGACTTGGCTGCAACACTTGCACCGTTTTCTGTCTCATGAAACTTATCACCCGTTCTCAGTTCTTTACCTATCTGTAGCCCATGTAACTGATTACATATGCGGGATCCTGATCCGGCATCATATACCCAGGACGTAAAGGATACTGAGAAACAGTTCTCTGAAATGAACACACCCGAAGATGTTGCATCAGTATGCACTTTCTTCGTTTGGGCGGCACGGGAATTCTGTTAATCCCCAATTTCCTGCTCTGTCTTATAACAATTATAAGTTGGAGCGGGACCAACGTTCCCCAGCTCAGTATAACAAGCGGGTTCGGTCAATATTCTGTATTATTATCTTGATTAAGGCGTGATATGGTCGCTACCTGGAGAGAGAGAGAAGAAAACACTCAGCGTATGCTCTTGCAAGAATAGATTGGTTATTATTTTATCTAATCAGGATGGCTCCCACTGTTTTTATCAAATCTTCCTTCAAACCCTAAAAGGAAAGACTAGCCGGGATTAATTACACGCTACAAGTTCGCCAATCTTTCAGCCAGGCCAGTGTCGGTATTTTGAGGGAGGTCCACCGTGCTTTCGCACGAACCTAATTAATGAAAACCTCGTTTTCCCAGAGGCGTAACCTCGTTAACACCTTTCTAGACACCTACTTGATCGGCTAATTGTAATGTGTAAAACTCTCCCAGGAGTAACTCTTACTCGCAGCGGGTATCGGGATCCAACTATCTCATAGAAGGTATGCAATCTCATTGCAAATTTCAACACTTAAAATTCCCGATAATATTTTGCCCCAAGCGATCTATGACCTTGACTGAGTCAACAAACCATAGACCGCAAGTAAAGTTCAACCCGTCATTTCTCGATTGAATTAAACCCACCCGCACGACCCTTGACTGAGTCAACAAGGCCGCACGACTACCCTAATCCAATCGCATCATATGCATTGCAGATAAGCAGTAATCAGCTACCTTACACTACGCCTTGACTGAGTCAACAAACGTAGCACGAATACTAACTACTACTTATCTGAAATGACAGAGGGCTACGACAGGTTTTTAAGAAAACCTTTTGCGTAATGAACTTTATATCGTTGTAGAATCAAATGATTTTAAAATGGAGTGTTTTTTAGGCTTTTCTAGTTTTGCTAAAGGGGTCACTCCCGGTGAAGGGATCGTCGGCCCTTTCCTCGTCGAATGAGGTGCGGGATATATCATATATATCACTGTGCGAAGCAGAAATTATAGAAGCTATCAAAAGACAAACCGAGTGTGTAGCATCTGCCAGTTATTGCTAAAGGGGTCACTCCCGGTGAAGGGATCGTCGGCCCTTTCCTCATCGAATAAGGTGCAGGATATATCATATATACCTCTGTGCAAAGCAAGAACTGTAGCTACCTGTTTTAATTTTGAAATTTGATTCCACAACATCTTTAGGTTTCTTTTATTTCATTAATCTCATTAATGAAGTCCCATCATTTAAGCACCTAAACATCATAGATAAATACGACGTACACTTATGCCATCCGCATTCGCCTCGATGTCCCCTCATGCACCGTTAGGTTAGGTAACTAACGGCAGAGCGGGGCAGGGCTAGCATGGGTGTAAAACATAAGTAACGTCTATATAATATATCATATATACTATATACACTATCTATCTGAACATATCACATGATCACACCACAGATAACGCAGCAGAAGAATCATATGAAACAGTGGATATACTAGGACGTCCGTGTTTTCAATACGAGCCAGTATAAAACACGGATTCCACGGTCGCGATGAATAGCCAAACCCACACCCCTAGACCCCGACGAGAGCGGCAAGCAACCCTACTAATTCTAGAGTTAGGAGACCCGGACTCGACTCCTCGAGTTGGTCTCCCACTGGACTCCAGAACCCGGTTACTTGTGCTCCCCTCCTTGGGTCTATCCTAGTGCGGAAAAGTAAATAATATATAAATGGTGACATCATCTGCTACCTGGAAGTGCCCCAATAAAAGAATATTACGTACAAGATTTTACATGAATGAAAATGAAAACACTCATCTCACATAAAAACCCCCCGGCTATTCAAATATGACAATCCAATATAACATATCCAGCAACACATAACATCACATGTCATCAATCTAAGTAAACATGCGTATCCCAATTGTCGTTGACATATAGCAACGAAACCGGCGATATCACATATTTCACTTACGGTCGCAGAAAAGAAAGTGTAAAACTACAACAGTTGGAATCCGCAACCTCTTTAGACATCGCATGCCTAATCAAATGAATTCCTTAGACATCGCATGCCTAACAATTATATACCTCACATTTTAGTCTCATTATCGAAAACTCTTTTCAATATCAAGTCGGGCAATTCAACAAGATTCCCGACATTTTGATCGAATGCTCATCGCAAACTTCAGTAGACGGCCGCACCCCCGATGCCGTCGACGAAGTGCACTGAGGCGAAACACCGCTGCCGCGAGCACCCGGACGGATGCTTTCGGCGACGGGGTTCTCCTACAGTCACTTGGTCGGGGCTATGGAGTGAGGCTGTCTATTAAGTTTACCCGGCGAGTATCCGCGTATGCTACGTGATTGCGACGGACTTTTGATCACATCAAAATTCTGTGGCAACCGATCAAGTGAGACTAAACTGCAATGTTTATAACATTCATTCAGTTATCTTATAACTACCTGTGAATTCCAATTATTGTATAACATTCCGGATAAATAGAAAATGTCAAACTTTCCGATCGAACAATCGAACACCCAAGTTTTCCCGAAACAGCTCAACACATGAAACAAGTTTAAAAACATTCACTTCATGCCTCAGTACCAACGGTCCAGCCGTAGAAGGGTCAAGCCAACGCCTCACATGTGGCACGCCGTACTGCCCCAAACCCTAAGGTTCAAAAGGCAGTTCAAGACGGTCATATAATCGAGTTAAGGTTTGTTGTCTTCTAGAGGGTCCATTGCGTTACTTGCACTACTTAGAACGTAATTAAACCACGGAAAGATCCAACACTTGGAAATTTCGCGACAGGGGAAAAGTGGGTATTTATATCCGGTCGAACTTTTTAACATATTCTAAATTATCCGGAAAAACACATAGACGAAATTAGACAATCCGATCGAATCTACGAACTCCCAATACAACCCAGAAAACTCAACTCTTGAGTAAATATTAAAAATTCACAGAAAAACGTGTAAGTGCACGGCGGCGCCCCGGTCGTCAATCCGACGGCCAAATGCGGAAACGGTGATAAACTTTAATTTTGCGAACTCAGCAAACCGGCACCACCGCGCACTAAACCCCGGATCGGGCCATTAAACTAGATCTAGCTAACAACAAGACGGGTTAGAGATATACCGAGTGATCCGAGTCCTCCGGTCTTCTCGTCATCGTCCCGATCTCCCGCGGAAAATCCGGCCGTCGCCTCCTTGCCGGAAGAGCACCACATCGTCTGTATCTTTTACGGGCTCCCACCTCAATGCCGAGGCAACTCGGGCATGAAGCTGGCAAGTCGACATGCCCAAGATTTGCTGTAGAATGTGGTGTAGATCATACTAGTCTCATTTGGGGTTTGTAGTTGCCTTGATGGAGGAATGGAATTTTCAAGTGGAGCTAGAATGTGTGTAGCAAGGAAAATGAGATGAACCAAATTATCCTCATCAAAATGAAACCCTCTCATTTTTCCTCCCCTCTCCAAAATTGTGGCCGGCCATGCTCTCATTGAAATGGTGGTGGTGACAAAGTATATATCACAAGAGGGAGGTGAGTGTAGGAGATAGAAATGGTGACCATATCATAAAGCAAAGAAACATCAACCATACTTGTTACTTCAAACCCATACCCTCTCTTTAATGCAAGTGATGGTGCATCAAAAGAAAAGATGGAAAGGGAATCTAAAGAGGCTATCATAATCTCTCATCTCACAAATAAAACCTCCACAAAATGTTATTTGCAAACTTGCAAATAACCACTTCCATCGGAAAAGTCCGGCCGGGAAAGAACAAAGGAAAACCGGCCGGAACGGAATGCAAACTGGCAACTCCAGAAAACTGGTCCCGTAATAAATTACAGGAAAACCCCGATACTGTGCATACACACCCGCATCTGTATTCCTACCGGATACAAATGCAATGAGACAAAATCTACACTGTACTATACTAGGATCCGGCTTAAACCAAAGCCGGCTAGTAAAATCCGTTCGATCCTGATCCGTGCAATACCGCACGTATCTGATCGAACCGTGCCATATATCCATACGGCCTCCAGTACTAACCGTCCGATCCTGATCCGTGCAATACTGCACGTATCTGATCGGACCCTGCCATATCTCCATACGGCCTCTACAACGTTTCGCCCTAAAGCCTGAGTAACTGAAAGTGTGGTGGACTCTAAAGACTCATCAATACTATGGCCGTGGATTTAACCACTAGCACGTCAGAGGTATAAGCCAATACGTAACGGGCCACCAGCTATTGACCAAAAGGGACGTCGATGAGCGAACTCATCCTGACACCCTACTGAGCCTGTCAGTGACAATATCCGTACAGTCCGGTCCGTTCGTCTACGAGCATCGCATGGCGGGCCTAGGGGGTTGGTAAAAGTCAGACCCCCAAAAGCGGTACAAGTCGTGTCGGAGTGTAGCCCAGAACACCCTGAGATACTACTGGAATACCTACCAGTAAATCTCCTGCCTTGGCCAAGGACTTCGTGTAATGGCTCTCCTAGACACAGCGCGACCTCACCCCCAATACCGGGAGAGACGAACCCCTGAAGATCCGCTCACTGCCTCCATGTGGCTCGGGACTGTACCCAACTAAAACCTGTTTGCACGACTCCTTTGAGCCGTGGTAGGGTAGTAATCAAAGCACAGTGGGAACTCACACGAGACAAATGACGATCTCAGGTCGATGAACTAACCTGTACACATGTCACCAGGGAACTGCTATCTGACGTCAGGTATAAGACCAACTAGCAGGTTCCCGGCGAGTCCTGTCCGGTGTACTCATAACCCAATGAGCACCTGTATACATCTTAGGTGAACCAACTGACACCAGTGGCTTGTGAGACCGGCCACCGCCCCTCGTCGGGGTCTCGACTGTATACACTAGTCTACTCTGGAGAATCGATGCCCTGTCTCGAAACTCCCACGACTAGGGACCTTTTAAGGATATGCTTGTAGACCCCAGCTCTCACGTATATGATCGCCCTCATACTGCTGGTCGTCAAGCAAGAATCCTAGGGGCTCTATCAACGTGCAATAGCGACCTGTCAGGTCACCTAAAGCAGT
Organism: Agapanthus africanus; assembly: GCA_030015575.1. NCBI lineage: Eukaryota > Viridiplantae > Streptophyta > Magnoliopsida > Asparagales > Amaryllidaceae > Agapanthus > Agapanthus africanus. The sequence continues at coordinate 372,744,122 of JASDDO010000001.1, forward strand.
ACACGATGATAAAGGTAAACCAGATAGCATACTATCATCTCGAGTAAGACTGTCGTACCGGGATAGGTCCTCCCTCAATCATTGCAATCACGTGCCTGTGATCCAATAATTGACTCTGAGGGCACTATCTCCAACAATCTCCCACTTTCACTCAAGGCTAATTATTGCGATGTCGCATACTCACAGCCCGTGTGATACCGAACACCCAACTCCTTTACTAGTCAGTCTCACAAAGCCTGTTTGCGAAACTCTTGCGATCGAGGAATAGCCTCAGTGAGTGGATCCGCCTAGAAGTTTCTTTCTATGTCTCTCTATATCTCAAGTTCGCGGAGAAAGCCATCTCCCGAAATGAGCAATACCTGTCTTAGAGTGTCTGGATGTCTGATGGGACCGAGCTCATAAATGAACTCCAAATCCAAATTTCTTAGACTGTATCGTCAACTGAACTTAATCAGTATCCTGCGCCATGCCACCCTCAGTATTTCCTTGGACCACCTGTCCAAAATACTGCCCCTCGTCAGAAGGAAAACTATAACTCTGACAACCTCCTTGTCGTCCATGTCACCTTGGAAGCCTGGAATGATAACTGTCTCCCAAATGAGGCTGTCGTTATCATATCCCTAGAACATCCACTTATGTTCTAAAACTGCTTCCGACTGTTTCTCCAGGATTGGATCAATGTCAACTTATTGCATCTAGTGCAAGAACAACATCTGGTGTGGTACTTGACATCTCATGATTGACTCAATTGCCTAAGCAAGTGATCTGCCAATCATGCACATCCCTCTCTGTTAGTTATATGTATGCCCTAGAGGCCATTACTGTACATAGGATGTATATTGTAGTGGATGCTGGGACATATATAGGGAGGACTTTCTTGCTCGACATGATAGTATGCTATCTGGTTGATATTTACCTTAACGTGTATGCTGATTGTCTCTCTGTTACATGTTGGTAAAGCCCTTAGGATCTGTACTTGACTACCTGGACTATGATGCGGATCATACTAGTGGGGACATGGTAGTCCATAAGTACATCCTTCAAAGTCCCTAGTCGTGGGTGTATCGAGATGGGGCATCGATATACCAGAGTAGACTAGCGTGTACCTTCTCGACCCATACAGATGGGCGATGGATGATCCCATATCCATTGGTGTTTGACATCAGAGATGATATACGGGTGCTCAGTAGAGACTGGGTACACTGGACGGACTCGCCGAGAACTCCCAGATGGTATTATACCTCACGTCAGATGGCAGTTCTATGGTGACACTGGTACAGAGTAGTCTGTTGACCCGAGATCGTCATAGAGTCTTGTGTGGTTCCCACTGTGCTTTAATTTCCATCTTACCACGTCCAAGAGGGCGTGCAAAACGGTGGTTTTTGGGTACAGTCCCGAGTCACATGGAGGCAATGAGCGATAGGAGGGGATTCGTCTCTCCCGGTATAGGGAGTTGATGTTGCGCTGTGTTCGATTGGCTATAACAGGAAATCCCTGGCCAGGGTTGCTGAGATTTACTGGTAAGTGTTACCAGTAGTTTCTCGAACAGTTATAGACCTCATATCGACACGACTTATTGAGCTATTGGGGTCTGACGTTTACCACCCCTAGGCGAGATATGCGACATATCAGACGATCAGACCGGACTGTATGGTAGTGTTACTGGTCGGATTCACTGGAGTGTGAGCAGGCTTGCTCGTCGATCTTCAGATCGCTCAATACCCGGGTGGCCGTTACGTTTAGCAGACCGCTTGCGGCTTGTGGATGCTTGATATGATCATCATCTGCTGCCGGCGCATTGACGAGTCTTTAGAGTCCTACACAGAGGTTTCCTGGCTCAAGCGAAACGAAATAGGAGTGCATATGAGATATGTGCGGGACCGAGAATAATACGAGTATGTGATACTGTATTCGATTCTCGCGATGTGACATTGATCGGTTATATGCGATATAGCCGGGTTATCGGATCAAGTGTTGATTCGATAAGATGTTACTAATGATACTAGTCGGTTGTGTGCGACATAACCGGGTCATTGAATCAAGTGTTGATTTAATGATTTAATGCATATTTATATATTTGATATATTACTTTGCATCAACTAGTATCGGTTTACTTAAGATGGATTTTCTCACTCGGATGGGCGCATTGTATATGCGATATACTTTTGTGCACTTGATTGTATCATGTTTGATGATACATGTCATGCTAGGGTTCAAGTGTAAAGATTAAACCTTGGTTAATGAAATGGTTAGGGTTTATTATTTATTATTCATTTATCTTATTTAATTATCCTTTTTATTTTTGATAAATGAATAAAAGAAAAGAGAAAAGAATGGTGGCTAATTTTGTTCTTTAGTTGAAGCTTCATGAAGCTTTGTTCAAGTCAACCATTCTTATCTCATCCTTAACCCTAACCATTCCCACTAACCATGATTCATTCTCTACACTTGACTCTAGTTAAATTTATGATAAGAATGTATTATTCTTTTCTTTTTAGAATTATCTTATCATAACAATTTCCTTCTTCTTCTTCCTTGCTTGAAGTGAAGAAAGCTTACCTCATCAATGGTGATTGATGAATTAGAGTGAGAAATCCAATTCTAAAGTTAACCCAACTCCTATTTCTTCATCCTCTACCTCTTGCCAAGCAGTAGAGTGTGTTTACTTCACAAGTTTCATGACTTGGTGAAGTTGTGAGCTTGATCTAGCGATGCCTCGACGTAGATCATCTTCGGCATGGACATCGACGACCTAGCTTGCCCATTCTCCGACGAAGCCGATCCTAGAGCCCGGATTTGATTTGGACAGCGGAGACGACCTCGTTGCGGAGCCGTGGAGGTGGAGGACCGGATCTACAAAGGTTGTATTTCCGTATTCCCAATAGTTAAGTGTTAACTAGTTTATTGTTCGCCTAGACCTCTAGTTATCGATCCGTAGTTTAGGGTTTGTAGGCACCATAATTTTTAATATGGCATGTTCGATGCCTTGTGAGACCTCCTTGGAGTGCCTAGGAACCCTACACTCTCTACTTTAGTCTATAAGACACCTTTAGAGAGGGTGACTCCATTACCTGCAGGTACACTACCATGCCAGGAGTCGTCCATTCTAAATACTCTTAGAATGCTGTCAAAGTACCCTGATTGGGAAACCACCCAAATCTAGATCTAAAACCATAGATCTAGTAACCAGTATGTCTGATATTATATCTAAGTCCTATGTGGAGAAACCACTGTGTGACAACCAAAGAATAATCGACCGTAGTATAGGAGTTTCCTTTCCTACTTTGTGTATGTCATCCAAATACCATGACATCACACCCTACTACCTTCTCAACAGATCCATCCCCTATTCTGATGAAGTCAAACCTATGACTGTCATGTCAGAAATAGATGATCTATCTCCGCAATATCTGCTTTAGTCTATAAATAGACATAAGCCTGATGTCCACCAATGCTTCCGCTGCTCCCACTGACTACGACAACCCTCTGGCAGAGTCATATAGATGTGCACTTCTAAAGCTAGTTTAGAACGACGCTATACTCATCCTCCCACCGGGTCTCGCAGCCTGGAACAACAGCAATGGCAAGTGTGGGTAAACAAGAACTTCCCTGTCACCGTCCTTGAGGCTACCGGAGTACCTCTCGGGTGCCTGAAGTTACCCACCGTATCTGCGGAGTGGCCAATGGAATGTCAAATCAGATTGAATCTTTAGGTTCCTTATCAAATCTTCAGTAATCGTTTGCGGTTCTGGAATCACTTCCAGTTCTACCATACTCCCACTACTGTTTTTGAAAAAATCCATTTTTATTAAAACTGTGGCGAGTCTAGAACAATATTACTATTGATCTCCCAGATGGTAGAAAATCAACCCTCGTCATAGCCTGGGTCAACCCACAAACAGCCATTACAGAAACGTGCCTTGAGTTATCCAGAGTCTGGTTTTAATCATAAGCCGGACAACTCCCCGTACCTTAACAATGTTAAGATATGAACTGTACTATATCCAATATAGAACCAGAGGCACTGATTTAATTGAACCAGATTCAAATCATGCAGCTATCTCCAGTGCATGTCAACTAAATGGAAAGAGGCCGATCAGCGTTACTCAACTTAGGAATGCTTCCAATTATGAGTAACCTGAAAGAGAAGCAATTTCTCTTTATCATTACTATCAACTGAATACCAAACACAAGTATCTACATCTTCGATCACCTTGAAGAATCCCGATACTTGCTACACCTGGTTCTCTACTCTATTCAAATACCTATAACTCCTCAAAACTTAGACCCTGTGTTTCTACGAAACACATGTCTAAGAACTAGAGAAGTTAAAAGTAAACAGAATATAGTATGAGGACCAACCCCTCTGTCCTAATGGACACTGGACAACATACAATACTCTGTATAAGTCCGCCGAGTCTAACAACTCTTTCACTGTGTGTCGTAGGTTGAAAACTGTACTTATGGTTAAGAAGAATTACACCGCTGTTTAATGCTCCTTACCTAACCATCCACTGATATAGGTAAATGTCATCGACATAATATCAAAAGGTATATCTCACTCTATGAAAATAGACGTACAGATATATCAATTTGAAATTGGTGCACAACAGCGGATATTCAAAACCAAATATTTGCCGACCGGCAAACAGCCCAGGTGATCTCCTCAAATATCACCGATTACAACGAATCCCGATATAATGGGGATGATCACCCAATTCCCAATAACTTGCTCCCACTCATCATCTGTAAAACCATACAGATGTGAGAATCAAACCTGGTAAATACATACCCTGGAGTAAGTGTCTAATCGTGAAATCAGTTTTCTTTTAACAGTATACAGTTGAACTAAAACATTGAAATGTTTCGATGGGGTATCCTGGTATTCCTAGTAATGCCTCTACCATTATCCAGATTCACAACTATAACCGTATAATTCTTTGCCACCTCTCCAAATCCCTTTATATGTCTTTAGTCATTACCTTCTGCACACCCCTTTAGGCCAATTGGTTTTCTTCCTTCCCTACCGTTCGGCACCAGCCTATGGTTTGGAAGAAGACTATCCAATAAGCATAATGGGTGTACTGTCCTAATCCTAGGAGCACTCGCAATGCGAGAGAAGGTGAAGATAAAAGACAACTGAATAAACCTTATTCCTATTTCTCCTGGACCAGAATCTATCCCCGAACTGGAACAAGTTCCTTTCGAGTTCGTATATAACCATACGATGGATTATCCAATAAACTGTGGATCTTCGTAGTGATACGGAGTGTCCTGGAGAAATACAAAGGTGATTTAGGATTGGCGAAGAAATACTTGGTTTGGTCGTGAATATCAGTCGCAATTTACTTTGCCGTCATACTAATCCCTTGCTTTGTCTTAATCTTAATACCTTCTGCACACCGTTTAGGCTAATTGGTTTTCTTCATTCCCTACCGTTCGGCACCAGCCTAGGATTTGGAAGAAGACTATCCAATTTGCGTAATAGGTGTACTATCTCCTAAACTAAGGAGTACTCGTAACTTGAGAGATGGCAAAAAGGAAAAGACAACTGAATAAACCTTATCCGTTTTCTCCAGAACCGGAAACCATCCTCGAATTCCTTCGAGTTCGTATCTAACCATACGATGGTTTTGTCCAATGGAAGTGGACGTTCGTAGTAATACGGGGTGTCCTGGAGAAAAGGGTAAAAGTAGGAGTGGCAATGAGGTCTGCAACTCTGACAATCCAAAAGCCAGTGTTAAGAAGGTTCGGTCAACTTGGTCACTGAGTCATAGTTTAGTCTTAGGGTCAGGTCAATGGTCGCTGCCAAAGAGAGAGAGAAAAGAAACACTCAGCGTGCACTCTAACCTAGATCAGAATGGTTACCAATTTATCTAATCTGGAAACCTCCCACTGTACCTCAAATTCTCCTCCAAACCTGAAAGAAGAATTAGTCGGGGTCACCCGAGGAGTAAACCAACTCATCAGTGGGAATCGGGATCCAACTCTCATCGCATGATAACGTGACGGAATCCGCTCACGGTATCACACTCCAGAAGGTATGCACATATCTGGCAAGTTTCAGTTCTTTTGAAACTCCCGATGTGATTTTTTTACCCCATGCTCTTATAACCTTGACTTTGGCCAACATATCATAAGTCACATGTCAAGTTCTACCCGTCATTCTCCAGGTTAATTTGAACCCACCCGTACCTACCCTTGACTTTGGCCAAAATGGCAGTACGGCTGTCCCAAACCAACGCATCTATCTATGCTGCATATGAATACCCAACAGCTACCAAACACTGTGCCTTGACTTTGGCCAACATACACAGCTTGAATACTATTGACTATCCATATGAAACGACGGAGGGCTACGAATGGTTTCTGGCGAAAACCTTTAACGTAATGAACTTGATATCGTTGAAGGAACGGATAGCTTTTTAGAAAATATAGTGACGAAAACCTTTACTAAAGAGGTCACTCCCGGTGAAGGGATCTCGGCTCTTTCCCCGTAGAATGGGGTGCTGGATATTCATAACCGAATATCACTGTGCAAAGCAAAAGTAATCGGCTATAGTGAAGTTAATGTCCTGACGCAAACTTCTGTCCAAGGGGTCACTCCCGGTGAAGGGATCTCGGCCCTTGCCTCGTCGACTGAGGAGCAGGATATTCCAAATGAATACCACGATGCAAAACAAAAGTGAACGTCCTTGCAATAACAGCTTTTTGAAAGTGTTCCAACAACATCAGAATAGGTTTGTTTTAACTTGCATTGATCCGAATCAATGCAGTCCCATCAATTGATCACACCATAAAGAACGAAAATATACTGACGTACGTATATGCCATCTGCATTCGCCACTGGGTCCCGTCATCACCCGTTAGGTTAGCTAACTAACGGCAGAGCGGGGACTGGACTAGTGCGGATGAAAAACATATACAACATCTACTAATATATATACCAATATATTATATTCGCTCAAGGCGTGATAAAATACAACATCACAGAAAAGTACAGCATCACAGAACAATACAGATATCTGGGATCCCCGGGTTTCGCAGAGCCACTACTGAAACCCGACGTTCCCCTGGTCGTGTGGATAGCTTGTGCAATGAAATCCTAGACCCCTACGGGCGCGGCAAGTTACCCGCCAAAACCTGAAGCGAGGCAGCCCCCTTCAACACCGTGAATGGACCACCCAGCACTTCACGGAATCCGGTAACTTGGGCACCCCTCCTGGGTCAAACTGTACCCCCTACGATTGCGGCGAATAGCCCGCCAATTCTAGAGTGGAGCCCCTTCCGTCCCAATGCCATGAGATGCGGGCTTGTTGCCCTCCAGAACCCGGCTATCCGTGCACCCCACCGTGGGGTAAACCTAGTACAGAAAGTAAAATATACATACAACGGGTACATCGACCGCAACCAGGTCGTGCCCCAAAATAATAATACAAACAGGCAGTGACGGCAGTCCACATGTCGGACGCTCACCCCGCAATATCAAATGTACATAATACAACAGAAACTGTACTAGCATTGCATCCAGGCTATCCCCACGACCGATCCGCAACATCACAGCAAATACATAGAACATCAACGTGAAGGTCACGTTCGCAAATCCGTCTAACCGGGCTATAGCAGTTAGACCGGATTTACCGATCGAGTGACATTCACGGTCGCAGATATAATGTAAATACTGTGAAATAATGTGTTTAAAATATCCGATCGATCAAAAATTAACAAGTGGGCCCCCAAGCAATACTGTAGCACTCACAGAAAATATGGGCCCAATATTAATATTCCAAAACCCCTAAAATTAGCCCAGAAGCCCACTGGAAAAAAATGATGCAGTGACGACACCAATGTGCGGCGGAACCGCGGCCCAAGGGGGGGTCTGGCCGCGGTTCCGCGCTTCAATGGTCGACTGACTGTGTCGAATTTTTCCAGTAGTCTTAGAATTTCCAGTACATTAGCTTTCTACAACCTGAAAAATTTTTGGACTTCAAAAAATCTCGACAGAAAACTGATGTAAGGAAAAACGTGGTTTTTTTTGCAATTTTGGTCGATCGGAAATGCAAACACATCAAACAAAGCTAGACGAAGTTAATGGCGAGGCTCTGATACCACTGTAAGTGCACGGCGGCGCCCCGGTCGTCAATCCGACGGCCAAATGCGGAAACGGTGATAAACTTTAATTTTGCGAACTTAGCAAACCGGCACCACCGCGCACTAAACCCCGGATCGGGCCATTAAACTAGATCTAGCTAACAACAAGACGGGTTAGAGATATACCGAGTGATCCGAGTCCTCCGGTCTTCTCGTCATCGTCCCGATCTCCCGCGGAAAATCCGGCCGTCGCCTCCTTGCCGGAAGGGCACCACATCGTCTGTATCTTTTACGGGCTCCCACCTCAATGCCGAGGCAACTCGGGCATGAAGCTGGCAAGTCGACATGCCCAAGATTTGCTGTAGAATGTGGTGTAGATCATACTAGTCTCATTTGGGGTTTGTAGTTGCCTTGATGGAGGAATGGAATTTTCAAGTGGAGCTAGAATGTGTGTAGCAAGGAAAATGAGATGAACCAAATTATCCTCATCAAAATGAAACCCTCTCATTTTTCCTCCCCTCTCCAAAATTGTGGCCGGCCATGCTCTCATTGAAATGGTGGTGGTGACAAAGTATATATCACAAGAGGGAGGTGAGTGTAGGAGATAGAAATGGTGACCATATCATAAAGCAAAGAAACATAAACCATACTTATCACTTCAAACCCATACCCTCTCTTTAATGCAAGTGATGGTGCATCAAAAGAAAAGATGGAAAGGGAATCTAAAGAGGCTATCATAATCTCTCATCTCACAAATAAACCCTCCACAAAATGTTATTTGCAAACTTGCAAATAACCCCTTCCATCGGAAAAGTCCGGCCGGGAAAGAACAAAGGAAAACCGGCCGGAACGGAATGCAAACTGGCAACTCCAGAAAACTGGTCCCGTAATAAATTACAGGAAAATCCCGATACTGTGCATACACACCCGCATCTGTATTCCTACCGGATACAAATGCAATGAGACAAAATCTACACTGTACTATACTAGGATCCGGCTTAAACCAAAGCCGGCTAGTAAAATCCGTTCGATCCTGATCCGTGCAATACCGCACGTATCTGATCGAACCGTGCCATATATCTATACGGCCTCCAGTACTAACCGTCCGATCCTGATCCGTGCAATACCGCACGTATCTGATCGGACCCTGCCATATCTCCATACGGCCTCTACAGCGTTTCGCCCGAAAGCCTGAGTAACTGAAAGTGTGGTGGACTCTAAAGACTCATCAATACTATGGCTGTGGATTTAACCACTAGCACGTCAGAGGTATAAGCCAATACATAACGGGCCACCAGCTATTGACCAAAAGGGACGTCGATGAGCGAACTCATCCTGACACCCTACTGAGCCTGTCAGTGACAATATCCGTACAGTCCGGTCCGTTCGTCTACGAGCATCGCATGGCGGGCCTAGGGGGTTGGTAAAAGTCAGACCCCCAAAAGCGGTACAAGTCGTGTCGGAGTGTAGCCCAGAACACCCTGAGATACTACTGGAATACCTACCAGTAAATCTCCTGCCTTGGCCAAGGACTTCGTGTAATGGCTTTCCTAGACACAGCGCGACCTCACCCCCAATACCGGGAGAGACGAACCCCTGAAGATCCGCTCACTGCCTCCATGTGGCTCGGGACTGTACCCAACTAAAACCTGTTTGCACGACTCCTTTGAGCCGTGGTAGGGTAGTAATCAAAGCACAGTGGGAACTCACACGAGACAAATGACGATCTCAGGTCGCTGAACTAACCTGTACACATGTCACCAGGGAACTGCTATCTGACGTCAGGTATAAGACCAACTAGCAGGTTCCCGGCGAGTCCTGTCCGGTGTACTCATAACCCAATGAGCACCTGTATACATCTTAGGTGAACCAACTGACACCAGTGGCTTGTGAGACCGGCCACCGCCCCTCGTCGGGGTCTCGACTGTATACACTAGTCTACTGTGGAGAATCGATGCCCTGTCTCGAAACTCCCACGACTAGGGACCTTTTAAGGATATGCTTGTAGACCCCAGCTCTCACGTATATGATCGCCCTCATACTGCTGGTCGTCAAGCAAGAATCCTAGGGGCTCTATCAACGTGCAATAGCGACCTGTCAGGTCACCTAAAGCAGTACACGATGATAAAGGTAAACCAGATAGCATACTATCATCTCGAGTAAGACTGTCGTACCGGGATAGGTCCTCCCTCAATCATTGCAATCACGTGCCTGTGATCCAATAATTGACTCTGAGGGCACTATCTCCAACAAAACGAGCACTACAATATAGGAATTACCGTGCAAAATTTAATGAATGATGCTTCCGTACGGCCGCGGAACCGCCGCATGAGGCATGCTCATGCCGCAGTTCCGCGGCGGTTTGATTGAATTGGACTCTCGTTTTTCACAGTAACTCCTATAAAACCCTGCTGATTTTTCTGCATATTTTTAATTTGGAAAAATCCCTGTTTTCAAAAATTGTACAAAGAAGGGTGAAATCTAGGGTTTCGGTGTTCGATCGGGTATCTAACTTCGTCTACGCATCGTCTAAGGCTCTAGCTAGGCTCTGATACCACTGTAGGGTTCCTAGGCATGCCAATGAGGTTCCACAAGGCATCAACCATGCCAAAATCAAATTTTTCTTGTGCCGAGAAACCCTAATGCGATCGTTAACTAGAGTTTAGGCAAAAACATGCAAGTAGTAAACAACTTTACTGCTAAGTGAAAGAGACTACAACTTTTGTAGATCCGGTCCTCCACTTCCTTAGCTCCATGATGATGTCCCTCCGCTGCGATCATCGGATCCCGGACTCTAGCGATGGTTTCGTCAAAGAAATGAACGGGCTAGGTCGTCGACTTTGATGCCGAAGATGATCTACGTCGAGGCAACTCAAGATCAAGCTCCAACTTCACCAAGCCATAAAACATATGAAGAAAACACCCTATACTACTTGGCAAGTGGTAGAGGATGAAGAAATAGGAAGTGGGTTCACTTTAGAATTAGATTTCTCACTTGGATTCATCACTTGACATTTTTGAAGCAAGCTTTTCTTTTCTTTTCTTTTCTTCATGAAGAAGAAGAAGAAGAAGAAAAGAAAAAGAACTATCTTAAGAAGAAAATCAAGTGACCCTTATCATATTGCAACCATACTTAAGTGTAGAGAATAAACTAGGGTTAGGTGAATGGTTAGGGTTAAGGAAAGAAACAAAATGGTCAAGCTTTCAAAGCTTCATGAAGCTTCAACAAAATCCAAAGTTAGCCACCATTTTATTTCTTTCTCAAATGAATAAATAAATGAATAAGCAAATAAAGCATATGAAACCCTAACCATTTAACTAACCATGGTTTAATTCAAACATACACCCAAGTTTGCATGTATCATCAAACATGATACAAACTTGTACACAAAAAATATATCATATATACAATGTGCACAAACAAGTGAGAAAAACATCTTAAGTGAACCAATATTAGTTAATGTAAAGTAATATATCAAATATATAATTATACATTAAATCATTAAATCAACACTTGATTTAACGATCCGGTCATATCGCATATAACCGACTAATATCAATGTATCGACTTATCGAATCAACACTTGATTCGATAACTAGGTTATATCGCATACAACCAATCGATACAATCATCGCGAGAATATAATATGGTATCACATACTCGTATCATTCTCGGTCCCGCACAAATCACATATGCGTTCCTATTTCGTTTCGCTTGAGCCAGGAAACCTCTGTGTAGGACTCTAAAGACTTGTCAATACGCCGGCAGCAGGTGATGATCATATCAAACACCCACAAGCCGCAAGCGGTCTACTAAACGTAACGGCCACCCGGGTATTGAGCGATCAGAAGATCGACGAGCAAGCCCGCTCACACTCCTGTGAATCCAACCAGTAACACTTACCGTACAGTCCGGTCTCGTCGTTTGATATGTCGCATATCTCGCCTAGGGGCGGTAAACGTCAGACCCCAATAGCTCGATAAGTCGTGTCGATATGAGGTCTATAACTGTTCGAGAAACTACAGGTAACACTTACCGGTAAATCTCAGCAACCCTGGCCAGGGATTTCCGGTTATAGCCAATCGAACACAGTGCAACATCAACTCCCTATACCGGGAGAGACGAATCCCCTCCTATCGCTCATTGCCTCCATGTGATTCGGGATTGTACCCAAAAACTACCGTTTTGCACGCCCTCTTGGACGTGGTAAGGTAGAAATCAAAGCACAGTGGGAATCACACAAGACTCTATGACGATCTCGGGTCAACAGACCACTCTGTACCAGTGTCACCAGAGAACTGCCATCTGACGTATGGTATAATACCATCTGGGAGTTCTCGGCGAGTCCGTCCAGTGTACCCAGTCTCCACTGAGCACCCGTATTTCATCTCTGATGTCAAACACCAATGGATATGGGATCATCCATCGCCCATCTGCATGGGTCGAGAAGGTATACGCTAGTCTACTCGGGTATATCGATGCCCCGTCTTGATACACCCACGACTAGGGACCTTGAAGGATGTACTTATGGACTACCATGTCCCCACTAGTATGATCCGCATCATAGTCCAGGTAGTCAAGTACTCATCCTAAGGGCTTTACCAACATGTAACAGAGAGACAATCAGTGTACACGTTAAGCTAAAGAGCAACCGGATAGCATACTATCATGTCGAGCAAGAAATTCCTCCCTATATATGTCTAAGCATCCACTACAATATACATCCTATGTATAGTAATGGCCTCTAGGGCATACATATAACTAACAAGCCAACTAAGGACTTGTCGCGCTCAATAGGGCAAAGGAAGATTGTGGGCATTCAATCGTTTATCTAAACATGACTTTTGTGGTGCCAAGGTTAGAAAAGTGAGGAGCTAATTTTAAAAGGCCCGTCTTACGGTGATTCGTGAGCGGAACACTCCTTACCTCACTTGTGCTTACCTGGCCAGAACTGATTGTGAAGAGGCGATTTGAGCGTTATCTCACAATTTGTCACTTTGGAATAGTTAGGAGCAGGTCTGGTAGACTTAGAGGACCCTAGTCTAGGTGTTGATTATGCATTTATGACTGTGCATTTGTAATTGTGTTTGTTGAACTGTCGTTTCATTTTCCCATTCTTTTGAAACAAACACAAATTCGCCATTTTTACCACCATCACCTAATTTTTTCTCCACTTTCATTTTCTTACCCTCACATTCTACGATTTGACTACACTAAAATCGTTTAGTGTATGCCCGCTTGGACTGGGGACCCCAGTGCTCGTTTAGTCTGCATTTCGTTAGTCCCTACGGACTACGCGATCGACAACGCAGTCGAAACTCCTTCCATGTGCGGACAACCCTAAATCTTAACATACTTAAGATATGGGCTATTCCCATTCCATATCACATATGAAGTGGTAGGCAACTGATTTGATTTGAACCATATTCAATAGATATGAAGCTTTTCAAGTGCATAACTCCCAAAAAGAAAATAGGAAACTCAGTAGTACTCATCATAGAGCACACCATATCACATAGGGTGCTAGTGCTCCCCCCGATATACCATCATGCTATGGTGTATACGGAGGAGTAATGCTGAGAGAGAATCTCATTCTCCTTTAGAATAGTCCAGGAATTCCGTGCTCAAGTATTCTCCTCCTTGATCACATCAAAGGACATAATACTTATACCTGTATTTTGGTTCTCTACTTCTATCTTATATTCTGTGAATATCTCAAAAGCTTCGGACTTGTGTTTCAACAGGAACATATGTTTGAATCTTGAGAGATTATCAGAGAATGTAATGAAGTACAAAGAACCGGTCTTGGCATATGCAGACAGGGGACCTTACATACATCATTATGTAACAATCCCAAGAGTTCACTAACTCTTTCTCTGTTTCCAATAAACAGAGCTATGGTCGTCTTATCTTTGTGACATGACCAGCAAGTTTCACAAGATGTAAATTCAAACAGATTTAAATATGCATCTAAATGTAACTTAGCTAGTCAGGTCGCACTGATATGACCTAGTCTACAATGCCTCAAGAAGGATTCGTTCATTTCTGAACTCTTCCTCTTGTGTGTGTTCTGTATACTAAGAACTGTAGTTTGATTTAGAACATCAATGCTTTTAGATAACGTGCCTGAACCGATCAACTCTTGATATAGGAAATGTTCAAAACATTATCCAACAATACAAAATTATATCCTTTCTTTACTAATAAAGAGACTGATATGATGTTGTATATCAGGTTCGGTATCTAATAACATTCGTTCAGAATCAATGTATTCTGGTAATACAGGGTGACAGTGACCAACAGACTTGGCTGCAACACTTGCACCGTTTTCTATCTCATGAAACTTATCACCCGTTCTCAGTTCTCTACCTTTCTCTAGCCCATGTAACGGATTACATATGCGGGATCCTGATCTGGTATCTCATACCCAGGACGTAAAGGGTACCTAGAAACAGTTCTATGTAATGAACACACCCAAAGATGATGCATCAGCATGCACTTTCTTCGTTTGGGCGGCACGGGAAATCTGGTATTCCCCAATTTCCTGCTCTGTCTTATAACAATTATAAGTTGGAGCGGGACCAACGTTCCCCAGCTTAGTATATCAAGCAGGTTTGGTCAATATATCCATTTTATTATCTTGATTAAGGCGTGATATGGTTGCTACCTGGAGAGAGAGAGAAGAAAACACTCAGCGTATGCTCTTGCAAGATCAGATTGGTTATTATTTTATCTAATCAGGATGGCTCCCACTGTTTTTTATCAAATCTTCCTTCAAACTCTAAAAGGAAAGACTAGCCGGAGTTAATTAGACGCTACAAGTTCGCCAATCATTCAGCCAGGCCAGTGTCGGTGCTTTGAGGGAGGTCCCCCGTGCTTTCGCACGAACCTAATTAAAGTAAACCTCATTTTCCCAGAGGCATAACCCCGTTAACACCTTTCTAGACACATACTTGATCGGCTAATTGTAATGTGTAAAACTCTTCCAGGAGTAACTCTTACTCGCAGCGGGTATCGGGATCCAACTATCTCATAGAAGGTATGCAATCTCATTGCAAATTTCAACACTTGAAATTCCCGATAATATTTTACCCTTAGCGTCCTATGACCTTGACGCAGGCCAACAAACCATAGTCCGCTAGTCAAGTTCAACCCGTCATTTCTTGATTGAATTAAACGCACCCACACGACCCTTGACGCAGGCCAACAAAGTCGCACAACTACCCTAATCCAATCTGCATCATATGCATAAACAGATAAATACTAGTTAGCTACCGCACACTACGCCTTGACTCAGGCCAACAAACGTAGCACGAATACTAAGTAGGACTTATCTAAAATGACGGAGGGCTAGGACAGGTTTTTTCTTAAAACCTATTGCGTAATGAACTTGATATCATTGTAGAATCAAATAATTTTAAAATGGAGTGTTTTTTAGGCTTTTTCTAGTTTTTCTAAAGGGGTCACTCCCGGTGAAGGGATCGTCGGCCCTTTCCTCATCG
Organism: Agapanthus africanus; assembly: GCA_030015575.1. Taxonomy (NCBI): domain Eukaryota; kingdom Viridiplantae; phylum Streptophyta; class Magnoliopsida; order Asparagales; family Amaryllidaceae; genus Agapanthus; species Agapanthus africanus. Next base: position 372,759,716 of record JASDDO010000001.1, read on the forward strand.
AATAAGGTGCAGGGTATATCATATATACCACTATGCAAAGCAAGAACTATAGAAGCAATCAAAAGACAAACCGAGTGTTGTAGCATCTGCCAGTTATTGCTAAAGAGGTCACTCCCGGTGAAGGGATCTCGGCCCTTTCCTCATCGAATAATGTGCAGGATATTCTACAAGGAACACCGCGATGCAAACCAAGAACTGTAGCTACCTGTTTTTGAAAATTCGATTCCACAAGATCTTTTAGGTTTCTTTTTCTTTCATTAATCACATTAATGAAGTCCCATCATTTAAGTCACCTAAACATCACAGATAAATACGACGTACACTTTGCCATCCGCATTCGCCTCGATGTCCCCTCGTGCACCGTTAGGTTAGCTAACAAACGGCAGAGCGGGGCAGGGCAAGCGTGAGTGTAAATCATAAGTAACGTCTATATAATATATCATATATACTATATATAGTATCTATCACAACATATCAAATGATCACATCACAGATATCGCAGCAGAAGAAACAAATGAAACATTGGATATACTAGGACGTCCTTGTTTTATTTTGAGCCTCTATAAAACACGGATTCCACGGTCGTGATGAATAGCCAATCCCACACCCTTAGACCCCTACGAGAGCGGCAAGCAACCCTACTAATTTTAGAGTTAGGAGACCCGAACTCGACTCCTCGAGTTAGTCTCCCACTGGACCCTAGAACCCGGTTACTTGTGCTCCCCTCCTTGGGTCTATCCTAATGCGGAAAAATAAATAATATACAAATGGTGACAACAACCTCATCCTGGAAGTGCCCCAATAAAAGAATTGTAGGGTTCCTAGGCACACTCAAGATGTTCCACAAGGCATCAACCATGCCAAATTCAAATTTTTCCGGTGCCGAGAAACCCTAATGCAATCGTTAACTAGAGTTTAGGCGAAAACGAATGAAAGTAAATCACATTTACACTAAGTGAACGGAAAATACAACCTTTGTAGATCCGGTCCTCCACCACCATAGCTCCGTGTTGACGTCCCTCCGCTGCGATCATCGGATCCCGGACTCTGGCGATGGTTTCGTCGGAGAAATGATCGGGCTAGATCGTCGACTTCGATGCCGAAGATGATCTACGTCGAGGCAACTCAAGATCAAGCTCCAACTTCACCAAGTCATGAAATTTGTGAAGAAAACACCCTATACTACAAGGCAAGTGGTAGAGGATGAAGAAATAGGAAGTGGGTTCACTTTAGAATTGGATTTCTCACTCATTTTCTCATGCAACATTAAAGCCAGCAAGCTTTCATGAAGCTTGATGAAGATGAAGATGAAGAAAGAATAAAAAGGATTATTTTAAAAAAGAAAATCCAAGTCATTCTTATCATAATGCAACCTTGGGTTAGTTTAACAAGTGTAGAGAATAAACTAGGGTTAGGTGAATGGTTAGGTTTAGGAAAGAAACAAGAATGGTCAAAGCTTCTTGAAGCTTCAAGGAAACAAAAAAAGAATCAACCATTTCTTTTCTTGCCCTAAAATAAATAAATAAAATAAATAGTTAAGAAAAGATAACAAAACCCTAACCATTCACTTAAACAAGGTTTAAAGTAAACATACAGCCAAGTTTGCATGTATCATCAAACATGATACAATCTTGTGCACAAAAATATATCGCATATACAATGTGCACAATCAAGTGAGAAAAACATCTTAAGTGAACCAATATTAGTTAATATAAAGTAATATATCAAATATATAATTATACATTAAATCATTAAATCAACACTTGACTTAATGATCCGGTCATATTGCAAATAACCGACTAATATCAATAGTAACAACTTATCGAATCAACACTTGATCCGATAACCCGGCTATATCGCATATAACCGATCAATGTCACATATCGCGAGAATAGAATACAGTATCACATACTGGTATTATTCTCGGTCCCGCACATATCTCATATGCGCTCCTATTTCGTTTCGCTTGAGCCAGGAAACCTCTGTGTAGGACTCTAAAGACTCGACAATACGCCGGCAGCAGGTGATGATCATATCAAACACCCACAAGCCGCAAGCGGTCTGCTAAACGTAACGGCCACACGGGTATTGAACGATCAGAAGATCGACGAGCAAGCCCGCTCATACTCCTGTGAATCCAACCAGTAACACTTACCGTACAGTCCGGTCTCATCGTCTGATATGTCGCATATCTTGCCTAGGGGTGGTAAACGTCAGACCCCAATAGCTCGATAAGTCGTGTCGATATGAGGTCTATAACAGTTTGAGAAACTACTGGTAACACTTACCAGTAAATCTCAGCAACCCTGGCCAGGGATTTACGGTTATAGCCAATCGAACACAGCGCAACATCAACCCCCTATACCGGGAGAGACGAATCCCCTCCTATCGCTCATTGCCTCCATGTGATTCGGGACTGTACCCAAAAACCACCGTTTTGCACGCCCTCTTGGACGTGGTAAGGTGGAAATCAAAGCACAGTGGGAATCACAGAAGACTCTATGACGATCTCGGGTCTACAGACTAACATGTACCAGTGTCACCAGAGAACTGCCATCTGACGTAAGGTATAATACAATCTGGGAGTTCTCGGCGAGTCCGTCCAGTGTACCCAGTCTCCACTGAGCACCCGTATATCATCTCTGATGTCAAACACCAATGGATATGGGATCATCCATCGCCCATCTGTATGGGTCGAGAAGATATACGCTAGTCTACTCTGGTATATCGATGCCCCATCTCGATACACCCATGACTAGGGACCTTGAAGGATGTACTTATGGACTACCATGTCCCCACTAGTATGATCTGCATCATAGTCCAGGTAATCAAGTACAGATCCTAAGGGCTTTACCAACATGTAACAGAGAGACAATCGGTGTACACGTTAAGGTAAAGAGCAACCAGATAGCATACTATCATGTCGAGCAAGAAAGTCCTCCCTATATATGTCCAAGCATCCACTACAATATACATCCTATGTATAGTAATGGCCTCTAGGGCATACATATAACTAACAAGAATATTACATACATTTAATTTTACATGAATGAAAAAGAAAAACTCTCATCTCACATAAAAACCCCAGCTATTCAAAACGCGACGATCCAATATAACATATCCAGCAACACATAACATCACATGTCATCAACGTAAGTAAATATGCGCATCCCAATTATCGTTGACATATAGCAACGAAACCGGCGATATCACATATTACACTTACGGTCGCAGAAAAGAAAGTGTAAAACTACAACAGTTGGAATCCCCAACCTCCTTAGACATCGCATGCCTAACCAAATGAATTTCTTAGACATCGCATGCCTAACAATTATAAACCCCGCATTTTAGTCTCATTTATCGAAAACTCTTTTCAATATCAAGTCGGTCAATTCAACAAGATTCCCAACAACCTGATCGAATGCTCGTCGCAAACTTTAGTAGACGGCCGCACCCCTGATGCCGTCGACGAAGTGCACCAAGGCGGAACACCGCTGCCGCGAGTACTCGAATGGATGCTTTTGGCCACGGGGTTCTCCTACAGTCACTTGGTCGGGGCTATGGGGCGTCGCTGTCTATTCAGTTTACCCGGCAAGTATCCGCGTATGCTACGTGATTGCGACGGACTTTTGATCACATCAAAATTCCGTGGCAACCGATCATCTGAGACTAAACTGTTATATCTATAACATTCAAATTAGTTATCTCATAACTATTCGTGGATTTCAAATATTGTATCACATTCCAGATAAATAGACAATGTTAAACTTTCCGATCGAATAATCAAACACCCAAGTTTTTCCCAATAGCTCGATACTTGAGGGGAGTTTAAAAACATCCATCACATGCCACAGTACCAATGGTCCAGCCGTAGAAGGGTCAAACCAACGCCTCACATGTGGCACGCCGTACTGCCCCAAACCCTAAGGTTCGAAAGGCAGTTCAAGACGGTCACATAATCGAGTTAAGGTTTGTTGTCTTCTAGAGGGTCCATTGCGTAACTTGCACGATTTAGACGTTCTCAAACAACGGAAAAATCCAACACTTGGAAATTTTTTGGGTCGGCAAAAAGTGAGTTATTGATATCTGTTTGAACTTTTTAACAGTTTCTAAAAATATCCGGAACAAACTGAACAAAGTTAAATTATCCGATCGAATCAACGAGTCCCCAATACAACCCTAGATAACTCAACACTTGAGTGGAATAAAACAATTCCCAGAAAAAATTGACAAGAAAGGACCTAAGAATAAATATATGAAATATGAGGGACTAAGTCCAAATTTTGGCCGCGGAACCGCCGCCAAACCCTTGGTTTGGCCGCAGTTCCGCGGTCATTTCAGGGAATTAGTGGACCGTACTTCACAGTAATTCTTAGTTTTTCCTGATTGTTTTTCTGAGCATTTTTAATTCATAAAAAATCATATTTTCAAAAAATGTACAGAGAAGGGTTTACATCGGGGTTTTCGGGTTCGATCGGACTTTAAACTTCGCCTAGACTTCGCTTAAAGCTCTAACTTGGCTCTGATACCACTGTAGGGTTGCTAGGCACGCGCACAAGGGTCTACGAGGCATGAACCATGCCCGATTAAAATTTTAGCCGTGCCGAACAACTCTAAAACGGATCTTTAAACTAGGGTTTAGGCGAAAACTAGCAAGTTAACAACTTTAACAACAAGTGAAAGGGAATACAACCTTTGTAGATCCAGTCCTTCACTTCAATAGCTCCATGTAGATGTCCCCTCCGCTGCGATCGTGAACTTCGGACTCTGGAGAAGATCCACAAGAAGAACGAACATGCTTGCTTCGTTGACTTCGAGGCCGAAGATGATCTACGTCGGGGAGACACTAACTCAAGCTATTCCTTCACTAGGTCATGAACTTTGTGAAGGGAACACACTCTACTACATGGAAAGTGGTAGAGGATGAATAAGTAGGAAGTGGGCTGACTTTAGAATTGATTTTCTCACTCATTTTCTCATGGAACCATTGGAGCTAGTAAGCTTTTGGATGGAGCTTGATGAAGAAGAAGAAGAAGAAAGAATAATCCATCCAAATGAAAACTTATCCAAATGAATTATTGCACCATGGTTGAGTTAAGCCCTCATGCTTAACTCATGTAGAGAATTAACCAAAGCATTAGGTTAAAGGTTATTTTAAAGAATATCAAAAGAAATGACAAAAGAGTGAACTTTGTCAAATCTTCTCCAAGCTTCTTCAAGCTTGATCACTTTGACTAAGTTAAACCCTTTTGTTAAATCTTAAGATAAAACAATAACCCTAATCTTTACCCTAATCTTTGTATGAGTCTCATACACCCAACTTTGATATATCATCAAGCATGAAACAAACGTATGTACACAAATATATATCACATATACACTTATGCACAAACTTGTGAGAAAATAAATCTTAAGTGAGCTAATACTAGTTAATATAATGTAATATATCAAATATATAATTATACATTAAATTATTAAATCAACTCTTTATTTAATAACCCGGCTATAACCGACTAATATCAAAAGTAACAACTTATCGAATCAACACTTGATCCGATAACCCGGCTATATCGCATACAACCGATCAATGTCACAAATCACGAGAATAGAATACGGTATCTCATATCGTATCAATCTCGGTCCTGCACATATCACATATGGGCTCCTACTCCGTTTTGCTTGAGCCAGGAAACCCCTGTGTAGGACTCTAAAGACTCGTCAATACGCCGGCAGTAGGTGATGATCATATCAAAGACCCACAAGTCGCAAGCGGTGTGCTAAATGTAACAGCCACCCGGGTATTGAGCGATCAGAAGATCAATAAGCAAGCCCGCTAGTACTCCTGCGAATCCAATTAGTAACACTCCCGTACAGTCCGTTCTCGTCGTCTGATATGTCGCATATCTCGCCTAGGGGTGGTAAACGTCAGACCCCAGTAGCTCGATAATTCGTGTCGATATGAGGTCTATAACAGTTCAAGAAACTACTGGTAACACTTACCAGTAAATATCAGCAACCCTGGCCAGGGATTTCTGGTTATAGCCAATCGAACATAGCACAACATCAACTCCTTATACCAGGAGAGACGAATCCCCTCCTATCGCTCATTGCCTCCATGTGATTCGGGACTGTACCCAAAAACCACCGTTTTGCACGCCCTCTTGGACGTGGTAAGGTGGAAATCAAAGCACAGTGGGAATCACACAAGACTCTATGACGATCTCGGGTCAACAGACTACTCTATGCCAGTGTCACCGGAGAACTGTCATCTGACGTGAGGTATAATACCATCTGGGAGTTCTCGGCGAGTCCTTCCAGTGTACCCAGTCTTCACTGAGCACCCGTACACCATCCTTGATGTCAAACACCGATGGATATGAGATCATCCATCGCCAATCATATGGGTCAAGATGCGTATACGCTAGTCTACTCTCGTGCATCGATGCCCTGTCTCGATACACCCTCGACTAGGAACAGTTATAGGATGTACTCGTCGACTACCATGGCCCCACTAGTATGATCTCATCATAGTCCTAGTAGTCGAGTACATATCCTAAGGGCTTTATCAACATGTATTAGAGACAATCAGAGTACATGTTAAGATAAAGTACAACCAGATAGCATACTATCATGTCGAGCAAGAAAGTCCTCCCTATATACGTCCCAGCATCCACTACAATATACATCATATGTACAGTAATGTCTTCTAGGGCATACATATAACTAACACATTCCAACTCCACAATCTCCTCCACAAGCATTGGATTCAACCAATTTCAAAAACGTTCCATTTCCAAACCGGTTGAGGTCCAATAAACAAAATCCACAAATGGAGAAGATTCTGAAGTTGTTTAAACAGATTAACATCAACATTCCCCTCTTGGATGCAGTCCAACAAGTCCCTTCCTACGCAAAAATCTTGAAGGACTTGTGCACTAAGAAAAGGAAATCTCAGGTACCCAAGAAGGTTTTCTTAGCTAGTGCCGTAAGTGATGCTCTTACCCAAGCTTTACCTTAAAAACGGAAGGACCCTGGCTGTCCTACGATTTCAATAACCATTGGGGATAAGAACATCAACCGCGCTCTTTTGGATCTTGGTTCCAGTGTTAACCTGCTTCCGTATTCTATATATGACCAACTAGGTATAAGAGAGCTGAAACCCACACACTATACTCTCCAAATGGACGACCGATCTATCACCCATCCTAGGGGTGAGCTAGAGGATGTGTTAATCAAAGTTGGGGACTTCATATTCCCCGTTGACTTCATATTCCCCGTTGACTTCATTGTTTTAGACACACAACCTGTAGCAAACCCCCGGAATCAAATTCCGGTGATACTCGGTCGCCCATTCTTTGCAACCTCAAATGCTGTGATCAATTGTCAAAATGGTTCGATGAACCTATCTTTTGGTAACATGACAATTGAACTCAACATTATTAGGTTAGGTAATCAGCCATCCGAACCTAGTTCTCATATACTCGATGTTAGTTCCATCCAGGAGATCGCCCCAGAGGACTGTGAATTCGAGGAAATCTTGTTCGATCACAGCAATCTTGACGCCACTAGTATCACGACTCGAATATAGTTCGTGACCGGCACTCAAATCACCCGACGTCTAAAAGCGCAATGTAAATTATTAAGCCGAAAACCCAGAAATCTAAACCTCCTTTTTTTTCCGGCAGCACCTCCCTCGTATATTTTGATCTAAAACAGATATACAACAATATATATAGGCATCCCCAAGCGGGAGCTAGCTCTTCGCCAACCGGGGGGATCACAATCACGCAAGACAGAATATAAGTATACGACGCCCAACGGTGAAGATCCACACAAGGAATAAAGTAAAGCAAGACAACAACCCACCAAGCGAACATGAAACCCATCGCTCAAGTCTTGCAACTACAAGTCTTGCTAAGTCTTACTACTTATACAAATACTAGTTTCTGATTTGATGGAGTTGACTAGATATAATAGGAATAATAACACAAGAGTGGCACGATCCAACAAGTACCACTCACCAAAGAAAATCACCCAAAACAGCTGTGTGCCAGCGATGCCCTACTGATCCATGCGGTCAACCTGCAAGAACTGTAGCACAACGGGGGTGAGTTGCCAACTCGTGAGTAGAAAACATCATCAGGTAGAAATCGAAATAAACAACGATTACTAGGTCAACTATATCATAAAGGTAATACTATGATATCTAGGGTGACCGTATATGCATATTTGCCAACAACATGATCAAAGCCTATCAGCAAGTGGATCTCATCCAACCATATAATCAATGCCTATATGCATGTGGATTTCGTCCACGTATCAACCAATGACACAGCAACATCATGCATGTAAATATCATGAAAGCATATATAGGTAAATATGAGGATATAAATCAACGTGTGTCCCTCGCGACACATCAAAATCATGAAACCCGAGTGTCCAAAATCGACACTCGAAACATCATGAAAACCCGTGTCCAGTATCGACACGTAAATCCTCATACCTCAGGCACTGCATCCTCAGATCGGCCATCAAATCTGCAAGTCTCATGGAACCTGAGTGCCCAACATCGACACTCGAAGCCTCATGAAAACATATGCCTCTATATATATGTGTGTGTGTGTGTCCCTCAACGACACATCAAAATCATGGAACCTGATTGTCCAACACTGACACTGGAAACATCATGAAACTCATGTCCAGCATCGACACGTAAATCCTCATATCTAAGGCTCTGTCAGTCTGAATCGGCCCTCATCAATATCTCGGGCTCCATCAGTCCGGATCGGCCCACGGGCTCCGTCAGTCCTGAATCAGCCCGTATCATTTCACGACTCCGGTAGGTATCCTCCGGATAACCGCCGAGTCCAAATGCTATCACCAGTAGGTACTAGCCCTCTTGTCAGGCTCATCGTCTATACCACGAAAATCACCTCTTGCCCCGGGGAACCATACCGGGTCCACCATGTACCCGCAGACGGTGCCTACCGCTCCTCGAATCGGGTATCTAACACAAGTCTCAGAACCGAGAAAACTCATTGTGGACGCACTGAAAAATCATATCAAGAGATACCGGGTTTTCAAACAATACATGAATTTCTTGAAATACCCCTACGGTTCTCAAATCCATAAATCACATGAAATCCATATCTCAATGCGTAAATCCATGAAATATAATATATGCAACACAAAACAGTTATATTAGCATATCAAGGAAAAAACCGCTATTTAAATGTATCAAGTTATTAAATATATCATGCGGTTCCCATTTCTCCAAAATCCAAGCAACATCATATAAAGGTGAACATGTGGCAATAGCAAGGTATCAAGGTGTACATGTAAGTATGTATGCATGATGTACAAATAGCTATAGCAAGATAAGTGTATATACATATCAATAATGATGCAATACCATATAGGTATATGTGTAGCTGTAGTAAGGTATGTGTATATAAATGTCAATAATGATGCAATAGCATGTAGGTATATGTGTAGCTGTAGCAAGGTATGTGTATATACATGTCAATAATGATGCAATACCATGTAGGTATATGTGTAGCTATATTTCAAATGCACAATGGATTAAGAATCAATGTCTCGATGTCAAATGACAATACCCTACCACTTAGGGGTATATGTAAGCATACAGGTATGCAACATAAAACAGAACATAAGCATATCCGTATATCATGCAACGTGGAACAGTGATATGAACAAGGAAAGTATATCATGCAACATAGCATAGTGATGTGAGCATAGCAAGTATATCATGGCATGATGTAGCAATTTCTACTGTGTAGGGACATAGCAATTATCGATGATAAGGGTATGTGAGCCGGCCAATGTGTAAGTGTAACATACGCACCATCGATAATGGTGTAGGTGTACTAGCACAGGTATATATACAATGCAATGAGAATGACATGAACGTAGCATAAAGTACATCGTCAGCTAAATGCTATAAGGTATACGTGTCTACAATATATCCGAGTCGGTGAATCTATAAATTGGCATCCAGCCTCACAACATCATGTACGGTATAATCCATCGTACAACATATCTCTCGAGATTCACAATATTATATATGTCTATATACCTATATCCCAGGTCACATCTGTATCAATCTCATATCGTGGACCGACAAAAGTATCAACTATCTCATATCGACTCGCATCCATATAACGACTTATCACTCTAAGTCATCATATCACATCGTATACTCGTTCTCTTTCAATTCGTACCTATCATGATTCACTTCTTATTTCATATTCTCATATGTCACTATGTTCATTGGTGTCAACTTCTATCATATTACCGTTAATAAATCTTATACTCATGTCCGTCGCATATCATTTATTGGGATATAATAATCAAACGATCTTCCATATTAATGTTTGCGGGGGTGCTATACGCCATCCACCCGACATCCCCCGTACATATAAATCTACTCACCGCAGTTCTCCTCGCTTAGCCGAAGTTGAGGTGCTTCGTCGTCTCAGAAGTCCACGCGAAGTACCTACAATCAATGCATATCGGAAATCAATTAAAACCAAAACGAAAACCGATATGGCACACGGTTCGCTCGTAGGTTAAAACATATAGCTTCGCATGAAAAACACCACCAAACAACCCTCTTCGTTGATGTTCAAACGCCACACGACGGAATCCAACTTAAATCTAAAAACCACATTTTAGAAAACGGAAAACGAAATTCAGCAACTAAGGAAATTCTATCCCAGATTTTGACTCAGGTAAAATTAGCCAATTTTGCATATCAGGTTGCTCTAGATATAGGATAAGGAAGCTACAGAACAAAAATCACCACATTCCACCACAAAGTGGCCGCAAATTGCGGCCATAAGGAATAAATATGCGGCCAAGACAAGAGGAAATGGGCTCGGGTTTCTAAGGTAGGTTCCTGATTGCCTGCACGTCTCTCTGTGTTCGCTAAATGATTTTTAGGGTACCCGGGTTGTAGCAGATCTCATTATCCCATCACAAAATCCACAAAATACGATATCAAACACCAAAACTAAACAAAAGTGTAGGGATTTCCTTATTTGCAACCAAAGAACTTTCTTGAGTTGCCCAAGTCTTCAAAATCCAAACTTGGTTGGTCCAATGTGTGTAGAGTGGGTGTGTGCATGTTTTTAATGAAGGGGTATAGGATTTTGGTGAAGGATTGGAGATGATGCTTGAGGTAATGGAGGTTGAAGAAGAAGAAGAAAAGAGAATGAAGAAATAAGAAATAATGGGGGAGATGAAAGAATGGCAGCCCCCCTCTCTCTCCTACCCTCACTCTCTCTTATTCTCACTCTCTCACAAACAAATATCTCTTTTGTTTTACTCACAAATATCTCATGGCATCTAAAACTATTCCATTCACACTCAAACTCTTTATTTCCTTGCTTTCTCTTTTCCTTTTCATTTCCTTTCTCATTCTCTATTTCACAAAACTCACAACATACACAAGCACACATGCACATGACATGGTGAAGAATCATGAAAAATGTAAAAACACGGATTTTATCCAAAATCCGATAAATATCATTAAAATAAATAAATCATTTTATTCTCCAATAAATTTCGAAATATTGGTATACACTTGTACCACTTTACGAAAACCCCAAATTTCGCAAATCGAGTAGTTTTCATGAAATATATTATTTTAATATTAAATCCAAAAATAATATTTTATATTTTCTGAAATGTTACAATCTTCCCCCCTTAAATATATTCGGTCCCCGAATTTAAATTTAACTCCCCACATATTAAAACATTTCAATAATCAGCTCAAATCAACAGGACTCCGAAATCACGGAAGATACAGAAATATCACAGCGCATCCTGTGCGCCGGAAAATGAGTACGAAACTCAAAACCGAACTTCGTCAAGCGCCACGCAAATTATCGGACTTGCACGCATATCATCGGAGTCACATTGGAGATACAGATCTCGTAATCCACTACCGAAATCCCAAATGCACTAATCAAATACTATACTACATATATAGTACGCATCATGAAAACAAAGTGCTCAAGAGCAAAATCAGCCCCAAAAAGGCGTATCCAACTTCCCGTGCGTCTGGTGCGCACGGAAAACCAAATCCAATACATGTGCCACGAATATGCACAAGAGCATAACTAGGTGCAATGGGTGTGCACGAAAGCATCTGTTCAGTGCAACGGATGTGCACGATAACAATATCTAGTGCATCTACAGTGCACGAAAATCTAATTCCAGTGCAACTAGCATGCACGAAAGAAAATCCCAATTGAGTGCATCCGGTGTGCACAAAATCACATCTCACATCATGCGCCCAACATGTGCAAAAATCCAAATCAAGTGCATCCGTCATGGACGAATAAAACCTAAGTCAAGTGCATCCAACATGCACGAATAAAATCTCACTCAAGTGCATCTGATGCGCACAAAATCCAGTACCCAGCGCCTAATATGCGCAAAAATCTGACCCAAGCTCGTCAGGTCCGTAAAACATCTGGTGCGGTAGCTTGCACGAATACGAACATCAAGTGCAAACGCACACAAAAAAACAAATCTGGTAACACAAATGCTCAAAATAGTAATCGGGTGCAACCAAGGCACGGAGTATAAATCCGGTGTAACCAATGCACGAAATAACAATCTAGTGCAACAAATGCACGAAATACGAATCTGGTGCAAAAAATGCACAAAATAACCAAATCCAGTGCATCCAGTGCACGAAATACCCAATCCGGTGCAACAAATGCACAGGAACTCATCAATAACTCGAATGCGTATAAAAGAAACACCGAGTATACCAAGGTGTATATAAAAATCATAAACATGTGTAACTACGTGCACAAAACACGTATTAATGCACTGCAAGCATATGTGAGCCATACCGAGTGCAGAAATCAAATCGAGTGCGTACCACACACACAAATCAAATCAACTGTATGAAATCCACAAAATCATAACCACGTGCAGCCAGGGCATAAAACCGATATCAAGTGCAATAAATATGCACAATCATAAACCTACACAACGGTGTGTAAAACGTATATCAAGTGCAATAACTATGCACAAAATGTAAATACCCAGTAGGTGCAGCCAAGGTGCATGAAAACAAATTCATGAAACTCAAATCCAAGCGATATAAGCGTGATACTCGGATCACAAACGCAAATCACAACAAATGACATTAAGGTACACCTCCTACAATGTCGAAAAATGTCGGTGCGCCTAAAACTGGCAGAGCAAGAACATCCGCTTGCCTCCTGCTCACAGTCTGGCGTCCTCCGTCTTTGGGTCCTCATTTCTCTACAGATTACTAATCTCGCAATCTATCGTCTCATCGGCCCGGTCAGGTGTGCTAACGGAAACGATTCCGCTCTGTCACTCCTCTGGTCATCTCTCGTCCAATTAGTATAATCACTTGTGAAGAAGCAAGTCACTGGCGTCGGCCTCTGGTCCTCTGAATATACGTGACACAATTAATCCTCGGTGCAAATCTCATCGCAGCAGTGTCCTGGAAGAAACCTGCTCAAGGTCTCTTTCGATCTCGCCTATATCGAACTATACGGAGGCTGGTACTCTTATAAATCTTTTCTCGCTTTCTGGACATCTGCGTTCTAAGCACAGCATTTCCTCGGGAACTGGCCGTATCCCAACGCCTCTGTATATATATATATCAGATCTTTAATCTCAATGGGGAGTAACAACAGCTCGTTAACATCTCGCACGAACCTCTTTCTCCACTCATCTTTATATTCGTCCACTTTAACGTCACGTCATGCTATCTTCGTATGGCAATGGTTCTCGGGTACAGTCAATCCGGAATCTCTCACACGGACTCCAAATCGTGAAATCGGTATCTTCATCACTCTCTAGAAGATATCTTGCCAAACACGTCCTCGAGAACCCGTCCCAATAATTGGAGGAATACTCCATATTCATCCGTTCTCGATTAACTCACAACGCATGTAGGTGAGGTCCTCTATCTGAAGCTGGTCCACTTACCGATCTCCTATAGGATCATCCAACGAACCACGTCATCTCTGGATCGATCTACTCTAGATCTGAGTAAGATTCTCCACACTGGAAATCTTCAACTCAACAGGGCCTGCGTCAGCGCAACAAATTTGACGAATCACCTTTGTCTCTTAACTCGAGATATATAAGCTATCTCCTGTCGCATCTCTGCCTGAAAGCTCCAGCGATCTCCGCTCGTAAGCTCTGGAAGCGACATCACATCAATCTCAGTAACAGCTGGGTCATCTGTCTGCACGGTAGATGACATCACAATCTCTGAGGTATGCTGTATATCAACAGTCCTCTCACAACAGGTAGCCTCTAACAATGGCCCGATCTTCCGGTACAAAACCGCACACTCATCTCAAACGAGAGGTCCTAACACAATACTACATCGATACGTTACCATGTTACCTGAAAACACGATGGTCAGTCCTCGTCCATGACGAGCTTGCCCTGACCGCATCACTAGCAGCAGCTCAAATTGCGCTCAAACCATGGTGACAGGAATCTCAATCATGTATCGACAAAAATAGATCAAAGGGATGAAATGGATCAACATATCCAGAATGAATACATGATCATAAGGAGGAACGGAATCAGTGAGGCATGATCATGGAAACAAATAGAATCAAGGATCTCAAATGGATGTATAATCAAGGGAACGAAGAGAATCACAAGTCTCCAGATATGTACATCTTAAGGTCACTTAAGCGGAGTATCGTATCGTAAATATGCCGTGGAACATACGTACGGTACGTCATTATACTCAAGCTACCTACTCCATCAATCAGGATCAGACTATGTAATGAAAGTTTCGGTCTAATACCCCCTGTTCAAGTCTAAGTTCCGTAAGGTCAAGCCTAGGTTCCAAAATAGATTATGCCCCAGACTCCACATAGTCAAACCTAAACTCAAACTAAGCTTAAACCTAGCGCTCTGATACCAACTTCGCCACGACCCGAATTTAGTTCGTGACCGGCACTTAAATCACACGACGTCTAAAGGTGCAACGTAAATTAAATAAGCCAAAAACCCAGAAATCTAAACCCCTTTTTTACGGGCAGCACCTCCCTCGTATATTTTGATCCAAAACAAATATACAAAAATATATATAGACATCCCCAAGCGGGAGCTAGCTCTTCGCCAACCGGCGGGATCAGAACCACGCAAGACAGAATATAAGTATACGACGCCCAACGGTGAAGATCCGCACAAGGAATAAAGTAAAGCAAGACATCAACCCACCAAGCGAACATGAAACCCATCGCTCAAGTCTCGCAATTATAGGTCTTGCTAAGTCTTACCAATTATACAAATACTAGTTTTTGATTTGATGGAGTTGACTAGATACAATAGGAATAATAACCCAAGAGTGGCACGATCCAACATGTATCACCCACCAAAGCAAATCACCAAAAACAGCTGTGTGCCAGCAATGCCGCTACTGATCCATGCAGTCAACCTGCAAGAACTGTGGCACAAAGGGGGTGAGTTGCCAACTCGTGAGTAGAAAACATCATCAGGTAGAAATCGAAATAAACAACGATTCCTCGGTCAAGTATATCATAAAGGTAAAACTATGATATCTAGGGTGACCGTATCTGCATATGTGCCAACAACATGATCAAAGCCTATCAGCAAGTGGATTTCATCCAACCATATAATCAATGCATGTATGCATATGGATCTCGTCCACGTGTCAACCAATGACACAACAACATCATGCATGTAAAGAACATGAAAGCATATGCAGGTAAATATGATGATATAAATCTAAGTGTGTCCCTCACGACACATCAAAATCATGGAACCTGAGTGTCCAATATCGACACTCAAAACATCATGAAAACCCGTGTCCAGTATCGACACGTAAATCCTCATACCTCAGGCACCACATCCTCAGATCGTCCCTCAAATCTGTAAGTCTCATGGAACCTGAGTGACCAACATCGACACTCGAAACCTCATGAAAACATATGCATGTATGTGTGTGTGTGTGTGTCCCTCAACGACACATCGAAATCATGGAACCTGAGTGTCCAACACCGACACTCGAAACATCATGAAACTCGTGTCCATCATCGACACGTAAATCCTCATATCTTAGGCTCCGTCAGTCCGGATCGGCCCTCATCAATTTCTCGGGCTCCGTCAGTCCGGATCGGCCCACGGGCTCCGTCAGTCTGGAAGTGGCCAATATCATCTTACGACTCCGGTCGGTATCCTTCGGATAACCACCGAGTCCAAATGCTATCACCGGTAGGTACTAGCCCTCCTGCCAGGCTCATCGTTTATACCACGAAAATTACCTGTTGCCCTGAGGAACCATACCGGGTCCACCATGTACCTGCAGACGGTGCCTACCACTCCTCGAATCGGGTATCTAGCACAAGTCTCAGAACCAAGAAAACACATGGTGGTCGCGCTGAAATATCATATTAAGAGAAACCGGGTTCTCAAACAACACATGAATTTCTTGAAATACCCCCACGGTTCTCAAATCCATAAATCACATGAAATCCATATCTCAATGCGTAAATCCATGAAATATAATATATGCAACATAAAACAGTAATATGAGCATATTAAGGAAAAAAAGCTATTTAAATGCATCAAGTTATTAAATATATCATGCGGTTCCTATTTCTCCAAAATCCAAGCAACATCATATAAAGGTGAACATGTGGCTATAGCAAGGTATCAGGGTGTACATGTAAGTATGTATGCATGATGTACATGTAGTTATAGTAAGATATGTGTATATACATGTCAATAATGATGCAATACCATGTAGGTATATGTGTAGCTGTAGCAAGGTATGTGTATATACATGTTAATAATGATGCAATACCATGTAGGTATATGTGTATCTGTAGCAAGGTATGTATATATACATGTCAATAATGATGCAATACCATGTAGGTATATGTGTAGTTATATTTCATATGCACAATGGAATAAGAATCAATGTCTCGATATCAAATGACAATACCCTACCACTTAGGGGTATATGTCAGCATATAGGTATGCAACATAAAACAGAATGTAAGCATATCCGTATATTATGCAACGTCGAACAGTGATATGAACATGGAAAGTATATCATGCAACATAGTATAGTAATGTGAGCATAGTAAGTATATCAAGGCATGATGTAGCAATTTCTACTGTATAGGGACATAGCAATTATCGATGATAAGGGTGTGTGAGCCGGCCAATATGTGTAAGTGTAATATACGCATCATCGATAATGGTGTAGGTGTACTAGCACAGGTATATATACCATGCAATGAGAATGACATGAACGTAGCATAAAGTACATCGTCAGCTAAATGCTATATGGTATACATGTCTACAATATATCCGAGTCGGTTAATTTATAAATCGGCATCCAGCCTCACAACATCACGTACGGTATAATCTATCGTACGACATATCACTCGAGATTCAAAACATTATATATGTCTATATACCTATATCCCAGGTCACATCTGTATCAATCTCATATCGTTGACCGATAAAGGTATCAACTATCTCATATCGACTCGCATCCATATACGACATATCACACTAAGTCATCATACCATATCGTATACTCATTCTCTTTCAATTCGTACCTATCATGATTCACTTCTCATTTCATATTCTTATATATCACTTTGTTCATTGGTGTCAACTTCTATCATATTATCGTTATTAAATCCTATACTTATGTCCATCACATATCATTTATCATGATATAATAATCAAATGATCTTCTATATCAATGTTTGTTGGGGTGCTATACGCCATCCACCCGACTTCCCCCATAGATATAAATCTACTCACCGCAATTCTCCTCGCTTAGCCAAAGTCGAGGTGCTTCGCCGTCTCGGATGTCCACGCGAAGTACATACAATCAATGCATATCGGAAAGCAATCAAAACTAATATGAAAACCGATACGTCACACGGTTCGCTCGTAGGTTAAAACCTATAGTTTCTCATGTAAAACACCACCAAACAACCCCCGTCGTTGACGTTCAAACGCCACACAACGGAATCCAACTTAAATCTAAAAACCACGTTTTAGAAATCGGAAAACGAAATTCAGCAACTAAGAAAATTCTATCCCAGATTTTGACTCAGGTAAAATTAGCCAATTTTGCATATCAGGTTGCTCTAGATATAGGATAAGGAAGCTACAGAACAAAAATCACCAAATTCCATTACCAAGTGGACACAAATTGCGGCCATAAGGAATAAATCTGCGGCCAAGACAAGAGGAAATGGGCTCGGGTTTCTATGGTAGGTTCCTGGTTGCCTGCACGTCTCTCTGTGTTTGCTAAATAATTTTTAGGGTACCTGGGTTGTAGCAGATCTCAGTATCCCATCACAAAATCCACAAAATACGATATCAAACACCAAAACTAAACTAAAGTGTAGGGATTACCTTATTTTCAACCAAAGAACTTTCTTGAGTTGCCCAAGTCTTCAAAATCCAAACTTTGTTGGTCCAATGTGTTTAGAGTGGGTGTGTGCATGTTTTTAATGAAGGAGTATAGGATTTTGACGAAGGATTGGAGATGATGCTTGAGGTAGTGGAGGTTGAAGAAGAAGAAGAAAAGAGAATGAAGAAATAATGGGGGAGATGAAAGAATGGCAGCCCCCCTCTCTCTCCTACCCTCAATCTCTCTTATTCTCACACTCCCACAATCAAATATCCCTTTTGTTTTGCTCACAAATATCTCATGGCATCTAAAACTATTCCATTCACACTCAAACTCTTTATTTCCTTGCTTTCTCTTTTCCTTTTCATTTCCTTTCTCATTCTCTATCTCACAAAACTCACAACACACACAAGCACACATGCACATGACATGGTGAAGAATCATGAAAAATGCAAAAACACGGATTTTATCCAAAATCCGATAAATATTATTAAAATAAATAAATCATTTTTTTCTCCGATAAATTTCTAAATATTAGTATACCCTTATACCACTTTACGAAAACCCCAAATTTCGCAAATCGGGTAGTTCTCGCGAAATATATTATTTTAATATTAAATTCAAAAAATAATATTTTTTATTTTCTGAAATGTTACAACTAGTGCGTTCCTCTTTGATCCTGCTGCTGCTTCCGCTCCCGACAATGATTATGAGTGTTTCACGTTTTCGAACGATCTCGGCTTTTCGCCACCCATGTTTAAATCTTTCGAATTTTCGTATGCGTTAGTTGAACCATCCAACTCGGTCGCATACACTCGTTTTGAGCCTCTGTTAGAATCCTTTGAGTTCGAGACATTTTCTTCATTAATTTTGCCTTCAATCGCTTCACCTCCGACACTCAAACTTAAGCCGCTGCCATCTCACTTCAAGTATGCTTACTTAGGTGAGAACGAGACCCTCCCTGTCATCATCTCGGCTTCTCTAGCTCTAAAGCAGGAGAAAGCCCTTCTCAACGTCTTGCAAGGCAATCGACAAGATTTTGGCTGGACAATGGCGGACATCAAGGGGATTAGTCCCCTGATCGTTGAATATCACATTCATATGATGGATGATGCCAAACCAGCCAGGGATCCATAGAGACGACTGAATCCAGTCATGAAGGAGGCTGTGAAAAAATAGATCGTCAAATGTCCGGATATTGGTATCATTTACCCTATCTCAGACAGCCAGTGGGTCAGTCCTATACACGTTGTCCCCAAAAAGTCGCGCATAACGGTCATCACAAACGAGGCGAATGACTTAATCCCTACTCGCACCCAGACTGGGTGGCGAGTATGCATTGATTATAGAAAACTCAATGCCGCAACGCCGAAGGACCACTTTCTGCTACCATTCATTGACCAAATGCTCGAAAGATTAGCTGGACATGAGTACTACTGTTTTCTGGACGGCTATTCAGGCTACAACCAGATTCCTATCGCCGAGAAAGACCAGGACAAAACCACGTTCACCTGTCCTTTCAGCATGTTTGCATATCGCCGCATTCCCTGTGGGTTATGCAATGCTCCCGCTACCTTCCAGCGGTGTATGATGGGAATTTTCTCTGACATGGTTGAGAAATTCTTGGAGATATTTATGGATGATTTCTCCATCTGTGGTAATTCTTTTGACGAGTGTCTCCAACATATCGACGCTGTCCTTACCCGATGTAAGGATAAAAACCTCACTTTAAACTTGGAAAAGTGCCACTTAATGGTACGCGAAGGTACTGTCCTAGGACATATCATTTTGCAAAATGGCATTGAGGTTGACAAAGCGAAGATTGAAGTCATTTCCAATCTCCCTCCTCCCAGATGCGTCAGAGATATTCGAGCTTTCCTTGGCCACGCCGGTTTTTATAGATGGTTTATCAAGGACTTTAGCAAGATTGCTAGACCCTTGACTCTTCTGCTGGCCAAGGATAACACAATCGACTTCAACTCGAGCTGTGTGACTGCGTTCGAATCACTGAAAATCTCACTCACCTCTGCTCCTGTTCTTTCTTCACCTGACTGGACGTATCCATTTGAGATTATGTGTGATGCATCTGACTTTGCTATTGATGTGGTCCTAGGACATCACATCGATAAAATGCCGCACGTAATCTACTGCGCTAGCTGGACCCTGAATGATGCCCAGCTGAATTACACAACAACCGAGAAGGGATTCTTGGCTGTTGTGTTTGCTTTAGAAAAATTCAGGCCTTATTTAATCGGCTCTCCAGTCATTGTCTACACAGACCATTCAGCTCTGCGACATCTTGTTGCGAAAAAGGATGCGAAATCTCGGTTGATACGTTAGATCCTCTTACTTCAAGAATTTGACCTTGTCATTAAGGAGAAAGAGGATGTGAAAACATAGTGGCCGACCATCTTTCACAACTTCCTTCTTCGCCGACGCTTCCACTCCCAATCAACGATGTTTTTCCTGATGAATAACTCTTGACAGTATCGTGCGAACCCTGGTTCGCAGATATTGTGAACTATTTGGCAACAGGACTACTACCGACCGAATGATCAAGTCAGGACAAACTTAGATTTTTATCCTAAGTAAAACACTTTTACTGGGACGAACCCTACCTGTTCAAGTACTGTCCCGACCAGATTATTCGTCAGTGTGTTCCTAATAATGAGTTCAAGAGTGTGCTGTTATTTTGCCACGATCAAGCGTGTGGCGGGCATTTTGGCCTAAGAAAGACAATCGAGAAAGTCTTGCAGTGTGGATTCTACTGGCCACAACTCTTCAAAGATGCTCATGATTGCTGCAAGACTTGCTCCCAGTGCCAACACTTGGGCCGGATTTCCAGGAGAAACGAGATGCCGCTCCAACCAATTTTGGTTGTTAAGATTTCCGATGTTTGGGGAATTGATTTCATGGGGCCGTTTCCCAGCTCTTTTGGGAACCTGTATATTCTTCGAGTTGTTGATTATGTCTCTAAATGGGTCGAGGCTGTACCAAGCCGGACGAACGACAACAAGGCTGTCGTTAGATTCCATAAGGAAAACATCTTTTCCCAGTTTGGACACCCCCGCGCAATCATTAATGACAATGGGACGCATTTATTTAATAGGACTTTCGAGGCCTTGATGCGGAAATACTCCATTAATCATAAGCTATCCACGCCCTACCACCTCCAAACATATGGCCAAGTCGAAGTTTCTAATCGGCAAATCAAGCAGATTTTGGAAAAAACTGTAAGTGCACGGCGGCGCCCCGGCCGTCAAACCGACGGCCAAATGCGGAAGCGGTGATAAACTTTAATTTTGCGAACTTAGCAAACCGGCACCACCGCGCACTAAACCTGGATCGGGCCATTAAGCTAAATCTAGCTAACAACAAGATGGGTTAGAGATATACCGACGATCCAAGTCCTCCGGTCTTCTCGTCATGGTCCCGATCTCCTGCGGAAAAGCCCGTCTCCTCCTCGTCGCCGGAAGTGCACCACATCGCCTACTTTGTTTACGGGCTCCCACCTCAATGCCGAGGCAACTCGGAGACGAAGCCGGCTACTCGACGTACCCAAGATTTGCTGTAGAATATAATATGGATTGCATGTCTCATTTTGGGATTATGGAGTTGCCTTTTTGTGGAGGAAGAAGAACTTGGAGAGAGGTGGGAAAAATGTGGCATACAAAAGGAATGAGAATAACAATTTTTCCCCCACCAAAAGAAATGAATCCCATTCCTCTTCCTAGGAATGGCCGGCCCCCCTTTCTCAAGTGTGATTGGAGAGAGAAAGAACCAAGACAAGGGGGGTGGTTGGAAAGCAAAAAAATGATGAGAAAAAATCAAATGATCACCACAAATCCTACACACAAAGGCAACCATCATCTCATGCATGATGGCTTCAAAAAGTCAAGCCATCATGAGAAGAAGAAGTCAAGTGATGGTGCTCATCATGAAAACCATCATGATATGATAAAATGCAAAGACCCCCTCCACAAATGCCTATTTGCAACAATGCAAATAAACCCTCCTCCACCAAACATCGGCCAATGAACGATACAAAAGAAATTGGCCGAAACGGAAAGCAAACTGGCAACTCCGGAAAACTGGTCCCGTAATAAATTACAGGAAAAACCCCGATACTGTGCATACACACCCGCATCTGTATTTCGACCGAAATATAAATGCAATGAGACAAAATCTACACTGTACTATACTAGGATCCGGCTTAAACCAAAGCCGGCTAGTAATATCTGTTCGATCCTGATCCGTGCAATACCGCACGTATCTGATCGAACCCTGCCATATAACCATACGGCCTATAGTACAAACTGTCCGATCCTGATCCGTGCAATACCGCACGTATCTGATCGGACCTTGCCATATCTCCATACGGCCTCTACAACCTTTCGCCCGAAAGCTGAGTAACTGAAATGTGGGGGACTCTAAAGACTCGTCAACACCTTGGTTGTGGATTTAACCACTAGCACGTTAGAGGTATAAGCCAATACATAACGGGCTACCAGGTATTGACCAAAAGGGACGTCTGTGAGCGAACTCAGCCTGACACCCTACTGAGCCTGTCAGTGACAATATCCGTACAGTCCGGTCCGTTCGTCTATGAGTATCGCATGGCGGGCCTAGGGGGTTGGTAAAAGTCAGACCCCCAAAAGCGGTACAAGTCGTGTCGGAGTGTAGCCCAGAACACCCTGAGATACTACTGGAATACCTACCAGTAAATCTCCTTGCCTTGGCCAAGGACTTTGTGTAATGGCTCTCCTAGACACAGCACGACCTCACCCCCAATACCGGGAGAGACGAACCCCTGAAGATACGCTCACTGCCTCTATGTGGCTCGGGACTGTACCCAACTAAAACCTGTTTGCACGACTCCTTTGAGCCGTGGTAGGGTAGTAATCAAAGTACAGTGGGAACTCACACGAGACAAATGACGATCCCCAGATCGATGAACTAACCTGCACACATATCACCAGGGAACTGCCATCTGACGTCTGGTATATGACCAACTAGCATGTTCCCGGCGAGTCCTGTCCGGTGTACTCATAACCCAATGAGCACCTGTATACATCTTAGGTGATCCAACTGACACCAGTGGCTTGTGAGACCGGCCACCGCCCCTCGTCGGGGTCTCGACTGCATACACTAGTCTACTAATGGAGTATCGATGCCCAGTCTCGAAACTCCCACGACTAGGGACCTTTTAAGGATAAGCTTATAGACCCCCAGCTCCCACTTATATGATCGCCCTCATACTGCTGGTGGTCAAGCAAGAATCCTAGGGGCTCTATCAACGTGTAATAGCGACGTGTCAGGTCACCTAAAACAGTACACGATGATAAAGGTAAACCAGATAGCATACTATCATCTCGAGTAAGACTGTCCTACCGGGATAGGTCCTCCCTCAATCATTACAATCACGTACCTGTGACCTAATAATTGACTCTGAGGGCACTATCTCCCACAATCTCCCACTTGCACTCAAGGCTAATTATTGCGATGTCGCATACTCACAGCCCGTGTGATACCGAACATCCAACTCCTCTACTAGTCAGTCTCACAAAGCTCGTTTGCGGAACTATTGCGTTCGAGGAATAGCCTCAGTGAGTGGATCCGCTTAGTTGTTTCTTTCTATGTCTCTCTATATCTCAAGTTCGCGGAGAAAGCCATCTCCCGAAAAGAGCAATACCTGTCTCAGAATATGTCTGGATGTCTGATGGGACCTAGCTCATAAATGAACTCCAAATCCAAACTTCTTAGACTGTATCGTCAACTGAACTTAATCAGTATCCTGCGCGCCATGCCTCCCTCAGTATTTCCTTGGACCACCTGTCCAAAATACTGCCCCTCATCAGAAGGGAAAACTATAACTCTGACAACCTCCTTGTCGTCCATGTCACCTTGGAAGCCTGGAATGATAACTGTCTCCTGAATGAGGCTGTCGTTATCATCTCCCTAGAACATCCACTTATGTTCTAAAACTGCTTCCGACTGTCTCTCCAGGATTGGATTAATGTCAACTTATTGCATCTAGTGCAAGAACAACATCTGGTGTGGTACTTGACATCTCACGATTGACTCAATTGCCTGAGCAAGTGATCTGCCAATCATGCACGTCCCTCTCCCCTTTAGTCTGTAAGACACCTTTGGAGAGGGTGACTCCATTACCTGCAGGTACACTACCATGCCAGGAGTCGTCCATCCTAAATACTCTTAGAATGCTGTCAAGTACCCTGATTGGGAAACCACCCAAATCTAGATCTAAAACCATAGATCTAGTAACCAGTATGTCAGATATAAAATCCATTTCCTTTGTGGAGAAACCACTGTGTGACGACCAAAGTATAACCGATTGTAGTGTAGGAGTTTCTTTTCCTACTCTGTGTATATCATCCAAATACCAGGATATCACACCCTACTACCTTCTCAACAGATCCATCCCCTATTCTGATGAAGTCAAACCCATGACTGTCACGTCAGAAATAGATGATCTATCTCCGCTACATCTGCTCTAGTCTATAAATAGACATAAGCAACCTGTCCACCAATGCTTCCGCTGCTCCCACTGACTACGACAACCCTCTGGCAGAGTCATATAGACGTACACTTCTAAAACTGGTTTAGAACGACGCTATACTCATCCTCCCGCCGGGTCTCGTAACCTGGAACAACAGCAATGGCAATTGTGGGTAAACAAGAACTTCCCTGTCACCGTCCTTGAGGCTACCGTAGTGCTTCTCGGGTGCCTGAAGTTACCCACCTTATCTGCGGAGTGGCCAATGGAATGTCAATCCACATTGAATCTTTAGGTTCCTTATCAAATCTTCAGTAATCGTTTGTGGTTCTGGAATTACTTCCAGTTCTACCATACTCCCACTACTGTTTTCTGAAAAAATCCATTTTTAATAAAACTGTGGCGAGTCTAGAACAATATTGCTATTGTTCATCCAGATGGTAGAAAGTCAACCCTCGTCATAGCCTGGGTCAACCCACAAACAGCCATTACAGAAACGTGCCTTGAGTTGTCCAGTGTCTGGTTTTAATCATAAACCGGACAACTCCCCGTACCTTAACATCGTTAAGATATGAACTGTTCTATATCCAATATAGAAACAGAGGCACTGATTTAATTGAACCAGATTCAAATCATGCAGCTGTCCCCAGCGCATGTCAACTAAATGGAAGGAGGCCGATCAGCGTTACTCAACTTAGGAATACTTCCAATTATGAGTAACCTGAAAGAGAAGCAAGATCTCTTTATCAACTGAATACCATACACAAGTATCTACATCTTCGATCACCTTGAAGAATCCCGATACTTGCTACACTTGGTTCTCTACTCTATTCAAATACCTATAACTCCTCAAAACTTAGACCCTGTGTTTCTACGAAACACATGTCTAAGAACTAGAGAAGTTAAAAGTAAACAGAATATAGTATGAGGACCAACCCCTCTGTCCTAATGGACCCTGGACAACATATAATACTCTGTACAAGTCCCTTGAGTCTGATAACTCATTCACTGTGTGTCGTAGGTTGAAAACTATACTTATGGTTAAGAAGAATTACACCGCTGTTTAATGCTCCTTACCTAACCATCCACTGATATAGGTAAATGTCATAGACATAATTTCAAAAAGGTACATCTCACTCTATGAAAATAGACGTACAGATATATCAATTTGAAATTGGTGCATAACTGCGGATATTCAAAACCAAATATTTGCCAACCGGCAAACAGCCCAGGTGATTTCCTCAAATATCACCGATTACAACGAATCCCGATATAATGAGGATAATCACCAAATTCCCAATAACTTACTCCCACTCATCATCTGTAAAACCATACAGATGTGAGAATCGTATCTGGTAAATACATACCCTGGAGTAAGTATCTAATCGGGAAATCAGTTTTCTATTAACAGTACACAGTGAAACTGAAACATTGAAATGTTTCGATGGGGTATCCTGGTATTCCTAGTAATGCCTCTTCCAGATTCACGACTGTAACCGTATAGTTCTTTGCCACCTCTCCAAATCCCTTCATATGTCTTTAGTCTTTACCTTCTGCACACCCTTTTAGGCCAAATGGTTTTCTTCCTTCCCTACCGTTCGGCACCAGCCTATGGTTTGGAAGAAGACTATCCAATAAGCATAATGGGTGTACTGTCCTAATCCTAGGAGCACTCGCAAAACGAGAGAAGGTGAAGATAAAAGACAACCGAATAAACCTTATTCCTATTTCTCCTGGACCAAAATCCATCCCCGAACTGGAACAAGTTCCATTCGAGTTCGTATATAACCATACGATGGAGTATCCAAATAAACTGTGGATCTTCGTAGTGATACGGAGTGTCCTGGAGAAATACAAAGGTGATGTGGGAGTGGTAACGAAATATTTGGTTTGGTCGTGAATATCTGTTGCAATTTACTTTGCCCTCTTACTAATCCCTTGCTTTGTCTGAACTTAATACCTTCTGCACACCATCGTTATGCTAATTGGTTTCCTTCATTCCCTACCGGTCAGCACCAGCCTAAGGTTTGGAAGAAGACTATCCAATTTGCGTAACAGGTGTATTACTCCTAAATTAAGGAGCACTCGCAACCGGAGAGGAGGCAAAAGGAAAAGACAACTGAATAATCCTATCCGTTTTCTCCAGAACCTGAAACCATCCTCGAATAAATTCCTTCGAGTTCGTATCTAACCATACGATGGTTTTGTCCAATGGAAGTGGACGTTCGTAGTAACACGGGGTGTCCTGGAGAAAAGGGTAAAAGTAGGAGTGGCAATGAGGTTTGCAACTCTGACAATCCAAAAGCCAGTGTTTAAGAAGGTTCGGTCAACTTGGTCACTGAGTCATAGTCTTAGGGTCGGGTCAAAGGTCGCTGCCAAAGAGAGAGAGAAAAGAAACACTCAGCGTGCACTCTAACCTAGATCAGAATGGTCACCAATTTATCTAATCTGGAAACCTCCCACTGTACCTCAAATTCTCCTCCAAACCTGAAAGAAGAATTAGTCGGGGTTACCCGAGGAGTAAACTAACTCATCAGTGGGAATCGGGATCCAACTATCATTGCATGATAACGTGACGGAATCCGCTCACGTCATCACACTCCAGAAGGTATGCGCATAACTGGCAAGTTTCAGTTCTTTTGAAACTCCCGATGTGATTTCTGCCCCATGCTCTTATGACCTTGACGAAGGCCAACAAATCATAAGTCACATGTCAAGTTCTACCCGTCATTCTCCAGGTTGATTTGAACCCACCCGCACAAGCCCTTGACGAAGGCCAACAAGGCTATACGACTGTCCCAAACTAACGCATCTATCTATGCTGCAGAAAGGCAACAAGCAGCTACCATACACTATGCCTTGACGAAGGCCAACAAACATAGCATGAATACTACGTGCTACCCGTCTGAAACGACGGAGGGCTACGAATGGTTTCTGGCGAAAACCTTTAACGTAAAGAACTTGATATCGTTGAAGGAACTGATAGCTTTTAAAAATATAGTGACGAAAACCGTTGCTAAAGAGGTCACTCCCGGTGAAGGGATCTCGGCTCTTTCCCCGTAGAATGGGGTGCAGGATATTCCAACTGAATACCACGGTGCAAAGCAAAAGTAATCGGCTATAGTGAAGTTAATGCCCTGACGCAAACTTTTTGTCCAAGGGGTCACTCCCGGTGAAGGGATCTCGGCCCTTGCCTCGTCGACTGAGGAGCAGGATATTCTAAATGAATACCGCGATGCAAAACAAAAGTGAACGTCCTTGCAATAACAGCTTTTTGAAAAGTGTTCCAACAACATCAGATTAGGTTTGTTTTTAACTTGCATTGATCTGAATCAATGCAGTCCCATCAATTGATCACACCAAAAAGAACGAAAATATACTGATGTACGTATATGCCATCCGCATTCGCCACTGGGTCCCGTCATCACTCGTTAGGTTAGCTTACTAACGACAGAGCGGGGACTGGACTAGCGCGGATGCAAAACATATACAACATCTACTAATATATATACCAATATATTATATTTCGCTCAAGGCGTGAAAAGAAATGCAACATCACAGAAATGTACAGCATCACAGAACAATACAGATATCTGGGATCCCCGGGTTTCACAGAGCCACTGCTGAAACCCGACGTTCCCCTGGTCGTGTGGATAGCCTGTGCAATGAAATCCTAGACCCCTACGGGCGCGGAAAGTCACCCGCCAAAACCTGAAGCGAGGCAGCCCCCTTCAGCACCGTGAATGGACCACCCAGCACTTCACGGAATCCGGTAACTTGGGCACCCCTCCTGGGTCAACCTGTACCCCCTACGAGTGCGGCGAATAGCCCGCCAATCCTAGAGTGAAGCCCCCTCCGTCTCAATGCCATGAGATGCGGGCTTGTTGCCCTCCAGAACCCGGCTATCCGTGCACCCCTCCGCGGGGCAATCCTAGTACAGAAAGTAAAATATACATACAACGGGTACATCGACCGCAACCAGGTCGTGCCCCAAAATAATAATACAATCAGGCAGTGACGGCAGTCCACATGTCGGACGCTCGCCCCGCAATATCAAATGTACATAACACAACAGAACTGTACTAGCATTGCATCCAGGCTATCCCCACGACCGATCCGCAACAACACAGCAAATACATAAAACATCAACGTGAAAGTCACGTTCGCAAATCCGTTTAACCGGGCTATAGCGGTTAGACCGGATTTACCGATCAAGTGAAATTCACGGTCGCAGATATAATGTAAATACTGTGAAAAATGTGTTTAAAATTTTCCGATTGATCAAACAATTAACAAGTGGGCCCCAAAACAAAACTGTAGCAATCACAGAAAACCTGGGCCCAATTTTAATATCCTAAAACCCCTGAAAAAAGCCCATAAGCCCACTGCAAATATAATTCCAAAACTACATTTTTGTTAGCATCAGTTTTCTGTTGGAAATTTTTGGTCTCGAAAATTTTTCAGGTTGTAAAATATTGATGTACTGGAAAATCTAAGAGCTCTGTAAAAATTCGACGAAGTAACTCCACAGTGGGAGCGCGGAACCGCCGCGAAAACCCCCTTCCCGCCGCCCTTCCGCCGCACACTGTGGAGATCACTTCACCATTTTTTTTTCAGAGGCCTTCTGGGCTTAAAATATGGGTTTTGGAATATTTTGATCGATCGGAAATGCAAACACATTACACAAAGCTAGACTAAGTTAATGGCGAGGCTTTGATACAACTGTAAGTGCACGGCGGCGCCCCGGCCGTCAAACCGACGGCCAAATGCGGAAGCGGTGATAAACTTTAATTTTGCGAACTTAGCAAACCGGCACCACCGCGCACTAAACCCGGATCGGGCCATTAAACTAAATCTAGCTAACAACAAGATGGGTTAGAGATATACCGACGATCCAAGTCCTCCGGTCTTCTCGTCATGGTCCCGATCTCCTGCGGAAAAGCCTGTCTCCTCCTCGTCGCCGGAAGTGCACCACATCGCCTACTTTGTTTACGGGCTCCCACCTCAATGCCGAGGCAACTCGGGGATGAAGCCGGCTACTCGACGTACCCAAGATTTGCTGTAGAATATAATATGGATTGCATGTCTCATTTTGGGATTATGGAGTTGCCTTTTTGTGGAGGAAGAAGAACTTGGAGAGAGGTGGGAAAAATGTGGCATACAAAAGGAATGAGAATAACAATTTTTCCCCCACCAAAAGAAATGAATCCCATTCCTCTTCCTAGGAATGGCCGGCCCCCCTTTCTCAAGTGTGATTGGAGAGAGAAAGAACCAAGACAAGGGGGGTGGTTGGAAAGCAAAAAAATGATGAGGAAAAATCAAATGATCACCACAAATCCTACACACAAAGGCAACCATCATCTCATGCATGATGGCTTCAAAAAGTCAAGCCATCATGAGAAGAAGAAGTCAAGTGATGGTGCTCATCATGAAAACCATCATGATATGATAAAATGCAAAGACCCCCTCCACAAATGCCTATTTGCAACAATGCAAATAAACCCTCCTCCACCAAACATCGGCCAATGAACGATACAAAAGAAATTGGCCGAAACGGAAAGCAAACTGGCAACTCCGGAAAACTGGTCCCGTAATAAATTACAGGAAAAACCCCGATACTGTGCATACACACCCGCATCTGTATTTCGACCGAAATACAAATGCAATGAGACAAAATCTACACTGTACTATACTAGGATCCGGCTTAAACCAAAGCCGGCTAGTAATATCTGTTCGATCCTGATCCGTGCAATACCGCACGTATCTGATCGAACCCTGCCATATAACCATACGGCCTATAGTACAAACTGTCCGATCCTGATCCGTGCAATACCGCACGTATCTGATCGGACCTTGCCATATCTCCATACGGCCTCTACAACCTTTCGCCCGAAAGCTGAGTAACTGAAATGTGGGGGACTCTAAAGACTCGTCAATACCTTGGTTGTGGATTTAACCACTAGCACGTTAGAGGTATAAGCCAATACATAACGGGCTACCAGGTATTGACCAAAAGGGACGTCTGTGAGCGAACTCAGCCTGACACCCTACTGAGCCTGTCAGTGACAATATCCGTACAGTCCGGTCCGTTCGTCTATGAGTATCGCATGGCGGGCCTAGGGGGTTGGTAAAAGTCAGACCCCCAAAAGCGGTACAAGTCGTGTCGGAGTGTAGCCCAGAACACTCTGAGATACTACTGGAATACCTACCAGTAAATCTCCTTGCCTTGGCCAAGGACTTTGTGTAATGGCTCTCCTAGACACAGCACGACCTCACCCCCAATACCGGGAGAGACGAACCCCTGAAGATACGCTCACTGCCTCCATGTGGCTCGGGACTGTACCCAACTAAAACCTGTTTGCACGACTCCTTTGAGCCGTGGTAGGGTAGTAATCAAAGTACAGTGGGAACTCACACGAGACAAATGACGATCCCCAGGTCGATGAACTAACCTGCACACATATCACCAGGGAACTGCCATCTGACGTCTGGTATATGACCAACTAGCATGTTCCCGGCGAGTCCTGTCCGGTGTACTCATAACCCAATGAGCACCTGTATACATCTTAGGTGATCCAACTGACACCAGTGGCTTGTGAGACCGGCCACCGCCCCTCGTCGGGGTCTCGACTGCATACACTAGTCTACTAATGGAGTATCGATGCCCAGTCTCGAAACTCCCACGACTAGGGACCTTTTAAGGATAAGCTTATAGACCCCCAGCTCCCACTTATATGATCGCCCTCATACTGCTGGTGGTCAAGCAAGAATCCTAGGGGCTCTATCAACGTGTAATAGCGACGTGTCAGGTCACCTAAAACAGTACACGATGATAAAGGTAAACCAGATAGCATACTATCATCTCGAGTAAGACTGTCCTACCGGGATAGGTCCTCCCTCAATCATTACAATCACGTACCTGTGACCTAATAATTGACTCTGAGGGCACTATCTCCAACAAAAACGGTTTCCAAGAACCGTAAGGATTAGTCTTTAAAACTCACTGATGCCCTTTGGGCATTTCGAACTGCTTATAAGACTGATCTTGGCATGTTTCCTTATCGGATATAACATTTGTAAGCCGACACTGCAACCGGATCAGGAAACCGTCCGATATTTCATGAGTTTCTTTTTGCAACATGCATGTGTACACACTTTTTAGCTAAATGGTCCGACACATACAAGTGTGTACACTAGCTTGTTGGTTCATGAACCTAGTGACGAGCGCTGCCCATGGCATGATGACTAGGTGGAAGTAGGATATGAGAGTGATGTGCATTAAATGCTAAAAGAGTTGATGTGATTTGAAGCTACATGTTCCCTACAAAATCCTAGAGTGCATCCAAGGCCTTTACAAACAAATTAAACAACACCAGAAGGATATTAGAGAGCATACATGACCACACTATAAGTACGAGCCCAAGAGCTCGGATTTGACCCGAGCACAACCTCACCAAAACCGGTGTGGCCGGCCCCCCTGTGCCCAATGGGTCCCAGTCTTCTGTGGTCCCTCCCTTGCTGCCACGTCATCTTCCATGTATTGTCTGTTTAATCTTATTTTTGGCCTATAAATACATACCAGTGAGCAAGGTCAAAGGGATACTTTTTGTTTTGAGTTTTGTCTTAGAACTCTTGTAATTTGTAAGCTTGCTTTTCTTTATAATTCTTGAGCTCTTGCCCCTTTGTCTTGACCTTGAGATTAAGGTTTAAGTTCTTGACTTCAAGATTAGTTGTATCTTGTTATAATTCAATAATATCCTTATTTCATTTCATTTCATATGTCTTGTTTTATTTTACATACTTGAACTTGTGAAATTCTTGCTTTAATTTGATCTTGCAACCTCTTAAGTGAGCTTGCAACCATAAAGTTTGGTATTTGGATTTCACATTGCACCGGGCTTAAGAACACTTGGAGATATTCGCACTTGGATTCATCGGTTCTCTCTTTATCTTTCTTTTCTCGTATTTTTCATTATGCTTCTTACTCTTTTCTCTTTTCTTTATTTTTACTTTGTAAATATGTGTGAGCGGTCGCTTTACTTGTTAAAGGTATCATACAGTTAGTTTGCATTAGGAAATGTTTTGCTAAAACCTTAAAAACCTTAACCTTAAAATTGAAACTCCGAGCAAACCACTCGCAAATCCGCTCCGTTGGACATCCTATCTTACCACGATAGCGATGAATTCTAATCGTGACCGGATTGCAAGTGGTTTGCCGAAGGCTAGAGTTAAGAGACATCAATGGAAGGACAAGGGACAAAGAATACGGATTTAGTTAAACACCGCAAATACCGTATTTCATATTCCGTAATCCGCGTTGTTGCCTATTGTTTAGCGTCAATGTCAAGGTTGGGTCTATAAGGAACCGGCAAACATCATTCTAACACAAGCTAACCTAAAACTACCCTTAACAAGTCTTGTAATTGAACATATCCTAGTTACGACGCTTAGCATAAACAACAACTCAAAACACGGTATTAACTCGTTAAAACAAGCCTAAAAACCTACAATCTCTCTGCGCACGACCCGTACTCATCGCGGCTCGCTACACATGACACCGTTTTGATTGCGGTAATTTCAAAACCCTTTGTAAATACGACACGGTAAAAACGTAACAATCAATGGGTGTGTGAGCTGACATATTTATGTATGTGTAACATGTGCATCATCGGTAATAGTGCATGTGTACTAGCAGGCGAAGCTATATAAAGGTAAGTGCTAAGAATGTAGTACGTATGTCACGAGGAATAAAACAGCACAAACATGAATGGTATAATCATCGTACATCATTCTCGAGTCAAAGGTGCGGATCAATCATCCGGTATATCATGTCGCGTACGGTATAATCCATCGTACGGCGTCATCAAATCAGAGGGTACAGATGTATGGTCTCGTACAGCTTATTATCTCATATACTCATATATGTATATATATATAAGGCTCATATTGTTAGTGATATATGCCCTAGAGGCCATTACTGTATCATACTGGTTTGTATATTACTTAATAGAAGCTTGGGATATACGCGAATATAGTAATAGTCTTGCTCGAAATGGTAGTATGTTACCTGGTTTTTTTCTACCTCAATATGTGCATGTGTTTCTTTTAGCATATCGCTTATACATATTGGTAAAGCCCTTAGGATCATTGCTTGCTTACCAGCGTTGTGACGGCAGTCACACTAGTGAGGGCTGGGTAATCTATAAGCACATCCTATACAGGTCTCTAGTCATAGGATTATCGAGACGGGGCATCGAGATTCTAGAGTAGACTAGTGTATACGCTTCTCATCCCGGCAGGGGAGATGGTCTGTCCCACAGCCATTAGTACGTCGTACTGGAGATAGTATGCAGGTGCTCATTAGGTTATGAGTACACTAGAAAGGACTCATCGAGAACTTTTGGTGGGTATTATACCTATCGTCGGGTAGCAGTTCCCAGGTGACATGAGTACAGCTTAGTCGTCGACTTGACACTTCTACATCGCCTCGAGTGTGTTCCCACTATACTTTGATTACTACCCTACCACAGCTCAAAAGAGTCATGCAAACAGTTAGAAGTTGGGTACAGTCCTGAAGCACTTGGAGGCAGCGGCGGTAAGATAGGATTCGTCTCTCTCGGTGTTGGGTGTTGATATCGCGCTGTTTTCGTTAGGCCATTGTTAGTTATATGTATACCCTAGAGGCCATTACTGTACATGCGTTGTATATTGTAGTGGATGCTGGGACATATATTGGGAAGACTTTCTTGCTCGACATGATAGTATGCTATCCGGTTACTCTTTATCTTAACATGTACGCTGATTGACTCTATGTTACATGTTGGTAAAGCCCTTAGGATGAGTACTTGACTACCAGGACTATGATGCGGATCATACTAGTGGGGACAGTGTAGTCGCCAAGTACATCCTTTAAATGTTCCTAGTCGTAGGAGTACCGAGACAGGGCATCGATACTCCAGAGTAGACTAGCGTATGCGCTTCTTGACCTATATGATACGCGATGGATGATCCCATATCCATTGGTGTTTGACATCAGAGAAGGTATACGGGTGCTCAGTAGAGACTGGGTATACTGGACGGACTCGCCGAGAACTCCCAGATGGTATTATACCTCACATCAGATGGCAGTTCTCTGGTGACACTGGTACAGGTTAGTCTGTTGAGCCGAGATCGTCATAGAGTCTTATATGATTCCCACTGTGCTTTGATTTCCATCATACCACGTCCAAGAGGGCGTGCAAAAAGGTGGCTTTTGGATACAGTCCCGAATCACATGGAGGCTATGAGCGATAGGAGGGGATTCGTCTCTCCCGGTGTAGGGAGTTGATGTTGCACAGTGTTCGATTGGCTATAACTGGAAATCCCTGGCCAGGGTTGCTAAGATTTACTAATAAGTGTTATCAGTAGTTTCTCGAACGGTTATGGACCTCATATCGACACGACTTATCAAGCTACTGGGGTCTGACGTTTACCACCCCTAGGCGAGATATGCGACATATCAGACGAAGAGACCGGACTGTACGGGAGTGTTACTGATTGGATTCGCGGCAGTAGGTACAGGCTTGCATGTTGATCTTCTGATCGCTCAATATCTGGGTGGCTGTTACGTTTAGCTGACCGCTTGCAGCTTATGGGTGTTTGATATGATCATCACCTACTGCCGGCGTATTGACGATTCTTTAGAGTCCTACACAGAGGTTTCTTGACTCAGGCAAAACGGAGTAGGAGCACATATATGATATGTGCGTGACCGAGAACAATACGTGTATGTGATACCGTATTAGATTCTCGCGATATGAGATATTGGCCGGGCATATATGATATAGCCGGGTCATCGGATCAAGTGTTGATTCGATGAGCTTATACAGATTATATTAGTCGGTTATTTGTGAAATAGCCGGATTATCGGATCAAGTGTTTATTCGACAATTTAATGTATAATTATATATTTGATATATTAAATTACATTAACTGATATAAGCTCATTAAAAGATTCTTTTTCTCACTCGGGTAATACATTGATATATGCGATATATGTTAAATGTATTATTTTATTATGTTACAATAAATATTGTATATGTGATATATAATATTGTAACATGTTAGGTTTATTAATGCAACATGTTTAGTGGAGATTAAACATGGTTAGGGTTTGATTTGGGTTATTCTTTTCTAGAATCTTCTAGAAGGTTTTTACTTTGTTTCTAGCAAAGATATTATGCTTGATATTTTGCTAGATATTTCTAACCCAACCCAAACCCTTCACCTTAGGTTAAGTCTCTACATAGGTTAGCCTTCTCATATTGAACCATGGTTGCATTTGTAATTATTATTACATTTTCATTATTCATCACAAAAGAAATGGCTTCTTCTTCTTCCTTGAAAGCTTTCTGGCTTTTTGCTTAGTGATGATTTTGAGTGAGAAATAGAAAACAAATGAGAGCTAAAATCCTACATCATTATCCTAATCTATCCTAGCCATTTAGATTAGGGTGTTCACTTCATTTGTGAGTGAGAGTTTGTGTTAAAGAAATTTCAAGGTAGATCTTCTTTGTTATCGAAGATCGGAAGCAAGTTTGCATCTTTCTCTTCATGGAGCCTCTCTAGAGTCCGGAAACTCGATTATCGCAGCGAAATTATCTCAACACAGAGCTTTAGAAGTGAAGGACCGGACTATAAAGGTTGTAATCCCAAACTCTTAGATGTTAAAGTGTTTAACATGTTTTGTTTCGCCTAATCTCTAGTTTAAAGATCTTGGTTAGGGTTGTTCGGCACGTCTAAATTTTAAATCGGACATGGTTGATACCTTATAGATCCTTGTGAGAGTGCCTAGTAACCCTACAGTGGTATCGAGCCAAGCTAGAGCTTTAGGCGAAATCTGGACGAAGTTTAAAGTCCGATCGAACCCCGAAACGTCGCTTTATGACCACTCTTTGGAAATTTTTTTAAAATGTTGATTTTTCTGCATAGAAAATACTCAAAAAATTAAGCAGGGAATTCTATGGGTTACTGTGAAAAACGACCCCCTAAATCAATCAAAGCGCTGCGGAACCGCGGCCAAACCAGGGTATTGGCGGCGGTTCCGCGGCAAGAATTGAAGATTGAGGGATAATGTTTGCACAGTAATAACCGTAGGTATTTTCTGATGCTTCTGGGGATTTTTAATATTACTCAAGTGTTGAATTTTCTGGAGATCTTCTGTATTTGTTGATTCGATCGGAAAATTTAACTTCGTTTAAGTTTTTTCCGGGTAATTTTAGAACGTGTTAAAAAGTTCGAACGGATATCAATAACTCACTTTTTCCCCTGCCGGAAAAATTTCCAAGTGATGGATTTTTCCGTTGTTTAAGAACGTTCTAAGTCGTGCAGGCAACGCGGTGGACTCTCTAGAAGAACACAAACATTAACTCGATTATGTGACCGTCTGAACCGCCTCTAAACCTTAAGGTTTGTGGCAGTACGGAGTTGCCACATGTGAGGCGTTGGTTTGACCCTTCTACGGCTGGACAATTGGTACTGTAGCATGTGATGGATGTTTTTAAACTAATTTCAAGTGTTGAGAACTATTTGGGAAATCTTGGGTGTTTGATTATTCGATCGGAAAGTTTAACATTGTCTGTTTATCTGGAATGTGATACAATATTTGGAATCCACATGTAGTTATGAGATAACTAATTTGAATGTTATAAATCTAGCAGTTTAGTCTCAGATGATCGGTTGCCACGGGATTTTGATGCGATCAAAAGTCCGTCGCAATCACGTAGTGTACGCGGATACTCGCCGGGTAAACTAAATAGACAGCCACGCCCCTAGCCCCGACCAAGTGACTGTCGGAGAATCCGTCGCCAAAAGCATCTGTTCGGGTGCTCACGGCAGCGGTGTTCTGCCTTAGTGCATTTCGTCGACGGCATCCGGGGGTGCGGCCGTCTACTAAAGTTTGCGACGAGCATTCGATCAAGATGTCGGGAATCTTGTTGAATTGCCCGACTAGATATTGAAAAGTATTTTCGATATAAAGACTAAAATGCGGGGTTTATAATTGTTAGGCATTCGATGTCTAAGGAATTCATTTGGTTGGGCATGCGATGTCTAAGAAGGTTGCGGATTCCAACTGTTGTAGTTTTACACTTTCTTTTCTGTGACCGTAAGCGTAGTATGTGGTGTATCGCCTGCTTCATTGATATACATCAACGACAATCGGGATACGCATACTTGCTTACGTTGATGATATGAGATATTATGTGTTGCTGTGATGTGTTATATTGGATCGTCATGTATGAATAGCTGGGGGTTTTATGTGAGATGGGAGTTTTTTCTTTTTCATTCATGTAAAATTCATTTGTATGTAATATTCTTTTATTAGGGCACTTCCGGGATGAGGATGATGTCACCATTGTATATTATTTACTTTTCCGCATTAGGTAGACCCAAGGCGGGGAGCACAAGTAACCGGGTTCTAGGGTCCAGTAGGAGACCATCTCGAGGAGTCGAGACCGGGTCTCCTAATCCTAGAATTGGCAGTGTTGCTTGCCGCTGTCGTAGGGTTCTAGGGATGTGGGTTTGGCTATTCATCGCGACCGTGGAATCCATGTTCTATACAGGCTCGTATTAAAACACGGACCTCCTAATATATCCAATATTTCATATGTGTTCTTCTGCTGCAATGTTCTGTGATGAGATCATATTACTGCCTGAGATGAATGTTTATATTATATATATGAGATATATGTTATATTGCAGATTTCGTTTCAAATGTGATGCTTGTGAAGCATAATAAAATGGAACTTCATTAATGAGATTAATGAAACTAAAAGAAACCTAAAGATGTTGTAGAAACTTGTCTCAAAAACTGGTAGCTCTAGTTCTTGCTTTGCATAGCGGTGTTCCTTGTAGAACATCCAGCACCTTATTCTATAAGGAAAGAGCCAAGATCCCTTCACCGGGAGTGACCTCTTTAGCGAAACTAGCAGATGCTACAAACTCGGTTTCTCTTTTGATTGTTTTTATCGTTTTTGCTTTGCATAGTGGTATTTGTGAAATATCCTGCACCTTATTCGATGAGGAAATAGCCGACGATCCTGTCACCGGGAGTGACCTCTTTAGCAAAACTAGTAAAAGCCTAAAAAACACTCCATTTAAATTCACTCGATTCTACAACGATATCAAGTTCATTACGCAAAATGTTTTCTTAAAAACCTGTCGCAACCCTCCGTCATTTTAGGAAGTAGAGTACTTAGTATTCGTGCTGTATTTGTTGACCTTAGTTATGGCACAGTGTACGGTAGCTAAGTGATGTCTTCCTATATATAACATATGATGCGATTAGTTAGGACAGTCATATGACTTTGTTGACCTTAGTTCAGGGTCATGTGGATGGGTCTAATTAATCAAGAAATGACGGGTAGAACTTGACTAGTGCTTATGATTTGTTGACCATAGTTAAGGTCATAAGTCACTAGGGGTAAAATATTATTGGGAATTTCAAGTGTTGAAATTTGCAATGAGATTGCATACCTTCTATGAGATAGTTGGATCCCGATACCCGCTGCGAGTAAGAGTTACTCCTGTGAGAGTTTTACACATTACAATTAGCCGATCAAGTAGGTGTCTAGAAAGGTGTTAACGGGGTTACGCCCCTGGAAAAATGAAGTTTACTTTAATTAGGTCCGTGCGAAAGGACAGGGAACCTCCCTCAAAGTACCGGCACTGGCCTGGCAGAAAGATTGGCGAACTTGTAGAGTGTAATTAATTCCGGCTAGTCTTTCCTTTTTGGGTTTGAAGGAAGATTTGACTAAAACAGTGGGAGACATCCTGATTAGATAAAATGATAACCAATCTAATCTTGTAAAAGCGCACGCTTAGTGTTTTCTTCTATCTCTCTCCAGATAGCGACCATTTCAAGCCTTAATCAAGATAATAATACGGATGTATTGATTGAACCCGCTTGTTATACTGTGCTAAGGAACGTTGGTCCCGCTCCAACTTATAATTGTTATAAGACAGAGCAGGAAATTGGGGATTACCAGAATTCCCGTGCCGCCCAAACGAAGAAAGTACATGTTGATGCATCTTCTTCGGGTGTGTTCATTACACAGAACTGTTTCTCGGTATCCCTTACGTCCTGGGTATGAGATACCGGATCAGGATCACGCATATGTAATCTGTTACATGGGCTACAGATAGGTAGAGAACTGAGAACGGGTGATAAGTTTCATGAGATAGAAACGGTGCAAGTGTTGTAGCCAAGTCTGTTGGCAGTTATCACCCTGTATTACCAGAATACATTGATTCTGAACAAATGTTATTAGATACCGAACCTGATATACAACATCATATCAGTCTCTTTATTAGTAAAGAAGGATATAATTTTGTATTGTTGGATAATGTTTTGAACATTTCCTATATCAAGAGTTGATCGGTTCAGACACGTTATCTAAAAGCATAGACGTTCTAAATCAAACCATAGTTCTTAGTATACATAACACACACAAGAGGAAGAGTTCAGAAATGAACGAATCCTTCTTGAGGTATTGTAGACTTGGTCATATCAATGTGACCCGACAAGCTAAATTTACATTTAGATGCATATTTAAATTAGTTTTAATTTACATCTTGTGAAACTTGCTGGTCATGTCACAAAGATAAGATGACCATAGCTCTGTTTATTGGAAACAGAGAAAGAGTTAGTGAACTCTTGGGATTGATACATGCTGATGTATGAAGGTCCCTTGTCTACACATGCCAAAACCGGTTCTCTGTACTTCATTACACTCACTGATTATCTCTCAAGATCCGGACTGTAACATTTTAAAATAATTAAATAAATAATTAAATGAATAAAATTGTTTAAGTGAATTTTATAATTTTCGGTAAAGTAAAATGTATTTTTCTTAAAACTAAACCGTGATTGTTTTTCATTATAATTTCAAAAATACCTATTTTAATTATGTAATTACTAGTAAATGGTGTTTATTTAGCCACTTATAAATTTTCAGTTTAATTAAATATTTTTCCTAAATTAATTATTTTAAATATTAACATAAGCTTTATTTTTACACTAAATTAGTGTAAATTATAGATTTGAATGGTTTTAATTTGTAAAAATGAACCATGGCATATTAGAATTTAGTGTGTATCATGCAAAATTTATTTGCAAATTTTTCCAATTTTCTAGAGTTTTCTTGAGTTGCTATAGTAAAGAAATAAAAGAAAAATAAATAAATTCATGAAATGACATAATGAAGTGATATTTTGGTGGAGACTTCTACACAATTTCTCACCATCTTCTTTTCCTCCCTCACCTCCAATTATGGCCGGCCCTCACCCCCCCATGGTAGCCACCATTTTCCTCATTTGATTTTGCTCCAAAATTCATCAAAAATCCTTCAAAAATTCAATTAAAAATCCACAAAATCCTATTTATTTCCTACCCTTTATTCTTTGCTTATTTTTACATGGATTTTGGAGTGGGAAAGCATGCATTTTGGAGACTCATTTTCATGTTTGGATTTTTGGTTGTGGAGGTATAAATCCTTCTCTTTTGATTTATTTCTATTAGATGTTCTTTTAAAGCATAATTAGATTTATTATATTAATTCTAGTTGCAAATTTTAAAATTCAAGTTAGGGTTTGCAAATTCAATTGGTGGTTTTTATTAATTAATTAGGGTTATAATAACTAGTTTACCATTTTTAGAAGGGGAAAAATCTTGCATGATGGTTGTATAATAAATTGTTATCCAAAATTGATTTAATTATGCTATTTAGCTAACTAGTTTTTTTATAAATGTATATGTGGGTGAGATAAAATTCTAATTAATGTTTTTATCATTATATTATGGTTTTAATAGGGATATTAACATGTTAGTGGAATGCAAAACCTAATCTAGTTATTAGTTTCAATTGTTAGTTAATAAAGTATGATAAATATGCTAATTATGCTAGTTTTTGCAAACTAGATTTTTGAAATTCCTAAATAAATGAGATTAAAAATATAATTATGATTTCATTATATCATTATCATCATGAATTGTAGTTTAATACATTAATTCATGCACAATCAAGTTTTGTGGTGGAATTGTGTTATTTTGCTTGAAAGATGTTAAAAATTACTAAAGGTTGCAAACTAGAAATTTCAAATTAATACAAATTTGTGTAATAAAAATATAGTAATGGTTTGTATAGTCTAGTTATGCTATTTAATGAGTTTTATGACCATTGGTTTCATTTAAATTTCAAGTTTTGAAGAAAAACGGTAAATTGGCATTTTCGGGTTTTACGAAATCGGGCGATTTGATGGATTATAGGGTTTCGATGGATTTAATCATGTTTTATAATATAAGTAATGAGTTTTAAAACTACGAGTTATTTGTTGACGTTTATCTCGATCCATCGGAGTTTGTACGCCGATATCGAGCGATATTTGGTTCTTTTGCGTGAACGGGACATAGGTTTTAACCTATGCGGGTTCCTTGCGTCGTTTTGACTTTTGTATGTGATTCAGTTTACGATACTATTTATATGTTTGCGTTTAGGTACCCTCATATGGACTGCGGGCGATGAAGAGGAGGATGGCGACACCGTCTTCGGCAGACATGGACCAGGTGAGTAGATGTATATCTACGGAGGGAAGTCGGGTGGATGGCGTTTAGCACCCCCATAACGTAGAATAGGAATAGTACTTATTGACATTAGGAAACCAGATATGACCGTAGATTCTTAATGCGTAGGACCCTAGTAATGACCCTAGGCTGGATTAGACAGATTTAGGAAGACCATATCAGAGGATGAATACCTTGGAAGAGGTTCGAAGGTTTCAGGTAGAAACACGCACACGCACACACTGAAACTCGACATGGTGTATACGTGCATGTGTATATACATATAGGACTAGGTATAGGTATATATATACATATACAACACGTATATAGGATACATTGATGTGATATGATATCCGAGGTATGATGAAATAGTATAACTGGGCTTGATGCCGTGATTCTTGGCTATACAGTCGTATTAAGTGTTAGCGGATCATTAGAGAATGAGATAGTGAACATGTGTACATAAATTATAATGGGTGGTGATGATATTGAGGTACATGGGACTTTAAAATAGTACCCGGACTATAACTTGTGATTGATCACGATATGGGATATGTATGACTTGATTACGACATCATATAGGTGTGACCTGATGTCGATATCATATAGGTATGACCTGATGTCGATATCATATAGGTGTGACTTGATGACGATATGATATCAGTATGACTTAATCACAATATGATACATATGACATGATATTTCTGAGGATAAACTAATTATGCATATTATGATGCCAATGATATATGATTGATGTATGCGATTACAGTTTAGCACCTTGATCATGAGATGTGTTGATAATGACATTATACGAATGATGAGACACCTACGAGATACTTGACCCGTACCCCGATATTAGGATGCCGTACGATGGATTTTACCGTACGAGGCATAGATATGATGATTGATCCGCACTCTTGATTCGAGGAAGCCGTACTACGTACGTGACGCTATTGAGGCTGGATCGCCGACTATTAGAGATATTAATTCAGACCTTAGGTAGACTCTTGTTTCTTATTGACTAGTTTCTTAGGTTTAGTTTCTTAGGAGGTTAGATGGACACTAGTTTAGGTTCGATTCATATAGTGGTAGTTGTACTCGTATATAGCAGAGGAGTGGATAATGCACATCTGTCTTTACATTCATACTGTAATCATCGTGGTGCGTGTTCTTACATATGTTGCTATAATCAGTATAAACCTTACCTATTAGGACACCAGCACCATTACCGATGATGCGCATATTCCACGCAAACTTATTTGCCGGTTCACACACATCATCATCGGTAATTGCTATGTCACGTACACTTTAGATCTTATTATCTTTTATTAATTGAATCAGCTAGCAACTAGATCGATATATAATATTGTGATTACTCTCAGATGCTAGTATAGACATGGCATTTATTACTTAGACATTCATGCATTCATATTCTCATGTTATCATGCAGTATTAAGGGGCATATGCCGACACTTATCATTTACTTACTCATGATTTTGAGATTTGGATTTCTATGAGATTTCTGGATTTTAGGGAAAACCGCAAGAATATATAAAAACCTCTCTCTCTCCTCCTCTCTTTTTAAAATATAAGATGCGGTTTTCTCGTGATGTATGTGTCGTCCACCATGAGATTTTATATTTTCTGATGGATTTCGAGACACGATTCGAGGAGTGGATGAACCGTC
The DNA here is from genome assembly GCA_030015575.1 of Agapanthus africanus. NCBI lineage: Eukaryota > Viridiplantae > Streptophyta > Magnoliopsida > Asparagales > Amaryllidaceae > Agapanthus > Agapanthus africanus. The sequence continues at coordinate 372,803,967 of JASDDO010000001.1, forward strand.
TCGGGTACATGGTGGGCCCGGTATGGTACCCCGGGGCAAGAAGATCGAGTTGTAGACGATGAGCCTGGTAGGGGAAGGCTACCTACCGGTGATGTCTGGCGCGGCGGATATCCGGAGGATACCGACCGTTGTCGTGAGATTTGATGATATGGGCCGATCCGGACTGACGGAGCCCGAGGTATTGAGACTATGAGACTTGAGATTTACATGTTTGTGTCGATACTTGATACGGATTTCCATGGATTTCATTATTGAGATTTCAGATTCCTACACACATTTTACTATGATAACAGCTAAAGATTTCTTATAAAGATATATCTGGATTTCAGGATTGATTATTTTATATTCATGGTGCATGCATATCCATTCATATGACATAATATTATATGAGGCACTGACACGAGCACGGAGTATCTGCATTTACACGTAGTTTTACCCTGCTATTACTAGATGATTGGGATATAATAGTGTATTATTATGACCTAGGATAGCGTCGTGCATTCGATTTCTTTTCGTAGATGTGTTCTACTCACGAGTTTGCAACTCACCCCCGTTGTGCCAAATTTTATTACAGGTTCAATGTACAGGTTTCCTTGGCAGCTTGCTGGCACATCTTTTCTTCCAGGGTGATTTGCACGGTAGGTTGGTTCACTTGTATCTGAACCACCATTGTATTTTTATTCATTCATTTGTATCTAGTAAGCTCCATCAACCAAACTTGTATTACTTGATAAGTTTATTGGACCAGTCTTTTATTTCGACCTTAGAGTCGCGCATGTATTATTCTGATATGGTGGTTTTGTTTTCTTTGAGATTTGAGCCTCGCCCTTTGGCGTTGTATACTATTGTGTATTGTTGTGGTTGTTTCCGCCTGTTGGCGTTGAGCTAGCACCCGTTTGGGGAGGCTTTTTTTTATTGTTTATGTATATTTTATACTTGTTGTACCCGTTTAGGGCCAGTTTTTACAGAGGAGACTCTGCCGAAATTTTTGGGAAATTTGTTGATGCTTTTAAACTAGTTTTCTTTTTCTTCTTCTTCTTCTTTTATGATTTAGATTTCTGGGCTTCGGCTTACTTAGGTTACGTGGCGTCTCTAGACGCTTCGTAATCTAAGTGCCGGTCACGTTCCGTACTTTCGGGTCGTGACACGGACATATGTTCCTGTTGAAACACAAGTCTGGAACTTTTGAGAAATTCAATGAATATAAGTTAGAAGTAGAGAACCAAAACCGGGTATATGTATTATGTCCTTTGATGAGATCAAGGAGGAGAATACTTGAGCACGGAGATTCCTGGACTATTCTAAAGGAGAATGAGATTCTCTCTCAGCATTACTCCTCTGAATACACCACAGCACGTCGGTGTATCGGGGCAGAGCAATCACACCGTATTTGATATGGTGCGCTCTATGATGAAAACTACTGAGTTTCCTATTTCCTTTTGGGAGTTATGCACTTGAGAAGTTGCATACCTATTGAATAGGGTTCCATCCAAATCAGTTGCCTACCACTTAATATGTGATATGGAATGGAAATAGTCCATATCTTAAGTATGTTAAGATTTAGGGTTGTCCAGCCTATGTCTAAAAGCAAAATCCGGACAAGCTCGAGGCAAAGTCAGTTCTATGGAAGTTTGTTGGATATCCCAAGTAATCGCAAGGGAATATCTTCTACCAAACTGGGGAACAAAAAGTGTTTTTGTTTCTCAGCATGCCACCTTTGTGAAAGGGAATTTCTTGTGAAAAATTAGTGGTCATGAGGTAAAAATGGAAGGAGTTCCAGCTATACAAACTACAGCAGATGATTTGGTAGAACCAAAGGATTCAATAGATTCCAACGAACCTCAGCCTCTCCGCCGATCTAGTAAGGTTCCTCACCCACCTGAGAGATACTTCGGTTTTCTCTATGACAGTAGGAGCGAGGATTGCATCATGCGATGATGACCTAACTAGTTTCGAGCTGGCCATCAGGAGTGGGACTCTGTAAGAATGGCTAGATGCTTAGTGATCTGAGATGGAATCCTTATACACCAACAAAGTATGGACTTTGGTTGCTTTATCTGAAGGGTTAAATCCCCATCAGGAGCAAGTATATCTTGAGAAGATTACTTGGTGTACATGGAAAAGTTGAGACTTTCAAAGCTATGCTTAAGTCCATCCAGATCCTACATTCTACGGCTACATACCATGACTACGATATCTGGTGGTTGGGTGTCATGACTGCTTTTCTAAATGATGATTTAGAAGAGAGCGTCTATAAGTACACAGCCAGAGGGCTTCGTAGACAGTGGAAGCAGCGGAAACGTGAGCATGATGTTTTATGTGATAAATCAGGCATCGCGGAGTTGGAACATCTGTTTTGATGTGGTAGTCAAAGAGTTTGACTTCATCAAAATGGTAGATGAACCTTGTATATACAAAAAGGTAGTAGAGAGTATGGTGGTGATCCTCGTAGAGTACTTGGATGTCATACTCTTGATAGGGAAGGAGTTTCTTATGCTACGCTCGGTCAATCTCCGCTTATCACAAGAATTCTCCATATAGGATCAAAGCGATACCTCCTAAATCCTGGGTTTTGGATCTATGAGATAGATCTAATTGGATGTTAGGACACTTACTAGTTGTAGTAAGATAGGTATGAATCGATCCTGGGGAAAATCACTGGAAAGGTTCCAGGGTAATAAGGACGACTGAATGTCAGTCGCAGGAATTGTCTTTACCCTCAGTGAAGGGACGGTATGTTAGAAGAGTTCCAAGCTAGATACCGTGACTTACTAGACAATTAAAGGCAAGATACATCGTTACCAAGGATGCTACCAAAGAGGCAGTCTGGATATATATAAGTTCATGAGATGAACTTCGTTCCAACCATTGTGTGACAATGGAGTTATGGCTTTGGCCTAGGAATCCCCGTCCCATCAGAAATCCAGATATAATTCTTAGACAGTATCACCTGATCATGGAGATAGTTGATCTCCAGGGAGATCGAGGTTAGGAGAGTAGACACAGAGGACAACAGCGCGGATCCACTCACAAAGGCCTTTTTCCCAGTAGAGACTTTTATTGGATGGTTGAGTATGAGATACGTCAAGCACAGCTGATTGTTGGGTATGCGATACCACAACAGATGGCCCTATTGCAAGTGGGAGATTGTTAGTTATATGTATGCCCTAGAGGCCATTACTGTACATGCGTTGTATAATGTAGTTGATGCTGGGACATATATAGGGAGGATTTTCTTGCTCGACATGATAGTATGCTATCCGGCTACTCTTTATCTTAATATGTACGCTGATTGTCTCTATGTCACATGTTGATAAAGCCCTTAGGATGAGTACTTGACTACCAGGACTATGATGAGGATCATACTAGTAGGGACATTGTAGTCGCCAAGTACATCCTTCAAATGTTCCTATAACAGGGCATCGATACTCCAGAGTAGACTAGCGTATGCGCTTCTTGACCAATATGATGGGCGATGGATGATCCCATAACCATTGGTGTTTGACATCAGAGAAGGTATACGGGTGCTCAGCGGAGACTGGGTACACTGGACGGACTCGCCGAGAACTCCCAGATGGTATTATACCTCACGTCAGATGGCAGTTCTCTGGTGACACTGGTACAGGTTAGTCTGTAGACCCGAGATCGTAATAGAGTCTTGTGTGATTCCCACTGTGCTTTGATTTCCATCATACCATGTCCAAGAGGGCGTGCAAAAAGGTGGTTTTTGGGTACAGTCCCGAATCACATGGAGGCAATGAGCGATAGGAGGGGATTCGTCTCTCCCGGTGTAGGGAGTTGATGTTATACAGTGTTCGATTGGCTATAACTGGAAATCCCTGGCCAGGGTTTCTGAGATTTACTGGTAAGTGTTATCAGTAGTTTCTCAAACTGTTATGGACCTCATATCGACACGACTTATCAAGCTACTGGGGTCTGACGTTTACCACCCTTTGGCGAGATATGCGACATATCATACGAAGAGACCGGACTATACGGGAGTGTTACTGATTGGATTCGTGGGAGAAAGTACAGGCTTGCTTGTTGATCTTCTGATCGCTCAATACCTGGGTGGTTGTTACGTTTAGCTGACCGCTTGCAGCTTGTGGGTGTTTGATATGATCATCACCTACTGCCGGCGTATTGACGATTCTTTAGAGTCCTACACAGAGCTTTCGTGACTCAGGAAAAACGGAGTAGGAGCACATATATGATATGTGCGGGACCGAGAAAATTACGTGTATGTGATACCGTATTAGATTCTCGCGATATGAGATATCGGCCGGGTAGATGTGATATAGCCGGGTTATCAGATCAAGTATTGATTCGATGAACTGATACAGATTATATTAGTCGGTTATTTGTGAAATAGCCGGATTATCGGATCAAGTGTTGATTCGACAATTTGATGTATAATTATATATTTGATATATTAAATTACATTAACTGATATAAGCTCACTAAAAGATTCTTTTTTCTCACTCGGATAATACATTGATATATATGCGATATATGTTAAATGTATTATTTTATTATGTTACAATAAATATTGTATATGTGATATATAATATTGTAACATGTTAGGGTTATTAATACAACATGTTTAGTGGAGATTAAACATAGTTAGGGTTTGATTTGGGTTAATCTTTTCTAGAAGGTTTTTACTTTGTTTCTAGCAAAGATATTATGCTTGATATTTTGCTAGATATTTCTAACCCAACCCAAACCCTTCACCCTAGGCTAAGTCACTACATAGGTTAGCCTTCTCATATTGAACCATGGTTGCATTTGTAATCATTATTACATTTTCATTATTCATCACAAAAGAAATGGCTTCTTCTTCTTCCTTGAAAGCTTTCTAGCTTTTTGCTTAGTGATGATTTTGAGTGAGAAATAGAAAACAAATGAGAGCTAAAATCCTACTTCATCATCCTAATATATCCTAGCCATTTAGATTAGGGTGTTCACTTCATTTGTGAGTGAAAGCTTGTGTTAAAGAAACTTCAAGGTAGATCACCTTTGTTATCGAAGATCGGAAACAAGTTTGCATCTTTCTCTTCGTGGATCCTCTCTAGAGTCCGGAAACTCGATGATCGCTGTGAAGGGACCTCAACACGGAGCTTTAGAAGTGAAGGACCGGACTACAAAGGTTGTAATCCCAAACTTTTAGATGTTAAAGTGTTTAACATGCTTTATTTCGCCTAATCTCTAGTTTAAAGATCTTGGTTAGGGTTGTTCGGCACGTCTAAATTTTAAATCGGGCATGGTTGATACCTTATAGACCCTTGTGAGAGTGCCTAGTAACCCTACAGCCATTACACAAAGTCCTTGGCCAAGGCAAGCGAGATTTACTGGTAGGTATTCCAGTAGTTTCTCAGGGTCTTTTGGGCTATACTCCGATATGACTTATTACGCTATTAGGGGTCTGACGATTACCGCCTAGTATTATATTGATGGATTATGTTCGTCTCTTTGTATTCGTATTCTTCGGAATGCGGATGCGTGTATGTATATACGGATGAGGGGCATTCTCGTAATTTCACGGGAAAGTTTCTACAAGTGGAAACCTCATTTAGGGTTTTAATTCTTTTTGGATTAAAACAAATGAGGTGGAGGAAATGAGGTGGAGTTTTACATTGAATATGGCATGGCACTTGGTGACTCATGGCTATGACTCACCACTTGATTTTGGTGAAGGATACTAAATATTTGTGGAGATATTTTATCTCTTCAATATTTGTATACTTTATGATTCATCAAAAGGCAGCCATCATATTCTAATGTTTATTCTCCTCTCTCATTTCCTCAAGCCATCTTCTTCTTCCTCTAAACCCTAAATGTCTCTTGAGTTGAGAAAGCTAGGGTTACAAGAGACAAAGTAACTCATCTTCTAACTCTACACCCTCTAGGACTTCTAGTTTAGCGAACTAGAAGACGTAGTTATCTTAGATTTGAGGTAGCAGCTCGGACTATAGACTCTCGGGTGGATCGTCTTTGACTCGATGAGGCCGTCGAGGTTGCCCGATCCGTTTTCAATCCTTGGAGCTGACGACAAGTAGAGGACAGCGTTGAAGACCCGAAGGACTTGGTATCGTGAGGTATAACTTTCATCCGAGTAGTCAAACTTCATTACAAGTTTGGTAGTTAAGGTTTAGTATCGATCCTGGAGTTCAAGTCGGTGTTGCGAGCTTTGAAAAATCGTCTTTTACATATTCCGCATCCCCGCGGACACGCGGGGTGCGCGACATCGACCTCCAGATATCATATTCTTGGCATAAGTATATGTGTATATTGTTAGGAATTTGTATGCCCTAGAGGCCATTATTGTTGATATAATTGATGCTTGGACATATATATAGAGGACTTTCTTGCTCGACATGATAGTTTGCTATCTGGTTACCTTTATCTTAACATGCAGATTGTATTTATATACTGTCTGTCTCTTACATATTGATAAAGCCCTTAGGATATGTACTTCACTACCAGGATTATAATGAGATCATACTAATGGGGCCAGGGTGGTCCAAAAGTACATCCTTTAACTGTTCCTAGTCGAGGAGATATCGAGACAAGGGCATCGATATTCCAGAGTAGACTAGTGTGTACGTTTCTTGTCCTTTGGAGGGCAATGGTTGATCCCACAACCATTGATGTGTGACATCAATGATTGTACACAGGTGCTCATTAGAGAATGGGTACACCGAATGGACTCGCCGAAGACTCCTAGTTGGTATTATACCTATCGTCAGATAGCAGTCCTCTGGTGACACTGGTACATGTTAGTCTGTAGACCCGAGATCGTCATAGAGTCTTGTGTTGCTCCCACTGTGCTTTGATTTCCTCCCTACCACGCTCAAGATGAGTTGTGCAAGCAGGTGGATTTTGGGTACAGTCCCGAGTCACATAGAGGCAATGAGCAATAGCAAGTGTTTCGTCTTTCCCGGTATTGGGGGTTGATGTTGCGCTATGCTCGATTGGCTATATCTGGAAGTCTCTGGCCAGGGCTGCTGCTGAGATTTACTGATAAGAGTTATCAGTAGTTTCCCAAACTGTTATAGGCCAGACATCGGCATGACTTATCACATTACTGGGGTCTGATATTTACCACTCCTAGACATGATATGCGACATATCATACGAAGAGACCGGACTGTACGGTAGTGTTACTGATAGACTTCATGGACAGTATGGACAAGCTTGCTTGTTGATCTTCATATCACTTAATACCCAGGCAGCCGTTATGTCCAGCTAGTACCGCTGACGGCTTGTAGGTGACTGATGTGATCATCACCTACTGCGAGCGTATTGACGAGTCTTTAGAGTCCCACACAGAAGTTCCCTGGTTCAAGTGAAACGAAGTAGGACACATATGCGATATGTGTGTGGGCATGATTAAATACGTGTATGTGATACCGTATTGTAATCTGGCAGTTATCTGTTATCAAGTTAGGTTATATGTGATATAACAAAATTATCGAATCAAGTGTTGATTTGATAATGTGATACACAGATAAATGATATTAGTCGGTCATATGTGATATAACCGGATTATTAAATCAAGTGTTGATTTAATAATGTGATATATATTATATTTGATATAATTATATCTTAACTAATCATTAGCTCACTAATTATTCTTCATAATATACATATATTAACACACACACACACACACACACTTTATGAAGCATGACATGATTTTTATTTTTGTGAAAAATGAAAATAAGAGGTGGAAAATGAAGAGCATGGGTGGGGCATGGCTTGATATTATTTTATATTGGTCTCACTTCACTATTGAAGCATGGTTCCATTTGTTTATTTGAAACAAATGGATGCTTCAATAAGTCAAGGGGTCAAGCCATTCTTCACTAGGTCTTTGCTAATTTTTTCTTGGCTTGAGCTCACACTCTCCTCTTAATCTTCTTCTTCCTCCTCTACATGTATCAAAGTTCTAACCCTTCACATGAGATGTGAACCATGGAACTTTGAACAAATTAGTAAGCAAACCAAATCCCCTACTTCACCATCCTACACTTGACTAGCGATCAAGTGTAGCATGTTTCCTACGCTAAAAGAGTTTAGTGTAGAGATAGCTTGAGTTGGAGGGATTTCGCGTGGATCATCTTCGGCACGAAGGTCTTTGGAGGAAGCTCGTACAAACCCTCAAGTTATGCATAGTGGAGTTGTGGGACTACTACACGTAGCATGTGAAGTGAAAGACTCGATCTACGAAGGTATAGCCATCTTCTTCTTATAGTTCAGTAGTTATCAAACATAAAACCCTAATCATCTAGTTAAACGATCTTGTTTACTGAAGATTAGCACCCAGAAAAATTAAAACACGAAATGCTTGATGCTTGTAAAACCTGGTGGGGTGCTAGCGTTCACTTTCATGGTATCAGAGCCTAATCTAGAAGATCAGAAGATGTTAATAAAGTTATGAAAATGAAACAACTCCAAAACCGAAACCCAAGATCACAATTTCTGTCGATTTTGAAACTTCCTTTGAAAATTATTTAAACAACTGCAGAATGTTTTATGTGATACAACTAGAACACTGAAAAAATTCGAGGCTAAAACACCAAAAAAGACCCGGCGAGACCCCCACAAAATCCCGATCTCGCCGGCCCCTTCTTCATCATTTTGGCTCAAAATTTTTTGGTGTTCTGTGGGCTTGATTTTGGGGTTTCAGGTATTGTTTGATTAGTCCAAAATTACATGTCATGTTAATTTTTATAAGGGCTAATACGGAGTGTTTCGTAGTCGTGTTTTTAACATTGTTTCGGGTTTATGTTTGATATGGATGCAGTAGTTGGAATCCACATTTAATTAGTTTTTTGAAAACTAGTTAGTGTTTATAAATCTAGCGTTTTAGTCTTAGTAGATCGATTGCCACGAAGTTTCGATTCGGATCGAAACTCCGTCGCAATCGCGTATCGTACGCGAATACTCGCCGAATAACTTTACTAGATAGCCTCGCCCCATTTTCCCAACCAAGTGACTGTAGGAGAACCCTGTTGCCAATAGCACCCACTCAGGTGCTCGCAGCCACGGTGTTCCACCTAAGTGCACTTGGTCGACGGCATTGGGGGTGCGGCCATCTACTATAGTTTACGACGAGTATTCGATCGGGTAGTCGGGAATCATGTTGAATTACCCGACTAAATTATTGAAAAGAGTTTTTAATATGAGACTAAAATGCAAGGTTTATAGGTTAGGCATGAAATTTGGAATATGAGATATTCCGGGTTTATGATGTCTAAGGAAATGCGGATTCTAATTATTGTAGTTTTTCATTTATTTTCTGTGGCCATAAGTGTAATATGTGGGGTATCCCAAATCTCGTTGCTATATGTCAACGGAATTTGGGATAATCGTATTTACTTACGTTGATGATATGTGATATTATGTGTTGCTGATATGTTTTATTGGATCGTCGTGATTTAATAGCCAGGGTTTTATGTGAGATGAGAGTTTTTCAATTTTCATTCTTGTAAAATTTGTATGTAATATTCTTTTATTGGGGCACATTCGGGTTGAGTATGATGTCACCACTGTTGTATATTATTTACTTTTCCGCATTAGGATAGAACCAAGGAGGAGAGCATAAGTAACCAGGTTCTAGAGTCCAGTGGGAGACCATCTCAAGGAGTTGAGACCGGGACTTCTAACTCTAGAATATGTAGGGTTACTTGCCGCTCTCGTAGGGGTCTAGGGATGTGTGTTTGGCTATTCATCACGACCGTGGAATCCGTGTTTTACATTATTGTCTAAATTTAAAACACTGAAATCCTAGTATATCCAATATTTCATATGTTGCTTCTGCTGCTTAGTTCTGTAATGTGATCATATAACTGTATGAGACGAATGTGATATTATATATATGATATATAATAAACGTGGCTTATGTTTTGCACCCGCACTAGTCCAGCCCCCGCTCTGCCGGTAGTTAAGTAACCTAATAGTGCATGACAGGGCTCAGTGGCGAATGCGGATGGCATAAGTGTACGTTCTATTTTCGTTTCACTTTTCTGTGATGTTTAGGAAATATTAAATGATGAGACTTCATTAATGAGATTAATGAAAAGAAAGAAAGCTAAAGATGTTGTAGAATTAAATTTTCAAAAAGGGTAGCTCTAGTTTTTGCTTTGCATAGTGGTATTCCTTGATAAATATCCACCACCTTATTCAATGAGGAAAGAGCCGAGATCCCTTCTCCGGGAGTGACCTCTTTAGCGAAACTAGCAAATGCTACAACCCACTCGGTTTTGACTTTTCATTGCTTCTCTAGTTCTTACTTTTCATAGTGGTATTCCTGAATATCCTACACCTCATTCGATAAGGAAAGAGCTGAGATCCCTTCACCGGGAGTGATCTCTTTAGCGAAACTAGCAAAAGCATAAAAAACACTCCTTTTCAAAATCATTAGATTCTACAACGATATCAAGTTCATTACGCTCATGGTTTTCTTAAAAACCTGCGTAGCCCTCCATCATTTCAGATAAGTGCTATTTTAGTATTCGTGCTATGTTTGTTGGCCTGCATCAAGACGTAGTGTGTGGTAGCTGAATTAGTGCTTATCTACAGCATGTGATGTGATTGGATTAAGGTAGTCGTACGGCGTTGTTTGGCCTGCGTCAAGGGTCGTACGGGTGGGTTTAATTCAATCAAGAAATGAACGGGTTGAACTTGACTAGCGCCCTATGGGTTGTTTGGCCTGCGTCAAGGTCATAGGACGCTAGGGGTAAAACATTATCGTGAATTTCAAGTGTTGAAATTTGCAATGAGATTGCATACGTTCTATATGATAGTTGGATCCCGATACCCACTGCGAGTAAGAGTTACTCCTAGGAGAGTTTTGCACTTTGCAATTAGCTAATCCAGTAGGTGTCTAGAAAGGTGTCAACGGGGTTATGCCTCTAGGGAAATGAGGTTTATTTTAATTAGTTCCGTGTAAAAGCACGGGGAACTTCCCTTGGAGTACCGATACCAGCCTGGCTGAACAATTGGCGAAACTGTAGGGTGTAATTAATCCCGGCTAATCTTTCCTTTTATGGTTTGAAGGAAGGTTTGATAAAAATAGTGGGAGCCATCCTGATTAGATAAAAACTAATCTAATCTTGCAAAGAGCGCACGCAAAGCTTATCCTTCTCTCTCTCTCCTGGTAGCTACCTATGAAATGCCTTAATCAAGATAATAATATGGATGTATTGACCGAACCTACTTATTATACCGGGCTAGGTTCCGCTCTATCTTATGATTGTCCGGATTCCCACGCCACCCAAATGAAGAAAAAGCATGTTGATGTATTATCTTCGGGTGTGTTCGTAACCAAGAACTGTTTCTCAGTTAGCTCTACGTCCTGGGTATTGGATACCGGATCAGGATCCCATATAAGTAATTTGTTACATGGGCTAAAAACAGGTAGAGAACTGGGATAGGGTGATATGTTTCTAAGTTGTAGAGAATGGTGCAATTGTTGCAGCCAAAGCAATTGGCAAACATCACCTTGTATTAAGTGGTAATAAAATGATTCAAAACGACTGTTATTACGTAGCCTCGATGATGTGCAATATCATATTCATCTCTTTATTTGGATAAAGAAAGATATAACTTTGCATTAGAGAAAAATGTTTTGAACATTTTCCTAAATCAAGTGTTGATTGGGTTTGGTACGTTATGTAACGGTATATACGTTCTTAATCAAACTACGGTTCTAACGTATAGAACACACACAAGAGGAACAGTTTAGAAATGAACGAAGTCTTCTTGTGGCATTGTAGACTAGGTCATATCGATGAAACAAGACCAGCTAAAGTTCCATAAAGATGCATATTTTGAATCCTTTCGAATTTACATCTTATGAAACTTGCCAGTCATGTCTCAAAGACTAAGTGACCAAATCACCGTTTACTGGAAACAGAGAAAGAGCTACTGAACTCTTGGACACATACATGGTGATGTATGTGGTCCTATGTCTACACATGTCAGAGATGGTTCCGCGTACTTTATTACATTGACCGATATTCTCTCAAGATACGGACATGTGTTCTTGTTGAAACACAAATTTGAATCTTTTGAGAATTTCAAGGAATATTAGTGCGATGTTGAGAACCAAATAGGTGAAGGTATTCAAATCCTTCTATATGATCGGGGAGGAGAATACTTGTGCACGGAGTTCCGAGAATATTTAAAAGAGAATAAGATTCTCTCTCAGCTTACTCCTTCGTGTACACCACAGCAAAACGGTATATCGGGGTGGAGGAATCGCACCCGATTAGATATGGTGCGCTCTATGATGAGTATTGCTGAGTTGCCTATTTCCTTTCGGGGTCATGCACCTGAGATAGCTGCATACCTATTGAATGGAGTTCCGATCAAATCCGTTGCCTACCACTCTATATGAGATATGGAATGGGAAGAGACCATCTCTTAAACAAGTTAGGATATAGGGTTGTCCGGCCTATGTTGAAAAGCAAAATCCGGACAAGCTTGAGGAAAGGTCAGTTCTGTGCAAAGTTTGTAGGATAACCCAAAGATTCGCGAGGATATATCTTCTACCACACCGAGGAACAAAAGGTGTTTTATTTCTCGACATGCCACCTTTTTGGAAAGAGGAATTTCTTGTGAAAGAAACTAGTGCCAAAGAGGTAGAACTGGAAGAAATTCCAGCAACGCAAACTATAACTGACGATTTGATGGAACCGGAGGATTCAATAGTCTCCGACGAACCGCAACCACTCCGCAGATCTAGTAAGGTTCCTCCTCCACCTGAGAGATACTACGGGTTTCTCGTAGACGGTAGGAGCGAGATTACATCATGAAGATGATGACCCAACTAGTTTCAAGAAGGCCATCACGAGTGGGGAATCTGTGAAATGGCTGCATGCTATGTGATATGAGATGGAATCCATGTACACCAACAAAGTATTGACTTTGAATGTTGCTCCTGAAGGGGTAAAACCCATCGGGAACAAGAGGATCTTCGAGAAAGATAATTTGGCGTAGATGGGAAAGTTGAGACTTTCAAAGCTAGACAAGTAGCAAAAGGTTTTCGTTAACGACCTGGTGTCTACTATGATGAAACCTTTTCTCCTGTCACTATGCTTAAGTCCATCAGGATCTTACTTGCCATTGCTGCATACCATAACTACGAAATCTGGCAGACTGCACGTTAAAACCGCTTTTCAAAATGGTGATTTAGAAGGGAGCGTGCATATGACACTGCCAGAGAGCTTCATAGACAATGGGAGCAGCGGAAGCCTATGCAAGATGCTTAAATTCGTCTACGGATTAAAGCAAGTATCGCGGAGATGGAACGTCTGTTTTGAAGAAGCTGTCAAAGAGTTTGACTTCATCAGAAAGGTAGATGGACCATGTATATATAAGAAGGTTGTAGAGAGTAAGGTTGTCCTCCTCGTATTGTATGTGGATGACATACTCTTGATAGGAAACGATGTTCCTATGCTACACTCAGTTAAGCTCCTCTTATCACACAAGTTCTCCATGAAAGATCTAACTGATGCCTCCTACTTCCTGGGGATATAGATCTATAGAGATTGATCTAAACAGATGTTGGGATTGTCCCAATCCAGGTACATAGACGCCATACTAAAGGGGTTTAGGATGGAAGATTCTAAGCGTGGTAATGTACCTTCTTGTTCAGGAATCACTCTCTCCTAAGAATGATTTGGAGAAGGCTCGCATACAAGGGATACCCTATGCATCGGCAGTCGGGTCAATCATGTATGTGATGTTATGTACCAGAACAGATGTAGCTTACTCACTAGGTGTAGTGAGTAGGTATCAATCAGGTCCAAGGGAGAAACACTGGACAAATGTGAAGAATATTCTTAAGTACATGAGAAGCACTAAAGAGATGTTCTTGGTGTATGGTAATGTTGAACTCTAGATGGAGCCCTTTACCGATTCGAGCTTCCAGAGTGATAAGGACGACTGGAAGTCAATCTCGGGGTTTGTCTTCACCCTCGGTTGAGGGACGGTATGTTGGAAGGGTTCCAAGCTATATACCATAGCAGACTTGTTGATAGAGGCCGATTACATCGCTACCAACGATGCTGCCAAAGTGGCTGTCTGGATGAATAAGTTCATAAGATGAACTTAGTTCCTACCATTGGGCTTCCAGTACCTATGTATTGTGGTGTAAATGGAGTTGCGGCTTTGGCCTAGGAACCCCGGTCTTATCAGCGATCCAGACATATTCTTGGACAGTATCACTGATCAGGGTGATAGTTGATCTCTGGGAGATCGAGGTCTGAAGAGTTGACACTGAGGATTGTTGGAGATAGTTCCCTCAAAGTCAATTATTGGATCGCAGGTACGTGATTGCAATGATTGAGGAAGGACCTATACCGATATGACAACCTTGCTCGAGATGATAGTATGCTATCTTCTTTGTCTTTATCATTGTATACATGCTTTAGTTCGCTATTGCATGTTGATAGAGCCCATAGGATTCTTGCTTGACTGCCAGCAGTATGATGGCGATCATATACGTGGGAGCTGGGGTCTGTAAGAACATCCTTAAAGTGTCCCTAGTCGTGGGAGTTTCGAGACAGGGCATCGATACTCCAGAGTAGACTAGTGTATATAGTCGAGACCCCGACGAGGGGCGGTGGCCGGTCTTACAAGCCACTGGTGTCAGTTGGATCACTTAAGATGTATACAGGTGCTCATTAGGTTATGAGTACACCGGACAGGACACACCGGGAACATGCTAGTTGGTATTATACATATCGTCAGATAGCAGTTCCCTGGTGACATGTGTACAGCTTAGTTTGTTAACCTGAGATCGTCATTTGTCTCGTGTGAGTTCCCACTGTGCTTTGATTCCTACCCTACCACGCTCAAAGGAGTTGTGCAAACATGTATTTTTTGGGTACAGTCCCGAGCCACATGGAGGCAGTGAGCGGATCGTCGGGGATTCGTCTCTCCCGGTATTGGGGTTGATGTCGCGCAGTGCACGGGTGGCCATCACTAGAAATCCTTAGCCAAGGTAGTGGAGAATTACTGATTTGGATCAGTAGTTTCTCAGGTGGTGATGGGCTTCATACCGACACGAATTATCGCGTTATTAGGGGTCTGACTTTATCCACCCCCCTAAACTCGATATGCGATATTCTTTAGACGAACGGACCGGACTGTATGTATATTGTCACTATTAGGCTCAGTAGGGTTTATGGATGAGTTCTGTCGTCAGCTTCCCTTCTGATCAGTACATAGGCAACCGTTACGTACAGCTTGTACCTCTGACGTGCTAGAGGTTATACCCAGTGCCAGTGTGTTGATGAGTCATTAAAGTCCCCCACAGACACTTTCCCAAGTTCGGGCGAAACGTTGTAGAGGCCGTATGGTATTATGGTAAGGTTCGGAAAATGCACGTGCGTTTTCGCACGTGTCGTTTTTCTGGCAGATAATACTGGTCGGCTTTGGTTTAAGCCGGATCCGATTATTATACTGTGTAGATATAATATCTTTGTCTCAGATGCATTTGTATTCGGTCGTAATACAAATGCGGGTATGTTTATACCATTACGGGGTTATCCTGAAATTCGTTTCAGGATCACTTTTGGAAGTTGCCAGTTTCCCGTTTTCTATCGGCCGTATTTAACATTCGGTTAAATACGAATTTATCTTTTCTTGAGATGAGTGTGGAAGTTTCTAGAGGCTTCTAGATGAGGTGACTAGGCTTCATGACTCATTTGTGCATTAATGGTTCAATTAATGTTTTAGTGACTAAGGTTATGAATCATCACTTTCATTAATGTGTTCATACTAGGTGTTTTTGATGACTCTTCTCTTCATTATTGTTATGGTGACCCTCCCCTCTCCTACACTCACCTCCCCCTTCTACTTATATGGCCGGCCACCCCTTGGTGGAGACATATGGTTGTTGATTGAAAAAGATATAAGTTTTGGTGCATAGAAATTAGATGTGATCCATATCTCATTTCCATTCGATCCCAAAGGCAACTGTAAGTGCACGGCGGCGCCCCGGCCGTCAAACTGAGGCCAAAATGCGGAAGCGATGATATACTTTAATATTTATAACCGGCACCACCGCACACAAAAATCCCGGATCGGGCCATTAATCTAGTCCTAGCTAAAAAAATAACGAGCAGAGAGATATACCGAGCGATCTGTGTCCTCCGGTCTTCTCGTCGTCGTCCCGATCTCCCCGCGGAATCTCCGGTCTTCACCTCCTGGCTGGAAGGGAACAACATCGCCGGCTTCTTTAACTGGCTCCCACCTCTGGACCGAGGCAACTCGGGCACAAAGTTGGCGAGCCGACATGCCCAAGGATTGCTGTAGAATACGTGTAGTGCTCTATGTCTCATTTAGGGTTACTAGAAGTTGCCTTTGGTGGAGGAATAAGATGATAGCATTTTTGGGATGAGCTTGGGGATTTTTGCAAACACTAGAGAACCAAAAATCCCCACATAA
The DNA here is from genome assembly GCA_030015575.1 of Agapanthus africanus. Classification (NCBI taxonomy): domain Eukaryota; kingdom Viridiplantae; phylum Streptophyta; class Magnoliopsida; order Asparagales; family Amaryllidaceae; genus Agapanthus; species Agapanthus africanus. The sequence goes on from JASDDO010000001.1 coordinate 372,820,430, forward strand.
AAATTTGGCAGCCCTCTCTTCATTTGGCCGGCCATGCTTGGCTCCTTGAGAGAAAATGAGAGAGAGAGAATGTGATGATGAAAAACAATGATCACAAAGCAAGAACCTCACTCCAAAACCCATCATCAACAAAAAGTCAAGCCATCATGAAGTGAAGAAGTCAAGGAAGTAAGAACGATCATGATCCAACAATTTGCAAAGACAACCCTCCAAAAATGCTTATTTGCACAATTGCAAATAAGCCCTCCTCCACCAATCTTCAGCCAATGAAAGATACAAAGAAAAAATGGCCGAAACAGAAAGCAAACTGGCAACTTCAAAAAACTGATCCCGTAATAAATTACAGGAAAACCCCGCTACTGTATATACATACCCGCATTTGTATTCCGACCGAATACAAATGCAATGAGACAAAATCTACACTGTACAATACTAGGATCCCGCTTAAACCAAAGCCCGCTAGTATTTTCCGTCCGATCATGATCCGTGCAATACCGCACGTATCTTATCGAACCCTGCCATATCTCCATACGGCCTCTACAGTGTTTCGCCCGAAACTTGAGAAACTGGTTTGTGGGGGACTCTAAAGACTCATCAATACTTTGGTTGTGGATTTAACCACTGGCACGTCAGAGATATTAGCCTATACGTAACGGGCTTCCTGGTATTGACCAAAAGAGACGTCGATGAGCGAACTCATCCTGACACCCTACTGAGCCTGTCAGTGACAATATCCGTACAGTCCGGTCCATTCGTCTATGAGCATCGCATGGCGGGCCTAGGGGTTGGTAAAAGTCAGACCCCCAAAAGCGGTACAAGTCGTGTCGGAGTGTAGCCCAGAACACCATGAGATACTACTGGAATACCTACCAGTAAATCTCCTGCCTTGGGCACGGACTTTGTGTAAGGGCTCTCCTAGACACAGCGCGACCTCACCCCCAATACCGGGAGAGACGAACCCCCGAAGATCCGCTCACTGCCTCCATGTGGCTCGGGACTGTACCCAACTAAAACCTGTTTGCACGTCTCCTTTGAGCGTGGTAGGGTAGTAATCAAAGTACAGTGGGAACTCACACGAGACAAATGACGATCCTCAGGTCGATGAACTAACCTGTACACATGTCACCAGGGAACTGCTATCTGACGTCAGGTATAAGACCAACTAGCATGTTCCCGGCGAGTCCTGTCCGGTGTACTCATAACCCAATGAGCACCTGTATACATCTTAGGTGAACCAACTGACACCAGTGGCTTGTGAAACCGGCCACCACCCTTCGTCAGGGTCACGACTGTATACACTATTCTACTCTAGAGTATCGATGCCCTGTCTCGAAACTCCCACGACTAGGGACCTTTTAAGGATGTGCTTATAGACTACCAGCTCCCACGTATATGATCGCCCTCATACTTCTGGCAGTCAAGCATGAATCCTATGGGCTCTATCAACGTGTAATAGCGACCTGTCAGGTCACCTAAAGCAGTACACGATGATAAAGATAAACCAGATAGCATACTATCATCTTGAGTAAGACTGTCCTGCTGGGACAGGTCCTCCCTCAATCATTGCAATCACGTGCCTGTGATCCAATAATTTACTCTGAGGGCACTATCTCCAACAATCTTCCACTTGCACTCAAGGCTAATTATTGCGATGTCGCATACTCACGGCCCGTGTGATACCGAACACCCAACTCCTCTACTAGTCAGTCTCACAAAGCTCGTTTGCGAAACTATTGCGTTCGAGGAATAGTCTCAGTGAGTGGATCCGCCTTGATGTTTCTTTCTTTGTCTCTCTATATCTCATGTTCGCGGAGAAAGCCATCTCCCGAAATGAGCAATACCTGTTTTAGAATGTGTCTGGATGTCTGATGGGACCTAGCTCATAAATGAACTCCAAATCCAAACTTCTTAGACTGTATCGTCAACTGAACTTAATCAGTATCCTGTGCCATGCCTCCCTCAGTATCCTCCTGGACCATCTGTCCATAATACCGCCCCTCGTCAGAGGGAAAACTACAACTCTGACAGCCACTCTGCCGTCCAGGTCACCTTGGAAGCCTTTAATGATAACTGTCTCCTAAAAGAGGTTGTTGTTATCATATCCCTAGAACACCCACTTATGTTCTAGAACTGCTTCCGATTGTTTCTCCAGGATTGGATTAATGTCAACTTCTTGCATCTACTGCAAAAACAAAATCTGGTGTGGTACTTGACATCTCACGATTGACTCAATTGCCTAAGCAAGTGATCTGCCAATCATGCACATCCCTCTCCCCTTTAGTCTGTAAGACACCTTTAGAGAGGGTGACTCCATCACCTGCAGGTATATTACCGTGCCAGGAGTCGTCCATTCTAAAAACTCTTAGAATGCTGTCTAAGTACCCTGATTGGGAAACTACCCAAATCTAGATCCATAGATCTAGTAACCAGAATATCTTGATATTATATCCAAGTCCCATGTGGAGAAACTACTGTGTGACAACCAAAGTATAACCGATCGTAGTATAGGAATATCACTTCCTACTCTGTGTATGTCATCCAAATACCAGGACATCACACCCTACTACCCTCCTAACAGATCCATCCCCTATTCTGATAAAGTCAAACCTATGACCGTCACATCAGAAATAGATGATCTATCTCCGCTATATCTGCCTTAGTCCATAAATAGACATAAGCTACTTGTCCACCAATGCTTCCGCTGCTCCCACTGACTACAACAACCCTCTGGCAGAGTCATATACACGTGCACTTCTAAAGCTAGTTTAGAACGACGCTATACTCATCCTCCTGCCGGGTCTCACAGTCTGGAATAACAGCAATGGTAAGTCTGGGTAAACAAGAACCTCCCTGTCACCGTCCTTAAAACTAAAGGAGTACCTCTCGGGTGCCTGAGGTTACACACCATATCTGCGGAGTGGCCAATGGAATGTCAAACCGGATTGAATCTTTAGGTTCTTATCAAATTTTCAGTAATCGTTTGCGGTTCTGGAATCACTTCCAGTTCTACCATACTCCCACTACTGTTTTCTGAAAAAATCCATTTTTGTTAAAACTGTGGCGAGTCTAGAACAATATCACTATTGATCTTCCATATGGTAGAAAGTCAACCCTCGTCATAGCCTGGGTCAACCTACAAACAGCCATCACAGAAACGTGCCTTGAGTTATCCAGAGTCTGTTTTTAAGCATAAGCCGGACAACTCCCCGTACCTTAACATCGTTAAGATATGAACTGTTCTATATCCAATATAGAAACAAAGGCACTAATTTAATTGAACCAGATTCAAATCATGCAGCTGTCTCCAGTGCGTGTCAACTAAATGGAAGGAGGCCGATCAGCGTTACTCAACTTAGGAGTGCTTCCAATTATGAGTAACCTGAAAGAGAAGCAAGTTCTCTTAATCATTACTATCAACTGAATATCATACACAAGTATCTACATCTTCGATCACCTTGAACAATCCCGATACTTGCAATATCTGGTTCTCTACTTTACTCTTATACCTATAACTTCTCAAAACTTAGACCTTGTGTTTCTACGAACTACTTGTCTAAGAATTAGAGAAGTCATAAGTAAACAGAATATAATACGAGGACCAACCCCTCTGTCCTAATGGACACTGGACAATATACAATACTCTGTATGAGTCCCCTGAGTCGAATAACTCAAACCTTGTGTGTCGTAGGTTGAAAACTGTACTCATGGTTAAGAAGAATTACACCGCTGTTTAATGCTCATTACCTAACCATCCACTGATATAGGTAAATGTCATAGACATAATTTGAAAAAGGTATATCTCACTCAATAAAAATAGACGTATAAATATATCAATTTGAAATTGGTGTATAACAGCGGATATTCAAAATCAAAAATTTGCCGTCCGGCAAACAACCCAGGCGATTTTCTCAAATATCACCAATTACAACAAATTCTGATATAATGAGGATAATCACCTAATTCCCAATAACATACTCCCACTCATCATCTGTAACACCATACAGATGTGAGAATCATACCTGGTAAATACATACCCTGGAGCAAGTGTGTAATTGGGAAATCAGTTTTCTTTTGACAGTACACAGTGAAACTGAAACATTGAAATGTTTTGTAGGGGTATCCTGGTATTCCTTAGTAATGCCTCTTCCATTATCCAGATTCACAACTGTAACCGTATATTTCTTTGCCATCTCTCCAAATCCCTTTATATGTCTTTAGTCATTACCTTCTGTACACCCTTTTAGGCCAAATGGTTTTCTTCCTTCCCTACCGTTCGGCACCAGCCTATGGTTTGGAAGAAGACTATCCAATAAGCATAATGGGTGTACTGTCCTAATCCTAGGAACACTCGCAATCCGAGAGAAGGTGAAGATAAAAGACACCTGAATAAACCTTATTCCTATTTCTCCTGAACCAGAATCCATCCCCGAACTGGAACAAGTTCCTTTCGAGTTCGTATATGACCATACGATGGAGTATCCAAATAACTGTGGATCTTCGTAGTGATACGGAGTGTTCTGGAGAAATACAAAGGTGAAGTAGGAGTGGTAATGAAATATTTAGTTTGGTCGTGAATAGCAGTCACGGTTTTCTTTGCCCTCCTTCTAATCCCTTTATTTGTCTTTACATAATACTTTCTGTACACCATCGTTAAGCTAATTGGTTTTCTTCATTCCCTACCGGTCGACACCTGCCTATGGTTTGGAAGAAGACTATCCAAATTGCGTAATAGGTATACTATCGTCTAATCCAAGTAGCACTCGCAACCTGAGAGAAGGTAAAAGGAAAAGACAACTGAATAGTCCTATTCGTTTTCTCCAGAACTGGAAACCATCCTCGAATAAATTCCTTCGAGTTCATATATAACCATACGATGGTTTTATCCAATGGAAGTGGACGTTCGTAGTAATACAGGGTGTCCTGGAGAAAAGGGTAAGAGTAGGAGTGGCAATGAGGTATGCAACTCTGACAATCCAAAAGCCAGTCTTATAAGAAGGTTCGGTCAACTTGGTCACTGAGTCATAGTCTAAGGTCGGGTCAATAGTCGCTGCCAAAGAGAGAGAGAAAAGAAACACTCAGCGTGCACTCTAACCTAGATCAGAATGGTTATCACTTTATCTAATCAGGAAACCTCCCACTGTACCGTCAAATTCTCCTCCAAACCTGAAAGAAGAATTAGTCGGGATCATCCGAGGAGTAAACCAACTCATCAGTAGGAATCGGGATCCAACTATTATCGCATGATAACGTGACGGAATCCACTCACGTTATCACACTCTAGAAGGTATGTGCATATCTGGCAAGTTTCAGTTTCTTTAGACACTCCCGATGTGATTTTTTCCCCATGCTCTTATGACCTTGACGAAGGTCAACAATTCATAAGTCACATGTCAAGTTCTACCCGTCATTGTCCAGGTTAATTTGAACCCACCCGTACAAGCCCTTGACGAAGGTCAACAAGGCTATACGACTGTCCCAAACCAACGCATCTATCTATGCAGCAGAAAGGTAACAAGCAGCTACCATACACTATGCCTTGACGAAGGTCAACAAACATAGCATGAATACTACGTGCTACCCGTCTGAAATGACGGAGGGCTACGAATTGTTTCTGGCGAAAAACCTTTAACGTAATGAACTTGATATCGTTGAAGGAACCGGATAGCTTTATAAAAATATAGTAACGAAAACCTTTGCTAAAGAGGTCACTCCCGGAGAAGGGATCTCGGCTCTTTCCCCGTAGAATGAGGTTCAGGATATTCCAACTGAATACCATGATGCAAAGCAAAAGTAATCGGCTATAATGAAGTTATTACCCTGACGCAAACTTCTGTCCAAGGGGTCACTCCCGGATAAGGGATCTCGGCCCTTGCCTCGTCGACTGAGGTGCTGGATATTCATAACCGAATACCACTGTGCAAAACAAAAGTGAACGTCCTTGCAATAACAGCTTTTTGAAAAATGTTCCAACAACATCAGATTAGGTTTGTTGAACTTGCATTGATCCGAATCAATGCAGTCCCATCAATTGATCACACCAATAAAGAACGAAAATAATGACGTACGTATATGCCATCCACATTCGCCACTGGGTCCCGTCATTACCCGTTAGGTTAGTTAACTAACGACAGAGCGGGGACTGGACTAGCGCGGATGCAAAACATATACAACATCTACTAGTATATATATCAATATATAATATTCGCTCAAGGCGTGATAAAATGCAACATCATAGAAATGTACAGCATCACAGAATAATACAGATATCTGGGATCCCCGGGTTCTACAGAGCCGCTACTGAAACCCGACGTTCCCCTGGTCTTGTGGATAGCCAGTGCAATGAAATCCTAGACCCCTACGGGCGCGGCAAGTTACCCGCCAAAACCTGAAGCGGGGCAGCCCCCTTCAACAACGTGAATGGACCACCCAGCACTTCACGGAATCTGGTAACTTGGGCACCCCTCCTGGGTCAACCTGTACCCCCTACGAGTGCGGCGAATAGCCCGCCAATTCTAGAGTGAAGCCCCCTCGGTCTCAATGCTATGAGATGCGGGCCCGTTGCCCTCTAGAATCCGGCTATCCGTGCACCCCACCTTAGGGTATTCCTAGTACAGAAAGTAAAATATACATACAACGGGTACATCGACCTCGACCCGGTCGTGCCCTAAAAGAATAATACAAACAGGCAGTGACGACAGTCCACATGTCGGACGCTCGCTCCACAATATCAAATGTGCATAATACAACAAAAACTGTACTAGCATTGCATCCAGGCTATCCCCCACGACCAATCCGTAACATCACAGCACAATCACAGAACATCAACGTGAATGTCACGTTCGCAAATCCGTCTAACCGGGCTATAGCAGTTAGACAGGATTTACCGATCAAGTGACATTCACGGTCGCAGATATATTGTAAATACTGTGAACTAATGTGTTTAAAATTTTCGATCGATCAAATTTACCCAAGTGGGCCCCAAGCACTACTGTAGCACTTAAAGAAATTCTGGGCCCAAAAATTAATATTCCAAAACCCATATTTCCCTTTTTAAAGAGATCTGAGCAAATTTGGTGCAGTGAGGGCACTGTATTGCGGCGGAACTGCGGCCCCAAGGGGGTTTTGGCTGCTGTTCCACAGCGGTTCTACAGTGTCACGCCACCATTTTTCTCCAGAATTCTTAAAACTTCCTGCATGTACTTCTGCAACATACTGAAAAAAATTTTGAGCTAAAACAATTTCGACAGAAACCTGATGCATTGCAAATGGGGATTTTAGAATTTTGTTCGATCGAAGATGTAAACACATTAGACCAAGCTAGACTAGGTTAATGGCGTGGCTCTGATACCAGTGTAAGTGCACGGCAGCGCCCCGGCCGTCAAACTGAGGCCAAAATGCGGAAGCGATGATATACTTTAATATTTATAACCGGCACCACCGCGCACAAAAATCCCGGATCGGGCCATTAATCTAGTCCTAGCTAAAAAAAGAACGAGCAGAGAGATATACCGAGCGATCCGTGTCCTCCGGTCTTCTCGTCGTCGTCCCGATCTCCCCGCGGAATCTCCGGTCTTCACCTCCTGGCTGGAAGGGAACCACATCGCCGGCTTCTTTAACGGGCTCCCACCTCTGGACCGAGGCAACTCGGGCACAAAGTTGGCGAGCCGACATGCCCAAGGATTGCTGTAGAATACGTGTAGTGCTCTATGTCTCATTTAGGGTTACTAGAAGTTGCCTTTGGTGGAGGAATAAGATGATAGCATTTTTGGGATGAGCTTGGGGATTTTTGCAAACACTAGAGAACCAAAAATCCCCACATAAAAATTTGGCAGCCCTCTCTTCATTTGGCCGGCCATGCTTGGCTCCTTGAGAGAAAATGAGAGAGAGAGAATGTGATGATGAAAAACAATGATCACAAAGCAAGAACCTCACTCCAAAACCCATCATCAACAAAAAGTCAAGCCATCATGAAGTGAAGAAGTCAAGGAAGTAAGAACGATCATGATCCAACAATTTACAAAGACAACCCTCTAGAAATGCTTATTTGCACAATTGCAAATAAGCCCTCCTCCACCAACCTTCAGCCAATGAAAGATACAAAGAAAAAATGGCCGAAACGGAAAGCAAACTGGCAACTTCAAAAAACTGATCCCGTAATAAATTACAGGAAAACCCCGCTACTGTATATACATACCCGCATTTGTATTCCGACCGAATAAAAATGCAATGAGACAAAATCTACACTGTACAATACTGGGATCCGGCTTAAACCAAAGCCCGCTAGTATTTTCCGTCCGATCATGATCCGTGCAATACCACACGTATCTTATCGAACCCTGCCATATCTCCATACGGCCTCTACAGCGTTTCGCCCGAAACTTGAGAAACTGGTCTGTGGGGGACTCTAAAGACTCGTCAATAGTTTGGTTGTGGATTTAACCACTAGCACGTCAGAGGTATTAGCCTATACGTAACGGGCTACCATGTATTGACCAAAAGGGACGTTGATGAGCGAACTCATCCTGACACCCTACTGAGCCTGTCAGTGACAATATCCGTACAGTCCGGTCCGTTCGTCTATGAGCATCGCATGGCGGGCCTAGGGGGTTGGTAAAAGTCAGACCCCCAAAAGCGGTACAAGTCGTGTCGGAGTGTAGCCCAGAACACCCTGAGATACTACTGGAATACCTACCAGTAAATCTCCTGCCTTGGCCAAGGACTTCGTGTAAGGGCTCTCCTAGACACAGCGCGACCTCATCCCCAATACCGGGAGAGACGAACCCCCGAAGATCCGCTCACTGCCTCCATGTGGCTCGGGACTGTACCCAACTAAAACCTGTTTGCACGTCTCCTTTGAGCGTGGTAGGGTAGTAATCAAAGTACAGTGGGAACTCACATGAGACAAATGACGATCCTCAGGTCGATGAACTAACCTGTACACATGTCACCAGGGAACTGCTATCTGACGTCAGGTATAAGACCAAATAGCATGTTCCCGGCGAGTCCTGTCCAGTGTACTCATAACCCAATGAGCACCTATATACATCTTAGGTGAACCAACTGACACCAGTGACTTGTGAGACCGGCCACCGCCCCTCGTCGGGGTCTCGACTGTATACACTAGTCTACTCTGGAGTATCGATGCCCTGTCTCGAAACTCCCACGACTATGGACCTTTTAAGGATGTGCTTATAGACTACCTGCTCCCACGTATATGATCGCCCTCATACTGCTGGCAGTCAAGCATGAATCCTAGGGGCCCTATCAACATGTAATAGCGACCTGTCAGGTCACTTAAAGCAGTACACGATGATAAAGATAAACCAGATAGCATACTATCATCTTGAGTAAGACTGTCCTACTGGGACAGGTCCTCCCTCAATCATTGCAATCACATGCCTGTGATTCCATAATTGACTCTGAGGGCACTATCTCTAACAGCAACTTCATTAACCGTTCGTCCATAGTTTTGGACGTAATGAGACAAAGTGTTCTACTCATTCTCTACATCATCTTGGTCGTCTCTTTTGGCAAACTTGACGACCGAGTTGTCTCGGTTCAGAGGCGGGAGACCGTTTAAATATCCGTCGACGTGGTGCCACCTGGATGACGAGACTGGAGATCCAGAAGATCGGAGCAGCCGCAACAAAGCGTGGGATGATAGTTGAAGACCGAAGGACTCGGATCGTTCGGTATAACTCTTCTACCCACTTTATAGTTTGTTAGTTTAGCTTTAATGGCAGATCCGGGTTATAGTACGCGATAGCGCCAGTTTGTAAAAGGTTTTTGTTCCACATTTGGCGTCTGTTAGACGGCCGGGGCGCTACCGTGGACTTACATTGGTATCAGAGCCTCACCATTAAGTTATACTAACTTGTGCTAACGCGTTTAAAATATTGATCGAACCGAATTTCGAAAATCACAATTTTCAAGTGCTTAAGTTTCTGTCGATTTTTAAAATGGTCTAAAAATAATTTTACATATCACAGAAAACTAAGCAGGGTTTTCTAAGAATACTAGTAAATTTTGAGCACGTGATCCCTCGTGACCGCCGCGGATCCGCGGTCAAACCTAGGGTTTGACCGCGGAACCGCGGCAGTACTGTGGGAACAGTGGGTCAAAATTCTTCAGCAGGCTTTGCTATGGAATTTGTGGTTTTTGGTATAGTTCTTTTGGGCCCAGATTTTGTTACTGTATAGCAGTTGTACGTGGGGCCCACTTCGGGAAATTTTATCGATCGAAATTTTAAACTTGTTAGTATACAGTACTTACTTTATATCTTCGACCGGGAATGTCATTTGATCGGTAAACCGCGTCTGATTGCTATAGTTCTTTTAGACGGGTTTGCGAACGTGACATTCGCGTTGATGTTCTGTGTTGTGCTGTGATGTTGCGGATTTGTCGTGGTGGATAGTAGGGTGCAATGATAGTGCAGTTTGGATTTATTTATACATTTGATATTGCGGGGCGAGCGTCCAACATGTGGACTGCCGTTACTGCCTGTTGTATAATATTCTTTTGGGGCACGACCGGGTTGAGGTCGATGTACCCGTTGTACATATTTTTATTTCTGTACTAGGTTTATCCCGCGACGGAGTGCACGGATAGCCGGGTTCTGGAGGGAAACGGTTCCGTATCTCATAGCTTTGAGAGGCAGAGGGACCTCACTCTAGAATTGGCAGACTATTCACCGCACTCGTAAGGGGTACTGGTTGACCCAAGGAGGGGTGCTCAATTTACCGGATTCCGTGAAGTGCCGGGTGTTCCATTCACTATGCTGTGGGAGACTACCTCGCTTCAGGTTTTGTCGGGTAACTTGTCGCACCCGTATGGGTCTATGTTTCATTGCACAGGCTATCCACACGACCAGGGGAACGTCGGGTTTCAGCAGCGGCTCTGTGAAACCCGGGGATTCCAGATTATCTGTATTGTTCTGTGATGCTTATTACTTTTCTGTAATGTTGCATATTATCACGCGTGGAGCGATTACTCTATATTGGTATATATACTATTAGATGTTGTATATGTTTTACACCCGCGCTAGTCCAGCCCCCGCTCTGTCGTTAGTTAAGTAACCTAACGGGTGATGACGGGACCCAGTGACGAATGCGGATGCCATATACGTACATTTTATTTTCGTTCTTTTCTGGTGTGATTGATTGATGGGATTGCATTGATTCTTATCAATGCAAGGATAAAACAAACCTATATTTGATGTTGTTGGAACAAATTTAAAAAGGAGTTATTACAAAGATGTTTCCTTTTGTTTTGCATAGTTATATTCAGTTAGAATATCCCGCACCTCATTCGACGAGGCAAGGGCCGAGATCCCTTAACCAGGAGTGACCCCTTTGGTAGAAGTTTACGTCAGGGTAATAACTTCACTATAGTCGATTACAAGTTGCTTTGCATCGCGGTATTCAGTTGGAATATCCTGCACCTCATTCCACGAGGAAAGAGCCGAGATCCCTTCACCGGGAGTGACCTCTTTAGCAAAGGTTTTTCGCTACTATATTTTTATAAAAAGCTATCAGGTTCCTTCAACGAGATCAAGTTCATTACGTTAAAGGTTTTTCGCCAAAAACCAGTCGTAGTCCTCCGTCGTATCTTATGGATGGTCAGTAGTATTCAAGCTATGTTTGTTGACTTTCGCCAAGGCATAGTGCTTGGTAGCTGCTGGGGTATTCATTTGTAGCATAGATAGATGTGTTGGTTTGGGACAGTCGTATTACCTTGTTGGCTTTCGTCAAGGGTATGTACGGGTGGGTTCAAATTAACCTGGACAATGACGGGCAGAACTTGACATGTGACTTATGATTTGTTGGCTTTCGTCAAGGTCAAAAGAGCATGGGGCAAAAATCATATCGGGAGTTTCAAACATACAGCAAACTTGCCAGGCATGCGCATACCTTCTGGAGTGTGATAACTTGAGTGGCTTCCATCAAGTTATCATGCGATGATAGTTGGATCCCGATTCTCACTGATGAGTTGGTTTACTCTTCGGGTGATCCCGACTAATTCTTCTTTCAGGTTTGGAGGAGAATTTGAGATTTCAGTGGGAGGTTTCCTGATTAGATAAAGTGATAACCATTCTGATCTAGGTTAGAGTGCAGGCAGAGTATTTCTTTTCTCTCTCTCTTTTTGGCTGCGACCATTGACCGACCCTAGACTTTGACTTAGTGACCAAGTTGACCGAACCTTCTTAAAATACTGGCTTTTTGGATTGTCTAAAGTTGCATAAGTCATTGCCGCTCCTTCTTTTACCCTTTGTATTTCTCAGAACACCCCGTATTACTACGGACATCCACTTCCATTGGATAGATCCATCGTATGGTTATATACGAACTCGAAGGGATTTCTTCGAGGATGGATCCAGGTTCAGGAGAAATAGAATAATTTATTATTCAGTTGTCTTTTATTATCACCTTCTCTCAGGTTGCGAGGGCTCCTTAGTTTAGGAGAGTACACCTATTACGCTTATTGGATAGTCTTATTCCAAACCATAGGCTGGTGCCGAAAGGTAGGGAATGAAGAAAACCAATTAGCCTAAGTAGGGTGTGGAGAAGGTAATATGTAAAAACAAGATAAAGGGATTAGAAAGAGGGCAAAGTAAATTGCGACTATTATAATTCACGACCAAACCTCGTACTTCATCGCCACTCCTATTTCACCTTTGCTTTTTCCCCAGTTCGGGAGAAATAGAATAAGGTATTATTCAGTTCTCTTTTATCATCACCTTCTTTCAAGTTGCGAGTACTCCTAGGATTAGGAGAGTACACCTATTATGCTTCCTGGATAGTCTTCTTCCAAACCATAGGCTGGTGCCGAACGATAGGGAAGGAAGAAAACCATTTAGCCTAACGATGGTGTACAGAAGAAAACGACTAAAGACAAATAAAGGGATTTAGAGATATAGCAAATGAAATATACGGTTAAAGTCATGAATTGGATTATGGAAGAGGCATTACTAGATTACCAGGATACCCCTACGAAACATTTTCATGTTTTAGTTACACTGTGTATTGTTAAAGGAAAACTGATTTCCCGATTAGATACTTACTCCAAGGTATGTATTTACCAGGTTACATTCTCATATCTGTATGGATTTTTACAGATGATGAGTGGGAGTAAGTTATTGGGAATTAGGAGATCATCCTCATTATATCGGAATTCGTTGTAATTGGTGATATTTGAGGAAGTCGCCTGGGTACAGTTTTCAACCTACGACGCACAGGTTGTGAGTTATTCAACTCAGCGGACTTATACAGAGTATTGTATGTTGTCCAGTGTCCGTCAGGTCAAAGGGGTTGGTCCGAGTACTATGTTCTGTTTACTTATGACTTCTCTAGTTTTTGGACAAGTGTTTCGTAGAAATACAATGTCTAAGTTTTGAGAAATTGTTGGTATAAGAATAAAGTAGAGAACCAGGTATCACAAGTATTGGGATTCTTCAAAGAGATCGAAGATGTAGATACTTATGGTGGGTATTCAGATGATAGTAATGGTTTTGAGAAACTTGTTTCTCTTTCAGGTTACTCATAATTGGATGCATTCCTAAGTTGAGTAATGCTGATTAGCCTCTCTCCATTAAGTCGATATGCACTGGAGACAGTTGCATGATTAGAATCCGGTTCCAATTAAATAAGTGCCAAAGTTTCTATATTAGATATAGAATGCTTCAGATCTTAACGATGTTAAGGTAAGGGGAGTTGTCCAGCTTATGCTTAAAACCAGACACTGGATAACTCAAGGCACGTTTCTGTAATGGCAGTTTGTGGGTTGACCCTGGCTTTGACGAGGGTTGACATTTCTACCATCTGGAAGATCAATAGTGATATTGTTCTAGACTCGCTACAGTTTTAGTAAAATGGATTTTTTCAGAAAACAGTAGTGGGGGTATGTTAGAACTGGAAGTGATTCCAGAACCGCAAACGATTACGAAAAATTTAATAGGACCTATATATTCAATCAGGTTTGACATTCCAATAGCCACTCCGCAGATATGGTGGGTAACCTCAGACACCCGAAAGGTACTCCGGTAGCCTCAAGGACAGTGACAGGGAGGTTCTTGTTTACCCAGACTTAACACTACTGTTGTTCCAGGCTATGAGACCCGGCAGAAGGATATGTATAGCATCGTTCTAAACAAGCTTTAGAAGTGTACGTATATATTATTCTGCCAGAGGGTTGTCGTAGTCAGTGGGAGCAGCGGAAGCATAGTGGACAAGTAGCTTATGTTTATTTATAGGCTTGAGCAGATATAGTGGAGATAAGATCATCTATTTTTGATGTGACAGTCATGGGTTTGACTTCATCAGAATAGGGGATGGATCTGTTAAGAAGGTAGTAGGGTGTAATGTTCTGGTATTTGGATGACATACATAGAGGAGGAAGTAAAATTCCTATACTACGATCGGTTGTACTGTGGTCGTCACAAAGTTGTTTCTCCAGACAGGATATGGATATAATATCTGACATTCTGGTTACTAGATCTATGGTATTAGATCTAGATTTGGGTAGTTTCCCAATGTGTTTACTTTGACAATATTCTAATGGTATTTTAGAATAGATGACTCCTGACATGGTGGTGTACCTGCAGATGATGGAGTCACCCTCTCTAAAGGTGTCTTATAGACTAAAGGGGAGAGGGATGTGCATGATTGGCAGATCACTTGCTTAGGCAATTGAGCCAATTGTTAGATGTCAAGTACCACACCAGATGTTGTTTTTGCACTAGATGTGATAAGTTTATATTAATCCAATCCTGGAGAAACATAAGGAAGCAGTTTTAGAACATAAGTGTATGTTCTACGGATTTGATGACGGCAGCCTCCTTCGGGAGACGGTTATCATTCCAGGCTTCAAAGGTGACATGGATGACAGAGTGATTGTCAGAGTTATAGTTTTCCCTCTGACGAGGGACAGTATTATGGACAGGTGGTCCAAGAAGATACTGTGGGAGGCATGGTGCTGGATACTGATTAGGTTCAATTATCAATAAAGTCTAAGAAGTTTGGACTTGGAGTTCATTTATGAACTAGGTCCCATCAGATATTCAGACATATTCTAAGACAGGAATTTCTCGATTCGGGAGATGGCATTCTCCGTGAACTTGAGATTAAGAGAGATATAGAAAGAAACATCAGGGCAGATCCACTCACTGAGGCTATTTCTCGAACACAAGAGTTTTACAAACTAGCTTTGCGAAACTGATTAGTAGAGAAGTTGGATGTTCGGTATCACACGGGTTGTGAGTATGCGACATCGCAATAATTAGCCTTAAGTGCAAGTGAGAGATTGTTGGAGATAGTGCCCTCAAAGTCAATTATTGGATCACAGGTACGTGATTGCAATGATTGAGGAAGGACCTATACCGATATGAAAGTCTTGCTCGAGATGATAGTATGCTATCTGGTTTGTCTTTATCATTGTATACATGGTTTAGTTCGCTATTGCATGTTGATAGAGCCCATAGGATTCTTGCTTGACTGCCAGCAGTATGATGGCGATCATATACGTGGGAGCTGGGGTCTATAAGCACATCCTTAAAGTGTCCCTAGTCGTGGGAGTTTCGAGACAGGGCATCGTTACTCCAGAGTAGACTGGTGTATATAGTCGAGACCCCGACGAAGGGCGGTGGCCGGTCTCACAAGCCACTGGTGTCAGTTGGATCACCTAAGATGTATACAGGTGCTCATTAGGTTATGAGTACACCGGACAGGACTCGCCGGGAACATGCTAGTTGGTATTATACATATCGTCAGATAGCAGTTCCCTGGTGACATGTGTACAGGTTAGTTTGTCGACCTGAGATCGTCATTTCTCTCGTGTGAGTTGCCACTGTGCTTTGATTCCTACCCTACCACGCTCAAAGGAGTTGTGCAAACAGGTACTTTTTGGGTACAGTCCCGAGCCACATGGAGGCAGTGAGCGGATCGTCGGGGATTCGTCTCTCCCGGTATTGGGGTTGATGTCACGCAGTGCACGGGTGGCCATAACTAGAAATCCTTGTCCAAGGTAGTGGAGAATTACTGATTTGGATCAGTAGTTTCTCAGGTGGTGATGGGCTTCATACCGACACGAATTATCGCGTTATTAGGGGTCTGACTTTATCCACCCCCTAGACTCGATATACGATACTCTTTAGACGAACGGACCGGACTGTATATATATTGTCACTGTTAGGCTCAGTAGGGTTTATGGATGAGTTCGCTCGTCGGCTTCCCTTCCGATCAGTACATAGGCAACCGTTACGTACAGCTTGTACCTCAGACGTGCTAGAGGTTATACCCAGTGCCAGTGTGTTGATGAGTCATTAGAGTCCCCCACAGACACTTTTCCAAGTTCGGGCGAAACGTTGTAGAGGCCGTATGGTATTATGGCAAGGTTCGGAAAATGCACGTGCGTTTTCGCACGTGTCGTTTTTCGGGCAGATAATACTGGTCGGCTTTGGTTTAAACCGGATCCGAGTATTATACTGTGTAGATATAATATCTTTATCTCAGATGCATTTGTATTCGGTCGTAATACAAATGCGGGTATGTTTATAGCATTACGGGGTTATCCTGAAATTCGTTTCAGGATCACTTTTGGAAGTTGCCAGTTTCCAGTTTTCTATCGGCCGTATTTAACATTCGGTTAAATACGGATTTATCTTTTCTTGAGATGAGTGTGGAAGTTTCTAGAGGCTTCTAGATGAGGTGACTAGGCTTCATGACTCATTTGTGCATTAATGGTTCAATTAATGTTTTAGTGACTAAAGGTTATGAATCATCACTTTCATTAATGTGTTCATACTAGGTGTTTTTGATGACTCATCTCTTCATTATTGTTATGATGACCCTCCCCTCTCCTACACTCACCTCCCCCCTCTACTTATATGGCCGGCCACCCCTTGGTGGAGACATATGGTTGTTGATTGAAAAACATATAAGTTTTGGTGCATAGAAATTAGATGTGATCCATATCTCATTTCTATTCGATCCAAAAGGCTACTTCATTAACCGTTCGTCCATAGCCTTGGACATAACGAGACAAAGTGTTCTACTCATTCTCTACATCATCTTGGTCGTCTCTTTTGGCAAACTTGACGACCGAGTTGCCTCGATTCAGAGGCGGGAGCCCGTTTAAAGATTCGTCGACGTGGTGCCACCTGGACGACGAGACCGGAGATCCAGAAGATCGGAGCAGCTGCAACAAAGCGTGGGATGATGGTTGATGACCGAAGGACTCGGATCGTTCGGTATAACTCTTCTACCCACTTTGTAGTTTGTTAGTTTAGCTTTAATGGCAGATCCGGGTTGTAGTACGCGATAGCGCTAGTTTGTAAAAGGTTTTTGTTCCGCATTTGGCGTCTGTTAGACGGCCGGGGCGCTACCGTCGACTTACAAGGATAACACAGTGGATCCACTCACCGAGGCCATCCCCAGATGCTATTCGAGAGACTTTTGGGACGTTGAGTATGAGATACTACAACAACTGGCCTTAGTGCAAGTGGGAGATTGTTAGGAATATATATGCCATAGAGGACATTATTGTTGATATAGTGGATGCTTGGACATATATATAGAGGATTTTCTTGCTCGACATGATAGTATGCTATCTGGTTATCTTTATCTTAACATGTAGACTGGTATTTATATACTGTCTGTCTCTTACATGTTGATAAAGCCCTTAGGATATGTACTTGACTACCAGGATTATGATAAGATCATACTAGTGGGGCCAGGGTGGTCGAAAAGTACATCCTTTAATTGTTCCTATTCGAGGGGATATCGAGATAAAGGCATCGATATTCTAGAGTAGACTAGTGTGTACATTTCTTGTCCTTTGGAAGGTGATGGTTGATCCCACAACCATTAGTGTGTGACATCAAAAATTGTACACAGGTGCTCATTAGAGAATGGGTACACCGAACGGACTCGCCGAGGACTCCTAATTGGTATTATACCTATCGTCAGATAGCAGTCTTATGGTGACACTGGTATAGGTTAGTCTATAGACCCGAGATCGTCATAGAGTCTTGTGTGGCTCCCACTGTGCTTTGATTTCCTCCCTATTACGCTCAAGAGGAGTTGTGCAAACAGGTGTATTTTGGGTACAGTCCCGAGTCACATGGAGGAAATGAGCGATAGGAGGGGTTTCGTCTCTCCCGGTATTGGGGGGTGATGTTGCGCTATACTCGATTGGCTATAACTGGAAGTCCCTAGCGAGGGCTGCTGCTGAGATTTACTGATATGAGTTATCAGTAGTTTCTCAAACATTTATAGGCCAGACATCGGCATGAATTATCACGTTACTGTGGTCTGACGTTTACCACCCCTAGACATGATATGCGACATATCAGACGAAGAGACCGGACTGTACAGTAGCGTTGCTGATAGATTTCATAGAGAGTATGGATGTAAAGTTTTTAAAATCGTCTAGGTGAAATTTCTGATAACCGGTAAAATAACTGGTGTTTTCCGAAAAAACCAAGATATAATTATTATTTTCAACATAGAATTAAATATACCTATTCTAGCTATGTAATTGCTAGTATTTGGTATTTAACTTGTCACTTATAAAATTTCTAGTTTACTAAAATATTTCCGTAATTAATTATTTTAAACAATATTTTAAGCCTTCACTAATACATTTAATTAGTGATAATTACAAATTGGAATGGGTTAATATAAGTTTTATGCATCATGACATATTAAACCAAGATGTAACATGTTGTTTTTGAAATGAAAAGAAGTTGTGAAGAGGGTTTTAAAAAAAATATATAAAGGAAAAAGGGTTAAGTTGTGAAAATAAATAATTAGAAAGTGACTACGGTGCATTCTATATTGGGGAATGGAGGTGATTTTCTTTACTTGGCACATACACCCACACCCTCACCCTCTCCCCCATTCCGGCCAAAACCAGCAGCCCCCTTTCCCCACTTGATTTTTTTTCCACTTAAAAAAGAAAAGAAAATAGAATGAAAAGAATAAACAAAGAAGAGCGGTGTTTAGATATTTGAGGTATGGGTTTTTTCCTTTGACTACACCACTCATTCAACACCACCTCACTCTCTCTCCCCTCTCCTCATCCTCACTGGCTGAGCCCTTCCCCTAGCAGCAACCTAAATTTCCCACCTCATTTCACCTCCACAATTCATCAATTTTGCACCAAAAATCCATTAAAACTCACACAAACTCCAAATCCAACCCTTACCCATTTTTCCTTGGCTACTCTAGTATGGATCTTGGTGAAAAGAATCAAGTTTAGGAGGCTAGGTTTCAAGTGAGATCCTTAAAATTTATGGAGGTATAATCTCAAACCTTTGGTTAATTGTTGGTTAATTTCTTAAATCAAGCTTAATTATGTATTAATACAGTGTTGATTTCAAGATTTGGAATTTCAATAGAGGGTGTTGAACTCAAGTTAGGGTTTTTATCATGTAATTATGGTTACAAAGTGTAGTTTATCATCTTAAGAAATGAAAAATCTAAACTAGTTGCTAGTTTGCAAATTGATACTTTTAAATTGTCTAAATCATATATTTATGCAAACTAGGTTTTTAGATATTACAAAAATAATTGAGATTAACAACTAGTTAGGGTTTGTGTGAACTAATTAATATATTTAGTGAGAATTGTGGCCACTAGAATTGTTAAAATATCAAGTTTTGTACTAAAACGGTTAATTGATACTTACTTGGTTTTTGGAATAAATCGATTTTAAATTAAGTTTAAGGTTTTGATGATATAAACCCTATTTCATAAGTATTTAGTGTGTTGTGAGCACACGATTAGTGCGATTGGGTTTTTGGGTTTGGGGTTTGCCACGTATTGCGACCCTAGTGGTGATTTGTGGCGTTGTCGCGGTGCGTTTCGTGCACCAAGTGTGCGCGCGTTTAGTTAGTGCGCGTGGTCCACTTGTATTGGTTGTGTCCGCGACTAATTATATATTTATTCTCTTTTTACTTGTGTACGTTTCTATGATCGGATGCAGAGGCATCGGATGTGGGGCGAAGATGCCAGAGCAGGAATCGGATCAGATTAGTCGAAGCGTCTAGGTGAGTAGATATATATCTACGGGGGAAGTCGGGTGGATGGCATATTGCACCCCCGCAAATTCATAGAATATGATGTTTACATATATATATATATATATATGATATTGCGAGATATGAATTGTTGGCTATAGTGCCCTCAAAGTCAATTATTGGATCGTAGACACGTGATTGCAATGATTGAAGGAGGACCTATACCGGCAGAACAATCTTACTCGAGATGATACTATGCTATCTGGTTTGTCTTTATCATCACTATTACATATTGATAGAGCCTATAGGATTCTTGCTTGACTGCCAGCAGTATGATGGCTATCATATACATGGGAGCTGGGGTCTATAAGCACATCATTAAATGGACCCTAGTCGAGGGAGTTTCGAGACAGGGCATCGATACTCCAGAGTTGACTAGTGTATATTGATCGAGACCCCGACGAGGGGCGGTGGCCAAGTCTCACAAGCCATTGGTGTTAGTTTGTTCACCTAAGATAGTATACAGGTGCTCATTGTGTTATGAGTACACTGGACGAACTCGCCGGGAACCTGCTAGTTGGTATTATACTTATTGTCAGATAGCAGTTCACAGGTCACATGTGTACAGGTTAGTCTATCGACCTGAGATTATCATTTGTCTCGTGTGAGTTCCCATTATGCTTTGATTACTACCCTACCATGGCTTAAAGGAGTCGTGTAAACAGGTTTTAGTTGGGTACAGTCCCGAGCCACAAGGAGGTAGTGAGCGGATCATCGGGGATTCATCTCTCCCGGTATTGGGGGTTGATGTCGCGCTGTGCACGGGTGGCCATCACCAGTAAACCTTTGCCAAGGTAGTCGAGAATTACCGATCTAGGATCGATAGTTTGTCAGGCGGTGATGGGTTTCATACCGACACGAATTATCGCGTTGTTAGGGGTCTGACTTTGTCCACCCCCTAGACCCGATATGCGATACTCTTAGACGAACAGACCAGACTGTACGGATATTGTCACTGTCAGGCTCAGTAGGGTTTCAGGATGAGTTCGTTCATCAGCTTCCCTTTCTTTCAATACATGGGCAGCCGTTACGTACAGCTAGTGCCACTGAAGTGCTTGTGGTTAAATTCACTGCCAACGTATTGATGAGTCATTAGAGTCCCCCACAGACAGTTTCCCAAGTTCGGGCGAAATGTTGTAGAGGCCGTATGGTTTTATGGTAGGGTTCGAACATGCACGTGCACTTGTGCACGTGTCATGGTTCGGATAGATAGTACTAGTGGGCTTTGGTTTAAGCCGGATCCTAGTATTACATTATGTAGGAATATTTTTGTCTTCTTGCATTCGTATTCGGTCGAAATACAAATGCGGGTATGTATATACGGTTGTGGGGTAATCCTGTAATTCGTTAGGGGATTACTTTTGAAGTTGCCAGTTTTTCTCTGCTTGATTAAGCATTAGTTTTAATATTTTATTAATGTTTTTCTTCATGCATGGCCGAGCACAGATTCCAGAGCCCCATTTTCATTTTCTTCACAAGTTTTCCTCACGTGCTCACATTCTATCCAATGGAAACTTCATTTACCTCCACCCAAATACTTGGGTGCCTTGAGACAAAGTATTCTATACTCTCTCTACTTCAATCTTGGACATGTCGGCTAGAAAACATCATTTCTGAGTTGCTTCGGTTTGAAGCAGGAGCCCGTATAAAGATTCGTTGACATGGTGCCACTTCGACGAGGAGACGGGAGATCGAGCGAGATTGGAGATGCCGCGAGGAGCGTGGGATGATGGCTAAAGACCGAAGGACACGGATCGATCGGTATAGCCATTCTAACATCTTTTGTTGTTTGCTAGTTTGGGTTAATAGAACGATCCGGGTATTTGGTTGTGGTAGCACCGGTTATAAAATTTTTTTTCCGCATTTGGCCTCGGATTGACGGCCGGGGCGCTGCCGTAACCCAATAATATCATATGCACCCATTAACCGTAAAGTAGCTTGTTTAGATAATGTTAAAGTATCGGAACCGAAGCAAAACCCAAACACTGCCCCTGCACATTCCAATATCTGTTGTTTTTAAAGTGTCTTCAAAAATTATTTTAATAAGTACAGAAGACTACTGACATGACCACTAGACCACACCCCCAAAAACGAGACTCCTTCACCGGAATTTGGCCGAGCCCCAGGCTAGAATTTCTGATGTCGCCGGCCCCTTTATGGCCTATCGGTTTGGTTTTTTGGGTGTTGTCTGGTCTTTGTAATCTTGGTGCAGTTGTATTGTTTGCTCAGTCCAATTTGGATATGGTTTTATCAGTTTGTTTGGGGCTATTCGGGGGTTATTTCGAAGTCATTATTTTCTAACATTGTTTAAAGTTTTCAGTACTTTACATTTCTATCTATGACCGTGATTGTCATTTGATCGGTAAATCTTATCTAATCGCTATAGTCCTTTTAGACGGATTTGCGAACGTGACATTCACGTTGATGTTCTGTGTTGTGCTGTGATGTTGCGGATTTGTCGTGGTGGATAGCTTATGTGCAATGGTAGTGCAGTTTGGATTTACTTGTACATTTGATATTGCAGGGCAAGTGTCCGACATGTGGACTGCCGTCACTGCCTGTTTGTATATTATTCTTTTGGGGCACGACCGGGTTGAGGTCAATGTCACCCTTGTATATTATTTTCTTTTCTGTACTAGGATTGCCCCGTGTTGGAGTGCATGAATAGCCGGGTTTTAGAGGGCAACAGATCCGCATTTCATGGTGTTGAGTCGGAGGGGACCTTTCTCTAGAATTGGCGGGCTATTCGCCGCACTCATAGGGGGTACAGGTTGACCCAAGGAGGGGTACTCAACTTACCGGATTCCGTGAAGTGCTGGTGGTCCATTCACTTTGCTGAAAGGGGCTGCCTCGCTTCTGGTCTTGCGGGTGTAACGTTTTAAAAATAAATAAATAAATAAATAAACCTAATTTAGTTACTAATTTGAAGTTGATAATAGAAAATTGTGATAAAAATGCTATTTTGCTAACTAGATTTTAGATATCTCTTAAATAATTGAGATTTAAAATCTAATTATGGTTTCGTTACATTATTATCATCATGAATTGTAGTTTAATAAGTTAATTTATGCAAAACCAAGTTTAGTTGTGAAATTGTGAAATTTTGCTTGCAAGGTGTTGAAATTGATAAAAATCGCAAACTAGAATTTCCAATTTAATACAAATTAGTGTGATAAAAATGCAGTAATGGTTTCTATAATCTAGTTATGTTGTTTAATGAATATTATGACCATTACTTTTATTTAAACATCGAGTTTTGAAGTAAAACGGTAAATTGGCGTTTCCAGGTTTTTACGAAATCGGACGATTTGATCGATTTTAGGGTTTTGATGATTTAAACCATGTTTTATATTATAAATAATGAGTTTTGAAATTACAAGTTGTTTGTTGGTGTTTTATTTCGATCAATCGGCGTTTGTAAGCCGATATCGAGCGATATTTGGTTCTTTTGCATGAGCGGGTCATAGGTTTTAACCTATGCGCGTTTCGTGTGTCGTTTTGGTTTTGTCCGTGATTCAGTTTACGAGATTATATATGTTTGCGTATAGGTATCCCTCACGTGGACTTCGGACGAGGAAGAAGAGGAGGGCGACATCGTCTTCGGCAGATAAGGACCAGGTGAGTAGATGTATATCTACGAGGGAAATCGGGTGGATGGAGTTTAGCACCCCCGCAAACGTAGCATAGGAATATTATTTATTGTCATTAGGAAATCAGACGTGACCTTAGATTCTTGGTGAGTAGGACCCTAGTAATGACTTTAGGTTGGACGAGACCGATTTAGAAAGACCTTACCAGAGGATGAATGTCTTGGAGGAGATTCGTAGGTTTCAGGTAGACACACACGCACGCACACACAGAAACTTGACTTGGTGTATATGTGTATGTGTATATATATAGGACTGTGTGTAGGTATATATATAAATATATACACACACACACACACACATACACACAATATGTATATGTGATATAAGGATGTTATATGATACATGGGCATGAGACAATATAACTGGGCTTGATGCCCTGATCTCTTGGCTATACAGTCGTGTTATGATGTTAGCGGATCGTTGGAAATGAGAAAATGGATATGTATACATAAACGATAATAGGTGATGATGGCATTGAGATATACGAGACTCTAGAATGGAACCCGGACTGTAACCTGTGACTTGATTGCGATATGATATATGTGTGACTTGGTTACAATATGATATATGTGTGACTTGATTGCGATATGATATATGGGTGACCAGATTATGATAAGATATTTAAGACATGATATTTCTGAGGATAAATTGACGATGTATATTTATGCTGGCAATGATATATGATTGATGATATTGGGATGTATGCGATTACAGTACAGTACCTTTGATCATGACAGTATTTGATGATGATATTATACGAATGATGATGTACGTAGGTGATACTTGACCCGTACCCCGTTTTTGGGATGCCGTACGATGGATTTTACCGTACGAGGCATAGATGTGATGATTGATCCGCTCTTGATTCGAGGAAGTCGTACTACGTACGTGACGCTATTGAGGCTGGATCGCCGACTATTAGAGATATGGACTCAGACCTTAGGTGGATTCTTATTTCTTATCGACTAGTTTCTTTAGTTTAGTTCCTTAGGGGGTTAGATAGATACTAGTTTAGGCTTGAGTCTTATAGTTGTAGTTAGACATGTATATTACAAATGAGTGGTTAATTCACATCCATCTTTACATTCAGATCGTAATCATCATGTTGCATGTTCATACATATGTTTCTTTAGTCAGTATGAAACTCTGCCTGTTAGGACACCAGCATCATTACCGATGATACGCATATTCCACGTACACTTATTTGCCGGCTCACACACATCATCATCGGTAATTGCTATGTCACGTACACTCTAGAACATATTATCTTTTATTGATAAAATCAGCTAAAGGCTAGATCAATATAATATTATGATTACTCTCAGGTGTTAGTCTAGACATTGCATTTATTACTTAAACATTTCATGCATTCACATTTCATGTTATCATACAGTATTGTGGGGCTTATGCTGATACTTATTATTTACTTACTCATGATTTTGGGATTTTGGATTTCTATGAGATTTCTGGATTTTGGGGAAAACCGCAAGAATATATATAAAAACTTCTCTCTCTCCCTCTCTTTTTAAAATATAAGTTGCGGTTTTCTCATGATGTATGTGTCGTCCACCATGAGATTTCATGTTTTCTGTTGGATTTCGAGACCCGATTCGAGGAGTGGATGAACCGTCTTGGGTATATGGTGGGCTCGGTATGGTACCCCGGGGCAAGAAGATTGAGTTGTAGACGATGAGCCTGGCAGGGGAAGACTACCTACCGGTGATGTCTGGAACGGCGGATATCCGTAGGATACCGACCGTTGTCGTGAGATTTGATGATATGGGCCGATCCGGACTGACGGAGCCCGAGATATTGAGACTATGAGATATAGGGACTATGAGGTATTGAGACTTGAGATTTACATGTTTTGTATCGATGCTTGACACGGATTTCCATGGATTTCATCGATGATATTTCAGATTTCTATAAAAATTTTATCATGATAAAAGTTAAATATTTCTTATACAGATATATCCAGATTTCAGGATTGATTGTTTTACATTCATGGTGCATGCATACTCATTAACATAACATATTACTATTTGAGGCACTAACACGAGCACGGAGCATTTGCACTTACGCGTAATTTATTACCCTGCACTACTACATGACTAGTGATATATTAGTATATTATTATGACCTAGGACAGCGTCGTGCATTCGATTTTTTTCGCAGATGTCTTCTACCCATGAGTTGGCAACTCACCCCCGTTATGACAAATTTTATTAAAGGTTCGATGTACAGGTTTCCTTGGCAGTTTGCTGGCACATCATTTCATTCAGGGTGATTTGCATGGTTGGTTGGTTCACTTGTATCAGGACCGCCATTGTACTTTTATTATTTCATTGGTATCTAGTAAGCTCCATCAACCAGATTTGTATTACTTGATAGTTTAAAGGACCAGTTATTTATTTCGACCTTAGAGTCGCGCTTGTATTATTATGGTATCTGGTGGATTTGTTTTCTTTTGAGTTTTGAGCCTCGCTCTTTGGCGTTGTATATTATTGGGCTTGGTGTGGTTGTTTCCACCTGTTGGCGTAGAGCCAGCTCCCGCTTGGGGATGCCTTTTTATTGTTTGTATATATATTATTCTTGTTTGTACCCGTTTGGGGCCAGTTTTTATAAAAGAGACTCTGCCGAAATTTTTGAGAAAATTTGATGTTGCTTTTAAACTTGTTTTCATAAATGTTTTCCTTTACTTCTTCTTTCATATAGTTTAGATTTCTGGGCTTCAGCTTACTTAGATTACGTTGCGCCTCTAGACGCTTCATAATTTAAGTGTCAGTCACGTTCTGTACCTTCGGGTCGTGACAGCGGGTAACTTGCCGCGCTCGTAGGGGTCTAGGTTTTCATTGCACAGGCTATCCACACGACCAGGGGAACGTCGGGTTTCACTTGCGGCTCAAAGGAAACCCGGGACTCCCAGATTATCTGTATTGTTCTGTGATGTTTATTACTTTTCTGTGATGTTTCATTTATCATGCCTGGAGCGATTATTATATATTGATATATATACTAGTAGATGTTGTATATGTTTTGCACCCGCGCTAGCCCAGTCCCCGCTCCGTCGTTAGTTAAGTAACCTAACGGGTGATGACGGGACCCAGTGGCGAATGCGGATGGCAAATTCGTACATCATATATTTTCGTTCTTTTCTGGTATAATTAATTGATAGGATTGTGTTGATTCATATCAATGCAAGTAAAACAAACCTATTTGATGTTGTTGGAACCAATTTTAAAAAACTGACATTACAGACGTACTCTTTTGCTTTGCATAGTGGTATTCGGTTATGAATATCCAGCACCTCATTCGACGAGGCATGGGCCGAGATCCTTTCATCGGGAGTGACCCCTTAGGCAGAAGTTTGCGTCAGCGTAATAACATCACTATAGTCGATTACTTTTTGATTTGCATCGCAGTATTTAGTTGGAATATCCTTCACCTCATTCGACGAGGAAAGAGCCGAGATCCCTTCACCGGGAGTGACCTCTTTAGCAAAGGTTTTTGCAGCTATATATTTATAAAAACTATCCGGTTCCTTCAACGATATCAAGTTCATTACATTGAAGGTTTTTCGCCAAAAACCAGCCGTAGCCCTCCGTCATTTCAGATCGGTATTTCTTAGTATTTGTTCTGCGTATGTTGACTGTGTCAAGGCGTAGTGTGCGGTAGCTCTGTAATGATTTTCTGTCGCATAGATATATGGATTGGTTAGGACAGCCGTACGGTCATGTTGACTGTGTCAAGAACTCGTACGGGTGGTTTTAATGCAATCAAGATAATGACGGGTTGAACCGGACTAGAACCCTTTTGATATGTTGACTGTGTCAAGGTCACTTGGGTTCTAGGGGTAAAAATCACATCGGGAGTTTCAAACATACAGGAAACTTGCCAGGCATGTGCATACCTTCTGGAGTGTGGTGACTTGAGTGGATTCCATCAAGTTATCATGCGATGATAGTTAGATCCCGATTCGCACTGATGAGTTGGTTTACTCCTCGGGTGATTCCGACTAATTCTTCTTTCAGGTTTGGAGGAGAATTTGAGGATACGGTGGGAGACATTCAGGTTAGAGTGCACGCAGAGTGTTTCCTTTCTCTCTCTTTTTGACAGCAACCATGACCCGACCCTAGACTATAACTCAGTGACCAAGTTAGCTGAACTTTCTTAAAACACTGGCTTTTGGATTGTCTGAGTTGCATACATCATTGCCACTCCTTCTTTTACCCGTTGCATTTCTCCAGAATACCCCGTATCACTATGAACATCCACTTCTACTGGATAAATCCATCATATGGTTATATACGAACTCGAAGGAAATTTTTCGAGGATGAATTCTGGTTCTGGAGAGATTGAATATGATTATTCAGTTGTCTTTTCCTTTTACCTTCTCTCAGGTTGTGAGGGCTCCTAGAATTAGGAGAGGGTACACCTATTACACTTATTGGATAGTCTTCTTCCAAACCATAGGCAGGTGCCAAAAGGTAGGGAATGAAGAAAACCAATTAGCCTAAGTAGGGTGTAAAGAAGGTAATAAGTAAAGACAAAATAAAGGGATTAGTAAGAGGGCAAAGTAAATTGTGACTGCTATCTTTCATGACCAAACCGCGTATTTCATTGCCACTCTTACTTAACCTTTGCTTTTCTCTGGTTCAGGAGAAATAGAATAATTTTTATTCAGTTGTCTTTTATCATCACCTTCTCTCAGGTTGCGAGTACTCCTAGGATTAGGAGAGTACACCTATTATGCTTATTAGATAGTCTTCTTCCAAATCATAGGCTGGAGCCGAACGGTAGGGAAGGAAGAAAACCATTTAGCCTAAAGGGGTGTATAGAATGCAATGAATAAAGACAAATAAAGGGATTTGGAGAGATGGCAAGGAAATATACGGTTACAGTCATGAATCTGATAATGAAAGAGGCATTATTTTGAATACCCGGACACCGCTTCGAAACATTTTCATGTTTCAGTTTCACTGTGCGTTGTTAATAGAAAACTGATTTCACAATTAGATACTTATTCCAGTGTATTATTTACCAGGTATGATTCTCACATCTGTATGGTTTTACAGATAATGAGTGGAAGTTATTCGGAATTAGGTGATCATCCTCATTATATCGGAATTCGTTGTAATTGGTGATATTTGAGAAAATTGTTGGAGATAGTGCCTTCAGAGTCAATTATTGGATCAGAGGCACGTGATTGCAATGATTGAGGGAGGACCTGTCCCAGTAGGACAGTCTTACTCAAGATGATAGTATGCTATCTGGTTTATCTTTATCATCGTGTACTGCTTTAGGTGACCAGACAGGTCGCTATTACACGTTGGTAAAGCCCCTAGGATTCATGCTTGACAGCCAGCAGTATGAGGGCGATCATATACGTGGGAGCTGGTAGTCTACAAGCACATCCTTAAAAGGTCCCTAGTCGTGGGAGTTTCGAGACAGGGCATCGATACTCCAGAGTAGACTAGTGTATACAGTCGAGACCCCGACGAGGGGCGGTGGCCAGTCTCACAAGCCACTGGTGTCAGTTGGTTCACCTAAGATGTATACAGGTGCTCATTGGGTTATGAGTACACCGGACAGGACTCGCCGGGAACCTGCTAGTTGGGATTATACCAGACGTCAGATAGCAGTTCCCTGGTGACATGTGTACAGGTTAGTTCATCGACCTGAGGATCGTCATTTATCTCGTGTGAGTTCCCACTGTACTTTGATTACTACCCTACCACTCTCAAAGGAGACGTGCAAACAGGTTTTAGTTGGGTACAGTCCCGAACTACATGGAGGCAGTGAGCGGATCTTCAGGGGTTTGTCTCTCCCGGTATTGGGGCTGAGGTCGCGCTGTGTCTAGGAGAGCCATTACACGAAGCCCTCGGCCGAGGCAGGAGATTTACTGGTAGGTATTCCAGTAGTATCTCAGGGTGTTCTGGGCTACACTCCGACACGACTTGTACCGCTTTTGGGGGTCTGACTTTTACCAACCCCCTAGGCCCGCCATGCGATGCTCATAGACGAACGGACCGGACTGTACGGATATTGTCACTGACAGGCTCAGTAGGGTGTCAGGATGAGTTCGCTCATCGACGTCCCTTTTGGTCAATACCTGGTAGCCCGTCACGTATTGGCTTATACCTCTGACGTGCTAGTGGTTAAATCCACAACCAAGGTATTGACGAGTCTTTAGAGTCCCCCACATTCAGTTGCTCAAGTTTTCGGGCGAAACGCTGTAGAGGCCGTATGGAGATATGGCAGGGTTCAATCAGATACGTGCGGTATTGCACGGATCCTGATCGGACGGTTTATACTAACGGGCTTTGGTTTAAGCCGGATCCTAGTATAGTACAGTGTAGATTTTGTCTCATTGCATTTGTATTCGGTCGGAATACAGATGCGGGTGTGTATGCACAGTAGCGGGGTTTTTCCTGTAATTTATTACGGGACCAGTTTTCTGGAGTTGCCAGTTTGCTTTCCGTTTCGGCCATTTTCATTTGTATCTTTCAATGGCCGACGATTGGTGGAGGAGGGCTTATTTGCATTAGTGCAAATAAGCATTTGTAGAGGGTGGTCTTTGCCTATTCTTGTGTCATGATAGTTCCACCATCACATTGACTTCATTTGACTTCTTCTTCTTTTCATCATGGTTGTTGATAATTAGTTGATGGAGTATTGGTTTTGGTAGGTGATCACTGCTTGACTTTTTGACTTGATGATGGGAGATGGTTGTGGAGTGTGGGTTTGAGTTTGTCATCATTTTCTTTTCATGATATCATTTTGGCCTCTCTCTTGCATAATGTGCACACTCTCATATTGTGATCAATACACACTCCTCTCTCTTCTCTCCTCTCTAGATGTGGCCGGCCTTGCTCTTTAAAGGGCTGCCCATTTTTTGTAGTGGGGATTTTTGCTCTCTTGATGCTAGAAAAATCCCCAAGTTCCTCCACAAAAGTTCACAGTTCATTTTCTCCACCACAAAGGCAACATCCACTACCCCAAATGAGACATGAGTTCTACACACATTCTACAGCAAACCTTGGGCACGTCGGCTCGCCAACTTCGTGCCCGAGTTGCCACGGTATAGAGGTGGGAGCCCGTAAAAGAAGCAGGCGATGTGGTGCCCTTCCGGCGAGGAGGTGGAGACCGGACATTCCGCGGAAGATCGGGACGACGACGAGAAGACCGGAGGACACGGATCGCTCGGTGTATCTCTCTTCCCATCTTGTAGTTAGCTAGGACTAGTTTAATATCACGATCCGGGTTTATAGTGCGCGGTGGTGCCGGTTCAGAAAGTTAAAGTAAATCACCGCTTCCGCATTCCGGCGTCGGATTGACGGCCGGGGCGCCGCCGTGCACTTACAAAAATCACCTCGGTACAGTTTTCAACCTACGACGCACAGGGTTTGAGTTATTCAACTTAGCGGACTTATATAAAGTATGGCATGTTGTCCAGTGTCCATTAGGACTAAGGGGTTGGTCATCGTACTGTATTCTGTTTACTTATGACTTCTCAATTTTTAGATAAGTGTTTCGTAGAAATATAAGGTCTAAGTTTTGAGAAGTTATAGGTACAAGAATAAAGTAGAGAACCACGTGTTGCAAGTATCGGGATTCTTCAAGGTGATCGAAGATGTAGATACTTGTGTATAGGATTCAGTCGATAGTAATGATGATGAGAACTTGTTTCTCATTCAGATTACTCATAATTGGATGCATTCCTAAGTTGAGTAATGCTGATCGGCCTCTCTCCATTTTGTTGACATGCACTGGAGACAGCTGCATGATTTGAATCTGGTTCCAATTAAATCAGTGCCTCTGTTTCTATATTGGATATAGAACGATTCATATCTTAATGATATTAAGGTATGGGGAGTTGTCCGGCTTATACTTAAAACCAGACTCTGGATAACTCAAGGAACGTTTCTGGAATGGCAGTTTGTGGGTTGACCTGGGCTATGACGAGGGTTGATTTTCTACCATCTGGAAGATCAATAATGATATTGTTCTTGACTCGCCACAGTTTTAGTAAAATGGATTTTTTTCAGAAAACAACAGTGGGAGTATGGTAGAACTGGAAGTAATTCCAGAACCGCAAACGATTACAGAAAATTTAATAGGAACAAAAGATTCAATCAGGTTCGACATTTCATTAGCCACTCCGCAGATATGGTGGGTAACCTTAGGCGCCCGAGAGGTACTTCGGTATCCTCAAGGAGGGTGACAGGGAGGTTCTTGTTTACCCAGACTTGCCATTACTGCTATTCCAGACTATGAGACCCGGCAGGAGGATGAGTATAGCGTCATTCTAAACTAACTTTAGAAGTGCACGTCTATATGACTCTGCCAGAAAGTTGTGGTGGTCAGTGGGAGCAGCGGAAGTATAGTGGACAAGTAGCTTATGTCTATTTATAGACTAATGCAAATATAGCGGAAATAGATCATCTATTTTTGATGTGACAGTCATAGGCTTTGACATCATCAGAATAGGGGATGGATCTGTTAAGAAGGTAGTAGGGTATAATGTCCTGGTATTTGGATGACATACACGTAGTAGGAAGTAAAATTCCTATACTACGATCGGTTATACTGTGGTTGTCACACAGTGGTTTCTCCACATAGGATATGAATATTATATAAGGCATTCTGGTTACTAGATCTATAGTTTTAAATCTAGATTTAGGTAGTTTCCCAATCTGGGTACTTAGACAATATTCTAAAGATATTTAGAATGGACGACTCCTGACATGGTGGTAAACCTGCAGGTGATGGAGTCACCCTCTCTAAAGGTGTCTTACAGAATAAAGGGGAGAGGGATGTGCATGATTGGCATATCGCTTGCTTAGGCAATTGAGTCAATCATGAGATATCAAGTACCACACCAGATGTTGTTTTTGCACTAGATGCAATAAATTGAGATATTAATCCAATACTGGAGAAACGTTCGGAAGCAGTTTTAGAATATAAGTGGATGTCCTAGGGATGTGATAATGGCAGCCTCCTTTGGAAGACGGTTATCATTCAAGGCTTCAAAGGTGACCTTGTTGACAGAGTGACTGTCAGAGTTATAGATTTTCCCTCTGACGAGGGGCGGTAGTTTGGACAGGTGGTCCAAGCGGATACTGAGGGAGGAGTGGCGGAGGATATTGATTAAATTCAGTTGACGATACAGTCTAAGAAGTTTGCTGGATTTGGAGTTCATTTGTGAACTGGGTCCCATCCGATATCCATACACATCCTAAGACAGGTATTGCTTATTTTGGGAGATGGCTTTCTCCGCGAACTTGAGATTAAGAGAGATATAGAAAGAAACATCAGGGCGGATCCACTCACTGAGGCTATTTCTCGAACGCAATAGTTTTACAAACGAGCTTTGTGAAATTGATTAGTAGAGGAGTTGGGTGTTCGGTATCACACGGGCTATGAGTATACGGCACCGCAATAATTAGCCTTAAGTGCAAGTGGGAGATTGTTGACTATAGTGCCCTCAAAGTCAATTATTGAATCGCAGACACGTGATTGCAATAATTGAGGGAGGACCTATACTGGCAGAACAGTCTTACTCGAGATGATAGTATGCTATCTGATTTGTCTTTATCATCACTATTACATGTTGATAGAGCCCATAGGATTCTTGCTTGACTGCCAGCAGTATAATGGCGATCATATACGTGGGAGCTGGGGTCTATAAGCACATCCTTAAATGGTCCCTAGTTGAGGGAGTATCGAGACAGGGCATCGATACTCCAGAGTAGACTAGTGTATATTGATCGAGACCCCAATGAGAGGTGGTGGCCAGGTCTCACAAGCCATTGGTGTTAGTTCGTTCACCTAAGATAGTATACAGGTGCTCATTGCGTTATGAGTACACTGGATGGACTCGCCGGGAACCTGCTAGTTGGTATTATACCGATTGTCGGATAGCAGTTCCCAGGTTACATGTGTACAGGTTAGTCTGTCGACCTGAGATCGTCATTTGTCTCGTCTGAGTTCCCACTGTGCTTTGATTACTACCCTACCACGGCTCAAAAGAATCGTGCAAATAGGTTTTAGTTGGGTACAGTCTCGAGCGACATGGAGGCAGTGAGCGGATCGTCGGGGATACGTCTCTCCCGGTATTGGGGGTTGATGTCGCGCTATTCACGGGTGGCCATCACCAGAAAACCTTGGCCAAGGTAGTCGAGAAATACCGATCTAGGATCGCTAGTTAGTCAGGCGGTGATTGGTTTCATACCGACATGAATTATCACATTGTTAGGGGTCTAAATTTATCCACCCCCTAGACCCGATATGCGATACTCATAGATGAATACACCGGACTGTACGGATATTGTCACTGTTAGGCTAAGTAGGGTTTCTGGATGAGTTCGCTCATCAGCTTCCCTTTCTTTCAATACATGGGCAGCCGTTACGTATAGCTAGTGCCACTGACATGCTTGTAGTTAAATCCACTGCCAACGTAGTGATGAGTCATTAGAGTCCCCCACAGACAGTTTCCCAAGTTTAGGCGAAACATTATAGAGACCGTATGGTTTTATGGCAGGGTTCGAACATGCACGTGCACTTATGCACGTGTCAAGGTTCGGACAAATAGTACT
Source organism: Agapanthus africanus (assembly GCA_030015575.1). NCBI lineage: Eukaryota > Viridiplantae > Streptophyta > Magnoliopsida > Asparagales > Amaryllidaceae > Agapanthus > Agapanthus africanus. The sequence continues at coordinate 372,854,752 of JASDDO010000001.1, forward strand.
AGTGGGCTTTGGTTTAAGCTGGATCCTAATATTACATTGTGTAGGAATATTTTTGTCTCGTTGCATTCGTATTCGGTCGGAATACAAATGCGGATATATATATATACAGTTGTGGGGTAATCCTGTAATTCGTTACGGGATTACTTTTGAAGTTGCTAGTTTTTCTCCGCTTGATTAAACATTAGTTTTAATGTTTAATTAATGTTTTATCTGTGTGCATTCTTTTTTTGGCCACCATTTCCTTGCTTCTTGCATTCTGGCCGAAATTTAATGAGGCATGGGCATTGTGTTTGCATTGAATGGGCATGGTTTTTATTGTGAGGTAGCATTGCAATTCATGGGGGGGCATGGGCTGCATGATTTTTTAGGTGAGGTGTCATTTTTTTGTATTTGTTTAATCATACACTTCACCACAAAAAAGGCATCCTCTCTCCAATTTTCAGAAATCCCCAGAGAGCCTTTCTTCATGCATGGTCGAGCACAAATTCCAGAGCCCCATTTTCATTTGCTACACAATTTTTCCTCATGTGCTCACATTTTATCCAATGGCATCTTCATTTACCTCCACCCAAATACTTGGGTGCCTTGAGACAAAGTATTCTACACTCTCTCTACTTCAATCTTGGACATGTCGGCTAGCAAACTTCATATCCGAGTTGCTTCGGTTTGAAGCGGGAGCCCGTATAAAGATTCGTTGATGTGGTGCCACTTCGACGAGGAAACCAGAGATCGAGCGAGATCGGAGATGCCGCAAGGAGCGTGGGATGATGGCTAAAGACCGAAGGACACGGATCGATCGGTGTAGACATTCTAACATCTTTTGTTGTTTGCTAGTTTGGGTTAATGGAACGATCCGGGTATTTGGTTGTGGTAGCGCCAGTTATAAAAAATTTTGTTCCGCATTTGGCCTTGGATTGACGGCCGGTGTGCCGCCATAACCCAACATGAATACTTAGCAAGGAAGGCTTTAGGAGACCACGGATTGGATGAATGTGCCTTTAGTTAGTTAGTTTCTTAGTCGCGAACCCTAGAGTAAGGTTGACACATGCACACATGCACACACGTGATAACATTTATGGGTGTATATGTTCATATGTGTGTGTGTGTGTATATATGGATGCGTTGGTACATATATGTATACATATACGTATACACGAATAATAAGAATAGTATATGATACTTGGAGGTGAGTCGATGTGATTGGGCTTGATGCCGTGAGATCGGTGATGTGAATGGGTCGTGTTATAATATACAACATGATATATAAGCGGATCATTGGGCGATGTGTTTTCATACACACGCGGATTTATGTTGATGGTATCGGAATGTACTAGACTTTAGATCAGTACCCCTAGTTCTTGATATTTAATAATGATACCATATGAATAATGAGATAAATGTGATATTTGGCCCGTACCCCGATTTTGGGATGCCGTACGATGGATTTTACCCTACGAAGTATAAATATGATGATTGATCCGCACTCATGACTCGAGGATGTCGTAATACATATTTTATCGTACATGACGCTATTGAGACGGGATCACCGACTACTAGATATATCGACTCGGACTTTGGTGGATTTCCTTACCCGTTCTGTAGGGTGTTTTTCGTCACCCCATTGAGATGGGAATACGCGCTCGCTTTTCAGGCGCATTACAGATTCTCCCTGCCTTGGGTAGGCTGGGGTTTATTGATTATGGAGATCCGAATCTCCGGCAGCCGTGGACTAAGCTGCCGTTAATTACCCCTCGCCTCTGGAGCGAGGAACCTCCGATTAACGGGTTAAACTGGTCATGCAAAATCAATGTGCAGCGTGCGTGTGTTCTGTTTTGAAAGGGGGTTTTGGATACATCGGGAGCCACGCAGAGTTTTTAGGGGGGTCCCGCTACCCGGATAGCGGGCTGGGGGGTCAAGAGGGCTAGCAGCCCCCTTGTGGGGTGCGGGGCAGTGCCCCGGCCCAAAAATTTTTTGGGAGGGACAGTGTTGTAGAGTATGTGTGTATCTATATATATATACATGTATACATATAAAAAAATGGGAAGAAAAAGTTCCCAAAGAACGCGTGGGGCCAGCGCCTTGAGCGCTGTGCGCTTTGGTGCTGTGCGCTTAGGCGCTAGCGCGCCACGTGTTCGACACGTGGGCGCTGGGCACTTAAGTGCTAGGCGCTCAAGCGCTAGCGCACCACGTGTCAACACGTGGGCGCTTGGCGCTTGAGCGCTGGGCGCTTGAGCGCGAGCGCACCACGTGTTGGCACGTGGCGATTGGCGCTTGAGCGCCGGGCGCTTGAGCGCTCGGCACTGGAGCGTGCCACATGTCGGCACGTGGGCGCTTGGCACTTGAGCGCCAAGCGCTCGAGTGCTCCACGTGTCGGCATGTGGGCGCTTGGCGCTTGAGCGCCAGCCGCTCGAGCGCTAGCGCACCACGTGTCGGTACGTGGGCACTGGGCGCTTGAGCGCTATGCGCTAGGCGCTCGAGTGCCCAGCGCCCACGTGTCGGCACGTGGACGCTGGGCGCTCGAGCGCTAGCACGCCACGTGTCGGCACGTGGGCGCTGGGCGCTTGAGCGCAAGGCGCTCGGGCGCCGCCAAGAAAAAGGGGCTTTTAGCCCCAAGAACTCCCGAAAGGGAAATTAGAGTGGAGTTAAACTCTTAAGCAGTTTTGAAGCTAATGAAGAGCTTCTCCCCTTGAACCATAGTTCTTCCCCAAAGTGGGGTTTCTGAAGATGGGTCTCCTTCTTCTTTCTTTGTTGGCCGGATCTTGAAGATCAAGAAGTATGAGATTTTAAAAATCTCTCATTTATGAGATCTGATGGCAGATCTGAGTTCCCCTTTGTGGGTTTTGTGGTCAAAAACTATTTTGTTTTATAAAAGGAAGAGTAAAACTCTTGATTTAATTCAAAAGAAAAAGAGAAGGTTTTAGAACCTTGAGGAAGAAGAAGATCATATATCTGGATTTTTGGAGAGAGAAAAAGTTGTTGGGATATTTTCATTATCCTTGCCTTTATAGGCTATACATTTTACATATAGCCCCTTGGGCTTCACAAAATGGCATTTTGCCTATCCCATGGCTCATGTGCCATTTCTTTTTGCACATAAGCCATGGGCTTTACAAAATTTAGCTTTATGCCCATTTTCTTACATTTATTCATAAAATAAAAATACAAGAAATACAACAAAATTATTTATTACAAAATTTTTATTTCGGCATGGAGGGAGGCCGGCCGTTTCATGTTCGGGCTCGCTCCGGGCATTGGCCCACTTGACCAGGGCTTGGGCCCACCTGGCTTGGGGTTGACTTTGATTTTGACTTGGTCAACCAGGGTGTAAATTTTTACCCCAACAAATTGCCCCCCATCAATAAATGCACACCACACATGTGGGTCGTGTGCATGAAATTGATGGATCTTCTTTCATGTGGAGGCGACTTGATTTGCTTCCCGTTTTTGGGAAGCTGGCACTGCCCTTTTTATGACATGGACGGTCAATGCTGCCCTTTTAGCAGCTTGGACGGTCGATTTTGCCCTTTTTGCGATGTGGACGGTCGATTCTGCCCTTTTTACGATTTGGACGCTCGATGCTGCCCTTTTAGCGACTTGGACGGTCGGTGCTGCCCTTTTTACATCTTGGATGGTCGGTGCTGCCCTTATTGCGACGTGGACGGTCGGTGCTGCCCTTTTAACGACGTGGACGGTCGGTGCTGCCCTTTTTGCTACTTGGACGGTCGGTGCTGCCCTTTTTGCGACTTGGACGGTCGGTGCTGCCCTTTTTGCGACGTGGACGGTCGGTGCTGCCCTTTTTGCGACGTGGACGGTCGATGCTGCCCTTTTTGCGACGTGGACGTTCGGTGCTGCCCTTTTTGCGACTTGGACGGTCGGTGCTGCCCTTTTAGCAACGTGGACGGTCGGTGCTGCCCTTTTTGCGACTTGGACGGTCGGTGCTGTCCTTTTTGCGACGTGGACGGTCGGTGCTGCCCTTTTAGCGACGTGGACGGTCGGTTCTTGATTTGACTTGCTCCGCTTCTTGCAGTGTCACGGTTGAAGTTGACTTGCTGATTCAAAGTGATTTGGGTTGACATCAGCACCGCTGCACTGGAATATGGTACCAGGAGGAAATCATCATTTGTCATGAGGCGATTTCCCTCATTCCCAGTTTAACGACTTAGGGGTCATATGTTCCCAATTTAAAGACTTAGAGGTCATTTGGATTGGAGTTTGGAATTTTGAGGTTAGGGTAGGCATCAACGTTGCTAACACTGAAGCACATGTGCTAGGAGCAATTCATCATTTGCCTTTTCCTGTTGGGGGAGCGATGACTTAGGAGACAGGTTTAGGTCCCTATCACCTAAGGCTTTTCAATTTTATAGGCCGTGAGGGTCCCATAAAAGCATTTTCTCCCTACGAGTCATAAGGATCCCGCAGGTGTATGTTCTCCTTAGGAATCGTGAGGATTCTTAAGTGTGTTGCCCCTTCGTGACTCGTAAGGATCTCACAAAGGTTTGTTCTCCTCATGTATCATGAGGACACATGAGTGGGTCTTCCAAAACGGAGCATAAGTCTAAAGGCGAAGACCGGCCGCTGGACTGGTGATTGCGGTGGGGCATGAGTATGCTAAGAATTATTTAAGCCCGTGGATTGTATACGGTTGTCAAGTTGGGGACTAGCTGTAGGGCTGGAGAATTTTGAGAAATTGGATTTTGGTTGGCGTCTGCATCGCTACACTGGAATGTGGTACCAGGAGCGACTCATCATTCGCCGTTTGGGGACTTGGAATTTGGATCTTGTTTGGCATCAGCATTGCTGCACTGGAATAATGCCAGGAGCAACTCATCATTTGCCCCTGGAGGACTTGGGATTTGGGTTTTGGTCGGCATCAGCATTGCTGCACTGGAGCAATGCCAGGAGCAACTCATCATTTGCCTCGGGAGGACTTGGGATTTGGGTTTTGGTCGGCATCGGCACCGCTAACACTGAAGCTTAACGCCAGGAGCGACTCATCATTTGCCATTTCCCGTTGGGGAGCGATGGCTTAGGAGACAGGTTTAGATCCCTATCACCTAAGGCTTTTCAATTTTATGAGCCGTGAGGGTCTCATAAAAGCATTTTCTCCCTACGAGTCGAGAGGATCTCGCAGGTGTATGTTCTCCTTAGGAATCGTGAGGATTCCTAAGTGTGTTGCTCCTTTGTGTGTCGTAAGGATCTCACGCAGGGATTTTCTCCTCACAAGGTCGAGAGGACTTTGCGAATGTATTTCATCTCTTTTCACGAGTTTACGCCCTTTCGGGTTCTCAAAAACTTGCCGGTAGTCCTGCTGTTTTTACTTACGGAGCCCTTTCGGGTTTTCATCCGTGCCCGTTTTGCTTGTGGACATACCTTTTTTTTTTCTTTTTTCCTTTTTTTCCTTCTTCTTTTTTTTGCCGCTGGTGGGACTTTAAAAGTAGTCTCACCGGCAGGATTTGGGAGAGATAGGGGTCATTTACGCCCGTGGATTGTATACAGTTTTGCAGGATGTATGATCCAGACCGTAGGGCTGGTGTGCTCAATTAGCCTACGACTTGGAGCATTCACACGTAGTATTTCTTAAGATATCGGCCATTGATGGGTGGCATGGGCCTTTCTCTCTCGGCACTTATTAGTTTGTAGGAACCTCCGTCGAACACTTTCTCGATGACGTATGGTCCTTCCCAATTTGACTCGAATTTTCCTTTGGCATGTCGATTGGGGATGATCGGTCTTTTGAGGACCAATACCAATTCGCCTTTCTTGAAACCGCGGAGATAGGTTATCTTGTCATAGGCCCGTGACATTTGGGATCGGTATAGCTCCAGATTTTCCTGCACCGCGAGCCTCTTTTCTTCGAGGGCGTCGAGCTCTTCATGCCGAAGGAGCACGTTTTCCTCCTCCGTCAACTCGTGCTGAACGACAATTCTTAAGCTTGGAACTTCGACTTCGAGGGGGAGGACCCCCTCCACTCCGAAGAGCAATGAGTATGGAGTGGACTGAGTTGGAGTACGGTGCGTGGTACGATATGCCCACAACGCCTCGTGAAGCTTGAGATTCCAGTCTCTCTTGTTGGCTGAAGCATTTTTTCTCAGGAGCTTGCATAGAGTCTTATTGAAGGCTTCGGCTAGCCCATTGGCTCATGGATTATAGATGGAGGAATATCTCCAGTCTATCTTGTGTTGAGTAGCGAACCTTGAGACTTTGAAGCTCTTGAAAGAAGGCCCGTTGTCCGAAATGATTCTTCTTGGTGTACCGAAGCGGTATAGAATATTATGCTGGAAGGATGTCAGAATATCTCCTGTCTTGACCTCTTTTAGCGGGACAGCTTCAGCCCATCTAGAGAAGTCGTCTGTTGCGGCCAGTATGAACCGGTGGCCTCTAGATGACGGAGGGTCAATTGGGCCAATTATGTCGGTTTCCTAGACTTCGAAGGGCCACGACGCCACCGTAGGATGCAATGGATTGGGATGCTTATGAATAAAATCACCGTGAATTTGGCAGATATAACATTACTTTTCATGCTCTCCGCAATCTCATATCATGGTGGACCAGTAATACCCAAGCCGTTTAATTTGCAGTCGCATCTTAGGGCCAGATTGGTGAGCACTGCAAATGCCTGAGTGAACTTCTTTCATGACCTTTTGGGCTTCGGCCGATGACAGGCACCTGAGCCAGAGTTGGTCATATGACCTGCGGTATAGCGTGTCATTTACAAACACGTATCGGAGAGCTCTCTTCTTCATCTGAACCCTCGCAGACCTTCCTTCGAGCAGCTTGTCGTATCGGAAGTACTCTATGAAGGGTTCTCTCCAATCGGGCTCATCTTGAACGATCGAAGCTTCTTGAGCGGGACTGCTCTTCTGTTCCGCGCTTTCCTCTTCTCGTAGAGAGACAGGGGGTAGAATTTTCCGGCTCCTGACTGTGATCAGAATTTCATCGATGTCAGGATCAGCCAGCTCCTTAGCTAAGCAAGCGAGTACGTCAGCCTTTCCGTTCAACGCTCTGGGGACTCCCGTTAGGTCAATATGAGTGAACCGTTTCATGAGTTCCACCACCCGGCTTCTGTACCGAGCTAACTCGGGTTTGTATATCTTATAGTCGCCGCTTACTTGGTTGACGAAAAGACGAGAGTCATCGTAAACCCGTAGTCGAAGGATTTCCATTTCTATGGCGAGCTCCAGACCAGCTATCAGAGCTTCATACTCAGCTTCATTATTTTTTCGAGGCTCGGTGAGAGCGAAAGAACGCCGTAGGGTTCCCATTGATGGCGTAATGAACACCAACCCTATCCCTGCTTTTATCTCCGGGACGCTTGATTTACTGGAGGTCCTTATTGATGAGGCCCCATCAAAGTAGAGCTCCCACCATGGCTCATCTTCTTCGAGGTATAGCACTTGTTCATCGGGTAACTCACAATTTAGCGGCGACCCTTCTGGTATCGGATGAGCGGCGAGGAAGTCTGCAAGAGCTTACCCTTTCACTGCTTTCTGAGGAGTATAAACTATGTCAAACTCAAGTAGCATGACAGCCCATCTTTCCATTTTGCCGGCTAGGCTTGCTTTAGTTATCAAGTGTTTGAGCTGGTCGACCTTGGAGATCAGCATAACCCGATGAGCGAGCAGATAGTGCCTCAGCTTCTTCACAGCAAATATCAGAGCCAGGCATTGCTTTTCGATTGGGGAATAGTTGTGTTCCGCCCCGACTAAAGTTCGACTGAGGTAGTAGAGGGCGTTCTCTTTTCCATCCTCGTTGTTCTGGGCGAGGAGCGCACCGAGTGACTCATCTAACGCGACAGTGTAGAGAATTAGCAGTTTATTTGGAATGGGAGCAGCCAGCACCGGAGGGTGCAACAAGTATTGTTTGATGCTTTCGAACGCTGCTTGACATTCGGCATCCCAGATAAAAGGAGCTCCTTTCTTCATGAGCTTTGAGAAGGGCCTACACCTCCCCGATAAATTTGAGATAAACCTCCGTATATAAGCAAGCTTGCCTTGAAAAGATCTTAGCTGCTTCAGACTCTTCGGAGGGGGCATCTCCATGATGGCCTTTATCTTGGACGGGTAAACTTCAATCCCTCGATGTCGGACTATGAAGCCCAGGAATTTTCCCGATGACACGCCAAAAACGCACTTTAAAGGATCATCTTCAGATCGTATTCCCTCAGTCTGGTGAGAACGGTCCTAAGATCTTGGATGTGATCGACCTTGGCTTTAGTCTTGACGACCAGATCATCAACATAACATTCGGCGACTTTATGAATTAGGTCATCAAAGATAATGGTCATTGCCCTTTGATATGTAGCGCATGCGTTCTTCAGTCCGAACGGCATCACTTTGTAGTAGTATATTCCGATCGGGGTTCGAAATGCTGTATGCTTCTCATCCTCAGGCGACAACTTGATTTGATTATACCCAGACGAACCATCCATAAAGGTGAACAACTCGTAATTTGAGGTGTCATCGACCATCATTTCCATGACCGGTAGCGGGAAGTCGTCTTTACGACACGCCTTGTTGAGGTCCCTGAATTCGACACAAACTCGGATCTGCCCATTTTTCTTCTTCACTGGGACTATGCATGCGATCCAGTTCGCATATTTCTCTTCCCTAATGAAGCCGGCATCGATGAGCTTCTTGGTTTCCTCGATGACCTTTTCTTCTAGTTCCCTTCTCATTCTTCGAGGAGCTTGTTTGACTGGCTTAGCATCAGGAGATATAGCCAGCTTATGCACGGCCACTTCAGGGGAAAGGCCAGGCATTTCTTTGTATGTCCACGCGAAGCAGTCGACGAACTCATGCAGCAGGGCAATTATCTACTCTTTCATTTCCTCAGACAAGAGTTAGCTGATGTAGGTCGGCCTTTGATTATCGGGCGTTCCTAAGTCAATCTCGGCTAGCTCGTCAAAGGTTGCTTGTCCGCCATCTTCGAGCTCTTGAGGAGCTTCTTCTGGCTCGACTAGCTCGTCTTCATCATTTGACTCTTCACTGGCTTTCCCAATATGGGTCATGTAGCATGCCTTAGAATCAGGCTGGATGAAACCTATGCCCCGCCTATCTGGAATTCATCCATCGATGAGTGCTCGGACCTGAGGTGAATGCCATAGCCCTTCGTAAAACTTTGCTTCGGACTCCGTTTGATACAACCAGCATCCGCACTTTTTAAAGTTTTCCCGCATCTCGGGTGCATAGTATCTAGGATTGAGGACGGCTCTTATACCTTTCTCATATGGAAGGCACGCAACAGACATATCGTCCGGGTGCACAACGGGGTTCGACCCATAAAACAGGACGCCTTTCTGTCCACTTTTCCTTCCGGGGATGTAGAAAGTTTTCAGCTGGTCCACGGTAGAGACTGACAATGCATCGAGCTCTTTGCACATCTACTCCAGTACCCTTGTGATGGCTAGGGACCCTTCTGCAATTTTGAAAGTCTCTCGTAGTTTCTCTTGTTGCATGGGGGTCCAATCTGCACCGCTGTTGCACGGCAGGTCCTCTTCCTGCGACTCTTCAGTGTCGCAGCCAAGATGAGGGCGGACTTTGCTGCTAGATAGGGCTTCAGTGACAGATTCATCCGTATCGCTACCGAAATGAGGGCGAGTTTTACAGAAGGACGGACTTCCAACGTCGGACTCATCAGTATCACTACCGAAACGCGGGAGTACTTGGGCGTTTTTGCTTTTGAAAGTGACAGCCGGTTCGGATTTGCTTTTGAGTCTTGGGGCTGCTCTATCCTCGGTCAGTTGTGGCTTAGCATTTTTGTGGTTCATAAAGTACCGAGAATCTTCATATCGGACTTCATGCACACCGAACGGCTGGATGTCTCCGTCAATGCGTCTTTCTTCTCCATTTTTAGTATACTTCATGCATTGATGGAGAGTTGACGGAACGATGCCGTAATCGTGGAGCCACGGCCACCTCAAGAGAATCTTATAAGACGTGTCGGCGTCGATCATGTATATCTTAGCTTCAGTTTGCAGATCCCTGAATTTGATTGGCAAAGCTATAGACCCCAGAACTTGCTGGCGGTTTTTATTGAAGCCTTAAATGACAATCCTTTCCCTTGACAGGTGTCGGACGTCCATTGAGAAACTCTTCAGTGTCTGCAAGTTCATGATGTTCACTGAGGACCCCGGATCAATCAATATGCGATTAATCCGATCTCCGTCGCTATACCCGGTCATATAAAGCGGCCGATAATGCTCAGTCGTTCCCAGTAACAAGTCTTCATCCTTAAACATGACTGCGGTGGCTTGCCAAGTGTACTGCGCTTCTTTCATATTAATTTCCGCAAAGCGATCCTGATACCGCTCAGGGTTTTGTAGAGCATGAATGAGAACATCTCTAAGCTCTTTAGATAGGACCAAGGCATCATAGATGCTCAGGAGAGACGGGAGCTTTCGGAGATGAGCCAAGACATTGTAGTCCACTGAGGAAGGACTTGAGTTTTCATTAGCCGGCTCTCTGTCATTTTCCTCACTAGCCACCTGTTTTTCCTTTCCTTTTGAGGCATTTCCCTGATTTGGCGGTAGAGCCCTACCTCTTCTGAGCTGGACTTGGTTGGCCTTTGTGGCGAGCTCCTCGTCCTCTTCGGGAAAACAGAGATCCTCCTCAGGGTCACTGCCTAGATGGATGGCGTAGCAGGTCACTATAGGGATCTCTTCATTGGAGTCTTCTTCTAACTCCTCTAGTATTTCAGCCGCTCGTACAGGGAGGAACTCCTTCAATTGAATCAGAGTTCTTTCCTTCTGTTCATATTCTTCGAGGGAATTGATATATTTTTGAATGGTCGATCTCCCTGCAGACTACTTTTCGCGCCAAGCTGCACTTTCTTTCTTCTTGAGCTTTTTGGATTTTGAGCCCGATGGAGCCGCATTGGCAACTGGAGAGGTGGGCTTCTTCTGCCCTTCCCATTCCGTCCTGGGCTCTTTCCAAAGTAGCTTTATCATCTTCTTCGTCTTATTAGATATATGCGTACTCTACGGAGGCTGCGGTGAAACCGTTTCATTTCTCAGGGCAGCGGGTTCGGCTGTCTGCTCCCAGAAGGCGTCAGCTTCTGTCTGTATAAAATTGGTGGTTGCAACTTGATTGTTCACCAACACACTTTTGGACAACTCGATCTCTCCAACCTTGTACTGCTTCTCGACCCAGTCCTTGAAGATATAGCAATCCTCGATCGCAAGGCTTACTACTCGGTGGTACGGGCAATACAAGGGATTGTCGGTCATTTTTGCTTCTTGGGGTCTTTTCGACTCCGGCAATTGTAGGCCGTTGTTCAAGGCATCTTTAAATATCTTGCGGACCTTGTCCCTTCTGAAAAAGTAAACCTTGTTCTTCTTCTCCTCTAGGGAAGGCCCATCTCCTCCCAGCAATGGCTTTCGAGACCGGTTGGTTTTGGATTCGCCCGCCCTTCGTTTTTCTTCATTGTCGGACGCATTGAAAACATTGGTACTGCTAGAACTCCCGCTTCTACGGTTATCGTGCCGCTTGCTTTTCCATGTTTTGTCTCTCTGAGAGTCCGGCGAGGACTCTTGCTTCGAGCATTCCAGCATTTGGACTTTCTTGGTTAGCTGCTGAAATGTTTTGAGGCCCGCTGTATAAAAGAATGGGACCATCCAATTGCTGAGGCTCCCAATGAGAAGGCTGACGGACTGGTCCTGCTCTAGCGGTGGTTCGCACTTGACTGTGAGATTACGCCATCGAGCGATAAAGTCGGTTTTGCTTTCATTCTTCCCCGGCTTGGTCCTCACAAGGTCAGCAATGGAGATTTTATCACTGACACTCATGAACCTTTGCCGAAACAGAGACTCCATTGGGGCAAAGGTAATGACGGACCCATCTGGTATACTCGCGTACCAGTCAAAGGCGACACCGATCAAGCTGTTAACAAACTGACGAAGAAGGAGCGCATCATTGCCCCCTATATTTCCGCACGATGCTTTAAAGTGGGCGACGTGCTGATTTGCATTTCCCGTTCCGTCAAATCTTCCGAACATAGGAATGACGTAGCCGCTCGGGAACTCGATCAGATCGTACTGTGCGGGATATGACCGCCTACTACTGCCAATTTCTTTCTGAGCTTCAGCTTCAGCCACCAATGTTTTAACTTTGCTGGTGACCAAATCCATTATCCGATCTTGTATTAGCAGGATAGTGCTATCTGGGGCCAAGGCGTCCCCAGAAGCGGAATGTGGCCGGCTTTCATGCGGCTCGACCAGTCTTGGACCCAAAGGAACAGGCATTGGCTACTTCGGATTGTTATCACCCGGCTGATGAGTAGCAACTTGTGCTTGATTGGGAGGCGCTCGAGCAATTTGAGTCGTAAGCTGTAACACAACAATCGTTAGGTCGTCAATTTTCGAATAGAGCTTGGCCATCTCTTTATCTTTGCTCTTTAGCTGTTTTCGAAGCTCTTGAAGCAGCTCTTGCTCCGCGGTCCTGGGGCGGATAGTCGGCTCTTCCTCACTGTCCGAGCTTAACTCTGCATGGACCAAGGGGACTTTCTGCCTATCATCCTCATCGAGAGGGTTTTCTTCATCCAGCGGAGGCGGCTATTCTTGGACAGTGGCAACCATATTCAAGTCACATTGGGCTTGGGATGTGGTGGCCCCATCCTTGCTTTTTCTGCGAAGGTTGTCGCTGGGGCGCCCGCCCGCCATATAGACCGTATGGATAATATATCCAGCCCTCTTTTTATTATTGGCGGCTGTCCTGACCAGGTTCTTGAATGGTGTTGGCGCTTCTTTTCTGGGTTTTCCCCGCTGCTTTCATGCGGCACAGAGCGCCTGATAGACTCTTGAAGAGACAGTGTCATACTTTTTCTGTTGGGGCCAGGACACGTCGCTTTGTAGCGACGTTCGGACCGCTGTCTTCTTGATTCTGGCGGTCATGGCATTTTTCTGAACCCACTTCAAAGGTTCGAAGGAATTGCTAATTTTTACGGCCGATTCAGCCGTCGTCGTGGGGCGACCCTGCTCTTGGAACCTCACAAGATTCCACCTGGCCGGAGTCCTGGTCCTCTTGTTGGCTCGATACCTGAGCCGCTTCTGCCTTAACTTCTCTGTTTTAAGCACTTAGAAGACTTCGGCCTTTCGGGAAGACGCTGTAGACCGATTGATAGAAAGGCCAGAGGAGACGCCCGATCGTGCATTTGATGGAGTCATAGCTTGAGCTCGTCCGCAACGTTTTATGTTGTCCTTTGTACCAGAAGCCTTGCCCCCAGCTGGAGCACCAGAGAGTCGTTCAGGCGCTCTCTTATGTTTCGGTTGTGGCGCCTTAGCGATCACAACATTCGGCCTCTTGCCCCTTGAGACCGGCTTGGCCGCCTGCTTCGCCGGGATTTCTGCCAGACGAGTGCTTCAAGCTGGGTAGATAATGATGGAGCCAAACTGGTGGGGCAGTTCCTCCCACTGTCGATTGAGGCTTGCAGGGAGAATCACATGGGCATTGACCTTGACCACGTACGGGATCGGGGTCGCGTCGGAAGCTGAATTCATCTTGGGAGACATTGTCTTCGAAAGTTGATTGCTGCACGGAAAGAAAACATCATTTCAGTATAGGCAATCGATATGTATATTGATTGAGTTCGCATGAACGTTTGACCCGAAATATGGGAGGAGAGAAAGGTCCCACCGGGCGTGCCAGAATCTGTAGGGTGTTTTTCGTCACCCCATTGAGATGGGAATACACGCGCGCTTGTCAGGCGCATTATAGATTCCCCCTGCCTAGGGTAGGCTGGGATTTATTAATTGTGGGGATTCGAATCTCCGGCAGCCGCGGACTAAGCTGCCGTTAATTACCCCTCACCTCTGGAGCGAGGGAACCTCCGATTAACGGGTTAAACTGGTCATGCGAACTCAATGTACAGCGTGTATGTGTTGTGTTTTGAAAGGGGGTTTTAGATACATCGGGAGCCACGCAGAGTTTTTACGGGGGTCCCGCTACCCGGATAGCGGGATGGGGGTCAAGGGGGCGAGCAGCCCCCTTGCGGGGTGCGGGGCAGTGCCCCGACCCAAATATTTTTTAGGAGGGGCAGTGTTGTAGAGTATGTGTGTATCTATATGTATACATGTATACATATAAAAAAAGGGAAGAAAAAGCGCCCAAAGGACGCGTAGGGCCAGCGCCTTGAGCGCTATACACTCAGGCGCTGTGCGCTTCGGCGCTGTGCACTTAGTGTTCGACACATAGGCGCTGGGCGCTTAAGCGCTAGGCGCTCGAGCGCTAGAGCACCACGTGTCAACACGTGGGCGCTGGGCGCTTGAGCGCTAGCGCTCCTCGTGTCGGCACGTGGGGGCTTGGTGCTTGAGCACTGGGCACTTGAGCGCTAGGCACTCGAGCGCGCCACATGTCGGCACGTGGGCGCCAGGTGCTTGAGCACTAGGCACTCGAGCGCGCCACGTGGGCGCCAGGTGCTTAAGCGCTAGGCACTCGAGCGCGCCACGTGTCGGCATATGGGCGCTTAGCACTTGAGCGCTAGGCGCTCGAGTGCTAGCGTGCCACGTGTCGGCACGTGGGCGCTCGAGGGCTAGCGCGCCACGTGTCAGCACGTGGGCGCTCGGGCGCTTGGGCGCCAGCAAGAAAAAGGGGCTTTTAGCCCCAAAAACTCACGAAAAGGAAATTAGAGTGGAGTTAAACTCCTAAGCTGTTTTGAAAATGATGAAGGGCTTCTCCCCTTGAACCCTAGTTCTTCCCCAAAGTGGAGTTTTTGAAGATGGGTCTCCTTCTTCTTTCTTTGTTGGCCAGATCTTGAAGATCAAGAAGTATGAGATTTTAAAAATCTCTCATTTATGAGATCTGATGGCAGATCTGAGTTCCCCTTTATGGGTTTTGTGGTGAAAAACTATTTTGTTTTATAAAAGGAAGAGTAAAACTCTTGATTTAATTCAAAAGAAAAGGAGAAGGTTTTAGAACCATAAGGAAGAAGAAGATCACAGATCTGGATTTTTGGAGAGAGAAAAGGTTGTTGGGATATTTTCATTATCATTGCCTTTATATGCTATACATTTTACATATAACCCCTTGGGCTTCCCAAAATGGCATTTTGCCTATCCCATGGCTCATGTGCCATTTCTTTTTGCACATAAGCTATGGGCTTTACAAAATTTGGCTTTATGCCCATTTTCTTACATTTATTCATAAAATAAAAATACAAGAAATACAACAAAATTATTTATTACAAAATTTTTATTTTGGCATGGGGGGAGGTCGGCCGCTTCATGTTCGGACTCGCTCCGGGCATTGGCCCACTAGACTTGGGCTTGGGCCCACCTGGCTTGGGGTTGACTTTGATTTTGACTTGGTCAACCAGGGTGTAAATTTTTACCCCAACTCGTTCGATTAGTTTCTTAGTTTAGTCAAGTAGTTATCAGGTAGATGTTAGACTGGGCTCGAGTCATGCTTATTTTCAAACTAACGAATCGCGAGTATTTTAAGGACAGGCCGAGAAAAACTATGGATATTTCAAAGGACGTACTTTTTCTTAAAAACATCATAGCCCCTATTTTCTAAAAACCACGATTCGTGCTATTTCAAATGCTAAAACTGTATGACTCGTGTATATATAAATGTATATTCTTATATGCTGCGGTTAGTACATCTTTTCCATATATTGATGTTGTTCTTATCACATTGCATGCTTATACTTGTGATTTCCTTTGTTATTATGAATCCATGCTGTCAGGACACCAGCACCGTTACCGATGATACGTATGCTCCACGTACACATGCTCGCCGACTCACACACATCATCATTGTAATTTCCATGTCATGTATACATTAGAAATAGTACTTCATTGATATAATCTGCTACCTGGTAGTTTCAACACATTATTAGTATACTTGCTTTCATGTGCTGAATTAGATATTGCATTCTTTTACTTGGATATCCATGCATGTGTATTTATTCATTTGTCATGCAATATTATGGAGCTTTATGCCGATAATTCATTGTATATTTACTCTCGAGTTTGGGATTTCGTATTTTCCATGAGATTTCTAGATTTGGAGAAACTGCAAGGATTTTATAAACTCATTTTTATTTCCAAATATAGAAATTTACGGTTTTCTCGTGATATGATGTGAGATGTGTCCACCATGAGTTTTCTCGGCTCTTGAGCAGTATCATACACCCGATTCGAGGAGGAGGATGAACCGTCTGCAGGTGCATGGTGGACCCGGTGCGGTACCCCGGAACATATTGGTTGCAGATGATGGCGTTGAGCCTGGCAGGGGAGCACTACCGACCGGTTATTTATGACACGGCGGATATCCGGAGGATACCGACGTAGTCATGAGATTTGATTTTGGGCCAGTCGGGATTGCCGGAGCCCGGGGCTAGTCCGGATTGCCGGAGCCCGAGATATTGAGATATTGAGATATTGGGATTTTATGATATGGACCAGTCTGGATTGCCGGAGCCCGAGATATTGAGATATTGGGATATATGTTTTGTGTCAATGCTTGACACGGAATCTCTATTGATTTCATTGATGATACTTCGGTTTTATACAGAAATCTCACTGAGATAAGAAAACGGTTTTTTCTTATTCAAGATGTATTTGGTTTTCATCCTTTATGTATCCGTACATCATATATGTGATATGTTGCTATCTGAGGCACTGACACGTGCACATGGTATTACAGTTATGTATAGATGTTTACCCTTGTCATTATTAGATGCTTCAGGTTATATATATTGTGGATTATATTGTATGACCTAGGAGAGAGTCATACATGCGATTTCTTCTCGGTGATATTTTCTACTCCCGAGTTGGCAACTCACCCCCGTTATGCCACATTTTCTTGCAGGTTTTGCCGTACAGGTTTCCTTGGCGGCTTTGCTGGCACACTGCTTCTTTCCGGGTGATTGGTTTGATAGGTCGGTTCACTTGCATCGTGACTACCGCAGTACTTTTATTTATTCAGTTGTATCTAGTAAACTCCATCAACCAGACTTGTATTAATTTATAGACTTAGAAGACCAGTACGTATATTCTTTCGGCCTTAGAGTCGCGCGCTATATTATTATAGTTTTCTCTGGTTTTCTTGAGGATGTTGGTTTCCTTGCTGAGTTTTGATCCTCACCCTTCGGCGTTGTATATTATATTGCATTGCGTGGTTGTTTCCGCCAATTGGCGAAGAGCTAGCTCCCGCTTGTGGATGCCTTTATTCATTATGTATATTATTCATCTTTGTACCCGTTTGGGGGCCAGTATTTACAAAGGAAACTCTGCCAAAATTTTTGGGAAAATATGATGTTGCTTTTAAAATGTTTATTGCCTTATTTTGCTAAAACCACTTTCTTTAAAACAAGTTTTCCTTCACTCTTTTCTTTAAAAATGGTTTAGATTTCTGGGCTTTTGGCTTACTTGAATTAGGTGGCGTCCAATAGATTTTACATGATTCAAGTTCCTGTCACGTGCTATTTTAGGTCGTGACAAAGTTTGTATCAGAGCGCTAGGTTTAACCTTGGTTCGAGTCTAGATTTGACTATGCGGAGTTTAGGGCGTATATATATATATATTTGGAACCTAGGCTTGACCTTACGGAACTTAGACTTGGTCGAGGGGTTATTAGACCCGAACTTTCGTCGCGTAGGTTGACCTTGGTTGATGGAGTATGTGACTTAAGTAGAGTGACGGACTGCGGGTATGTTCCGCGGCATACTTACGATACGCTACTCCGCTGAAGAAGCCTTAGGATGTACATTTCTTTGCACCGTATTCTATTCGTTCATATGATCTATCCTCATCGATATCGGTGGGTGGTTTTTGTTACCACGATTGCGCGGGCAGAGAGACATGCGGCTAGAGTTGCGGTCAGCATGACCTCGTCTTAGACAAGGACTGACTAGGCTGAAATTCCGGTGACACACGATTGCATAGATGTGTCGTTTTATTGTGTTTTTCGCGACATGAGCGTTTTGATGGATTGGTTTTTTTACTAAGATTTGTCGAACGTGCAGATCAGCACCAGAGGATTGGGCCACTGCTAGAGGCCGGTTAGAATGTGATGACCATAAATATATCGTCTATTCTTGAGGATGGAGGCACTGTTCAGCGTGCGGACGAATGAGCCAGCTGTTGCTGCGATTGACAAGATATTGCCCCAGATGTTTGAAGCTATTGCAGCATGAGTTGTACTTAGGGATTTGATTGAAGATCGCTAGTCACCTATGATGAATGACTAGGACATGTGGTTCGTTTTCATACCCCGATGCGAAGTCATCAAATTGATTGATTTCAGCTAGAGAAGATTTCACACAGGCACGTTGAGAGTCGATAGAAACGAACGAATGTCAGAAACCTATTTTTCCAAGTTTAATGTATTCGAAAAAACATGCAAGTAATTCTGTGAACCCTCTAGAAGAATGAAAGCCTAACTCGACATAATGACCATGGAACCGCTTTTGAACCTTAGGGTTTGCAGCAGTTCCGCGGTGCCATTAATCAGGCTTGGGTCTGCCCTTCTATGGCTGGTCCATAGGTACTGTGGCATGTACTGGGTATTATTAAACTGTGCTCAAGTGTTGAGCTCTCGGGGAATTATGGGACTTTGATGAATCGATCGAAAAGTTTAACGTCTTCCGGATATCATGGATGGGATACAATACTTGGAATCCACAAGAAAACTAATTTGATTTTTTTTAAATCTAGCAATTTAGTCTCAGTTGATCGGTTGCCACGGGATTTTCATGAGATGACGTTCTACTCCGTTGACATCAGAGATATGATACGCATACATAGGCATTGGATATAGATATATCTTTTAGAATGAGTCATGATGAGTATATAGCTGTTCCGGAACAAGAAATTGATTTAGTAAAGGGTGATAACTTCTGGAGAGTTCGGCAGAAATGAGATTTGGGAGAGACCCGGATAGAATCTTTCTGGAATATTACATGAGGAGACTAGGACCAAGGATCGGTCGTATCACGCACCCCCAGTAGGCCAGAGTTCGGCATCATCGACGAGACATGTTACGAGTGACCATGATCGTTGGCCAGAGATCTTTAGAGGATGTGCCAGAGAGGAACTGTTTCCGTCATCTTTCCATATTGGGCCGTTGAGCCGAGGAGTTATGTAATTGACAATCCACAGTCAAAGACGAGAGTCTAAGGGCACAAGGCGCCAGACCATGAACAGGAGGCAAGTAGATTCCTTGCTCTGCTAGCTTTGGATGCACCGACACCCTCTCGACTTTGAAGAAAGGACATATCGACGACAGTTTTTACGATTTGTGATTTGGTGATTCGAATATCACGTGTCCGTCATTTGGGATATCGGTATTTTGGGTGATGTATTTGCATGATTGAGTTTTTGTGCACCACAGTTGGGCTCGATTTCAATTTGATATCGTTCGAGATGTTTGATTTTGATTTCATGCCTACAGTATGTAGGTGATTTCACTTGTGCCTTCGGTGTATTTTTCATGCACTTTTAGTACTTTGATTTCGATTCTGTGCATGCTGATTCACGTAGTTGTGAGATTATATACCACGGTATACCTGATTTGGATTGATGTATGTTGTATACCGTCAATTTCGATTGTGATATTCGATATTTGTTTTCGTGCACATTGTGCACTTGATTTGGATTTTTGCGCGATTTTGGTGCACACCAGATGCACTAAATCGGGATTTTTCGTGCATATCAGATGCACCTGATATTGTTGTCAGGCACATCCATTGCCCTGGACAAGTGTTTTCGTACACACCCGTTGCACTTAGATTTTGTTTCTGTGCACATGTATGGCATATTCATTGATTTCGATTTCTGTGCACACCAAACGCACGTGGCATTAGTACATATACTATTGAGTATGGTTTCCTTTGAGCAGTATGTTTTTATGATATTTACTATTTGGTATAGTAGCTGAGTAGGACTACTCCGAGGACAATACCTTAATATGTGTTTGCATGCATCTATAGTTACCGAAGGGATTTCCAAAAAGGAGCTATAGTCTCGGTATTTACATACGTGTCCGAGATGACACGAAACATTTTACAAAGGGAACCCTTATAAATTATTTATCAAAAAGGCGGGACGTGTATGTTATACAAACGATATATATCTATATATAGTTATTTTCTTACAATAAACGTCCGTTACTTGTGCTGTGATATGCGCATCGCACAGCGATTTGAAAAATGGTTTGGCATGCATTTCTTTCAGATGTTATGACAAGTTTACAACGATGCGTACTATGTGCATATTATGGTTTTGATGTATACCATGTTGAATTTCGTAATGGACTTTGACATTGGTATCTTCTCCATGACTCCGATGATTGCGTGATACTTGACGGAATTTCGATTTTGAGCTATATACTCGTTTTCATGCGCAGGCTTTGCGCTGAGATGTGTCTTAAGTATTTAAGATTTCGGAGCCCCGCCGATTTTATTGTTTTACTGAAATGTTTTAGTATTTGAGGGAGTTTTAATTTAAATTCGGGGACCGAATTTCTTTAAGGGGGAAGACTGTAACGTTTTGAAAAACGTTAGGTGAAATATCTGATAACCGGTAAAATAACTGGTGTTTACCGTAAAAACCAAGATATATTTTTTTTCAACATAGAATTAAATATACCTATTCTAGCTATGTAATTGCTAGTATTTGGTATTTAACTGGTCACTTATAAAATTTCTAGTTTACTAAAATATTTCCGTAATTTATTATATTCAATATTATTTTAAGCCTTCACTAATACATTTAATTAGTGATAATTACAAATTGGAATGGGTTAATACAAGTTTTGTGCATCATGACACATTAAACCAAGATGTAATATGTTGTTTTTGAAATGAAAAGAAGTTGTGAAGATGATTTCAAAAATATATATATAAGGGAAAAAGGATTAAGTTGTGAAGATAAATAATTAGAAAGTGAGTATGGTGCATTCTATAATAGGGAATGGAGGGGATTTTCTTTACTTGGCACATACACCCACACCCTCACCATCTCCCCCATTCCAGCCGAAACCAGCAGCCCCCTTTCCCCACTTGAATTTTTTTCCACTTCAAAAAGAAAAGAAAATAGAATGAAAAGAATAAACAAAGAAGAGAGGTATTTAGATAATTGAGGTATGGGTTTTTTCCTTTGACTGCACCACTCATTCAACACCACCTCACTCTCTTTCCCCTCTCCTCATCCTCACTGGCCGAGACCTTCCCCAAGCAGCAGCCCAAATTTCCCACCTCATTTCACCTCCACAATTCATCAATTTTGCATCAAAAATCCATCAAAACTCACACAAACTCCAATCCTTATCCATTTTTCCTTGGCTACTCTAGTATGGATCTTGGTGAAAAGAAGCAAGTTTGGGAGGCTAGATTTCATGTGAGATCCCTAAAATTTATGGAGGTATAATCTCAAACCTTTGGTTAATTGTTGGTTAATTTCTTAAATCAAGCTTAATTAGGTATTACTATAGTGTTGATTTCAAGATTTGGAATTTCCAGAGAGGGTGTTGAACTCAAGTTAGGGTTTTTATCATGTAATTATGGTTACAAAGGGTAGTTTATCATCTTAAGAAATGAAAAATCTAAACTAGTTGCTAGTTTGCAAATTGATACTTTTAAATTGTCTAAATCATATATTTATGCAAACTAAGTTTTTAGATATTATGAAAATAATTGAGATTAAAATCTAGTTAGGATTTGTGTGACCTAATTATGATATTTAGTGAGCATTGTGGCCACTAGAATTGTTAAAACATCAAGTTTTGTACTAAAACGGTTAATTGATTCTTACTTGGTTTTTGGAATAAATCGATTTTAAATTAAGTTTAAGGTTTTGATGATATAAACCCTATTTCATATGTATTTAGTGTGTTGTGAGGGCGCGATTAGTGCGATTGGGTTTTTGGATTTGGGGTTTGCCACGTATTGCGACCCTAGTGGTGATTTGTGGCATTGTCGCGGTGCATTTCGCGCACCAAGTGTGTGCGCGTTTAGTTAGTGCGCGTGGTTGACTTGTATTGGTTGTGTCCGCGACTAATTATATATTTATTCTCTTTTTACTTATGTACGTTTCTAGGATCGGATGCAGAGGCGTCGGATGTGGCGCGGAGATAGCAGAGCTGGAATCGGATCAAATTAGCCGAGGCGTCCAGGTGAGTAGATATATATCTACGGGGGAAGTCGGGTGGATGGCGTATAGCAACCCCGTAAATTCGTAGAATATGATGTGTTTATATGTGTGTGTGTGTGTGTGTGTGTGTTATTGCGAGCTATGAATACTTAGCAAGGAAGGCTTTAGGAGACCACGGATTGGATGAATGTGCTTTTAGTTAGTTAGTTTCTTAGTCGCGAACCCTAGAGTAAGGTTGACACACACACACATGCACACACGTGATATGATTTATGGTTGTATATGTTCATATGTGTGTATATATATATATATATGGATGCTTTGGTACACACATACATATAATATATATATATATATATACATATACGTATACACGGATGATGAGGATCGTATGTGATACTTGGAGGTGAGTCGATGTGATTGGGCATGATGCCGTGAGATCGGTGATATGAATTGGGTCGTGTTATAATATACGACATGATATATGAGCGAATCGTTGGGCGATGTGTTTTCATACACACGCGGATTTATGTTGATGGTATCGGAATATACTAGACTATAGATCAGTACCCCTAGTTCTTGATATTATGATAATGATACCATATGAATAATGAGATAAATGAGATATTTGACCCGTACCCCGATTTGGGATGCCGTACGATGAATTTTACCGTACGAAGTACAAATATGATGATTGATCCGCACTCGTGACTCGAGGATGTCGTATTACATATTTTATCGTACGTGACGCAATTGAGGCGGGATCACCGACTACTAAATACATCGACTCGGACTTTGGTGGATTTCCTTAACCGTTCGATTAGTCTCTTAGTTTAGTCATGTAGTTATCAGGTAGATGTTAGACTGGGCTCGCGTCATGCTTATTTTCAAACTAACGAATCGCGAGTATTTTAAGGACAGGCCGAGAGACACTATGGATATTTCAAAGGACGTACTTTTTCTTAAAAACATCGTAGCCCCTATTTTCTAAAAACCACGATGCTTGCTATTTCAAATGATAAAACTGTATGACTCGTGTAAATATAAATGTATATTCTTATATGTTGCGGTTAGTACATCTTTTCCATATATTGATGTTGTTCTTATCACATTGCATGCTTATACTTGTGATTTCCTTTGTTATTATGAATCCATGCTGTCAGGACACCAGCACCGTTACCGATGATACGTATGCTCCACGTACACTTGCTCGCCGACTCACACACATCATCATCAGTAATTTCCATGTCATGTACACATTAGAAATAGTACTTCATTGATATAACCTGCTACCTGGTAGTTTCAATACATTATTAGTATACTTGCTTTCATGTGCTGAATTAGATATTGCATTCTTTTACTTAGATATCCATGCATGTGTATTTATTCATTTGTCATGCAATATTATGGGGCTTTATGCCGATAATTCACTGTATATTTACTCTCGAGTTTGGGATTTCGGATTTTCCATGAGATTTCTGGATTTGGAGAAACCGCAAGGATTTTATAAACTCATTTTTTTTCAAAAGATAGAAATTTGCGGTTTTCTAGTGATATGATGTGAGATGTGTCCACCATGAGTTTTCTCGGCTCTTGAGTAGTATCATACACCCGATTCAAGGAGGATGAACCGTCTGCGGGTGCATGGTGGACCTGGTGCAGTATCCCGGAGCAAGAAGGTCGCAGATGATGGCGTTGAGCCAGGCAGGGGAGCACTACCGACCGGTTATTTATGATTCGGCGGATATCCGGAGGATACCGATGTAGTCGTGAGATTTGATTTTGGGCCAGTCCGGAATGCCGGAGCCCGGAGCCAGTCCGGATTGCCGGAGCCCGAGATATTAAGACATTGAGATATTGGGATTTTATGATATAGGCTAGTCCGGATTGCCGGAGCCCGAGATATTGAGATATTGGGATATATGTTTTCTGTCGATGCTTGACACGGATTCTCTGTTGATTTCATTGATGATACTTCGGTTTTATACAGAAATCTCACTGAGATAAGAAAATGGTTTTCTTATTCAGACACATCTTATGGCAGGTATTACTCATTTCGGGAGATAGCTTTCTCCGCGAACTTGAGATTAATAGAGACATAGAAAGAAAGATCAGGGCGGATCCACTCACTGAGGCTATTTCTTGAACGCAATAGTTTTACAAACGAGCTTTGTGAAACTGATTAGTAGAGGAGTTGGGTTTTCGGTATCACACGGGCTGTGAGTATACGACACCGCAATAATTAGCCTTAAGTGCGAGTGGGAGATTGTTGGCTATAGTGCCCTCAAAGTCAATTATTGGATCGCAGACACGTGATTGCAATGATTGAGGGAGGACCTATACCGGCAGAACAGTCTTACTCGAGATGACAGTATGCGATCTGGTTTGGCTTTATCATTACTATTACATGTTGATAGAGCCCATAGGATTCTTGCTTCACAGCCAGCAGTATGATGGCGATCATATACATGGGAGCTGGGGTCTATAAGCACATCCTTAAATGATCCCTAGTTGAGGGAGTATCGAGACAGGGCATCGATACTCCAGAGTATACTAGTGTATACGGATCGAGACCCCGACGAGGGGCGGTGGCCAGGTCTCACAAGCCATTGGTGTTAGTTCGTTCACCTAAGATAGTATACAGGTGCTCATTGCATTATGAGTACACTGGACGGACTCGCCGGGAACCTGCTAGTTGGTATTATACTTATTGTCAGATAGCAGTTCCCAGGTTACATGTGTACAGGTTAGTCTGTCGACCTGAGATCATCATTTGTCTCGATTGAGTTACCGCTGTGCTTTGATTACTACCCTACCACGGCTCAAAGGAGTCGTGCAAATAGGTTTTAGTTGGGTACAGTCCCGAGCCACATGGAGGCAGTGAGCGGATCGTCGGGGATTCGTCTCTCCCGTTATTGGGGGTTGATGTCGCCCTATGCACGGATGGCCATCACCAGAAAACCTTAGCCAAGGTAGTCGAGAATTACCGATCTAGGATCGCTAGTTTTTCAGGCGGTGATGGGTTTCATACAGACACGAATTATCGCGTTGTTAGGGGTCTGACTTTATCCCCCCGCTAGACCCGATATGCAATACTCTTAGACGAATAGACCGGACTGTACGGATATTGTCACTGTTAGGCTCAGTAGGGTTTCAGGATGAGTTCGCTCATCAGCTTCCCTTTCTTTCAATACATGGGCAGCCGTTATGTACAGCTAGTGCCACTGACTGCTTATGGTTAAATCCACTGCCAACGTATTAATGAGTCATTAGAGTCCCCCACAGACAGTTTCCTAAGTTCGGGCGAAACATTGTAGAGGTCGTATGGTTTTATGGTAGGGTTCGAACATGCATGTGCACTTATGCACGTATCATGATTCGAACAGATAGTACTAGTGGTCTTTGGTTTAAGCCGGATCCTAATATTACATTGTGTAAGAATATTTTTGTCTCATTGCATTCGTATTCGGTCGGAATACAAATGCGGATATTTATATACAGTTATGGGGTAATCCTGTAATTCATTACGGGATTACTTTTGAAGTTGCTAGTTTTTCTCCGCTTGATTAAACATTAGTTTTAATGTTTAATTAATGTTTTTTATGTGTGCATTCTTTTTTTTTGGCCACCATTTCCTTGCTTCTGTCATTCTGGCCGAAATTTAATGAGGCATGGGCATTGTGTTTGCATTGAATGGACATGGTTTTTATTGTGAGGTAGCATTGCAATTCGTGGGAGGGCATGGGCTACATGATTTGTTGGGTGAGGTGTCATTTTTTTGTATTTGTTTACTCTTACACTTCACCACAAAAAAGGCCTCCTCTCTCCAATTTTCAGAAATCCCCAGAGAGCCTTTCTTCATGCATGGCCGAGCACAAATTCCAGAGCCCCATTTTCATTTGCTTCACAAGTTTTCCTCATGTGCTCACATTCTATCCAATGGCAACTTCATTTACCTCCACCCAAATACTTGGGTGCCTTGAGACAAAATATTCTACACTCTCTCTACTTCAATCTTGGACATGTCGGCTAGCAAACTTCATATCCAAGTTGCTTCGGTTTGAAGCGGGAGCCCATATAAAGATTCGTTGATGTGGTACCACTTCGATGAGGAGACCGGAGATCGAGCGAGATCGGAGATGCCGCGAGGAGCGTGGGATGATGGCTAAAGACCGAAGGACACGGATCGATCGGTATAGCCATTCTAACATCTTTTGTTGTTTGCTAGTTTAGGTTAATGGAACGATCTGAGTATTTGGTTGTGGTAGCGCCAGTTATAAAAATTTTGTTCCGCATTTGGCCTCGGATTGACGGCCGGGGCGCTGCCGTAACCCAACATGAATACTTAGCATGGAAGGCTTTAGGAGACTACGGATTGGATGAATGTGCTTTTAGTTAGTTAGTTTCTTAGTCGCGAACCCTAGAGTAAGGTTGACACACAAACACATGCACACATGTGATATGATTTATGGGTGTATATGTTCATATGTGTGTGTGTGTGTGTGTATATATATATGGATGCGTGTGTACATATATATATATATATATACATATACGTATACACGGATAATAAGGATAGTATATGATACTTGGAGGTGAGTCGATGTGATTAGGCTTGATGCAGTGAGATCGGTGATGTGAATTGGGTCGTGTTATAATATACGACATGATATATAAGCGGATCGTTGGGCGATGTGTTTTCATACACACGGGGATTTTTGTTGATGGTATCGGAATGTACTAGACTTTAGATCGGTACCCCTAGTTCTTGAAATTTGATAATGGTACCATATGAATAATGAGATAAATGTGATATTTGGCCCGTACCCCGATTTTGGGATGCCGTACGATGGATTTTACCCTACGAAGTATAAATATGATGATTGATCCGCACTCATGACTCGAGGATGTCGTATTACATATTTTATCATACAAGACGCTATTGAGGCGGGATCACCGACTACTAGATATATCGACTCGGACTTTGGTGGATTTCCTTACCCGTTCGATTTGTCTCTTAGTTTAGTCATGTAGTTATCAGGTAGATGTTAGACTGGGCTCGAGTCATGCTTATTTTCAAACTAACGAATCGCGAGTATTTTAAGGACAGACCGAGAGACACTATGGATATTTCAAAGGACGTACTTTTTCTTAAAAACATCGTAGCCCCTATTTTCTAAAAACCACAATTCGTGCTATTTCAAATGCTAAAACTGTATGACTCGTGTATATATAAATGTATATTCTTATATGTTGCGGTTAGTACATCTTTTCCGTATATTAATGTTGTTCTTATCACATTGCATGCTTATACTTGTGATTTCCTTTGTTATTATGAATCCATGCTGTCAGGACACCGGCACCGTTACCGATGATACGTATGCTCCACGTACACTTGCTCGCCGACTCACACACATCATTATCGGTAATTTCCATGTCATGTACACATTAGAAATAGTACTTCATTGATATAACCTGCTACCTGGTAGTTTCAACACATTATTAGTATACTTGCTTTCATGTGCTGAATTAGATATTGCATTCTTCTACTTAGATATCCATGCATGTGTATTTATTCATTTGTCATGCAATATTATGGGGCTTTATGCCGATAATTCACTGTATATTTACTCTCGAGTTTGTGATTTCGGATTTTCTATGAGATTTCTAGATTTGGAGAAACCGTAAGGATTTTATAAACTCATTTTTATTTCAAAAGATAGAAATTTGCAGTTTTCTCGTGATATGATGTGAGATGTGTCCACCATGAGTTTTCTCGGCTCTTTAGCAGTATCATACACCCGATTCGAGGAGGAGGATGAACCGTCTGCGGGTGCATGGTGGACCCGGTGTGGTACCCCGGAACATGTTGGTTGCAGATGATGGCGTTGAGCCTGGCAGGGGAGCACTACCGACCGGTTATTTATGACGCGGTGGATATCCGGAGGATACCGACGTAGTCGTGAGATTTGATTTTGGGCCAGTCGGGATTGCCAGAGCCCAGGGCCAGTCCGGATTGCCGGAGCCCGAGATATTGAGATATTGAGATATTGGGATTTTATGATATGGACCAGTCCGGATTGCCGGAGCCTGAGATATTGAGATATTGGGATATATGTTTTGTGTCAATGCTTGACACGGATTCTCTACTGATTTCATTGATGATACTTCGGTTTTATACAGAAATCTCATTGAGATAAGAAAACGGTTTTCTTATTCAAGATGTATTTGGTTTTCATCCTTTATGTATTCGTACATCATATATGTGATATGTTGCTATCTGGGGCACTGACACGAGCACTTGGTATTACAGTAATGTATAGATATTTACCCTTGTCATTATTAGATACTTCATGTTATATATATTGTGGATTATATTGTATGACCTAAGAGAGAGTCATAAATGCGATTTCTTCTCGGTGATGTTTTCTATTCACGAGTTGGCAACTCACCTCCATTGTGCCACAGTTTCTTGCAGGTTTTGCCGTATAGGTTTCCTTGGCAGCTTTGCCGGCACACTGCTTCTTTCCGGGTGATTGTTTTGATAGGTGGGTTCACTTGCATCGTGACCACCGTAGTACTTTTATTTATTCAGTTGTATCTAATAAACTCCATCAACCAGACTTGTATTAATTTATAGACTTAGAGGACCAGTATGTATATCCCTTCGGCCTTAAAGTCGCGTGCTGTATTATTATAGTTTTCTCTGGTTTTCTTGAGGATGTTGGTTTCCTTGCTGAGTTTTGATCCTCGCCCTTCGTCGTTGTATATTATAATTCATTGCATGGTTGTTTCCGCCAATTGGCGAAGAGCTAGCTCCCGCTTGGGGATGCCTTTATTCATTATGTATATTATTCATCTTTGTACCCGTTTGGGGGCCAGTATTTATAAAGTAAACTCTACCGAAATATTCGGGAAAATATGATGTTTCTTTAAAAATGTTTAATGCCTTATTTTGTTAAAACCACCTTCTTTAAAACAAGTTTTCCTTCACTCTTTTCTTTAAAGATGGTTTAGATTTCTAGGCTTTTGGCTTACTTGAATTAGGTGGGGTCCTATAGACTTCATACGATTCAAGTCCCAGTCACGTGCTATTTCGGGTCGTAACAATGGATAAGCTTACTTGTTGATCTTCATATTGCTCAATACCCGGGTAGCCGTTACGTCCAGCTAGTACCGCTGACGGCTTGTAGGTGACTAATGTGATCATCACCTACTGTTGGCGTATTGACGTATCTTTAGAGTCCCACACAGAAGTTCTCTGGTTCAAGCGAAATGAAGGAGGACACATATGTGATATGTGTATAGCCCTGATTAAATATGTGTATATGATACCGTATTGTAATCTGGCGGTTATCTGTTATCAAGTTAGGTTATATATGACATAACCAGATCATCGAATCAATACACATATAACTTCACGTGAATCTGGGACTTCCTGTTATAGCCAATCGAGCACAGCGCAACATCAACCCCCAATACCGGGAGAGACGAATCCTCTCCTATCGCTCATTGCCTCCATGTGATTCGGGACTGTGCCTAAAAGCCACCATTTTGCACGTTCTATTGAATATGGTAAGGTGGAAATCAAAGCACAGTGGGAATCACACAAGACTCTATGACGATCTCGGGTCTACAGACTAACCTGTACCAGTGTCACCAGAGAACTGCTATCTGACGATAGGTATAATACTAACTAGGAGTTCTCGGTGAGTCCGTTCAGTGTACCCAGTCTCCACTGAGCACCCGTATACCATCTTTGATGTCAAACACCAATGGATGTGGGATCATTCATCACCCATCATATGGGTCAAGAAGCGTATACGCTAGTCTACTCTAGAATATCGATGCCCTGTCTCGATACACCCTCGACTAGGAACTATTATAGGATGTACTTGTGGACTACCCTTGGCCCCACTAGTATGATCTCTATCATATTCCTGGTAGTCAAGTACACATCCTAAGGGCTTTATCAACATGTGAGAGCAAGACAGTATCATAATATGTTAAGACAAAGAGCAACCAGATAGCATACTATTATGTCGAGCAAGAAAGTCCTCTCTATATATATCCAAGCATCCACTATAATATACATCACATGTACAATAATGGCTTCTAGGGCATACATATAACTAACAAAATACTCTCAGATTCTACCCTAGGTGAAATTAGGAGATTCTGCATATAGGGTAGGTCTACATATCAGATAATAGAGCTATGGTCCAAAACCCAACAAAGAGCACCAAGACCACGCCGCAAATTGTGGCCTGGGGGATTAAATTTGCGGCCAAAGTCGGGAGATGAGGGCTCGGGTCTCTGGGGTAAATTCCTAGAAGCCTGCACACCTATCTGTGTTGAGAACTTATTTTATAGAGCTCTCGGATCATAGAAGATTCTATATAGATATCACAATTCGTCAAAAACCGATGTCGGAAAAAAATCAAAGTTCATGTTTTGGGATTTCTAGTCTCAAGTTGTCAAGAATTGTTAGAGTATATGCCCTAAAGGCCATTACTGTATCATACTAGTTTTTATATTACTTAATAGAAGCTTGGGATATTCACAGTTATATAGACAGTCTTGCTCAAAATGGTAGTATGCTACTTGGTTTGTTTCTACTTCAATATGTGCATGTGTTTCTTTTAGCATATCGTTTATACATATTAGTGGAGACCTTAGGATCTTTGCTTAATTACCAGCGTTGTGATGGCAGTCACACTAGTGGGGGCTGGGTAATCTACAAGCACATCCTTATATAGGTCCCTAGTCGTAGGATTATCGAGACAGGGCATCGATACTCCGGAGTAGACTAGCGTATACGCTTCTCATCCCAGTAGAGGAGATGGTCTGTCCCACAGCCATTAGTACGTCGTACTGGAGATAGTATGCGGGTGCTCGTTAGGTTACGAGTACACTGGACAGGACTCGTCGGGAACTGTTGGTTGGTACTATACCTATCGTCAGATAACAGTTCCCAGGTGACAGGAGTACAGCTTAGTCCGTCGACTTGACACTGCTACTTCGCCTCGAGTGTGTTCCCACTGTACTTTGGTTACTACC
This sequence comes from Agapanthus africanus, assembly GCA_030015575.1. NCBI lineage: Eukaryota > Viridiplantae > Streptophyta > Magnoliopsida > Asparagales > Amaryllidaceae > Agapanthus > Agapanthus africanus. The sequence goes on from JASDDO010000001.1 coordinate 372,885,899, forward strand.
CTACCAGGGCTCAAAGGAGTCGTGCAAACAGGTAGTAGTTGGGTGCAGTCTCGAAGCACTTGGAGGCAGTAGCGGTTAGACAGGATTCGTCTCTCCCGGTATTAGGGGTTGATATCGCGCTGTGTCTAGGAGAGCTATTACACAAAGTCCCTGGCAAGGGCAAGCGAGATTTACTGGTAGTGTTTCAAGTAGTTTCTCAGGGTGTTCTGGGCTACACTCTGACACGACTTGTACCGCTATTAGGGGTCTGACGTTTACCGCCCCCCTAGGCCTGACATGAGATACTCTTAGACGAACAGACCGGACTGTACAGAGATTGTCACATTCAGGCTCAGTAGGATTTCGGATGGGTTTACCTCATCGGCCTTCTTATCGACATCTACATGGGGACCGTTACGTACAGCTAGTGCCGCTTGCGGTCTGTGGTTAAACCACTGCCAACGTAGTGTCGAGTCTTTAGAGTCCCACACAGAGAGTTTCCCTGCACTGGGCAAAAGGTGTAGAGACCGTATGGTTTTACGGCAGGGCTACGATCACTTACATGCACTTGTACGCGTATGATGTTCGGGCAGACAATACTAGTGGGCTTTGGTTTAAGCCGGATCCTAGTATTGTACAGATGGATTAGTTTTGTCTTCTGTGTATTCGTGTTCTACGGAATGCGGATGCGGGTGTGTATGCACGGTTGTGAGAAGCGAAGAAGGAGGTGTCTCATTAGGTTTTTGACCACTGACTTGGTCAAAACCAATATGAGGTGAGGAAAATGTTTATTAATCATTTTAATGATAATTGTGTTTTGGCTAATTGGTTTGACAATTTGACCTTGCTTGACAATTTGACCTAGTTGATTGTTGTTGACATAGATATTTAGCAAGCACTAGACTCTTCTAATTCTTTTGGATTTATCTTTGAGATGATAATGGTCAAATCAAGGGTAGCCATCATAATTTATCACGATAAAAGATTACTAAATATTTTTCTTATGCGTCATTATCTTCTTCTCATTCTCTCTCATCAAATGAGAGCTCCCATGGTTTGCTTCTTCTTCCTCCTCACTACAAATTCCTAACAGTCTCATGTGTTGAGCAAATTAGGTTCTAAATGGACAAACAAACCCATCTTCTTCCACAACATCACTTAGGGCATCAAGAGTAGCAAACTTGTTGCTCTAGTTACCTCGGCTTGAGGTGGAGCTCGGACTATAGACTCTCGGGTGAATCGTCTTCGACTCTAGGAGGCCGCTGAGGTGACCAAGATCTGGATCGATCCTCGGTGCTTGCATAGACGAGGAGGACAGTAGAGGGAAGAACCGAAGGACCGTTTTCGTAAGGTATAATCTTCGTATCACAGTAGATTAAACCTCTTGTAGATCGTTAGTAATGGTTTGGCAAAGATCCTTTAGCTTTAGTCTATGTTGCTATGTAAGAAAGTTTCGATTTTTACTTGTTCCGTCTCCTCGCTAGCTTGCGGGGTGAGCGACATAGACTTACAGTGGTATCAGAGCCTAGCTAAACCATTACTAACATGTTAGCAATGTGTTAGAAATTCGATCGCCGTAGAAATCGCAAAAACACGTCAAAAATGCACGTTTTCTATCGATTTAAAAATTGCTCCAAAAATTATTTCAGGTACCTTAAAAATACGTGCAGGTTTTTTGAAGGACACACAAGAAAAACGAGCTCGTGAATCGGTCAGACCGCCGCGGAAGTGCGGTGCAACCAAGCGTTTAGCCGCGGATCCACGGCCGAGTCGACGCCGAGTCAACTCATTTTTCCTGCAGTCTGTCCAGATTTGTATTCTGTGATTTTTCTGATAGTTTGTTTCTGCCTAGATTTTGTTGAGTACTGTGTTGTACTTGGGGTAGTTTCAAATCAAGTTATCGATCGAAATTATAAGTACATTAGCTAATCGGATCTTCTGTGATGTGATATGTGTACTGAACGTTTACTAATCGCTATACGTCGATTAGTGGGGGTTGTACATATCTGTGATCTGTGATATTGGATTGTGTATATGAACTTGTTGGATCATCGTGGATGAATAGCCGGGAATGTGAGATGAGAGTTTTTCATTTTTCATTCGATGTAAATTGTAAATTGATGTAATATTATTTTTTTGGGTCGCACATCCGGGTTGAGGATGTAGCCGCCTTTGTATATTATTTCTTTTACTGTTTTCTGCTCCTAGGATAGACCCAAAGTAGGGTGCACAAACTACCGGGTACTTTGAAGTGCTAAGTGGCCTACTCATGTTGTTGAGGGAGACTGCTTCGCTGCGGGTATTTGGCGGGTAGTTTGCCGCAAGCGTAGGGGTCTAAGGTGGGGTTTGGTTATTCATCGCGACTATGTAATCCGTCTTTCGTTGCAGGCTCGAACGATGTGTGGATTCCTAGTATATCCAATGTGTTCATCTGTGATCTGGAATGACTATCATTGCATCTGACGAATGTATATATCTATATATGATATCTAGTAGACGTTGCTTATGTTTTGCATCCGCTCTAGTCCAGCCCCCGCTCTGTCGTTAGTTAAGTAACCTAACGGGTGATGACGGGGCCCCATGGCAAATGCGAATGGCATAAGCGTACGTTATATTTTCATTGATTTCTGCAATGGTAGGATTAATTGATGGGACACATTATATTAATACAAAGAAAACAAACCAAAGCTGTTGGAACAATTTCAAAACCGCTCGATTTTTTCTAAAACAGAAAACTTTTAAAAACGCGGAGCTTAAACCACTCCTTTTAAAGGCTATCAGGTTCTTTCGATTATATCAAGTTCACTACGTTCACGGTTTTGCCAAAACCATTCGTAGCCATCCATCATTTCATATGAATATTCAATAGTATTCAAGCTATGTTTGTTGACCTTCGTCAAGGCATGGTGATTGGTAGCTGTTAGGTGTTCATATGTAGCGTAGATAGATGCGTTGGTTTGGGACAGTCGTATTACCTTGTTGAACTTCATCAAGAGTATATACGGATGGGTTCAAATTAACCTGGACAATGATGGGTAGAACTCGACATGTGACTTATGATTTGTTGACCTTCGTCAAGGTCATAAGAGCATAGGGCAAAAATCCACATCGGGAGTTTCTAAAGAAACTGAAACTTGCTAGTGCTGCATACCATTTGGAGTTTGATAATGTTGGTAGGATTCCTTCAGCATTATCTCACAATGATATTTGGATCCCGATCCTACTGTCAGTATCCGCTACTCCTCGGGAAACTCTTCACTTAACGATCAATGCTATAAACCAAGTAGGTGTCTAGAACAGTGTTAGCGGAGGTACGCCTCCAGGGAAAAGAGGTTATTTAATTAAGGAACTTCGTGAAAGCGTCGTAAAACCTCCTTCGAAGTACCGACACTAGCCTGGCTGAACGGTTAAGCAAGTGTTGTACGGTGAGATCAGTCCTGACTAATTCTAATTCTTCATTTATGGTTTGAGGAAGGATTCGAGAAACAGTGGGAGCCATCCCATTTAGATAAACTAAAAACCAATCTAAACTTACAAGAGCATCATGCTAAGTGTTTTCTTCTCTCTCTCTTAATTGCAGCGACCCTGTAACCAGACATAGGTTATATCTAGATAATAAAATGACTGAATCTGACTGTAATGACCGGCAAAGGTCTGTCCAGATGTCCATTACCCATGACAAACTGGGACACCTCTTCACTAATCCAACCCCTTCCATCTCAGGACCATTTTCCATCGTCACGGATACTGATATCTGTAAGGCATCGGAAAAAGACTGTGCGAATGCAAAGTGCCTCGTGTTAGCCTCAGTTGATGGTACATACCAGAGGCAGCACGAGAAGATGGACTTAGTTTCTGTCTTCCTCCATAACAAAGATTTATATGGAGAACAATCTCGTATCGCAAGATATGAGACCTCGAACAAATTGCTTCAAGAGAGGTTGGCTGTTGGGTTATCTGTAGGAGACAATGTCCTTACAGAGACTAGCTATATTGATGAGCTCACAGACCTGAAGACCACGTTGAAGAACGGGTCAACTACAGACTTGATTCTACAGTCTCTGCCCTCTACTTACACCGTGAAGGAAACCAGGGAAGTAGAAGGAAAGGGAAGGGCAAAAGTTTCGGGACTAGACGTGGTGAAGGAGGGACGTTCCTATTGTTATGGGAAAGGACATTGGCAGAGGGATTGCAGGGCTAGCAAAGCTAGTAGCCAGGCTTCGAATCATGTTGTGGCTTCGGCTTCGGGTGTGTTTGTAATAGAAAACTGTATGTCAATTAACTCTACTTCCTGGGTACTAGATACCGGATCAGGATCTCATATCTGTAATTCATTACAGGCTTTGAGAAACCGTAAAGTTATCAGGGTAGGTGATATGACTCTCAGAGTTGCGAACGGAATGAGCGTGAACGCTAAATCCGTAGGGGAATATCACCTAGGATTGACAAGTGGACAGATATTGATTCTACATAACTGTTTATATGTACCTAGTCTAACCTGTAATATCATATCTGTATCCTTACTTTCTAAGAAAGGATATGATTTTACTTTTGTAAACGATGTGGTACACATACACTTAAATCAAGTTTTGATTGGGTCAGGTACATTAGAAAACGGAATATACGTATTAAATCAAGCTCGGGTTTTCAGTGTCCAGAACACACTTAAAAGAAAGTCTCCGGAAACAAATTAGGCTTTCTTATGGCATTGTAGACTGGGTCACATCATTAAGACACGGTTAACGAAGTTACATAAAGAGGGATATTTGAATCCATTTGAGTATCAATCTTATGCTACTTGTGAATCTTGTCTCATGGGAAAGATGATAAAGTCTCCATTCACTGGACACGGAGTAAGAGCGAGCGAGCTCTTGGGACTCATACACAGTGACGTGTGTGGTCCAATGTCTACATATGCACGAAGTCGTTATTCATACTTCATTACTTTTACGGATGATTTCTCTAGGTACGGACATGTCTTCCTGATAAAGCATAAATCCGAAGCCTTTGAGAAATTCCGGGAATACAAGAATGAAGTGGAAAAACAAACAGGCAAAAGTATCAAGACACTAAGATCTGATCGAGGTGGTGAATACTTGAGTTCCGAGTTCCTGGGCTACTTAAAAGAGAATGGAATTCTCTCTCAGCTTACTCCTCCATACACACCGCAACACAAAGGTGTATCAGAAAAGCGGAATCGAACTCTATTGGATATGGTTCGTTCCATGATGAGTAAGGCTGAGTTACCGCGATCCATCTGGGGTTATGCACTAGAAACAGCTGCATACCTTTTGAACAAGGTTCCAACCAAGACTGTGCCTACCACACCATATCAGATGTGGAGTGGGAAGAAACCCTGTCTTAAGTATCTTAAGACATGGGGATGTCCAACTTTTGTAAAAACGCAGCATGCGGACAAGCTCGAGGCACGCTCAGTACTGTGTAAGTTTGTGTGATACCCTAAGAACTCCAGGGGGTATCTTTTCTATTCCGCAGATGAACAAAAGGTTTTTGTTTCTCGGCATCCCCACTTCTTGGAAACTGAATTTTTAGAAAATCAGATAAGTGGGAGTGCAATAGAAATGGAAGAAATTCTAGAACCACAAGCTATTACTGAAACCTTGGTAGAACCAGAAGTTTCATGAGAACCGAACATCCCAGCGCCACTCCGCAGGAGTAGTAGGCAGTCTCATCCGCCCGAAAGATACTACGGTTTTCTCATAGATGGGGATCGAGAGGATTGTATCATTGAAAATGATGAGCCTACTAGCTTCCAGCAAGCCATTCAGAGCGGTAACTCGGTAAGATGGCTGGATGCAATGCGGACCGAGATGGAGTGCATGTACACCAACAAAGTTTGGACTTTGGACATTGCTCCAGAAGGGGTAAAACCCGTAGGCTGCAAATAGATCTTCAGAAAGAAGATTAGTGTAGATGGGCGGGTCGAAACCTATAAAGCTAGACTTGTTGCGAAGGTTTTTCATCAAAGACCTGGTTTGGACTATGACGAAACCTTTTCTCCAGTGGCTATGCTCAAATCCATTCGGATCCTTCTTGCCATTACCGCCTTCTACGATTATGAGATCTGGCAGATGGACGTAAAGACGGCATTTCTAAATGGTAATTTGGAAGAGTACGTCTATATGGATCATCCGGAGGGTTTCATTCAGAATGGGAGCAGCGGTAAAGTGTGCAAGTTGCTTAAGTCCATTTATGGACTAAAGCAGGCATCGCAGAGTTGGAACATCTACTTTGATGATACTGTCAAAGAATTCAACTTTATCAAAAATCAAGATGAACCATGCATTTACAGTAAGATTGTAGGGAGAACTGTGGTATTCCTCGTCTTGTACGTGGATGACATTCTCTTAATAGAAAATGACATTCCTATGCTACAGTCAGTCAAAGGATTCTTGTCACAGAGGTTCTCCATGAAGGACTTGGGCGATGCCAACTACATTCTGGGGATCCAGATCTATCGTGATAGATCTAAGAGGATGTTGGGACTTTTGTAGTCCAGGTACATCGACACCATACTGAAACGATTCAGTATGGAAGATTCACAGCGCGGTAACCTGCCGGCTTTTCACGGAATCACCCTATCTAAAGAGATGTCTACAAAGACTGATTTGGAAAGGGCTCGCATGTCATCTATATCCTACGCATTTGCGGTAGGCTCTATAATGTATGCGATGTTGTATACCAGACCAGATGTAGCATACGCACTGGGCGTTTTAAGCAGTTATCAGTCTGACCCAGGGGAGAAACAATGGATAACAGTAAAGAACATTCTCAAGTACCTGAGAAGGACTAAGGAGATGTTCTTGGTGTATGGCGGAAAAGACCTCCAGATTGAGGCCTTTGCTAACTCCAGCTTCCAGAGTGACAAGGATGACTCCAAGTCCATATTGGGTTATGTCTTTACCCTCAATGGAAGGGCGGTTTATTGGAAGAGTTCCAAGCAGGAAACCGTTGCTGACTCGACGATGGAAGCGGAGTACATAGCTGCTTGCGATGCCGCAAAGGAAGCTGTCTGGATGAAGAAGTTCCTCACGGAGCTTCAGATGGTTCCTACCATTGTTGATCCAATACCGCTGTATTGTGACAACAACGGCGCTATAGCCTTAGCAAAGGAACCCAAGTCCCATCAGAAGTCCATGCACATCTTGAGGCGGTACCACCTGATCAGGGAGATCGTAGATCGCCGGGAGATCGAGGTGAAGAGAGTAGATTCGGAGAATAACACTGCAGATCCACTCATGAAGGCTATACCCCAGACTTAGTTTGAGCGGCTAATCAAGATGATAGGTCTTCGATATGCCAGTACATGGCCCTAGTGCAAGTGGGAGATTTTGGGTTAGCCTAGCACCTCATGAAGGGTTTGGAAGCATCACATGTACCAAAGGTAGAGTCTTTAGGGTGCTAAGTTCACAAACATCGGATCGTGCCTAGAAAATTAGGGTTACTAAAATTTTCACATCAATATATGAAAGAATTGATGGGGTTTAGAGAGTACAACCTTTGTAGCTCCCTACGCTAGACTCCTCGGCTACTTGGGGTTTGAAAAAGCTCCGCTTGAACTCCTCGAGGTCACCGATGATCCACCCGGAGTCCGCTTTGTCCAAGCTTGCAACTTTACCCGATCAAGAGAACGAAAAGAAGCTAACACTCCAAACAAGTGGGCTAGACTTGTGTAGAATGGTGTTGTGGTTCTCTTTCTCACTTCAAAATCCTAACTTGATGAGTATATTGCTCACTACAAAAATCTAGAGAGCAAATGATCAAGGTTGATGAAGATGGTGGCTTTTTAGAAGAAGAGAAGAAAAAACTCTCTATAGAAAAATGAAAAATATAAGTATATATATTTTCCATCTCTCATTTCAAACCATGGTTAATTATATAGATATTATTGTAATGGAGTTAAAAGCACAAAAGGAAAATAAATCAAGGGTTAAAAGGTAGGTCAGCATGGTAAGGTAAAGAAGAGTGTAGAAACTTTCTATCATTTAACCCTTTTTCTTTTCCTTTTTGTTTTAATTCAAAAGCAATAAAAATCCATATAATAACCATGGTGTGATTCTTATATTGCCACCATTCTCAATGTATAAGCAACCATGATGGATGTATGTACGTATGCATGTGTATATGTACATCCATATGTGCATGAATCAAAAAGGAATGCATACATGCATCCATACATCCATAGAAACAAGAAAGGATTTCTAGTGAGAATCTAAGGGTTAAATGATAAATCAACACTTGATTTATCAATCCGGCCATATCACATACGACCCCTACCAAAAGCAAGCCGCCCGATCAATATACGGTATCCAATACGCGCATTTTAATCGGGTCCTTGCGCATATCGCATACGCGCACCACAACGTTTCGCCTGGACTAGGAAACTCCATTGTGGGGACTCTGAGACTCTTCAATACGCCGGCAGTGGGTGATGATCATATCAAGCACCCCAAAGCCACAAGCGATCAGCTAAACATAACGGCCACCCGGGTATTGAGCGATCAGAAGAGAACAAGCGAACCTGCTACAACTCCCGTCGAGCCAATCGGCGACACTACCGTGCAGTCCGGTCTCTTCGTCTGATATGTCGCATATCAAGTCTAGGGGTGGTAAACGTCAGACCCCAATAACTGATAAGTCGTGCCGATGTGAGGCTCATAACGGGTCGAGAAACTACTGGTAACACTTACCAGCAAATCTCTGAATCAGCCCTGGCCAGGGACTTCTCTGTTACGGCCAATCAAGCACAGCGCAACATTAACCCCCAATACCGGGAGAGACGAAACCCCTCCTATCGCTCATTGCCTCCATGTGACTCGGGACTGTACCGAAAAACCTCCGTTTTGCATGCCCTCATGGACGTGGTAAGGTGGAGATCAAAGCACAGTGGGAATCACACAAGACTCAATGACGATCTCGGGTCTACAGACTAACCTGCACAATTGTCACCAGAGAACTGCCATCTGACGTGAGGTATAATACCATCTGGGAGTTCTCGGCGAGACCTTCCAGTGTACCCAGTCTTCACTGAGCACCCGTATACCATCTCTGATGTCAAACACCAATGGATATGGGATCATCTATCGCCCATCTCATGGGTCAAGAAGCGTATACGCTAGTCTACACTGGTATATTGATGCCCCGTCTCGATACACCTACGACTAGGGACCTTAAAGGATGTACTTATGGACTACCATGTCCCCACTAGTATGATCTGCATCATAGTCCAGGTAGTCAAGTACACATCCTAAGGGCTTTACCAACATGTAACTATAAGACAGTTTAAAGAGACTAGTATACATGTTAAGATAAAGAGCAACCAGATAGCATACTATCATATCGAGCAAGAAAGTCATCTCTATATATGTCCAAGCATCCAATATAATATACATCATCTATACAATACTGGCCTCTAGGGCATACATACAACTAACAATCTCCTACCTACACTAGGGCCAGCTGCTGTAGTATCGCATACCGAGCATCCCGAAGAGTCTCTCAAACTGTATCTGGGGAATGGCCTTCGTGAGTGGATCCGCCGTGTTGTTCTTCGTGTCAACCCTCCTGACCTCGATCTCCCGGCGATCAACTATCTCCCGGATCAGGTGATACCGCCTCAGAATATGCCTGGATCGCTGATGGGACCTGGGTTCCTTGGCCAAAGCCACCGCTCCATTGTTATCGCAATACAAAGGTATTGGATGCTCAATGGATGGAACCACTCCAAGTTCAGTAATGAATTTCTTGATCCAGACAGCCTCTTTAGCAGCATCGTTGGCAGCGATGTATTCAGCCTCCATCGTCGAGTCTGCCACGGTTTCCTGCTTGGAACTCTTCCAGCTAACCGCCCCTCCGTAAAGGGTAAAGACAAATCCCGACTGCGACTTAGAGTCGTCCTTATCACTCTAGAAGCTCGAATCGGTAAAGGAGTCTACTTGGAGTTCTCCGTTACCATACACCAAGAGCATCTCTTTAGTCCTTCGCAAGTACTTGAGAATGCTCTTCACAGCTGTCCAGTGACTCTCTCCAGGATCAGCTTGATACCTACTCACTACACTTAGTGAGTATGCTACATCGGGTCTGGTACATAGCATCGCGTACATGATAGTGCCTAAAGCCGAAGCATAGGGTATCCCTTGCATGCGAGCTCTCTCTAAATCAGTCTTGGGAGACATCTCTTTGGAGAGAGTGACTCCAGAGATCGTGGGCAAGTTCCCACGCTTGGATTCTTCCATACTAAACCTCTTTAGTATGGTGTCAATGTACCTGGATTGGGACAATCCCAATATCCGTTTGGATCTATCTCTATAGATCCTGATTCCCAATATGCAGAAGATACCACCAAGATCTTTCATAGAGAATCTTTGTGATAAGAAGAGCTTGACCGATTGCAGCATAGGAATATCATTTCCTATCAAGAGTATGTCGTCCACGTACAATACGAGGAAGACAAGCTTACTCTCTGCCACCTTTTTGTAGATACAAGGTTCATCTACGTTTTTGACGAAATCAAACTCTTTGATAACGACGTCAAAGCAGATGTTCCAACTCCGCGATGCTTGCTTTAATACATAAATGGATTTAAGCAGCTTGCACACCTTCCCGCTGCTCCCACTATCTACGAAGCCCTCTGGCTGAGTCATGTTCATGCACTCTTCTAAATCACCGTTTAGAAAGGCGGTCTTAACATCCATTTGCCAGATTTCGTAGTCATGATATGCAGCGATGGCAAGCATGATCCGGATAGATTTAAGCATAGCCACTGGAGAAAAGGTTTCGTCATAGTCCACACCAGGTCTTTGACGAAAACCCTTTGCAACAAGTCTAGCTTTGAAAGTCTCCACTTTCCCATCTACACCAAGTTTTTTCTTGAAGATCCACTTGCTTCCAATGAGTTTTACCCCTTCAGGAGCAACTTCTAAAGTCCATACTTTGTTGGTGTACATGGATTCCATCTCGGACCGCATTGCATCCAGCCATTTCACTGAGTCTCTACTCGTGATGGCCTGCGCGAAACTAGTTGGGTCATCATCCTCCATGATGCAATCTTCGCTTCCACCGTCAATGAGAAAACCGTAGTATCTCTCAGGTGGACGAGAAACCCTAATAGATCGGCGGAGAGGCTGGGGTTCGTCGGGCACTACTGAATCCTCTGGTTCTTCTAAATCATTAGTTGTAGTTTGTGGTGCTGGAACCTCTTCCAGCTCTACCTCTTTGCCACTAATTTCTTTTGCAAGAAATTCCCTTTCCAAAAAGGTGGCATGTTGAGCAACAAACACTCTTTGTTCCTCAGCTTGGCAGAAAAAATATCCTTGAGAATTCTTTGGATATCCCACAAACTTGCAAAGAACTGATCGTGCCTCGAGTTTGTCCGGATTTTGCTTTTTGACATAGGCCGGACAACCCCATATCTTAATTCGTTTAAAATATGGTCTCTTCCCACTCCATATCTCATATGGTGTGGTAGGTACAGATTTAGACGGAGCCAGATTCAATAGGTATATGGCTGTCTCAAGCGCATACCCCCAAAAGGAAATAGGTAACTCAGCATTGCTCATCATTGAGCGCACCATATCTATTAGGGTGCGATTCCTTCGTTCCGATACACCGTTGTGCTGTGGTGTATAAGGAGGAGTAAGCTGAGAGAGAATCCCATTCTCTTTTAGATAATCCAGGAATTCAATGCTCGAGTATTCACCTCCTCGATCAGATCGAAGAATCTTAATACATTTGCCCGTTTGGTTCTCTACTTCGTACTTATATTCTTTGAATTTCTCAAAAGCTTCAGACTTGTGTTTCAACAGGAACACATGCTCGTATCTAGAGAGATCGTCAGTGAATGTAATGAAGTAGGAAGAACCGTTTCTGGCGTGTGTAGACATAGGACCGCATACATCACTATGCACCAGTCCTAAGAGTTCAGTAACTCTTTCTCCGTGTCCACTAAACGGAGTTTTGGTCATTTTTCCTTTGAGACATGAATGGCAAGTGTCATAAGATGATAATTCAAATGAATTCAAATATTCATTCTTATGTAATTTAGCTAGTCGTGTCTCATTGATATGGCCAAGTCTACAGTGCCACAAGAAGGATTCATTCATTTATGAGCTTTTCCTCTTGTGTGTGTTTTGTATATTAAGGACTGTATTTTGATTGAGAATGAATTTGCCATTATGTAACGAGCCTGATGCAATCAACTTTTGATCTAGGAATATGTTCATAACATTATCCTTTACTACAAAATTATATCCTTCTTTACTTAATAAAGAAACTGATATAATGTTGCACATCATGTTCGGTATATAATAGCACTCATTCAGGACTAGTGTATCACCACTTGGTAATACCAGGTGATATTTGCCAACTGCTTGGCTGCAACATTTGCCCCATTCCCTACTTGAACGAAATGATCACCTTTTCCCAGTTCTCTACCTTTCTGTAGCCCATGTAACTGCTTACATATGTAGGATCCTGATCCGGCATCTAATACCTAGGACGTAGGGTGAACTGAAAAACAGTTCTCAATAACAAACACACCCGAAGAAGGTGCATCATCATGCATGTTCTCCGTTTGGGCGGCGTGAGAATCCAGATATTCTCCTGTTTCCTGTTCAGTCTTATTACACTTATAAGATAGAACGGGTCCAACGTTCCCCTGCACAGTATAACATGCGGGTTCGGTCAATACATCCATATTATTATCTTGATTAGGGCATGACATGGTCGCTACCTGGAGAGAGAGAGAAAAAACACTTTAGCGTATGCTCTTGCAAGATCAGATTGGTTATTATCTTATCTAATCAGGATGGCTCCCACTGGTTTTTATCAAATCTTCCTTCAAACCCTAAAAGGAAAGACTAGCCGGGATTAATTACACCTTACAACTTCGCCGATCTTTCAGCCAGGCCAGTGTTGGTACTTTGAGGGAGGTTCCCCGTGCTTTCGCACGGACCTAATTAAAGTAAACCTCGTTTTCCCAGAGGCGTAACCCCGTTGACACCTTTCTAGACACCTACTTGGTCGGCTAATTGTCCTGTGTAAAACTCTCCTAGGAGTAACAATTACTCGCAGTGGGTATCGGGATCCAACTATCTCATAGAAGGTATGCAATCTCATTGCAAATTTCAACACTTGAAATTCCCGATAATGCTTTTGCCCCTAGCGATCTATGACCTTGACTAAGTCAACAAACCATAAATCGCAAGTCAAGTTCAACCCGTACATTTCTCGATTGAATTAAACCCATTCGTACGACCCTTGACTGAGTCAACAAGGCCGTGCGAATGCCCTAATCCAATCACATCTCATGTTGTAACCGATAAACATTATTTAGCTACCGTACACTATGCCTTGACTAAGTCAACAAACATAGCACGAATACTAAATAATATCAATCTGAAATGACGGAGGGCTACGCAGGTTTTTCAGAAAAACCATGAGCGTAATGAACTTGATATCGTTGCAGAATCTAGTGAATTTTGAAATGGAGTGATTTTGAGACCTTTATAGTTTTGCTAAAGGGGTCACTCCCGGTGAAGGGATCCTCTGCCCTTTCCTCGTCGAATGAGGTGCGGGATATATCATATATAACACTGTGCAAAGCAAAACTCCAAAAGCCGTCAAAAGTCAAACCGAGTGTTGTAGCATCTACGAGTTTCGCTAAAGAGGTCGCTCCCGGTGAAGGGATCTCGGCTCTTTCCTCATCGAATAAGGTGCAGGGTATATCATATATACCGCTATGCAAAGCAAAACTGTAGCTACCTTTTTTATTTAAAATTTGATTCTACAACATCTTTTAGGTTTCTTTTCTTTCATTAATCACATTAATGAAGTCCCATCATTTAAGTCACCTAAACATCACAGATAAATACGACGTACACTTATGCCATCCGCATTCGCCTCGATGTCCCCTCATGCACCGTTAGGTTAGGTAACTAACGACAGAGCAGGGCAGGGCTAGTGCGGGTGTAAAACATAAGTAACGTCTATATAATATATCATATATACTATATACTGTATCCATCAGAACATATCAAATGATCACATCACAGATATCGCAGCAGAAACATAGATATAATGTGGGATATACTAGGACGTCCGTATTTAGTATTTAGCCAAAATAGAAAATACGGATTCCACAGTCGCGATGAATAGCCAAGCCCACACCCTGGACCCCTACGAGAGCGGCAAGCAACCCTACCAATTCTGGAGTTTAGGAGACCCGGTCTCGACTCCTTGAGATGGCCTCCCACTGAACCCCAGAACCCGGTCACCCGTGCTCCCCTCCTTGGGTCCATCATAATGCGGAAAAGTAAATAATATACAACACAGGTGGCATCGACCTCAACCCGGAAGTGCCCCGAATAAAAGAATATTACATTACATTTGAATTTACATGAATGAAAATATAAAACTCTCATCTCACATAAAACCCCCCGGGTATTCATTCGTGACAATCCTGAACAACATATCTCAGCAACACAAAATATCATATATCATCAACGTAAGTAAGTATGCATACACCGATTGTCGTCGACGTATAGCAACGACAATCGGCAATACCACTACATACTACACTTACGGTCACAGAAAAGAAAGTGTAAAACTGCAATATCTGGAATCCACATGCTCCTTAGACATCGTAAATGCGAAATATCACATATCTCGTATTTCATGTCTTATAATATGAATTCCACACATTGCATCACATTCCAGATAATTATACAGTATTAAAGTTTTCGAACGACCGATCAAATACCCAAGATTCACTAAAGCTCAACACTTAAGCGAAGTTCAAAAACTTGGAGTGTGACACAGTAGTAGCGGTCCAGCCGTAGAAGGGTCAAGCCAACGCCTCACATGTGGCACGCCGTACTGCCCCAAACCCTAAGCTTCAAAGGGCAGTTCAAGACGGTCACATAATCGAGTTAAAGTTTGTTGTCTTCTAGAGGGACAACCACAAAACTTGCACGAACCTCCGAAGGAATTAAACCCCGTGAAAAGTGAGCAAATGATACTCGTTCAAACACTTCAATACTTTCTAATTTACCCGGAAAAGTCACGAAATCAAAATTCCGATCGAACTGTCGAGTCCAAAACCATCTCCAGAATTTTCAGCACTAAATTTAGATTAAAAATACCCTAAAAAATATACAAGCAGATTCCAGCATTACTGTATAAAATTTATTCAGTGATTGATGTGTACGGCAGCGGAACCGCGGCCTAAGCAAGCTTAGGCCGCGTTTCCGCGGCAGGAATGACTGTTCATCGAATAATTTTTATACCGTAATTCTTATATTTACCTGCTGAATTTTTTACATATTTTGAATTCTGAAAAATGTGAGATTTTAAAAAATTTCCAGAGAGTGTCCCGTAAAATCGTATTTCGGTTCGATCGGGGTTTTCACTTCGGTAAAGCATCGCCAAATGTTCTAGGTCGGCTCTGATACCAATTTTGGGTTAGCCTAGCACCTCATGAAGGGTTTGGAAGCATCACATGTACCAAAGGTAGAGTCTTTAGGGTGCTAAGTTAACAAACATCGGATCGTGCCTAGAAAATTAGGGTTACTAAAATTTTCACATCAACATATGAAAGAATTGATGGGGTTTAGAGAGTACAACCTTCGTAGCTCCCTACGCTAGACTCCTCGGCTACTTGGGGTTTGAAAAAGCTCCGCTTGAACTCCTCGAGGTCACCGATGATCCACCCGGAGTCCGCTTTGTCCAAGCTTGCAACTTTACCCGATCAAGAGAATGAAAAGAAGCTAACACTCCAAACAAGTGGTTAGACTTGTGTAGAATGGTGTTGTGGTTCTCTTTCTCACTTCAAAATCCTAACTTGATGAGTATATTGCTCACTACAAAAATCTAGAGAGCAAATGATCAAGGTTGATGAAGATGGTGGCTTTTTAGAAGAAGAGAAGAAAAAACTCTCTATAGAAAAATGAAAAATATAAGTATATATATTTTCCATCTCTCATTTCAAAATTATATAAATATTATTGTAATGGAGTTAAAAGCACAAAAGGAAAATAAACCAAAGGTTAAATGGTAGGTGAGCAAGGTAAGGTAAAGAAGAGTGTAGAAACTTTCTATCATTTAACCCTTTTTCTTTTCCTTTTTGTTTTAATTCAAAAGCAATAAAAATCCATATAATAACCATGGTGTGATTCTTATATTGCCACCATTCTCAATGTATAAGCAACCATGATGGATGTATGTATGTATGCATGTGTATATGTACATCCATATGTCCATGAATCAAAAAGGAATGCATACATGCATCCATACATCCATAGAAACAAGAAAGGATTTCTAGTGAGAATCAAATGGTTAAATAATAAATCAACACTTGATTTATCAATCCGGCCATATCACATACGACCCCTACCAAAAGCAAGCCGCCCGATCAATATACGGTATCCTATACACGCATTTTAATCGGGTCCTTGCGCATATCGCATACGCGCACCACAGCGTTTCGCCTGGACTAGGAAACTCCATTGTGGGACTCTGAGACTCGTCAATACGCCGGCAGTGGGTGATGATCATATCAAGCACCCCCAAGCCGCAAGCGGTCAGCTAAACGTAACGGCCACCCGGGTATTGAGCGATCAGAAGAGAACAAGCGAACCTGCTACAACTCCCATCGAGCCAATCGGCGACACTACCGTGCAGTCCGGTCTCCTCGTCTGATATGCCGCATATCAAGTTTAGGGGTGGTAAACGTCAGACCCCAATAACCGATAAGTCGTGCCGATGTGAGGCTCATAACGGGTCGATAAACTACTGGTAACACTTACCAGCAAATCTCTGAATTAGCCCTGGCCAGGGACTTCCCTGTTACGGCCAATCGAGCACAGCGCAACATCAGCCCCCATACCGGGAGAGACGAAACCCTTCCTATCGCTCATTGCCTCCATGTGACTCGGGACTGTACCCAAAAACCACCGTTTTTCACGCCCTCATGGACGTGGTAAGGTGGAGACCAAAGCACAGTGAGAATCACACAAGACTCTATGACGATCTCGAGTCTACAGATTAACCTGCACAAGTGTCACCAGAGAACTGCCATCTGACGTGAGGTATAATACCATCTGGGAGTTCTCGGTGAGTCCGTCCAGTGTACCCAGTCTCCACTGAGCACCCGTATACCATCTCTGATGTCAAATACCAATGGATATGGGATCATCCATCGCCCATCTCATGGGTCGAGAAGCGTATACGCTAGTCTACACTGGTATATCGATGCCCCGTCTCGATACACCTACGACCAGGGACCTTGAAGGATGTACTTATGGACTACCATGTCCCCACTAGTATGATCTGCATCATAGTCCAGGTAGTCAGGTACACATCCTAAGGGCTTTACCAACATGTAACTATAAGACAGTTTAAAGAGACTAGTATACATGTTAAGATAAAGAGCAACCAGATAGCATGCTATCATATCGAGCAAGAAAATCATCTCTATATATGTCCAAGCATCCAATATAATATACATCATCTGTACAATACTGGCCTCTAGGGCATACATACAACTAATAGGAGATTGTTAGTGTATATACCCTAGAGGCCATTACTATATAATACTAGTTTATATATTACTTAATGGAAGCTTGGGATATTCACAGTTGTATAGACAGTCTTGCTCAAAATGGTAGTATGCTACTTGGTTTGTTTCTACTTCATTATGTGCATGTGTTTCTTTTAGCATATCGTTTATACATATTAGTGGAGCCCTTAGGATCTTTGCTTGATTAACAGCGTTGTGATGGCAGTCACACTAGTGGGGGCTAGGTAATCTACAAGCACATCATTATACAGGTCCCTAGTCATAGGATTATCGAGACAGGGCATCGATACTCCAGAGTAGACTAGTGTATACGCTTCTCATCCCAGCAGGGGAGATGGTCTGTCCCACAGCATTAGTACGTCGTACTGGAGATAGTATGCGGGTGCTCGTTAGGTTACGAGTACACTGGACAGGACTCGTCGGGAACTGTTGGTTGGTACTATACCTATCGTCAGATAATAGTTCCCAGGTGACAGGAGTACAGCTTAGTCCGTCGACTTGACACTGCTACTTCGCCTCGAGTGTGTTCCCACTGTACTTTGGTTACTACCCTACCACGGCTAAAAGGAGTCGTGCAAACAGGTAGTAGTTGGGTGCAGTCCCGAGGCACTTGGAGGCAGTAGCGGTTAGACAGGATTCGTCTCTCTTGGTATTGGGGGTTGATATCGTGCTGTGTCTAGGAGAGCCATTACACAAAGTCCCTGGCCAGGGCAAGCGAGATTTACGGGTAGTGTTTCCAATAGTTTCTCAGGATGTTCTGGGCTACACTCCGACACGACTTGTACCGCTATTAGGGGTCTGATGTTTACTGCCCCCTAGGCCCGACATGTGATACTCTTAGACGAACAGACCGGACTGTACGGAGATTGTCATATTCAGGCTCAGTAGGAGTTCGGATGGGTTTACCTCATCGGCCTTCTTATCGACATCTACCTGGGGACCGTTACATACAGCTAGTGCCGCTTGCGGTCTATGGTTTAACCCACTGTCAGTGTAGTGTCGAGTCTTTAGAGTCCCACACAGATAGTTTCCCTGCATTGGGCAAAAGGTCTAGAGGCCGTATGGTTTTACGGCAGGGCTACGATCACTTACGTGCACTTGTGCGCGTATGATGTTCGGGCAGATAATACTAGTGGGCTTTGGTTTAAGCTGGATCCTCGTATTGTACAGATGGATTAGTTTTGTCTTCTGTGTATTCGTGTTCTACGGAATGCGGATGCGGGTGTGTATGCACGGTTGTGAGGAGCGAAGAAGGAGGTGTCTCATTAGGGTTTTGACCATTGACTTGGTCAAAACCAATATGAGGTGAGGAAAATGTTTATTAATCTTTTTAATGATAATTGTGTTTTGGCTAATTGGTTTGACCATTTGACCTTGCTTTACAATTTGACCTAGTTGACTATTGTTGACTTATATATTTTGCAAGCATTAGACTCTTCTTATTCTTTTGGATTTATCTTTGAGATGATAATGGTCAAATCAAGGGTAGCCATCATAATTTATCATGATAAAAGATTAATAAATATTTTTCTTATGCATCATTATCTTCTTCTCATTCTCTCTCATCAAATGAGAGCTCCCATGGTTTGCTTCTTCTTCCTCCTCACTACAAATTTCTAATAGTCTCATGTGTTGAGCAAATTAGGTTCTAAATAGACAAACAAACCCATCTTCTTCCTCTACATCACCTAGGGCATCAAGAATAGCAAACTTGTTGCCCTAGTTACCTCGGCTTGAGGTGGAGCTCGGACTATAGACTCTCGGGTGGATCGCCTTCGATTCTTGGAGGCCGCGGAGGTGACCATGATCCGGATCGATCCTCGGAGCTTGCATGGACGAGGAGGACAGCGGACGGATGAACCGAAGGACCGTTTTCGTGAGGTATAATCTTTGTATCACAGTAGATTAAACCTCTTGTAGATCGTTAGTAATGGTTTGGCAAAGATCCTTTAGCTTTAGTCTATATTTCTATATAAGAAAGTTTCGATTTTTACTTGTTCCGCCTCCTCGCTAGCTTGCGGGGTGAGCGACATAGACTTACAAGAATATCATCACTAAGGGTTTGTAGTCACTAACTAAACCTCAATTGCATCTCTACAAGTTCATTCATCCACTAAAATCATCCTAGGAATTTCCAAGGTCACTAATCTAGCTTAATCGAACTCTAAACACAAATAGGAGGTTAAGAAGCTTGATAAATTGAAGGAAAGTGAAGATTTTACCTCTTGGAGCAACTGAAGAAAATTCCAAGATGGCTTAATGTGCTCAAAATCCAAGCTTGAACTCACCATGGGGTGTAGGATGAAGTTGTGCACTTTTTTGTGAAGGTGGGGTGAGGTTTTAAGTTGGTTTTGGAGATGATATCATGGGTTAGTGAGGGTGGAGGATGTGGAGAAGGAAGATGAAAATGAAGGATGAGGTGAAGAAAATAAAGGATGAAGGATGAGGATGGGAGCCATGCATCCTCTCTCTCTCTCTCTCATTCTCACTCTCTCACTCTCTCTCTCTTGCTCATTCTCTCTTGTCCCCTCTTATCAAAATATCTTTTCATTTTCTTTTCTTTTCATTTTCTCCTTTTTCCTCTCACATTTAAAACCAAAAGTCTACAAATACAAATGAACCATGCATGAAACAATGAAATGTGTCATGGTGCACTAGCCATGGTTATTAAAAAGATAGATTTGGCGTAAAGCGTGATTAGTAGTGCACTAATCAAGTTTAATATAAACTTGCATATAATTAATTGTATAATTATTTATAAAATATCCAAATCCAATAAATACCTTTTTAATTAATAATTCATATTAATCTCCAATTATTTTCCGAATATTGTTATATAATTATACCATTTTACGGAAACCCCAAATTCACAATCGTATAGTTTTCGTGAAATTTATTATTTTATTATTTGAATTCCAAAAATAATATTTTATATTTCTGAAATGTTACAATTAATTAAAAGAATAGAATAATCGTTATCGACAATTTTCCACAAACATCTACAAAAAGACTCTAGAAAGCATTGCATTTTAATTTTCCAAAAATAAAAAATTCTTTCCATCGAACCAAGGAGGATCATAAATAGAACTACTTTCGATGGAAGAATGGTTTTGTAAAGAAAATGCCATAAGGATCACTCTAGGATGTAAAGCCTATAAGATATGAGTACCAAGCTCCGATACCAATTGAAAGTATTCCTAAAGGTGGTGAATAGGAATATGCGACTAATATGTCCAAAATAAAAATTTTATCAACTACACATGCAAAGATATCACAATTGAATCGCTTAACAAAAGATATACCAATAGTAATAAGTAGTTAAGCCAACTACAATTGCAAACATAAACAAATAGCAAGAAAGAATAGAGATAGCAATGAGCATAAATAGTAAGGGAACTAAGCATGCAATTTCTATCTACGAATATAAAGCAAGAATAAGAAATTGCAAATGCAAACACAATCGATTTTTATAGTGGTTCAGCATCCCGATAATGTCTCGGTCCCTAGTCCACTTTCTTTAGGGCCTCGATCCCGTTCTCTTTATCTTCATGTCTTATCCAAAGACTACACGTCTCTAATGAGACTACAACATGCCACTCGACACAAGAGTTGTTAGGTTGTCGTGCTCGCTGGATGGGTTTCAAAAACTTTGCGGAAGCGTAAAAACGACAAAATTCGAGCGAACAAGACACCCAAACCCTAGAATACTATCATAGACTATAACTTGTAAACATTAAAAAAAAGTTAGTGTAAAGAAGATACAACCTTTGATACTTCTTTTCATGCTCCAATAATGAAACCAAGAACTCCGGTTAAGCTCTGCGGCGCTTCGGATCACGCTTGGTTCCCAATTGGCTCCATCGAAGATAATCCACACGAAGGCCACCGGCTCTAGCTTCTACTTCAATCAAATTAAAGTAACTCACTCACTCAATTTGCTAGATGGAATGAGTAAGAGATGTAGTAAAATGGTTTTCTCATTTTCACTCTTCATCTTTTTCTTTATTTTATTTCCTTCTCAATTTTTCCTATTTTTGGATGAGAGAGAAGAGCTGGAATATTATGGGCAGAATGAACCATATTTCCTACAATTTCATTTTAACTCTTCTTTCCTCCACTTGTCATATGAGATGAGAATGGGTGCCACCTTGCATCCACCTCATCTCATGACATGGTTAAAGGAAAAATAAAAAAGTAAATAATTATATTTAAATATATGTACATTATATATAAATATATAAAAAGATATAGCATGCTACATAACATATTATGTAACAAAAAAAGAGAGTGAAAATCATAATAATAGTAGTTTATATATGCACCATCATATATAAGAAATATCATTAAATCAACACTAAATTCAATGACCCGGTTTAATCATAAACCGGCCGGTATCATCCATCCAATTAATACATGTAGTATCATATACACATGTTTAATTGGACCCCGCACGCATCGTCGTACGTGCACTACATCATTTCACTAGAACAGGAAAAACCCTTTGTATAGAACTCTAAAGACTGGACAATACGGTGGCAGCAGGTCAGGATCATATCCGATTGATCCAAAACACTTTCGGATCAATCCCCTACCGGGTTAACCTATAAGCACGTTGGTGGTACTAGCTGTACATAAAGGATACCCAAGTATTGAACGAAAATCCGGTCAACAAGAAAGCCCGTCCATACCCTGCTAGAGCCTATCAGTGACATTCACAGTACAGTCCGGTCTCTTTGTCTAAGACTGTTTCATACCGGGTCTGGGAGGTGGAAACCGTCAGATTCCCAATAACCCGATAAGTCATGCTGACGTCAATCTCATGTCCATCAGAGAAACTACTAATAACAATTATCAGTAAATCTCGACTGCCTTGGCCAAGGACTTATGGTCATAGCCAGCCGTGCACAGTGTGACATCAACTCCCTATACTGGGAGAGACGAATTCCCTCGACCGCTCTCCATATGCTTCGGGACTGTACCCAACTAAAACCTATTTGCACGACTCTTTAAAGCCGTGGTAGGGTAGTAATCTAAGTAAAGTGGAAAAACACACAAGACACTATTAATATCTTGGGTCTAGGGACTACCCTGCTCTCATGTCACCAAAAAAATGTTATCCGACGATTGGTATAATACCATCTAAGAGTTCTTAGTGAGTCCGTCCAGCGTAACTCATCTAATGAGCACATATATACAATCATCGGTGTTAAACACCAATGGCTATGGGATCATCCATCACCCCGTACAGGGTCATAAAATGTACACACTAGTCTAAACTGGAGTGCTGATGCCCGGTCTCGATGCTCCTACGACTAGGGATTTTTAAAGATGTGCTTATAGACTACCCAGGCCCCACTAGTATGATCATTATCATAATCCTGGTAGTCACGCAATGATCCTAGGGGCTTTATCATCATGTAGTAATGATGCGTTATAGCAAGTAAAACGTATACTTATGAATGAAAAATACAAACCAGATAGCGTACTATCATCTCGAGCAAGACTGTTCTTAGTATAGGCCCTCTTCGAATTCAGTAATTGTATTTCTGCAACTACGATAATTGCCTTGATGGTACCTATATCTAACACGAGTAACTCTTCTCACTACAAGTCTTGCACTCCTTTCTTACCAAGGCACTCTTACACTCAAGAATCCTCACACAAAGAAAGAAATACAAATCTCACCCTTCTCTCTTACAAAGACACTCTTGCACTCAAGAGTTCTCACAAAAAGAAAAGAAAAGGTTTACAATGAAGCACAAATACTCTTAAATAGTTTTAAATAAAGCTCAACTAATAATCAAGAAGATGGATATCAAATTATAGCTCTTGAGTGTGTATATGAGAGGTTGGATAAAAAAAATGAAAATCTATTTAAACTCTCACAAGATGTGGGATTTTTCTTTTGAAGATCACTTCGATATTTGCAATAGAAAAACTCAAGAAATTAAGTAAGTGATGCTAAGAAAAAACCAACCCAAAACTCTTTTATAGCCTTAAGAAAAACAACTCAAAATAAAGTGGGGGCAAGAAAAAATAACATACAACAGACGTCTAAAGTAAAGAAGTGCAGACGTCAGGCCTCAAATAAAACAAACCCCCAACGGTTTTAAACGGATATATTTTTCAAAAAATCTTAACTACAGATGTCTGAAGTTCAAATAGGACAGACGTATGAATAAGAAAAAGATTGGCTAAAACATAACATCAGACGTCTGCCCCGGTGAACTGCATACATCTGTGTTCTTTACTAAAAAGTACAGAGCGCAAACCAAATGTCTGAAGGTCAAATTAGCTGACATCTGAAGTTTAAAAAGCCATTTTTAAACCCTTCATCAGACGTCTGATCCATTAACCTTCGGACGTCTCTCTCTCATAAAATTAGGCCATATGAAAACACATAGAGAATCAAGACATCTAAAGAAGTATTGGGCAGATGTCTGAAGCACAAAACGCATGAAAACTGATATATCTGACATTTGAAGTTTTTATAAAAACACAAAAAGTCAACAGACGTCTGAAGCACATAAGGACAGATGTCTGAAGTGTAAAAACTTAGAAACTTGTGTTTTATGATGAAAATCAATTTTAAATCGAAAACCCTGATATTCATGCAATGTAAAACGTTTGTTCAAGCTTGTGTGAGTGTTCAAGAGCTCTAACTGATATAAACCATATTCTATAGAGTACTTATATAGAATCTTATGTCAATGTCGCATTTTTTCGATGTCTTGAATCTTCGTCATCTCGACTCAAACTCTTGAAACTTTGGCGCTTCGCTTGAATTTGCATTGGTAGATTGATCTTCAAATTGGCTTCGACACTTGACACTTAAAACTTGAACAAGTCAATCCACTCACTTGCATCTCAAAGTCGATATTTGATCTACAAATCTTCGACTTTTGCCGCTTTAATCTCGAACTTCGGCTTGTATAGCTATTTGTAGCTTGAATTGGCAATTTTGAGAAGCTCTCATCCGTATCCTCTAACCTCCATTAGATAAATCCGCTTAAGCTCAGTTTCCATCCATCCTCCTTTATAGAGCTTCTTCTCGAGACATCCGATATCCTGAAATGCAATCTCAAAGACCAAGCTCACCATATACAGTGTTATGGAATAAACAGGGTAATAAACACTATTTATGAACATTCATTGTTTGATATTCGAAACTATGAATATGAATATCAATATCGATATGTAAATCAAAAGCAAAGCAAGAGATATTGATAAAACAATATGCATATACATGTTTATATGAAAATTAAGATAAGAAACACATGTATGTACATAAGTATTCATGTTTTGAATATCAAAGTAATGAACGAGAATAACATATCAATATCAACAAATATCAAATGCAAAGCATAAGATATCAATATATTAATCAACATACACAAGATATAAGATATGCAAGCCAATAATCAAGTGTATGCAAGTTTAGTGTCGATAATGAAAACAAGATAAAGCATATGACACTAAACGACTATTCATGTTTAAGATGTCATCAAAACATGGCAAGAATGGATAATGAAAATTCTTAAGCTATCACTATCAACGACGGAGGCAGCAATGAAAGCATCGAACGAAGCCATGTGGTTAAAAGGTTTAATTGGCAAGTTCGGATTCAATAAAGGGTCGGTTCCTTTGTTTTGTGACGGTCAAAGTGCCATTCACCTGGCGAAAAATCAGGTATACCACAGTCGAACTAAGCACATCGACTTGCAGTATCACAAGATAAGGGAGTATGCCGAAAAGGAGATTGATTTGATGAAAATCGACACTAAGGTGAATCTGGCGAACATGCTAACGAAGATTATTCCTACGAGAAGTTCAAACAGGTTTGGCTTCTATTCAGGTGCTCAAATTTGAGGAAGGCGCGCGACCTCGGTAATAGAGTCGTATCAGTTTCACAGTTCTGGTGAAAAATTATAACATAATCAGTTTCGCAGTTCTGAGCAAAAATTATGGCAGTTCACGGTTTCAAGATTTGGAGCCATGCCAGCAGGGGAAGCGGGAAGAACTATAAGGCAAACCTAAAAGATACAAGGTGAGAGCAACAAATTTTCAAGGTGGCTACAAGAATATAGAAGCCGAGGTGGAGATTGTTGTGAATGATGACTTGTATATCACGAGACTAACCATACATCCAGAGAAGAGCCAGACGTCTGAGCAATGAGCTTTAGACGTCTGGCGATAAAGTTCAAGATTTTCAGAGAGCAGGCAAATGTCTAAGCTATAGAGTTTTAGACGAATGGCAACTCTCTGGCCAGACGCGGTGAAGGTGTCAGATGTCTGACCCATATAAAGTCAGACGTCTGGCAATGCTCTGCTTCACGGGTAGAGTAGGTGCAGAAGTCTGCCCCATATAAGGTCAGATGTATGTCGTAGAGATAAGCGCAAATCCAGTTTTATGTTTATCTCATAAATTTCAGGTTCAAGAGGGAAGTTTTATAATTAAGGAACCTATTTTATATCAGATTTGTAATAGGCTATAAATAAGATGCTTTGGTTAAAGTTTAAGGAGTGCAATCTTGATCATAAGGTTTAAGGGAGGCGAAACGGCGGCACCATTGTTGGGTTGCTAGGCACCTCTAATAAGGTTTAAAGCGCGGTGGAAGCGGTAATTTTAAAATTCTAGAGAGCATTAGCAAACCCAAACCAAGAATCAAACCAAAATACTAAACTTGCAACTAAACTGGTAAGCTAGAAAACTAGAGTTAGCGGACTACAACCATTGTAGCGCGTCAGCCACCTCTCCTTAGATTCCATCTAGTGTCCACGAAACCCAGAACAAGCTTGCTTAATGATCTCCTCACCGAAGATGATCCACCTTGAGATAACTCTAACACAAGTTTTAGCTTTAAATTGATCTTATCAAAATAAAGCAACCTACTAATTAAACTTGCTAAGAATGATTAGTAGGAGATGTAGAATGATTAGCTCACTAATTTTTCTCTTTTCTTTTTCCATTCCTTACTTGAAGAAAAAAATCAATAGAAAGATAGAACCATGGAGATAAGATGATGAAGAAGATGATAAGGTTCAATATAAGAACAAAACAAAAATGAGTCATTAAAGAAAAACACCTCTTGAATTCTACAACCATCCATTTCTATAACTCATTCTTTTTTTTTAAATGAAACATAAAAATAACAATGTTCTCATTTTGAACCATATGATTCTTACACACATATCTCATATGTATCAATATACATGTCACAATATTTATATTAAATATAAATATTAATAAAGAGAAGAAAATAACAAAGTGAGCATGATATTAGTTAATATATCAATATATTAATATATATTTAATTATTAAATCAACACTTGATTTAATAATCCGGCTATATTATATACACACACACACATACACACACACCGGCAAATATCAATAAGCACCCGATTAAAATACGTGTATCAAATACACGTGTTTAATCGAACTCCTGCATGTATCCCTATACGTGCTCTACATCATTTCACATTTGATGGGAAATCTCTGTGTAGGACTCTAAAGACTCGATAATACGCTGGCAGTAGGTTAGGATCATATCCATAGCCTATAAGCACATCAGCGGTACTAGCTGCACGTAACGACTACCTAGGTATTGATCGAAAGAAGGTCAACAAGCAAGCCCATCAGAACCCTGCAAAGTCTATCAGTGGCAGTACCGTATAGTCTGGTCTCTTCATATAAGAGTATCGTATATCGGGTCTAGCGTTTAGAATCTGTCAGACCCTAATAACTCAGTAAGTCGTGTGACAAAGGACTCATACCAACCGGAGATATAACTGATAACACTTATCGGTTTATCTCCAATGCGATGGCCATTGACTTGTGGTTGTAGTTATGTCATGCACAACGCGACATCAAATCCCTATAACAGGAGAGACGAATCCCCTCGACCGCTCACTGGCTCCACATTCTTTGGGACTATACCCAACAAAAACCTGTTTGCACGACTCCTTTGAGTTGTGGTAGGATAAAAGTTTAAGTATATAGTGGGAATGCACGTGAGACACTATGACGATCTCAGGTCCAAGGGACTACCTTGTACCCATGTCACAAGAGAACTGCTACCTGACATTGGTATATTACCAACTAGGAGTTCTCGGTGAGTCCGTCCAGTATAACTTATCCAATGAGCACATGTATAAAATCCTTGATGTCAAACACCAATAGCTACAGGATCAGCTATTGCCTTCCAACCGGGTCAAGAAATGACACACTAGTCTAAACTGGAGTACTGATGCCCGGTCTCGATACTCCTACAACTAGGGTCATTTAAGGATGTGCTTATCGACTACCCATGCCCTACTAGTATGATCTCCATCATCGTCCTGGTAGTCAAGAAAAATCCTAAGGCTTTATCTCATGTCTAATCGATACGTGATTGTAAATAAAACGCATCACATGAAAGATAAAGGCAAACCAGATAGCATACGGTCATCTTCAGTAAGATTTCTCTCTCGTATAGGTCCTCCTTCAATTACAATAATTGACTTGAAGGAATCTATATCCAACAATCTCCCACTTGCACTTAAGGCCAATTATTGCGATATCTCATACCCAACTTCTGTACTAACAGTTTGCAAACTATATTCGAGAAGTAGCTTCAATGAGTGGACTTGGCACAACGCATCTGAGCGATACTTGCCTTTGTATTTGCCCGGACAGACGATGGGATCATGTTCATAAACGAACAATTATATCTATTGAATTCTCAGGCAATATCCTTTGTTGATTCACAATCAGCATATAGCACTACGACTATCTCAGTATCAAACATGGAACTCTTTCCAATATACTACTCCTCAAAAGAAGGTAAACTTATAACTCGCGACAGACGCTCTGTCTTCTATGGGAAGCTAGAATCGGTAACCACCTCCATCAGGAGGCTGCCATTACCATACACTAAGAACATCAAATGCTCTTCACTGCTACCTCATGTTTCTCCAGGATTGGGCTGATAACCATATTCTATATGGAGAAACACATGTGACCACCATTGTTTTACCGATTTATAGTATAGGAACATCATTTCCTATCATGAGTATGCCATCCACATACCATATGAGGAATCTGACAATAATCCCTACTACTTTCTTACAAATATCAGGTTCATCTCTCATTTTGATGAAATCAAATGCTTTGATTGTATCATCAAAACAGATGATCTTTCTCCGCTATGTCTGCTTTAGTCTAAAGATAGACTTAAGCAACTTGCATGCTTACTGCTGCTCCCACTGACTAAGATAACCTTCTGGCAGAGTCATATACACGTAAACTTCTAAATCCAATTTAGAAAGACGTTATAGTCATCCATATGTCAGATATCATAGTCATGAAAGACAATATTAGCAAGTTTTATCTGTATAGACTTCAGCACAGACACTGAAGTAATAGATTCATTACAATCCACATCGGGTATTTGATGAAAACCATTTACTACAAGTATAACCTTATTAAGTCAGTACCTTTCTATATGCACTGATCTCGAAAGATCTACTTGCTCCTAATGGGTTTTATCCCTTCAGGAGCACCCAACAAAGTCCACACTTTGTCGCAGTGCATGGAGTCTAACTAGGATAAATCGGCATCCAGCCACCTGTCGAAAGTCACCACTTTCCATGGACTGCTGATATAGTATGGTCATCATCACATGATGCAAGCTTCCCTGTCACTATTTACGAGGGAACCGAAGTATCTCTCAGTTGACTGAAGTCACCTACCAAATCTGCGGAGTAAGCTAAGGTTTGTCAGGGTCAATTGAATCTTCAGGTTCTACTTAAATTTTCAGTAACCGTTTGTGGTTCAAGAATCACTTTCAGTTCTACCATACTTCGAATAATTTTTTTTGTAAGAAATTCCTTTTCTAAAAAGGTGGCGTGTCGAGAACAAAACAACTTTTGATCCCGAAAATGGTAGAAAATTAATCCCTCGACAATACCCAGGATAACCCATAAACTGCCATTACTGAAACGTACCTTAAGTTTATCTGGATTCTGGTTTTAAGTATAACCCGGATAACTCAACATCTTAACAATCTTAAAATAATAACACATTCTATATCACATATAGAATTTGAGGCACTAATTTAGGTGGAACTTAGTATCAATTGATATGCATCTATTTCTAGTACATCCCTTAATTGAAAAAGGTGATTCAAAAATACTCATTATGGAGCACACCCACAGATGAGTAATCTAAGAGAGAATCAAATTCTCGATTATATTACTACGGAATACCTAGCATAAGTATCCATATCTTCAAATATTTCAAAGAATCTTGATACTTCCAACGTTTGGTTCTCCACTTTATTCCTTTATCTTATAAACTTCTCAAAATCTTTGGACTTTGCATTTCAATAAGAATGCGTGTCTAAAACCCGAGAACTCATAGGAAAATGGAATGAAGTACGAGTACCAACCCCTTGTCCGAAAGGACACCGGACAACATACATCATTATGTATAAGCCTTATGAATTCACTAACTCATACTCTGTGTGTTATAATTTGAAAACTGTATTTTGGTTACGAATGTACATCCTGTAGTTCAATACACCTTATCCAATCATCAAATGATAAAAACAAATGTTCATAACATAATTTTTGAAAATTTATATCCCACTTTATCAAATAAAGAGACGGATATATTAGTTTCTTAAAAGTTGGTACATAATAACAAATATTCATAACTAAAAGTTTGCCAAAAGGCAAAGCCAAGTGATTTTCCCAACAGCAACAATTGCTCCGATAACCGATATTGAGGATAAAATCACCTTTCCAATAATCTAATCCTTCTCAATATCTGTAACTTACAGATGTGGAATGTTAATCCGGTATCTATATACCCAGGAGTCAGAATTAATTGGAAAACAATTTTCAATTACAATCACATATAAACATGAAATATCAAAATGTTTCAAGGATGGCCGGGTATTCCAAGTAATGCCTCTTTCATTGCTCAGGGTCATAACAGTGGTTGTATTTTTCTTTCCGCTAACTTCGTCCCCTAGTGTTGTCTCTCTTTCTTACCTTGTGTATACCTAACTTATGCTAGTTGGTTTTCTTCTTACTCTTCCTTTCAGCTCCAGCATCGGGATTGGAAGAAGACTATCCAACAAGAGTAACTAGTATATTCTCCTTATTTAAGAAGCTCTCAAACTTGAGATAAGGTAGAGAGAAGAGACAAATGAATTGTATCATATACAATTCACTTTCTCCAGAACCTACGGCCATCCTCGACTGAAACAATTTCTTCGAGTTCGTATCTAACTATACAATGGCCATCCAAACATTATAGATCTCTGTATCAGATACAGAGTGTTCTGGAGGAAGTAAAAGGGGAAGTGGGAGGGGTAAGTACATATGCGACTATATCGTGAAGTAGGGCAATCATAACATTCTAAAGCCATTGATTGTAAAAAGTTCGGTTAACTTGGTTTATGAGTTTTTAGTTTAGGATCAGTCTTAGGTCGCTGCCAGAGAGAGGAAAGAAACACTCGTCGTGCACTCTAACCTAAATTAGATTGGTATATTTATCTAATCAGGATAGCTCCTACTGTTCCGTCAAATCCTATTTCAAACCCTAAAAGGAGAATTAGCCGGGATTATATCCCGAGAATAACTATTACTCATAGTAAGAATCGGGATCTAACCGATCATGGCGTGGTAACCTTGACGAATGATCAACAAATTACCCCACTCCATAGAAGGTATGCAATCTCATTGCAACTTTCAACACTTGAAACTCCCGATATTGGTTTTTACCCCTAGGACTCCAGGATCTTGACAAATGATCAACAAATCAAAGAGTTCTAGTCAAGTTCAACCCGTCATTTCTTGATTAGTCTAGATCAACCCGTATAAGCCCTTGACGAATGATTAACAAAGCCATACGACTGTCCTAGCCAATCACATCACATGCTAGCTGGAAGACATCACTTAGATACCGTACACTACGCCTTGATGAATGATCAACAAACGCAGCATGAATACTAAGTACTCTACTTCCTGAAATGACAGAGGGCTACGACTGGTTTTGAAAAAAACCCTTTAACGTAATGAACTTGATCTCATCAGAGGAATCGAATGGTTTTGCAAATTTATAGTTACGTAAACTATTGCTTAAGTGTGGATTCCCCATGACGGGATAATGGTTCTTACCTTATAGAATGAGGTGCAGGATATTCCTAACTGAATATCTCAATATAAAGCAAAAGACTACGGCTATTCAACTTGCAAATTTATAATAACATAAACTTTTGCTTAAGAGCGAACTCCCGGTGAAGGGATCATGGCTCTTCCCTCATTGAATGAGGTGTGTTCAGTCAAAAATAATGCATTTTGTAACACATCAATTTCCTCATTATTCTGATCATTTAAGGATAGTTGATATAAATATAACACATATTACCAGTTTATCTGGAAAATACCAATTACCATGTGTTGTACTTTATAACCGGTATTATGAAGGAAAGTGTATGTTTAGTATGTCATGCATAATATTCTATATCTCTCAACATTTTATTAAGATTGTGTGCAGAAAATTCTTCAGGTCAAAGAACTAGAATTGCTAAAAGTGCCAATAAAATACAGCAAGTCAAAGACTCGAGATCTGGCAGCAAATAAGAGATAATTAAATGATTCCAGACATCAAAAAACAACTTTAAAGCCAACACCAAAAAATCAAGAGATTTTCATGCACTGAGTCAATTAAACGGCCGCGGATCCGCGGCCGAGTCAGGCCGATCCGCCGCGGATCCGTAGCCGATTCGACTGGTGGGCGGTTGGAACTTTTCCCGAGGCTTCTCTACAATTGCCAAACTTCTTTAAGACGCTTCAAAGTCCCTAGAAATCTCCAGAAGCTTCCCTCCAACAGCCAAGCTTCTCATGCAAGCTAGATAACTACCTTCATCTAGAAACTTCCCTACAACTACCTAGCTTCCTATGCAAGCTTCATAACAACCTAGCTTCTAGGGGAAGATAAAGGAAAACAATAAAAGGGGACCTATGGCTTCATTACAAAGGTTGTTCATTAGTTCATTAATTGGACGTTCAATAATTTCATACACAAGTTGAGTGACACAACTTGTGATCCGATCCAAACCCTAACCCAAATCCAATTCTAAAGCCAATTCAAGATCCATCGAGAAGCAAATCAAGCGAGCAATCAATGATCCTTCATCGCAATGCCGATCATCATCCGAGCAAGAGATCCACGATGATCCATGACTCATGGCGATCGAGCTTCGCAAAGATCGACGACAAATTCACCTCTTCAAAGGAGTGATCGGGAGCTTAATCTTGTACCTCGAATTGAGGAGTTGTGTAAATTTGAAGAAGATTTAATGAAGGTGATAAATTGTTAATTCTCGTTTTCATTACATTATTGCATTATGAAATTTATTGATTATTGATTCATTAATTTTCATGATGTGTGAGTGAAATCTCCGCTTGTAACGGAATCAAGAGAATCGGTAGATCTATTGACGATGAAATCATTGTACCAATCTTAAGTCTTATGAGAATTGTAAACTCTAGGAAAAAGAATTGTCAATGACCTAATTTTGATCGAAATCAATGTTCTTGATTATTTCAATGCAAATTAAGGATCAAATGATTGATGATCGTCTTTGCTAGAGGCTAGAATTGAATAAGGATCAATGAAAAGACAAGGGATAGTGAAGGAGAAACCCTAGTTTCTTCAATAGATCCCTAATCTTCATTCATTCATCATCGATCTAGCTACAATCCATCAATAGATAAGATTCGTCATAATTAGTATTCATCATAGCTACTAATTCAATCGATTCCTATAAGCTATTCTACAAATCTTGATAACTAAATTGATTTGGACATCTTCTTGATTCTTGATCTATTTCTTTATGTTTCTTAAAATCAATTCTCACAAATCTTGAATCAACTTTCTTGAATTTTCTTTTATATTTTCAATTCGACTCATCTAAAGCAAAATCGAATAAGTACTCGCATCTTAGTGGACGATCCGTATTTATTAACGCGCTATATCAACACCATTAATTGATTGTGGTATAAATTTCTTTGGTTGTGATAAAATATTTCCTTACACACAAAAGATAATCAATCAACCGGCACCGTTGCCGGGGATGCGTGCGTAATTTGTTCATTTTTGCAATTTGAGTTGAAAATTTATTATTCTATCAAATTTTTAAATCAAAATCACATCAAGCGCTTAACGATTAGTTGCGAATTTTTTTTGTGAGGGAATCTGGAATCATTGTACCAGTGTAATCAAGATTCAGAGTAGTTCTGCAAATTCCAGAGCAGTCAAAGAAGCTACAGAAAAATTTTGAAACCCTAATCCTTCCTTCCGACCGGGGATCCATGGCTAATGAGGCATTTTTGCGGCGGTTCCGCCGCCGTTTAGGTGGTTCACTGTTCCAAATTTCTGTGGTACACTCTCTGCTCTCTCCTCTCCTCTCTGATCTTGTCCAATAACACTTTTCTGCAGGATTCTTTGCAAAATTCACAGCGCCGTTAAAAGAAAAATTTGTTGCGTGTTTTGATCTTGGTTGTTTGCATATTTTAATACGGAAATTAAGGGGCACGACCAAATTCAGATTAGGTGGGAAGTTCATTACCCTTCCTAAGCCCCAAAAATCGCAAAACTAGCATCCGCATCACCCTCATTAATTAAAAAGGATCTGGACAAGACTTTAAGAACTGTCGCGCTCACTTAGGACAGAAGGAGGTTGTGGGTAATCTACTGTTTATCCACATTTCTTTTGTGGTGTCTAAGGCAAATGTGTCTAAGACAAGTGGTTACTTAATTAGGCCCACTACTTATATAGTGGAGAACCTGGCACTTACCTGGCACTTACCTGGCCACAGAAAGGGTAAAGAGGCAGTATAAGATTTATCTTGCAATTTGTCTTCTAGAAGTCTAGGAGCGGTCTAGAGACTTGACCTAGGTGACCGCTAGATCTAGGGTTGCTTGTGCATTTTGTTTGTGATTTGATTTTTCAAAATCCGTATTTTTCAAAACAAACACCAACCAACTTTTCCTCTAATTATCACCAACGCTGCCACTTGTGCTACAACCGTTTAGCACATGTTAGGCTGGACACGGGATTCTATTTCCCGTCTTGTCCGCGTTTCTTTTATTGATCCCAGAGTCGGTAATTCTTCGTCTTCTTCCCCACTACCCACCACGACCGCGATGGATGGATTTCCATTAAAACTTTAACACCATTCTGCCACCGCCCGTAGGTGCGCAGAATCCTCTACGCATTTCTCTACAAGAGAGATGCTATCCTTCACGTGTTCCCCTTCCCACCTGCCTTTCTATTCCACCTACCAACGTGGAAAATATTGAAATCAAACCCTAATTTATCAAACTGTTACTCAGATTTCACGGTCTTGAGTCTGAAAACACATACGTTTTTATCAACAAATTTGAAAACGTATGCGCAATGATTGGAACGTTACAACTGTCTATGGATGCTCTGCGTTTACGTCTCCTCCCATTCACTTTGTGCGATTTAGCCGAGAAGTGGCTTTACAATACAACCGCACATTCTATTTCAACATGGGACGAGTTCGTTGCAGCATTCCTTAAGAAATTTTATCCCAATCATAAGACCGCCCGTGTTCGGAGCGAAATCATCAAATTTGCCCAACTTCCCAATGAACCATTTTGGAAATGCTTTGAACGGTTCAAGAATCTTCTTTTACAATGCCCTCATCATGGAATCCCTAGATGGGATCTGTGTCGCATTATCGATGAGGGTATTGATCTCACGAAAAAACAGATGCTTGAAACCATGTGTCAATGTCTATTCCTATCTAAAGATGATGATGAAGCCTGAAAATACCTAGAAGATTTAGCTCAAAACACTTTACAATGGGAAAGTGTTAGTCATTCATCATCTAGGGAAGGTAACCATCAGCTCAATGTTTCCATCACAATAAGAACCGAAATAGCTGCAATACAAAGGAAACTCAACGCTATAGAAAACAAAATCTCTTCAGCCTCCCTAAACCAATACACACTTCCCAAAACCATGTGTGGTTGCTGTTCAAATCCATCACATTTGACGGAAGAATGTCCTTTGAATGTACCGTTTCAAGGTCACACAAATACTGCATTTCAGCAACAACCAGGAAACAATACTTCTTCTTCCACTTATAATCAAGGTTGGAGGAATCACCCTGATTTTGCTTGGAACCAATACCAAACTCAAAATACGGTTCCAAACCAAAATGACTTTCAATGGGTCCCTTCACAACAGCAACCACCACAACAGAGTCAGCACCCCTTTCAACCACAAAATTTTCAAAACCTGGCCAACAACTTTGATCCTTCTTCTGCCGGTGCTGCTATACCCTCTGCACTCGACATGTTCATTACACAGTCCATGCAAACGAATGACATTTTAACATCTTCTATCCAGATGTTAGTGCAAAACACTTTCTCCCACGGTGAGAGTATCAAATTGATAGAAGCATAAATTGCACAATTGACTGCAGCAATGAGTGCTAGAGAGAAAGGGAATCTTCCAGCTCAACCCCCACCTGATCCTGGACCCTCGCATTATAATGATGTGAGTGCTATTACCACGTTGAGATCTGGAAGAGTGCTAGACAATCATGTGGGTGAACAAATTGATAATGATGAATTGTTAAATAACACCCCGGCTTCCACTTCCACTTCCACTTCTAATTCTTGCCCTATTTCGTCCAGTTTACCTTCTTCTTCCGAGCCTATTCTCCATTTTCCCCAAGGATCGAACCCACCACCCACTTCATTCTTTCCACCCCTACAAACTTCTCCATAAATGTTGGACCCAACACTTATTGATAATGCTCCATTTCCAAATAGATTGAGGGCCAACAAACCTAATGCACAAATGGAGAAAATTGTGGATATGTTTAAGCAAGTTAACATCAATATCCCTCTCCTAGATGCTATGCAACAAGTTCCATCTTATATGAAAATTCTTAAGAACTTGTGCACAAGGAAGTGAAAGACTCAAGTGCCGAAGAAATTTTTCATGTCGAGTAATGTAAGCACAACTTTTACCCAGCAATTACCCAAGAAACGTAAGGACCCTGGCTGTCCTACAATCTCTATTTCTATTGGGGGTAAAAATATCAATCATTCTTTACTCGATTTAGGTGCTAGTGTTAACTTGCTTCCATATTCTGTGTATGAGCAATTGGGTATCGGAGAATTTAAACCATCGCAATACACTTTACAGACATCCGCGCCTTCTATCGTTCCGCTCCGTCAGTTCCTTCCTTCGCTTCACTCGCCTTCGAACAACTCAATCGTTCACTTCATTCACTTGCTTCGCTGTTCCGCAGATCGATCTATCACCAAACCTAGGGGTCAACTTGAGAATGTGTTGATAAAAGTCGGGGAATTTATATTCCCTTTGGACTTTATTGTTATAGATACACAGCCTGTAGCGAACCCACAAAACCAAATTCTGGTGATTCTAGGTCGACATTTTCTTGCGACTTCCAACACTGTAATTAATTGTCGAAACGGTTCTATGACCCTATCCTTCGGGAATAGGTCAATTGAACTTAACATTTACAAGTTGGGAAGTCAAGCTTCTGAACCCTATGCTCATGTATGTTCTGTCGAATTAATAGATGTCGACTGCAGCGAACTTGAACAACTTCATGATACTGATCTAGACTCTTTTCATACGTTGTTGTTTGACCCAAAGATGTATTATACACATGCAGACCCTTCTTTTGAGTTGTCCGGGTCAACATCTAACGCTTATTCTGAACTTTTCATGGAGTCTGAGTATCATCCCATTCATTCCAATGACATTATTCTTCGGGATATCGATGAAAGCTTCGTTGATGAACTCGCATTCTAAGCAAACACCGGTGTTGAGATGAATCATCGCCAAAACAAAGAAATTGAATCTCCACCCCTTCTTCTTGACAATCACGAGAATGCGAGTAATCCATCATCATAATCACGGTGTCGTCTCTCCAATACGAGACGCAAACACATTCTATTACACAACTTATCTTTTCCCCATTTCTTCTTGACTCTATACAACAAGATCTTCCACCAACCGGTGCACCACACCGATAAAATCTTTGAATGGTTGGTGTTCACTTTCGGTCTTTGCAAAGCTTGGCATTGACCAATTTACATTACCCCCTTCTAAAATGCTTAATATTGTTTAACTCAAGTTTGGGGGGGCGGGGTGTTTTTGGCTCTTGAAAATAAAAATTGTCCTCAAAATTGTGAGCCAAAAATAGGTTTGGGGGAGGATTTTCACGATCATATTTCATGTACCCCATTAATAAAATTTCCTCCCAAACTTACAGGTTTCTGAGATTTAACAGATGGCAACAGTGAGGACACTGTTCTAAACAAGTTTGGGGGAGGTTTGTACTTATTTACGCATCACTTTGCATCAGACTTTGCATAAGCACAAAACATATAATAAAAAAAAGAAAAATAAATGTGTACATAAATAAGATAATAAAAGATTAGATAATGAAAAATTACATCCAAAAGATTGGAAAAAAAATTAAGGAAACCAAGAAAATTAGAAGTTTTCTTAAACGAAACTAGTAATAAGTAGTTATGAGCCGTTGTCCCAAGGGTTAGTAAGATGAAAGAAATCACTAATCTGAGGATAAAAATAAGTCTGAAAAATAGTTTCTATTCCGGAAGCCAAGCATTTGAACATTGATACTCTACTATACGCACTTACACATGTCTTGAAACTCGGGATAGTAGAGGATACCTTGAAATGCTCTTGTCTAAAAGCCAAAGTATGAAGGAAATAATGAATTAAAAATAAAATATAAAATGGTGTAGAAAAATGAACACTGGTTTTGTAATCTCCAAGGCAGCATAAAAAAATATAGCGAGAGTGCTTCATCACCTAGTGCCTTAGACCAACTGGTTTGGGAGTCACTGCTAAGCCTTAGGTGTTGCAAGACGAGGAAATTGCTACTTACGCCTAATCTGCAAGAACATGAGTAATCGGTCGGTTAGTACCTTAAGAAGTATTAACGGTCGCATGAAAAATGTGTGAGCAATCCCATCTAAATATTCACAGATTAAAAGTACTGAGGCAGATAGACAAGAGTATGATAGCTTGAATTGAATTTTTCGAGTGTAAGGTGTCTTTTACACAAACGTAGGGGTATATGATCGGTGTTTGGAAGAAAGGTAGGAATGAAGAATAAAGATGATGTTTTATTAAGGAATGATGTGATTTCTAACATCTTTTCATGACTATTAAGATATGGCTCATAGCAACCGAAAAGCTAGTATTATTTGGAAACTCTAATTTTCAAAGTCTTTCTTTTATAATTCTTATCTTTATATATAACTTTCACAGTCTTCCTTTTATTATAGGATTTTATGGGTGCAATCCCCTGAAAACCCTCATGAGACAACACTCCTCCTACTAGGGACACCTAGAGTTTTAAAGGCTTGTTGCACGTGCTCAGTGCAATCGTGTTTGCCTATGAAAGTGTGCTAGTTAGTTTTTCTTTTTCTTAATAAATTTCCTCCTTCTCTTAAATAAAAGATATTTGCTCGAGACGATCAAATTAAGTTTCGGGGAATTTGTTCAGTCGAAAATAATGCATTTTGTAACACATCAATTTCCTCATTATTCTGATCATTTAAGGATAGTTGATATAAATATAACACATATTACCAGTTTATCTGGAAAATACCAATTACCATGTATTGTACTTTATAACCAGCATTATGAAAGAAATTGTATGTTTAGTATGTCATGCATAATATTCTATATCTCTTAACATTTTATTAAGATTGTGTGCAGAAAATTCTTCAGGTCAAAGAACTGGAATTGCTAAAAGTGCCGATAAAATACAGCAAGCTAAAGACTTGAGATCTAGCAGCAAACAAGAGATAATTATAAGATTCCAGACATCAGAAAACAACTCTAAAGCCAACACCAAACAATCCAGAGATTTTCATGCACTGAGTCAATCAAACGGCCACGGATCCGCGGCCGAGTCAGGACGATCCGCCGTGGATCCGCGGCCGATTTGACTCGTTGGCGGTAGGAACATTTCCCGAGACTTCTCTACAATTGCCAAACTTCTTGTCACGACCCGAAATTGGCACGTGACGGCCCTAATACTACGCAACGCCTCTAGACGTAACTCAGTAAAAGAAAGCCAAAACCCAGAAATCTAAACCATAAAAATACGGAAAAGATAATAAAAGTTTTTGAAACATTTGAAATCACAACCCAAATTCTTTAAAAGTCCAACTTTATTTCCTTTAAAATTTTGGCAGCACCTCCTTTGTAAAAGCTAGCCCCAAAATGGGTACAACATAAATATAAAGTAAAGCATCCCAAACGGGAGCAAAATCCACGCCCAACGGCGGAAAACAACACCACAACAGATATACGACGCCGTAGCGAAGAAATAAGAGACAAAAGAAAGGAAACTGTATAAAAGACAACAAATCCAACATAATATACAACATCGTCCTCACCAAGTCTCTAAGTCAATATGAAAATAGTAGATGGAGAGTACAGGGATACAACGAATATACAATACAACGAATAACCACAAAACCCACCTAAGCAAACTGCATACTGTGAGCTGATGCGGTATCCGTAGCAAAAGATGATAGATGAATAGCCAGCCTCGACTATTCTGGGGAACACTCTGTAACACCTGTGGCACAACGGGGGTGAGTTGCCAACTCGTGAATAGTAAATAACATATGCAGGTAATCGCAAGAATGTACGTACAGCATGAATCTAATAGATGACAATTGCAGTAATAACAGGTCAAGAGTACGAAATAATGGAAAGTACACTAACAAGTACCACCAATATATAAAGCAATAATGATATGACAACAGTATGCAATAATCATGCACTGGGGATATGAGAAAGTAAATGTGCAACACTCATGAAAGGTACACTCATAGGTACTCCTAATACATGGAACAGTGCACAAGTATATAAAGATGAGGTATGGAGTGAAATATGTCATTTCCACGGAATCCTGATATCGTGGTAGGATCACAATCCAGCAAGACAAATCAAAATCCCAATTCCTCAAATCAGCCCCCAAATTGGCTCTCATATCATCTAACTGTCACATCGCCTTAACTGCACAA
Source organism: Agapanthus africanus (assembly GCA_030015575.1). Classification (NCBI taxonomy): domain Eukaryota; kingdom Viridiplantae; phylum Streptophyta; class Magnoliopsida; order Asparagales; family Amaryllidaceae; genus Agapanthus; species Agapanthus africanus. The sequence goes on from JASDDO010000001.1 coordinate 372,926,620, forward strand.
TATCAAGTATATCTCGCATATGTATCGAATGTACAATATCAAGTAGATCTCACCTATCTAGTATGTACAATATCAGGTATATCTCACATATATCAAATGTACAACTTAAAGTGGATCTCACATATCTCGTATGTACAATATCAGCATATCTCACATATATCAAATGTACAACAGCAAGTGGATCTCACATATCTCGTATGTACAATATCAGTATATCTCACATATATCAAATGTACAACAGCAAGTGGATCTCACATATCTCGTATGTACAATATCAGTATATCTCACATATATCAAATGTACAACAGCAAGTGGATCTCACATATCTCATATGTACAATATCAGTATCCAATCCCAATTAATCTCTTAAGTCCCAAATCAAATCTCCAGCACAGTTCTAACATCCTAATATAATGTCGTAAATAAATATGATGAGGGCAATACACATTTATTAGCGTCCCATTCCACTAATATTGGTGTAAGGGTATATATAACAGCGGCTCAATCCCCTGTTATATATACAAAGGAGTAATTAGAAATATCATGAAACCAATGTGCCAAGTATCGACACAGAAATGCTGATCCATCAGGTGCTGTCTCCATGACTGGCCCCCCTGATGGGTACGTATCATACGCTATCCCGAGAGCTCGAGTCCCTAGCTCTGACCCTCGCCTCTCGACATATCCATACGCACATGACTCCCATCGGTATCCACTCGATAGCCGATGAGTCAATGGTCCTGTCACCGGAAAGTATGGTTCCCCTAAGCCTCATCGCCTAGCACCGCGATGTCGACTCACACAGCGACAACGTTCTTGCTTCAGGGTACCTCCGGGCCCTACCGTGTACCCATACACGGATCCCTCCTTTCCTTGCGTAGGGTATATATATCAGCACCGATAAATCTCATGGTGGCTGCTAAAATATCATATCAAGGAAACCGGGTTTTTCAATGTATGCATAATTTCATGAACAACCACGGTTCCCAAATCCAGAAAACATCATGAAAAATCCATATAACAATGCGATAATCCATGAATAAAGTATATGCAACATAAAAACTGTAATGAAAGCGTATAAAAGAAAAGCATAGCATTCACCAGATATAAATGAACACATGAATGGTATAGCAGAAATATAGGTATCTACCTATATGATGATGTGATATACCTATCAGGTTTAAGTAAAGTATAAAATGCAAGTACACCTGTAGCTATGTCCTTAGGTGTGTATGTATCTATCACTAATGGTACAATACCCTATAGGTAAACAGATAACTGTATGTCAATGTGATAAGAAATATGAATCAATGTCACAGTGTCCCTAACCAAGCAATATAACATCTATAAGTGGTTATGTGTGTGACATGGTAATTATTGACGGTGTGTGTAGCATAAAAACAGTGTTAGTGCAACATAAATCGTCAATAATATGTGCAGTGTCCTACTACTACTAGTCCAGGCACACTACAATCTAACTAATAGGGTAAATGCGCAATTCTAAACATGACATAGAATATACGACAATGTAAATATTTCTAGCCCAGACGCATAACGCCATGCGGGCGATTCCCTTGTAGATGTTAAATCTACTCACCAACGCTCCAAGCTAGGTGAAGCCTACCACCAGTATCCCCTTGTTGTAGCGTCTGAAGTCCCCGCTTGCGAACCTAAAATTTCACAAACACAACACATAAGCTAAATATCCTAAAATGACGAAAAGACAACGAAACGCGACGAAAACGCCCGGAAAATTACACTGCGCGCTTAGCGCATCTATCGCGCACGATACCGGCCAAAACCCTAATTGGGGTCGCTAAACTACAAAACACCAATTCTGGACCCCGATCGTCCCGATCGCGCAACACAACACAAAAATTACGAGGAATACACTGGATATAACCTCGCAACTACCAAAAGAACCCTACGTCGGAAAAACCCCGAAATCTAGTAAGCAACCTATCGCAATATATCGCACTAAATTCAAGATAACACAAATCTAACAATTACAAATACCTTAAAATAGCTTAACTAAGCTATCTAAACCAATCCTATATTTTTAAACTTACTTAATTAAGTTTTAGCAAAAATCTAGTAAGCAAAAACCCTTAATTAGACAAAGTAGTAATTAGCAAAAATTAGCCTTTTCTACTAGGTTAAGCTTTTCCAATTCACAAATTAACACTTAACTTAAATATTAAACACTTAAATTAAGCTTTAACCTTAACTTGAATTTCTAAAACCATTTCTAGAATTTTGAAACATGAAATTTAAAGCTTAAACTAATATCTAATTAAGCTAGCATAAAGTATTAAGCAACTAAAAAAAAGATTAGAGTTAAGGTTTTATACCTTCAAGAACACTCTTGAATCATGGTTAAAACCAAACATTATTCTCCAAAATCCTCACTAGAATGAAGATCCAAGCAACTTTTGTGAAGAAGAATGAAGGTTTTGGAATTTATTTGAATTTCTATGAATTTATTTGGATTATTCATGATTATTTTGAAGAAAAATTAGAAGAAATGAGATGAGAAACTTCATGGACAGCAAGAGGAAGGATGTGGCCGGCCAAATGATGAAGGATATGATTTTTGGTGAATTATACAATTTTCTAGAAGAAAAAGGGAATAATTGGATAATAAAACAAAGCTTATGTTCACACTACTTTTCTTTTTCTTTATCTTTAAAAAAATAAATCCTTTGACCAAAAAAAATCTAGATATTTAAAAAGAACCTTCTAAAATAATTCTAGTTACAAAATTAATTTATTCACAAAATAAAAATTTTCCCGATTTACGTGCACAAAATACCGCTTAAAATAATATTTTATTCGGGAAAAATCTATCTGAACGAAAACCTCCCAAATACTCCCAAAGTTCGCGCACAAGCTTTATTTTGGCCAAATTAGGTGTCGGTAAGCTTATACGGTCGTTTGATCGAAATCGGGTTAAAACGGGAAAAACCGACAATTTTGCCCTAAAACGGGAAAATTCGCAAAACGATTTCTGAAACGTTACAATCTCCCCCCTTATAAAAATTCGTCCCCGAATTTAAAATTTTCACTAAGCGTACCTTCAAAGAGAGGATTACTAAACTCTCATATCTCGTTCGCAGCCTCCCAAGTGATTACCTCACTATACGGCTACGTCCAAGAAAACCCTTCACAGATGGCAAGACCCTTGACCGAAGTTTCTCCATCCGCGTAGCCATTAACACAATTGGCTGCTGGTGAACGAAAGATCGTGTCCAAACTAAATGGTCTGGTGTTGAATCATGTGAGAAAGGTCATGAAGATAATTGCAAAGTATCGACACAAGTAATATGGGGTGAATAATCAATAATCTGGACGGAAGTGCCAAATTAAAGGCAACAGAACTAACTCACTTTAAGGATCTGGAAAGGAGCTACAATTCTTGGTAAGCTTCCCAAAACTCAACACGTCCTTCATCGGAAAAATCCGTAGGAATACATGATCTCCTACAGCGAACTCGAGCATGCGATCACCATGGTCGGCATAAGGCCTCTGTCCGCACAGGACTGTCATTATCCTTACCTGAAACAGCTGGATCATTTCCGAAGTCTCTAGGCTAGCTGGGGTCCAAAAATCCTACTATGCAGAGTCAGAAAAACAGATTGGAGATCGACACCACCTAACAAACAAAACTTAAAGGTTGCCAATTGGAATGTCTCCTGATAACAGCTATCAAGAAGTATCCTAACAATGGCGAGTGACGATCCCAACTGCCGCAAACAATTAACACAAACGCACAACAAGACAAACACCTTGAAACGAAACCTGAAATTTCTCTTTACATTCATGTCCACCCGTAACTATCTCACCAGTCACGTCAATATTGGCGGAACTTGAATGAACATAGAGAGTTGACTGATGTGCTTGCTCTAGGATTTCACGTCTCTACCCGATAACATCAGGTACACAAACGCATTCCTAACTTAGCACAACCTTGTCACAATCACAGACTCCGAATCAAAAGCAAGAACTAATGCAGTTGCTAACTGAATCTTCAACTGCCGAAAACTCTGTACACGTGCCTCAGTCCAAAGAAAAGAACCTACTTTCAGGTCTGTACAGTCAACGGTGCAACAATACGCTTAGTAATCCTATACGAAACGGCGGTAAAAACCTGCTAAGCCCAAAATCAAAGGACCTCCGTCCTGCACACAAGTCCGGGCCTAAGCTGTACGGTCTCGATCTCCCTCGGAACCATACGAAACCGTCACCCGTAACTACAAGACCTAGGAGTCAACACAAACAAGCCTGAAGGAACACTCCGAGAATCTAGAAAACAGCTGGGGCTCTCCCAATGTCTGCAAAACAAATTCTCAAGTGCTGCTCCTGTTCCTCAAGACACAAAGTATAGACCAGAATGTCGTCAAAACACAACAGCAACTGGTCGAGGAACGGCGTGAAGAAATCTGGTGCATCATAACTACAAATGCTGCTAGGGCATTGGCGAGTTCAACGACACCACCAAAACACAAACTGCCCATAGCACACACAAAAACAGTATTCGGAATGCCACCACTCCGAACCCGCAACAATGATGACCTGATCCCAAACAAACTTAGAAAAAATCTCGCACTCTGGAGCTGATCGAAGAAATCGTCAAAGTGAGGTAAATGATACCTAACCGCACCGTAAGCCGGTTTAATTGACGATCTATCAATCAACAACCACAATCTGTCGTCTTTCTCCTTGACGAACAGAAATAGGAGCTCCCAAAAGCGAAACACTCGGATACACAAACCTCCCAACAAACAACTCTGCAGCAGATCCTTAAGCTCCATGAATTTCGCTAGCTCTCCTGGAATATCGTCGGAAAACTCTCGCACGATAAGTACCCGGTCCAACAATCCCACTGTGGCTCCGGTATCTCGAATGAACGCCAAGAATCTACGACATCTCCTCCAAAGCTGACTAGCGAAAAAGGCTGAATTCAAGCTGTGAGAGGCGGCACAACTATCCACCTGCACAACAAGAACTGACTCGCCGGGAAAACAATTCCTGACTGTTTCCACACGGTAGTCCATAGACGCCTAACACGTAGCTAACCAATCCATGCCCAGGAGAACTTCAAATCCAACATCTCTAGAAGGATCCAATGACGGCAAAATCTCTCCACCAATTGGCATACGACTGAAATACGTGTCGCGCAACAAAAGAATCGCTGACAGAAGTTAACACAACAAAACGGCTGATCTAACTAACACGATCCTCGTCCCAACCACGGCACAAAGTGTAAAAAACCAACAAGTACATCAAAGAACATGAACAAGGATACCTGAAAACTCTGCATTGGACGCCTGTGCGTCCGGATGAGTAGAAACAAACTCTCGTGTCTGCCTTCTACCCGGAACTGTCAAAACTCTTCCTCTGCCAGACTGACCCCTCTGAGCGAACCTTCCACGCCCACGACCTCTTAGAACGCGACTCTGACGCGGAGCTAAGGAACAACCCCTGATGAAGTGGTGAAGGCTCCCACATCGATAGCATCCAATATAACGCTGCTGACCCTCCTGGGGATAAGAGCTGAACGTCTGTCCACGTCCTATGCCTCTGCTGCTCCCGCGATGGTCACGAAATCTATCTCGATGACTAGGACTCTGTCCCTGGACTGGCACACCTGTACGGGTCCTCCACTGTCCTGGAACTCGCAAAGTCTCTGGAATACGTGTCTCGTCGACTCGGGCTACATCCACTGGTGCTACGTAGGTGACAGACTGCTGCATGCTGATCCCAAGGAACAACTGAGTAACAGGGGTGTCAACCTCCTGTCGCTGCGCTCGAATGGCATCAACCAATGATCTCATCGTCTGGCGCAAGTCCTGCATCTCTGTCATAAGCCTAGCGAGCTGATCTGTCGAAGGCTGAACTGTCTGCACCTGTGCAACAAAAGTGCCATCCTGGTCAGTGCTCGTCTCACCCGAGCTAACTCTGACCTTGGCCATCGCTGCACCACTCTGAGTCCCCATAGTCATCGGCGGCAAGGCTATAAATAGAGATAGGATTCGATAAGAACAAGGAAATCGAATCACAAGGATATGAATCATCAAGGAAGGAATTTCAAGCAATTTGTACTTAGGCACTTTAAGAGAAATACCGCATCGTGAGTATGCTGCAGACATACACACACTACGTTACTCCGCTTAGGTTACCTACTCCATCATACCAAGGTCATCCTACACTCCGAAAGATAAAACCGCGCTCTGATACCAACTTTGTCACGACCCGAAATTGGCACGTGACGGCCCTAATACTACGCTACGCCTCCAGACATAACGCAGTAAAAGAAAGCCAAAACCCAGAAATCTAAACCATAAAAATACGGAAAAGATAATAAAAGTTTTTGAAACATTTGAAATCACAACCCAAATTCTTTAAAAGTCCAACTTTATTTCCTTTAAAATTTTGGCAGCACCTCCTTTGTAAAAGCTAGCCCCAAAAATGGGTACAACATAAATATAAAGTAAAACATCCCAAACGGGAGCAAAATCCACGCCCAACGGCGGAAGACAACACCACAACAGATATACGACGCCGTAGCGAAGAAATAAGAGACAAAAGAAAGGAAACTGTATAAAAGACAACAAATCCAACATAATATACAACATCGTCCTCACCAAGTCTCTAAGTCAATATGAAAATAGTAGATGGAGAGTACAGGGATACAACGAATAACCACAAAACCCACCTAAGCAAACTGCACACTGTGAGCTGATGCGGTATCCATAGCAAAAGATGGTAGATGAATAGCCAGCCTCGACTATTCTGGAGAACACTCTGTAACACCTGTGGCACAACGGGGGTGAGTTGCCAACTCGTGAATAGTAAATAACATATGCAGGTAATCGCAAGAATGTACGTACAGCATGAATCTAATATATGACAATTGCAGTAATAACAGGTCATGAGTATGAAATAATGAAAAGTACACTAACAAGTACCACCAATATATAAAGCAATAATGATATGACAACAGTATGCAATAATCATGCACTGGGGATATGTGAAAGTAAATGTGCAACACTCATGAAAGGTACACTCATAGGTACTCCTAATACATGGAACAGTGCACAAGTATATAAAGATGAGGTATGGAGTGAAATATGTCATTTCCACGGAATCCTGATATCGTGGTAGGATCACAATCCAGCAAGACAAATCAAAATCCCAATTCCTCAAATCAGCCCCCAAATTGGCTCTCATATCATCTAAGTGTCACATCGCCTCAACTGCACAATATCAAGTATATCTCGAATATGTATCGAATGTACAACATCAAATAGATCCCACCTATCTAGTATGTACAATATCAGGTATATCTCACATATATCAAATGTACAACATCAAGTGGATCTCACATATCTCGTATGTACAATATCAGCATATTTCACATATATCAAATGTACAACAGCAAGTGGATCTCACATATCCCGTATGTACAATATCAGTATATCTCACATATATCAAATGTACAACAGCAAGTGGATCTCACATATCTCGTATGTACAATATCAGTATATCTCACATATATCAAATGTACAACAGCAAGTGGATCTCACATATCTCGTATGTACAGTATCAGTATCCAATCCCAATGAATCTCTTAAGTCCCAAATCAAATCTCCAGCACAGTTCTAACATCCTAATATAATGTCATAAATAAATATGATGAGGGCCATACACATATATTAGCGTCCCATTCCACTAATATTGGTGTTAGGGTATATATAACAGCGGCTCAATCCCCTGTTATAAATACAAAGGAGTAATTAGAAATATCATGAAACCAATGTGCCAAGTATCGACACAGAAATGCTGATCCATCAGGTGCTGTCTCCATGACTGGCCCCCCTGATGGGTACGTATCATACGCTATCCCGAGAGCTCGAGTGCCTGGCTCTGACCCTCGCCTCTCGACATATCCATACACACATGACTCCCATCGGTATCCACTCGATAGCCGATGAGTCAATGGTCCTGTCACCGGAAAGTATGGTTCCCCTAAGCCTCATCGCCTAGCACCGCGATGTCGACTCACACAGCGACAACGTTCTTGCTTCAGGGTACCTCCGGGCCCCACCATGTACCCATACACGGATCCCTCCTTTCCTCGCGTAGGGTATATATATCAGCACCGATAAATATCATGGTGGCTGCTAAAATATCATATCAAGGAAACCGGGTTTTTCAATGTATGCATAATTTCATGAACAACCACGGTTCCCAAATCCAGAAAACATCATGAAAAATCCATATAACAATGCGATAATCCATGAATAAAGTATATGCAACATAAAAACTGTAATGAAAGCGTATAAAAGAAAAGCATAGCATTCACCAGATATAAATGAACACATGAATGGTATAGCAGAAATATAGGTATCTACCTATATGATGATGTGATATACCTATCAGGTTTAAGTAAAGTATAAAATGCAAGTACACCTGTAGCTATGTCCTTAGGTGTGTATGTACCTATCACTAATGGTACAATACCCTATAGGTAAATAGATAACTGTATGTCAATGTGATAAGAAATATGAATCAATGTCACAGTGTCCCTAACCAAGCAATATAATATCTATAAGTGGTTATGTGTGTGACATGGTAATTATTGACGGTGTGTGTAGCATAAAAACAGTGTTAGTGCAACATAAATCGTCAATAATATGTGCAGTGTCCTACTACTACTAGTCCAGGGACACTACAATCTAACTAATAGGGTAAATGCGCAATTCTAAACATGACATAGAATATGCGACAATGTAAATATTTCTAGCCCAGACGCATAACGCCATGCGGGCGATTCCCTTGTAGATGTTAAATCTACTCACCAACGCTCCAAGCTAGGTGAAGCCTACCACCAGTATCCCCTTGTCGTAGCGTCTGAAGTCCCCGCTTGCGAACCTAAAATTTCACAAACACAACACATAAGCTAAATATCCTAAAATGACGAAAAGACAACGAAACGCGACGAAAACGCCGGGAAAATTACACTGCGCGCTTAGCGCATCTATCGCGCACGATACCGGCCAAAACCCTAATTGGGGTCGCTAAACTACAAAACACCAATTCTGGACCCCGATCGTCCCGATCGCGCAACACAACACAAAAATTACGAGGAATACACTGGATATAACCTCGCAACTACCAAAAGAACCCTACGTCGGAAAAACCCCGAAATCTAGTGAGCAACATATCGCAATATATCGCACTAGATTCAAGATAACAAAAATCTAACAATTATAAATACCTTAAAATAGCTTAACTAAGCTATCTAAACCAATCCTATATTTTTAAACTTACTTAATTAAGTTTTAGCAAAAATCTAGTAAGCAAAAACCCTTAATTAGACAAAGTAGTAATTAGCAAAAATTAGCCTTTTCTATTAGGTTAAGCTTTTCCAAATCATAAATTAACACTTAAATTAAATATTAAACACTTAAATTAAGCTTTAACCGTAACTTGAATTTCTAAAACCATTTCTAGAATTTTGAAACATGAAATTTAAAGCTTAAACTAATATCTAATTAAGCTAGCATAAAGTATTAAGCAACTAAAAAAAAGATTAGAGTTAAGGTTTTATACCTTCAAGAACACTCTTGAATCAAGGATAAAACCAAACATTATCCTCCAAAATCCTCAGTAGAATGAAGATCCAAGCAGCTTTTGTGAAGAAGAATGAAGGTTTTGGAATTATTTGAATTTCTATGAATTTATTTGGATTATTCTTGATTATTTTGAAGAAAAATGAGAAGAAATGAGATGAGAAACTTCATGGACAGCAAGAGGAGGATGTGGCTGGCCAAATGATGAAGGATATGATTTTTGGTGAATTATACAATTTTCTAGAAGAAAAAGGGAATAATTGGATAATAAAACAAAGCTTATGTTCACACTACTTTTCTTTTTCTTTATCTTTAAAAAAATAAATCCTTTGACAAAAAAAAATCTAGATATTTAAAAAGAACCTTCTAAAATAATTCTAGTGACAAAATTAATTTATTCACAAAATAAAATTTTTCCCGATTTACGTGCACAAAATACTGCTTAAAAAAATATTTTATTCGGGAAAAAATCTATCTGAACCAAAACCTCCCAAACATCACGCACAAGCTTTATTTTGGCCAAATTAGGTGTCGGTAAGCTTATACGGTCGTTTGATCGAAATCGGGTTAAAACGGGAAAAACCGACAATTTTGCCCTAAAACGGGAAAATTCGCAAAACGATTTCTGAAACGTTACACATCTTTAAGACGCTTCAAAGTCCCTAGAAATTTCCAGAAGCTTCCCTCCAACAGCCAAGCTTCTCATGCAAGCTAGATAACTACCTTCATCTAGAAACTTCCCTACAACTACCTAGCTTCTTATGCAAACTTCATAACAACCTAGCTTCTAGGGGAAGATAAAGGAAAACTATAAAAGGGGACATATGGCTTCATTACAAATGTTGTTCATTTGTTCATTAATTGGGGGTTCAATAATTTCACACACAAGTTGAGTGACACAACTTGTGATCCAATCCAAACCCTAACCCAAATCCAGTTCCAAAGACAAATCAAGATCCATCGAGAAGAAAATCAAGCTAGCAATCAACGATCCTTCAGCGCAATGCCGATCATCATCCGAGCAAGAGATCCACGACGATCCGTGACTCATGGCGATCAAGATTCGCAAAGATCGACGACAAATTCACCTCTTCAAAGGAGCGATCGAGAACTTAATCTTGTACCTCGAATTGAGGAGTTGTGTAAATTTGAAGAAGATTTAATGAAGGTGATAAATTGTTAATTCTCGTTTTCATTACATTCTTGCATTATGAGATTTTTTTATTCTTCATTCATTAATTTTCATGATGTGTGAGTGAAATCTGTGCTTGTAACGGAATCGAGAGAATCGGTAGATCTAATGATGATGAAATCATTTTACCAATTTTAAGTCTTATGAGAATTGTAACCTCTAGGAAAAAGAATTGTCAATGACCTAATTTGGATCGAAATCAAGGTTCTTGATTATTTCGTTGCAAATTAGGGATCAAATGATTGATGATCCTCTTTGCTTGCTAGAGGCTAGAATTGAATGAGGATCAATGAAAAGATAAGGGATAGTGAAGGAGAAACCCTATTTTCTTCAATAGATCCCTAATCTTCATTCATTCATCATTCATCTAGCTACAATCCATCAATAGATAAGTTTCGTCATAATTAGTATTCATCATAACTACTAATTTGATCGATTCGTACAAGCTATTCTACAAATCTTGATAACTAAATTGATTTGGGAATCATCTTGATTCTTGATCTATTTCTTTATGTTTCTTAAAATAAATTCTCACAAATCTTGAATCAACTTTCTTGAATTTTCTTTTATATTTTCAATTCGACTCATCTAAAGCAAAATCGAACAGGTACTCGCATCTCAGTGGCCGATCCGTATTCATTAACGCGCTACATCAACACCGTTAATTAATTGCGGTATAAATTTCTTTGGTTGTGATAAAACATTTCCTTACACACAAAAGATGATCAATTAAGGTGCAAAATATTCCTAATGGAATACCTCTGTCTAATGCAAAAGATTCGACTATAACACCACAATAACTAATACTTGGTTCCTACAACGTATTTTAGGTTTATTATCTTTGCATTAATCTGAATCAATGCAATCCCATCAAAAAGATAATCACATTACCTAGCATCTCCTCACACCATTACAGATAAAGCTGAAAGTCTACCCTAGCACCACCATGAGATCAAAACCGGTATCAAGCATGCAACTTTAAAAATTTGGGCTGCTAAACTAGACTAACCTAGAATCTAACTAGATAATTAGGGTTAACTATGATGATATCAATAAAACTAAACTAAGAGAAAGATGCTACAACTTTTGAAGACCGTGTCCTTCTCTTTTATAGCTTCGGGTAGTAGTCCCTACGACTCTACTTGAAGAATGAACAAGCTTCCTTCGATGACCTTCGTGCCGAAGATGATCCATTCGAAGCTCCACTAATCCAAGCTACCTCTTTACTAAACTCTTTAGTGAAGGAAACACATTACACTTAATTGCTAATCAAGTGTAGGATGGTGAAGTAGGAGTTTTATTTGCTCGCTAGGGTTCTCACAAGCTCAAGATTTCATAACACATGTGAGGGATTGAGCTAAGAGGAGGTGAGGAGGAAGATGAAGAGAGCTAGAGAGCAAGGAGCTCAAGAAAATGGCTAAGGCAAATGAGCTTGGAAAATAACCAAATGTAAAATAGCTCACAAATATCCTCACATATTGAAGCATACCATTTTTTCCAAATAAAAAATAGAACCATACTTCAATAGTGAGTCAAGAGTAATATAAAAATGATGAAAGCCATGCTTTTCCCATGCCCAAAATATTTCCCTATTTTTCCACCTCAATTACTATTTTCATAAAAATAGAAAATCCATGACATGCTTCATATATATATATATATTATGAAGAATAATTTGTGAGCTAATAATATTAGTTAATATATAATTATATCAAATATAAATATACATCATATTATTAAATCAACACTTGATTCAATAATCCGGTTATATCACATATAACCGACTAATATCATTTATCTGTATATCACATTATCAAATCAACGCTTGATTCGATAATCCGGTTATATCACATATAACCTGACCGATAACAAATAACCGCCAGATTAGAATACGGTATCACATACTCGTATTTAATCAGGCCCCCACACATATCAGCATATGTGCCCTACTTCGTTTCGCTTGAACCAGGAAACTTTTATGTGGGACTCTAAAGACTCGTCAATACATTAGCAGTAGATGATGATCACATCAGTCACCCACAAGCCGTCAGCGGTACTAGATGGACGTAACGGCTACCCAGGCATTGAACGAATAGAAGATAAAAAAGCAAGCTTGTCCAAACTCCTATGAATCCTATAGGTAACACTTACTATACAGTCCGGTCTCTTTGTCTGATATGTCGTATATCGAATCTGGGGGTGGAATCGTCATACCCTAATAACTTGATAAGTCATGCCGATGTGTGGCCTATAATGGTACGAGATACTACTGATAACACTTACCAGTAAATCTCATCAACAGTCCTGGCCAAGGACTTCCTGTTATAGCTAATCGAGCATAGCGCAATATCAACTCCCTTTACCGGGAGAGACGAAACCCTCCTATTGCTCATTTCCTCCATGTGACTCGGGACTGTACCTAAAATCCACTTGTTTGCACGACTCCTTTGAGCCGTGGTGGGGAGGAAATCAAAATACGGTGGGAACCACCCAAGACTCTATGAAGATCTCGGGTCTACAGACTAACATGTACCAGTGTCACCAGAGAACTGCTATCTGACGATAGGTATAGTACCATCTAGGAGTTCTCGGCGAGAACTGTTCAGTGTACCCATTCTCTAATGAGCACCTGTGTACAATCTTTGATGTCAAACACCAATAGATATGGGATCAACCATCACCCCATACAGGGTCAAGAAACGTACACACTAGTCTACTCTGGAATATCAATGCCCTGTCTCGATATTCTCTCGACTAGGAACAATTGAAGGATGTGCTTGTGGACTACCTAGGTCCGAGTAGTATGATCTGCATCATAATCCTGGTAGTCAAGCCAACATCCTAAGGGCTTTTTAAACATGTATATAAGAGACGGTATAATAATACCAGTGAACATGTTAAGATAAAGACAACCAGCTAGTATACTATTATATCGAACAAGAAAGTCCTCTCTATATGTCTAAGCATCCACTATATCATAAAATAATGGTCTATAGGGCATACATATCACTAACAAAAGCATGATATGAAAAGAAAAAATATAATGCACATATACGCTATCCGCATTCTCTACAGGGCCCCGGGTCTTCACCGTAAGGTTACTTAACTTACGGCAGGGCGGGGGCAGGGCTAGCACAGGTGCAAAACGTATATAGCATTTATTTATATATCATATATATCCAATATATTACATATATCAATATATCATAATATAAAACATCGCAGGAAGATAATCATCGTTACAGCTAAGCGATAAATATCATCACAGGCAAGTAAACATATCACAACCAAGTAATGAACATTACAAGATAGGAATGGTCGGATCACTTAGGAATCGCTATTTTCGTTCGAGCCACAGATGAAATATGACATTCCCCAGTCACATGAACAGCTCGTGAGTAGCCAAAAGCAGACCCCTACAAGCGCGGCAAGCTACCAGGCAACCCAAGAAACGAGACAACCCAACATCATCATCATGAGGGGGACACCCAACACTTTCTCAAATCCGGTGACTTGAGCACTTCTCTGTGGGTCTATCCTATACTCCGTACAAGCAGGGAAAGCAACACGCCAATCCTAGATTCGAGTGACCCGATCTCAACTTCTTGAGATGGCCACCCGCTGCAATCTAGAATTCGGTTGCTCGTGTGCTTCTCCGCGGGGTAATCCTAAACCTGTATTATAAAATAGCGACAACGATCGCAACATGAACGCATCCCGAAAAATAATAATACATCGCGGTGACGACAACCACAAGTCGGTCGCTCGCCCCGAAAAAGAATATACATATAGCAGAAACGGTGGCCACAAATTGGAGCTCATCCCGAACAAATGAATATACAAGAAGGCTATAAGCATGAATGAAAATAACACTTATCCCAATATCACACTTCAGCACGGGGGCTATTCATTTTGCGGCAATCCAATACATTCCAACAATGCTATATACAACATATATAAACAACAATCACAATAACAAATGTGCAATCTCGTCTAATTGATCACATAGCAATTAAGTAACGTTTACCAACGCATATCCTTATCGTATCCGTGTTAGACCCGACTAAATCAAACACTTTGATTTAGTCGATTCGAACCATAACATTAGAATTCATAAACCGCAAGATCGCTAACTTGAAATACCAAAAACTGAATTTCAAGTTCATCTCGGCAACGAAAATCCCCTTATTTTTGCGCGAAATAGAACCCCGATAACCCAAAAGAAAACCACAATATATGAGCCTTGATTCGGCTCCGAAATGGGGCCGAATCAGGGGCAGGATCAGCCCCGCATTAGGGCTGAATCAGCCATGAAATAGCCCCAAACTGGGGCTGAACCAGTGTCCAATTCAACCCCTGATGCGGGGCTGAATAGGCCTCATTTCGGCCCTGAATCGGAGTCGCCCCGAATCGAGCTCAAATTGGACGGGTTCGGGTTATCGTGAACCAATTCTAAACTCTTGGTCTGAACTAAGAATCCGTAGCCCCGGCATAAGAAAAAATGAGAGCTTTTCATACAAATATTTAAAACTAGTTTTGAAAATTTTCGGTTTCATGAATTCCAATGTCAACAAAACAAATTGTAGTATTTTGGTATGGCTTTGATAACTGATGATGCTCGGTATTGACGACCCCAAGATCAGGACAAGTGGCGGATGTCATGTCCCAGAACTCAGAAGAAAGGGCCCACAGAAGCCGACCAGGCCTCCCCTATACCCGACCTGCAATCATAAGCTAGCCCTCCTCGGGGCTCCCTGCGGATTGGTCTCCTCGGCCCCTCAACTCGCCTTGAGCTGCCACAAGACCAAGGCACCTCGGCCTCCTCGCTCATCCCCGAGCCCCTCGGCCGAGGCCGTCTTCCTCGGTCCTCCGACCAGCTCCACCGCTCATAGGCATAACCGCCGCTCCGCGAATCTCGCCATGCGTGGATTCTCCGCCAGCAATATCCCACGTTCCACGCCTTCACGATCCCCATTAATGGGCGATCCGCTCTCTACGCGGGCGTAACGTCGGGAGCGTAACTGCCGGCGAGATTCTCGCGCCTGCTGCCGCGTGCCTCCACCGCTATATAAACCCCCATCACAGAGGAGTCAAGTAATCCATTTTTTACTGCACTTAGCCGTTACGCTGCTCGGATCTAGTTCTAACTTGATCGTCGGAGGGTCCTCGGTGGTACCAAACCACCCCGGGACTTCTTTGCAGGTACTCGGTGCCCAACTCCTCAAATCACCAATCTTCTCAAAACCCATTGAGACCCACATATAACAGGGGATCCCCTCCAGAATCCATCAGGAGATCGATGGAAGACAACATCTGAAGGAGACCCGAAAAGGACGCTCAATTGGTTTGAATAACGCCTGCTATATTTCAAAGCCTTGCATATAATCCGTTTTCTTGCCGGTGGCCTCAATCAGTTGGCGCAGTCTGTAGGAAAGCAAACTCCACAAAAACAAATTTTGCCTTCTGATCTCCGTCCATATGGCAAGCAACCATCTTGAAGATCCGGGTACCAGCCGCCGCCTTCCCCTCACCGGAGGCGCGGATGAACCCCCTCCGGCGACCATCATCAACGCCCTCGCCAATCGAATAGATCGGCTGTAGTCCCTTGTAGAGGCACTCGTACGTGTCCAAATGGCTGGGCCTGGGCCCCAGATCACCACTCCTCTGTTCCCGGAATGCTCTGCCCCTGTCGGTACGGCTGACCACCGGCAGGCTGCGACTCCTGATCACGGATCTCATGGACCGATACTCCCTGAGGCCCGTTGGGCGCCTCGCGGCTCTACCCCAAGGTCCGCCGCCGGAGCACCTCGCCTCGAACCTCCTCGCTGCCCTTACCCCTGTTGGATATAGTGCCCTCAGAGTCAATTATTGGATCACAGGTACGTGATTGCAATGATTGAGGGAGGACCTATACCGGTAGGACAGTCTTACTCAAGATGATAGTGTCACGACCCGAAAGTACGGAACCTGACCGGCACTTAGACTACGAAACGTCTCGAGGCGTACGTAATCTAAGTAAGCCGAAAACCCAGAAATCAAAACCAAAGAAGTAGTAGAGTGAAGGAAAACCAACTAAAAGCAAGTAGTTTTAATAGCATAAGCCGAATTATGCGTTTTTTAAAAAAACATCAAGTATTTTCTGAAAATTTCGGCAGAGCCTCCTTTGTAAATACTGGCCCCCAAACGGGATACAACATGAATAGTATACGAAATCAAAAAAAAGGCATCCCCAAGCGGGAGCAAGCTCTTCGTCAATCGACGGTCACAACCACACAAGCAATATAATATACAACGCCAAGGGCGAGGATCAAAACTCAAAAGGAAACTCAAAACCACAAGAATAAAACGCGCGACTCTAAGGTCGAAAGAATAACATCACTGGTCTCTATCTCAAAAATAAATACATATTTGGTTGATGGAACTTCTAGATACAACAGAATAATGATATACAAGATATAATGATGGGTGCGATACAAATAAACCCACCTACTAGCAAGTCACCCGGAAATGGAAAGAGTGCCAGCAAGCCGTAATGAAACCTGTACGGCGAAACCTGCAAGAACTGTGGCACAACGGGGGTGAGTTGCCAACTCGTGAGTAGAAAAACATCTACGCACAGAAATCGCATAAATAATGCAATCCTAGGTCAATGATCATAATATATCCTCAAATATATATATAACATGCAGCCTATAACAATGGATAGGGTAAATATCTAACCTGAGTATAATCTCATGTGCCTGTGTCAGTGCCTCAGGTAGCAATATATCATATGAATGAGGTATGAATGCATGAAAACAGAATACATGTAAATGAAGAAACTGTTTTCATAATTTAGTGAGATTTCCTTGTATTTTTAAAATGAGGTATCATAATGAAATCAGCATGAAACAGTGCCTAGCATCGGCACAAAACGTAATTCCCAAAATCTCGATATCTCTGTATCACAGTCTCTACACCTCAATATCTCAAAATCTCAATGTCTCAATCACAATATCTAGGGCGCCGTCAGTCCAGACCGGCCCCTACCATCCATCTCAAGACCACGACGGTATCCTCCGGATATCCGACGCGTCGGGTAAAATCACCGGTAGATAGTGCTCCCCTGCCAGGCTCACATCGTCATCATCACGCGCTTCTTGCCCCGGGGTACCTTACCGGGTCCACCATGTACCCGAAACGGTTCATCGGCCTCCTCGAATCGGGTCTCGAAATCCATCAGCAAACTCATTGTGGACGACTCATACATCATGGGAAAAACCGCACTTTTTATTTAAAAAGAGAGAAATCAATTTATATATGTTTTGCGGTTTTCCTCCAAATCCAGAAAATATCATGGAAATCTGAATCATCAATAGCATGTAAAACCATGAATATAAGCATGAGAATGAATAACAGTATGCATGAAGCGACAAGTAATAACTACAATATCTAAGCTGGCATATAAGGTATGTACACTAATATTATGTCAAACTACTGGCTATCAAGCTAAGTTAAGCAACAATATTTTCTAAGGTGTACGTGACATGGCAATTACCGATGAAGATGTGTGTGAGCCGGCAAGTAAGTGTATGTGGTACATACGCATCATCGGTAATGGTGCTGGTGTCCTAACATCATAATGTCAACAATGCAATATGAAATAACAATGTAAATATGCGATGCAGAGCGAGCAACCAAAACGAGCGGCAGCTAAAAATTAAACAATGGTGCCATTTGAAATAACACGAATCGCGGGGTTTTGAAAATAGGGCTACGGTGGTTTTTTTATGAAAAGATACGTCTTTTGAAAATATCCGTAGGATCCCTTGGGCTGTCTTTTAAAATACCCATGATTCGTTAGTTTTTGAAATAGGTAAGAAGTCTAATCTAATCTAACAGCTACACTAAACTATACGGCTGAACTAACAAGCTGAACTACAGGTAAGGAAACCGCCTATCATCTGAGTCGATACATATACATACCTATATATGTATAGTCGGTGATCCCGCCTCAATAATATCATATCTATAACCAGACATCCCAAGTCAAGAGTGCGGATCAATCATCAATATATAGCTCGTACGTAAAACCGTCGTACGGCATCCCAAATCGGGTACGGGTCAAAATCATATTCATCACACTATTCATCTGGTATCCTCTTTATCAAAGATCATGGTCTAAGGTACTGACCTATGTCTAATACAATACTAATATCCTCAATATACTCATGATCTGACTACTGATCGACAATCTCGTACAAACCGATATCGTCAGCACATATCATCATCAAGGGGTATACATCGCCCTATACGGCCTAATATCAATATCCTAGCATATCATGCCTCATATCACGATCACATGACGACCATTTTATTTATAACACTATTCACCCGTATCGCCGCCCCAAGATCCGCTATAACACCAGGACGTACCTCAAGTACGAATCCTGCCATATCACCGATATTACAACCACAAAACAAATCTCATCGACTCAGCTCAATCCCAAGTATCATCCTCAAATCCGTATGTGAACACATAGTCCCATGCCCATGTGAACACATAACTATAAAGAATCCCATGAGCACATATAAATAGGAATGTATGCAAGTATGTATGTGTGCATGTGTAGTGCAACACTACCCTAGGGTTCGCAACACTAAAATAATCCAACACATCAATATCCATCCTAAACATCGTTATTAATCCCAAATAACATATAATAATTGTTGGTGTGTATACGCTTCCGTATACACCACCACGGACAGCGGGGGTGCTATATGCCATCCACCCGACTTCTCCCCGTAGATATAGATCTACTCACCTGGTCCTCGCTCGCCGGTGCCGACGTCGCCACGGGCTTGCTTGTCGTCTCGAAGTCCACATAGGGGTACCTACATATCATAACGCACCGCATCGCATTAAAATCCGACTCATGACCAAAACGACCCACGAATCCCACATAGGTGAAAACCTATGGTTGCTTCCACAAATCAACCCAAAAACACTCGACATCGGTGTACAAACGCCAGACCATCGAGAAAAACCCAAATACACTCATTTGCACATTCACGAACACTAATTTATATATAAAATAGGTTAAAACTCACAAAAACCCCAAATTCACTTTAAAAGCCGTTTTTCCGAAAAACTAGCAAGCAAAATTTAACCGTTTTAGTACAAAACTTGCTATTTAAACAAATCTAGCGGCCGCAATGTTCACTAATTAGCTTAATTAGGCTACATAAACTTTAACTAGATTTTATCACACTAAACTGTATTAAACCAAAAATTTTAGTTAGCACAATAACCCAATTTTAACCATTTCGAAGCAACAATCCATAAATCCATAACTAGACTAGGTTTTGCATGCTCTAAAATGTTGATCTACACATTATATAGCTAATAATGTGATAAAAACTCTAACCATATTTTAATCTCATATTTTCGAATTAAATCTAAAAACCTAGTTTGCAACAATTAAGTAATTTGGACAATTTAGTTGTAACAATTCGAAATTTAGCAATTAGGTTAGGTTTTAGCATACTAAAGATGTGAAACCACACATCACAACCAACCTCAAGTGATCAAACCCTAGCTCCAAATCAAAACTCTCACTTGAATTTCAAAACCCTCTCTTTAGATTTCAACTTTCAATTAAACCCATAATAAAACACCTAATGAGCTTGGATTACAACAATTATTAACAAGGTAACAATTAGAGTAAGATTGTACCTCACAAAACTAGAGTGCTAGCATGAAAATCTTGGTCTCCAAAATGGCTTCTTGCTTCATGAATCCAAGCTAGATGGGTCAAGGAATAATGGGTAGGATTTTTGAGGCATTTTGTGATGAATTTTGTAGTGAAATGAGAAGGAGAAGATGAGGGGGGCTGCAGCCATAGGCTCGGCTGAAATGGGAGAGGGGATGGGTGACGAGAGAGAGAGAGAATGGGGTTTTGTGGCAAAAGTCAAACAAAACCCATACCCCAAAGTCAACACTTATACACCTTTTTCTTTATTCATTCTTCTCTTTTGTTGTATGCTTGGACTTTTCTTTTCACAAGTAGGGAATTGGGCAGCAAGGGTTCGGCCACAAAGGAAGTGGGGGTGGGTGAGTGTGGGTGTGTGTGTGGGATGAGGGAAAATGATAAATATTATACCCCAAATCTCCATTTACACTAAAAAAAATCCTTTTTCCTCTTCAATAATTTCTAAACCGTTTTGACAAACGATTTCGTTTCAAAACCCACATGATAAAATTTTATTTAATGTGCCATGATGCACAAAATTTGTTTCAACTCATTCCAATTTGTAATTTTCCCTAATTAAATGTATTAGTGACGGCTTAAAATAATATTAAAATAATATTTTTTTCAGAAAATTTGAAATTTCACCAGTGGCTCAATAAACACCAAATACTAGCAATTACATAGCTAGAATATGTATATTTAATTTTATAATAAAGATATTTGCATTTTGACTTTTTACAGAAAACCCCCTTATTTTACCGTTTTTTTTTGAAATTTCACCGAAACGATTTTCAAAACGTTACAGATAGTATGCTATCTGGTTTGTCTTTATCATCGTGTAATGCTTTAGGTGACCTTACAGGTCGCTATTGCACGCTGATAGAGCCCTTAGGATTTTTTCTTGATGACCGGCAATATGATGGCGATCATATACGTGGGAGCTGGGGTCTATAAGCACATCCTTAAAAGGTCCTTGGTCGTGGGAGTATCGAGACTGGGTATCGATACTCCATTAGTAGACTAGTGTATACAGTCGAGACCCCGACGAGTGGCGGTGGCCGGTCTCACAAGCCATTGGTGTCAGTTGGTTCACCTAAGATGTATACAGGTGCTCATTGGGTTATGAGTACACCGGACAGGACTCGCCGGGAACATGCTAGTTGGTATTATACCTGACGTCAGATAGCAGTTCCCTGGTGACATGTGTACAGGTTAGTTCATCGACCTGAGATCGTCATTTGTCTCGTATGAGTTCCCACTGTGCTTTGATTACTACCCTACCACGGCTCAAAGGAGTCGTGCAAACAGGTTTTAGTTGGGTACAGTCCCGAGCCACATGGAGGCAGTGAGCGAATCTGCAGGGGTTCGTCTCTCCCGGTATTGGGGGTGAGATCGTGCTGTGTCTAGGAGAGCCATTACACAAAGCCCCCGGCCGAGGCAGGAGATTTACTGGTAGGTATTCCAGTAGTATCTCAGGGTGTTCTGGGCTACACTCCGACACAGCTTATACCGCTTTTGGGGGTCTGACTTTTACCAACCCCCTAGGCCCGCTATGCGATACTCATAGACGAACTGACCGGACTATACGGATATTGTCACTGACAGGCTCAGTAGGGTGTCGGGATGAGTTCGCTCATCGACGTCCCTTTTGGTCAATACCTGGTAACCCGTTACGTATGGCTAATATCTCTGACGTGCTAGTGGTTAAATCCACAGCCAAAGTATTGACGAGTCTTTAGAGTCCCCCATAGACAGTTTCTCAAGTTTCGGGCCAAACGCTGTAGAGGCCGTATGGATATATGGCAGGGTTCGATCGTATACGTGCGGTATTGCACGGATTATGATCGGACGGATAATACTAGCGGGCTTTGGTTTAAGCCGGATCCTAGTATTGTACAGTGTAGATTTTGTCTCATTGCATTTGTATTCGGTCGGAATACAAATGCGGGTATGTATATATGGTCGCGGGGTTTTCTTGTAATTAATTACGGGATCGTCTTTTTGAAGTTGCCAGTTTCCATTCCGTTTCAGCCAGTTTTTCTTTCTTCCATTCTTTGGCTGAATTTTCCATGGGAGGGGTTTTCTTGCAAAGTGGCATTTAGCTAATTGCAAGGGTGTTATTTGTAAATGGATGATTATGATGGTTCTAGCATCTTTGCTTTTTCATTCATCATGGTTTTGCATTAATGAGAAAGGATTTGAGATTGGATTGATTTATTTTGAGTGTGACTAAATTTTCTTGTTATCACCAATTTCTTTATGGTCACCTCACACTCTCTTGTGCTCACCTCCCTTGCATTTTTTCCCACTCCCAATTTATGCATGGCCGACCACTCTTTTGTGGGGATGAGAGGGCATTTTCATTTGGTGGGAAAAATGTTCATCTCATATATTTTTGCTTGCTACAAAAATCATTCATCTCCATATCTCCTTCTTCCATCATTGTGGCAACTTCATACCCCCTAAAGACAAGCTATTCTACACTTAGCCTACAGCAATCTTGGACATGCCGGCTCGCCAACTTCGTGCCCGAGTTGCCTCGGTCCAGAGGTGGGAGCCCGTATAAGAATCCGGTGATGTGGTGCCCTTTTCCGACGAGGAGATGAAGACCGGAGATTCCGCGAGGAGATCGGGATGGAGGCCGAAGACCGAAGGACACGGATCGCTCGGTATAGCTCTCTACCCCATTCTCTAGTTGATAGAATTAGGTTAATGGTTATGACCCGGGTTTTAAGCATACGATAGCGTCGGTTTTCTAGTTATGAAAAATTTTCGTTTCCACATTTTGGCCTCGGAAACACGGCCGGGGCGCTACCATAGTCTTACAACCCTCGTGAGGAGATGTCGGTCACCTCGCCTGCCTACAGGTATGACCGACACCCCCTCCCCCGACGCGGTCGCATAGAAAGGGCTCGCCATGACGGCTCGAGAGACACCTCGTCCGGGGATCTGAGGAACCTCATCGAGAAGAACCGGGGCCGTGCCTAGACACAGGTCTCCCACAACAAAGGCCAAGGATCATGAGGCGCCGAGTCCTCGGGGTACCATGGACAACTCGATGCCCTCGAGAAGAAGATCGAGGACATGCATCGGGAAGGCCACCTCTCGGCCGACGGGGCTGTGTACGCCGCCGACTCACTCACCAAACCATTTACCGAAGGACTGCTCGCTGTCCATGTCTCCTCACGCAACAAACCCCGAAGGTCTCTTAGTTCGACGGGAAAACTGACCCCAAAGACCATTTGGATGCTTTCACCGTGGGGATGAGCTTCCAGGACCATTCCGATGCCGTCTAGTATAGGGCCTTCCCAGCCACCCTCATCCGCTCTGGTCAGGACTAGTTCCGAGGACTCGAGCCCTGCTTAATCTCGACTTTCGACAAGCTGGCTACTCAGTTCCTCAGCCACTTTGTTGGGAACCGTCGGCAGAAGCGCACGGTCGACTTCCTCTTCACAATTAAGAGCGGAGACAAGGAGACGTTCAAGGCTTACATCACCCTCTTTTACAACGCCCTCCTCGAGGTCCCCGAGCACCGAGACGAGACCGTCATCACGGCGCTCAGATCTAGTTTGAGGCACAAGGATTGGCTGCGCTTCTTTGCGTTGGCACAGCCCAAGACCATGGCCGAGGTCAAAGCACGGACCGAGCGCGAGGTTCAGCTAGAGTCTGAGGTGAACGCGAACCTCCCCCGGGCAAAACGGTCTGACCAGAAGAAAAGGGCTCAGGAGGAGAGGCCGGAGCATCAACAGCCCTATCACCCTAAGTTCCAGGAGTACACCCCGCTCATCGTCTCCCTCGCAGTGTGACTAGAGGAGGCCCAAGGCGAAGGGTTCTTCAAGTTCCCACCAATCCAGCGTCAGGCCTCAAAGCGGACCCGGGGCCCTTACTGCGCCTTCCACCAGATGCTGGGCCATGCCACCGAGGATTGCAAGCTACTCCGGGACTACAATGAGGAGCTCATCCGATCGGGGCACCTCGCCGCCTACTTAAGGGATAAATGGCAGGCTGACCGTGAGCAGGAGCAGCGACCCCCTCCCGCCGAGCTGACCATCGACCAGATCATACTGATCTCAGCAAATGACCAGTCCGGCGCTCAGGTAGCCCCATACCCGATGTTTAGCACGGAGACTAGCAAGCCTCCGGGAAGCTCGGGCCATGCTGAAAGGGTCATCTATTAGCATGTAGTTTTCTTTTGGGGCAATGTAATTTCTTCCTAGGGTCTATTGTTAATTTAATAAAGATCAACGGAAGATTGCGAAGAAATTAGGAAAGATCTCATTTATTCAGAAAACAAAAAAGAAAAGGGTATTATGGGCTCCTCAGCCGTACATACAAAGAGAAAAAGAAAATTACAACAGCGGGGGAAGGGGGTGCAGAGAGCACTGCTCATGATACTCGCTGAAGATCTCCGCCAGCCGAGGCCTCGCGAGATCCAACCTCTCCCCTCGGTTCCTTCCATGCGCGTTGACCCTGAGCCTCAACTCATAGCACTCACAGACGAGCACCTCCGAGCGTGCCAGCCGGTTCGCGGAGATCAGGCCGAAGCGCCTCAGAAACCGCTGCTTGCCCACGGACTTGTCATAGAGCTGCTCGGACAGGGGGTTGTAAAGCCCCGGCGGCGCCCTCCAGATGGAGTACATCAGCAGCTACAGCAGGGAGGAACGTCGGGGGAGCATCCGGTCGGAGTGGTCATCGATTCTCCCATATACCAACTACACCGTGTCCTCGGTGCAGTTCTGGTCATAGAGGTATACGTCTTCGAAGTGGATGATCTCGGGGATGGTAAAGGGGAAGTCCTGCATTCTCGACGCTCCGTTTACCAGCAAAGGAAGTACTAGTGCTCCTTCAGTCTTATATAGCCCACGACGCCCCAACGGAGCTCAATGGTCGCCCGCTCTCGCCCAAGAAGTCGCTGCCACACGACTATCATCGAGCCTTCTCTGACAGAATCGAAGCGACGCGACCCTGGTGCTTCGCCTCCCCCTACATTCAATGTGCGTGCTACGTGCACACCCGCCCCGACCGTTCCTGTTCCCCCATACCTGCAACCGAATGGTCGGGCGAAACCTCATGAACATTCGGCCGAGCAGCTACCCTGCCCGGTTATCCTTAGCCGGCCTCCTCCGGCCCCCCCAACTCTAAGGATCAAAGCCCTCACCAAGGGGCAACCAAGCGGCTGCCCTGCTCAGTTATCCCCGGCGGGTAGCTTCCTTACCGCAACGCCAGGGATCAGAAAGCCCTTACCAACAGGCAACCCAGCAGCTATCCTGCTCGGTTATCCCCGGCGGATAGCTTCCCTACCAGAGGCCAGGGATCAGAAAGTCCTCCCAGAGGCAGTCGAGCCCGACCATCGCTCGGCTATCCATGGCGGGTAGCTTCCCTACCGCAATGCAAGGGATCAGAAAGCCCTTCCAGAGGCAGTCAAGCCCGAGGAGCCCTCGATTGGCTATCCTTCGGGACAAAATCCCTCACCAAGAGGAACCGGGCAGTAACCCTGCCCGCCCAAGGGTCCTTGGTAGGCTTCTACAGCCCCTCCCGCACAAAAGACCAAAGTCCTCCCAGAGGCAGTAGATCCTTGCTCGGCTATCCCCGGCTGGTAGCTTCTTACCACAACCGACAGGGATCAAAGTCCTCGTCAAGAGGCACTGGGCTGCAACCCTGCTCGGTCCCCGTCCTGAAGGATCAAAGCCCTCGCAAGAGGCAACCGAGCGGCAGCCCTGCTTGGCCATCTTCGGCTGGTAGCTCCCTACCCATGATGCCAGGGTTCGAAGCCCTCGCAAGAGGCATCCGAGCGGCTACCCCGCTCGGTCATTCCAGGCTGGTAGTTGCCTACCCACGACGCCAGAGATCAAAGCCCTCGCTAAGAGGCAACCGTGCAGCTTCACTGCCTGGTCATCCCTGCTCAGTTATCCCCGGCGGGTAGCTTCCCTACCACAACGCCTGGGATCAGAAAGCCCTCCCAGAGGCAGTCTAGTCCGAGGATCCCTCACTCGGCTATCCTTCGGGACAAGGCCCTCTCCAAGAGGCAGCGGGCAGTAACCCCGCTCGGTTCTCGTCCTAAAGGATCGAAGCCCTCGCAAGAGGCAAGCGAGCGGCTGCCCTGCTCGGTCAACTCCGGCCGGTAGTTGCCTACCCACGACGCCAGAAATCAGAAGCCCTCGCCAAAGGGCAACGGAGCAGCTTCCATCCACCCTCGGCATAAGATAAGGCGGACATCCCTCTGCCCATCACATGCAGAGGATCCGAGCCACCAACAAGGTGCATCAGGTCTATCCAGGTCTTGAGCGAACTCCCCTCAACTTTGGGGCTATGGAAACGCCTCCTTCTCAGCAGCGCAAGAAGAGAAATTTTATGAGCATTCTTCATGAACCAAAGAAAAAGCTTTATTACTAAAAGGCAAAGTCTTTACAAAAGGTATTTTTTAACTCCCCAGCCTTACAAAATGCCCGAAAGCTTACAAAATTCCAGAAACAAAAAAATAAAGGAGGGGGAAGCCGGGGGCTTTAGGTCTCGGGGCCAGGAGCGACCGCGGGGCCCTCAATATCTACCACTGTTCCCCGTCGAAAGACGCGGACGAAGACGCGGCGAACGTCTTGCATGAATTTCGGGGAAGATGCTAATTGGTGCTATCCGTCCCCCTCTCCGAAGATTCCAAGTTGATTTATGACACCGTATATCGAAGGTTTAAATAGATGCGGCCGATATAGCAGACTTCGTCAGATTCCCCCTCATTTGAGGGGTTTTTGATTGTGGGGACGCTCTTCCCTGCAGGCGCAAGCCCCTGCAGTTAATTACGCTACCGCATCGCGGTAACAACTTTCTCCTTCTCCAGATGGTCACTTCGTGTCATGTGTGTTTGTCTTGGTTTTGGTTGCCCGTGGATTGTATACGGAGATTAATTTATGTTGACGCTCGTAGGGCGTGGATTAGTCCAAATCTGTATCTACTTAGATTTGGGTTTGGGGTTTTGGTTTAACGATACGTTAGCCTCATTTGGGACTAAGATCAACTTAAACGTTTGTTAAGGATACGTTAGTCTAATTTCTAGACTAAGATCAACTTAACAGGATCATTTAGATCCAACAACAGAGCATTTGGACTCTATTGTTTAGTTTAGGGACATTGCGGTCGATTACCAGTTTAAGGACATGGTGGTCCATGTTAAGGACATCGTAGTCCGTGGGTTTAAAGGGACCCCACAGTCCAGGTTAAGGACATCGTAGTCCATGGGCTTAAGGACCCCACAGTCCGGTTTAAAGACATCGTAGTCTATAAAGTTTAAGGACATCATAGTCCATGAGTTTAAGGACCCGACAGTCCATAGAAATGTGTGGTCATCGGGACCCATCACCTCTCTGAAGACGTTGAAGGATTACAACGACAAATATCAGAGGAGTAACGAGATGTACCCTCGAACCGATGTGAGTTGGTTGAAAGATCTGTAGCCCAGTTTGGGACTGAGATCAGTTGAATATTTGTGAGAAGATATGCTCAGTTCAATATAAGTTGAGGACTTATGGCCAGAGTTGGGCTAAGTCCATTTAAAATGTTTAACATTTTTTGTTGTTCTGGCTGTTAAGCCTTTATTTAGGCTCGGCCCTTTTAATGATGCTAAGCATTGAGTTCTGACATCTTTTGTCTTCATCAGAACAAAGTGTGTTTTGACAATGCGCCACATGGCGCATCAGGCACTTTGCGCCAGTTAAAGAGCGCATTGCGCTTCTGTCGAGTAGCGCACACGAAGGGGACACGTGTCGCGCTTAGCGCTAAGCGCTAGTTTATTAGCGCATTGCGCTTTTAATTTATGAGCGCGTTGCGCTAGTTTGTTAGCACGCCAGTGAGTGACACATGGCGCACTTGGCACTGAGCGCCAGTCCATGAACGCAGTGCGCTGTTTCAGAAGCGCAAAGTGCGGATTGTGTCTTTGGTTGACACGTCGCATGTTTTGGCGTTGAGCGCCGGTCCAAGAAGAGTGCAAGGCACTTTCTAATAGCGCAAAGCGTATTTGATCAAATTTAAGATCAAAGAACAAATTTATGTTCTTCTTAAAGGAGGTTTTGCCTCAAGATTCAAGAACAAAAGTTCTTGTTTTATAAAAGGGCTCTGCCTTTGTAGATCAAGGATCTGTGAATGAAGTAAATATTTCTTTTATTTTTTATGATTAGATCTTTTGATCTTTTTCTTTTAATCAAAGACCTTGGTCTTTTGTAGATCTATGATCTTTTTAGAAGATGGTTCTTCTTTTTATGAGATGGTTTCATCTCTGTTGTTCAAGAACTAGTTCTTTACCTTGAAGATGAAGAAATGATCTTCTTTTTTCTAAGAGCTTGCTCTTCTTTCTCTTTGAGTTTTTCTCAAAATTTGCAGAGGGTTTTCTCTATATCAGACTTGAGGTCTTGGGGCCTTTATATAGGGCAAATTGATTTGTTAAATCAGTTAAAGAGATCTTTCTCTGATTGATTTGGGGATGTTTTCCCACCGTTGGATCTTTGATCCTAGGGCTTCTATTTTACAGAAGGCAATTTTCTTATTTTTAACAAGATTGAGAAAATCTTTCC
Organism: Agapanthus africanus; assembly: GCA_030015575.1. NCBI lineage: Eukaryota > Viridiplantae > Streptophyta > Magnoliopsida > Asparagales > Amaryllidaceae > Agapanthus > Agapanthus africanus. Next base: position 372,955,736 of record JASDDO010000001.1, read on the forward strand.
ATAACAGAATTCATTATCTTTGGTAATTTTTATTTACCATTGGATTATTTATCCAACGGTGCTCTGATTTACAGAGTAAAATCTTGTCATTTGGAAAGATTTTGAGGAATCTTTCCTTAATAGAATTTAATTCTGATTAATTAATGATTTATCATTATTATTAGATCTTTGATCTGACGGTTGGGGAGTTTTTAGGTTCCAGCGCTGGCGCACCCGTACTTTGCACGTGGTGCACTGCTTAAAAGGCAGCGCACATTGCGCTAGTGCACACCTGTATGACATGTGGTGCGCTTCTAGGAACGCAGTGCACCTAACGCTAGCGCACACGTACTTTGCACGTGGTGCGCTGTTTAAGGCGCAGCGCACTTGGCGCTGCATCTAAAGCGTTGCTTTACAATGTTTTAACTCTTGGCTTTGAGGCATTTGTTACATTCTTTGCACGTGGTGTTTTTCCCTTCATTTATTTTATTTCATTATTATTTTTTATTTTATTATTTATTTTATTATTATTTTTTTATAAGGGAGCAGGTTGTGAGCCAAAATTTTGGCGGGAACAAATGCCCCCTACTACTTTGCCCACGTAAGTACGTACGTGGGTGAAGTAGTGCAGAGTTATGCATGGCCAAAGAATTGAGGGCTTAGGAGACAAGTTTAGGGTCTTTGTAGCCTAAGACTTTCTTCGTCTTCATCAGCTATAAGGGTCTCAAGAAGGTTTTTTTTCTACGTGTCGAGAGGATCTCATAGGTGAAAATTATCCTTAGAAATCGTGAGGATTTCTAAGTGTTCATTACCTCCGTGAGTCGTAAAGATCTCACTCAGATATTTTTCCTTACGAATCGTGAGGATCCGTAAGTAGCTTCTTCACTTCAACGGCGAATGTAGCTTTGGCAAATGTGGCCTGTAGGTAATAAAGAGCATTTCATCTTGAACTCTCTGAGAGGTAGTGATGGCTTAGGAAGAAGGTTCAGATCTGCTTCCTAAGGCTTTTCAAATTCATGAGCCGTGAGGGTCTCATGAAGACTTTTCTCCCTACGAGTCGTGAGGATCCCGTAGGTGTATTTTCTCCTTAGGAATCGTGAGGATTCCTAAGCGCGTTTTCTCTTGAGAGTCGTAAGGATCTCACAAGAGAATCTTCCCTCTTACAAGTCGAGAGGACTCGTAAGTGGTTGTTTCCCTCCTTGCCGAGATTCGGCTTTGGAGAGTGTGGCCCATGAATAGTATGCAAGAGTCCATTTTGGACCGACTTGCAGGGCCCCAGTGCTTAGGAAACCGGTTCTTATCCCCATTGCCTAAGGCTTTTCCCTACGAGTCGAGACGAATCGAGAAGTTCTCGCAAAGACACTAATTTCCTCACGAGTCGAGACGAATCGAGCAGTTCTCGCAAGAATATCCTAACGTCACAGTTAACCTCTGCTCTTTACGACAGGGGACCGTTAGGGTCTGTGGTATTAGGGTTTTGTCCATCGTACCGTCGCGTTGGCTGATGTATTCCTCGATAGGCGATCTTGCTGTTCGAGTAGCCTTGCGACTGTCGTGTCTCTGATCCCTTCGGGGGCTGGACAAGACGTCTTCAAGCAATCCTCCTAGGCAGTTTGACCGTCGGAAGAGCAAGCGTTAGGAATTTTGCCATGCCGCTTTTTACTTGAGGTTAGGCTCATTTTGGAGAGCCCTGATGAGTCATAACCACTCCGCGCTGGTGTGGGATGATCTCCGATAGTCTTTCAGGTTTTATATGAGTTGCCGTCAAGACGCTAAAGCTAGGAATTTGGCCTTCGCTTCGTTTGCTGGCATCGCGTCTGCTATATCGAGACGAATGTCGCGGTTGTCTCTAGATTGCTGGTGAACCGTCGAGGTTTGGAACTAGGGATTTTGCCGTGGCTCCGTTGTTTGATTGTCGCGTCTGAATCCTATTGGAGGAAGAACGCTTTGGTGACATCTCGTCTGCTGTATCGAGACGAACGTCGAGGTGGTGACCACTCCGCGCTGGTGTGAGATGATCTCCGATGGTCTTTCAGGTTTTATATGAGTTGCCGTCAAGACCCTGAAGCTATGAATTTGGCCTTCGCTTCGTTTGCTGGCATCGCGTCTGCTATATCAAGACGAATGTCGCGGTTGTTTCTAGGTTGTCTATGAACCGTCGAGACTTGGGGCTAGGGATTTTGCAGTGGCTCCATTTAGTGATTTTGCTTCTGTTGTAACGAGACGAATGTCGAGATGATCTCTAGGTTGTTTGTGGACCATCGAGATTTGGAGCTACGGATTTTGCCGTGGCTCCGTTTGGTGATGTTGTGTCTGCTGTAATGAGACGAATGTCAAGGTGATCTCTAGATTGTTTGTGGACCAACGAGATTTGGAGCTAGGGACTAAGCCGTGGCTCCGTTGTTTTGACCGTGAGGTTTTTCGTTGACGTTGCATCTGCATCCTGCTGGACTTCGAAGGAACGCTGTTGTGGACATTGCATCTGCTGTAATAAGACGAATGATGAGATGGAGTTAGGATTTTGCTGTCACTCCGCTTTGTTTTGACCGTGAGGTCTTTTTCTGACGTTGGATCTGCATCCTGCTGGACTGCGAAGGAACGCCGTTGTGGACATTGCGTCTGCTGTAACGGACGAATGCTGAGATGGAGTTGGGATTTTGCCGTCACTCCGCTTTGTTTCTACCATGAGGTCTTTTGTTGACGTTGCATCTTCCTACAGAGACACTGATTTCTTTGCGGGTCGGCGCGAATCAAGATGTTCTCGTCAAGGGCGCTGATTTCCCTGAATCGAGGAGGTTGCCAAGGACGCTGATTTCCCTGGGGTTGGTTGACTTGTTTCCGAGACGGAGCCGTGTGGGTGACGTATTTCTGAGACGGGGTCATTTGGATGACGTATTTCCGAGACGGGGTAATGTGGATGACGTATTTCCGTTACGGGGTCATTTGCTGACGCATTTCCGTGACAGGGTCATTTGGATGATGTACTTCCGTGATGGGGTCTTTTGGATGACGTATCGTCTGTTGTAATGAGACGAATATCGATGTGGCCTCCAGGTTGTCTGGGAACCATCGAGAGTTGGAGTAGGGGCTTTGCCGTAGCTCCTGGATTGATTGCAGAGTCTGAATCCAGCTGGAATGGGGAGGAACGCTGTTGATGATCTCTAGGTTATCCCTGAACTGTCGAGATTTGGCTTCATTTTCTGATGGAGCCTGGGGACGAAAGGTGTGATTCCTTCTTTGTTTGTGCCCCTGGATTGCATACAGGGATCGATGTGATCTCATCTGTAGGGCATAAATTTCACCTTTCAAAAAAAAAATTTTATTTCTTTCCGCGATACTCTATCATTTCAGCTTTTATATCGCGAAAGTCGCGATTTCCCAATCATTTCGGCTATTTTTTGCGGTGCCCAATCATTTTGGCTATTTATTTTATTTTTACTCGCTGCTTTTTATTGCGAGTTGTCCAATCATTTCGGCTATTTTTCATGCATACATTTTTTTTACTTGATGATTTTGTTGCAAGTTGCCCCATCATTTCGGCTATTTAGTATGCATGTGTGGCTTGCTAGCTTCTCGCTGCAAGCCTGGGATTAGACACCGATTTCGGCATCATCACCGCTACAAATGGAATATTGCAAGGAGCGAATCATCACTTGCCTCTGTCGATGTCGAACAAAGGTGGCTTAGCGAACAGGGTTAGGATCCTGTCGACTAAGGCTTTTGACTCCATGAGCCGCAAGGGTCTCATGAAAGTATTTCTCCCTGCGAGTCTTGAGGATCTCGTAGGTGCGTTTTCTCCTTAGGAATCGTGAGGACTCCTAAATGTATGTTCTCTTATAAGTCGTAAGGATCTTACAAGAGTGTTTTCTCCTTATAAGTCGAGAGGACTCACAAAGGTTGTTCACCATGTAGATATATCCCTAGTCACGGATGGGACTTTGTTAGGGAAATGTTTATTCGCGCCTATGGATTGTATACAAGGGTCAATATTGAGCCGCTTGTAGGGCAGTATCGGAAGTTGTGGTGGCTGCTTAAGAACAGGTTTAGATCCCTGTAGCTTAAGACTTTCAAATCTTTTGAGCCGTGAGGGTCTCATAATAAGGTTCTCCTTACGAGTCGTGAGGATCTTGCAAGTGTAATTTCTCCTTAGGAATCGTGGGGATCCCTAAGTGTGTTGCTTCCTTATGAGTCGTAAGGATCTCACGAAGGTGGTTTCTCCTTACAAAATCGAGAGGACCTTGCAAGTGTCTTTTAACGAGATTGCGCCCTTTCAGGTTTTCACAAACTCGCCGGTAGCCCTGCTGTTTTTACTCACGGAGCCCTTTCGGGTTTTCATCCGTGCCCATTTTGCTTATGGACATAACGTTTTTTTTACCATGTCAGCCTGAGGATGCCACGGGTTGGTAGTAGTTTAACGACGTTTCGGTCATCATTCAACGCACGATTACGCAGCTAGATTTGGCCGCAAATCTTCGCATGTTTTGTGTCGGAGGTGGATTCCTTGAAGAGAGGGCTGAGGGCGACTTCTTCGTCATGGTCGCTTCCAAAGGTGACAACTTGCGATCCCTTGGTGTCGGCTATGTGACAGTTTCCAGCAGCTCCTTCGCGCTCATCTGTCATGCTTTTCCGTTCCCGACGAGCCTTGCACTTTACTCATTGAACGTGTCGTCGATGGGCAACATATCCCTGCCACCAGTTTTTAAAGGCTATGCACTCCTCGGTAGAGTGTGCAATCCTCTGATGGTATAGGCAAAAGTTTGGATGTATGTCCGCTTCATCCAGACATATGTTGCCATGGGGATTTCCTTTGAAAGAAGGCAACTTCATTCCTATTGCCAGGGCCCTGGCAAATCATTTCCTTACTTTAAGTTTACTTTTGCTGACGGTAGGTATGCTTTTCTTCAGTTGGGGCGTTTCGACCTTTTCCTCCAGTCGTCGGTGTTTGTATTTTTCGAATATAGCCAGTTCACGCTCTCAATTGGTTTTGCTTTTCTGACGGGCTTCGTTCAGCGGCAAGTCGATCATCTCGTCAGACGGCTCCAAGGGTTTTGGCTTCGATCCTGCCACCAGTTTCTCGGTGCAAGAAGCTTCCCCATTGTCTATTGACGAGTGAGAGATCACATAGTAGCTTGCTATGTGATCTTCAGATTCACTCGACGAGTCTTCTCCATCATCTTCGTTCTGAAGGACACGGCTGAGAAACTCTTGAAGTGTGACTGGAATTCGCGCCTTCTGGTTATACTCTTCCAGCACGTCAATCTGCTTTTCCAGGTCCGTGCGCTTGTCACCAGGCTTCACGGGCTTCTTCTTCTTTTTCAAAGATTTCGACGGTTGGGTGTGAGCGCTTTGACTATCACTATCACTTTTTGTAGTTGGGCGCGTTTTAGCATTCCCTTGACGATCTCGGGTTCCATTGAATTTTTCCACCTTATTGCCGGGCACGTTTGGAGATCGTTCAGCATTCTTTTAGTTTTGGCTGAAAGAGCGAGCTCCCACGGAATTTCTTCTATAAAAGAGCACGATGCCCCCCGGCGTGTCCACCTTTTTAGGGGCATAGGGTTGCGGCGGGTTCACCTTCCATTTTTCCGATAATGCGAATTTTCCTTGTTGGTGTTGGTCCTCAACCCAGTTTTTGAAGACGTAGCAGTCTTCGATCGGATGGCCCAATACTCAATGGTAAGGGCAGTAGTTGGGATCATTGACGTCGTTTGGCTGCAACGGATGTTTTGGATCCGGCAAATTTATGAGCCTGTTGCGCACGGCCAGCTCGAACAGTCTCCTCATTTTATCTTGGGGAAACGAGTAAGGACGTCCTAGTCTCTCCTCGAGGGATGGGCATGGACGCATATTATTTTGGCGAACAACCGGCTTTAAGTTGCTTGGCTATTGTTGAGATTGGCGACAAAAGTTGCTTTCCCCTTTGCCTTCTCATTTCGAGAGTCCGGCTTTGGAGGAGACGGTCTATGACCCATCTGGTCCATTTGGGCCAGTTTGTCGATCAAGTCCTGGAAAGTAGTTGGCTTGAAGAACATCATGAATTGCGAGATGGTCGCTTGAGGGTCGAGGGTACCCACAAACATACCCACCGCCGGTGCTTCTTCGATGCGCTGTTCGCATTTTGACCACAGATTCCGCCATCGTATTGCGTATTGAACCCATGTTTCGCCTGGCCTTACCCTGGCATTGATCAATGCGGTGATCGGGGTGCGATCGCTGGCGCTCGCGAATCGCTGGGTGAATAACAGCTCCATTTCAGCAAAAGTCTTGACGGAGTCGTTTGGAAGTTCGGAATACCATTCGAAGGCCGTCTCCGACAAACTGCCGACGAATTGACGGAGCAAAAGTTTATCATCGCCCCCGGTGTTGCCGTAAAGAGATCTAAACTGGGCGACGTGCTAGTGAGGATTGTCTGTCCCCTTGTACACATAGAATTTAGGGATTGTGTATCCTTGCGGGTATTTTATATGGTCATACCAGCTTGGATACGGTCGCCCAGTTTTGACGACTTGGCCGGCCGCTTCATTCGCTTGTGTAGGGTTACTAGGCACTCTCATAAGGTTCTATAAGGCATCAACCATGCCCGATTTAAAATTTAGGCATGCCGAACAACCCTAACCAAGATCTTTAAACTAGAGATTAGGTGAAACAAAGTAAGTAAACAACTTTACTTCTAAGAGTTTGGGATTACAACCTTTGTAGTCCGGTCCGTCATTTCTAAAGCTCCATGTTGAGGTCCCTTCGCTGCGATCATCGAGAACCCAGACTCTTGAAAGGTTCCACGAAGAGAAAGATGCAATCTTACTTCCGATCTTCGTTAACAAAGATGATCTACCTTAAAGTTTCTTTAACACAAGCTCTCACTCACTAAAGAGGTGAACACCCTAACCTAAATGGCTAGGATAGATTAGGATGATGAAGTAGGATTTTAGCTCTCATTTGTTTTCTTAATCTCGCTCATTTTCATCACTTCATAAAAAGCTAGAAAGCTTTTCATGCAAAGAAGAAGAAGGAAGAAGATGATCTATTTCTTTTGTGATGAATAATGAAAGTGTTGTAAGGTTAGAAATGCAACCATGGTTCAATAGAGAAGAAGTAACTCATGTAGAGATTTAACTAAGGTTAAAGGGTTGGGTTGGGTTAAATAAATATCTCACAAAATATCAATACAAATATCTTTGCTTAAAACAAAAGCAAAACTTCTAGAAGCTACTAGAAAGTTTAACCCAAATCAAACCCTAACCATGTTTAATCTCCACTAATTACGTTGCATTTATAACCATAACATGTTACAATATTATATATCACATATACAATAATTATTGTAACAAAATAAAATAATACAATTAACATATATTGCCTATATATCAATGTATTACCCGAGTGAGAAAAAGAATCTTTTAGTGAGCTTATATTAGTTAATGTAATTTAATATATCAAATATATAATTATACATTAAATTATCGAATCAACACTTGATCCGATAATCCGGCTATTTCACAAATAACCGACTAATATAATTTGTATCAGTTCATCAAATCAACACTTGATCCGATGACCCGGCTATATCACATATCCCCGGCCGATATCACATATCGCGAGAATCTAATACGGTATCACATACACGTATTGTTCTCGGTCCCGCACATATCATATATGTGCTCCTACTCCGTTTTGCCTGAGCCAGGAAACCTCTGTGTAGGACTCTAAAGAATCGTCAATACGCCGGAAGTAGCTGATGACATATCAAACACCCACAAGCTGCAAGCGGTTAGCTAAACGTAACAGCCACCCAGGTATTAAGAGATCAGAAGATCAACAAGCAAGCCTATACTTTCTCCCGTAAATCCAATCAGTAACACACCCGTACAGTCCGGTCTCTTCGTCTGATATGTCGCATATCTCGCCTAGGGGTGGTAAACGTCAGACCCCAGTAGCTTGATAAGTCGTATCGATATGAGGTCCATAACAGTTCGAGAAACTACTCATAACACTTACCAGTAAATATCAGCAACCCTGGCCAGGGATTTCCAGTTATAGCCAATCGAACACAACGCAACATCAACTCCCTATACCGGGAGAGATGAATCCCCTCCTATCGCTCATTGCCTCCATGTGATTCGGGACTGTACCTAAAAGCCATCTTTTTGCACGCCCTCTTGGACGCGGTATGATGGAAATCAAAGCACAGTAGGAATCACACAAGACTCTATGACGATCTCGGGTTTACAGACTAACCTGTACCAGTGTCACTAGAGAACTGCCATCTGACGTGAGGTATAATACCATCTGGGAGTTCTCGGCGAGTCCGTCCAGTGTACCCAGTCTCCACTGAGCACCCGTATACCTTCTCTGATGTCAAACACCAATGGATATGAGATCATCCATCGCCCGTCATATGGGTCAAGAAGCGCATACGCTAGTCTACTCTGGAGTATCGATGCCCTGTCTCAGTACTCCCACGACTAGGAACATTTGAAGGATGTACTTGGCGACTACACTGTCCTCACTAGTATGATCTGCATCATAGTCGTGGTAGTCAAGTACTCATCCTAAGGGCTTTATCAACATGTAACATAGAGATAATCAGAGTACATGTTAAGATAAAGTGTAACCAGATAGCATACTATCATGTCGAGCAAGAAAGTCCTCCCTATATATGTCCAAGCATCCACTATAATATACATTGTATGTACAGTAATGGCGTCTACGACATACATATAACTAACAATCTCCCACTTGCACTAGGGCCATCTGATGTGGTATCGTATACCCAACAATTAGCTGTGGTTGAAGTATCTCATACTCAACCATCCCATAAAAGTCTCTACTGGGAAAAAGGCCTTTGTGAGTGGATCCGCGCTGTTGTCCTCTATGTCTACTCTCCTAACATCGATCTTTCCTGGAGATCAACCATCTCCATGATCAGGTGATACTGCCTAAGAATTATATCCGGATTTCTGATAGGATGGGGGTTCCTTGGCATAAGCCACAACTCCATTGTCACACAATGGTAGGAACGAAGTTCATCTCATGAACTAGTATATATCCAGACTGCCTCTTTGGTAGCATCCTTGGTAACGATGTATCTTGCCTTTAATCATCTAGTAAGTCACGGTATCTAGCTCGGAACTCTTCCAACATACCGTCCCTCCACTGAGGGTAAAAACAATGCCTGCGACTGACATTCAGTCGTCCTTATCACCGTGGAACTTTTCCAGTGATTCTCCCCAGGATTGATTGATACCATCTCACTACACCTAGTGAGAATCCTAACATCCAATCAGATCTATCTCATAGATCCATAACCCAGGACTTGGGAGGTATCGCTTTGATCCTATATGGAGAATCATTGTGATAAGTGGAGATTGACAGAGCATAGCATAGGAAACTCCTTCCCTATCAAGAGTATGTCATCCGCGTACTCTACGAGGATCACCACCATACTCTCTACTACATTTTTGTATATACAAGGTTCATCTACCATTTTGATGAAGTCAAACTCTTTGACTACCACATCAAAACAGACGTTCCAACTCCGCGATGCTTGATTTATCACATAAAACATCTTGCTCACATTTCCACTGCTCCCACTGTCTACAAAGCCCTCTGGCTGTGTACTTATAGACGATCTCTTCCAAATCATCATTTAGAAAAGCAGTCATGACACCCAACCGCCAGATATCGCAGTCATGGTATGTAGCCGTGGCAAGTAGGATCTGGATGGACTTTAAACATAGAAAGTCTCAACTTTTCAATGTATACCAAGTAATCTTCTCAAGATATACTTTCTCCTGATGGGGATTTAACCCTTCAGATAAAGCAACCAAAGTCCATACTTTGTTGGTGTATAAGGATTCCATCTTAGATCGCTAAGCATCCAGCCATTCTTACAGAGTCCCACTCCTGATGGCCAGCTCGAAACTAGTTGGGTCATCATCTCATGATGCAATCCTTGCTCCCACTGTCATAGAAAAAACCGAAGTATCTCTCAGGTGGGTGAGGAACCCTACTAGATCGGCGGAGAGGCTGAGGTTCGTTGGAAACTATTGAATCCTTTGGTTCTACCAAATCGTCAGCTGCAGTTTATATAGCTGGAACTCTTTCCAGTTCTACCTCATGACCAATAATTTCTTCAAAAGAAATTCCCTTTCACAAAGGTGGCATGCTGAGAAACAAAACATCTTTTGTTCCTCGGTTTGGTAGAAGATATTCCCTTGCGAATGCTTGGGATATCGAACAAAGTTCCACAGAACTGACTTTGCCTCGAGCTTGTCCGGATTTTGCTTTTAGACATAAGCCGGACAACCCCAAATCTTAACTTAGTTAAGATATGGGCTCTTCCCATTCCATATCACATATGAAGTGGTAGGCATCTGATTTGATTGGAACCCTATTCAATAGGTTTGCAGCTTCACAAGTGCATAACTCCCAAAAGGAAATAGGAAACTCAGTAGTACTCATCATAGAGCGCACCATATCAAATAGGGTGTGATTGCTCCATCCCGATACACCGACGTGCTGTGGTGTGTACGGAGGAGTAATGCTGAGAGAGAATCTCATTCTCCTTTAGAATAGTCCAGGAATCCCGTGCTCAAGTATTCTCCTCCTTGATCTCACCAAAGGACATAATACTTATACCCGTTTTTTGTTCTCTACTTCTAACTTATATTCTGTGATTATCTCAAATGTTTCAGACTTGTGTTTCAATAGGAACATATGTCTGAATCTTGAGATATCATCAGTGAATGTAATGAAGTACAAAGAACTGGTCCTGGCATGTATAGACAGGGGACCTTCATACATCAGCACGTATCAATCCCAAGAGTTCACTAACTCTTTCTCTGTTTCTAATAAACGGAGCTGTGGTCATCTTATCTCTGTGACATGACCGGCAAGTTTCACAAGATGTAAATTCAAACTAATTTAAATATGCATCTATATGTAACTTCAGCTAGTCGGGTCACATAGATATGACCTAGGGTACAATACCTCAAGAAGGATTCGTTCATTTCTGAACACTTCCTCTTGTATGTGTTCTGTACGTTAAGAACTGTGGTTTGATTTAGAACATCTAAGGTTTTAGATAACGTGCCTGAACCGATCAACTCTTGATATAGGAAATGTTCAAAACATTATCCAACAATACAAAATTATATCCTTCTTTACTAATAAAGAGACTGATATGATGTTGTATATCAGGTTCGGTATCTAATAACATTCGTTCAGAATCAATGTATTCTGGTAATACAGGGTGATAACTACCAACAGACTTGGCTGCAACACTTGCACCGTTTCTATCTCATGAAACTTATCACCCGTTCTCAGTTCTCTACCTTTTTGTAGCCCATGTAACAGATTACATTTGCGGGATCCTGATCCGGTATCTCATACCCAGGATGTAAAGGATATTGAGAAACAGTTCTCTGTAATGAACACACCCGAAGAAGATGTATCAACATGTACTTTCTTCGTTTGGACGGCACGGGAATTCTGGTAATCCCCTATTTCCTGCTCTGTCTTATAACAATTATAAGTTGGAGCGGGACCAACGTTCCATTGCGCAGTATAACAAGCAGGTTCGGTCAATACATCCGTATTATTATCTTGATTAAGGCATGACATAGTCGCAACCAGGAGAGAGAGAGAGAGAGAAGAAAACACTCAGCGTGCGCTTTTACAAGATTAGATTGGTTATCAATTTATCTAATCAGGATGTCTCCCACTATTTTAGTCAAATCTTCCTTCAAACCCTAAAAGGAAAGACTAGCTGGGATTAATTACACTCTACAAATTCACCAATCTTTCAGCCAGGCTAGTGCCAGTACTTTGAGGGAGGTTCCCCGTGCTTTCGCACGGACCTAATTAAAGTAAATCTCGTTTTTCTTGGGGCGTAACCCCGTTAACACCTTTCTAGACACCTACTTGATCGGCTAATTGTAATGTGTAGAACTCTCCCAGGAGTAACTCTTACTCGCAGCGGGTATCGGGATCCAACTATCTCATAGAAGGTATGCAATCTCATTGCAAATTTCAACTCTTGAATTTCCCAATAATATTTTACCCTTAGTGACTTATGACCTTAACTATGGTCAACAGATTATAAGCACTAGTCATGTTCTACCCGTCATTTCTTGATTAAATAGACCCACTCGCATGACCCTTAACTAAGGTCAACAAAGTCACATGACTGTCCTAACTAATCGCATCATATGCTATATAGGAAGACATCACTTAGCTACCGTACACTGTGCCTTAACTAAGGTCAACAAACACAGCACGAATACTAAGTACTCTACTTCCTAAAATGACGGAGGGTTACGACAGGTTTTTAAGAAAACCTTTTGCGTAATGAACTTGATATCGTTTTAGAATCGAGTGATTTTTAAAAGGAATGTTTTTGAGGCCTTTTCTAGTTTTGCTAAAGAGGTCACTCCCGGTGAAGGGATCGTCGGCTCTTTCCTCATCGAATAAGGTGCAGGATATTTCACAAATATCACTATGCGAAGCAAAAACTATAAAAACAATCAAAAGACAAACCGAGTTTGTAGCATCTGCTAGTTTCGCTAAAGAGGTCACTCCCGGTGAAGAGATCTCGGCTCTTTCTTTATCGAATAAGGTGCTGGATATTGTACAAGGAACACCGCTATGCAAAGCAAGAACTAGAGCTACCAGTTTTTAAATAAGTTTCTACAACATCTTTAGGTTTCTTTTAGTTTCATTAATCGCATTAATGGAGTCCCTTTTTATTATGCTTCACAAGCATCACATTAGAAACGAAATTAACAATATACAATATATATATATATATATCTTATATATATAATATAAGCATTCGTCTCAGGCAGTAATATGATCTCATCACAGAACATTGCAGCAGAAGATAACATATGAAATATTGGATATACTAGGATTTCCGTGTTTTATGCGAGCCTGTATAAAACGCGGATTCCACGGTCGCGATGAATAGCCAAACCCACATCCCTAGACCCCTACGAGAGTGGCAAGCAACGCTGCCAATTCTAGGGTTAGGAGACCCGGTCTTGACTCCTCGAGATGGTCTCCCACTGGACCCTAGAACCCGGTTACTTGTGCTCCCCACCTTGGATCTACCTAATGCGGAAAAGTAAATAATATACAATGGTGACATCATCCTCATCCCGGAAGTGCCCCAATAAAAGAATATTACATACAATGAATTTTACATGAATGAAAAAGAAAAACTCTCATCTTACATAAAACCCCCGGCTATTCAAAACACGACGATCCAATATAACATATCACAACAACACATAATATCACATTTCATCAACGTAAGCAAATATGCGTATCCCAATTGTCATTGATGTGTAGCAACAAAACCGGCGATACACCACATACTATGCTTACGGTCACAGAAAAGAAAGTGTAAAACTACAACAGTTGGAATCCGCAATCTCCTTAGACATCACATGCCTAACCAATTGAATTCCTTAGACATCGCATGCCTAACAATTATAAACCCTGCATTTCAGTCTCAATATAGAAAACACTTTTCAATATCTAGTCGGGCAATTCAACAAGATTCCCGACATCCTGATCGAATGCTCGTCGCAAACTTTAGTAGACAGCCGCACCACCAGATGCCATCGACGAAGAGCACTAAGGCGGAACACTGCTGCTGCGAGCACCCGAACGGATGCTTTAGGCGACGGGGTTCTCCTACAGTCACTTGGTCGGGGCTATAGGGCGTGGCTGTCTATTAAGTTTACCCGGCGAGTATCCGCGTACACTACGTGATTGCAACGGACTTTTGATCACATTAAAATCCCGTGGCAACAGATCAAATGAGACTAAACTGCTAAATTTACAACATTCAAATTAGTTATCTCATAACTACTTGTGGATTCCAAATATTGTATCACATTCCAGATAAATAGACTGTAAGTCTACGGTAGCGCCCCGGCCGTCTTTCCGAGGCCAAAATGCAGAAACGAAAACTTTTTCAAAACTAGAAACCGGCGCTATCGTATGCTTAAAACCCGGATCGAACCATTAACCTACAACTAGCTATCTAGAGAAGGGATAGAAAGGCTATACCGATCGATCCGTGTCCTTCGGTGTTTGGCCACCATCCCAAGCTCCCCGCGGCAACTCCGTTCTTGATCTCCTCGATGGAAAGGTCACCACATCTACGAGTCTTTTTACGGGCTCCCGCTTCATCCGAAGCAACTCGGGCATGAAGTGCGCAAGCAGACGTATCCAAAGTGTTGTAGAGAATGTTTGTGATCACTTTGTCTCTTGTATCCATTGCTTGGATGGAGGTTGAAGGTGTTGCCATTGATGGAAGTTTAGAGCTAGAGGAAGATGAAGAAGAAAGGAGCCTTTTTCTTTTCTTATGTGAGATGATAGAATGAGAGCGAGAGGAAAATAATCCAAAAGCTAACCATATACATGGCTGCCCCGTCTCTCTCTTTCTTTCATTTCACCATATAAATCAATCATAAATGTGACATGTGCACTTAAAAAGAGACCATGAGTCACTACTCTTGCACATGCCATATTAAATGCACTCCATGATGACCTCTAGCTCATAATTTCCATTTGCAAACATCAATCCAAATGTTTGCAGCAATAAAAAGATACGGCAACATCTAAAGTAAACTCATGACGGATCACAAGGATACCCCTCACCTGTATATACATACCTGCACTCGCATTCCGACTGAATGCGAATGCGATGAGATTAAAGTAATCCAACAAATCTAATACTAGGATCCGGCTTAAACCAAATCCCACTAGTATGATCCGCCCGATCATGATCCGTGCATTACTGCACGTATATGATCGGACCCTGCCCTATATCATACGGCCTTTACAACGTTTCGCCCGAAACTTGAGAAACTGTCTGTAAGGGACTCTAAAGACTCGTCAATACTTTGGCTGTGGTTTTAACCACTAGCACGTCAGAGGTATTAGCCGTACGTAACGGGCTACCAGGTATTGACCAAAAGGGAAGTCGAGGAGCGAACTCATCCTGACACCCTACTGAGCCTGTCAGTGACAATATCCGTACAGTCCGGTCCGTTCGTCTATGAGCATCGCATGTCGGGCCTAGGGGGTTGGTGAAAGTTAGACCCCCAAAAGCGGTACAAGTCGTGTCGGAGTGTAGCCCAGAACACCCTGAGATACTACTGGAATACCTACCAGTAAATCTCCTGCCTTGGTCAAGGACTTCGTGTAACGGCTCTCCTAGACACAGCGCGACCTCACCCCTAATACCGGGAGAGACGAACCCCTGCCGATCCGCTCACTGCCTCCATGTGGCTCGGGACTGTACCCAACTAAAACCTGTTTGCACGACTCCTTTGAGCCGTGGTAGGGTAATAATCAAAATACAGTGGGAACTCACACGAGACAAATGATGATCTCAGGTCAATGAACTAACCTGTACACATGTCACCAGGGAACTGCTATCTGACGCTAGATATAATACCAACTAGCATGTTCCCGGCAAGTCCTGTCCGGCGTACTCATAACCCAATGAGCACCTGTATACATCTTAGGTGATCCAACTGACACCAATGGCTTGTGAGACCGGCCACTGCCCCTCGTCGGGGTCTCGACTGTATACACTAGTCTACTAATGGAGTATCGATGCCCAGTCTCGAAACTCTCATGACTACGGACCACTTTAAGGATGTGTTTATAGACCACCCAACTCTCACGTATTTGATCGCCATCATACTGCTGGTAGTCAAGCAAGAATCCTAAGGGCTCTGTCAATGTGCAATAGTGACCTGTAAGGTCACCTAAAGCAGTACACGATGATATAGACAAACCATGATAGCATACTATTCTCTATCAACGTGTAATAGTGAACCACAATGTCACCTAAAACATATACATGATGATAAAGACAAACCAGATAGTATACAAATCTCTCAAGTAAGACTGTCCTACCAGTATAGGTCCTCCCTCAATCATTGCAATCACGTGCCTGCGATCCAATAATTGACTCTGAGGGCACTATATCTAACAATCTCCCACTTGCAGTCAAGGCTAATTATTGCGATGTCGCATACTCACAGCCCGTGTGATACCGAACACCCAACTCCTCTACTAATCAGTCTCACAAAGCCCGTTTGTGAAACTATTGCATTCGAGAAATAGCCTCAGCTAGTGGATCCGTCCTGATGTTTCTTTCTATGTCTCTCTTTATCTCAAGTTCGCGGAGAAAGCCATCTCCCAAAATGAGCAATACCTGTCTTAGAATATGTCTGGATATCTGATGGGACCTAGTTCATAAATGAACTCCAAATCCAAACTTCTTAGACTGTAACGTCAACTGAAACCAATCAGTATCCTGCGCCATGCCTCCCTCAGTATCCGCTTGGACCACCTGTCCAAAATACTGCCTCTCATCAGAGGGAAAACTATAACTCTGACAGCCACTCTGTCATCCATGTCACCTTGGAAGCCTGGAATGATAACCGTCTCCCTAAAGAGGCTGCCGTTATCATATCCCTAGAACATCCACTTTCGTTCTAAAACTGCTTCCGAACGTTTCTCCGGGATAGGATTAATATCTTATTGCATCTACTGCAAAAACAACATCAGGTGTGGTACTTTACATCTCATGATTGACTCAATTGCCTAAGCAAGTGATCTGCCAATCATGCACATCCCTCTCCCCTTTAGTCTTTAAGACACCTTTAGAGAGGGTGACTCAATCACCTGCAGGTACACTACCATGCCTGGAGTCGTCCATTCCAAATACCTTTAGAATGCTGTCTAAGTACCCTGATTGGGAAACTACCCAAATCTAGATCTAAAACCATAGATCTAGTAACCAGAATGTCTGATATAATATCCAAGTCCTATATGGAGAAACCACTGTGTGACAACCAAAGTAAAACCGACCGTAGTATAGGAATTTCACTTCCTACTCTGTGTATGTGATCCAAATACCAGGACATCACACCCTACACCCTACTACCTTCTTAACAGATCCATCCTCTATTCTGATGAAGTCAAACCTATGACTGTCACATCAAAAATAAATGATCTATCTCCGTTTTATCTGCTTTAGTCCATAAATAGACATAAGCTACTTGTCCACCAATGCTTCCACTGCTCCTACTGACTACGACAACCCTCTGGCAGAGTCATATACACGTACACTTCTAAAGCCAGTTCAGAATGACGCTATACTCATCCTCCTGCCGGGTCTCATAGCCTGGAACAACAGTAGTGTCAAGTCTGGGTAAACAAGAACCTCCATGTCACCGTCTTTGAGGCTACCGGAGTACCTCTCAGGTGCCTGAGGTTACCCACCATATCTGCGGAGTGGCTAAAGGAATGTCAAACTAGATTGAATCTTTAGGTTCTTATCAAATTTTCATTAATCGTTTGCGGTTCTGGAATCACTTCCAGTTCTACCATACTCCCACTACTGTTTTCTGAAAAAATCCATTTTATTAAAACAGTGGAGAGTCAAGAACAATATCACTATTGATCTTCTAGATGGTAGAAAGTCAACCCTCGTCATAGCCCGGGTCAACCCACAAACAGCCATTACATAAACGTGCCTTGAGTTATCCAGAGTCTGGTTTTAAGCATAAGCCGGACAACTCCCCGTACCTTAACATTGTTAAGATATGAACTATTCTATATCCAATATAGAAACAGAGGCACTGATTTAATTGGAACCAGATTCAAATCATTCAGCTGTTTCCAGTGCATGTCAACTAAATGGAGAGAGACTTATCAGCATTACTCAACTTAGGAATACATCCAGATATGAGTAACCTAAAAGAGAAGCAAGTTCTCATAATCATTACTATCAACTGAATACCATGCACAAGTATCTACATCTTCGATCACTTTGAAGAATCCTGATACTTGCAACACCTGGTTCTCTATTTTATTCTTATACCTATAACTTCTCAAAACTTAGACCTCGCATTTCTACGAAACACATGTCTCAGAACTAGAGAAGTCACAAGTAAACAGAATATAGTACGAGTACCAACCCCTCTGTCCTAATGGACACTGGACAACATACAATGCTCTGTATAAGTCCCCTGAGTCTAATAACTCATTCCCTGTGTGTCGTAGGTTGAAAACTGTACTTATGGTTAAGAAGAATTACACCGCTGTTTAATACTCCTTACCTAACCAGCTACTGATATAGGTAAATTTCATAGACATAATTTCAAAAAGTTATATCTCATTTTATAAAAATAAACATACAGATATATCAATTTGAAATTGGTTCACAACAACGGATATTCAAAACCAAATATTTGTCGTCCGGCAAACAACCCAGGTGATTTCCTCAAATATTACTAATTACAACGAATCTCGATATAATGAGGATGATCACCCAATTCCCAATAACTTACTCCCACTCATCATCTGTAAAACCATACAGATGTGAGAAACAAACCTGGTAAATACATACCCTGGAGCAAGGACTAATTGGGAAATCAGTTTTCTTTTAACAGTACACAGTGAAACTGAAACATGCAAATGTTTCGAAGGGGTATCCGGGTATTCTTAGTAATGCCTCTTCCATTATCAGATTCACAACTGTAACCGTATATTTCTTTGCCATCTCTCCAAATCCCTTTATATGTCTTTAGTCATTACCTTCTGTACACCCCTTTAGGCCAAATGGTTTTCTTCCTTCCCTACCGTTCGGCACCAGCCTATGGTTTGGAAGAAGACTATCCAATAAGCATAATGGGCATACTGTCCTAATCTTAGGAGCACTCGCAACCTGAGAGAAGGTGAAGATAAAAGACAACTGAATAAACCTTATTCCTATTTCTCCTGAACCAGAATCCATCTCCGAACTGGAACAAGTTCCTTCGAGTTCGTATATAACCATACGATGGAGTATCCAAATAACTGTGGATCTTCGTAGTGATACGGAGTGTTCTGGTGAAATACAAAGGTGATATAGGATTGGCGAAGAAATATTTGGTTTGGTCGTGAATAGCAGTCGCAATTTACTTTGCCCTCTTACCAATCCCTTTATTTGTCTTTACTTAATACCTACTGTACACCTTCGTTAGGCTAATTGGTTTTCTTCATTCCCTACCGTTCGGCACCTGCCTATGGTTTGGAAGAAAACTATCCAATAAGTGTAATAGGTGTACTGTCCTAATCCAAGGAGCACTCGCAATCTGAGAGAAGGTAAAAGGAAAAGACAACTGAATAGTCCTATTCGTTTTCTCCAGAACCGGAACCATCCTCGAATCTGGAACAAGTTCCTTCGAGTTCGTATATAACCATACGATGGTTTTATCCAATGGAAGTGAACGTTCGTAATAATACGGGGTGTCCTGGAGAAAAGGGTAAGAGTAGGAGTGGCAATGAGGTATGCAACTCTGACAATCCAAAAGCCAGTGTTTTAAGAAGGTTCGGTTAACTTGGTCACTAAGTCATAGTCAAGGGTCGGGTCATGGTCGCTGCCAAAGAGAGAGAGAAAAGAAACACTCAGCGTGCATTCTAACCTAGCTCAGAATGGTGACCAATTTATCCAATCAGGAAACCTCCCACTGTAACCTCAAATTCTCCTCCAAACCTGAAAGAAGAATTAGTCGGGATCACCCGAGGAGTAAACCAACTCATCAGTGGGAATCGGGATCCAACTATCATCGCATGATAACATGATGGAATCCACTCATGTTATCACACTCCAGAAGGTATGCGCATATCTGGCAAGTTTCAGTTTCTTTAGAAACTCCCGATGTGATTTTTATCCCATGCTCTTATGACCTTGACGAAGGTCAATAAATCATAAGTCACATGTCAAGTTCTACCCATTATTGTCCAGGTTAATTTGAACCCACCCGTACAAGCCCTTGACGAAGGCCAACAAGGCTATACGACTGTCCCAAACCAACGCATCTATGCAGCAGAAAAGTAACAAGCAGCTACCATTCACTATGCCTTGACGAAGGCCAACAAACATAGCATGAATACTAAGTGCTACCTTTCTGAAATGACGGAGGGCTACGAATGGTTTTTGGCGAAAAACCTTTAACGTAATGAACTTGATATCGTTGAAGGAACCGGATAGCTTTTTATAAAAATATAGTGGCGAAAACCTTTGCTAAAGAGGTCACTCCCGGTGAAGGGATCTCGGCTCTTTCCCCGTAGAATGAGGTGCAGGATATTCCAACTGAATACCACTATGCAAAGCAAAAAGTAATCGGCTATAGTGAAGTTATTACCCTGACGCAAACTTCTATCCAAGGGGTCACTCCCGGTGAAGGGATCTCGGCCCTTGCCTCATCGACTGAGGTGCTGGATATTCATAACCGAATACCACTGTGCAAAACAAAAGAGAACGTCCTTGCAATAACAAATTTTTTTGAAAAATGTTCCAACAACATCAGAATAGGTTTGTTTAGCTTGCATTGATCCGAATCAATGCAGTCCCATCAATTAATCACACCACAAAAGAACGAAAATATGATGTACGTATATGCCATCCGCATTCGCCACTGGGTCCCGTCATCACCCGTTAGGTTACTTAACTAACGACAAAGCGGGGAGTGGACTAGCGCGGGTGTAAAACATATACAACATCTACTAGTATATATATCAATATATAATATTCGCTCATGGCATGAAAAAAATGCAACATCACAGAAAAGTAATAAGCATCACAGAACAATACAGATAATCTGGGATCCCCGGGTTTCATAGAGCCGCTACTGAAACCCGACGTTCCCATGGTCGTGTGGATACCCTTTGCAATGAAATCCTAGACCCCTACGGGTGCGGCAAGTTACCCTCCAAAACTTGAAGCGAGGCAGCCCCCTTCAACAACGTGAATGGACCACCCAGCACTTTACAGAATCCGGTAACTTGAGCACCCCTCCTTGGGTCAACCTGTTGTAAGTGCACGGCGGCGCCCCGGCCGTCAATCCGACGCCGGAATGCGGAAGCGATGCTTTTCTTTAACTTTTCAACCGGCACCACCGCGCACTAAATACCCGGATCGGGCCATTAACATAGTCCTAGCAAACAAGAGAAAGGGGTAAAGAGATATACCGAGTGATCCATGTCCTCCGGTCTTCTCGTCGTCGTCCCGATCTCCCGCGGAGTCTCCGATCTTCACCTCCTCACCGGAAGGGCACCACGTCGCCTACTTCTTTTACGGGCTCCCACCTCTGGTCCGAGGCTTCTCGGGCACGAAGTTGGCGAGTCGACGTGGGTAAGATTTGCTGTAGAATAAGTGTAGTGACTCTTTATGTCTCTAGGGGTTGAAGTTGCCATGTATTGGTGGAGGAAATGATATGATAGCATTTTTATATGAACTTGGGGATTTTTCCAAGCATAAAGAGATGAAAAAAAACCCCACTCCAAATTGGGACAGCCCCCTTCCCCTTATCATGGCCGGCCAAAAAAAATGGTGAGAGGAGAGTGAGAATGAGGGAGAGTGTGTATCAAAAGAATGAGAGTCTCTCATAATACAAGAGAGAGAAAAGGTAATGATGTAAAGAAACGATCACAAAGAAATCCACACTCCATCAACAATCAACAACCATGATTACTCCTAGAAAGTCAAGGAAAGCTATACGCATCATGAAAACCATCATGAAGCAAAAGTTAAGGGTGGTAGAAATATCATGATACCACTATATGCAAATAACACCCTCCACAAATGCTTATTTGCACAAATGCAAATAAGCCCTCCTCCACCAAACTTCGGCCAATGAAAGATACAAAAAAATATAGCCGAAATGGAAAGAAAACTGGCAACTCCATAAAACTGATCCCGTAATAAATTACAGGAAAACCCCGCTACTGTGTATACACACCCGCATTTGTATTCCGACCGAAATACAAATGCAATGAGACAAAATCTACACTGTGCAATACTAGGATCCGGCTTAAACCAAAGCCCGCTAGTATTTTCCGTCCGATCATGATCCGTGCAATACCGCACGCATCTGATCGAACCCTGCCATATCTCCATACGGCCTCTACAGCGTTTCGCCCGAAACTTGAGTAACTGTTTTGTGGGGGACTCTAAAGACTCGTCAATACTATGGCTGTGGATTTAACCACTAGCACGTCAGAGGTATTAGCCATACGTGACGGGCTACCAGCTATTGACCAAAAAGGATGTCGATGAGCGAACTCATCCTGACACCCTACTGAGTCTGTCAGTGACAATATCCGTACAGTCCGGTCCGTTCGTCTATGAGCACGTATGGCGGGCCTAGGTGGTTGGTAAAAGTCAGACCCCCAAAAGCGGTACAAGTCGTGCCGGAGTGTAGCCCAGAACACCCTGAGATACTACTGGAATACCTACTAGTAAATCTCCTGCCTCGGCCGAGGGCTTCGTGTAATGGCTCTCCTAGACACAGCACGACCTCACCCCCAATACCGGGAGATACGAACCCTTGAAGATCTGCTCACTGCCTCCATGTGGCTCGGAACTGTACCCAACTAAAATCTGTTTGCACGTCTCCTTTGAGCGTGGTAGGGTAGTAATCAAAGTACAGTGGGAACTCATACGAGACAAATGACGATCCCCAGGTCGATGAACCAACCTGTACACATGTCACCAGGGAACTGCTATCTGACGTCTGGTATAATCCCAACTAGCAGGTTCCCGGCAAGTCCTGTCCGGTGTACTCATAACCCAATGAGCACCTGTATACATCTTAGGTGAACCAACTGACACCAGTGGCTTGTGAGACCGGCCACCGCCCCTCGTCGGGGTCTCGACTGTATACACTAGTCTACTCTGGAGAATCGATGCCCTGTCTCGAAACTCCCACGACTAGGGACCTTTTAAGGATGTGCTTATAGACTACCAGCTCCCACGTATATGATCGCCCTCATACTGCTGGCAGTCAAGCATGAATCCTAGGGGCTCTATCAACGTGTAATAGCGACCTATCAGGTCACCTAAAGCAGTACACGATGATAAAGATAAACCAGATAGCATACTATCATCTTGAGTAAGACTGTCCTACTGGGATAGGTCCTCCCTCAATCATTGCAATCACGTGCCTGTGATCCAATAATTGACTCTGAGGGCACTATCTCCAACAATCTCCCACTTGCACTCAAGGCTAATTATTGCGATGTCGCATACTCACAACCCGTGTGATACCGAACACCCAACTCCTCTACTAGTCAGTCTCACAAAGCACGTTTGCGAAACTATTGCGTTCAAGAAATAGCCTCAGTGAGTGGATCCGCTTTGATGTTTCTTTCTATATCTCTCTAAATCTCAAGTTCGCGGAGAAACTCATCTCCCGAAATGAGCAATACCTGTCTTAGAATGTGTCTGGATGTCTGATGGGACCTAGTTCATAAATGAACTCCAAATCCAAACTTCTTAGACTGTATCGTCAACTGAACTTAATCAGTATCCTACGCCATGCCTCCCTCGGTATCCCCTTGGACCACCTGTCCAAAATACTACCCCTCGTCAGAGGGAAAACTATAACTCTGACGACCACCCTGTCGTCCATGTCACCTTGGAAGCCTGGAATGATAACTGTCTCCTGAACGAGGCTGTCGTTATCATATCCCTAGAACATCCACTTATGTTCTAAAACTGCTTCCGAATGTTTCTCCAGGATTGGATCAATATTAACTTATTGCATCTACTGCAAAAACAACATCTGGTGTGGTACTTGACATCTCATGATCAACTCAATTGCCAAAGCAAGTGATCTGCCAATCATGCACATCCCTCTCTACTTTAGTCTGTAAGACACCTTTAGAGAGGGTGACTCCATCACCTGCAGGTACACTACCGTGCCAGGAGTCGTCCATTCTAAATACCTGTAGAATGCTTTCTAAGTACCCAGATTGGGAAACTACCCAAATCTAGATCTAAAACCATAGATCCAGTAACCAGAATGTCTGATATAATATCCAAGCCTTATGTGGAGAAACCACTGTGTGACAACCAAAGTGTAACCGACCGTAGTATAGGAATTTCACTTCCTACTCTGTGTATGTCATCCAAATACCAGGACATCACACCCTACTACCTTTTTAACAGATCCATCCCCTATTCTGACGAAGTCAAACCTATGACTGTCACATCAGAAATAGATGATCTATCTCCGCTATATCTGCTTTAGTCCATAAATAGACATAAGCCACTTGTCCACCAATGCTTCCGCTGCTCCCACTGACTACGACAACCCTCTGGAAGAGTCATATAAACGTACACTTCTAAAACTAGTTTAGAATGACGCTATATTCATCCTCCCGCCGGGTCTCACAGTCTGGAACAACAGCAATGGCATGTCTGGGTAAACAAGAACCTCCTTGCCACCATCCCTGAGGCTACCGGAGTACCTCTCGGGTGCCTGAGGTTACCCACCATATCTGCAGAGTGGCCAATGGAATGTCAAACCAGATTGAATCTTTAGGTTCTTTATCAAATCTTCAGTAATCGTTTGCGGTTCTAGAATCACTTCCAGTTCTACCATACTCCCACTACTGTTTTCTGAAAAAATCCATTTTTGTTAAAACTGTAGCGAGTCAAGAACAATATCACTATTGATCTTCCAGATGGTAGAAAGTCAACCCTCGTCATAGCCTGGGTCAACCCACAAACAGCCATTACAGAAACGTGCCTTGAGTTATCCAGAGTCTGGTTTTAAGCATAAGCCAGACAACTCCTCGTACCTTAACAATGTTAAGATATGAACTGTTCTGTATCCAATACAGAATCAGAGGCCCTGATTTAATTGAACCAGATTCAAATCATGCAGCTGTTTCCAGTGCATGTCAACTGAATGGAGAGAGGCCGATCAGCGTTACTCAACTTAGGAGTGCTTCCAATTATGAGTAACCTGAAAGAGAAGCAAGTTCTCTTAATCATTACTATCAACTGAATACCATACACAAATATCTACATCTTCGATCACCTTGAAGAATCCCGATACTTGCAACATCTGGTTCTCTACTTTACTCTTATACCTTTAACTTCTCAAAACTTGGACCATGTGTTTCTACGAAACACCTGTCTAAGAACTAAAGAAGTCATAAGTAAACCGAATATAGTACGAGGACTAACCTTTCTGTCCTAATGGACACTGGACAATATACAATACTCTGTTTAAGTCCCCTGAGTCTAATAACTCATTCCCTGTGTGTCGTAGGTTGAAAACTGTACTTATGGTTAAGAAGAATTACACCGCTGTTTAATGCTCTTTACCTAACCATCCACTGATATAGGTAAATGTCATAGACATAATTTCAAAAAGGTACATCCCACTCTATAAAAAATAGACGTACAGATATATCAATTTGAAATTGGTGCATCATAACGGATATTCAAAACCAAATATTCGCCGTCCGGCAAACAACCCAGTCGATTTCCTCAAATATCACCAATTACAACCAATTCCGATATAATGAGGATAATCACCTAATTCCCAATAACTCACTCTCACTCATCATCTGTAAAACCATACAGATGTGAGAATCATACCTGGAAAATACATACCCTGGAGCAAATTTCTAATTGGGAAATCAGTTTTCCTTTAACAGTACACAGTGAAACTGAAACATTGAAATGTTTCGATGGGGTATCCGGGTATTCCTAGTAATGCCTCTTCCATTATCCAGATTCACGACTGTAACCGTATAATTCTTTGCCATCTCTCCAAATCCCTTTATATGTCTTTAGTCATTACCTTCTGCATACCCCTTTAGGCCAAATGGTTTTCTCCTTTCCCTACCTTTCGACACCAGCCTATGGTTTGGAAGAAGACTATCCAATAAGCATAATGGGTGTACTGTCCTAATCCTAGGAGCACTCGCAATGAGAGAAGGTGAAGATAAAAGACAACCGAATAAACCTTATTCCTATTTCTCCTGAACCAGAATCCATCTCCGAACTGGAGCGAGTTCCTTTCGAGTTCGTATATAACCATACGATGGAGTATCCAATAAACTGTTGATCTTCATAGTGATACGGAGTGTCCTGGAGAAATACAAAGGTGATGTAGGAGTGGTAATGAAATACTTAGTTTGGTCGTGAATAGCAGTCGCAATTTACTTTGCCCTCCTTCTAATCCATTTCTTTGTCTTTACATAATACCTTCTGTATACCATCGTTAGGCTAATTGGTTTTCTTCATTCCCTACCGGTCGGCACCTGCCTATGGATTGGAAGAAGATTATCCAATTTGCGTAATAGGTGTACTATCTCCTAAACCAAGGAGTACTCGCAACTTGAGAGAAGATAAAAAGGAAAAGACAACTGAATAGTCCTATTCGTTTTCTCCAGAACCGGAAACCATCCTCGAATAAATTCCTTCGAGTTCGTATCTAACCATACGATGGTTTTGTCCAATGGAAGTGGACGTTCGGAGTAATACGGGGTGTCCTTGAGAAAAGGGTAAAAGTAGGAGTGGCAATGAGGTGTGCAACTCTGACAATCCAAAAGCCAGTGTTTAAGAAGGTTCGGTCAACATGGTCACTGAGTCATAGTCTAGGGTCGAGTCAATGGTCGCTGCCAAAGAGAGAGAGAAAAGAAACACTCAGCGTGCAATCTAACCTAGATCAGAATGGTTACCAATTTATCTAATCTGGAAACCTCCCACTGTACCGTTAAATTCTCCTCCAAACCTGAAAGAAGAATTAGTCGGGATCACCCGAGGAGTAAACCAACTCATCAGTAGGAATCGGGATCCAACTATCATCGCATGATAACGTGACGGAATCCACTCACGTCATCACACTCCAGAAAGTATGCGCATATCTGGCAAGTTTCAGTTTCTTTAGAAACTCCTGATGTGATTTTTGCCCCATGCTCTTATGACCTTGACGAAGGTCAACAAATCATAAGTCACATGTCAAGTTCCACCCGTCATTGTCCAGGTTAATTTGAACCCACCCGTACATGCCCTTGACGAAGGTCAACAAGGATATACAACTGTCCCAAACCAACGCATCTATCTATGCAACAGAAAGGCAACAAGCAACTACCATACACTATGCCTTGACGAAGGTCAACAAACATACCATGAATACTACATGCTACCCGTCTGAAACGACGGAGGGCTACGAATGGTTTTTGGCGAAAACCTTTAACGTAATGAACTTGATATCGTTGAAGGAACTGGATAGCTTTTATGAAAATATAGTGACGAAAACCTTTGCTAAAGAGGTCACTCCCGGTGAAGGGATCTCGGCTCTTTCCCCGTAGAATGAGGTGCAGGATATTCCAACTGAATATCACGATGCAAAGCAAAAGTAATCAACTATAGTGAAGTTATTGCCCTGACGCAAACTTTTGTCCAAGGGGTCACTCCCGGTGAAGGGATCTCGGCCCTTGCTGTAAGTCTACGCTAGCGCCCCGGCCGTCTACAGACGCCAAATGCGGAACAAAAACTTTTTATCTGGCGCTATCGTATACTTTAACCCGGATCTTCCATTATTGCTAAACTAACAAACTGTAAAGAGTGTAGAAAGGTTATACCGAACGATCCGAGTCCTTCGTTCTTTAACCATCATCCCACGCTCCGTTGCGGCTGCTCCGATCTCTTCGATCTCCGATCTGCTCGTCTAGGTGGCACCACATCACTGATTCTTTAAACGGGCTCCCGCCTCTGACTTGAGGAAACTCGGTCGTCAAGTTTGCTAAAAGAGACGACCAAGAATAATGTAGAGAATGAGTAGATGACTTTGTCTCACTTCTTCCAAAGCCGTGGACGATCGGTTAATGAAGTTGCCGATGGAAATGAAATGGAACAAGAAATGAACTATGAAATTTCCATGCATCCAAAACTTTAGTCTTTTCTTTTTAGCAACCATAATTTTCTCAAGTGAGTGTATCAAGGAGGAGAGAGAGGGCCGGCCACTTTAAAGGAGGAGGGGTGAGTGTAGGAACCAAGTGGTGACCATAACACAAAGCTTATCATGAAGAAAAGATCTTAACAAAAACAAAATGCATTAATGTAAACCATGACTCACTTAAACCTAGTCATCATATAATAAATGCAATCAAAGGTTCATGAACCTAGTCACCATCCTAGAAACTTCTAGAACCTTCTAGAAGCATGACTCACCCTCATCCAAGAAAAGATAAATCCGTCTTTAACCGAATGTTAAAAGACGGCTGATAGAAAACTGAAAACTGGCAACTTCCAAAAGTGATCCTGAAACGACTTTCAGGATAACCCCGAAACTGTATAAATATACCCGCATTTGTATTACGACCGAATACAAATGCAACTGAGACAAAGATATTATATCTACTCAATATAATACTCGGATCCGGCTTAAACCAAAGCCGACCAGTATCAACAGCCCGAAAATAACACGTGCGTAAACGCACGTGCATTTTCCGAACCCTGCCATAAAACCATACGGCCTCTACAACGTTTCGCCCGAACTTGGGAAACTTTCTGTGGGGGACTCTAATAACTCGTCAATACCCTGGCAGTGGGTTTAACCACAAACCGTCAGCGGCACTAGCTATGCGTAACGGCTGCCCATGGACTGACCTCAAGGGAGGCCGATGAGCGAACTCATCCGGAAACCCTACTGAGCCTAACAGTGACAATGTATATACAGTCCGGTCCGTTCGTCTATGAGTATCGCATATCTGCCTAGGGGGCTAATAACGTCAGACCCCCAATAGCAGTATAAGTCGTGTCGGAGTGTAGCCCAATAACACCCTGAGATACTACTGGAGTACCTACCAGTAAATTTCCTGCCATGGCCATGGACTTTGTGTAATGGCTCTCCTAGACACAGCACGACCTCGCCCCCAATACCGGGAGAGACGAATCCCCTGCCGATCCGCTCACGTGCCTCCATATGGCTCGGGACTGTACCCAAAAACTACCTGTTTGCACGACTCCTTTGAGCCGTGGTAGGGTAGAAATCAAAGCACAGTGGGAACTCACATGAGACAAATGACGACCTCAGGTCGATGAACTAACCTGTACACATGTCACCAGGGAACTGCTATCTGACGATAGATATAGTACTAACTAGCAGATTCCCGGCGAGTCCTGTCCGGTGTACTCATAACCCAATGAGCACCTGTATACATCTTAGGTGATCCAACTGACACCAGTGGCTTGTGAGACCGGCCACCGCCCCTCGTCGGGGTCTCGACTGTATACACTAGTCTACTCCGGAGTATCGATGCCCTGTCTCGAAACTCCCACGACTAGGGACCACAATTATGGATATGCATATAAACCACCCAACTCTCACTTATATGATCGCCATCATACTGTTGGTGGTAAAGCAAGATCCTAAGGGCTCTATCAAAGTGTAACATGTAATCAGTCACCTGAACATGTACACGACTGATAAAGGCAAACCAGATAGCATACTATCATCTCGAGTAAGACTGTCCTACCGGTATAGGTCCTCCGCAATCATTGCAATCACATACCTGCGATCCAATAATTGACTGTGAGGGCACTATCTCCAACAATCTCCCACTTGCACTCAAGGCTAATTATTGCAATGTCGACTACTCACAGCCCGTGTGAAACCGAACATCCAACTCCTCTACTAATCAGTTTCACAAAGCCCGTTTGTAAAACTATTGTGTTCGAGAAATAGCCTCAGTGAGTGGATCCGCCTAGATGTTTCTTTCTATATCTCTCTTAATCTCAAGTTCGCGGAGAAAACCATCTCCCAAATTGAGTAATACCTGTCTTAGAATATGTCTGGATATCTGATGGGACCTAGTTCATAAATGAACTCCAAATCCAAACTTCTTAGACTGTATCAATCACTGAACCTAATCAGTATCCGGCACCATGCCTCCTACAGTATCCTCTTGGACCACCTGTCCATAATACTGTCCCTCTTTGTCAGAGGGAAAAACTATAACTCTGACAATCACTCTGTCAACCATGTCACCTTTGAAGCTTGGAATGATAACCGTCCCCCGAAGGAGGCTGCCGTCATCAAATCCGTAGAACAAGTACTTATGTTCTCAAACTGCTTCCTTAAGTTTCTCCAGGATTGGATTAATACAAACTTATTGCATCTAGTGCAAAAACAACATCTGGTGTGGTACTTGACATCTCATGATTGACTCAATAGCCTAAGCAAGTGATTTGCCAATCATGCACTTCCCTCTCCCCTTTAGTCTATACGACACCTTTAGAGAGGGTGACTCCATCACCTGCAGGTACACCACCATGCTAGGAGTCAACTATTCTAAAATCCATTAGAATATCTGTCAAAGTACCCACATTGGGAAACTACCCAATTCCAGATCTAAAACCATAGATCTAGAAACCAGAATGTCAAATATTATATCCATATCCAGTCTGGAGAAACAACTGTGTGACGACCACAGTACAACCGTTCGTAGTATAGGAATTTTACTTCCCACTCTGTGTATGTCATTCAGATACCATGACATCACACCCTACTACCTTCTTAACAGATCCATCCCTATTCTGATTGAAGTCAAACCCATGACTGTCACATCAAAAATAGATGATCTTTCTCCGCTATAACTGCTCAGGTCTATAAATAGACATAAGCTACTTGCCCACTAAACTTCCGCTGCTCCCACAGACTACGACAACCCTCCTACCGGGTCTCATATCCTGGAACAACAGTAGTGTCAAGTCTGGGTAGATAATAACCTCCCTGTCACCGTCCTTGAGGCTACCGGAGTACCTCTCGGGTGTCTGAGGTCACCCACCATATCTGCGGAGTGGCTATTGGAATGTCAAACCTGATTGAATATATAGGTCCTATTAAATTTTCTGTAATCGTTCGCGGTTCTGGAATCACTTCCAGTTCTACCATACTCCCACTACTGTTTTCTGAAAAAAATCCATTTTACTAAAACTGTGGCGAGTCAAGAACAATATCACTATTGATTTTCCAAATGGTAGAATATCAACCCTCGTCATAGCCAGGGTCAACCCACAAACAACCATTACAGAAATGTGCCCTGAGTTATCCAGAGTCTGGTTTTAAGTATAAGCTGGACAACTCCCCGTACCTTAATATCTTTTAAGGTACGATCCATTCTATATCCAATATAGAAACTTTGGCACTTATTTAATTGGAACCATATTCAAATCATGCAGCTGTCTCCAGTGCATATCACTTTAATGGAAAGAGGCTAATCAGCATTACTCAACTTAGGAATCCATCCAATTATGAGTAACCTGAAAGAGAAACACGTTTCTCAAAACCATCACTATCATCTGAATACCAATCACAAGAATCTACATCTTCGATCTCTTTGAAGAATCCCGATACTTGTGATACCTGGTTCTCTACTTTATTCTTATACCCACAACTTCTCAAAACTTAGACCTTGTATTTCTACGAAACACTTATCCAAAAACTAGAGAAGTTATAAGTAAACAGAACATAGTACGAGGACCTACCCCTTTGTCCTGATGGACACTTGGACAACATACAATACTCTGTATAAGTCCGCTGAGTTAAACAACTCAAAATCTGTGCGTCGTAGGTTGAAAACTGTACCCTGGCGATTTCTTCAAATATCACCAATTACAACGAATTCCGATATAATGAGGAGAGTCACCTTATTCCCAATAACTTACTCCCACCCATCATCTGTAAAACCATATAGATATGAGAATGAAACCTGGTAAATACATACCCTTGGAGTAAGTATCTAATCGGGAAAACAGTTTTCTTTAACAATGCACTGAAACATGAAAATGTTTCGTAGGGGTATCCTGGTATTCATAGCAATGCCTCTTCCATAATCCAATTCATGACTTCAACCGTATATTTTATTGCCATCTCTCCAAATCCCTTTATTTGTCTTTAGTCGTTACCTTCTGTACACCATCGTTAGGCTAAATGGTTTTCTTCCTTCCCTACCGTTCGGCACCAGCCTATGGTTTGGAAGAAGACTATCCAG
The DNA here is from genome assembly GCA_030015575.1 of Agapanthus africanus. Taxonomy (NCBI): domain Eukaryota; kingdom Viridiplantae; phylum Streptophyta; class Magnoliopsida; order Asparagales; family Amaryllidaceae; genus Agapanthus; species Agapanthus africanus. The sequence goes on from JASDDO010000001.1 coordinate 372,987,593, forward strand.
TAAGCATAATAGGTGTACCCTCCTAAACCAAGGAGTACTCGTATCTTGAGAGAAGGTGATGATAAAAGACAACTGAATAATACCTTATTCTTTTAAAAGTGAAATAGGAGTGGCGATGAAGTACGCGGTTTTGGTCGTGAATGATATCAGTCGCAATTTACTTTGCCCTCTTTCTAATCCCTTTATTTTGTCTTTACATATTACCTTCTGCACACCCTGCTTAGGCTAATTGGTTTTCTTCATTCCCTACCTTTCGGCACCTGCCTATGGTTTGGAATAAGACTATCCAATAAGCGTAATAGGTGTACTCTCCTAAACCAAGGAGCTCTCGCAACCTGAGAGAAGGTGATAATAAAAGACAACTGAATAAACCAATTCTATTTCTCCTGAACCTGGATCCATCCTCGAAGAAGTCCCTTCGAGTTCGTATATAACCATACGATGGATCTATCCAATGGAAGTGGATGTCCGTAGTAATACGGGTGTTCTGAGAAATTCAAAGGGTAGAAGAAGGAGTGGCAATGACTTATGCAACATAGACAATCCAAAAGCCAGTATTTTAAGAAGGTTCGGTCAACTTGGTTACTGAGTCATAGTCTAGGGTCGGTCAAAGGTCGCTGCCAAAGAGATAGAGAAAAGAAACACTCTGCGTGCACTCTAACCTAGATCAGAATGGTTATCACTTTATCTAATCCGGAAACCTCCCACTGTCCTGTCAAATTCTCCTCCAAACCTGAAAGAAGAATCAATCGGGATCACCCGAAGAGTAAACCAACTCATCAGTGGGAATCGGGATCCAACTCTCATCGCAGGATAACGTGATGGAATGCATCCACATTACTTATACTCCAGAAGGTATGCGCATACTTGGCAAGTTTCAGTTTCTTTAGAAACTCCCGATCTGATTTTTGCCCCATGCTCTTATAACCTTGGTTTTGGTCAAAATGTCATAAGTCACATGCCAAGTTCTACCCGTCACTATCTTGTCAATTTGAACCCACCCGCACATGCCCCTGACTTTGGCCAATCGGCAGAACGACTGTCCCAAACTAACTCATCTATCTATGCATCAAATGAATACCCAGCAGCTACCAAACACTATGCCTTAACTTTGGCTAAAATGCATAACTTGAATACTACTGAATACCCAAAAGAAGTGACGGAGGGCTACGGCTGGTTTTTGGCGAAAAACCTTTAACGTAACGAACTTGATATCGCTGAAGGAACCTGATAGCTTTTTAAAATATAGTGGCGAAAACATTTTGCTAAAGAGGTCATTCCCGATGAAGGGATCTCGGCACTTTCCTCGTGGAATGAGGTGCAGGATATTCCACTGAATACCGCTATGCAAAGCAACATGTAATCGACTATAGTGAAGTTATTACCCTGACGCAAACTTCTGCCCAAGGGGTCAGTCCCGGTGAAGGGATATCGGCCCTTGCCCCGTCGAATGAGGTGCAGGATATTCCAACCGAATATCTCTATGCAAAACAAAAGGAAACGTCTTTGAAATAACACTTTTTAAATTTGTTCCAACAACTGTAAACAGGTTTGTTTTACTTTGCATTGATCAGAATCAACGCAGTCCCATCAATCGATCACACCAGAAAAGAACGAAAATAAAATGTACATATATGCCATCCGCATTCGTCACTGGGTCCCGTCATCACCCGTTAGGTTACTTTACTAACGACAGAGCGGGGACTGGACTAGCGCGGGTGTAAAACATATACAACACCTAATAGTATATAAACCAATATACAATAATCGCTCCAGGAGTGATAATATGTAACATTACAGAAAAGTAATAAGCATCACAGAACAATACAGATAATCTGGGATCCCCGAGTTTCATAGAGCCGCTGCTGAAACCCGACGTTCCCCTGTCGTGTGGATAGCCTGTGCAATGAAACCTAGACCCCTACGGGTGTGGCAAGTTACCCGCCAAAACCTGAAGCGAGGCAGCCCCCTACAGCACAGTGAATGGACCACCCTGCACTTCACGGAATTCGGTAATCTTGGGCACCCCTCCTTGGGTCAACCTGTACCCCCTACGAGTGCGGCGAATAGTCTGCCAATTCTAGAGTGGGACCCCTCTGCCTCTCAAAGCCATGAGATGCGGACCCGTTGGCCCCCAGAACCCGGCTATCCGTGCACTCCGTCGCGGGGCAAAACCTAGTACAGTAATGAAAAATAGTACAACAGGTACATCGACCGCAACCTGGTCGTGCCCCAAAAGAATATTATACAACAGGCAGTGACGGCAGTCCACATGTTGGACGCCCGCCCCGCAATATCAAATGTACAAATAAACTCAAACTGTACTACCATTGCACACTGCTATCCACCACGACAAATCCGCAACATCACAGCACAATACAGAACATCAACACGAATGTCACGTTCGCAAACCCGTCCAAAAGAACTATAGCAATCAGACGCGGTTTACCGATCAAATGACATTCCCGGTCGGAGATATAATGTAAGCACTGTAAACTAACATGTTTAAATTTCGATCGACAAAATATCACAAAGTGGGCCCCATTCAAATCTGCTGAACAGTAACAAAATCTGGGCCCAAAAGATATATACCAAAAACCCTAATTTCCAGAGGAGAACACACTGTACAAATTTGGGAGCATGATCTTACCAAATGGCCGCGGATGCGCGGCCAAACCATGGGTTTGGCCGCGTTTCCGCGGCGGTTTGGTGGAATCACGTGCCCAAATTTTGTCGGTGCTCTTATAAAACCCTGCACAGATTTCTGTGATATGTGGAATATTTTTAGGACACCATTTAAAATCGACAGAAACTGTGAAAATGAAAAACGCGGTTTTTGATTTCCGGTTCGATCGATGTTTTAAACGCGTTAGCATAAGTTAGTATAGAAAAATGGTGAGGCTTTGATACCACTGTAAGTCTACGCTAGCGCCCCGGCCGTCTACAGACGCCAAATGCGGAACAAAAACTTTTTATCTGGCGCTATCGTATACTTTAACCCGGATCTTCCATTATTGCTAAACTAACAAACTGTAAAGAGTGTAGAAAGGTTATACCGAACGATCCGAGTCCTTCGTTCTTTAACCATCATCCCACGCTCGGTTGCGGCTGCTCCGATCTCTTCGATCTCCGATCTGCTCGTCCAGGTGGCACCACATCACTGATTCTTTAAACGGGCTCCCGCCTCTGACTTGAGGCAACTCGGTCGTCAAGTTTGCTAAAAGAGATGACCAAGAATGATGTAGAGAATGAGTAGATGACTTTGTCTCACTTCGTCCAAAGCCGTGGACGATCGGTTAATGAAGTTGCCGATGGAAATGAAATGGAACAAGAAATGAACTATGAAATTTCCATGCATCCAAAACTTTAGTCTTTTCTTTTTAGCAACCATAATTTTCTCAAGTGAGTGTATCAAGGAGGAGAGAGAGGGCCGGACACTTTAAAGGAGGGGGGTGAGTATAGGAACCAAGTGGTGACCATAACACAAAGCTTATCATGAAGAAAAGATCTTAACAAAAACAAAATGCATTAATGTAAACCATGACTCACTTAAACCTAGTCATCATATAATAAATGCAATCAAAGGTTCATGAACCTAGTCACCATCCTAGAAACTTCTAGAACCTTCTAGAAGCATGACTCACCCTCATCCAAGAAAAGATAAATCCGTCTTTAACCGAATGTTAAAAGACGGCTGATAGAAAACTGGAAACTGGCAACTTTCAAAAGTGATCCTGAAACGACTTTCAGGATAACCCCGAAACTGTATAAATATACCCGCATTTGTATTACGACCGAATACAAATGCAACTGAGACAAAGATATTATATCTACTCAATATAATACTCGGATCCGGCTTAAACCAAAGCCGACCAGTATCATCAGCGTGAAAAATAACACGTGCGTAAACGCACGTGCATTTTCCGAACCCTGCCATAAAACCTTACGGCCTCTACAACGTTTCGCCCGAACTTAGGAAACTGTCTGTGGGGGACTCTAATGACTCGTCAGTACCCTGGCGGTGGGTTTAACCACAAACCGTCAGCGGCACTAGCTATGCGTAACGGCTGCCCATGGACTGACCTCAAGGGAGGCCGATGAGCGAACTCATCCGGAAACCCTACTGAGCCTAACAGTGACAATGTATATACAGTCCGGTCCGTTCGTCTATGAGTATCGCATATCTGCCTAGGGGGCTAGTAACGTCAGACCCCCAATAGCAGTATAAGTCGTGTCGGAGTGTAGCCCAATAACACCCTGAGATACTACTGGAGTACCTACCAGTAAATCTCCTGCCATGGCCATGGACTTTGTGTAATGGCTCTCCTAGACACAGCACGACCTCGCCCCCAATACCGGGAGAGACGAATCCCCTGCCGATCCGCTCACGTGCCTCCATATGGCTCGGGACTGTACCCAAAAACTACCTGTTTGCACGACTCCTTTGAGCCGTGGTAGGGTAGAAATCAAAGCACAGTGGGAACTCACATGAGACAAATGACGACCTCAGGTCGATGAACTAACCTGTACACATGTCACCAAGGAACTGCTATCTGACGATAGATATAGTACTAACTAGCAGATTCCCGGCGAGTCCTGTCCGGTGTACTCATAACCCAATGAGCACCTGTATACATCTTAGGTGATCCAACTGACACCAGTGGCTTGTGAGACCGGCCACCGCCCCTCGTCGGGGTCTCGACTGTATACACTAGTCTACTCCGGAGTATCGATGCCCTGTCTCGAAACTCCCACGACTAGGGACCACAATTAAGGATATGCATATAAACCATCCAACTCTCACGTATATGATCGCCATCATACTGTTGGTGGTAAAGCAAGATCCTAAGGGCTCTATCAAAGTGTAACATGTAATCAGTCACCTGAACATGTACACGACTGATAAAGGCAAACCAGATAGCATACTATCATCTCGAGTAAGACTGTCCTACCGGTATAGGTCCTCCGCAATCATTGCAATCATGTACCTGCGATCCAATAATTGACTGTGAGGGCACTATCTCCAACACTTGCCTCGTCGACTGAGGAGCAGGATATTCCAACTGAATACCACTGTGCAAAACAAAAATGAACGTCCTTGCAATAACAGCTTTTTGAAAAATGTTCCAACAACATCAGATTAGGTTTGTTTAACTTGCATTGATCCGAATCAACGCAGTCCCATCAATTGATCACACCAATAAAGAACGAAAATAATGACGTATGTATATGCCATCCGCATTCGCCACTGGGTCCCGTCATAACCCGTTAGGTTAGCTAACTAACGACAGAGCGGGGACTGGACTAGCGCGGATGCAAAACATATACAACATCTACTAGTATATATATCAATATATAATATTTCGCTCAAGGCGTGATAAAATGCAACATCACAGAAATGTACAGCATCACAGAACAATACAGATATCTGGGATCCCCGGGTTTCACAGAGCCGCTACTGAAAACCCGACGTTCCCCTGGTCGTGTGGATGGCCTGTGCAATGAAATCCTAGACCCCTACGGGCGCGGCAAGTTACCCGCCAAAACCTGAAGCGAGGCAGCCCCCTTCAGCAACGTGAATGGGCCACCCAGCACTTCACGGAATCCGGTAACTTGGGCACCCCTTCTGGGTCAACCTGTACCCCCTACGAGTGCGGCGAATAGCCCGCCACTTCTAGAGTGAGGCCACCTCCGTCTCAACGCCATGAGATGCGGGCCCGTTGCCCTCTAGAACCCGGCTATCCATGCACCCCTCCTTGGGGTAATCCTAGTACAGAAAGTAAAATATACATACAACGGGTACATCGACCGCAACCTGGTCGTGCCCCAAAATAATAATACAAACAGGCAGTGACGGCAGTCTACATGTCGGACGCTCGCCCCGCAATATCAAATGTACATAATACAACAAAACTGTGCTACCACTGCAACCAAGCAATCCCCACGACCGATTCGCAACAACACAGCAATACACAGAACATCAACGTGAATGTCACGTTCACAAATCCGTCTAACCGGGCTATAGCAGTTAGACAGGATTTACCGATCAACTGACATTCACGGTCGCAGATATAATGTAAATACTGTGAACTAATGTGTTTAAAATTTTCCGATCGATCAAATTTACCCAAGTGGGCCCCAAGCACAACTGTAGCACATAAAGAAGTTCTGGGCCCAAACAAAGTATACCAAAACCCCTATTTTCCGCCCAAAAGCCCACTGCAAAAAATTGGTTAAATGAAGCTAAAATACTGCGGCGGAACCGCGGCCAAAGAGGGGTTATGGCCGCGGTTCCGCGGTCCTATGGAAGGATCAAGTTACCAAAATTTTGCAGTGTTCTTATAATTCCCTGTACATGCTTCTGCAACTACCTGAAAAAATTTTGGAGCCAAAAATATTTCGACAGAAACTGATACTTTAGAAAACGCGGGTTTTGGAATTTTGTTCGATCGAAGATGTAAACACATTAGACCAAACTAGGCTAGGTTAATGGCGAGGCTCTGATACCACTGTAAGTGCACGGCGGCGCCCCGGCCGTCAATCCGACGCCGGAATGCGGAAGCGATACTTTTCTTTAACTTTTCAACCGGCACCACCGCGCACTAAATACCCGGATCGGGCCATTAACATAGTCCTAGCAAACAAGAGAAAGGGGTAAAGAGATATACCGAGTGATCCGTGTTCTCGTCATCGTCCCGATCTCCCGTGGAGTCTCCGGTCTTCACCTCCTCGCCGGAAGGGCACCACGTCGCCTACTTCTTTTACGGGCTCCCACCTCTGGTCCGAGGCAACTCAGGCACAAAGTTGGCGAGTCGACGTGCCCAAGATTTGCTGTAGAATAAGTGTGGTGACTCTTTATGTCTCTAGGGGTTGAAGTTGCCATGTATTAGTGGAGGAAATGATATGATAGCATTTTTATATGAACTTGGGGATTTTTCCAAGCATAAAGAGATGAAAAAACCCCCACTCCAAATTGGGACAGCCCTCTCCCCTTATCATGGACGGCCAAAAAAAATGGTGAGAGGAGAGTGAGAATGAGGGAGAGTGTGTATCAAAAGAATGAGAGTCTCTCATAATACAAGAGAGAGAAAGGGTGATGATGTAAAGAAATGATCACAAAGAAATCCACACTCCATCAACAATCAACAACCATGATTACTCCTAGAAAGTCAAGGAAAGCTATACCCATCATGAAAACCATCATGAAGCAAAAGTCAAGGGTGGTAGAAATATCATGATACCACTATATGCAAATAACACCCTCCACAAATACTTATTTGCACAAATGCAAATAAGCCCTCCTCCACCAAACTTCGGCCAATGAAAGATACAAAAAAAATATGGCCGAAATGGAAAGCAAACTGGCAACTCCAAAAAACTGATCCCATAATAAATTACAGGAAAACCTCGCTACTGTGTATACACACCCGCATTTGTATTCCGACCGAAATACAAATGCAATGAGACAAAATCTACATTGTGCAATACCAGGATCCGGCTTAAACCAAAGCCCGCTAGTATTTTCCGTCCGATCATGATCCGTGCAATACCGCACGTATCTAATCGAACCCTGTCATATCTCCATACGGCCTCTACAGCGCTTCGCCCGAAACTTGAGTAACTGTTTTATGGGGGACTCTAAAGACTCGTCAATACTATGGCTGTGGATTTAACCACTAGCACGTCAGAGATATTAGCCATACGTAACGGGCTACCAGCTATTGACCAAAAGGGAAGTCGATGAGCGAACTCATCCTGACACCCTACTGAGCCTGTCAGTGACAATATCCGTACAGTCCGGTCCATTCGTCTATGAGCATCGCATGGCGGGCCTAGATGGTTGGTAAAAGTCAGACCCCCAAAAGCGGTACAAGTCGTGTCGGAGTGTAGCCCAGAACACCCTGAGATACTACTGGAATACCTACCAGTAAATCACCTGCCTCGGCCGAAGGCTTCGTGTAAGGGCTCTCGTAGACACAGCGCGACCTCATCCCCAATACCGGGAGAGACGAACCCTTGAAGATACGCTCACTGCCTCCATGTGGCTTGTTAGTGTATATGCCCTAGAGACCATTACTGTATCATACTAGTTTGTATATTACTTAATGGAAGCTTGGGATATTCACCTTGTATATACAATCTTGCTCAAAATAGTAGTATGCTACTTGGTTTGTTTCTACTTCAATGTGTCCTTGTGTTTATTTTAGTATATCACCTATACACATTAGTGGAGCCCTTAGGATCTTTTCTTGATTACCAGCGTTATGATGGCAGTCACACTAGTGGGGGCTGGGTAATCTATAAGCACATCCTTATGCAGGTCCCTAGTCACAGGACTATCGAGACAGGGCATCGATACTCCGGAGTAGACTAGCGCATGCGCTTTTCATCCCAGTGTGGGAGACGGTCTGTCCCACAGCCGTCAGTACGTCGTACTGGAGATAGTATGCGGGTGCTCGTTGGGTTACGAGTACACTGGACAGGACTCGTCGGGAACTGACCGGTTGGTATTATACCTATCGTCAGTTATCAGTTCCCAGGTGACATGAGTACAGCTTAGTCCGCTGACTTGACACTGTCACTTCGCCTCGAGTGTGTTCCCACTGTACTTTGATTACTACCCTACCACGGGTCAAAGGAGTCGTGCAAACAGGTAGTAGTTGGGTGCAGTCCCGAAGCACTTGGAGGCAGTGACGGTTAGACAGGATTCGTCTCTCCCGGTATTGGGGGTTGACATCGCGCTGTGTCTAGGAGAGCCATTACACGAGTAGTCCCTGGCCAGGGCAAGCGAGATATACTGGTAGGCTTCCAATGTTATCTCCGGGTGTATTGGGCTTCACTCCGACACGACTTGTACCGCTATTAGGGGACTGACGTTTACCGCCCCCTAGGCCCGCCATGCGATGTATCAGACGAACAGACCGGATTGTACGGAGATTGTCACATTCAGGCTCAGTAGGAGTTCAGATAGGTTTCACCTCGTCAGTCTTCTTGTCGGCATCTACCTGGGGACCGTTACGCACGGCTAGTGCCGCTTGCGGTCTGTGGTTAAACCCACTGCCAGCGTAGTGTCGAGTCTTTAGTGTCCCACACAGAAAGCTATTCGCCTTTAGGCAAAAGAGTAGAGGTCGCATGGTTTTGCGACAGGGTCTGGTCACATCCGTGCACTTGTGCGCGTACAGTGTCCGGACAGTTAACACTAGCGTGCTTTGGTTTAAGCCGGATCCTAGTGTACGTTTTGGGATTGATTTTATCTCGTTTGTGTTCGTGTTCCTCGGAACGCGGATGCGGGTGTGTATGCACAGTTGTCAGAGAGGCAGAGTATTCTCATTGGGGTTGTTGACTATTGACTGTTGACAGTTGACTGTTGACCATTGACTTTTGCTTAACCCTAATAAGAATAAGATATATGATTAACATTAATATTAATTAAGTATTGTAGTGACATGGTTGTTGAGGGGTTGACTTTGTTGACTTGTTGACTTTGTTGACCGGTTGACTAGGTTGGACTAGTTGACCATCATCATGACAATGGCTATCATTCCATGGCAAAGACTTTTGCTTGCTTGTTTATTTATGCAAAATGAGTGCATGAAATGATATAGCCATTTTGACTTAAACCATTTACACAATACTTGATTACTATTTTTGTTATGATGGTTTTTGGATTATGAGAGGTGAGAATGAGAAGAGTATAGTTCATTCTATCATTCGCTTTCTCTCTCTTGAGGTCTCTCATTCTCAAGCTCTCCCTCTTCCTCTTGCTCTCTCTACCTCAAGGCAAACCATTCTCATGTGTTGAGACTCATTGCCTTAGAGATAAAAAGACACCAAAACATCCCTCTACACATTCTAGTTCATAAGGCCTAACAATCTAAGTGATCTAGTTTCTTCAAAGTTCGAAGAAGAAGCCAAAGGTAGAAGCTTTCGGGTGGATCCATCTTCGGCGCAAGGAGACGACGAGGTGAGGCCGATCCGTACACCGGAAAGAGTCAAAGACGAAGGAGTTCAAGAAAGGTATAGCCCCCTAACCGAGTAGGTAAACTCTAGTTAGGATGTTAGTTAGATGTTTAACAAAGATCCGGTTTTGAGTCCATGTTACCGCCTCTAAGAAAATTGTTTTTCACCAAATTCCGCATGCCCGAAAGTACCGGGAGAGGTAGCATGGACTTACAGTGGTATCAGAGCTTAGTTAAACACTACCTAACATGTTAGCATAGTAACTAGAAATTCGATCGGAGAAAAAGTCGCGAAATACACCCGGATTTCAAACTTTCTGTCGATTTTCAAAGTGCTGCAAAAATTATTTGAGATATACCAAAAATCTACTCAGGGTTTTTATAAGAAACTGCAAAAATTTGACCCACTGAATCGATCAACGCGCCGCGTTTCCGCGGCCGAGTTGACTCGGTCGTGGGGTTTTATTTTTGCAGTTTGTTCATAGGGGTATTTTGGGATTTTTGGAATATGTATTTTCTGCCCAGATTTTCCAGAACGAAAATTTTGAGTTTGGGGCCTGAAAATCTGTATTTTTGATCGAACTTCTAAAAGACTTAAGCTGACGGGTTTTTCTGTGATGTGATATTTGTATTGAACGTCTGCTAATCGCTATATGTCGATTAGTAGGGGTTATACAAATCTGTGATCTGTAATGTTATTGGAATGTGTATATGAATTCATTGGATTGTCACGGGTGAATAGCCGGGGGTTGTGAGACGAGAGTTTTCTTTTCTTTCAATTCATGTAAATTTGTAAATTGATGTAATAATTATTTGTATGGCCGCACAATCGGGTCGGGGTTGTAGCCGTCATTGTATAATTTCTTTTTACTGTTTTTGCTCCTAGGATAGACCCATGGAGGGGGTGCACAAACTACCGGGTATGCCGAAGTGCCGAGTGGCCTACTCACGAAGTTGAGGGAGGTTGCTTCGCTTCGGGTACTTGGCGGGTAGTTTGCCGCACCCGTAGGGGTCTTGGGTGGGGTATTGGCTATTCACCGCGACCGTGTAATCTGCTTTTCATTACAGGCTCGTACGAATTGCGGGTTCCTAGTATATCCAATGTGTTCATCTGTGATCTGAAATGGCTATCATTGCAATATATCTATATATGATATTATTTAGGCGTTGCTTATGTTTTACAGCCGCGCTAGCCCAGCCCCCGCTCTGTCGTTAGTTAAGTAACCTAACGGGTAATGACGGGGCCCCGTGGCGAATGCGAATGGCATAAGCGTACGTCATATTTTGGTTGTTTTCTGCAATGGTAGGATTAAATGATGGGACGCATTAAAAGAACTAATGCAAGAATATCACGCATTAAAAGAACTAATGCAAGAAAAATAAACCAAGTAAAATTCGTTGGAACACTTTCGAAAAACCACTCGGTTCTTTTCAAAGCTAACTTTTAAATGCGGAGTTTGAGCCACTCCTTTTAAAAGCTATCTCGTTCCATAGATTATATCAAGTTCACTACGTTCACGGTTTAGCCAAAACCATTCGTAGCCCTCCGTCGTTTCACATGGATGGTCAATAGTATTCAAGCTATGTTTGTTGGCCAAAGTCAAGGCATAGTGATTGGTAGCTATTGGGTATTCATGTGCAGCATAGATAGATGCGTTAGTTTGGAACAGTCGTACTGCCTTGTTGGCCAAAGTCAAGGGTAGGTGCGGGTGGATTCAAATTAACCTGGAGAACGACGGGTAGAACTTGACATGTGACTTATGATTTGTTGGCCAAAGTCAAGGTCATAAGAGCATGGGGCAAAAATCCACATCGGGAGTTTCAAAAGAACTGAAACTTGCTAGTGTTGCATACCATTTGGAGTGTGATGATTCTGGTAGGATTCCTTCAGTTTCGTCACGCGATGATATTTGGATCCCGATCCTACTGTGAGTATATGCTACTCCTCGGGAAATTTCTCACTTAACGATCAATGCTATAAACCAAGTAGGTGTCTAGAAAGGTGTTAGCGGGGCTACGCCCCCAGGGAAAAGAGGTTATTTAATTAAGGAACTTCGCGAAAGCGTTGGAAAACCTCCCTCGAAGTACCGACACTGGCCTGGCTGAACGGTTAAGCAAGTATTGTACGGTGAGATTGATCCTGACTAATTCTTCCTATTTGGTTTGAGGAGGGATTCGAGAAACAGTGGGAGCCATCCTGTTTAGACAAACTAAAAACCATTCTAAACTTGCAAGAGCATCATGCTGAGTGTTTCTTCTCTCTCCTAATTGCAGCGACCAATCGACATGACTGGACTTAAGTTACTCCTAGATAAAAACATACTGACAGGGCCAAACTATAAAGATTGGCTCAGGAATGTCAAGATGGCAATCACTTACGACAAGCTGGGGTATCTTCTTACCACCAAAGCTCCCCCTGTCCCAGGTCCCAAAACCAGCGTCGTGGATAAGGAAATCCGTAAGACCTGGGAAATAGATTGCGTGAAGGCCAAGTGCCTCGTGCTTGCCTCTATGGACAACGAACATCAGAGGAGGCACGAGAATATGGACCTCGAATCCATATTTCTCCATACAAAAGAACTGTATGGGGAGCAGTCTCGTATCGCAAGATACGAAGTGTCGAAGAAGTTATTTTCGGCAAGGTTGGCCGTCGGATCATCGGTAGCAGAACACGTGCTTAAGATGATTGGCTACATTGAAGAGCTCGCGTACCTTGGGACCACGTTGGAGAATGAGCTCTATACGGACTTGATTCTCCAGTCCCTTCCTTCCACTTACGCCCAGTTTATACTGAACTTCAACTTACAAGAAAAGGAAGTTGAACTTTCAGAACTCCTCAACATGCTGAGGAGCGCAGAGGGCACCCTACAGAAAGGTAGGGAAACATCCACTTTGTTTGTAGGAGGATCTTCTTCTTCTAGGTCCAAGGCGAAAGCCAAGGGAAAGAAGAAGAAAGCCCCCGCCAAACCAAGGGGCGGTGTTAGTAAAGTGGATATGAAGGGAAAGGCAAAAGCAACAAAGAAAGTGGGAAAGCTTGTGGATAAGGAAGAATGCTTCTATTGTCATAAGAAGGGACACTGGAAAAATGATTGCAGGGCTTGGAAGGCCAGAACACAGGAATTGAAGCAGGTTGCAGCTTCAGCTTCAGGTGTGTATGTTATTGAAAACTGTCTTTCAATAAACTCTACTTCCTGGGTATTGGATACCGGATCAGGATCTTATATCTGTAATTCTTTGCAGGCGTTGAGAAACCGTAGGGTTTTGAAGGCAGGTGACATGACCCTCAAAGTTGCAAACAGAGCTAGCATGGATGTTAAGGCCGTGGAGGACTATCACCTGGGAATGTCAGATGGACATGTTTTGGTTTTGCGTAATTGCTTTTTTGTACCCAACGCAACTTGTAATATCATTTCTGTATCTTTGGTTTCTAAAGAAGGTTATGAATTTGCATTTGTAAGCAATTTTGTAAACATTCACCTTAATCAAGTTCTGATTGGGTCAGGTACATTGAGCAATGGTATATACGTATTAAACCAACCATAGATTTTCAATGTCCAGAATACACACAAAAGAATGTCTCCGGAAATAAATCAGACTTTCTTGTGGCATTGTAGACTGGGTCACATCAATGAGAGAAGGTTGACGAAGTTACATACAGAAGGATATCTGAATGCGTTCGAATATCAATCGTATGCCACTTGTCAATCCTGTCTCAAAGGAAAGATGACAAAGACTCCGTTTACTGGACACGGAGTAAGGGCGAGCGAGCTCTTGGGACTCGTACACAGCGACGTGTGCGGTCCAATGTCTACACATGCGCGAAGCGATTATTCTTACTTCATTACTTTTACGGATGACTTTTCAAGGTACGGTTATGTCTTCTTAATGAAACATAAGTCCGAAGCCTTTGGAAAATTCCAGGAATATAAGAATGAAGTAGAAAAACAAACCGGCAAAAGTATCAAGATCCTAAGATCGGATCGAGGTGGTGAATACTTAAGTGCCGAGTTCCTGGACTATTTAAAAGAGAACGGAATTCTCTCTCAGCTTACTCCTCCATACACTCCGCAACATAATGGTGTATCGAAGAGACGGAACCGAACCCTGTTGGATATGGTACGGTCCATGATGAGTAACGCTGAGTTACCGCAATCATTCTGGGGGTATGCGCTAGAATCAGCCGCATACCTTTTGAACCGAGTTCCCACTAAGACTGTGCCTACTACACCATATGAGATGTGGTGTGGGAAGAGACCCTATCTTAATCACATTAAGACATGGGGAAGTCCAGCTTTTGTTAAAAAGCAGCATGCGGACAAGCTCGAGGCACGCTCAGTACAGTGCAAGTTCGTGGGATATCCAAAGAACTCCAAGGGATATTTCTTCTACTGCGAAGAGGAACAAAATGTTTTTGTTTCTCGTCATGCCTACTTCTTGGAAACTGAGTTTTTGGAAAACCAGATAAGTGGGAGCACAGTAGAACTGGAAGAAATTCCAGAACCACGAGCTATTACTGAAAGCTTAGTGGAACCAGAAGGTTCAAAAGAACAAGACATTCCTACGCCGCTCCGCAGGAGTAGTAGGCAGTCTCATCCGCCCGAGAGATACTACGGTTTTCTCATAGACGGGGATAGAGAGGATTGCATCATAGATTATGATGAGCCTACTAGCTTCCAGCAGGCCGTTCAGAGCGTTGACTCGGTAAAATGGCTGGATGCAATGCGGACCGAAATGGAGTCCATGTACACCAACAAAGTATGGACGTTGGACATTGCTCCAGACGGGGTAAAACCCGTAGGATGCAAGTGGATCTTCAAAAGGAAGATTGGTGTAGATGGACAGGTTGAGACCTATAAAGCTAGACTTGTTGCAAAGGGTTTCCGTCAAAGACCTAGCTTGGACTATGACGAAACCTTTTCTCCAGTGGCTATGCTGAAATCCATTCGGATCCTTCTTGCCATTGCTGCCTTCCACGATTATGAGATCTGGCAAATGGACGTAAAGACCGCTTTTCTAAATGGAAATTTAGAGGAGTGTGTCTATATGGACCAACCAGAGGGTTTCATTCAGAGTGGGAGCAGCGGAAAGGTGTGCAAGTTGCTTAAGTCCATCTATGGACTAAAGCAGGCATCGCGGAGTTGGAACATCTGTTTTGATGAGACGGTCAAAGAATTTGGCTTTATCAAAAATCCAGATGAACCATGCATCTATAGTAGATTTGTAGCGAGAACTGTAGTATTCCTCGTTTTATACGTGGATGACATTCTGTTAATAGGAAATGACATTCCTATGCTACAATCTGTCAAGGGGTTCTTGTCACACAGGTTCTCCATGAAAGACCTGGGTGATGCCTCATACATCTTGGGGATCCGGATCCATCGTGATAGATCCAAGAGGATATTAGGACTTTCACAGTCCAGGTACATCGACACCATACTGAAAAGATTCAGTATGGAAGATTCCAAGCGCGGTAACCTACCGGCTTGTCACGGGATCACCCTCTCTAAAGAGATGTCTCCCAAGACTGATTTGGAGAGGGATCGCATGTCTATTATACCCTACGCTTCTGCGGTAGGCTCTATAATGTATGCGATATTGTGTACCAGACCGGATGTAGCTTATGCACTGAGTGTGGTAAGCCGGTATCAGTCAAACCCAGGGGAGAAACACTGGATAGCGGTAAAGAACATTCTCAAGTACCTGAGAAGGACTAAGGAGATGTTCTTGGTGTATGGCGGAAAAGACCTCCAGATCGAGGCCTTTGCTGACTCTAGCTTCCAGAGTGACAAGGATGATTCCAAGTCCATGTCGGGTTTTGTCTTTACCCTCAATGGAGGGGCGGTGTGTTGGAAGAGTTCCAAACAGGAAACCGTTGCAGACTCGACGATGGAAGCGGAATACATCGCTGCATCTGATGCCGCAAAAGACGCTGTCTGGATGAGGAAGTTCTTGAAAGAACTTCAGGTGGTTCCGTCCATTGTTGATCCAATACCTCTGTATTGCGACAACAACGGGGCTATAGCTTTAGCGAAGGAACCCAGGTCCCATCAGAGATCCAGACACATCTTGAGGCGGTATCACCTGATCAGGGAGATCGTAGATCGCCAGGAGATCGAGGTTCGGAAGGTTGCTTCAGAAGATAACACTGCAGATCCATTCACCAAGGCATTGCCCCAGACTCAGTTCGAGCGGCTGATCGAGATGATAGGTCTTCGATACGCCAGTACATGGCCTTAGTGCAAGTGGGAGATTGTTAGTGTATATGCCCTAGAGGCCATTACTGTATCATACTAGTTTGTATATTACTTAATGGAAGCTTGGGATATTCACCTTGTATATACAATCTTGCTCAAAATAGTAGTATGCTACTTGGTTTGTTTCTACTTCAATGTGTACTTGTGTTTATTTTAATATATCGCCTATACACATTAGTGGAGCCCTTAGGATCTTTGCTTGATTACCAGCGTTGTGATGGCAGTCACACTAGTGAGGGCTGGGTAATCTATAAGCACATCCTTATGCAGGTCCCTAGTCGCAGGACTATCGAGACAGGGCATCGATACTCCGGAGTAGACTAGCGCATGCGCTTCTCATCCCAGTGTGGGAGACGGTCTGTTCCACAGCCGTCAGTACGTCGTACTGGAGATAGTATGCGGGTGCTCGTTGGGTTACGAGTACACTGGACAGAACTCGTCGGGAACTGACCGGTTGGTATTATACCTATCGTCAGTTATCAGTTCCCAGGTGACATGAGTACAGCTTAGTCCGCTGACTTGACAATGTCACTTCGCCTCGAGTGTGTTCCCACTGTACTTTGATTACTACCCTACCACGGCTCAAAGGAGTCGTGCAAACAGGTAGTAGTTGGGTGCAGTCCCGAAGCACTTGGAGGCGGTGACGGTTAGACAGGATTCGTCTCTCTCGGTATTGGGGGTTGACATCGCGCTGTGTCTAGGAGAGCCATTACACGAGTAGTCCCTGGCCAGGGCAAGCGAGATATACTGGTAGGATTCCAGTGTTATCTCAGGGTGTATTGGGCTTCACTCCGACACGACTTGTACCGCTATTAGGGGACTGACGTTTACCGCCCCCTAGGCCCGCCATGCGATGTATCAGACGAACAGACCGGACTGTACGGAGATTGTCACATTCAGGCTCAGTAGGAGTTCAGATGGGTTTCACCTCGTCAGTCTTCTTGTCGGCATCTACCTGGGGACCGTTACGCACACTAGTGCCGCTTGCGGTCTGTGGTTAAACCCACTGCCAGCGTAGTGTCGAGTCTTTAGAGTCCCACACAGAAAACTATTCACCTTTAGGCAAAAGAGTAGAGGTCGCATGGTTTTGCGACAGGTCGCATGGTTTTGCGACAGGGTCCGGTCACATCCGTGCACTTGTGCGCGTACAGTGTCCGGACAGTTAACACTAGCGGGCTTTGGTTTAAGCCGGATCCTAGTGTAAGTTTTGGGATTGATTTTATCTCGTTTGTGTTCGTGTTCCTCGGAACGCGGATGCGGGTATGTATGCACAGTTGACAGAGAGACGGAGGCAGAGTATTCTCATTGGGGTTGTTGACTGTTGACTGTTGACAGTTGACTGTTGACCATTGACTTTTGCTTAACCCTAATAAGAATAAGATATATGATTAACATTAATATTAATTAAGTATTGTAGTGACATGGTTGTTGAGGGGTTGACTTTGTGACTTGTTGACTTTGTGGACCGGTTGACTAGGTTGGACTAGTTGACCATCATCATGACAATGGCTATCATTCCATGGCAAAGACTTTTGCTTGCTTGTTTATTTATGCAAAATGAGTGCATGAAATGATATAGCCATTTTGACTTAAACCATTTACACAATACTTGATTACTATTTTTGTTATGATGGTTTTTGGATTATGAGAGGTGAGAATGAGAAGAGTATGGTTCATTCTATCATTTGCTTTCTCTCTCTTGAGGTCTCTCATTCTCAAGCTCTCCCTCTTCCTCTTGCTCTCTCTACCTCAAGGCAAACCATTCTCATGTGTTGAGACTCATTGCCTTAGAGATAAAAAGACACCAAAACATCCCTCTACTCATTCTAGTTCACAAGGCCTAGCAATCCAAGTGATCTAGTTTCTTCAAAGTTCGAAGAAGAAGCCAAAGGTAGAAGCTTTCGGGTGGATCCATCTTCGGCGCAAGGAGACGACGAGGTGAGGCCGATCCGTACACCGGAAGGAGTCGAAGACGAAGGAGTTCAGGAAAGGTATAGCCCCCTAACTGAGTAGGTAAACTCTAGTTAGGATGTTAGTTAGATGTTTAACAAAGATTCGGTTTTGAGTCCATGTTACCGCCTCCAAGAAAATTGTTTTTCACCAAATTCCGCATGCCCGAAAGTACCGGGAGAGGTAGCATGGACTTACATGGCTCGGGACTGTACCCAACTAAAACCTGTTTGCACGTCTCCTTTGAGCGTGGTAGGGTAGTAATCAAAGTACAGTGGGAACTCACACGAGACAAATGACGATCCTCAGGTCGATGAACTAACCTGTACACATGTCACCAGGGAACTGCTATCTGACGTTTGGTATAATCCCAACTAGCAGGTTCCCGGCGAGTCCTGTCCGGTGTACTCATAACCCAATGAGCACCTGTATACATCTTAGGTGAACCAACTGACACCAGTGGCTTGTGAGACCGGCCACCGCCCCTCGTCGGGATCTCGACTGTATACACTAGTCTACTCTGGAGATTCGATGCCCTGTCTCGAAACTCCCACGACTAGGGACCTTTTAAGGATGTGCTTATAGACTACCAGCTCCCACGTATATGATCGCCCTCATACTGCTGGCAGACAAGCATGAATCCTAGGGGCTCTATCAACGTGTAATAGCGACCAATCAGGTCATCTAAAGCAGTACACGATGATAAAGATAAACCAGATAGCATACTATCATCTTGAGTAAGACTGTCCTACTGGGATAGGTCCTCCCTCAATCATTGCAATCACGTGCCTGTGATCCAATAATTGACTCTGAGGGAACTATCTCCAACACCTGTACCCCCTACGAGTGCGGCGAATAGCCCGCCAATTCTAAAGTGAAGCCCCCTCCGTCTCAAAGCCATGAGATGCGGGCCCGTTGCCCTCTAGAACCCGGCTACCCGTGCATCCCTCCGCGGGGTAATCCTAGTACAGAAAGTAAAAATATATACAACGGGTACATCGACCTCAGCCCGGTCGTGCCCCAAAAGAATAATATACAAACAGGCAGTGACGGCAGTCCACATGTCGGACGCTCGCCCCACAATATCAAATGTACAAATACAACCAAACTGTACTACCATTGCATCTAGGCTATGCACCATGACAAATCCGCAACATCACAGCACAACACAGAACATCAATGTGAATGTCACGTTCGCAAATCCGTCTAAAAGAACTATAGCAATTTGAAAGGATTTACCGATCAAATGACATTCACGGTCGCAGATATAATATAAATACTGTGAACTAACATGTTTAAAATTTCGATCGACAAAAAATTCCCGAAGTGGGACCCAAGCACAATTCCCAGTACTCAGACAAATCTGGGCCCAAACAAAAAATAACAGAAACCACATTTCCAAGTCAGAGACCACCTCAGAAAATTTCGTGCACTGTGGCTACAGTACGGCGGCAGATCCGAGGCCCAAACGCGGGTACGGCCGCGGATGCGCCGCGCTACAGTGAAATCAGCCCACTAAATTTTCTCAGTTCTCTTAAAAAACCCTGCCTGATTTTCTGCATTACACCAAATAATTTTTTGACAACAGAAAAATTTCGATAGAAACTGATGACTTGGAAATGCAGTTTTTGGAAATTCCGTCCGATCGAAATTCTAAACACGTTAGAACAAGCTAGTAAAGGTTAATGGCGTGGCTCTGATACCATGTAAGTCTACGGTAGCACCCTGGCCGTCTTTCCGAGGCCAAAATGTGGAAACGAAAACTTTTTCAAAATTAGAAACCGGGGCTATCGTATGCTTAAAACCCGGATCGAACCATTAACCTACAACTAGTTATCTAGAGAAGGGTTAGAAAGGTTATACCGATCGATCCGTGTCCTTCGGTCTTTGGCGACCATCCCAAGCTCCCCGCGGCAACTCCGGTCTTGGTCTCCTCGTCGGAAAGGGAACCACATCGACGAGTCTTTTTACGGGCTCCCGCTTCATCCGAAACAACTCGGGCACGAAGTGTGCTAGCCGACGTGTCCAAGGTGTTGTAGAGAATGTTTGTGATCACTTTGTCTCTTGCATCCATTGCTTGGATGGTGGTTGAAGGTGTTGCCATTGATGGAAGTTTTGAGCTAGAGGAAGAAGAAGAAGAAAGGAGCCTTTTTCTTTTCTTATGTGAGATGATAAAATGAGAGTGAGAGGAAAATAATCCAAGAGCTAACCATATACATGGCTTCCCTATCTCTCTCTTTCTTTCATTTCACCATATAAATCAATCACAAATGTGACATGTGCACATAAAAAGAGACCATGAGTCACTACTCTTGCACATGCCATATTAAATGCACTCCATGATGACCTCTAGCTCATAATTTCCATTTGCAAACATCAATCCAAATGTTTGTAGCAATAAAAAGATACGGCAACATCTAAAGTAAACTCATGACGGATCACAAGGATACCCCTCACCTGTATATACATACCTGCACTCGCATTCCGACTGAATGCGAATGCGATGAGATTAAAGTAATCCAACAAATCTAATACTAGGATCCGGCTTAAACCAAATCCCACTAGTATGATCTGCCCGATCATGATCCGTGCACTACTGCACGTATATGATCGGACCCTGCCATATATCATACGACCTCTACAACATTTCGCCCGAAACTTGAGAAACTGTCTGTGGGGGACTCTAAAGACTCGTCAATACTTTGGCTGTGGATTTAACCACTAGCACGTCAGAGGTATTAGCCGTACGTAACGGGCTACCAGGTATTGACCTAAAGGGAAGTCGATGAGCGAACTCATCCTGACACCCTGCTGAGCCTGTCAGTGACAATATCCGTACAGTCCGGTCCGTTCGTCTATGAGTATCGCATGTCGGGCTTAGGGGGTTGGTGAAAGTCAGACCACCAAAAGCGGTACAAGTCGTGTCGGAATGTAGCCCAGAACACCCTGAGATACTACAGGAATACCTACCAGCAAATCTCCTGCTTTGGCTAAGAGCTTCGTGTAATGGCTCTCCTAGACACAGCATGACCTCACCCCCAATACCGGGAGAGACGAACCCCTGCCGATCCGCTCACTGCCTCCAAGTGGCTCGGGACTGTACCCAACTAAAACCTGTTTGCACGACTCCTTTGAGCCGTGGTAGGGTAGTAATCAAAATACAGTGGGAACTCACACGAGACAAATGACGATCTCAAGTCGATGAACTAACCTGTACAAATGTCACCAAGGAACTGCTATCTGACGCTAGGTATAATACCAACTAGCATGTTCCCGGCGAGTCCTGTCCGGTGTACTCTTAACCCAATGAGCACCTGTATACATCTTAGGTGATCTAACTGACACCAATGGCTTGTGAGACCGGCCATCGCCCTTCGTCGGGGTCTCGACTGTATACACTAGTCTACTAATAGAGTATCGATGCCCAGTCTCAAAACTCCCATGGCTAGGGACCATTTTAAGGATGTGCTTATAGACTACCCAACTCTCACGTATATGATCGCCATCATACTGCTGGTAGTCAAGCAAGAATCCTAAGGGCTCTATCAACGTGCAATAGTGACCTGTAAGGTCACCTAAAGCAGTACACGATGATAAAGACAAACCATGATAGCATACTATTCCCTATCAATGTATAATAGTGAACCACAATGTCACCTAAAAAATGTACACGATGATAAAGACAAACCAGATAGTATACAAATCTCTCGAATAAAACTGTCCTACCGGTATAGGTCTTCCCTCAATCATTGCAATCACGTGCCTGCGATCCAATAATTGACTCTGAGGGCACTATATCCAACATAGACAATGTTTAACTTTCCGATCGAATAAACAAACACTCAAGATTTCCCAAATAGCTC
Source organism: Agapanthus africanus (assembly GCA_030015575.1). Taxonomy (NCBI): domain Eukaryota; kingdom Viridiplantae; phylum Streptophyta; class Magnoliopsida; order Asparagales; family Amaryllidaceae; genus Agapanthus; species Agapanthus africanus. Next base: position 373,009,619 of record JASDDO010000001.1, read on the forward strand.
AACACTTGAGCGGAGTTCAAAAATTATCCATCACATGCCACAGTACCAATGGTCCAGCCGTAGAAGGGTCAAGCCAACGCCTCATATGTGGCAACGCCGTAGTGCCTCAAACCCTAAGGTTCAGAGGCGGTTCAGACGGTCACATAATCGAGTTAAGGTTTGTGTTCTTCGAGAGGGTCCACCGCGTTACTTTCACGACTATGAACGTTCTTAAACTATGGAAAAATCCAACACTTGGAAATTTTCCGGTAGGGGAAAAAGTGAGTTATTGATATCCGTTCGAACTTTTTAACACGTTCTAAAATTACCCGGAAAAAATTAAACGAAGTTAAACTTTCCGATTGAATTAACAAGTTCCCAATACAACCCAGAAAACTCAACACTTGAGTAGAATTAAACATTCCCAAAAGCACTTGGTAATAGCTACGGATTGCCTATAGAAATTGCTAACAATGATTCCCTACTATGGCCGCGGAACCGCCGCTAAAAGCCCATTATAGCCGTGGTTCCGCGGCAATTTGAGTGAATTATTGGTTCGAATTTCACAGATATCCATACAATTTCCTGCTTGATTTTCTGAGAATTTTTAATATGAAAAATGTTAACTTTTGAAAAAACTTCCAGAAACTAGGGTTTTACGGGTATTCGGAGTACGATCGGACTTTAAACTTCACCTAGACTTCGCCAAAAACTCTAGCTTGTCTCTGATACCACTGTAGGGTTACTAGGCACTCTCACAAGGGTCTATAAGGCATTAACTATGCCCGATTTAAAATTTAGACGTGCCGAACAACCCTAACCAAGATCTTTAAACTAGAGATTACGCGAAACAAAGCAAGTAAACAACTTTACTTCTAAGAGTTTGGGATTACAACCTTTGTAGTCCGGTCCTTCACTTCTAAAGCTCCGTGTTGAGGTCCCTTCGCTACGATCATCGAGTGCCCGAACTCTTGAGAGGCTCCACAAAGAGAAAGATGCAAGCTTGCTTCCGATCTTCGATAACAAAGATGATCTACCTTGAAATTTCTTTAACACAAGCTCTCACTCACTAAAGAAGTGAACACCCTAATCTAAATGGCTAGGATAGATTAGGATGATGAAGTAGGATTCTAGCTCTCATTTGTTTTCTTCATCTCACTCATTTTCATCACTTCATAAAAAGCTAGAAAACTTTTCATGCAGAGAAGAAGAAGGAAGAAGATGATCTATTTCTTTTGTGATGAATAATGAAAGTGTTGTAAGGTTAGAAATGCAACCATGGTTCAAGAGAGAAGAAGTAACCCAGGTAGAGATTTAACTAAGGTTAAAGGGTTGGGTTGGGTTAAACAAATATCTCACAAAATATCAATACAAATATCTTTGCTTAAAACAAAATCAAAGCTTCTAAAAGATACTAGAAAGTTTAACCCAAATCAAACCCTAACTATGTTTAATCTCCACTAATCATGTTGCATTTATAACCATAACATGTTACAATATTATATATCACATATACAATATTTATTGTAACAAAATAAAATAATACAATTAACATATATCGAATATATATTAATGTATTACCCGAGTGAGAAAAGAAACTTTTAGTGAGCTTATATTAGTTAATGTAATTTAATATATCAAATATATAATTATACATTAAATTATCGAATAAACACTTGATCCGATAATCCGGCTATTTCACAAATAACCGACTAATATAATCTGTATCAGTTCATCGAATCAACACTTGATCCGATGACCCGGCTATATCACATATATCCGGCCGATATCACATATCGCGAGAATCTAATACGGTATCACTTACACGTATTGTTCTCGGTCCCGCACACATCATATATGTGCTCCTACTCCATTTTACCTGAGCCAGGAAACCTCTATGTAGGATTCTAAAGAATCGTCAATACGCCGGCAGTAGGTGATGATCATATCAAACACCCACAAGCTGCAAGCGGTCAGCTAAACGTAACAGCCATCCAGGTATTGAGCGATCAGAAGATCAACAAGCAAGCCTGTACTTTCTCCCGTGAATCTAATCAGTAACACTCCCGTATAGTCCGGTCTCTTCGTCTGATATGTCGCATATCTCGCCTAGGGGTGGTAAACGTCAGACCCCAGTAGCTTGATAAGTCGTGTCGATATGAGGTCCATAATAGTTCGAGAAACTACTGATAACACTTACCAGTAAATCTCAGCAACCCTGGCCAGGGATTTCCAGTTATAGCCAATCGAACACAGCGCAACATCAACTCCCTATATCGGGAGAGACGAATGCCCTCCTATCGCTCGTTGCCTCCATGTGATTCGGGACTGTACCCAAAAGCCACCTTTTTGCACGCCCACTTGGACGTGGTATGATGGAAATCAAAGCACAGTGGGAATCATACAAGACTGCCATCTGACGTGAGGTATAATACCATCTGGGAGTTCTCGGTGAGTCCGTCCAGTATACCCAGTCTCCACTGAGCACCCGTATACCTTCTCTGATGTCAAACACCAATGGATATGAGATCATCCATCGCCCATCATATGGGTCAAGAAGCGCATACGCTAGTCTACTCTGGAGTATCGATTCCCTGTCTCGGTACTCCCACGACTAGGAACATTTGAAGGATGTACTTGGCGACTACACTGTCCTCACTAGTATGATCTGCATCATAGTCCTAGTAGTCAAGTACTCATCCTAAGGGCTTTATCAACATGTAACATAGAGACAATCAGAGTACATGTTAAGATAAAATGTAACCAGATAGCACACTATCATGTCGAGCAAGAAAGTCCTACCTATATATGTCCAAGCATCCACTACAATATACATCGTATGTACAGTAATGGCCTCTAGGGCATACATATAACTAACAGCCTGGTGAGCTCATATTTGCTGAGCAATATAGTCATCCAGTGCGGCCTTGGAGATGGTTTCCTCCTTGGCTGCTGAATGAGCCGAAGGAGGATTAGATGTCTCCCCTCTATCATCTTCAATAATGATCGGTGGGTCTTCAGCTGGAGGATCCGGCTGTAACATCATTCCTACCATGTCTTGGAAGAGAAGCGCCATTTGTTTTATGTTGGCAGCTTGTTCTGCTGCTTCTCCGTCCTTCTTTTCGAGGACCCTGCGTAGGAAGTCAGCATCAGTTTCTTGTTCATGACGCTGCTCTGATGACGCCTCTGGGCTTTCTTTTGGCCCAGTGAGTGCGGCTATTTGCATCAGCATTTCTTGAAGTTTCTGTTGCTGCTCCTAGGCTTTTGTCACGGATCGGGTCAGCGGTCGGTGACCCGTCGAAGCGCGGCTTTCCTCTTTTCCGGAAGCCATGTAAACAGTATGGACCGTTATGACCCTGGACTTGGTGCGTTTGGGCTCGGCGCTTTTACGGTTCACCATGTTCACAGGAGCTTTCTGCAGCCTCCTTTTCTTTTGAGTGGTTGACGTTGAGGGAGCCGTTGCAGTAGGCACCCAGACGGATGACATTTTCTGTGGTTTGACAGGACGGTTCTCTTCCTGCTGGACCTTCAACTTTTTCTGTCGGCGAGGATAGTCTTGATCAATCATCGACTCCTGGACCCATCGCCAGACTTTGTAAACTTTGGAGGACAGCCATTGAGGGGGTTGCTCCGGCTTCGCCTTCGGAGAATTTTCTACGAGTGGAGGAGATCTCTTAACCACGGCGGTAGGAGAGTTCCTGCACACCTTGTTTAGCAATTCAAAGCTGTTCCCGGTTGGAACAGCAGCATTGACTTCCACCATTGGGGCTGGTGGAGTTAGCCCAGAAGGGGAATTTCCCCCAGCCTTCCTTACCCGGCGCCAGTGGCAACGTCTAGCGTGTCGAGCCGATGGTGTTGGTTCGATGATGGGGATGGCTTTGTCATGCCCCCTGTTTCTGGTGAGGTGTTGCCGGTACCAGCCTCTTGAAGACCGACGTCCGTTGAGTAGCAGTATCCAATCTGTCAAAGACAGACTTTTGAGCAGGAACGGGATCCGGAGTGGGAGCCGGAACAGTCAGTCTTGTGAACACCGACCCTTTGGCAGAAGAACCCGTCTTGATGACTTCAGGAGCAGGAATGGCTATCCGCTTCGGGATGACCGCTTCAAGTATCGCGAGCTTCTTTATGGGCCTACTTGAGCTTTGGCCCAGTTCGTTGAAAACTGAGGCATTGGACTTGGGCGACCCATTGAGAGGGGCCGCGGTAGTTGTAAGCCGATCAAAGACCGACTTCTTTGGTGCTTCTTACGATGACATTGGGGCATTGAAGCTCATCGGTTGGAGGATAGTCCCGAAGAATAGCCCGGTGGTGGCCTGAGTCACCTGTTCCACCGGCATAGTGAAGATAGAGGCCGCTTAGGGCCCGTAAGTCACTCCTCCGGACGGAACGGAGTGAGAGTTGCAGTTGCAGTTAGTGCAGGTTGAAGCCATTGATCTTCTATTTTCTGCACGGAGCAAGACATCAAATCTAAGTACCTCGAATCCACATGCAACCATAGCAAACCACGATTCGTTCGCGAAACACGACACACAAAGTGTGGAGTGGAAAGAGGAAGAAGTCCCACCTGGCGTGCCAGAATCTGTTCCCCGCCGAAAAACGCAGACGAAGACGCGGCGAACATCTTGCCTGAATTTTGAGGCAGATGCTAATTGATGCTATCCGTCCACCTCTCCGAAGATGCCAAGTTGATTTATGACACCGTATATCGAAGGTTTAAACGGATGTGGCCGATATAGCAGACTTCGTCAGATTCCCCCTCATTTGACGGGGTTTTTGATTGTGGGGACGCTCTTCCCTGCAGGCGCAAGCCTCTGCAGTTAATTACGCTACCGCATCGCGGTAACAAATTTCTCCTTCTCAAGATGGTCACTTCGTGTCGTGTGTGTTTGTTTTGTTTTTGGTTGCCCGCGGATTGTATACAGAGACTAATTTATGTTGTCGCCCGTAGGGCATGGATTAGTCCAAATCCGTATCTTCTTAGATTTAGGTTTGGGGTTTTGGTTTAAGGATACGTTAGCCTCATTTGGGACTAAGATCAACTTAAACATTTGTTAAGGATACGTTAGTCTAATTTCTAGACTAAGATCAACTTAACAGGATCATTTAGATCCAACAACAGAGAATTTAGACTCTATTGTTTAGTTTAGGGACATTGCGGTCGATTACCAGATTAAGGACATGGTGGTCCAGGTTAAGGACATCGTAGTCCGTGGGTTTAAAGGGACCCCACAGTCCAGGTTAAGGACATCGTAGTCCATGGGATTAAGGACCCCACAGCCCGGTTTAAAGACATCGTAGTCTATAAAGTTTAAGGATATCGTAGTCCATGAGTTTAAGGACCCCACAGTCCATAGAAATGTGTGGTCATCGGGATCCATCACCTCTCTGAAGACGTTGAAGGATTACAACGATAAATATCAGAGGAGTAACGAGATGTACCCTCGAACCGATGTGAGTTGGTTGAAAGATCTGTAGCCCAGTTTGGGACTGAGATCAGTTGAATATTTTTGAGTAGATGTGCTCAGTTCAATATAAGTTGAGGACTTATTGTTAGTTATATATATGCCATAGAGGCCATTGTTGTACATATGATGTATATTATAATGGATGCTTGGATATATATAAAGAGAACTTTCTTGCTCGTCATGATAGTATGCTATTTGGTTTTACTTTGTCTTAACATGTTTACTTGTATTAGTTTACTGTCTTGCTCTCACATGTTGATAAAGCCCTTAGGATATATACTCGACTACTGGGACTATGATGAGATCATACTAGTGGGGCCACGGTAGTCGACGAGTACATCCTATAACTGTTCCTAGTCGAGGGTGTATCGAGACAGGGCATCGATACACCAGAGTAGACTAGCGTATACACATCTTGACCCATATGATGGGCAATAGATGATCCCATATCTGTAAAGCCTTGAAAAGTCGTTTTGGTGTTTTCCTGAAAATCGGTGAAAATTCGGTATTTTTCCGAAAACCGTCCTTTTTGTTATTTAGCAGTTTAGGACTAATTATACCTAATTTGGATAGGTAATTGCTAGTTTTTAGTAGAAAATGAGTTAATTATGAAATTCTGGTCGTTTAAAATTTTTCCCTAATTTTTCAATTTTTTAATATTATTTTAAGCCGGTAAGAAAATACATTAAATTAGCGATAAATACAAATTTAAATGGGCTAAATTTAATCTTTAAAATCATGTTAACTAAAATGTAGTTGTAACATAAATTTTTAGTAATTTATTTTAAGTTTTAACTAATTTTTATTATGGAAAACGAAATTTATTGAATTTTAAGCAAAAACTTGCAATTTTGGACTTGTGGGGGGGTCTTTTTGCATGGAATTCTTTTTGTAACCTCTTCCACTCATCCCCACACCCCAAGGCCTGCCCCACCACTCCTGCAGCAGCCCCATCCCCCTCCATTTGACTTTAACTATTGTGGTGAATGATTTGTTTTGAAAAGGATTAAAATATTGTAATTATGGTATGGTGTACTTTGGATATGAAATGGCTTTGACTTGTGAAAGATTTAGCAAGCCCACACCACTCCCCTCTCCCTCTTCTGGCCGAGACCAGCTCCCCCCCCCCCATTTCCATTATTTTCCTTCTCTTTTCTCTCATTTTCTTCAAAAAATTGCATCAAAATTCAATAAAAATCAACAAATCCTTCACAATTTCAAAGCAAAAACCCTATTCCCTCTCTTCTCAAACCCAAATTGGTTCAAATCTTGGTGAAAGATGTCATCTTGGAAGGCTTTAGCAACATAGGGTTTGGGCTTGTGAGGTATAATTTCAATCTTGGGTTAAATTGTAGTTTAAAGTGTGCTAATTAGAACTTTGAAAATTGTTTTAGTGTTAATTTTAGTGCTATTTGCATACTAGTTTTTATTAAATATTGTGATGAATTAATTGCGATGTCTTGATGACATTTTTAGCGTATCCTATGACTTTTAGGATGTGTGAGTGCGGATTTTTGAGTGTTCGGGTTTTAGTTTAGCCGGGCGACCAAATCGGCGATTTTTGCAGTTTTTGCGATTTTCGCGTGTGTTCCGCGGACCTTGTGCACGTTGTACCTAGCTTGTGAACGTTAGTAGTTTCGTTTGGGTTTTGCGTCGTTCTTGATATGTAACCTTATGTTTGGTATTGATGTAAATTCCAGGTTCGGTCGCGGAGACGTCAGACGCGGCACGAAAGGGGAAAGCGGTGATTGGACGTGACTAGCTAGGGATTCCGGTGAGTAGATGTAACATCTACGGGAGACTATCGTTGGATGGCGCATGCCGCCCGATAGTTTTAGTAACTTAAAAGATTCTTAGTGATGTTAGTAATTAGGGGTGTAATACTTATATGATTATTTGCTGCATCCATGCCTTATATTGACATACATATGCGAACCCATTTCATAGGACACCTGCACCATTGCCAGGGTTTTTATATGCAGCACGAGCACTATTCATGCTTACACACACGCCCTGGTAATTGCCATGCCACCACACTAGATAACCTATAATTTGAAACCTTTTACTAATCGATGCTTAAACCTGTGCTATTGCCTTTAATTCCTTAAAATGAAATCGTAGGATTGCTATTCATGTGCATGTACCTCATCATATTATTTGTTCATGCCTAGTCTATTAATCATACATCATAGCTTAATTATTGATACCATATGCATTCATCACCATTGATATATGCACTTATGAGGGTTTCTTGAGATTTTATGATATTTCTGGATTTCGGGGGAAAGCCGCAAAATTTCTGAACTTATTATGTTTTTTAAAATATGTAATTGCGGTTTTCTAGTGATGTAAAGTGTCGTCCACCATGAGTTTGCTGTGGTTTTCAAGATCCGTGTCAAGGAGTGGAGGAACCGTCACGGGTACATGGTGGGCCCGGTATGGTACCCCGGGGCAAGATGAATGTGGTGTTGACGTTGAGCCTGGCAGGGGACAGATTACCTACCGGTGACTTCATTGGGCACGGCGGATATGCAGAGGATACCGACCGGGGCCGCGAGAGGATGAGATATTGATATTGAGATGGGTCAGCCGGATGGCTGAGGCCAGAGACACTATGACATGGATTTATGAGATTTGAGACAGGTTTTAGGTGTCGTTGCTAGACACAGATTGTTGTCGATTCTATGAGTATTATGCTGGCATTCTAAAAGAGTTTCAAAAAACAAAAAGAGATAAAATGTTTCTTATATATACCTATTGAGACCTCAGATATTCATGTCGCATACATACACCCGCTAGTACACTGATGTTGTATACACACCTGCTAGTGCATCCAGTCATACCTGTATTTTAGATGCTAGGATGCTTGTGTGCATGCTTTCGATAGCCTGTGTAGATGTTATTTATTACTCACGAGTTGGCAACTCACCCCCGTTGTGCCACAGCCTTTTTCAGATCCGCTTCGTCAGTACAGTAGCGGCGGGCGCACTTGCTTCTTTTGCCTCCTTTGCCTGGACTCGAGGTTTTGCTCTGAGGTGGGTTATATCATTATTTTTGTACCACCTTGTATATTCTTTGTATCTAGTGTACTCCATCTACTGTATCTACCAGTATTGTTGTATATTGACCTAGAGATGAGACTGTAAGGTTTGTGGACTTTTATGCTGTATTTTGGGGTCGAGCTCACTTGAGTCGACATGCTGTTTTTCTTATGCTTCATTATGATTATTTCGCATGTTGTTGCTTTATATTGCGTGGGATTTGTGACCGCCTTGTGGCGAAGAGCTAGCTCCCGCTTGGGGATGCCTTATTTGTTGAATTCATATATATTTTTTGTTGTACCCATTTTGGGGGCCAGTATTTACAAAGGAGACTCTGCCGAAATTTTCGAAAAAATTTGTATTGTTTTTAAAAAGGTTTTTATATGACTTATTTGATAAACTCGCTTTCAATTGATTGGGTTTTCTTCACTCTTTTGCTTATTTGGTTTTGGTTTTCTGGGCTTTGGCTTACTTATTTTACGGACGTCTTGAGACGTTTCGTAAACTTAAGTGCCAGTCACGTTTCGTACCTTGCGGGTCGTGACAAAGTTGGTATCAGAGCGATAGGTTTTACTTTTTTGAGTGTATGATGACCCTTGGTAGATGGAGTAAGTGACTTAAGTTGGGTAACGTAGCGTGTGTATGTCCGCGGCATACTTGCGATACGGTACTCCGCCTAAGTGACTTTATGATATACTTGCTTGAAAATTCCTTCTTCAATTCCGTGTATCCTATGATCCTATTGCACTGTTCTTATTATCCTTTTTCCTGTACCAGCCACTATGCCGCCGAAGGCTACGAGGGCACAGAGGGCTGCCGCCCGAGACGAGATTCGAGCTGGCTCGTCCGAGACTAGGACTGAGCAGGGTGGTATGCCTATGCCGCAGGGACAAACCGATCCTCCTTCCCCAGGCCGTATGGATAGGCTCGAGACTGGTATGGAGGAGTTGCGACAGATGATGGGGGGCATGCAGGAGCTACGTCAGATGGTAGGATCCCTAGTTGCAGCCAGTCGTACACCGAGGCCGGATGACGCACCTACTACATCCCAGACTGCTATGATACCTTCTCCTACTACTACCACCGTGACCATCCCGGTTTCACTACAGGATTTCATGAGGCTGAGACCTCCAGTATTCACCGGCACCGAGGCAGCGGAGGACCCACAGACGTTCCTTGACAGTTTAGCCAGGATCTGCTGTTCGCTGAGATGTTCGGATGATCGATGGGTGGAGCTTGCGAGTTTCCGACTAGAGGGTCTCGCGCAGACATGGTGGGAGTCAGTCTTGAGAGGTCGAGCTGCAAGTCTACCGCCTATGACGTGGGCCGAGTTTACAGCAGTCTTTCTAGCTCGTTTCCTCCCAGAGAGCGTTCGTGAGGCCAGAGCTCGTAGCTTCGAGGCCTTAGTCAAGACACCTGGGATGACCGTGTCTGAGTATGACATCCAGTTTACACAGTTATCCCGATATGCTCAGTATTTGGTGGATACCGAAGAGAAGATGGTGAAGAGGTTCGTACAGGGACTTGATGCCCAGCTATATCTTGCCATTGGCGCCCAGCACTACGACACTTATTCAGCTGCTATGGATGCGACATTACGGATGGAGGCACGCATATCACAGACTTCGGCCGTTTCTGGGCCGAAGAGGATTCGCACCGATGTACCGTCTCAGAGGCAGCACGCCAGATTCTTTCCGAGAGATAGGCCTGGCAGAGGATTTGGACGGGGACAGTTATACGGTTCTTATCCCCAGGGACAGCAGCCGTCACCAGGGTGTTTTGGGTGCGGGAGTCCGCACCATCTTGTCAGAGACTGTCCGGTGAGACGACAGGGAGCAGCGACAGTTCCGCATGTGACCCTACCACCATCACCACCCCTTCCTCAGAGAGCCCTATTTCCTACCCCAGGCGATGCTCCACGCCAGTTAGGTGCACCCAGAGGCCGTGGACGCGGCGGTCCTGTTCAGAGAGGACGAGGAGGCGGAGGCCGAGGTCGAAGTCAGCCCGCTATCGGTGGAGGACAGGCCCGAGTATTTGCTTTGACACCGCAGGATGCGCAGGCATCCAATGCCGTTGTGACAGGTACCTTGCCAGTTTGTTCTTTCGACGCACGGGTATTATTCGACCCAGGTTCCACACATTCGTACGTCTCTACACACTTTGCACCGATGTTGGGCCGTGAGTCGTCGTCGTTAGATCATCCGCTTGTTGTTGTTACTCCGGTAGGCGAGTCGTTTGTCGCTCGTTTTGTATTTCGATTGTGTTCCGTTCGTATCGAGGAGAGGGATTCATCAGTTGATTTCATTCTCCTCGATATGTTGGACTTTGATGTGCTTCTGGGCATGGATTGGCTAGCCACTTGTTATGCTTCGGTGGACTGCCGTGAGAAGGCAGTCATATTTAGCTTTCCGGGAGAGCCAGTCCTTGTTATTCAGGGAGACCGCAGCGTCACCCTTCCCAGCTTGATTTCGTCTCTTCGCGCTGGTCAGCTCTTGCGGAAGGGATGTCAGGGATTCTTAGCGTATATTTGTGATACTCGAGCTGTAGAGGTTCCGTTGGACCGGGTCCCGGTTGTTTGTGAGTTCCCTGATGTTTTCCCTGATGAGCTACCTGGGCTACCACCTGAGCGCGATGTTGAGTTCTGCATCGATTTGATTCCCGGCTCAGGGCCTATTTCTATACCGCCTTATCGGATGGCCCCGGCAGAGCTTCGAGAGCTGAAGGATCAGTTGCAGGATTTGTTAGAGAAGGGGCTTATTCGACCTAGTGTTTCTCCGTGGGGTGCTCCGGTCCTGTTTGTTAAGAAGAAGGATGGAAGTTTGCTCTTATGCATCGACTACCGCCAGCTGAACAAAGTTACTGTTCGGAACAGATATCCGTTGCTACGCATTGATGATTTGTTCGACCAGCTTCAGGGTGCGGGATATTTTTCGAGGATCGACTTGCGATCAGGATACCATCAGCTGCGAGTTCGACAGGAGGATATACCGAGGACAGTTTTCCGCACGCGCTATGGCCACTATGAGTTTTTGGTGATGTCGTTCGGACTCACCAACGCCCCAGCAGCATTCATGGATTTGATGAACCGCACATTCAGGCCGTATCTTGACTTGTTCATCATCGTGTTTATCGACGATATCTTGGTGTACTCCCGGAGCAGAGAGGAGCACGAGCAGCACTTGCAGATTACGTTACAGACTCTGAGGGAGCACCAGCTGTTCGCAAAGTTCTCCAAGTGTGCATTCTGGCTGGACAGCGTCGGATTCTTTGGTCACATGGTTACGAGAGACGGCATTTGTGTGGACCCGAAGAAGATTAAGGCTGTTCAGCAGTGGCCCCGACCTACATCGGTTACTGAGATCTGTAGTTTTCTAGGCCTGGCGGGCTACTACAGGCGTTTTGTTCAGTACTTCTCCCGTATAGCTGCATCTTTGACCAGTTTGACCCGGAAGGGAGTTCCTTTCGTTTGGACAGAGGAGTGCGAGCGCAGTTTTCAGCAGCTACGGACTTGTTTGACTACGGCGCCGGTATTATCTTTGCCTTCGGGATCAGGCGGATTTGTGGTCTACCGTGATGCTTCGCGAGTGGGATTAGAATGCGTATTGATGCAGCATGGCCGGGTGATCGCATATGCTTCTCGGTAGTTGAAGAAGCATGAACAGAACTATCCCACTCACGATTTGGAGATGGCTGCAGTGGTCTTTGCACTGAAGATTTGGCGACATTACCTATACGGCGAGTCGTGTCAGATATTCACTGATCACAGAGCTTAAAGTACATATTTCAGCAGCGAGACCTGAACCTCAGACAGCGTCGTTGGATGGAGTTGGTGAAAGACTACGACTGCGAGATCTTATATCACCCAGGCAAGGCGAATGTGGTGGCAGATGCGTTGAGTAGGAGGCCCGGAGGTAGTCTATCCTTTTTGCGCGCAGTGCAGAGGCAGTCGTCAGCAGATTGGCAGATGTTATGCGACAGCCGAGTTGAGTTCGAGTTCACTCAGACAGGGGGACAGCTCGCTCATGTTTGTGCACGCCCACAGTTGCTTGACCGTATATATGAGGCACAGCGCAGCGACGACCGTTGCTCAGAGATCATGGCACAGATGGGACAGGACAGATTTTCCGAGTTCGTGATTGATGATCAGGGGATTTTACGATATGGATCTAGACTGTGCGTACCAGATGCTGATGGATTGCGACGCGACATTCTTGAGGAGGCACACCGATCAGTGTATAGTGTCCACCCCGATTCCACAAAGATGTACCATGATATGAGAGAGACCTACTGGTGGGACGGGATGAAGAGGGACATTGCGGAGTTTGTATCGAGATGCCTGACTTGTCAGCAAGTCAAGGCCGAGCACCAGAGGCCCGCAGGAGAGCTACAGCCGTTACCCATTCCAAAGTGGAAATGAGAGCAGATTTCGATGGACTTCGTTGTGGGTCTACCCAGGACCAGTCGAGGGTACGACTCCATCTGGGTGATCGTGGATAGATTGACGAAAGCGGCTCACTTCCTGCCAGTGAAGACGACTTTCAGCTTCGCTCAGTATGCTCAGCTCTACATTGACGAGATCGTGCGACTACATGGCGTACCGACTTGTATCGTGTCAGATCGAGGCACCCAGTTCACCAGCCGACTTTGGCAGAGACTTCAGGAGGCTTTGGGCACTCGTTTGAGCTTCAGCACAGCGTTTCATCCGCAGACCGACGGACAGTCAGAGCGGACCATTCAGACTCTCGAGGACATGATCAGAGCGTGCGTTTTAGACTTCGGCGGTAGCTGGGATCGTCATTTACCGTTAGTGGAGTTCTCCTACAACAACAGCTTCCAGGATACTATTCAGATAGCACCGTTCGAGGCATTGTATGGGAGGAGATGCAGATCGCCCGTTTGTTGGATAGAGCTCAGCGAGAGCAGTATACTGGGGCGGCAGCTTGTTGAGGAGATGACAGCGAAGATACAGTTGATCCGAGACCGGATGAGAGCGGCTCAGAGCAGGCAGAGATCGTATGCAGACAGGCGCCGTCGCAGACTAGAGTTCGCAGTTGGCGATCATGTTTTTCTGAGGGTCTCTCCGATGAAGGGCGTGATGCGATTTGGGCGGAAAGGAAAGCTTAGTCCCAGATTTGTGGGTTCCTTCGAGATTCTCGAGCATGTCGGCGCTGTTGCATATCGTTTGGCCCTTCCACCCAGCTTTCCCGATGTTCACCCCGTCTTCCATGTTTCGATGCTCCGCAAGTACCTTCACGACCCTTCGCATGCGATTCAGCACCCGACAGTCCAGCTTGAGCGCGACCTTTCGTTTGCAGAGCAGCCGGTGGCCATCCTGGATCGGCAGGTGAAGAAGTTGAGATCGAAGATTATACCAACCGTCAAGGTCCTTTGGCGTAGCCCGAGCAGCGAGGAGGTTACCTGGGAGACCGAGGGCGAGATGAGGAAGAAATATCCCCATCTCTTTGAAGGTACGCGTAGTTATTTTTAAATTCGGGGACCGAATTTCTTTAAGGGGGGAAGATTGTAACGCCTTGAAAAGTCGTTTTGGTGTTTTCCTGAAAATCGGTGAAAATTCGGTATTTTTCCGAAAACCGTCCTTTTTGTTATTTTGCAGTTTAGGACTAATTATACCTAATTTGGATAGATAATTGCTAGTTTTTAGTAGAAAATGATTTAATTATGAAATTCTGGTCGTTTAAAATTTTTCCCTAATTTTTCAATTTTTTAATATTATTTTAAGCCGGTAAGAAAATACATTAAATTAGCGATAAATACAAATTTAAATGGGCTAAATTTAAGCTTTAAAATCATGTTAATTAAAATGTAGTTGTAACATAAATTTTTAGTAATTTATTTTAAGTTTTAACTAATTTTTATTATAGAAAAAGAAATTTATTGAATTTTAAGCAAAAACTTGCAATTTTGGACTTGTGGGGGGGTCTTTTTACATGGAATTCTTTTTGTAACCTCTTCCACTCACCCCCACACCCCAAGGCCGGCCCCACCACTCCTGCAGCAGCCCCATCCCCCTCCATTTGACTTTAACTATTGTGGTGAATGATTTGTTTTGAAAAGGATTAAAATATTGTAATTAAGGTATGGTGTACTTTGGATATGAAATGGCTTTGACTTGTGAAAGATTTAGCAAGCCCACACCACTCCCCTCTCCCTCTTCTGGTCGAGACCAGCTCCCCCCCCCCATTTCCATTATTTTCCATCTCTTTTCTCTCATTTTCTTCAAAAAATTGCATCAAAATTCAATAAAAATCAACAAATCCTTCACAATTTCAAAGCAAAACCCTATTCCCTCTCTTCTCAAACCCAAATTGGTTCAAATCTTGGTGAAAGATGGCATCTTGGAAGGCTTTAGCAACATAAGGTTTGGGCTTGTGAGGTATAATTTCAATCTTGGGTTAAATTGTAGTTTAAAGTGTGCTAATTAGAACTTTGAAAATTGTTTTAGTGTTAATTTTAGTGCTATTTGCATACTAGTTTTTATTAAATATTGTGATGAATTAATTGCGATGTCTTGATGACATTTTTAGCGTATCCTATGACTTTTAGGATGTGTGAGTGCGGATTTTTGAGTGTTCGGGTTTTAGTTTAGCCGGGCGACCAAATCGGCGATTTTTGCAGTTTTTGCGATTTTCGCGTGTGTTCCGCGCACCTTGTGCACGTTGTACCTAGCTTGTGAACGTTAGTAGTTTCGTTTGGGTTTTGCGTCGTTCTTGATATGTAACCTTATGTTTGATATTGATGTAAATTCCAGGTTCGGTCGCGGAGACGTCAGACGCGGCACGAAAGGGGAAAGCGGTGATTGGACGTGACTAGCTAGGGATTCCGGTGAGTAGATGTAACATCTACGGGAGACTATCGTTGGATGGCGCAAGCCGCCCGATAGTTTTAGTAACTTAAAAGATTCTTACTGATGTTACTAATTAGGGGTGTAATACTTATATGATTATTTGCTGCATCCATGCCTTATATTGACATACATATGCGAACCCATTTCATAGGACACCTGCACCATTGCCAGGGTTTTTATATGCAGCACGAGCACTATTCAAGCTTACACACACGCCCTGGTAATTGCCATGCCACCACACTAGATAACCTATAATTTGAAACCTTTTACTAATCGATGCTTAAACCTGTGCTATTGCCTTTAATTCCTTAAAATGAAATCGTAGGATTGCTATTCATGTGCATGTACCTCATCATATTATTTGTTCATGCCTAGTCTATTAATCATACATCGTAGCCTAATTATTGATACCATATGCATTCATCACCATTGATATATGCACTTATGAGGGTTTCTTGAGATTTTATGATATTTCTGGATTTCGGGGGAAAGCCGCAAAATTTCAAAACTTATTATGTTTTTTAAAATATGTAATTGCGGTTTTCTAGTGATGTAAAGTGTCGTCCACCATGAGTTTGCTGTGGTTTTCGAGATCCGTGTCGAGGAGTGGAGGAACCGTCACGGGTACATGGTGGGCCCGGTATGGTACCCGGGGGCAAGATGAATGTGGTGTTGACGTTGAGCCCGGCAGGAGACGGATTACCTACCGGTGACTTCATTGGGCACGGCGGATATCCAGAGGATACCGACCGGGGCCGCGAGAGGATGAGATATTGATATTGAGATGGGTCAGCCGGATGGCTGAGGCCAGAGACACTATGACATGGATTTATGAGATTTGAGACAGTTTTTAGGTGTCGTTGCTGGACACAGATTGTTGTCGATTCTATGAGTATTATGCTGGCATTCTAAAAGAGTTTCAAAAAACAAAAAGAGATAAAATGTTTCTTATATATACCTATTGAGACCTCAGATATTCATGTTGCATACATACACCCGCTAGTACACTGATGTTGTATACACACCTGCTAGTGCATCCAGTCATACCTGTATTTTAGATGCTAGGATGCTTGTGTGCATGCTTTCGATAGCCTGTATAGATGTTATTTATTACTCACGAGTTGGCAACTCACCCCCGTTGTGCCACAGCCTTTTTCAGGTCCGCTCCGTCAGTACAGTAGCGGCGGGCGCACTTGCTTCTTTTGCCTCCTTTGCCTGGACTCGAGGTTTTGCTCTGAGGTGGGTTATATCATTATTTTTGTACCACCTTGTATATTCTTTGTATCTAGTGTACTCCATCTACTGTATCTACCAGTATTGTTGTATATTGACCTAGAGATGAGACTGTGAGGTTTGTGGACTTTTATGCTGTATTTTGGGGTCGAGCTCACTTGAGTCGACATGCTGTTTTTCTTATGCTTCATTATGATTATTTCGCATGTTGTTGCTTTATATTGCGTGGGATTTGTGACCGCCTTGTGGCGAAGAGCTAGCTCCCGCTTGGGGATGCCTTATTTGTTGAATTCATATATATTTTTTGTTGTACCCATTTTGGGGGCCAGTATTTACAAAGGAGACTCTGCCGAAATTTTCGGAAAAATTTGTATTGTTTTTAAAAAGGTTTTTATATGACTTATTTGATAAACTCGCTTTCAATTGATTGGGTTTTCTTCACTCTTTTGCTTATTTGGTTTTGGTTTTCTGGGCTTTGGCTTACTTATTTTACGGACGTCTTGAGACGTTTCGTAAACTTAAGTGCCAGTCACGTTCCGTACCTTGCGGGTCGTGACAATATCCATCGGTGTTTGACATCAAAGATGGTGTACGGGTGCTCAGTGGAGACTGGGTACACTGGACGGACTCGCCGAGAACTCCCAGATGGTACTATACCTCACGTCAGATGGCAGTTCTCTGGTGACACTAGTTCAGGTTAGTCTGTAGACCCGAGATCATCATAGAATCTTGTATGATTCCCACTGTGCTTTGATTTCCCTCATACCACGTCTAAGAGGGCGTGCAAAACGGTGGCTTTTAGGTACAATCCCGAATCACATGGAGGCAATGAACAATAGGAGGGGTTTCGTCTCTCCCGGTATAGGAAGTTGATGTTGTGTTGTGTTCGATTGGCTATAACTGGAAGTCCCTGGCCAGGGCGGATATTGAGTACTAATGGTAAGTGTTATCAGTAGGTTCTTGACCTGTTATGAGCCTCACATCGACACGACTTATCGGTTACTGGGGTCTAACGTATACCACCCCTAGACTAGATATGCAACATATCAGACGAAGAGACCGGACTGTACGGTAGTGTTACTGATTGGATTCACAGGAGAATGTACAGGCTTGCTTGTTGATCTTCTGATCGCTCAATACCTGGGTGGCTGTTACATTTATCTGACCTCTTGCAGCTTGTGGGTGTTTGATATAACCATCACCTACTGCCGGCGTATTGACGATTCTTTAGAGTCCTATACATAGGTTTCTTGACTCAGGCAAAACGGAGAAGGAGCACATATGTGATATGTGCGGGACCGAGGATAATACGATATGAGATACCGTATTCTATTCTCGTGATATTTGATATCGGCCGGGTATATGTGATATAGCCGGGTCATCGGATCAAGTGTTGATTCGATGAAATGATACAGATTATATTAGTCGGTTATTTGAGAAATAGCCGGATTGTCGGATCAAGTGTTGATTCGATAATTTAATGTATAATTATATATGTGATATATTACATTACATTATCTAATATTGGCTCGCTTTATTAATTCATTTTCTCACCGGATAATACATTGATATATATGCGATATATGTTAATTGTATTATTTTCTTTTGTTACAAAAATATATTATATATATAATATATAATATTGTAACAAGTTATGATTACAAATGCAACATAATTAGTGGAGATTAAATATGGTTAGGGTTTGATTTGGGTTAATCTTTTCTAGAAACTTCTAGAAGCTTTTCTTCTGTTTTGAGCAAAGATATTATGTGTTGATATTTTGGAGATATTTTTCTAACCCCACCCACACCCTTTAACCTTAGTTAAATCTCTACAATGGTTAAGTCTTCTTGACTTAACCATGGTTGCAATTGTAATGATAATAACAATTCATTATTCATCACAAAAGAATCAATCATTCTTCTTCTTCTTCCTTGAGCTCTTGAAAAGCTTTCTAGGTTTTTCTTTTGTGATGGATTAGTGTGAGAATTTGATAATAAAAGAGAGCATAAATCCTACTTCATCATCCTCATCTAATCTAGCCAATTAGATTTGGGTGTTCATGTTGGAGATAGTGCCCTCAGAGTCAATTATTGGGTCACAGGTACGTGATTGCAATGGTTGAAGGAGGACCTATCCCGGTAGGACAGTCTTACTCGAGATGATAGTATGCTATCTGGTTCATCTTTATCATCGTGTACTGTTTTAGGTGACCTTACAAGTCGCTATTACACGTTGATAGAGCCCCTAGGATTCTTGCTTGACCACCAGCAGTATGAGGGCGATCATATAAGTGGGAGCTGGTAGTCTATAAGCAAATCCTTAAAAGGTCCCTAGTCGTATGAGTTTCGAGACAGGGCATCGATTCTCCAGAGTAGACTAGTGTATACAGTCGAGACCCCGACGAGGGGCGGTGGCCGGTCTCACAAGCCACTGGTGTCAGTTGGTTCACCTAAGATGTATACAGGTGCTCATTGGGTTATGAGTACACCAGACAGGACTCGCCGGGAACATGCTAGTTGGTCATATACCAGACGTCAGATGGCAGTTCCCTGGTGACATGTGTGCAGGTTAGTTCATCGACCTGGGGATCGTCATTTGTCTCGTGTGAGTTCCCACTGTACTTTGATTACTACCCTACCACGGCTCAAAGGAGTCGTGCAAACAGGTTTTAGTTGGGTACAGTCCCGAGCCACATGGAGGCAGTGAGCGTATCTTCAGGGGTTCGTCTCTCCCGGTATTGGGGGTGAGGTCGCGCTGTGTCTAGGAGAGCCATTACACGAAGCCCTCGGCCGAGGCAAGGAGATTTACTGGTAGGTATTCCAGTAGTATTTCAGGGTTTCTGGGCTACACTCCGACACGACTTGTACCGCTTTTGGGGGTCTGACTTTTACCAACCCCTTAGGCCCGCCATGCGATGCTCATAGACGAACGGACCGGACTGTACGGATATTGTCACTGACAGGCTCAGTAGGGAGTCAGGCTGAGTTCGCTCACAGACGTCCCTTTTGGTCAATACCTGGTAGCCCGTTATGTATTGGCTTATACCTCTAACGTGCTAGTGGTTAAATCCACAACCAAGGTGTTGATGAGTCTTTAGAGTCCCCCACATTCAGTTACTTAGCTTTCGGGCGAAAGGTTGTAGAGGCCGTATGGAGATATGGCAAGGTCCGATCAGATACGTGCGGTATTGCACGGATCAGGATCGGACAGTTTGTACTATAGGCCGTATGGATGTATGGCAGGGTTCGATCAGATACGTGCGGCATTGCACGGATCAGGATCGAATAGATATTACTGGCCGGCTTTGGTTTAAGCCGGATCCTAGTATAGTACAGTGTAGATTTTGTCTCATTGCATTTGTATTTCGGTCGAAATACAAATGCGGGTGTGTATGCACAGTATCGGGCTTTTCCTGTAATTTATTACGGGACCAGTTTTCTGGAATTGCCAGTTTGCTTTCCGTTTCGGCCAATTTCCTTTGTATCGTTCATTGGCCGAAGTTTGGTGGAGGAGGGCTTATTTGCATTGTTGCAAATAAGTGTTTGTGGAGGGTGTTCTTTGCATATATTTGTATCATGATGGTTTCATGATGGATCCCATCCCTTGACCTTTCTTAAACTCATGATTGCTTGACTTTCTTTATCATCATGGTTTTAGTCATGGTTGTTGATTGAGTGTTGGGATTGTTGTTGATGATGGGAGATGATATGGTTGTTGAGTGAGGACTTTTCTTTGTGATCATTATTTTCCATATGATAACCATTCCTCTCTCTCTCTCTTGGATTTATTCTTTTGGTCACTCCATTCTCTCCACTTACTTGCATTGGCCGGCCATTCATTTGAGGGGGGGCTGTCCCAATTTTGATGGGGGGATTTTGGTTGATATCATATCATTTTCTTCACCAAAATTCCCAAGAAAAACTCCAAGTATCATACCTCCACCAAAAAGGCAATTCCTACAACCCCAAAAGAGACTTCTTCACTACACATTCTACAGCAAATCTTGGGCACGTCGACTAGCCAGCTTCGTGCCCGAGTTGCCTCGGCATTGAGGTGGGAGCCCGTAAAAGAAGTAGACGATGTGGTGCACTTCCGGCGACGAGGAGGAGACGGGACATTCCGCACGAGATCGGGACGACGACGAGAAGACCGGAGGACTCGGATCTGTCGGTATATCTCTCTTCCCTTTCTTGTAGTTAGCTAGGACTAGTTAGTGGTTCGATCCGGGTATTAGTGCGCGGCGGTTTGCCAGTTCAAGAAAAATTTAAAGTTTATCACCGCTTCCGCATTTGGCCGTCGGATTGACGGCCGGGGCGCCGCCGTGCACTTACAGTTCACTTCATTAATACTTGATTAGTGAGTGAGAGCTTGAGTTAAAGAAATTTCAAGGTAGATCATCTTAGAAGAGGAAGACTCAAGAAAGCATGAATCATTCGGGTTGTGGAGCTTCTCTTGAGTCCGGGAGATCATGGATCGCGGTGAAGGGACTACTACTCAGAGCTTATGAAGCGAAGGAGCGGATTACAACGGTTGTAATCCCTCTCTCTTAGTTGTAAATATGTTTACTTGCATGTTTAACCCTAATTATCTTGCAAAGATCCTCGCTTTGGGTTGTTCGGCACGTCTAAAATTTAAATCGGGTATGGTTGATGCTTTATAGACCCTTGTGACAGTGCCTAGTAACCCTACAATGGTATCACAGCCTAGCTAGAGTATTAGGCGACGTGTATACGAAGTTAAAAGTCCGATCGAACCCCGAAACGTCAATATTTGGCCCCTCTCTGGAAATTTTTTTAAAATATGATTTTTTCCACATTAAAAATACTCAAAAAATTCAGCAGGGAATTCTAAGAATAACTGTAAAACATGAACCTATAATACCCTAAAGTCGCCACGGAACCGGCGCAGGAGCATGCTTCCATCGGCTGTTCCGCGGCCGAACTTGGATGTTAGGGGCTCGTATTTGAAGGGTTAATCCGTAGGTATTGGTATATGCTTCCGGGAATTTTTAATCTTACTCAAGTGTTGAGTGTTCTGGAGATCATTTGAATTCGTTGATTCGATCGAAAAGTTTAATTTCGTTTAGTTATCCGGATAATTTAGAACGTGTTAAAATGTTGATATCAATAACTCACTTTTTCCCGACACGAAAAAATTTCAAGTGTTGAATTTTTCTTGAGTTTAAAACTTTCGGAAAAACATGCAAGTATATCTGTGGACCCTCTAGAAGAACGTAACCTTAACTCGATCATGTGGCCGTCAAAACTTCCACTGAACCTTAGGGTTTGTGGTAGTTTGGCGTTGCCGCATGTGAGACGTTTGTTTGACCCTTCTACGGCTGGTTCGCTGGGGCTGAGACATGTTCTGGGATTTTTTGAACTCCGCTCAAGTGTTGAGCTATTTGGAAATCTTGGGTATTTGATTATTCGATCGGAAAGTTTAATATTTTCTATTTATCTGGAATGTGATACAATATGTGGAATTCATATAGTTAGGCATGAAATGCGAAGTATGTGATATTTTGGATTTAAGATGTCTAAAGTGATTGTGGATTCCAAATGTTGTAGTTTTACACTTTCTTTTCTACGACCGTAAGCGTAGTATGTGGTGTATCGCCGGCTTCGTTGCTATACATCAACGACAATTGGAATATGCATATTTGCTTACGTTGATAATATGAGATATTATGTGTTGCTGTGATATGTTGTATTGGATCGTCGTGTTCTGAATAGCCGGGGGTTTTATGTCAGATGAGGGTTTTTATTTTCATTCATGTAAAATTCATTTGTATGTAATATTCTTTTCTTGGGGCACTTCCGGGATGAGGATGATGTCACCATTGTATATTATTTACTTTTCCGCATTAGGTAGACCCAAGGAGGGGAGCACAAGTAACCGGGTTCTAGGTTACAGTGGGAGGCCATCTCGAGGAATCGAGACCGGGTCTCCTAACCCTAGAATTGGTAGTGTTGCTTGCCGCTCTCGTAGGGGTCTAAGGATGTGGCTTTGGCTATTCATTGCGACCATGGAATCCGTGTTTTATACAGGCTCGATGTAAAACACGGACGTCCTAGTATATCCAATGTTTCATATGTTATCTTCTGCTGCAATGTTCTGTGATGAGATCATATTACTGCCTGAGACGAATGCTTATACTATATATATGATATATAAATATTACAGCTTTCATTTTTTCTGTGATACTTAAGAAGCATAATTGATGGGATTTTATTAATGAGATTAATAAAAGAAAAGAAACCTAAACGATGTTGTAGAATCAAAACTTTATAAAAAGGTAGCTACAGTCTTGCTTTGCACAGCGGTATATATGATATACCCTGCACCTTATTCGATGGGGAAAGAGCCGAGATCCCTTCACCTAGAGTGACCTCTTTAGCAAAACTGGCAAATGCTACAAACTCACGGTTTAGTTTTTGACAGTTTAAATAGTTCTTGCATTGCACCGCGGTATATATGATATACCCTGCACCTTATTCGATAGGGAAAGAGCCGAGATCCCATCACCGGGAGTGACCTCTTTAGCAAAACTAGAAAAGCCTCAAAAACACTCCTTTTCAAAATCACTTGATTCTACAACGATATCAAGTTCATTACGCTCATGGTTTTCTAAAAAAAACCTGCGTAGCCCTCTGTCATTTCAGATAAATACTACTTAGTATTCGTGCTACGTTTGTTGACTATGTTAAGGCGTAGTGTGCGGTAGCTGTTTAGTGCTTATCTGGTAAAACATGAGATGTGATTGGATTAGGGTAGTTGTACGACTTTGTTGACTATGTTAAGGGTCGTGCAGGTGGGTTTAATTCAATCGGGAAATGAAAGGTTGAACTTGGCTAGTAATTATGATTTGTTGACTATGTTAAGGTCATAAGTTGTTAGGGGCAAAAGCATTATTGGGAATTTCA
Organism: Agapanthus africanus; assembly: GCA_030015575.1. Classification (NCBI taxonomy): domain Eukaryota; kingdom Viridiplantae; phylum Streptophyta; class Magnoliopsida; order Asparagales; family Amaryllidaceae; genus Agapanthus; species Agapanthus africanus. The sequence continues at coordinate 373,033,128 of JASDDO010000001.1, forward strand.
AGTGTTGAAATTTGCAATGAGATTGCATACCTACTATGAGATAGTTGGATCCCGATACCCACTGTGAGTAAGAGTTACTCCTGGGAGAATTTTACACAGGACAATTAGCCGATCAAGTAGGTGTCTAGAAATGTGTTAACGGGGTTATACCTCTGGGAAAACGAGATTTATTTTAATTAGGTCCGTGCGAAAGCATAGGGAACCTCCCTCAAAGTACCAACACTGATCTGGCTGAAAGGTTGACGAAATTGTAGGGTGTAATTAATCCCGGCTAATCTTACCTTTTAGGGTTTGAAGAAAGATTTGATAAAAACAGTGGGAGACATCCTGATTATATAAGATAATAACCAATTTAATCTTGCAAGAGCATACGCTAAAGTGTTTCCTTCTCTCTCGCTCTCCAGATAGCGACCATGTCAGGACTTAATCAAGATAATAATATGGATGTATTGACTGAACCTCCTTATTATACTGAGCAGGGGAACATTGGTCCCATTTTTTCTTATAAGTGTTATAAGACTGAACAGGAAATAGGACAATATCTGGATTCTCACGCCGCCCAAACGAAGAACAAGTATGTTGATGCATCTTCTTCGGGTGTGTTAGTTATTGAGAACTGTTTCTCAGTTCACCCTATGTCCTGGGTATTAGATACCGGATCGGGATCCCACATATGTAAATTGTTACGTGGGCTATGTAAAGATAGAGAACTGGAAAGGGGTGATCATTCCGTACAAGTAGGGAATGGTACAAATATTGCAGCCAAAGCAGTTGGCGAATATCACCTTGTATTACCAAGTAGTAATACATTGATTCTGAATGAGTGCTATTATATACCGAACATGATGTGCATCATTATATCAATTTCTTTATTAAGTAAAGAAGGGTATAATTTTGTAATACAGGATAATGTTATGAACATCTTCCTAAATCAAAAGTTGATTGGATCAGGCTCGTTACATAATGACATATTCATTCTCAATCAAAATACAGCCCTTAATATACAAAACACATACAAGAGGAAAAGTTCAGAAATGAACGAATCCTTCTTGTGGCATTATAGACTTGGTCACATCAATGCGACACGGCTAGCTAAGTTACATAAGGATGGATATTTTAGCCCGTTCGACTTATCATCTTATGATACTTGCCATTCATGTCTCAAGGTAAAATGACCAAAACTCCATTTAGTGGACACGGAGAAAGAGTTGAGGAACTCTTAGGACTGGTACATAGTGATGTATGTGGTCCCATGTCTACACATGCCAGGAATGGTTCTTCCTACTTTATTACATTCACTGACGATCTCTCTAGATACGGACATGTGTTCCTAATGAAACACAAGTCTGAAGCTTTTGAGAAATTCAGAGAATATAAGAACGAAGTAGAGAACCAAAAGGGCAAAAGTATTAAGATCCTTCGATTTGATCGAGGAGGAGAATACTTGAGCAATGAGTTCCTGGACTATCTAAAAGAGAATGGTATTCTCTCTCAGCTTACTCCTCCTTATACACCACAGCACAACGGTGTATCGGAGCGGAGGAATCGCACCCTATTAGATATAGTACGCTCTATGATGAGCACTGCTGAGTTGCCTATTTCCTTCTGGGGTTATGCACTTGAGACAGCAACATACCTATTGAATCAAGTTCCATCTAAATCTGTACCTACCACACCATATGAGATATAGAGTGGAAAGAGACCGTATCTTAAACGAGTTAAGATATGGGGTTGTCCGGCCTATATCAAAAGGCAAAATCCGGACAAACTCGAGGCACAATCAATTCTTTGTAAGTTTGTGGGATATCCTAAGAATTCCCAAGCATATTTTTTCTACCATGCTGAAGAACAAAAAGTGTTTGTTTCTCAATATACCATATTTTTAGAAAAGGAATTTCTTACAAAAGAAATTAGTGGCAAAGAGGTAGAGCTGGAAGAAGTTCCAGCACCACAAACTACAACTGATGATTTATTGGAACCAGAGGATTCAGTTGCTCCCAACGAACTTCAGCCTCTCCACCAATCTAGTAGGGTTTCTCATCCAGCACCACAAACTACAACGGTTTTCTCATTGATGGTGGGAGTGAGGATTGCATCATGGAAGATGATGACCCAACTATTTTCGAGCAGGCCATCGCGAGTGGTGACTCCGTGAAATGGCTGGATGCAATACGATCTGAGATGGAATCCATGTACACCAACAAAGTATGGACTTTAGAAGTTGCTCCTGAAGGGGTAAAACCCATTAGGAGCAAATGGATCTTTAAGAAGAAACTTGGTGTAGATGGAAAAGTTAAGACTTTCAAAGCTAGACTTGTTGCAAAGGGTTTTCGTCAACGACCGGGTATGGATTATGATGAAACCTTTTCTCCAGTGGCTATGCTTAAGTCCATCCGGATCTTACTTGCCATTGCTGCATACCATGACTACGAAATCTGGCAGATGGATGTTAAGACCGCCTTTCTAAATGGTGATTTAGAAGAGTGCGTGTACATGACTCAGCCAGAGGGCTTCGTAGATAGTGGGAGCAGTGGAAAGGTGTGCAAGCTGCTTAAATCCATTTATGGGTTAAAGCAAGCATCGCGAAATTGGAACATCTGCTTTGATGTTGTAGTCAAAGAGTTTGACTTAATCAAAAACGTAGATGAACCTTGTATATATAAAAAGGTTGCAGAGAGTAAGGTTGTCTTCCTCGTATTGTACGTCGATGACATACTCTTCATAGGAAATGATGTTCCTATGCTGCAATCGGTCAAGCTCTTCTTATCACAAAGATTCTCAATGAAAGATCTAGGTGATGCCTCCTGCATACTGGGAATTATGATCTATAGAGATAGATCTAAACGGATACTACGATTGTCCCAATCCAGGTACATTGACACCATACTAAAGAGGTTTAGTATGGAAAAATCCAAGCGTGGGAACCTACCCACGATCTCTGGACTCACTCTCTCCTAAGACTGATTTGGAGAGAGCTCGCATGCAAAGGATACCCTATGCTTCGGCAGTAGGCTCTATCATGTATACGATGCTATGTACAAAACCCGATGTAGCATACTCACTAAGTGTGGTGAGTAGGTATTAAGAAGATTCTGGAGAGAGTCACTGGATAGCTGTGAAGAACATTCTCAAGTAATTGAGAAGAACTAAAGAGATGTTCTTGGTGTATGGTAACGGAGAACTCCAGGTGGAGTCCTTTACCGATTCGAGCTTCCAAAGTGATAAGGATGACTCTAAGTCGCACTCGGGTTTTGTCTTTACCCTCAATGGAGGGGCGGTGTGTTGGAAGAGTTCCAAACAGGAATCCGTTGCAGACTCGACAATAGAGGCTGAATATATCGCTGCCAACGATGCTGCAAAAGAGGCTGTCTGGATGAAGAAGTTCATTACTGAACTTGGTGTGGTTCCATCCATTAAGCATCCAATACCTTTGTATTGTGATAACAATGGAGCTGTGGTTTTGGCCAAGGAACCCAGGTCCCATCAGAAGTCCAGACATATTCTGAGGCGGTATCACCTGATCAGGGAGTTAGTTGATCGCCGGGAGATCGAGGTCAGGAGAGTTGATACGAAGGAAAATACTATGGATCCACTCATGAAGGCCATTCCCCAGACACAGTTTAAGAGACTCTTCGGGATGCTGGGTATGAGATACTACAACAACTGGCCTTAGTGCAAGTGGGAGATTGTTAGTTATATATATGCCCTAAAGGCCATTGTTGTACACATGATGTATATTATAATGGATGCTTGGATATATATAGAGAGGACTTTCTTTCTCGTCATGATAGTATGCTATTTGGTTTTACTTTGTCTTAACATGTTGACTTGTATTAGTTTACTGTCTTGCTCTCACATATTGATAAAGCCCTTAGGATATGTACTCGACTACTGGGACTATGATAAGATTATACTAGTGGGGCCACGGTAGTTGACGAGTACATCCTATGACTGTTCCTAGTCGAGGGTGTATCGAGACAAGGCATCGATACACCAGAGTAGACTAGCGTATACGCATCTTGACCCATATGATGGGCAATGGATGATCCCATATCCATCCGTGTTTGACATCAAAGATGGTGTACGGGTGCTCAGTGGAGACTGGGTACACTGGACGGACTCGCCAAGAACTCCCAGATGGTACTATACCTCACGTCAGATGGCAGTTCTCTGGTGACACTAGTACAGGTTAGTCTGTAGACCCGAGATCGTCATAGAGTCTTTTGTGATTCCCACTGTGCTTTGATTTCCATCATACCACATCCAAGAAGGCATGCAAAACGGTGGCTTTTGGGTACAATTCCGAATCACATGGAGGCAATGAGCGATAGGAGGGGTTTCGCCTCTCCCAGTATAGGGAGTTGATGTTGTGCTGTGTTCGATTGGCTATAACTGGAAGTCCCTGGCCAGGGCGGATATTGAGTACTACTGGTAAGTGTTATCAGTAGGTTCTCGACCTTTTATGGGCATCACAACGACACGACTTATCGGTTAGTAGGGTCTGACGTATACCACCCCTAGACTAGATATGCAACATATCAGACGAAGAGACCGGACTGTACGGTAGTGTTACTGATTGGATTCACAGGAGAATGTACAGGCTTTCTTGTTGATCTTCTGATCACTGAATATCTGGGTGACTGTTTTTTTTAGCTGACCGCTTGCAGCTTGTGGGTGTTTGATATGATCATCACCTACTGCCGGCGTATTGACGATAGTTTAGAGTCCTATACAGAGGTTTCTTGACTCAGGAAAAACGGAGTAGGAGCATATATGTGATATGTGCGGGACCGAGGATAATACGATATAAGATACCATATTCTATTCTCGCGATATTTGATATCGGCCGGGTATATGTGATATAGTCGGGTCATCGGATCAAGTGTTGATTCGATGAAATGATACAGTTTATATTAGTCGGTTATTTGAGAAATAGCAGGATTGTCGGATCAAATGTTGATTCGATAATTTAATTTATAATTATATATGTGATATATTACATTACATTATCTAATATTGGCTCGCTTTATTGATTTATTTTCTCACCGGAGAATACATTGATATATATGCGATATATGTTAATTGTATTATTTTCTTTTGTTACAAAAATATATTATATATGTGATATATAATATTGTAACAAGTTATGATTACAAATACAACATGATTAGTGGAGATTAAACACGGTTAGTGTTTGATTTGGGTTAATCGTTTCTAGAAGCTTCTAGAAACTTTTCTTTTGTTTTGAGCAAAAATATTATGTGTTGATATTTTGGAGATATTTTCCTAACCCAACCCACACCCTTTAACCCTAGTTAAATCTCTATAATGGTTTAGTCTTCTTGACTTAACCATGGTTGCAATCGTAATAATAATAACAATTCATTATTCATCACGAAAGAATCAATCATTCTTCTTCTTCTTCCTTGAGCTCTTGAAAAGCTTTCTAGGTTTTTCTTTTGTGATGGATTAGTGTGAGAATTTGATAATAAAAGAGAGCATAAATCCTACTTCATCATCCTCATCTAATCTAACCAATTAGATTAGGGTGTTCACTTCATTAATACTTGATTAGTGAGTGAGAACTTGAGTTAAAGAAATTTCAAGGTAGATCATCTTAGAAGAGGAAGACTTCAAGCAAGCATAGATCATTCGGGTTATGGAGCTTCTCTTGAGTCCGGAAGATCATGGATCGTGGCGAAAGGATTACTACTCGGAGCGTATGAAGTGAAGGAGTGGACTACAAAGGTTGTAATCCCTCTCTCTTAGTTGTAAAGATGTTTACTTGCATGTGTAACCTTAATTATCTAGCAAAGATCCTCGCTTTTGGTTGTTCGGCACGTCTAAAATTTAAATCGGGTATGGTCGATGCCTTATAGACCCTTGTGACAGTGCCTAGTAACCCTACACTAATGGCCAGAGTTGGGCTAAGTCCAATTAAAATGTTTAACATTTTTTGTTGTTCTGGCTGTTAAGCCTTTATTTGGGCTCGGCCCTTTTAATAATACTAAGCATTGAGTTCTGACATCTTTTATCTTCGTCAGAACAAAGTGTGTTCTGACAATGCGCCGTGTGGTGCATCAGGCGCTTTGCGCCAGTTAAAGAGCGCATTGCGCTTCTATCGGGTAGTGCACATGTAGGGGACACGGGTCGCGCTTAGCGCTAAGCGCTAGTTTATTAGCGCATTGCGCTTTTAATTTATGAGCGCGTTGCGCTAGTTTGTTGGCGCGCCAGTGAGTGACACGTGGCGCGCTTGGCGCTAAGCACCAGTCCATGAGCGCAGTGTGCTGTTTCAGAAGCGCAAAGAGTAGATTGTGTTTTTGGTTGACACGTGGCATGTTTTGGCACTGAGCGCCGGTCCAAGAAGCGCAAAAGCGCAATTCATAAGTGCAAGGCACTTTCTAATAGCGCAAAGTGCATTTGATCAAATTTAAGATCAAAGAACAAATTTATGTTCTTCTTAAAGGAGGCTTTGCCTCAAGATTCAAGAACAAAAGTTCTTGTTTTATAAAAGGGCTCTGCCTTTGTAGATCAAGGATCTGTGAATGAAGTAAATACTTCTTTTATTTTTTTATGATTAGATCTTTTGATCTTTTTCTTTTAATCAAAGACCTTGTTCTTTTGTAGATCTATGATCTTTTTAGAAGATGGTTCTTCTTTTTACGAGATGGTTTCATCTCTGTTGTTTAAGAACTAGTTCTTTACCTTGAAGATGAAGAAATGATCTTCTTTTTTCTATAAGCTTTCTCTTCTTTCTCTTTGAGTTTTTCTCAAAATTTGTAGAGGGTTTTCTCTATATCAGACTTGAGGTCTTGGGGCCTTTATATAGGGCAAATTGATTTGTTAAATAAGTTAAAGAGATTTTTCTTTGATTGATTTAGGGATGTTTCCGCACCGTTGGATCTTTGATCCTAGGGCTTCTGTTTTACAGAAGGCAATCTTCTTGTTTTTAACAAGATTGAGAAAATCTTTCCATATCAGAATTCATTGTCTTTGGTAATTTTTATTTACTATTGGATCATTGATCCAACGGTGCTCTGATTTACAGAGTAAAATCTTGTCATTTGGAATGATTTTGAGGAATCTTTCCTTAACAGAATTTAATTCTAATTAATTAATGATTTATCATTATTATTAGATCTTTGATCTGACGGTTGGGGAGCTTTTAGGTTTCTGCGCTGGCGCACCCATGCTTTGCACTGGTGCGCTGCTTAAAAGGCAGCGCACATTGCGCTAGTGCACACGTGTATGACACGTGGTGCGCTGCTTGGAGCGCAGCACACCTAGTGCTAGCGCACATGTGCTTTGCACGTGGTGCGCTGTTCAGGGCGCAGCGCGCTTGGCGCTACATCTGAAGCGTTGCATCACAATGTTTTAACTCTTGGCTTTGAGGCATTTGTTACATTCTTTGCACGTGGAGTTTTTCCCTTCATTTTTTTATTTTATTATTATTATTTATTTTATTATTATTTTTTTATAAGAGAGCAGGTTGTGAGAAAAAATTTTGGCGGGAACAACCACGAGGCGAGCTGGGTCCTCGGCGACCTCCTCGCCAGGAATCTCCTGCCCCTGCTCGTCGGCGACCGCAAGGGGGTACTCGGCCCGGAGCTCTTCGTCGGTGAACCCCGGCATCCTGGTCTTAACGGCATCGAGGATCTCGTGCCAGATGAGGGTCGTAGGAATGGCCAGGTCATCATAGTAATCTTTCGACTTCTTGTAGCCCTCCAACGCCTTCGCCGCCGATAGGTCAGCCAACTTCGCCGCCCTCAAGTCGACCGACTTCGCCGACTCTGCCGCCGCCCCCAGCTCCTTCCGGAGGGTTTTCACCGTCTTCTTCAGGTTGCCGGCCAGCACCTGAGCGTCCTCAAGCTTGGCCTCGGCAACCGCGGCGGCCTCGTGGTGCCGAGCGACCTCCCGCTTCCCAACATCCACCTCGCCCTCCAGGGCGACGACCCTCGCCTTTATCGCCTCCAGCTCCTTCTTGGACCTCTCTTCTAGCGAGGTGAGTTGGCCCACCTCTTTCATCTCTGGGGCTATCACCTCGGCCTTCATGCGCAAGGTGAGGGCAACGTGCTGGAGAACGTGAAAGGCAGGAGAGAGATCAGGAAGACGGGGAGGCACCGAACCTCCAAAAATAATAATAGAAAAAGACAAGCGCTTACCTGCATGGACTCCTAGGCAATGGACTGTTAGTGTTTATGCCCTAGAAGGCCATTACTGTATCATACTAGTTTGTATATTACTTAATGGAAGCTTGGGATATTCACATGTATATAACAGTCTTGCTAAACATGGTAGTATGCTACTTGGTTTTTCTATCTTAATATGTGAGTGTACGTATTGATAGAGCTCTTAGGATCTTGCTTGTCTACCAGCGTTGTGATGGCAGTCACACTAGTGGGGGCTGGGTAGTCTACAAGCACATCCTTATTCAGGTCCCTAGTCGTTGGATTATCGAGACAGAGCATCGATATCCGGAGTAGACTAGTGTGTACGCTTCTCATCCCAGTTGGGGAGATGGTCTGTCCCACAGCCGTCAGTACGTCGTACTGGAGATAGTATGCAGGTGCTCGTTAGGTTACGGGTACACCGGACAGGACTCACAGGGAACTGTTGGTTGGTTTGATACCAGTCGTCAGTGAGCAGTTCCCAGGTGACATGAGTACAGCATAGTCCGCAGACTTGACACTGCTACTTCGCCTCGAGTGTGTCCCACTGTTCTTAGATTGCTACCCTACCACGGCTCAAAGGAGTCATGCAAACAGGTAGCAGTTGGGTGCAGTCCCGAGCACTTGGAGGCAGTGGCGGTTAGACAGGATTCGTCCCTCCCGGTATTGGGAGTAGATATCGTGCTGTGTCAGAGAGCCATTACGCAAAGTCCCTGGCCAGGGCAAGCGAGATTTGCTGGTAGGTTCCAGTAGTTTCTCAGGGTGTAATGGGCTTCCCTCCGACACGACTTATACCGCTATTAGGGGACTGACGCTTGCCGCCCCCCTAGGCCCGATATGCGATAGTCTTGGACGAACGGACCGGACTGTATGGAGATTGTCACATCAGACTCAGTAGGAGTTCGGATGGGTTTCCTCATCGGCCTTCTTATCGACAACTACCTGGGGACCGTTACGTACAGCTAGTGCCGCTTACGGTCTGTGGTTAAACCCACTGTCAGCGTAGTAGTCGAGTCTCTAGAGTCCCACACAGAGAGTTTCCTACTCCAGGCGAAACGATATAGAGGTTGCATGGTTTTGCGACAAAGGGTTCGGACGCATACGTGCGTTTACGCACGTATGACTTTCGGACAGTTTTTACCAGTCGGCTTTGGTTTAAGCCAGTTACTGGTATCCGGTTATTGGATTTTTACAGTATAAAGTTTTTCCGTATTTTTGCGGATCGGAGGGGCGTTCTCGTAATTGTGCGAGAAGCTTCTAGAAGATGTGACTAAGGAGGTTACTTTGGATAAGATTGTGAGTCATGAGGGTGATTCATCATTATCATTATTGCACCATAAATGATAATGACACATGCTTAATGAATCACCACTTTGCATTTATGAAGCATGCTTATTCATTTCTTTTATTCATTATTCTAAAATAAGAATGCTTCATAATATATTATGATACACTCACAATCTCATCTCATTATCATTATCATATTCTCTCTCCTCAAGCTCTCATCTTCAAGAGACTAATCCTTAATCCTCATGTGTTGAGATCAAAGGTTTAGTTAGACTTAAACATCCATTACCTTCACTCTATATCATCCTTTCTTCTTTGATTAGCAATCAAAGTAGATTAGTTACCTCAAGTTAGAGGTGTAGCTTGTTGTTTTGCTCTCGGGTGGATCGTCTACTACCTAGAGAAGGTCGAGGAGAACAAAGGAGGACACAAAGACGAAGGACCGGTTTCATTAGGTATAATCCCTAAACACAATTGTTAAGAAACTCTTTGTGTACGGTTATTTATAGTTTAGCTTCGATTCAAGCGGTTAGTCGATGTTCGTTCTTTAAACTTGATCGTTTTTGAAAATTCCGCCTCCCCACAAGTACTGGGGTGTACTACATCGACTTACAGTGGTATCAGAGCCTCACTAAACAATAAATAACTTGATTGCAAATTTGTACGAATTTCGAACGGAAAAACGAAGCCGGAAAACCCTAAATCTGTTCAGTTTCTGTCGAACTTAAAATGATGTCCAAAAATTTTTCAGGTAAGTTCAGAGAGCTTGAAAAGACACCAGAAGAACACCCAAGAAAAACAGTCGCCTGAATCGCCTAACTCGGCGCGGAACCGCGGCCTCAGCCTACTGAGTCGCCGCGCTTCCGCCGCCGAGTTGGCGAGTCAGGAGCCGATTTTTCTTCTGTTGCTTCTGTGTATTATTTGGGGTTTTCTGGAATATTTAATATTTGCTCAGGTTACAGTTTAACAGAGCAGATTTTGGAGCAATATTGATGTTGTTTAATCGATCGAAATTGTACAGTATTTGCATATTGGATTATATCTGTGATTGTTTAATGTGTTCGTAAACCTCCCCTAACTGCTAGTATGTCGGTTGGCAGGGGGTTGCACATTTCTGTAATGGTTATATCTGTTTGTGCATATAAACTGTATTGGATTGTTGTGGTGTTTAGCCGGGGTTTTGCAATGGGTTATTGTTTAATTCATTTGTTGTAAATGTAATTTGTTGTAATATTATTTTTGCGGGGCACTTCCAGGTTGCGGTTGTAGCCACCGTTGTATTATTTCATTTTACTGTTTTTGCTCCTAGGACTGACCCAAGGTGGGGTACACAAACTGCCGGGCGGGTAGTTTGCCGTACCCGTAGGGGTCGAGGGTGGGGTAACGGCTATTCATCATAACTGTGTAATCTGTCTTTTCTTGCAGGCTCAAAAGAAATACAGATTGCTTGCAAATCCAATATTGTTTATCTGTGTTCTGGAATGAATATCATTGAGTCAGACGAATGTAAAATATCTATATATATGATAGCTATTTAGACGTCACTTATGTTTTACACCCGCGCTAGCCCAGCCCCCGCTCTGTCGTTAGTTAAGTAACCTAACGGGTGATGACGGGACCCAGTGGCGAATGCGGATGGCATAAGAGGACGTTGTATTTTCGTTGTTTTCTGCAATGATAGGTTAATGATGGGACGCATTATCAATAATGCAAAGAAAAACAAACCAAAGTTTAAATCGTTGGAACAATTTAAAAGAAACCACTCGGTTATTTTTAAAACAGATATTTTTAAATGCGGAGCTTTAACCACTCCTTTTAAAAGCTATCAGGTTCCTTCGGTTATATCAAGTTCACTACGTTCACGGTTTCGCCAAAACCATTCGTAGCCCTCCGTCATTTCATCTGGGTATTCAGTAGTATTCAAGCTATGTATTTTGACCTAACGCCAAGGCATAGTGTTTGGTAGCTACTGGGTATTCATTTGTTGCATAGGTAGATGTAGTTAGTTTGGGACAGTCGTATTATCATTTTGGCCGAACGTCAAGGATATATACGGATGGGTTCAAATTGACAAGATAATGATGGGTAGAACTTGACATGTGACTTATGACATTTTGACCTAACGCCAAGGTCATAAGAGCATGGGGCAGAAATAAATATCGGGAATTTCTAAAGAAACTGAAATTTGCAAAGAGATGCATACCATTTGGAGTTTGATGAATGTTGGTAGGATTCCTTCAACATTATCATACGATGATATTTGGATCCCGATCCTACTGTGAGTATATGCTACTTATCAGGATATTCGTCACTTAACGATCAATGCTATAAACCTAGTAGGTGTCCAGAAAGGTGTCAGCGGGGTTACGCCCCCAGAGAAAAGAGGTTATTTAATTAAGGAACTTCGCGAAAGCGTTGGAAAACCTCCCTCGAAGTATCGACACTGGCCTGGCTGAACGGTTAAGCAAGTATTGTATGGTGAGAATAGTCCTGGCTAATTCTTCTTTTATGGTTTGAGGAAGGATTCGAGAAACAGTGGGAGCCATCCAGTTTAGATAAACTAAAAACCACTCTAAACTTGCAAGAGCATCATGCTAAAGTGTTTTCTTCTCTCTCTCCTAATTGCAGCGACCCTGAAAATGACTGGACTTAAGTTACTTTTAGAAAAAAATATACTGACGGGGTCAAACTATAAAGATTGGCTGCGGAATGTCAAAATGGCCTTGACCTATGACAAATTGGGGTACGTCCTCACCGCTACGGCACCTGCTGTCCCTGGTCCCAAATCCAGCAATGCGGATAAGGAAATCCGCAAAACCTGGGATTTAGATTGCGCGAGAGCCAAGTGCATCGTGCTTGCCTCTATGAACAATGAACATCAGAGGAGGCACGAGGATATGTCCTTAGATGGCATATTTCTCCATACAAAGGAACTTTATGGAGAGCAATCTCGTATAGCAAGATACGAGACCTCTAAGAAATTGTTTCGAGCGAGGTTGGCTGTCGGGTCATCGGTAGGTGAACATGTCCTACAGATGATCGGCTATATTGAAGAGCTCGCAGACCTTGGGACGACTTTGGATAATGAGCTATATACAGACATTATTCTCCAGTCCCTTCCTCCCACCTACGCCCAGTTTATCCTCAACTTCAATCTTCAAGGAAAAGAAGTTGAACTTGCGGAACTCCTGAACATGTTAAGGAGTGCAGAGGGCACCTTGCAGAAGGCAAGGGAAACACCCGCTATGTTTGTTGGCGGTGCATCTTCTTCCGGGTCCAAGGCTAGGGCCAAAGGAAGGAAGAAGAAGGCCGCACCCAAACCTAGAGGAGGTGTTAGTAAGGTGGGAAAGAAGGGAAAGAAAAAGATAGCAGTACCGATAGTTGGCCAGGATGAGTGCTTCCATTGTCACAGGAAAGGGCACTGGAAGAAGGATTGCAAGGCATGGAACGCCAAGAACCAGGAACCGAAGCAAGCTGTGGCTTCGACTTCAGGTGTGTTTGTAATTGAGAATTGTCTGTCGATCAACTCTACTTCCTGGGTATTGGATACCGGATCAGGATCTCATATTTGCAATTCATTGCAGGCACTGAGAAACCGTAGAGTGCTGAAGGAAGGTGATATGATCCTCAGGGTTGCTAACGGAGCTAGCGTGGGAGCTGCGTCCGTCGGGGATTATCACCTAGGATTGACGAGTGGATATATTTTGGTTTTGCATAACTGTTATTTTGTACCAAGCTTAACGTGTAATATCATATCAGTTTCCTTGTTATCGAATAAAGGTTATGATTTCACGTTTATAAGAGATGTTGTTAACATCCACCTTAATCATGGTTTGATTGGGTCCGGTACTCTAAATAACGGCATATATGTTTTAAACCAACTCCAAATTTTCAATGTCCAAAACACACTAAAAAGAAAGTCTCCAGATTTAAATAAAGCTTTCTTATGGCATTGTAGACTGGGTCACATCAATGAGAGAAGGTTGACTAAGTTGCATAGAGAAGGATATTTGGACACGTTCGAATATCAATCTTATGACACTTGTCAATCCTGTCTCAAAGGAAAGATGACAAAGACTCCATTTACCGGACAAGGAGTAAGAGCGAGCAAGCTCTTAGGACTCATACACAGCGATGTATGCGGTCCAATGTCTACACATGCGAGAGGTGGTTTTTCCTATTTCATTACTTTCACGGATGATTACTCAAGATACGGATTCATTTATCTGATGAAACATAAATCCGAGGCTTTTGAGAAATTCCAAGAGTATAAGAATGAAGTAGAAAACCAAACCGGCAAAAGTATTAAGACACTAAGATCTGATCGAGGTGGAGAATACTTAAGTGCCGAGTTCCTAGGTTACCTAAAAGAGAAAGGAATTCTCTCTCAGCTTACTCCTCCATACACTCCACAGCATAACGGTGTATCGGAGAGACGGAATCGAACCCTATTGGATATGGTACGATCCATGATGAGTAATGCTGAGTTACCGCGATCTTTCTGGGGTTATGCACTAGAATCAGCGGCATATCTTTTGAACATGGTTCCTACCAAGACTGTGCCTACCACACCATATCAGATGTGGAGTGGGAAGAAACCCCATCTACAGTATATAAAGATTTGGGGATGTCCAGCTTTTGTTAAAAAGCAGCATGTGGACAAGCTCGAGGCACGATCAGTAAAGTGTAAGTTTGTGGGATATCCAAAGCACTCCAGGGGATATCTATTCTATTACGCAGAGGAACAAAAGGTGTTTGTTTCTCGTAATGCCCATTTTCTAGAACATCAGTTTTTGGAAAAGGAATCAAGTGGGAGCGAAATAGAACTGGAAGAAATTCCAGAACCACAAACTAATACTGAAAGTTTGGTAGAACCGGTAGTTCAAGAAGAACAGAACATTCCCGCACCCCTCCGCAGGAGTAGTAGGCCGTCTCATCCGCCTGAGAGATACTACGGTTTTCTCATAGACGGGGATAGAGAGGATTGCATCATAGATGATGATGAACCTACTGACTTCCAGCAGGCCATCCAGAGCGGCGACTCGGTATGATGGTTAGATGCAATGCGGACCGAGATGGAGTCCATGTACACCAACAAAGTATGGACTTTGGACTTTGCTCCAGATGGGGTAAAACCCATAGGATGCAAATGGATCTTCAAGAAAAAGATTGGTGTAGATGGACAGGTGGAAACCTATAAGGCTAGACTTGTTGCAAAGGGTTTTCGTCAAAGACCTGGTTTGGACTATGACGAAACTTTTTCTCCAGTGGCTATGCTCAAATCCATTCGGGTCCTTCTTGCTATTGCTGCCTTCCATGATTATGAAATCTGGCAGATGGACGTAAAGACGGCTTTTCTGAATGGAAATTTAGAAGAGAGCGTCTATATGGATCAGCCAGAGGGTTTCAATCAGAGTGGGAGCAGCGGGAAAGTATGCAAGCTGCTTAAGTCCATTTATGGACTAAAGCAGGCATCGCGGAGTTGGAACATCTGTTTTGATGAGACAGTCAAAGAGTATGACTTTATCAAAAATCCAGATGAACCGTGCATATATAGTAAAGTTTTGGCCAGAAGTGTCGTATTCCTCGTCTTGTACGTGGATGACATTCTATTGATAGGAAATGACATTCCTATGCTACAATCTGTCAAAGGATTCTTGTCACACAGGTTCTCCATGAAAGACCTGGGTCATGCCCCGTACATTCTGGGGATCCGGATCTATCGTGATAGATCCAAGAGGATGTTGGGACTTTCGCAGTCCAGGTATATCGACACTGTACTGAAAAGATTCAGTATGGAAGATTCTAAGCGCGGTAATCTACCGGCTTGTCACGGAATCACCCTCTCCAAAGAGATGTCTCCCAAGACTGATTTGGAAAGGGAACGCATGTCTATTATACGCTACGCTTCTGCGGTAGGCTCTATAATGTATGCGATGTTGTGTACCAGACCAGATGTAGCTTACGCACTGAGCGTGGTGAGCCGGTATCAGTCAGACCCAGGGGAGAAGCACTGGATAGCAGTAAAGAACATTCTCAAGTACCTGAGGAGGACTAAGGAGATGTTCTTGGTTTACGGCGGAAAAGACCTCAGGTTGGAGGCCTTTGCTGATTCCGGCTTCCAGAGTGATAAGGACGATTCCAAGTCCATGTCGGGTTATGTCTTTACCCTCAATGGAGGGGCGGTGTGCTGGAAGAGCTCCAAGCAGGACACCGTTGCTGACTCGACGATGGAAGCGGAGTATATAGCTGCTTGCGATGCCGCAAAAGAAGCAGTCTGGATGAAGAAGTTCCTAACAGAACTTCAGGTGGTTCCTACCATAGTTGATCCAATACCTCTGTATTGCGACAACAACGGAGCTATAGCTTTAGCGAAGGAACCAAGGTCCCATCAGAAGTCCAAACACATCTTGAGGCGGTATCACCTGATCAGGGAGATCATTGATCGTCAGGAGATCGAGGTTCGGAGAGTTGCTTCTGAAGAGAACATTGCTGATCCATTCACGAAGGCCCTTCCTCAGATTCAGTTCGAGAGGCTACTCGAGATCATTGGTCTACGATATGCCAGTACATGGCCCTAGTGCAAGTGGGAGATTGTTAGTGTTTATGCCCTAGAAGGCCATTACTGTATCATACTAGTTTGTATATTACTTAATGGAAGCTTGGGATATTCACATGTATATAACAGTCTTGCTAAACATGGTAGTATGCTACTTGGTTTTTCTATCTTAATATGTGAGTGTACGTATTGATAGAGCTCTTAGGATCTTGCTTGTCTACCAGCGTTGTGATGGCAGTCACACTAGTGGGGGCTGGGTAGTCTACAAGCACATCCTTATTCAGGTCCCTGGTCGTTGGATTATCGAGACAGAGCATCGATATCCGGAGTAGACTAGTGTGTACGCTTCTCATCCCAGTTGGGGGGATGGTCTGTCCCACAGCCGTCAGTACGTCGTACTGGAGATAGTATGCAGGTGCTCGTTAGGTTACGGGTACACCGGACAGGACTCACAGGGAACTGTTGGTTGGTTTGATACCAGTCGTCAGTGAGCAGTTCCTAGGTGACATGAGTACAGCATAGTCCGCAGACTTGACACTGCTACTTCGCCTCGAGTGTGTCCCACTGTTCTTAGATTGCTACCCTACCACGGCTCAAAGGAGTCGTGCAAACAGGTAGCAGTTGGGTGCAGTCCCGAGCACTTGGAGGCAGTGGCGGTTAGACAGGATTCGTCCCTCCCGGTATTGGGAGTAGATATCGTGCTGTGTCAGAGAGCCATTACGCAAAGTCCCTGGCCAGGGCAAGCGAGATTTGCTGGTAGGTTCCAGTAGTTTCTCAGGGTGTAATGGGCTTCCCTCCGACACGACTTATACCGCTATTAGGGGACTGAAGCTTGCCGCCCCCCTAGGCCCGATATGCGATAGTCTTGGACGAACGGACCGGACTGTATGGAGATTGTCACATCAGACTCAGTAGGAGTTCGGATGGGTTTCCTCATCGGCCTTCTTATCGACAACTACCTGGGGACCGTTACGTACAGCTAGTGCCGCTTACGGTCTGTGGTTAAACCCACTGTCAGCGTAGTAGTCGAGTCTCTAGAGTCCCACACAGAGAGTTTCCTACTCCAGGCGAAACGATATAGAGGTTGCATGGTTTTGCGACAAAGGGTTCGGACGCATACGTGCGTTTACGCACGTATGACTTTCGGACAGTTTTTACCAGTCGGCTTTGGTTTAAGCCAGTTACTGGTATCCGGTTATTGGATTTTTACAGTCTAAAGTTTTTCCGTATTTTTGCGGATCGGAGGGGCGTTCTCGTAATTGTGCGAGAAGCTTCTAGAAGATGTGACTAAGGAGGTTACTTTGGATAAGATTGTGAGTCATGAGGGTGATTCATCATTATCATTATTGCACCATAAATGATAATGACACATGCTTAATGAATCACCACTTTGCATTTATGAAGCATGCTTATTCATTTCTTTTATTCATTATTCTAAAATAAGAATGCTTCATAATATATTATGATACACTCACAATCTCATCTCATTATCATTATCATATTCTCTCTCCTCAAGCTCTCATCTTCAAGAGACTAATCCTTAATCCTCATGTGTTGAGATCAAAGGTTTAGTTAGACTTAAACATCCATTACCTTCACTCTATATCATCCTTTCTTCTTTGATTAGCAATCAAAGTAGATTAGTTACCTCAAGTTAGAGGTGTAGCTTGTTGTTTTGCTCTCGGGTGGATCGTCTACTACCTAGAGAAGGTCGAGGAGAACAAAGGAGGACACAAAGACGAAGGACCGGTTTCATTAGGTATAATCCCTAAACACAATTGATAAGAAACTCTTTGTGTACGGTTATTTATAGTTTAGCTTCGATTCAAGCGGTTAGTCGATGTTCGTTCTTTAAACTTGATCGTTTTTGAAAATTCCGCCTCCCCACAAGTACTGGGGTGTACTACATCGACTTACATGGACGCCAGCTGAGCCCTGAAGGTCCCCCCGGTGACCCTACCCCCAGCCGGCGCCTCTATCTCATGCATCAGGCTATCCGCGACGGATAGCCCCGAAGGCACAGCGAACTGGAGACTCCCTTCCTCCACCACGATCGGCGAAGACGGTCCCCGGTAGGGTCTCCTCTTGAGCGGCCATGGGGGAGAGCCGATCTCCACCTCCGAGGCCGGGCCTTCTAGAATCCGACCCCGCCTCCGACCCGACACTCTGCTGGGCCCCGGAGCGAGATCCTCCTCCGGGCGCTCGTGGGGTACTACCACCGGGGAGGAAGGAGCCGGGGCAGGCTGTGAGCGGGAAGAGCCGGTGCCCCAGCCTTCGCAACCGTCCTCGGCTGGCGCATAGAAGCTCGGAGCGAGTCCATATCCATGGGTCCTGCACAAAACCAAGTGTAAAAGGGGTCAGCGACATAGGCAATATACGAGCCAAAAAAGCAAATCTAAGCTTACCGACGAACTCAACGGGGCTGAGCCTGGCCCAACTCAAGACCCTCTCAGACAACAGCACGTCGAAGCGGGGGATGGGCTCCCACGACGCCACTCTCACCGTGACGGGGTCACTGGACTGGTTCCCCGGCAAGTGCTTCTCCCTCGACCACTCTATAGGCATGGGCCAGTCCTCGCCCTCGGGAGGGGAAATGAAGAAGAACTTCTTCTTCCAGTCATAAATAGAAGAAGGCAGGGCCACAACCCTCGTCCCGGCGGCGCCCCCCGGTCGCTTTCTGAAAGAGATAAACCCACCTCGGGTCGCCCACTCGACCGCTGGGGTGATTTTTTAAGACGTGGGAAGAATCAAGGAGGGAAAGGCTGATGGGGATCGCCTGTAACTTCAGGCGGATCAGGAACCCGAGGAGAATCCTTCACGAGTTTGGCACCAACTGACCGGGGGCTAACCCAAAGAAGTTCAACGCTTCAACGACCTCAGGATAGAATGGTAGACGCATTCCTCCCCAAAATGCTTCCATATATAGGGCGATCTCCCTGCCCTGTACTCAGTGTGCCCTCTCTCCCTCCTTGGCCAGGCGGAGCGTATAGCGTGAGGGGATGTGGAAGCGAGCCCGAGTGTTGGCAAGCTTGTCCTCATGCCTTATCCAACACGTGGCGCCAGGGACAGCATCTACCACCTCCTTTCTGGGGTCTGCCCCCACCGCACGATCCCGGGAAAAGGGGCTGACCCCTACTCCCCGGGAGGACTCAGGCTCACCTAAAGGGCTCCTAGAACCTACCTCAACGACATCTACTGACTCGACAAGAGAAGACATCTAACCTTAGGAAGAATGATCCTCGGGAAACAAAAATGGAAGGGAGAAGACGAGAGCCGAGCTACCAAGACTTAGAACGGAAAATATGAAGGAGTAGGGGCCCTGGAACGGGCCCCACCCCTATTTATCACCATGAGCGGCCTCATCCAACGGCGCCCTTTATCTCCCGCCAAAACGCCTCATCATGTCCAACGACCCCGATTGCTCCACCTGTCATCCCCGCACTGGACCGCACCCTTTCAGATGTCGCAGGTCTGCGCACGTCATGTCATCCAACCGACGCCTGACACGTGGGCCGTCACTTCAAAGGCAAGATACACGAACCGGACACCCTCCTTAAATGCAGAGATCTCACCCTGATTCGCTGGCAGAAGAGACAGCTCGCGGCCTGGGGACGCGTCCCGACGAAACCTTAGGAGGGAGCTCACCCCGGGAGGCCCAGCAGTCCACTCATGACCCGACTCGCTAGCAGGTCGGGACAAGAGTGGGGGGCTAATGATGATGCTCGATATTGAGGACCCCCAAGATCAGGACATGTGGCGGATGGCATGTCCCAGAACACAGAAGATGTTAGTTATGTATATGCCCTAGAGGCCATTGTTGTACATATGATATATATTATAATGGATGCTTGGATATATACAGAGAAGACATTCTTGCTCATCATGATAGTATGCTATTTGGTTTCACTTTATCTTAACATGTTGACTTGTATTGGTTTACTGTCTTTCTCTCACATGTTGATAAAGCCCTTAGGATCTGTACTCGACTACTGGGACTATGATGAGATCATACTAGTGGGGCCACGGTAATCGATGAGTATATCCTATAACTATTCCTAGTCGAGGGTATATCGAGACAAGGCATCGATACACCAGAGTAGACTAGCGTATACGCATCTTGACCCATATGATGGGCAATGGATAATCCCATATCCATCGGTGTTTAACATCAGAGATGGTGTACGGGTGCTCAGTGGAGACTGGGTACACTGGACGGACTCGCCGAGAACTCCCAGATGGTGATATACCACACGTCAGATGGCAGTTCTCCGGTAACACTGGTACAGGGTAGTCTGTAGACCCGAGATCGTCATAGAGTCTTGTGTGATTCCCACTGTGCTTTGATTTCCACCTTACCACGTCCAAGAGGGCGTGCAAAACGATGGCTTTTGGGTACAGTCCCGAATCATATGGAAGCAATGAGCGATAGGAGGGGATTCGTCTCTCCCGGTATAGGGAGTTGATGTTGTGCTGTGTTCGATTGGCTATAACTGGAAGTCCCTGGCCAGGGCTGATATACAGATTTACTGGTAAGTGTTACTAGTAGTTTCTCGACCTGTTATGAGCCATACATCGACACGACTTATCGGTTACTGGGGTCTGACGTTTACCACCCCTAGACTTGATATGCGACATATCAGACGAACAGACCGGACTGTACGGGGGTGTTACTGATTGGATTCACAGGAGAACGCACAGGGTAGCTTGTTGATCTTCTGATCGCTCAATACCTGGGTGGCTGTTACGTTTAGCTGACCGCTTGCAGCTTGTGGGTGTTTGATATGATCATCACCTGCTACCGGCGTATTGACGATTCTTTAGAGTCATACACAGAGGTTTCTTGGCTCAGGCGAAACGGAGTAGAGGCATCGGATCAAGTGTTGATTCGATGAATCGGTACATGATATATTAGTCGGTAATATTCGATATAGCCGGATCGTCGGATCAAGTGTTGATTCGATGATTTAATGTATAATAATATATATGATATATTATATTACATTATCTAATATTGGCTAGCTTTATTATTTCATTTTCTCACTGCATGATACATTGATATATATGCGATATATGTTAATTGTATTATTTTCTTTTGTTGCAAATATATATTATATATGTGATATATATTATTGTGACATGATATGATTTATTATTAAACATGTTTAAGGATGATTAAATGGGATTAGGGTTTGATTAGGGTTAGCTTCTTCTTGCACATTCTAGAAGCTTTTCCTTTTGTCTTGGTTAAGATATTATGGTTGATATTTTTCCATGACTCATTTCTAACCTAACCAAACCCTAACTATAGTTTATTCTCTACAAACTCTTAGCCACTCATCCTTGACCATGGTTGATATATCAATCATATAGATTTCGTTTCTATTCATCACAAAGGATTATCATTTTCCATTATCATCTTCTTCTCTCTTGATTTTGAGCTCACTAGTAATTCCATTTGTGATGATAAATTGTGAGAAAGTAAATTAAAAGGAAAGCATAAATACTACTCCCTCATCCTCATCTCATCTAGCTCATGAGATTAGTGTGTTCATCTCTTTAGAGTGAGAAAGCTTGAGTTATTGAAACTTCGACGTAGATCATCGGAGATTTGGAACACTTCAAGCTAGCTTGGATCGTTCGAGTCATGGAGCCTCTCTTGAGTCCGGGAGATCGTGGATCGCGGTAAAGGGACTTCTACTCGGAGCTTTTGAAGCGAAGGAGCGGACTACAAAGGTTGTAATCCCTCACACTTAGCTTAAAAGATGTAATCTTGTATGCTAAACCCTAATAATCTAGCAAAGATCCCGGCTTTGGGTTGTTCGGCACGTCTAAAATTTTTATCCGGGCATGTTTGTTGCCTTAAGAACCTTCACAAGAGTGCCTAGGAACCCTACAGTGGTATCAGAGACTAGCTAGAGCATTAGGCGACGTGTTTACGAAGTTAAAACTCCGATCTAACTCGAACTGACGAAAATAACCCCCTCTCTGGAAATTTTTTAAAATCTGGATTTTTTCTGAATTAAAAATACCTGAAAAATACAGCAGATAAAAATAAGGATAACTGTGAAATTCGAGACTGTGATCCGTACAAACGACCGTGGAATCGCGGCCATTGCCTGCTTGGGCCGCGGTTCCGCGGCCGTATTGTTTGATTGGACATTTTTTTTACACAGTAATTCTTTATTTGTGCTTTTATAGTTTCTGGTATTTTTATATTGACTCAAAGGTTGAGTGATCTGGGGTTTGCTTTGTAATCGTAGATTCGATCTGAATATTTTAATTCGTTTTTATTTCCGGATATTTAGAAACTGTTAAACTGTTTGAACAGATATCATTAACTCACTTTTTCCTGGCACGGCAAACTTTGAAGTGTTGAATTTTTATCGGGTTTAAATATTTCGGAAAAATTGTACAGTTTAAGCGGTGGACCCTCTAGAAGACAACAAACCTTAACTCGATTATGTGACCGTCTTGAACTGCTTTTTGAACCTTCGGGTTTGGGGTAGTACGGCGTGCCACATGTGAGGCGTTGGCTT
This sequence comes from Agapanthus africanus, assembly GCA_030015575.1. Lineage (NCBI taxonomy): Eukaryota > Viridiplantae > Streptophyta > Magnoliopsida > Asparagales > Amaryllidaceae > Agapanthus > Agapanthus africanus. Next base: position 373,055,678 of record JASDDO010000001.1, read on the forward strand.
GACCTTTCTACGGCTGGATCACTGGTACTGTGACATATTCTAGGATTATTTGAACTCCGCTCAAGTGTTGAGCACTTTAGGAAATTTTGGGTATTTGATTATCTGTTCGAAAAGTTTAATACTATCTATTTATCTGGAATGTGAAACAATATGTGGAATTCATTGGGTTAGGCATGAAATGCGAAGTATGTGATATTTCGGATTTACGATGTCTAAAGTGATTGTGGATTCCAAATATTGTAGTTTTACACATTCTTTTCTGTGACCGTAAGTGTAATATGTGATATCGCCGGTTTCGTTGCTATATGTCAACGACAATTGGGATGCGCATATTTACTTACGTTGATGATATGTGATATTATGTGTTGCTGTGATATGTTATATTGGATCGTCGCGTTCTGAATAGCCGGGGGTTTTATGTGAGATGAGGTTTTTTTTTTATTTTCATTCATGTAAAATTCATTTGTAATGTAATATTCTTTTATTTGGGGCACTTCCAGGTTGAGGTTGATGTCACCAGTGTATATTATTTACTTTTCCGCATTAGGTAGACCCAAGGAGGGGAGCACAAGTAACCGGGTTCTAGGGTCCAGTGGGAGGCCATCTCGAGGAGTCGAGACCGGGTCTCCTAACCCTAGAATTGGCGGTGTTACTTGCCGCTCTCGTAGGGGTCTTGGGATGTGGGTTTGGCTATTCGTCGCGACCGTGGAATCCTTGTTTTATACAGGCTCGTATTGAAAACACGGACGTCCTAGTATATCCAATATTTCATATATGTTCTTCTGCTGCAATGTTCTGTGATGAGATCATATTACTGCCTGAGACGAATGCTTATACTATATATATATATGCTGATATATAAATATTACTGCTTTCGTTTCATCTGTGATGCTTAGGAAGCATAAGCTGATGGGATTTTATTAATGAGATTAATAAAAAGAAAAGAAACCTAAACATGTTGTAGAATCAAAACTTTATAAAAAGGGTAGCTACAGTTTTGCTTTGCACAGCGGTATATATGATATGCCCTGCACCTTATTCGATGAGGAAAGAGCCGAGATCCCTTCACCGGGAGTGACCTCTTTAGCGAAACTGGCAGATGCTACAAACTTGTGGTTTAGTTTTGACACCTTATATAGTTCTTGCTTTGCACAGCGGTATATATGATATATCCTGCACCTTATTCGATGAGGAAAGGGCCGACGATCCCTTCACCGGGAGTGACCCCTTTAGCGAAACTAAGAAAAGCCTAAAAAAAACACTCCTTTTTCAAAAACTACTCGATTCTACGACGATATCAAGTTCATTACGCAATAGGTTTTCAGAAAAACCTGACGTAGCCCTCCGTCATTTCAGATAAAGACTAGTTAGTATTCGTACTACGTTTGTTGACTATGTTAAGGCGTAGTGTGCGGTAGCTAATTAGTACTTATCTGCTAAAACATGAGATGTGATTGGATTAGGGTAGTTGTACGACTTTGTTGACTATGTTAAGGGTCGTGCAGGTGGATTTAATTCAATCGGGAAATGACGGGTTGAACTTGGCTAGCAATTATGATTTGTTGACTATGTTAAGGTCATAAATTGCTAGGGGCAAAATATTATCGGGAATTTCAAAGTGTTGAAATTTGCAATGAGATTGCATACCTTCTATGAGATAGTTGGATCTCGATACCCACTGCGAGTAAGAGTTACCCCTGGGAGAGTTTTACACAGGACAATTAGCTGATCAAGTAGGTGTCTAGAAAAGTGTTAACGGGGTTATGCCTCTGGAAAAACGAGGTTTACTTTAATTAGGTCCGTGCGAAAGCACGGGAAACCTCCCTCAAAGTACCGACACTGATCTGGCTGAAAGATTGACGAAATTGTAGGGTGTAATTAATCCAGGCTAATCTTATCTTTTAGGGTTTGAAGGTAGATTTGATAAAAACAGTGGGAGACATCCTGATTAGATAAGATAATAACCAATCTAATCTTGCAAGAGCATACGCTAAAGTGTTTTCTTCTCTCTCTCTCTCCAGGTAGCGACCATGTCAGGCCATAATCAAGATAATAATATGGATGTATTGACTGAACCCGATTGTTGTACTGAGCAAGGGAACGTTGGACCTATTCTGTCTTATAAGAGTTATAAGACTGAACAGGAAACAGAAGAATATCTGGATTGTCACACCGCCTAAAAGAACATGCATGTTGATGCATCTTCTTCAGGTGTGTTAGTTATTGAGAACTGTTTCTCAGTTCACCCTACGTCCTGGGTATTGGATACCGGATCAGGATCCCATATATGTAAATTGTTACATGGGCTACGAAAAAGTAGAGAACTGGGAAAAGGTGATCATTCCGTTCAAGTAGGGAACGGTGCAAGTATTGTAGCCAAAGCAATTGGCGAATATCACCTTGTATTACCAAGTCGTAATACACTGATTCTAAATGAGTGCTATTATATACCGAACATGATGTGCAATATTATATCAGTTTCTTTATTAAGTAAAGAAGGATATAATTTTGTAGTAAAGGATAATGTTATGAACATATTCCTAGATCAAAAGTTGATTGCATCAGGCTCGTTACATAATGGCATATTCATTCTAAATCAGAATACAGTCCTGAATATACAAAACACACACAAGAGGAAAATTTCAGATATGAACGAATCCTACTTGTGGCATTGTAGACTTGGTCATATCAATGCGACACGACTGGCTAAGTTACATAAGGATGGTTATTTGAATCCGTTCGAATTACCATCTTATGATACTTGCCATTCATGTCTCAAAGGAAAAATGACCAAAGCTCTGTTTAGTGGACACGGAGAAAGAGTTACTGAACTCTTAGGACTAATACATAGTGATGTATGTGGTCCCATGTCTACGCATACCAGGAACGGTTCTTCCTACTTCATTACATTCACTGACGATCTCTCTAGATTCGGACATGTGTTCCTGATGAAACACAAGTCTGAAGCTTTTGAGAAATTCAGAGAATATAAGCACGAAGGAGAGAACCAAATGGGCAAAAATATTAAGATTCTTCGATCTGATCGAGGAGGTGAATACTTAAGCAGTGAGTTCCTAGATTATCTAAAAGAGAATGGGATTCTCTCTCAGCTTACCCTTCCTTATACACAACAGCACAACGGTGTATCTGAGCGGAGGAATCGCACCCTATTAGATATGGTGCGCTCGATGATGAGTACAGCTGAGTTACCTATTTCCTTCTAGGGGTATGCACTGGAGACAGCAGCATACCTATTGAATCAAGTTCCGTCTAAATCTGTGCCTACCACACCATATGAGATATGGAGTGGGAAGAGACCATATTTTAAACGAGTTAAGATATGGGGTTGTCCGGCCTATGTCAAAAGACAAAATCCAGACAAACTCGAGGCACGATCAGTTCTTTGCAAATTTGTGGGATATCCTAAGAATTCCCAAGGATATTTTTTCTACCACGCTGAAGAACAAAAGGTGTTTGTTTCTCAATATGCCACCTTTTTGGAAAAGGAATTTCTTGAAAAAGAAATTAGTGGCAAAGAGGTAGAACTGGAAGAGGTTCCAGAAACACAAATTGCAACTGAAGATTTAGTGGAACCAGAGATTCAGTAGTACCCGACGAACCCCGGCCTCTCCGCCGATCTAGTAGGGTTTCTCGTCCACCTGAAAGATACTACGGTTTTCTCATTAATGGTGGAAGCGAGGATTGCATCATGGAAGATGATGACCCGACTAATTTCGAGCAGGCCATCACGAGTGGTGACTCTGTGAAATGGCTGGATGCAATGCGATCTGAGATGGAATCCATGTACACCAATAAAGTATGGATTTTAGAAAATGCTCCTGAAGGGGTAAAACCCATTGGGAGCAAGTGGATTTTTAAAAAGAAATTTGGTGTAGATGGAAAAGTTGAGACTTTCAAAGCTAGACTTGTAGCAAAGGGTTTTCGTCAACGACCAGGTGTGGATTATGACGAAACCTTTTCTCCAGTAGCTATGCATACCATGACTATGAAATCTGGCAAATGGATGTTAAGACCGCCTTTCTAAACGGTGATTTAGAAGAGTGCGTGTACATGACTCAGCCAGAGGGCTTCGTAGATAGTGGGAGCAGCGGAAAGGTGTGCAAGCTGCTTAAATCCATTTATGGGTTAAAGCAAGCATCGCGGAGTTGGAACATCTGTTTTGATGTTGTAGTCAAAGAGTTTGACTTCATCAAAAATATAGATGAACCTTGTATCTATAAGAAGGTAGCAGAGGGTAAGGTTGTCTTCCTCGTATTGTACGTGGATGACATACTCTTTATAGGAAATGATATTCCTATGCTGCAATCAGTCAAGCTCTTCTTATCACAGAGATTCTCAATAAAAGATCTAGGTGATGCCTCCTGCATATTGGGAATCATGATCTATAGAGATAGATCTAAACGGATACTGGGATTGTCCCAATCCAGGTACATTGACACCATACTAAAGAGGTTTAGTATGGAAGAATCCAAGCGTGGGAACCAACCCACGATCTCTGGACTCACTCTCTCCAAAGAGATGTCTCCCAAGACTGATTTGGAGAGAGCTCGCATGCAAGGGATACCCTATGCTTCGGCAGTAGGCTCTATCATGTATGCGATGCTATGTACCAGACCCGATGTAGCATACTCACTAAGTGTAGTGAGTCGGTATCAAGCAGATCCTGGAGAGAGTCACTGGACAGCTGTGAAGAACATTCTCAAGTACTTGCGAAGGACTAAGGAGATGTTCTTGGTGTATGGTAACGGAGAACTCCAGGTGGAGTCCTTTACCGATTCCAGCTTCCAAAGTGATAAGGACGACTCTAAGTCGCACTCGGGATTTGTCTTTACCCTCAATGGAGGGGCGGTATGTTGGAAGAGTTCCAAACAGGATACCGTTGCAGACTCGACGATGGAGGCTGAATACATCGCTGCCAACGATGCTGCCAAAGAGGCTGTCTGGATCAAAAAGTTCATTAGTGAACTTGGTGTGGTTCCATCCATTGAGCATCCAATACCTCTGTATTGCGATAACAATGGAGCTGTGGCTTTGACCAAGGAACCCAGATCCCATCAGAAGTCCAGAAATATTCTGAGGCGGTATCACCTGATCAGGGAGATAGTTGATCACCGGGAGATCGAGGTCAGGAGAGTAAATACGAAGAACAACACTGCGGATCCATTCACGAAGGCTATTCCCCAGATACAGTTTGAGAGATTATTCGGGATGCTTGGTATGAGATACTACAGCAGCTGGCCTTAGTGCAAGTGGGAGATTATTAGTTTTGTATATGCCCTAGAGGCCATTGTTGTACATATGATATATATTATAATGGATGCTTGGATATATACAGAGAGGACTTTCTTGCTCGTCATGATAGTATGCTATTTGGTTTCACTTTATCTTAACATGTTGACTTGTATTGGTTTACTGTCTTTCTCTCACATGTTGATAAAGCCCTTAGGATCTGTACTCGACTACTGGGACTATGATGAGATCATACTAGTGGGGCCACGGTAATCGATGAGTACATCCTATAACTGTTCCTAGTCGAGGGTATATCGAGACAGGGCATCGATACACCAGAGTAGACTAGCGTATACGCATCTTGACCCATATGATGGGCGATGGATGATCCCATATCCATCGGTGTTTGACATCAGAGATGGTGTACGGGTGCTCAGTGGAGACTGGGTACACTGGACGGACTCGCCGAGAACTCCCAGATGGTGATATACCACACGTCAGATGGTAGTTCTCCAGTGACACTGGTACAGGGTAGTCTGTAGACCCGAGATCGTCATAGAGTCTTGTGTGATTCCCACTGTGCTTTGATTTCCACCTTACCACGTCTAAGAAGGCGTGCAAAACGGTGGCTTTTGGGTACAGTCCCGAATCACATAGAGGCAATGAGCGATAGGAGGGGATTCGTCTCTCCCGGTATAGGGGGTTGATGTTGTGCTGTGTTCGATTGGCTATAACTGGAAGTCCCTGGCCAGGGCTGATATAGAGATTTACTGGTAAGTGTTACTAGTAGTTTCTCGACCCGTTATGAGCCATACATCGACACGACTTATCGGTTACTGGGGTCTGACGTTTACCACCTCTAGACTTGATATGCGACATATCAGACGAACAGACCGGACTGTACGGGAGTGTTACTGATTGGATTCACAGGAGAACGCACAGGCTAGCTTGTTGATCTTCTGATCGCTCAATACCTGGGTGGCTGTTACGTTTAGCTGACCGCTTGCAGCTTGTGGGTGTTTGATATGATCATCACCTGCTACCGGCGTATTGACGATTATTTAGAGTCCTACACAGAGGTTTCTTGGCTCAGGCGAAACGGAGTAGAGGCACATATGTGATATGTGCAGGACCGAGAATAATGCGATATGAGATACCGTATTATATTCTCGCGATATTTAGATATGAACCGGGACATCGGATCAAGTGTTGATTCGATGAATCGGTACATGATATATTAGTCGGTAATATTCGATATAGCCGGATCGTCGGATCAAGTGTTGATTCGATAATTTAATGTATAATAATATATATGATATATTATATTACATTATCTAATATTGGCTAGCTTTATTATTTCATTTTCTCACTGGATGATACATTGATATATATGCGATATATGTTAATTGTATTATTTTCTTTTGTTGCAAATATATAATATATATGTGATATATATTATTGTGACATGATATGATTTATTATTAAACATGTTTAAGGATGATTAAATGGGATTAGGGTTTGATTAGGGTTAGCTTCTTCTTGCACATTCTAGAAGCTTTTCCTTTTGTCTTGGTTAAGATATTATGGTTGATATTTTTTCATGACTCATTTCTAACCTAACCAAACCCTAACTCTAGTTTATTCTCTACAAACTCTTAGCCACTCATCCTTGACCATGGTTGATATATCAATCATATAGATTTCTTTTCTATTCATCACAAAAGGATTATCATTTTCCATTATCATCTTCTTCTCTCTTGATTTTGAGCTCACTAGTAATTCCATTTGTGATGATAAATTGTGAGAAAATAAATTAAAAGGAAAGCATAAATACTACTCCCTCATCCTCATCTCATCTAGCCCATGAGATTAGTGTGTTCATCTCTTTAGAGTGAGAAAGCTTGAGTTATTGAAACTTCGACGTAGATCCTCGGAGATTTGGAACACTTCAAGCTAGCATGGATCGTTCGAGTCGTGGAGCCTCTCTTAAGTCCGGGAGATCGTGGATCGCGGCGAAGGGACTTCTACTCGGAGCTTGTGAAGCGAAGGAGCGGACTACAAAGGTTGTAATCCCTCACACTTAGCTTAAAAGATGTAATCTTGTATGCTAAACCCTAATAATCTAGCAAAGATCCCGGCTTTGGGTTGTTCGGCACGTCTAAAATTTTTATCCGGGCATGTTTGATGCCTTAAGAACCTTCACAAGAGTGCCTAGGAACTCTACAGAAGAAACGGCCCACAGAGGCCGACCAGGTCTCCCATGTATCCGACCTGCAATCACAAGCTAGCCCTCCTCGGGGCTCCCTGCGGATTGGTCTCCTTGGCCCCTCAGCTCGCCCTGAGTTGCCACATGACCAAGGCTCCTCGGACTCCTCGCTCGTCCCCGAGCCCCTCGGCCGAGGCCGTCTTCTTCGGTCCTCCGACCAGCTCCACCGCTCGCAGGCGTAACCGCCGCTTCGCGAATCTCGCCATGCGCGGATTCTTCGCCAGCAAATCCCACGTTCCATGTCTTCACGATCCCCATTAATGGGCGATCCGCTCTCTATGTGGGCGTAATGTCGGGAGCGTAACTGCCGGCGAGATTCTCACACCTGCTGCTGCGTGCCTCCACTGCTATATAAACCCCTATCACAGAGGGGGTCAAGTAAGCCATTTTTTACTGAACTTAGCCGTTACGCTGCTGGGATCTAGTTCTAACTTGATCGTCGGAGGGTCCTCGGTGGTACCAAACCACCCCGAGACTTTTTTGCAGGTACTCGGCGCCTAACTTCTCAAATCACCAATCTCCTCAAAACCCATTGAGACCCACGCATAACAGGTGATCCCCTCAAAAATCCATAAGGAGATCGACGGAAGACAACATCTGAAGGAGACCCGAAAAGGACCTCCATCAATAACACTGTTGGGTTTCTAGGCACCTCCAGTAAGGTTTAAAGCGCGGCAGAAGCGATAATTTTAAAAATCTAGATAGCATTAGCAAATCCAAACCAAGAATTAAACCAAAATACTAAACTTGCAACTAAACTGGTAAGCTAGAAAACAAGAGTTGGCGGACTACAACCTTTATAGCGCGTTAGCCACCTCTTCTTGGACTCCAGTTAGTCACGAAGTCCGGAACAAGCTTACTCGATATTCTTCTCGCCGAAGATGATCCACCTTGAGATAACTCCAACACAAGCTTTAGCATTAAATTGATCTCATCAAAATGAAGTAACCCACTAATTAAACTTGCTAAAAATGATTAGTATGAGATGTGGAATGATCAACACACTAATTTTTCTCTTTTCTTTTCCCATTCCTTACTTGAAGAAAAAAATCAAGTGAAAGATGGAACCATGGAGATAAGATGATGAAGAAGATGATAAGGTTCAATATGAGAACAAAACAAAAATGAGTTATTAAAGGAAAACACCTCATGAATTTTACGACTATCCATTTCTATAACTCATTCTTTTTTTTTAAATGAAACAAAAAAATTAACAATGTTCTCATTTTGAACCATATGATTCTTATACACCTATCTCATATGTATCAATATACATGTCACAGTATTTATATCAAATATAAATATTAATAAAGAGAAGAAAATAATAAAGTGAGCATGATATTAGTCAATATATCAATATATAAATATATATGAAGATAGGTGATTATTAAATCAACACTTGATTTAATAATCCGGCTATATCATATATATATCGGCTAATATCAATAAACATCCGATTAAAATATATGCATCAAATACACGTGTTTAATCGAACTCCTGCACGTATCCCTATACGTGCTCTATATTGTTTCGCATGTGATGGGAAATCTCTGTGTTGGACTCTAAAGACTCGACAATACACTGGCAGTAGTTTAGGATCATATCCATAGCTCATAAGTACGTCAGCGAAACCCACCGTTGCCGGTCCCTAGTCCGGATGAGAAAGGGTGAGGGTTGTGGTAGGCTTGTGACAGCCAACGTAAAACTTTGTCACATTCTATGACATGAACCATAATAAGAATATCGTTGGGGCGTTCCCTACTCAGCGACGCGCTACATCGGATCCCGGGTGTAGTGTTAAATATGCAAGGGCTTGGTCGTCGTCCAGATGCGGCGCGCTACATCGGACCCCGGGTGTAGTGACAAATAAGCAAGGGTCGTCGTCCAGAGACGGCGCGCTACATCGGACCCCGGGTGTAGTGACAAATAAGCAAGGGTCGTCGTCTACAGACGGCGCGCTACATCGGACCCCGGGTGTAGTGACAAATAAGCAAGGGTCGCCGTCCATAGACGGCGCGCTACATCGGACCCCGGGTGTAGTGACAAATAAGCAAGGGTTTCATAGGATCCGTCTAGCTTCCTGGAACATAGGTTCCCTTACGGGTAGACTAATAGAATTAGTGGAGGTGATGATTAGGAGGAGAGTTGGTATTATGTGTTTGCAAGAAACTAAGTGGGTAGGTGAAAAGAGTAGAGTCATAGAGCCTTGGGGTTATATGCTTTGGTATACGGGTAGAGATAAAAATCGTAATGGGGTAGGTATAATCATAGATAGACGGTTGCTTGAGGATGTAGTTGAGATTAGGAGAAAAGGTGATAGAATTTTACTGGTTAAGCTTATTCTAGGTAGAGAGATTTTTAATGTTATTAGTGCTTATGCACCACAGATAGGTCTTGATGACGCTAGTAAGCGTCTATTCTGGGAGGATTTAGACGAGGTGGTGCAAAGTATACCTAGTGGAGAGAAGTTATTTATTGGTGGTGATCTTAATGGACATGTAGGTACTAGTCGTAGTGGGTTTGATACTATCCATGGAGGTTTTGGTTTCGGACAAAGGAATGAAGTAGGTGACTCGATTCTAGATTTTGCTTTATCTTATGACTTGATCTTAGCAAACACCTGGTTTAGGAAAAGAGAGTCCCACCTTATCACTTTTAGGAGCGGATCAAATGCTAGTCAAATAGACTTTTTTCTGACGAGAAGAATAGATAGAGGTTGTTGTATCGACTGTAAGGTAGTGCCAGGTGAGAGTGTAACTACTCAACATAGACTTTTAGTTCTAGATTTTCGATTTAGAAGAGAACCTAGGAAGATTAGACGTAAGGTAGAGCCTAAAAATAAATGGTGGCGATTGAAAGAAGGTAATCAAAAGGCTTTTATAGATCGTGTAGTACAAGAAGCGGATTGGCAGTCGGAAGATGATCCAGACAAAACATGGAACAAAATGGCTAGTAGTATCAAGAAAGTAGCTAGAGATCTACTTGGTGAGTCGAGAGGTGGTGCTCCACCATCTAAGGACATATCATGGTGGAATGAAGATGTAAAGGCTGCTATTAAAATTAAAAGAGATTCTTATAAAGATTTGATGAAAAGTAGAGATGTGGAGAGATTTGAGAAGTACAAAATGGCTAAAAAGGAAGTTAAGAAAGCTGTTCGGGAAGCTAAATTTAAGGTCTACAAGGAGGTGTACGAGAAATTAGACACTAAAGAGGCTGCAAATGATATATACCGGATTGCTCGAATGCGGGAAAGGAAGACTAGAGACTTATGTGCGGTGAAGTGTGTCAAAAATGAAAATCAGAAGGTTTTAGTTCGAGATGAGGATATCAAGGAAAGATGGAGAGATTATTTTGACAAATTGTTCAATGAGAGCTTTACTAAGAATTTGGATGGACTTGTCATTCAATCTCAAGATATAAATCGTGATTTCATGCGTAAAATAAGACTTACTGAGGTTAAAGAAGCTTTGAACAGAATGGGTTTAAGAAAAGCGGTTGGTCCTGACGGGATTCCTATCGAGATTTGGAGATGCTTAGGAGAAATAGGCGTTAAATGGCTGACAGATCTGTTTAATAAGATTTGGCAGACAAAAAAGATGCCAAATGAATGGAGGAAAAGTATCCTTGTACCTATCTACAAGAATAAGGGTGACATTCAAAGTTGCTCAAACTACCGTGGAATAAAACTAATGTGTCACACCATGAAAGTTTGGGAGAGAGTGATTGAACACAGGCTAAGGAAGGATATTAAGATAATAGAGAACCAATTTGGGTTCATGCCTGGACGATCGACGACAGAGGCGATTCATTTGCTTCGTCAACTTGTCGAGCGCTTTCGAGAGAGGAGAAGAGATTTGCATATGATATTTATTGATTTAGAAAAAGCGTACGACAAGATACCTAGAGAGGTATTATGGGGGACAATGATGAAAAAGGGGGTCCCCGTCAAGTATATTGACATAATCAAGGATATGTACGACGGAGTAGTGGCAAATGTCAGAACTTGCGGTGGCTTAACAAGTGATTTTCCGATTACTATTGGTTTACATCAAGGATCTGCATTAAGTCCTTTCCTGTTTACCATCGTGATGGATGAGCTTACTAGAACTATCCAAGATGAGGTCCCTTGGTGTATGCTATTCGCTGATGATATTGTTCTAGTAAATGAGACGAAAGCAGGGGTTAATGCCAAATTGGAATTATGGAGACAAACATTGGAATCTCGGGGATTCAGATTGAGCAGGTCCAAGACAGCATATATGCACTGCAAATTTAGTAGCCAGAGAAGTCAAAACCATATTGGTATAACATCGGAAGGGCAAGAGATATCACCGAGCGACCAGTTTAGATATCTAGGTTCCATCATCCAAAGGAATAGGGAGATCGATAGTGATGTTAATCAAAGGATCCAAACTGGTTGGTTGAAATGGAGGAGTGCAACAGGGATTTTGTGTGATCGTAACTTTCCGTTAAAATTGAAAGGAAAGTTTTATCGGAGCGCTATTCGGCCTGCCTTATTATATGGTACAGAATGCTGGGCTCCTAAGAAGCATCATACACAGAAGATGCACGTAGCGGAGATGCGCATGCTTCATTGGATGTGCGGTAACACTAGAAAAGACAAGGTGCGAAATGAGGATATTCGTGCAAAAGTTGGTGTAGCACCCGTGGAGGAGAAGATGCGGGAAAACCGGCTTAGATGGTTTGGTCATGTGCGACGCAGACCTATGGAAGTACCGGTTCGACGAATAGATACTCTCGATATGGGTAATGGGAAAAGGGCAAAAGGGAGACCGAAGAAAACATGGATGGAGGTGATACGAAACGATATGGTTGCCAAAGGACTTAATGAAAGTATATTGTTCGATAGAAGTGAGTGGAGACAGAGGATTCATGTGCTGGACCCGGCGTGATTCTCATGTTGGTTCATGTAGCCTACCCCATATGCTTGGGATAAAAGGCTCAGTTGTTGTTGTTGTTGTTGTATAAGTACGTCAGCGGTACTACCCCAGGTATTGATCGAAAGAAGGTCAACGAGCACATAACCCTACAAAGTCTATCAGTGACATTACCGTACAGTTCGGTCTTTTCATCTAAGAGTATCGCATATCGGGTCTAGGGTTTAGAATCTACCGGACCCCAATAACTCAATAAGTCGTGTGACAGAAAACTCATAACCAACCAAAGATATAACTGATAACACTTTTTAGTTTATCTCCACTGCGATGACCATCGACTTGTAGTTGTAGTCATGTCATACACAGCACGACATCAACTTCCTATACAGGGAGAGACGAATCCTCTCGACCGCTCACTACCTCCACGTGCTTCAGGAATATACCCAACAAAAATCTGTTTACAGACTCTTTTGAGCCGCGGTAGGGTAGAAGTCTAAGTATAGTAGGAACACACATGAGACAGTATGGCGATCTCAGGTTTTAGGGACTACCATGTACCCATATCACAAGAGAACTACTATCTGACATTGGTATATTACCAACAAGGAGTTCTCGGTGAGTTCGTCCAGTGTAACTTATCCAATGAGCACATGTATACAATCCTTGATGTCAAACACCAATAGCTGCAGGATCAGTTATTGCCCTCCAACAGGGTCAGGAAATATACACACTAGTCTAAACTGAAGGACCGATACCCAGTTTCGATACTTCTACGACTAAGATCATTTAAGGATGTGATTATCGACTATCCAGGCCCCACTAGTATGATCTCCATTATCGTCCTAATAGTCAAGAAAAATTCTAGGGTTTTATCTCATGTCTAATCAATACGTGATTGTAAATAAAACGCATCATATGGAAAATCAAGGCAAACCAAATAGCATACTATTATCTCGAGTAAAATTACTCTCTCATATAAGTCCTTTTTCAATTACAATAATTGACTTGAGTGCACCTATTCTAACATCTATATGGGCTCAAGGCACCGTTAAGGAGAACTTAGAAAGAAGAATAAAGAGATCTTGTTGTAGATCTATAAGGAGAGCGTTCGTAACTCTTGTAAGATTTTTTCTTTAAAGTTCTAATAAAGTGTTTTCTCCTTTTCCTCGAATCTCTTGTGTATTATTTAATTTTGCATTGTTCTACTTGTTATCCGTTAAAAGGGATCTTAATTTAGATCCATCAAGATTGGTGCTGCCTTCCGCTGCACGCCCAACACATAACCCATATATGTTTCAATTTATTTTTTTGGGTACCATTTTTTATAGCAATATTTGAATTATGATGTGCAAAAAATGAGGAATTATTCAATATACAAAAGTGCAAGCACGCGGGGAAGGATTGAGAAAAAGATGGGGTTTTCAGATACCTTTAAGCAACTTTGTGGGGGTCTATACTCCTATTTCATTCTCTCTCGTGACTGGGTACACCCGGTACAGACAAGATTTTTTCACGAAATAGGGTATTTTATGATGCAAATACCTTGGATAATTGTTTGGAAATGTATTCCCTTTATCTCTTGGCCATGTCTTAGAGTTGAAGGTATTACCTACAGTAAATTTTTCATCTTTTCAATCAGTAGCTACATCAAAACCCAGAGGTTATGATGAGCATTGATGTAATATTCTTTTTTGCATCCATTTTAATGGACCGAAACAATACGAGTTTTATCGGTGTTTATTTTAATCTGTTGTTTTAATATGCGCCCGGTAGGATTTGAACTCGGCTTGCTCGGATAACATCTTATAAAGTTATGGTGAGGATTAGGAACATATTTTTATATTCAAACTTTCCTTCTTCTAGACTTATCATAGGAGAAATTGGAGGACACCAGTTGGTTATTTAGGATATGGAAAACTTTTACTTGGTTATAGTTTTGAAATTTTGATGTTTCGTGACAATAGTCAAATCTTTCATGAAGGTTTGCTTCATAAACGGCCCCCTGCAGATGGGAAAAGGCATAGGTGATGTTTTTTTGAGATAAAAGGTGGGTAAATTATACCACCCATGCATAACCATTAAAAGTTTTAATGACCGTCTCTATGAATAAGTTCCCCATAGTCCAGCTACATTGTCGTAAAAGCGTAGAAACAAACAACAAATTAAATAAGGCATAGGTGATGTTGATATAGGATGTCACATGAAATTAGTTGTTAAGGTTATTGAATAATACTAGTTGTTAGATATAATTTTTAATCTAATTTTAATGATTCCTTCGCTCATAATTCTAATGATTCTTTAGAATAAGACTTATTTTTCCTGTTGGTTTGGTGATATATTTTTGTTCCGATTCACCTGTAAGTTTCCTATCCATTTCTTAATCACTATTAAAAATGTAAATGATGGAAGCTCCAGCTCGGTACAAATTGTTCTTTTGTGGCAAAAGAATTTCTAGAGATGCTACATTATTGACCTTCTATTCTTTCTTAGTAGTTTCTTAATTCATATTAAAAAAAAATTAAAATCTAGTACTTGGAAGTGACAGTTTCTCATGTAACATATTTCCTTGTCACTATTGAACAAGCTTATATATTATAAGGTTTTAAGGTGGACTAAATAGAAGAAACTCTTAGTGGATAGTGTAAATATGACATGTAAACTTAAATGCTTACATGTTGAAAAAATCTAAAAAGATTGTATAGGCTGAGAAATATGAAGAATGGTCAGAAATTAATTTATGTTATTTTAAAGCTTTGACAGGGAGTAATTCCTCAGATCATTTGGGTGTGGTATGTTTCAGAGGAGTGTAATAATTTGGAGAAAACTTTCATCGCATTTTTCCATTCTCAATGTTGGCATGTGTATACTAGTAGGTTATACTAGGGTTCTGTATATCGATGGAGAAATTAATAGCTTAGACATGTTACAAATCTAGCCCGGCTATCCTCGTCTTTATGAAAATAGGAAAACAGAAGCAAAATTGCAGGAAGCTACAACTGCTGTTTAAAGTTTACAATAGGTTGATGATATAGTTTCATGACTGTTAATAATAATCTTAATGTCTATGCAGGGCTTAGATTTTTCATATGAGAAATATATTGGTGCTTCTGGTCGCCGTATGCTATGGTGAAACAGATATAAAAGATTTCTCCTGATTGCATTTTCCTAGTAGCAACCTTATCCTTGTTTCTCAAAATTTAATTGCATAATCTATCATCCAAAATAAAATTGCACAAACCGAATCATGGTATATCTAATTTTAGATTGTCTACAGATTCTTTTAATTTAGTGAATGATCTTATTTTTTCAATGAACGACAAGGTTGTGGAAAGTCTAAGAGGATTTCTAAAGAACAGAAGTGGCAACCAGGAATATATGGTGACGTATTCTAGCATCTTTGGTGGGATTACTACAGATCCTGCGGCAATGGTGATTCCCATGGATGATCATATATACAGGACACGGTGTGATGGAGGTCGGAATCTCTCTCAAATGTTATCCTCTGTGGATCTTGCGGCCAGCGGTACTGAGCAGTTGAGATTTGAGGTGAGAGTTAAGCGTGTGGATCTTAATGGGTTTTTGGTTGTTATTGACGCCGAGCCACCTGCAAAGAAAGTCCCGGGATGGAAAACCACCATAAGACCATGATTAAATAAGTACCGATGAATGGATGGGCAGAGTAGCGGCGTATTGGATTGAGTTCGAATTACCTGAGTCATCTGAAGGAGGCGTTTATATAGGGGCCGCATTGGAGCGAGCCGATGCGAGATTCTCGCCGTCCATTTCGCCCCTGCCTCACGTTCGCGTAAATGGCAAGATACGCCCATTAATGACGAGATACGCTAATGTGGGATGCGGGATGTCGGAAGTGGAGCGGCGGAGATCTCGCAGTGGCGAGATACACGGAATCGTTACGAGGGCGCTCATGCTCCTTGCTCCCGGTCAAACGGAGATGCTGAGCAATCTCAGCTATAGGATAGCTCGGAGACGAGCAAGAAAGCTTGGTAAAGGGAAGTTGAGGAAGCTCAGGATTTATGCTACCGCTCTCGAGCTGGTCGAGACGGCAAAGGAGGCTGAGGAAGGTCATCCCTAGGATAGCTCGGAGACGAGCTATTGACCGGTAGTCGGTCGAAGAGGGAACGTACTCAGTGTTGGGTTACGGCAGCGCCCCGGCCATCAATCCGTGACCAAACGCGGAACAAAAATTTATAAACTGGCGCTAACACAATCCATTCCTACGGATTGACCATTAACCCTATACTAGAAAACTAGAATGAAGTTTAGATGGTTATACCGAATTATTCGTGTCCTTCGGTCTTGAACCATCATCCCAAGATCCTAGAGGTCTCCTTAATCAAGCTTGATCTCTGGTCTCCCTCCATCGAAAATTATCCACCCGAGAGTCTATGAAACGAGTTCCAACCTCATATCCGAGCTAACTAGGATACCTAGATCGCTACACTAGATAGCCTAGAAGGAGTAGAGAGTGATAAAAGATTAATTTGTCTCAAGACACCCTTGGTTTCTCAACACATGAGACTTGTAGGGTGGAGGTAGAAGAAGATGCCATGGGGATGAAAGTTTGAGAGCAACTCAAGTAAGAAAAGAATGGCTAAGTCTTTTGTTGTGTTGTGAGAGATTTTGGAAATAATGGAGCCATCCCAAATAAATATCTCAAGTCTCCAAAATATCTTAAGTCAACAAAAATATATCAAGTCAACAAAAAATATCTCAAGTCAATATTAATCTCACAACAAACAAAAGATTAAGCATGCTAGAATAGTAACCATGGGTCACTACTAAGCCATGCCCAAAAAAATGCAATAAACACCTCATCATCCACCTCAATAATCTTTTAATCCAAAAAGGTTTAAAACATAATAAGGTGTAATCTTCTAAAAGTAATATTGTAAGAAATTACAAGAATACCCATCATCCGTATATACATACCCGCATCCGTATTCCGAAGAATGCGAATATAATAAGACAAAAATAATCCAACAATATAATACTAGGATCCGGCTTAAACCAAAGCCCACGAGTATTATCCATCCGAATCATGATCCGTGCACAAATGCACGTATATGATCGAACCCTGCCGTAAAACTATACGGCCTCTATATCGTTTCGCCCGAAGCAGGGAAACCCTCTATGTAGGACTCTAAAGACTCGTCAATACGCTGGCAGTGGGTTTAATCACAAGTACGTCAGCGGCAATAGCTGTACGTAACGGCTACCCAGGTATTGAGCGAAAAGGAGGCCGACGAGCAAACTCATCCTGAAATCCCTACTGAGCCTGACAGTGACAATATCCGTACAGTCCAGTCCGTTCGTCTATGAGTATCGCATATCGAGTTTAGGGGGTGGATAAAATCAGACCCCTAATAACGCGACATGCAGTGTCGATATGAAACCCATCAACCACTGAGAAACTATTGATCCGAATCATTAATTCTCGACTACCTTGTCTAAGGATTTCCGGTGATGGCCACCCGTGCACAACGTGACATCAACCCACAATACGGAAAGAGACAAATCCCCAGACGATCCGCTCACTGCCTCCATGTGGCTCGGGACTGTACCCAACTAAAACCTGTTTGCATGACTCCTTTGAGCCGTGGTAAGGTAGTAATCAAAGCACAGTAAGAACTCACACGAGACAAATAACGATCTCAGGTCGATAGACTTACTTGTACACATGTCACCTGGGAACTGCTATCTGAAAATAGGTATAATACCAACTAGCATGTTCCCGGCGAGGCCGTTCGGTGTACTCATAACCCAATGAGCACCTGTATGTTAGTTATATGTATGCCCTAGAAGCCATTATTATACATGTGATGTATATTATAGTGGATTCATGGACATATATAGGGAGGACTTTCTTGCTCGACAAAATAGTATGATATCTGGTTGCTCTTTATCTTAATATGTACACTTATTGTCTCTCTATTATATGTTGAAAAAGCCCTTAAGATGAGTACTTGACTACCAGGATTATGATGCAGATCATACCAGTGGGGAAATGGTAGTCGGTAAGTACATCCTTCATTTGTTCCTAGTCGTGGGAGAATCGAGACGGGGCATCGATATACCAGAGTAGACTAGCGTATGCGCTTCTTGACCCATATGATGGGCAATGGATGATCCCACATCCATTGGTGTTTGATATCAAAGAAGGTGTTCCTTTCCGAAAGATGGCGTACAGGACCGCGATTTCCTGACGCTGAGGTTTGGGGCAGATGCTATATGGTTTTATCCGTCCACCTCTCCGAAAATGCCAAGTTGATTTATGGCACCGTGTATCGGAGGTTTAGACGGATGCGGCCGATGTAGCAGACTTTGTCAGATTCCCCCTCGCTTGAGGGGTTTTTGATTGTGGGGACGCTCTTCCCTGCAGGCGCAAGCCCCTGCAGTTAATTACGCTACCGCTTTGCGGTAACAACTTTCTCCTTCTCCGGAATTTAACTTCGTGTCGTGTGTGTTTGTTTTGTTTGTGGTTGCCCGTTGATTGTATACGGAGACTAAGTTGAGCCGTCGTCCGTAGGACGTGGATTAGTCCAAATCCGTATTTACTTAGATTTGGGTTTGGTGTTTTTAGTTTAAGGATGCATTAGTCGCGTTACGGCTAAGATCAACTTAAACGTTCGTTAAGGATACGGTAGTCCTGTTTTGAGACTAAGATCAACTTAACGGGATCGTCTAGATCCATTTCCAGTTTAGGGACATGGTGGTCCATTTAATATCCGGTTGTCGGGACTTGTCACCTCTCTAACGTCGTTGAAGGATTACAACGGCAGATGTCAGAGGAGTTCAGAGATGTACCCTTGAACCAAAGTTGATTTGGAGTTTTATAGTCCGTTTGAATGTTTAAGGATACGTTAGCCGTATTTGGGGGCTAAGATCAACTTAAACGGAATCGTTTAGATCCGGCAAAAGAGCATTTGGAGGCTCTATTATTCCAGTTTAGGGACGTAGTGTTCTATATTCCAGTTTAGGGACGTAGTGGTCCGACATTAGTTTAAGGACGTTTCGGTCCAATATTAGTTTAGGGACGTTTCGGTCCAATATTAGTTTAGGGACGTTTCGGTCCACGAGTTTAAGAACCCCGCAGTCCATATTGATGTGTGGTCGTCGGGACCCGTCACCTCTCTGACGTCGTTGAAGGATTACAACGATGGGTGTCAGAGGAGTTCGGAGATGTATCCTCGAACCGGGTATAAATTAATTTAAGAGAACAGTTGTGCTTAGTCAATTTAATTTGAGGACTTACGGCCAAAATTGGGCTAAGTCCAGTTGAAAATGTTCAACACCCTTATTTATTTTTGGTCTATTAGACCTGTGCTAGGGCTTTGCCCACACTTAAATAATGTATTGCATTACTTCTATCTTTTTGTTTGGGCTCTTCCCATAAAAGATGCGGAGCATCAATTTCGCTTGGGCTCTGCCCCCTTTTTATTGCTTTGCAATTTATTTTGGCCTACTAGGCCCCTCTGATTTGGGCCTGGCCCTTTAGTAAAAGAAATGCATTGCATTTGTCAGGCGCTTTGCGCCAATCACTGAGCGCAAGCGCTTGTGGTGAGGACACGTGTCATGCTCTGGTGAGCGCAAGCGCAACAGCGCAGTGCGCTGCGCTAGTGCGCTGCGCTGTTACGCTGCTGACACGTGGCGCGCTGTGGTGAATTGCACCAATTACAGAGAGCAAAGCTCTATTTCAAAAGCACGTAGCGCAAGTTGTTCTGTAGCTGACACGTGGCGCTCTCCTAAGAGCGCAACAGCGCAGTTTGGAAGTGCAAAGCACTAAGAATTTTTTTTAGATTCCAGAACCAATGGTTCATAAGTGCAAAGCACTATTTGGTTTCTTGATCTAATTTAGATCAAAGAAAACAAGTGTTTCTTATTTTTCTTGATCTTAGAGAACCAATGGTTCATAAGTGCAAAGCACTATTTTTATTTTGTTTTTTATTAAAGATCATTGATATTGTTCTTAGATCAATGATCTATCAGAAGAAATTCTTCTATCTAAAAGGTCTTTTACCTTTCTTCTTGAAATTTCTTTAGAGTTCTCTTCTTTTTTTAAAAAAATGTTCCTCCCTTTGAATTGAGGCTTGGGGTCCTTTTTATAGTGCCCATAAATTAGTTAAAGAGATCTTTCTCTTAGTGATTTGGGGAATTTTCCCCACCGTTGGATCTTTAATCCAAGGGCTTCTGTTTTACAGAAGAGAATCTTCTTGTTTTAACAAGAACAGAAAGATTTCATTAAAATGTTTATTCTGTTTTGGCGCAAATGCTCCAGCGCGTGACACGTGTCGCGCAGCGCACAGCGCAGCGCCACAGTGCTAGCGCATCTGCTCTGACACGTGTCGCGCAGCGCACAGCGCAGCGCAACTGCGCTGACACGTGTCGCGCAGCGCAGTGCCTGCGTAACTGAAGCGTTACTTCCTTTAATTTTGCTTAAAATAGAGCTTTGCTCTGATTGGGCGCACCTTCTTGGGCGCTGCGCTGGTGCGTCTGCGCCTGACACGTGGCGTGTTGCGCGCAGCGCAAAGAATCTGAAGCGTTGCTTCATTTATTAAAATTTAGATTTTCAAGGTAGAGCTTTGCTCTGATTGGCGGAAGATGAAGCGTTGCTTAATCTTCCGCTTTGGAATTTGAACAGAGCTTTGCTCTGATTGGGGGGGGTAAACAAATGCCCCCCCCACCGTTGCGCTTACGTGGCCCCAAACGCAAGCGCAACGGTGGCAGAATCCCAACCGTTGCGGCAGCTTTTGGAAGTTGAAGAGGCATTTGATGCCTATAAATAGGACCTTTGGTCCCCCAAAGATGCTTATCATCTTTAAGATTTTTATTTTCAAATAACTCCAGAGCTTTGCTCTTATTTAAGAACTTTTAGAGCCCTGCTCTTGTTTCTTTTTAAGAACTTTCAAAGTTCAGAACCCAGCACCACTTTTAGGTAAAATTTTAAATTAAATCAAATTAAGTTTAATTAGCAGAGCCTTGCTCTTATAGATCTTTTGATCTAAAGAAAATCCTTTTGGGGTTTCACCAAATAGAGCTTTGCTCTCATGAATCTGTTTCGGGGTTTCTCAACCCATGAACAGAAACTTGCATTTTTTTGGCAAAACATAGATCCTTTTGATCTAAAATAACTCTTAAAAGTGTTTCATTGATCTTAGAGTTTGAAGATGACATTTTATTCCTCAGTGCATTATATCGTTTTGCTTAATCAGTCTTTCTGATAATTCTGTTGATCCTCCTTCACAGGAACAATGAACGCCCATATGTATGCTCTTAACGAGATCATCTCTTATGGGGACATCCGCCGACTTGGCCGCTCTCAAAATCGGGAGTTCACAAACGAGGAGTGTGCTGAAATAATGAGTCGCTTCGGCGCGTACAATGGTCCACTGCTTCCCCGACGTTCCTCCCTTCTTAAGCTTATCATGGGAGCCATCTGGGAAGCGCTTCCCTTCTTCTGTTCCGGCGTGCCACTTAGGGCGTTGGATGCTGCTGAGGACAAGGTGCACTCGGTGTACCTATTGAACTTTATCTCGAAGAGACGGGAGACGGTCTTATCGATCTCTTGCACGAGGTCTTTCAACAGTCCGCCATACTTGCTGCTTATCGGAGGGTGGAAGACATCAGGGGGGACCCTGACGCTTGTGCTCGCGAAAGAAAGCATACTAGGATGGTCCGCGAGGCCTGGAAAGTCATAGATAGAGTAGCTTTTGAGTTCCTCAATCCATGCCCTAGGTTCGAGGTTATTCCCTTGTAATAATATTTTTAGTTTATTGCTTTTATGATTGTAAGAACTTCTGGCGATATTAATGAAATTTTTTGTTTTTCTTAGCCTGTCTTATCTTTTGTTCTGAATCTTTTGCATGAATGAATGTGTCTCGAATGCTTGATCAAATGTAGATCAGATGCTCTTTCCGTCGCTTTCTTCTTTCTTTTATTATTAGCACGCCACCTTAGTAAACATGGTCAACAGATAATAGAGCAGGCATCTTGACTTTCTTAAGAATCAGCGATGGCTTAGGCCGCAGGTTCAGATCTGTTGCCTAAGACTTTTCAACTCTATGAGCCGTGAGGGTCTCGTAGAAATTTTTCTCCCTACGGATCGAGAGGATCTCGTATGTGGGTTTTTTCTCCTTAGGAATCGTGAGGATTCCTAAGTGTGATTTTCTCTTGTAAGTCGTAAGGATCCTATAAGAGAATTTTTCCTTCTTACGAGTCGAGAGGACCCGTAAGCGGTTGTTTCCCCCTTATCGAGATTCGATTTTGGAGAGTGAGACCCGTGAATAGTATGCAAGAGACCTTTTTGGATCGACTTGCAGGGTCCTATTGTTTAGGGAGCAAGTTTTTTAGTCCCTGCGGCCTAAGACTTCATTTGCAGTTTGAGACAAATCGGGAATTTTCCCGCGGAGACACTGGTTTCTCTGCGAGCCGACGTGGATCAGGAGGCTCTCATCAAAGAGTGTTTGTATCCGTGAATCGAGGAGTTTGCTAGGGATTATTTGTTTCCCAAGCGCCAAGGATTATTTGTTTCCTTGGGGTTTGAAAAGAGTCGAGAATTTCCCACGGAGCTACTGGTGGCTCTGCGAGTCGACGCGGATCAGGAGGCTCTCGTCAAGGAGTGTTTGTATCCGTGAGTCGAGGAATTTGATAGGGATTATTTGTTTCCCAAGCGCTAAGGATTATTTGTTTCCTTGGGGTTTGAAACGAGTCGAGAATTTCCCACGGAAGCACTGGTGGCTCTGCGAGTCGACGCGGATCAGGAGGCTCTCGTCAAGGAGTGTTTGTATCCGTGAGTCGAGGAGTTTGCTAGGGATTATTTGTTTCCCAAGCGCCAAGGATTATTTGTTTCCTTGGGGTTTGAAACGAGTCGAGAATTTCCCACGGAGGCACTGGTGGCTCTGCGAGTCGACGCGGATCAGGTGGCTCTCGTCAAGGAGTGTTTGTATCCGTGAGTCTAGGAATTTGCTAGGGATTATTTGTTTCCCAAGCGCCAAGGATTATTTGTTTCCTTGGGGTTTGAAACGAGTCGAGAATTTCCCACGGAGGCACTGGTGGCTCTGCGAGTCGACGCGGATTAGGAGGCTCTCGTCAAGGAGTGTTTGTATCCGTGAGTCAAGGAATTTTCTGAAGACACTGGTTTCTTCGGAGTTGGACTGAACCGTCGAGATTTGGCTTCGTCTTCTGGCGGAGCCTGTTGGGAAAGTACGGTTCCCTCTTTGTTTACACCCTTGGATTGTATACAGGGATCGATGTGATCTTAATTGTAGGGCCAAAGTTTTATCATCTTCCTTTTTTTGTTTTATTTCCACAATGCTCTATCATTTCAGCTTTTATATCGCGAAGGTCGCGATTGCCCAATCATTTCGGCTATTTTTCGCGGTGCCCAATCATTTCGGCTATTTATTTTATTTTTACTCGCTGCTTTTTATTGCGAGTTGCCCAATCATTTCGGCTATTTTGCATGCATACATTTTTACTTGCTACTTTTTATTGCAAGTTGCCCAATCATTTCGGCTATTTCGTATGCATGTGCGGCCTACTGGCTTTCCGCCGTAAACCTGGGATTAGACACCGATTTCGGCATCAGCACCGCTACAACTGGGATATTGCCAGGAGCGAATCATCATCTGCCTCTGTCGATGTTGAATAAAGGTGGCTTAGCGACCAGGGTTAGGGTCCTGTCGTCTAAGGCTTTTAACTTCATGAGCCGTAAGGGTCTCATAAAGGTATTTCTCCCTACAAGTCGTGAGGATCTTGTAGGTGTATTTTCTCCTTAGGAATCGTGAGGATTCCTAAGTGTATGTTCCTCTGTAAGTCGTAAGGATCCTACAAGAGGGTTTTCTCCTTGTAAGTCGAGAGGACTTATAAGGGTTGTTCATCATGCGAACATATCCCCAGTCTCGGATGAGACTTGATTAGGGAAATGTTTATTCGCGCCCGTGGATTGTATACAAGGGCCGGTATTGGACCACTTGTAGGGCATTATCGAAGATTGCGGGGGTTGCTTAAGCACAGGTTTAGGTCTCTGTGACTTAAGACTTTCAACTCTTATGAGCCGTGAGGGTCCCATAAGAGAGTTCTCCTTACGAGTCGTGAGGATCTCGTAAGCGTATTTTCTCCTTAGGAATCGTGAGGATCCCTAAGTGTGTTGCTCCCTTGTGAGTCGTAAGGATCTCACGCGGGTGGTTTCTCCTTACAAAGTCGAGAGGACCTTGTAAGTGTCTTTTAACGAGGTTGCGCCCTTTCGGGTTTTCACAAACACTCGCCGGTAGCCCTGCTGTTTTTACTCACGGAACCCTTTCAGGTTTTCATCCGTGCCCTTTTTGCTTATGGACATACCGTTTTTTTTTATTCTTTTTATTTTTATATATTTTTTTTCTCTTTTTTTTACGAGGTCGCGCCCTTTCGGGTTTTCACGAACACTCGCCGGTAACCCTGCTGTTTTTACTCACGGAGCCCTTTCGGGTTTTCATCCGTGCCCTTTTTGCTTATGGACATACCGTTTTTTTTATTCTATTTTTATATGTTTTTTTAATATCTCGTCAGCCTAAAGATGCTGCGGTAGTAGTTTAAAGACATTTCGGTCTGCTATTAGTTTAAGGACATTTCAGTCCGTCAGGGAGAAGGCCGGCTACTGCTTATAAAGCTTGAGCTTAGAAAGATAGCGAGCGGACATAGTCGTCGTCATCTATTATTGACCAAGGCCGTGGATCATTAAGCGTAGTATTGCTTTAGGAAGCGGCCGTTTATTGGCCTGAAAGGCCTTTCACCGTGCATGTCCATGAGTAGATAGGCTCCACCCTGGTAGACCTTATCTATGACGTACGGGCCTTCATAGTTTGGATCGAATTTTCCCCGCTTGGCACGATTGGGGATCATAGGCCTTTTTACCACTAGCACAAGCTCGCCTTGGCGGAATGTCCTCGGTCGGGTCAGTCTTTCATATGAGCGCGTCATCTTTGCTTTATAGGCCTCCAGATTTTGTTGCGCTATGAGCCGTGTTTCTTCAAGGGCGTCAAGCTCCTCAAGCCGAAGGTGAGCATTTTCTTCGTTCGTCAGCTCGTTGTGGACTGGCATTCATAGAGAGGGTAGCTCTATCTCGAAGGGAAGTACTGCTTCTGTACCGAATACCAACGCGTATGGCGTTGCGTTCGTGGCCGTTTTAAACGTAGTTCGATACGCCCAGAGAGCTTCTTGCAGTCTTTCATGTCAGTCTTTCTTATTTCGGGACACCGTTTTCTTCATGATCTTCGTCAAGGTCTTGTTGAAGGCTTCAGCTAGACCGTTAGCTCGCGGATTATAAATTGTGGAATATCTCCAGTCTATATTATGCTGTTGCGCAAAGCGACTGATCTTGTGGCTTCTGTAAGCTGGTCCGTTATCGGAGATGATCCGTCGCGGAGTTCCAAACCGATATATGACATGCGTCTTGAAGAAGTGGAGGATATTTTCCGTCTTCACTTCTCTTAACGGTACTGCTTCTGCCCATTTAGAGAAGTAGTCAGTCGTCGCCAGGATGAAACGATGTCCCCTAGATGATGCTGGTTCTATAGGGCCGACTATGTCAGTCCCCCACATTTCGAATGGCCAGCTAGCCACCATTGGATGTAGTGGATTTGGATGCTGGTGGATGAAGTCCCCATGGATTTGGCATGAGTGGCATTGCTTCGCATATTCAAGGCAGTCCTGAATCATCGTGGGCCAATAGTAGCCCATCCGTTTGATCTTCAACTTCATTTTTGGGCCCGCTTGGTGAGAACCGCAGAGTCCGCCGTGAACTTCCTGGACGACTTTTTTCGCTTCGTCAGGTCCTAAATATCTCAGCCACAGAGAATCAAACGACCTCTTGTACAGAGTATCATTGACAAAGACGAAAGACAGAGCTCGTTTCATAAGCTGATGTCTTGTGGACGCTTCTTCAGGCATTCGGTAGGACCTAAAGTAGTCTATGAAGACTTCTCTCCAATCCTCAGCCTTTTCCCGGTCTTTTATTTGCAAGGTCGTTTGCTCAGTCGCTCCCTTCTCTTCGGATGATTCCGAAGATATTTCTGCTGGGGCAAGCACTTGACGGCTTTGTACCATGATTCTAACGTCATCGAGATTCTCGTCAGCCAGTTCTTTAGCAAGTTTGGCCAATGCGTCTGCTTTGCTGTTTTCCGCGCGCGGTATGTTCTCCAAAGTATAAGAGGGAATTTGGGTCAACAATCGTTGCACTTTTTCTCCGTACCTCACCAACTCCGGTTTGCACGTTTGGTAGTCACCGTTTACTTGACTAACGACCAGCTGGGAGTCTCCGTATATGAGGAGGTTTTCAATTCCCATGTCGATGGCGATCTCGAGGCCTGCTATCAAAGCTTCGTATTCGGCTTCATTGTTTGTCCTCGGCTCTGTTAGGGAGAAAGCAAAGCGCATTATCCCTCCTTGTGGAGTTATAAAGATGAGCCCTACGCCCGATTTGATTATAGGGGTGCTTTGTTTGCGCTTCTTCATGGAAGATGCGCCATCGAAATAAAGCTCCCATCGAGTCTCATCACCGTCGACCGCATCAAACGCATGTTCGTCTGGAAGATCTCAGTTTAAAGGGTAGTCGGCCGGTATCGGGTGCTCAGCGAGGAAATCGGCGATGGCCTGGCCTTTCACTGCCTTGAGAGGTTGATACGTTATCGAGAACTCCATCAAGAGCAGAGCCCATTTAGCGAGTCGACCTGTCAGTATGGCCTTTGACATTAAATACTTAAGAGGGTCCACCTTCGAAATGAGACGGACCTCATGCGCCAACGCATAGTGCCTGAGCTTTGTTATCGTGAAGATCAACGCTAGGCAGCGTTTTTCAATGGGGGAGTAGTTGCTTTCTGCCTCCAGTAGAACTCGACTTAAGTAGTAGAGTGCTCTTTCTTTCCCTTGATCGTTCTCTTATACCCATAATGCGCCCAAGGAACCTTCGAGGGCGGTTGTATAAAGAATGAGGGGTTTTCCCTTGACCGGAGCAGCCAACACCGGCGGGTTCTGCAGGTACCGTTTAATTTTTTCCAGCGCGCGCTGGCAATTTTGATCCCAGACGAATGGAGTTCCCTTCTTCATCAGGTAACTGTAAGGTCGGCACTTGCCAGAGAGGTTGGCTATAAATCGCCGAATATATGCGAGCTTTCCTTGGAGAGACCGTAACTGTTTGAGAGTCCTTGGCGGAGGCATTTCCATGATCGCCTTGATCTTAGACGGATCTATTTCGATGCCTCGGTGTCGGACGATGAATCCCAGGAATATACCAGAAGAAACTCCGAATGCACACTTGAGAGGGTTCATCTTCAAGTTGTATTGTCGAAGGCGCTGAAATACGGTCTTCAGATGCTCGAGATGCTCCTCGTATGATTTGCTTTTAACCACGAGATCGTCGATATAACATTCGACGATTTCGTGTATGAGGTCATCGAAGATCTTCGTCATGGCCCTCTGATAGGTGGCACCGGTGTTCTTTAAACCGAAGGGCATCACCTTGTAGCAGAATATACCCAAAGGGGTTCTGAAGGCGGTGTGCTTCTGGTCTTTGGAATGCATCTTTATCTGATTATACCCTGACGAGCCGTCCATAAAGGAGAAAACCTCATGAGTGGATGTGTTGTCTATCATCAGTTCGGTGACTGGCATCGGGAAATCATCTTTCGGGCAGGCTTTGTTGAGATCCCGGAAGTCCACACATATCCGCACCGTCCTATTTTTCTTCATCACCGGGACGATGTTAGCGATCCATTCAGGATATTGAACCTCCTGAATAAAGCCAGAGTCGATTAACTTTTTGACCTCAGCGTTGATGCTCATCTCAAGCTCGAGTCGCATTCTTCTTGGCGCCTGTTTTACCGGTTTGACGTCCGGAGATATTGCCAACCAATGCACAGCAATTTCTGGATCTAGTCCCGGCATTTCGGAATAGTTCCATGCGAAGCAATCTTTGTGCTGTACAAAGACGTCTTTTAACGCAGTCACCCTTTCTTCAGATAGCAGCTCACTGACAAACGTCAGCCGTGGGTCATCAGCTGTCCCCAACTCGATTTTCTTGAGGTTATCTGCGGTGGTATGTATTCCATCTTCCAATTCTTTCGGAGCTGGCGGAAATTCTGAGATCATCTCCTCATTGCTGTTTTCGAAGCACTAGGGAAGGCTGTACATGTTCTCGGGCTCTTCTTTTGATATTGTTATCATGTGACAAGTGCGAATCCGCTTCCAACCCCAATGCGGAGTTGGTTCTGTTTTTGTAGCTTTGGGTTCGTGCTTCTGCGGCGGCGTTACCTTCCAGTTGTCAGACAGAGCGAACTTGCCGAGCTGGTACTGATCTTCGACCCAATTCTTAATGGTGAAGCAGTCTTCGAGCGGGTGCCCTATTACTCGATGGTAAGAGCAATAGTTTGAGCCAGAGACTTCGCTTGCTTGTTCGGGGTGCTTGGATTCCGGCAGTGTGAGCATCTGATGTTTTAGAGCAAGCTCAAGTATCTTCTTCGTCTTGTCCCGAGGAAACGAGTATGCTTGACCCAATTTCTTCATGAGGGACAGATCAATAACGCTCGACTCCTGTTTGCGTGGCTTCTTAGCCCCGCTTTGTTGCTGTTGAGCGTCTTTTTGGCCTTTCGATTTGTTTCCGCCTCTGCGTCGAGCCTTTTTTATAACAGGTTGGAAAGGGGCGGCACTTTCATCTTTGACGGCCTGTTGAAGGAGGCGTTGCGTTTTGGCCTTCTCGTAGATGGTCATCTCGCGGTTGTGATCATCTCGGACTTTTTGACCAGCTTCCCTTGTAAGCCTGTCCATTTGTTCTTCAAACGACGGACCGGGCACTTTTGCATCTGGAACTTTTACTGGTTCAGGATTGGCGTCCTCCCATTGAGCACCCGCTTCTTCATTGAAGTTGTGCACGACGTAACAGTCGCGGAGCAGCTCTCGTTTCTTGGAGAGAATGTATCCGAGCCCGATTGTCTCCATTCTCCCATTAGGCAGCTTGTGCTGAGTTCCAGGGATGTTCCAGACCCTGTCATAGAATTTGGCCTTTCTAACGGTCAGTTTGAAGGGTATCCCTTGGCGCTTCAACAGCCTCTTCAAGCCTTCTGTATAATATCTGGGTAGATGGATGGGTTGAAGCCTGTCCAACGTAGGATCCGCCCCGTGCCAGATTTCTTTCTCCACTTTGTTTTCTTCAGAGCGGTAGAATAGAATTGCTTTTTCACCTTCTCGCCTGGGAGGGATATAGAATGTCCGCAGCTCTTCTACACCGTAGATATTAAGTGCATCCAGTTCTTTATGATGTTTAGGTGGCACCATGGCGATTTGTAGACTTTGCTCTTCGTCAGCGGACGTTTGTATTGAAGGTCGAGCAAAGAATACAGCATGGACTTCATCTTCCGAATCGCTACCAAAAATCAATGTAGGAGCCGATGGTCCCGGCTTGGTGTATTGGGGCGGACCCGAATAAACTCTCTCCTCTTCCTCCTCAGTATCACTGCCGAAGACAGGGATGGTAGCGTTATTTTTATCCTCCGGCTTGTGACACTTCTCTGTGTCTTCGAAATCCGGTAAGAAGTATTTGGCATCTTCGTATTTGCGGACCTCGTTCACAGAGAACGGGTTCAGTTCTCCCATCACGGTATACTCGAAACCATCCTTAAAATACTTCATACACTGATGTTGTGTATAAGGGATGATGTTGTACTCGTGTAACCATGGTCGGCCGAGTAAAGCGTTGTAGCATGTCTTGGCATCTATGACGTGGAACTTAATGTCCGTGACGAGTAGTCCGAAGCGTAGTGTCAGTATCACAGATCCAAGAGTTTTTGACGATTGGGAATCGAACCCGGAGATGGTGATCTTGTCCCGAGCAAGGTGCTGGACGCTTATGCAGATTTCCTTCAACACTCGCACGTTGAGTAGGTTAAAAGACAACCCGTTATCGATCAGGATTTTGCCTATCTTTATATCATGGCAGTATCCCGAGACGTAGAGGGGGAGATTGTGCTCGCACGTCCCAAGGAGAAGGTCTTCGTCGCCGAAAGTGACATCGACCGTGTGCACTTCCTCCAATTCATCCTTCATCTTTTCCTCGGCCAAGCATGCTTGGAATTGTTCTGGGTCTTGGAGCACCTGAATTAATGATTCTCTCGCCTCTTTTGATAGCAAAAGGGCGTCAAGAATGCTGAACTGTGAGGGCAGCTTCCTCAGATGTGCTAAGACGTTGTAATCCACCTTATTCTTCTTTGGTGGGTCTTTGGCAGCTAGCTCTTCCACCACTTGGTCATCTAAGACGATATCTTCAGAGACCTTTTCTTTCCCTTTATCTTTTCTATTTAAGGGTCCAAGGTTCTTTTCAGGCAGCGTCCGATTCCGCAGCCGGATATTCTCGCAGACCTTCGGTTCTTCTTCTTTTCCCGAAGCGGACTCTTTAAAGAAAGGGGAAAGTTCTAGTTCTTCATCAGAATCACTCCCGAATGTGAGCACTTGTGATCCCCCGGCGTCAACCATGCAACAATTTCCGGTAGTTCTGTTAGGCCCTTCGGTCGTATTGTTTTGCTCTCGACGAGTTTTACGCTTTTCCCGCTTAAAGTGTTGTCGATGAGCAACATATCCTTGCCACCATCTATCGAAAGCTTTGCATTCTTGAGTGGGGTGCGAAATCCTTTGATGATATAAGCAATAGGAGGGGTGCATTTCTATTTCACCAGTGATGTTTCCTTCAGAGGATGGTAGCTTCATGCCCATTGATATGGCCTTAGCAAACTTTTTCCTCATCTTGAATTGGCTTTTGTCGGTAGCGGAGGTGTTTAGCTCCAACGGGACGTCTCAGCTCCTTCATCAAGCTGCTGGCGCTTGGTCCTTTCAAATATA
The DNA here is from genome assembly GCA_030015575.1 of Agapanthus africanus. Classification (NCBI taxonomy): domain Eukaryota; kingdom Viridiplantae; phylum Streptophyta; class Magnoliopsida; order Asparagales; family Amaryllidaceae; genus Agapanthus; species Agapanthus africanus. The sequence continues at coordinate 373,086,971 of JASDDO010000001.1, forward strand.
GCCGCCTCGCGCTCCCGATCAGCTCTGCTTTTTAATCGAGCTTCATTAAGGAATGCGTCAATTACTTCATCTGATGGCCCCAGAACTTTTGGTTCAGGATCTGCCCCCAGCTTTTCGGTGTAAGGAGTCTCCTCATCGTTCGTGATCGAATGGGAAATCATATGACAGCTCGCCACATATTCCTCGGATTCATCCGATGAACTTTCTCCCTCATCTTCTTCTTGAAAGACGTGATTGAGGAACTCTTGGAGCGTAATGGGAGTCTGTGCCTTTTGGTTGTATTCATCCAGCGCGTCAATTTGCTTTTGTAAGTCCGTGCGCTTGTCGCCAGGCTTCACGGGCTTCTTAGATTTCTTCTTCTTCTTTTTCGAAGATTTTAACGATTGGCTGCAAGTGCTTGGACCGCCACCATCGGTCTTTGGAGTTGGACGTGACTTCAACATCCCTTCAATGACCTGCGGTTCTAACGGGTTCTTCCACCTAATCGCTGGACATGTCTGAAGATTGTTTAGCATCCTCTTTGTCTTGGTTGATAATACGACCTCCCAAGGAGCTTCTTCAATGACGGAGCATGTTGCCCCCGGCGTATTCGTCTCCTTAGAGGTGTGGGGCTGTGGGGGATTCACCTTCCATTTGTCAGATAACGCGAACTTGCCCTATCGGTACTGGTTTTCAAGCCAATTCTTGAAAACGTAGCAATCTTCGATCAGATGGCCTAGTACTCGATGATAAGGACAGTAGTTGGGCTCGTTGACGTCACTTGGTTGCAACGGATGTTTTGGATTCGGCAGATTTATGAGTCTGTTGCGCAACGCCAGCTCGAACAACCTCCTCGTTTTATCGCGGGGAAAGGAATAAGGACGTCCCATCCTATCTTCAAGGGGTACGTACGGGCGCATATTATTTTGACGAGCAACCGGCTTAGAATCGCTCGGTTGTTGTTGAGCATTAGCGACGAAGATTGCTTTTCCTTTCCCTTTGACATTTCGGGGGTCCGACCTTGGAAGAGGGGGTTTATGGCCCATTTGATCCATTTGCGCTAGTTTTTCAATCAAGGCCTGGAAGGTAGTTGGCTTGAAAAACATCATGAATTGTGAGATGGTTGCTTGCGGATCAAGGGTTCCCACAAACATACCCACCGCGGGAGCTTCTTCAATGCGCTGCTCACACTTCGACCATAAGTTCCGCCATCGTATAGCGTACTGAACCCACGTCTCGCCTGGTTTTACCCTGGCGTCAATCAGTGCTGTCATCGAGGTACGTTCACTGGCGCTTGCAAAACGCTGAGTAAACAACAGCTCCATTTCCGCGAAGGTTTTAATAGAGTCGTTCGGGAGCTCAGAGTGCCATTCGAACGTCGTATCTGATAAGCTTCCAACAAACTGGCGAAGCAACAGCTTGTCATCACCGCCGGTGTTGCCGCAGAGTGCCCTGAACTGGGCAACATGCTGATGAGGATTGCCCGTCCCTTTGTAGACATAGAACTTGGGAATTGTGTAACCGGGTGGGTACTTGATTTGATCGTACCAACTTGGATATGGCCGCCCCGTTTTTACGACCTGACCGGCCGCTTCGGTCGCATGATGAACCCGTATTTGCTGGGCGATGTACTCATCCAAATCAGCTTCGGAGATTGTATCCTCCTTGGCCATCGACAGAGCTGGTGGAGGATTTGATGTTTCTCCCCTATCGTCTCCAAGGACGATCGGGGGCTCTTTAGCCGGAGGATCTTGTTGTATCATCATCCCTATCATGTCTTGGAAGAGGAGTCCTATACGCTGTATGTTGGCTGTTTGTTCAGCAGCCTCTTTGTCCTTCTTCTCCAATATCCGACGAAGGAATTCGGCATCGCTTTCTTCCTCTTGGCGTTCATCTGAGAACGTTTCAAGGTTTTCTTTTGGCCCTGTAAGTGCGGCCATAGCGTTCATCATTTCTTGGAGCTTCTGCTGCTGCTCCTGAGCCTTGGTCACCGACCTCGTGTGCGGTCTATGACCTGTTGATATGCGGCTATCCTCCTTTTCCGATGCCACATAAACTGTATGAACTATCATGCCCCCGGACTTAGGGCGTTTAGGCTCACCACCTTTGGCATTTGCCGCGGGCGCGGGGGTTTTCTCCGGCCTTCTTCTTTTGTGGGCCGTTGAAGTTGAAGGGGTCGTTGCAGTGGGCATCTTGGTGATCGTTGTCCTCTGCTGTTTAATAGGATGGTCCTTTTCTTTTTGCACCTTCATCTTCTTTCGTTGACGGGAGTGATCCGTGTCGATCACGGAGTCTTGAACCCTCATCCAAACTTTATAAATTCTTGAGGACAGCCGTTGAGGGGGCTGTTCTTGCTTTGTTTCTGGGACTCTCTCCGCAGGCGGAGGAGATCTTTTCAGTGTAGCGGTTGGAGAATTCTTCCGTACCCTCCTCAGCAGTTCAAAGCTGTTCCCATTTGGAATAGAAGCGTTGACTTCCACCACTGGAGCCGGTGGAGTTAGCCCTGAGGGGGAGTTGCCCCCTGCCTTTCTCACTCGTTGCCAATGGCGACGTCGAGCACGACGAGCCGTTGGGACTGGCTCGGAGATAGAGGTAGCTTCTTTTTGCCCCCTGTCTAAATGAGGTGCCGCCGGTGTTAACCTCTTAAAGACTGAGGTTGTCTTTTGAGGGGTGATATTCAACCTGTCGAAGACGGATCCTCGAGCAGGGGCAGGAGCAGGAATCGTCAGTCTTGAAAAGACTGACTCTTTGACAGGGGAAGCTGCGTTGACGACTTCTGGAGCAGCAGTCATTGCCTTCCCTGGGACAGCCAATTTAGAGTTCTGATTTAGCCTGGAGAAAACAGAGGCTGTTGGTTTGGTAGTGGATGACCCGTTGACAGGGGTCGTCGTAGCAGTAAGCCGGTCTAAGACCGACTTCTTGTTCACTTCCGGTGCAAGTATTGGCTCAGAGAAGCTTGTAGGTGGGATCATGGTCCCGAAGAACAGGCCAGTGGTGGCCTGGGTCACCTGGTCTACTGGCAGAGTGAGGAAGGAAGCCGCTTGGGGCCCATATGCTACACCTCCCAGAGAGGTGGAGCGTTTGTTGCAGTGGCACTTCGAGCAGTTGGTGCAATTAGAGGCCATTGAATCTTGAGTTCTGCGCCAGGAAAGAGACCAAATCTTAGTAACTTGAAATCCGAAGGCAACCATTTAACAAACCGCGATTGGTTCGCGAGGACGACACACGAAGTGTGGAGTGGAAAGAGGAAGAGGTCCCACCGGGCGTGCAAGAATCTGTTCCCCTTCAAAAGACGGCGCACAGGACTTGTAGTTGTATGTATGCCCTAGAGGCCAGTATTGTGCAGATGATGTATATTATATTGGATGCTTGGACATATATAGAGATGACTTTCTTGCTCGATATGATAGTGTGCTATCTGGTTACTCTTTATCTTAACATGTACACTTGTCTCTTTAAACTGTCTTATAGTTACATGTTGATAAAGCCCTTAGGATGTGTACTTGACTACCTGGACTATGATGCAGATCAGACTAGTGGGGACATGGTAGTCCATAAGTACATCCTTCAAGGTCCCTAGTCATGGGTGTATCGAGACGGGGCATCGATATACCAGTGTAGACTAGCGTATACGCTTCTCGACCCATGAGATGGGCGATGGATGATCCCATATCCATTGGTGTTTGACATCAGAGATGATATACGGGTGCTCAGTGGAGACTGGGTACACTGGACGGACTCGCCGAGAACTCCCAGATGGTATTATACCTCACGTCAGATGGCAGTTCTCAGGTGACACTTATACAGGTTAGTCTGTAGACCCGAGATCGTCATAGAGTCTTGTGTGGTTCCCACTGTGCTTTGATCTCCACCTTACCACGTCCATGAGGGCGTGCAAAACGGTGGTCTTTGGGTACAGTCCCGAGTCACATGGAGGCAATGAGCGATAGGAGGGGTTTCGTCTCTCCCGGTATTGGGGGTTGATGTTGCGCTGTGCTCGATTGGCCGTAACAGGGAAGTCCCTGGCCAGGGCTGATCAGAGATTTGCTGGTAAGTGTTACCAGTAGTTTCTCGACCCGTTATGAGCCTCACATCGGCACGACTTATCGGTTATTGGGGTCTGACGTTTACCACCCCTAGACTTGATATGCGACATATCAGACGAACAGACCGGACTGTACGGTAAGTGTTACTGGTTGGATTCACAGGAGTGTGAGCGGGCTAGCTTGTCGATCTTCTGATCGCTCAATACCAGGATGGCCGTTACATTTAGCAGACCGCTTGCGGCTTGTGGGTGCTTGATACGATCATCATCTGCTACCGGCGTATTGACGAGTCTTTAGAGTCCTACACAGAGGTTTCCTGGCTCAAGCGAAACGAAATAGGAGCGCATATGAGATATGTGCGGGACCGAGAATAATGCGTGTATGTGATACCGTATTTCATTCTCGCGATGAATGTTTCGATTGGTTGTATGCGATATAACCTAGTTGTCGAATCATTGATTCGATAAATCGATACATTGTATACTAGTCGGTTATGTGCGACATGACCGGATCATTGAATCAAGTGTTGATTTAATGATTTAATGTATAATTATATATTTGATATATTACTTTGCATTAACTAGTATTGGTTCACTTTAAATGGATTTTCTCACTTGATGTGCAAGTTGTATATGTGATATACTTTTATGCACATCTTTGTATCAAGTTTGATGATGCTTGCTCATTAGTTTAAGTGTAAAGAATTAAACCTAGGTTAAGAAAGTGATTAGGGTTTTTAATTATCCATTCTTTTATTTTTCATTTTGTAAAAAGGATGGCATAAGAATACAAAATGGTTGCTTTCATTCTTGAACTTTGATGAAGCTTCATGAAGCTTTGACTTTGTGACCATTTTGTCTTCACACTTAACCCTAACCATTCATCTAACCTTAGTCAATTCTCTACACCTAACTATGGTTCATATTACGATAAGTATTGATTTCTTTTACATTTTTAAAACAACTTATCATAATTCTAGCTTCATCTTCTTCTTCATCTTCAAAAGAAAAAGCTTGATGCCATTAATGGCAACTTGAGCTATAGTGTGAGAAATCCAATTCCAAAGTGAACCCACCTCCTATTTCTTCACCCTCTACCTCTTGCCAAGTTGTTTTGGGTGTTTTCTTCACAAGTTTCATAAATTTGTGAAGTCGGAGCTTGAACTTGCGATGCCTCGACGTAGATCATCTTCGGCACGAAGCCGACGACCTAGTCCGCCCATTTTCTCGATGAAGCCGACGATTGAGTTCGGGATTCAAGATGGACAGCGAGAGGATGCCTACGTGGAGCTAAGGAAGTGGATATCCGGATCTACAAAGGTTGTAGCTTCTGATCTTTAGTTAAATTGTTAACTAGTTTACTGTTTCGCCTAAACTTCTAGTCAACGATCCATGTTAGGTTTTCTCGGCACCTAAAAATTTGAAATTGGCATGGTTGATGCCTTGTGAGACCTCTTGAGAGTGCCTAGGAACCCTACAGTGGTATCAGAGCCTAGCTAGAGCCTTAGGCGAAGTCCAGACGTCGTTTGAAGTCCGATCGAACCAAAACCCTAACCCGAAAACGGCTCTCTGTACATTTTTTAAAAACTGGGTTTTTTCCAAATTAAAAATATGCATAAAACTTAGCAAGAAATTCTAAGAATTACGGCACAAAATTTGAGTCATGAACAGTGCAACCTGCGGCGGAACGGCGGCATAAGCCTCCTTAGGCGGCGGTTCCGCGGCAGGATGATGACGTCAGCACTCCTACTTTGCGCAGTAATTAATTATTTCAGAAGCTGAGTTTTATGGGTATTTTTAATATTTATTCCAGAGTTTAATTTTCTGGGTTGTTTTGGAGCTTTGATGTTTCGACCGGATTATCAAATTTCGTCTTTGTGTATTTCCGGATGACTTTAGAATATGTTAAAAAGTTCGACCGGATATAAATAACCAGCTTTTCCCCTGTCGGGAAATTTCCAAGTGTTGGATTTTTCCATAGTTTAACGACATTCTAAGTAGTGCAAGTAACGCGATGGACCCTCTAGAAGACAACAAACCTTAACTCGATTATGTGACCGTCTTGAACTGCCCTTTGAACCTTCGGGTTTGGGGCAGTACGGCGTGCCACATGTGAGGCGTTGGCTTGACCCTTCTACGGCTGGACCGTTGGTACTGAGGCACGAACTGAATGTTGTTAGACTTATTTCATGTGTTGAGCTGTATCGGGAAAACTTGGGTATTCGACTGTTCGATCGGAAAGTTTAACATTTTCTGTTTATCTGGAATGTGATACAATAATTGGAATTCACAAACAGTTATGAGATAACTGAATGAAAGTTATAAATCTAGCGGTTTAGTTTCACTTGATATTGAAAAGAGTTTTCGATAATGAGACTAAAATGCGGGGTTTATAACTGTTAGGCATGTGATGTCTAAGTATTTCATTTGTTTAGGCATGTGATGTCTAAAGAGGTTGCGGATTCCAACTGTTGTAGTTTTACACTTTCTTTTCTGTGACCGTAAGTGTAGTATGAAGATATCGCCGGTTTCGTTGCTATACGTCAACGACAATTGGGGTATGCATACTTACTTACGTTGATGACATGTGATGTTATGTGTTGCTGGATATGTTATATTGGATTGTCGTGTTTGAATAGCAGGGGGTTTTTATGTGAGATAGTGTTTTTCATTTTCATTCATGTAAAAACTTGTATATAATATTCTTTTATTTGGGGCACTTCCAGGTTGCAGAAGCTGTCACCTTTTGTATATTATTTACTTTTCTGCACTAGGATAGACCCAAGGAGGGGAGCACAAGTAACCGGGTTCTGGGGTCCAGTGGGAGACCAACTCGAGGAGTCGAGTCCGGGTCTCCTAACCCTAGAATTGGCAGGGTTGCTTGCCGCTCTCGTAGGGGTCTATGGGTGTGGGATTGGCTATTCATCACGATCGTGGAATCCGTGTTTTATACTGGCTCGTATTGAAAACACGGACGTCCTAGTATATCCAATGTTTCATATGTTTCTTCTGCTGCGATATCTGTGATGTGATCATGTGATGTTCTGTGATGGATACAGTATATAGTATATATGATATATTATATAGACGTTACTTATGTTTTACACCAGTACTAGCCCTGCCCCGCTCTGCCGTTAGTTACCTAACCTAACGGTGCACGAGGGGACATCGAGGCGAATGCGGATGGCATAAGTGTACGTCGTATTTATCTGTAATGTTTAGGTACATAAATGATGGGACTTCATTAATGTGATTAATGAAAGAAAAGAAACCTAAGATGTTGTAGAATCAAATTTTAAACTAAACAGGTAGCTACAGTTCTTGCTTTGCATAGCGGTATATATGATATACCCTGCACCTTATTCGATGAGGAAATGACCGAGATCCCTTCATCGGGAGTGACTCCTTTAGAGATAACTGGCAGATGCTACACACTCGGTTTGTTTTTGATTGCTTCTATAGTTTCTGCTTTGCACAGTGATATATATGATATATCCCGCACCTCATTCGACGAGGAAAGGGCCGACGATCCCTTCACCGGGAGTGACCCCTTTAGCAAAACTAGAAAAGCCTCAAAATCACTCCATTTCAAAACTTCATTTGATTCTACAACGATATCAAGTTCATTACGTAATAGGTTTTCAGAAAAACCTGTCGTAGCCCTCCGTCATTTCAGATAAAGACTATTTAGTATTCGTGCTGCGTTTGTTGACCTCTGTCAAGGCGTAGTGTGCGGTAGCTAACTAGTATTTATCTATGATGCAGATTGGATTAGGGTATTCATACGACCTTGTTGACCTCTGTCAAGGGTCGTGCGAGTGGGTTTGATTCAATCAAGAAATGACGGGTTGAACTTGACTAGTGCACTATGGTTTGTTGATCTCTGTCAAGGTCATGGCACACTAGGGGCAAAATATTATCGGGAATTTCAAGTGTTGAAATTTGCAATGAGATTGCATACCTTCTATGAGATAGTTGGATCCCGATACCCACTGCGAGTAAGAGTTACTCCTGGGAGAGTTTTACACATTACAATTAGCCGATCAAGTAGGTGTCTAGAAAGGTGTTAACGAGGTTACGCCTCTGGGAAAACGAGTTTTACATTAATTAGGTTCGTGCGAAAGCACGGGGGACCTCCCTCAAAGTACCGACACTGGCCTGGCTGAAAGATTGGCGAACTTGTAGTGTGTAATTAATCCCGGCTAGTCTTTCCTTTTAGGGTTTGAAGGAAGATTTGATAAAAATCAGTGGGAGCCATCCTGATTAGATAAGATAATAACCAATCTGATCTTGCACGAGCTTACGCTAAAGTGTTTTCTTCTCTCTCTCTCCAGGTAGCGACCATTTCATGCCCTAATGAAGATAATAATATGGATGTATTGACTGAACCCGCATGTTATACTGTGCAGTGGAACGTTGGACCCGTTCTTTCTTATAAGAGTTATAAGACTGAACAGGAAACAGGAGAATATCTAGATTCTCACGCCGCCCAAACGGAGAACGTGCATGATGATGCACCTTCTTCAGGTGTGTTTGTTATTGAGAATTGTTTCACAGTTCACCCTACGTCCTGGGTATTAGATACTGGATCAGGATCCCATATATGTAAGCAGTTACATGGGCTACGAAAAGGTAGAGAACTGGGAAAAGGTGATCATTCCGTTCAAGTAGGGAATGGGGCAAATGTTGCAGCCAAAGCAGTTGGCATATATCACCTGGTATTACCAAATGGTGATACACTAGTCCTGAATGAGTGCTATTATATACCGAACATGATGTGCACCATTATATCAGTTTCTTTATTAAGTAAAGAAGGATATAATTTTGTAGTAAAGGATAATGTTATGAACATATTCCTAGATCAAAAGTTGATTGCATCAGGCTCGCTACATAATGGCATATTCATTCTCAATCAAAATACAGTCTTCAATATACAAAACACACACAAGAGGAAAAGCTCAGAAATGAACGAATCCTTCTTGTGGCACTGTAGACTTGGTCATATCAATGCGACACGACTGGCTAAGTTACATAAGGATGGTTATTTGAATTCTTTTGAATTATCATCTTATGATACTTGCCATTCATGTCTCAAAGGAAAAATGACCAAAGCTCCATTTAGTGGACACGGAGAAAGAGTTAATGAACTCTTAGGACTGATACATAGTGATGTATGCGGTCCCATGTCTACGCATGCCAGGAACGGTTCTTCCTACTTCATTACATTCACTGACGATCTCTCTAGATTCGGACATGTGTTCCTGATGAAACACAAGTCTGAAGCTTTTGAGAAATTCAGAGAATATAAGCACGAAGTAGAAAAACAAACAGGCAAAAGTATTAAGATCCTTCGATCTGATCGAGGAGGAGAATACTTAAGCAATGAGTTCCTAGATTATCTAAAAGAGAATGGGATTCTCTCTCAGCTTACTCCTCCTTATACACCACAGCACAACGGTGTATCGGAGCGGAGGAATCGTACCCTATTAGATATGGTGCGCTCTATGATGAGTACAGCTGAGTTACCTATTTCCTTCTGGGGGTATGCGCTTGAGACAGCAGCATACCTATTGAATCAAGTTCCAACTAAATCTGTACCTACCACACCATATGAGATATGGAGTGGGAAGAGACCATGTTTTAAACGAGTTAAGATATGGGGTTGTCTGGCCTATGTCAAAAGGCAAAATCCAGACAAACTCGAGGCACGGTCAGTTCTATGTAAGTTTGTGGGATATCCTAAACATTCAAATGGATATCTCTTCTACCACAGTGAACAACAAAAAGTGTTTATTGCTCAACATGCCACCTTTTTAGAAAAGGAATTTCTTGCAAAAGAGATTAGTGGCTCTGAGGTAGAACTGGAAGAAGTTCCAGAAAAACAAACTATAACTGAAGATTTAGTGGAACCAGAAGATTCGGTAGTACCCGACGAACCTCAGCCTCTCCGCCGATCTAGTAGGGTTTCTCGTCCACCTGAGAGATACTACGGTTTTCTCATTGATGGTGGAAGCGAGGATTGCATCATGGAGGATGATGACCCAACTAGCTTCGAGCAGGCCATCACGAGTGGGGACTCAGTGAAATGGCTGGATGCTATGCGGTCCGAGATGGAATCCATGTACACCAACAAAGTATAGACTTTGGAAGTTGCTCCTGAAGGGGTAAAACCCATTGGGAGCAAGTGGATCTTCAAGAAAAAACTTGGTGTAGATGGGAAAGTGGAGACTTTCAAAGGTAGACTTGTAGCAAAGGGTTTTCGTCAAAGACCAGGTGTGGACTATGACGAAACCTTTTCTCCAGTGGCTATGCTTAAATCCATCCGGATTATGCTCGACATCGCTGCATATCATGATTACGAAATCTGGCAAATGGATGTTAAGACCGCCTTTCTAAATGGTGATTTAGAAGAGTGCGTGTACATGACTCAGCCTGAGGGCTTCGTAGATAGTGGGAGCAGCGGGAAGGTGTGCAAGCTGCTTAAATCCATTTATGGATTAAAGCAAGTATCGCGGAGTTGGAATATCTGCTTTGACGTCGGTATCAAAGAGTTTGATTTCGTCAAAAATCCAGATGAACCTTGTATCTACAAGAAGGTGGCAGAGAGTAAGGTTGTCTTTCTCGTATTATACGTGGACGACATACTCTTGATAGGAAATGATATTCCTATGCTGCAATCGGTCAAGCTCTTCTTATCACAAAGATTCTCGATGAAAGATCTTGGTGATGCCTCCTGCATATTGGGAATTAGGATCTATAGAGATAGATCCAAACGGATATTGGGATTGTCCCAATCCAGGTACATTGACACCATACTAAAGAGGTTTAGTATGGAAGAATCCAAGCATGGGAACTTGCCCACGATCTCTGGAGTCACTCTCTCCAAAGAGATGTCTCCCAAGACTGATTTGGAGAGAGCTCGCATGCAAGGGATACCCTATGCTTCGGCTGTAGATTCTATCATGTATGCAATGCTATGTACCAGACCCGATGTAGCATACTCACTAAGTATAGTGAGCAGGTATCAAGCTGATCCTGGAGAGAGTCACTGGACAGCTGTGAAGAGCATTCTCAAGTACTTGCGAAGGACTAAAGAGATGCTCTTGGTGTATGGTAATGGAGAACTCCAAGTGGAGTCCTTTACCGATTCGAGCTTCCAGAGTGATAAGGACGACTCTAAGTCGCAGTCGGGATTTGTCTTTACCCTTTACGGAGGGGCGGTTAGCTGGAAGAGTTCCAAGCAGGAAACCGTGGCAGACTCGACAATGGAGGCTGAATACATCGCTGCCAACGATGCTGCCAAAGAGGCTGTCTGGATCAAGAAGTTCATTACTGAACTTGGAGTGGTTCCATCCATTGAGCATCCAATACCTTTGTATTGCGATAACAATGGAGCGGTGGCTTTGGCCAAGGAACCCAGGTCCCATCAGCGATCCATGCATATTCTGAGGCGGTATCACCTGATCCGGGAGATAGTTGATCGCCGGGAGATCGAGGTCACTAGGGTTGACACGAAGAACAACACGGCGGATCCACTCACGAAGGTCATTCCCCAGATACAGTTTGAGAGACTCTTCGGTATGCTCGGTATGCGATACTACAGCAGCTGGCCCTAGTGCAAGTGGGAGATTGTTAGTTGTATGTATGCCCTAGAGGCCAGTATTGTGCAGATGATGTATATTATATTGGATGCTTGGACATATATAGAGATGACTTTCTTGCTCGATATGATAGTGTGCTATCTGGTTACTCTTTATCTTAACATGTACACTTGTCTCTTTAAACTGTCTTATAGTTACATGTTGATAAAGCCCTTAGGATGTGTACTTGACTACCTGGACTATGATGCAGATCATACTAGTGGGGACATGGTAGTCCATAAGTACATCCTTCAAGGTCCCTAGTCGTGGGTGTATCGAGACGGGGCATCGATATACCAGTGTAGACTAGCGTATACGCTTCTCGACCCATGAGATAGGCGATGGATGATCCCATATCCATTGGTGTTTGACATCAGAGATGATATACGGGTGCTCAGTGGAGACTGGGTACACTGGACGGACTCGCCGAGAACTCCCAGATGGTATTATACCTCACGTCAGATGGCAGTTCTCAGGTGACACTTGTACAGGTTAGTCTGTAGACCCGAGATCGTCATAGAGTCTTGTGTGGTTCCCACTGTGCTTTGATCTCCACCTTACCACGTCCATGAGGGCGTGCAAAACGGTGGTCTTTGGGTACAGTCCTGAGTCACATGGAGGCAATGAGCGATAGGAGGGGTTTCGTCTCTCCCGGTATTGGGGGTTGATGTTGTGCTGTGCTCGATTGGCCGTAACAGGGAAGTCCCTGGCCAGGGCTGATCAGAGATTTGCTGGTAAGTGTTACCAGTAGTTTCTCGACCCGTTATGAGCCTCACATCGGCACGACTTATCGGTTATTAGGGTCTGACGTTTACCACCCCTAGACTTGATATGCGACATATCAGACGAACAGACCGGACTGTACGGTAAGTGTTACTGGTTGGATTCACAGGAGTGTGAGCGGGCTAGCTCGTCGATCTTCTGATCGCTCAATACCTGGATGGCCGTTACGTTTAGCAGACCGCTTGCGGCTTGTGGGTGCTTGATACGATCATCATCTGCTACCGGCGTATTGACGAGTCTTTAGAGTCCTACACAGAGGTTTCCTGGCTCAAGCGAAACGAAATAGGAGCGCATATGAGATATGTGCGTGACCGAGAATAATGCGTGTATGTGATACCGTATTTCATTCTCGTGATGAATGTTTCGATTGGTTGTATGCGATATAACCTAGTTGTCGAATCATTGATTCGATAAATCGATACATTGTATACTAGTCGGTTATGTGCGGCATGACCGGATCATTGAATCAAGTGTTGATTTAATGATTTAATGTATAATTATATATTTGATATATTACTTTGCATTAACCAGTATTGGTTCATTTTAAATGGATTTTCTCACTTGATGTGCAAGTTGTATATGTGATATACTTTTATGCACATCTTTGTATCAAGTTTGATGATGCTTGCTCATTAGGTTAAGTGTAAAGAATTAAACCTAGGTTAAGAAAGTGATTAGGGTTTTTAATTATCCATTCTTTTATTTTTCATTTTGGAAAAAGGATGGCATAAGAATATAAAATGGTTGCTTTCATTCTTGAACTTTGATGAAGCTTCATGAAGCTTTGACTTTGTGACCATTTTGTCGTCACACTTAACCCTAACCATTCATCTAATCTTAGTCAATTCTCTACACCTAACTATGGTTCATATTATGATAAGTATTGATTTCTTTTACATTTTTAAAACAACTTATCATAGTTCTAGCTTCATCTTCTTCTTCATCTTCAAAAGAAAAAAGCTTGATGCTATTAATGGCAACTTGAGCTATAGTGTGAGAAATCCAATTCCAAAGTGAACCCACCTCCTATTTCTTCACCCTCTACCTCTTGCCAAGTTGTTTTGGGTGTTTTCTTCACAAGTTTCACAAATTTGTGAAGTCGGAGCTTGAACTTGCGATGCCTCGACGTAGATCATCTTCGGCACGAAGCCGACGACCTAGTCCGCCCATTTTCTCGATGAAGCCGACGATTGAGTTCGGGATTCAAGATGTACAGCGAGAAGACGCCTACGTGGAGCTAAGGAAGTGGATATCCGGATCTACAAAGGTTGTAGCTTCTGATCTTTAGTTAAATTGTTAACTAGTTTACTGTTTCGCCTAAACTTCTAGTCAACGATCCATGTTAGGTTTTCTCGGCACCCTAAAAATTTGAAATTGGCATGGTTGATGCCTTGTGAGACCTCTTGAGAGTGCCTAGGAACCCTACAAGGACTGTGATGTCCTGACGCTGAGGTTCGGGGCAGATGCTATATGGTTTTATCCGTCCACCTCTCCGAAGATGCCAAGTTGATTTATGGCACCGTGTATCGGAGGTTTAGACGGATGCGGCCGATTTAGCAGACTTTGTCAGATTCCCCCTCGCTTGAGGGGTTTTTGATTATGGGGACGCTCTTCCCTGCTGGCGCAAGCCCCTGCAGTTAATTACGCTACCGCATCGCGGTAACAACTTTCTCCTTCTCCGGAATTTTACTTCGTGTCGTGTGTGTTTGTTTTGTTTGTGGTTGCCCGTGGATTGTATACGGAGACTAAGTTGAGCCGTCGTCCGTAGGACGTGGAATAGTCCAAATCCGTATTTACTTAGATTTGGGTTTGGTGTTTTTAGTTTAAGGATGCATTAGTCGCGTTGCGGCTAAGATCAACTTAAACGTTCGTTAAGGATACGATAGTCCTGTTTTGAGACTAAGATCAACTTAATGGGATCGTCTAGATCCATTTCCAGTTTAGGGACATGGTGGTCCATTTAATATCCGGCTGTTGGGACTCGTCACCTCTCTAACGTCGTTGAAGAATTACAACGGCAGATGTCAGAGGAGTTCAGAGATGTACCCTTGAACCAAAGTTGATTTAGAGTTTTATAGTCCGTTTGAATGTTTAAGGATACGTTAGCCGTATTTGGGGGCTAAGATTAACTTAAACGGGATCGTTTAGATCCGGCAAAAGAGCATTTGGAGGCTCTATTGTTCCAGTTTAGGGATGTAGTGGTCCATATTCCAGTTTAGGGACGTAGTGGTCCGACATTAGTTTAGGGACGTTTTCGGTCCAATATTAGTTTAGGGACGTTTCGGTCCAATATTAGTTTAAGGACGTTTCGGTCCACGAGTTTAAGGACCCCGCAGTCCATATTGATGTGTGGTCGTCGGGACCCGTCACCTCTCTGACGTCGTTGAAGGATTACAACGATGGGTGTCAGAGGAGTTCGGAGATGTACCCTCAAACCGGGTATAAATTAATTTAAGAGAACAGTTGTGCTCAGTCAATTTAATTTGAGGACTTACGGCCAAAATTGGGCTAAGTCCAGTTGAAAATGTTCAACGCCCTTATTTATTTTTGGTCTATTAGACCTGTGCTAGGGCTTTGCCCACACTTAAATAATGCATTGCATTACTTCTATCTTTTTGTTTGGGCTCTGCCCATAAAAGATGCAGAGCATCAATTTCGCTTGGGCTCTGTCCCCTTTTTATTGCTTTGCAATTTATTCTGGCCTACTAGGCCCTTCTGATTTGGGCCTGGCCCTTTAGTAAAAGAAATGCATTGCATTTGTCAGGCGCTTTGCGCGAATCACTGAGCGCAAGCGCTTGTGGTGAGGACACATGTCATGCTCTGGTGAGCGCAAGCACAACAGCGCAGTGCGCTGCGCTGTCACGCTGCTGACACGTGGCGCGCTGTGGTGAGTTACGCCAATTACAGAGAGCAAAGCTCTATTTCAAAAGCACGTAGCGCAAGTTGTTCTGTAGCTGACACGTGGCGCTCTCCTAAGAGCGCAACAGCGCAGTTTGCAAGTGCAAAGCACTAAGAATTTTTTTTTAGATTCCAGAACCAATGGTTCATAAGTACAAAGCACTATTTGGTTTCTTGATCTAATTTAGATCAAAGAAAACAAGTGTTTCTTATTTTTCTTGATCTTAGAGAACCAATGGTTCATAAGTGCAAAGCACTATTTTTATTTTGTTTTTTATTAAAGATCATTGATCTTGTTCTTAGATCAATGATCTATCAGAAGAAATTCTTCTATCTAAAAGGTCTTTTACCTTAGTTCTTAAAATTTCTTCAGAGTTCTCTTCTTTTTTTAAAAAAATGTTCCTCCCTTTGAATTGAGGCTTGGGGTCCTTTTTATAGTGCCCATAAATTAGTTAAAGAGATATTTCTCTGAGTGATTTGGGGAATTTTCCCCACCGTTGGATCTTTAATCCAAGGGCTTCTGTTTTACAGAAGAGAATCTTCTTGTTTTAACAAGAACAGAAAGATTTCATTAAAATCTTTATTCTGTTTTGGCGTAAATGCTCCAGCGCGTGACACGTGTCGCGCAGCGCACAGCGCAGTGCAACTGCGCTAGCGCATCTGCTCTGACACGTGTCGTGCAGCGCACAGCAACTGCGCTAGCGCATCTGCGCTGACACGTGTCGCGCAGCGCAGCGCTTGCGCAACTGCGCTAGCGCATCTGCGCTGACACGTGTCGCACAGCGCAGTGCCTGTGTAACTGAAGCGTTACTTCCTTTAATTTTGCTTAAAATAGAGCTTTGCTCTTATTGGGCGCGCCTTCTTGGGCGCTGCGCTGGTGCGTCTGCGCCTGACACGTGGCGTGTTGCGCGTAGCGCAAAGAATCTGAAGCGTTGCTTCATTTATTAAAATTTAGATTTTCATGGTAGAGCTTTGCTCTGATTGGCGGAAGTTGAAGCGTTGCTTTATCTCCCGCTTTGGAATTTGAACAGAGCTTTGCTCTGATTGGGGTAAACAGAAGGTATACGGGTGCTCAGTGGAGACTGGGTACACTGAACGGACTCGCCGAGAACTCCTAGATGGTATTATACCTATCGTCAGATAGTTGTTCTCTGGTGACACTGGTACATGTTAGTCTGTAGACCCGAGATCGTCATAGAGTCTTGTGTGATTCCCACTATGCTTTGATTTCCACTTTACCACGTTCAAGAGATCGTGCAAAACGGTGTTTTTTGGGTACAGTCCCGAGTCACATGGAGGCAATAAGCGATAAGAGGGGATTTCGTCTCTCCCGGTTTCAGGGGTTGATGTTGCGCTATGCTTGATTGGCCATAATAGGAAATCCCTGGCCAGGGTTGCTGAGATCTACTGGTAAGTGTTATTAGTAGTTTCTCAAACCGTTATGAGCCTCACATCGGCATGACTTATCAGGCTATTGCGGTCTGACGTTTACCACCCCCAGGCTGTGATATGCGGCATATCAGACGAAGAGACCGGACTATACGGTAGTGTTACTGATTGGATTCGCAGGAATATGAGCATGCTTGCTTATTGATCTTCTGATTGCTCAATACTTGGATGGCCATTACGTTTAGCAGATCGCTTGCGGCTTGTGGGTGACTGATATGATCATCACCTACTGCCGGCGTATTGATGAGTCTTTAGAATCCTACACAGAGGTTACCTGGCTCAGGCGAAATGAAGTAGGGGCACATATGTGATATGTGCGGGACCGAGATTAATACGAGTATGTGATACCATATTCTATACTCGCGATATATGATATCTGACGGTTATATGTGATATAGCCGAGTTTTCGGATCAAGTGTTGATTCGATAAGTTGATACATATGATATTAGTTGGTTGTATGTGATATAACCGGATTATTAAATCAAGTGTTTATTTAATAATTTAATGTATAATTATATATTTGATATATTATCTTATATTAACTAATATTAGCTCATTTAAGCATTTCATTTTCTCACTAGTGTACACTTAGTATTTATGTGATATATATTAATGTACATCTTTTGTGTCATGCTTGATACCACATGCTACATAGGTGTATGAGACTCACACCATGCTTATAATAATGTAAGGTTTTGTTTATTTAAAGTAAATCAAATTAGTTGGAAATTGTCACATGGTTGAAGCTTGTAGAAGCTTGTGGAACCATTGACCAAGTCCACTAATTTTGTTTTACTTGAAGATATTTATTAACCCAACCATTATTGTTTAGTCATGGTTTAGTCTCTACATGAGTTAGTATATGATATTAACTCACCCATGGTTGCTATTCTCATCACTTGATTCATTCTTCACTTTCTTCATTCCATGGGAGCTTTCTTTATCTCCTTCCTCAAGCTTTCTAACTTCATGAGAGGCGAAGAAAATTAGTGAGAAAATTATTTCTAAAGTGAGAAAAATTCCTACTTCATCAACCTTTTCTCTACTAGCCATTTAGATTGGGTTTCTTCTTTACTAGTTCATCACTTAGTGAAGAGATAGCTTGAGTTAGTGTCTTCTCGACGTAGATCATTTTTGGCCTCGAAAACTTCAAGCAAGCTTGTTCATTTCACCTTGTGGAGCCTCACTAGAGTCCGGGAGATCACTACTTGGAGCGAAGGGACTACTACACGGAGCTATTGAAGTGAAGGACCGGTCTACAAAGGTTGTATTCCTTGTTCACTTAGATGTAAGGATGTTTACATGCTTGTTCGTTTAATTCTCTAGTTTAGATTCTAGCGTTAGGGTTCTTAAGCGCGCCATTTTTTTGAAAACGGCATGGTCGATGCGTCCTGAAACCTAGCGGTGACCTAGTGAACCTAGCAGTGGTATCAGAGCCATACTAGAAAATTAGACGATGTTGTAGGATTACGAAACCGAAACAACCCCGAAACACATGAAATAAAAACCTAGTTTCTGTCGATATTTTTAGAGTGCCTAAATTTTTTTTTAAGTAATTGCATAATGTTATATGATATGTAACATGAACACCGCAGAAAATTGAACCCCTCTCGTCGGAAAATGGCCGGCCACATGAGGTTAGAAACCGGCCCCACCCATTTTTTAACAGTGTTCTGGGTTCAATTTTTGGTGGTGTTCTGGTCTCTGGATTTTGGTGTTTCAGGTGTTGCTTGTTTTTACTGATATTGCATGTGATGTTATATTTCTGTAAAGGCAATTCGGAGTGTTTCGTAATCGTAATTCTAACATCATTTCGGGTTATTTAGACGACGTTAAAAAGTTCGAACGGATATTAATAACCCATTTTTTCTCTAGCTGAAAATTTTCCAAGAGTTGGATTTTTCCGTGTTTAAAATCTTCAGAAAATCATGCAAGTGTTTTCTATAGACCCTCTAGAAGAACGAAACCCTAACTCGATTCTATGACCGTCGGAACCACCACCAAACCCTAGGGTTTGTGGTAGTTCCGCGGTGCCATAGGTGAGGCAAGGGTTGACCCTTCTACGGTTGGTCCATAAGTGTTGTGGCATGTTCTGGATACTTTTTAAACCCCGCTCAAGTGTTAAGCTCTTTGGGAAATTTTGGGTGTTTGTTGATTCGATCGAAAAGTTTAACATCGTCTAGCTATCTGTGATTGTGATACAATATTTGGAATCCAAAAAATTTAGTTTTGTGAAAACTAATTTGAATTTTATAAATCTAGCAATTCAGTCTCATTTGATCGGTTGCCACAAAATTTTGATGTGGGTCAAAAGTCCGTCGCAATTACGTAGTGTACGCGGATACTCGCCGGGTAACCTTACTAGATTACCACGTCCCATAGCCCCGACCAAGTGACTGTAGGAGAACCCCGTCGCCAAAAGAATCCGTTCGGGTGCTCGTGGCCGCGGTGTTCCGCCAAAGTGCACTTCGTCGACAGCATCGGACGTGCGGCCGTCTACTAAAGTTTCCGACGAGCATTCGATCAGGTTATCGGGAATCTTGTTGAATTACCCGATTCGTTATTGAAAAGTGTTTTCAATATCGAGACTAAAATGCGGGGTTTATAATTGTTAGGCATGTGATGTCTAAGGAACTCATTTGGTTAGGCATGAAATCAAAAGTATGTGATACATTGGGTTTATGATGTCTAAGGTGGTTGCGGATTCCAATTGTTGTAGTTTTTCACTTTCTTTTCTGCGACCGTAAGTGTAATATGTAGTGTATCGCCGGTTTCGTTGCTATATGTCAAAAATAATTGGGATATGCATATTTACATACGTTGATGACATGTGATGTTATGTGTTGCTGTGATATGTTATATTGGATCGTCTTATTTTGAATAGCCGGGGGTATTTATGTGAGATGAGAGTTTTTCATTGTCATTCATGTAAAAACTTGTATGTAATATTCTTTTATTGGGGCACTTCCGAGTTGAGGATACTGTCACCATTGATGTATATTATTTACTTTTCCGTATTAGGATAGACCCAAGGTGGAGAACACAAGTAACCGGGTTCTAGGGTCCAGTGGGAGACCATCTCGAGGAGTCGAGACCGGATCTTCTAACTCTAGAATTTGTAGGGTTGCTTTTCGCTCTCGTATGGGTCTTGGGATGTGAGTTTGGCTATTCATCACGACCGTGAAATCCGCCTTTTTTACTAGCTTAATTAAAATACGGAATTCCTAGTATATCCAATATTTCATATGTGTTCTTCTGCTGCTGATATTCTGTGATGTGATCACTTGATATTCTGAGACGAATGTTTATATTATATATATGATATATTATAAATATTGATGCTTTCGTTTCTTCTGTGATGCTAAATGATGGGACTTCATTAATGAGATTAATGAAATAAAAGAAACCTAAAGATATTGTAGAATCTTTTTTTAAAAACTGGTAGCTCTAGTTCTTGCTTTGTATAGTGGTATTCCTTGTAGGATATCCAGCACCTTATTCGATAAGGAAAGAGCCGAGATCCCTTCACCGGGAGTGACCTTTTTAGAGAAACTGGCAGATGCTACAACCCACTCGGTTTTGTCTTTTGATTGCTTTTTTAGTTCATGCTTTGCATAGTGGTATTTGTGAAATATCCAGCACCTCATTCGACGAGGAAAGAGCCGAGATCCCTTCACCAAGAGTGACCTCTTTAGCAAAACTATTAAAAGCCTAAAAAACAGTTCTTTTCAAATCACTCGTTTCTACAACGATATCAATTTCACTACGCAAAAGGTTTTCTTAAAAACCTATCGTAACCCTCCGTCATTTTAGGAAGTAGAGTACTTAGTATTCGTGCTACGTTTGTTGACCATAGTTAAGGTGTGGTGTGCGGTAGCTAAGTGATGTTTTCCTACGCAGCATATGATGCGATTAATTAGGATAGTCGTGTGACTTTGTTGACCATAGTTAAGGGTCATGTGGGTGGGTCTAATTAATCACGAAATGACGTGTAGAACTTGACTAATGCTTATGATTTGTTGACCATAGTTAAGGTCATAAGTCACTAGGTGTAAAATATTATCGGGAATTTCAAGTGTTGAAATTTGCAATGAGATTACATACCTTTTATGAGATAATTGCATTCTGATACCCACTGTGAGTAAGAGTTACTCCTGGGAGAGTTTTGCACATTACAATGAGGCGATCAAAGTAGGTGTTAACGGGGTTACGTCCCTGGGAAAACGAGATTTATTTTAATTAGGTCCCTGCGAAAGCACGGGGAACCTTCCTCAAAGTACCGACACTGGCCTGGTTGAAAGATTGGCGAACTTGTAGAGTGTAATTAATCCCGGCTAGTCTTACCTTTTAGGGTTTGAAGGAAGATTTGATAATAACAGTGGGAGCCATCCTGATTAGATAAAATAATAACAAATCTGACCTTGCAAGAGCGCACGCAGAGTGTTTTCTTCTCTCTCTCTCCGGTAGCGACCATGTTACGCCTTAATCAAGATAATAATATGGATGCATTGACCGAACCTGCTTATTATACTGAGCTGTGGAACGTTGGTTCCGCTCTATCTTATAATTGTTATGAGTCCGAGCAGGAAATAGGGGAATATCCGGATTCCTACGCCACCCAAACGAGGAATAAGCATGTTGATGCATATTCTTCGAGTGCGTTCGTTACCGAGAACTGTTTCTCAGTAGACTCTACGTCCTGGGTATGAGATACCGGATCAGGATCCCGCATATGTAAGAATTACATGGGCTACAGAAAGGTAGAGAACTGGGATTGGTGATATGTCTCTAAGTGTTAGAGAATGGAGCAATTGTTGCAGCCAAGTCTGTTGGCAAATATCACAATATATTACCAAATGGTAAATACATTGATTCTGAACAAATGTTATTAGATACCGAACCTGATATATAACATTACTTCGGATTCTTTATTAAGTTAAAGAAGGATATAATTTTGAATTGCTAGATAATGTTGTGAACATTTTCCTTAATCAAGAGTTGATTGGATCAGGCACGTTATCTATTGGTATATAAGTTCTAAATCAAACCACAGTTCAAAATATATAAAACACACACAAGAAGAGTAATTCAGAAATGAATGAATCTTTCTTGTGGCATTGTAGACTAAGTCATATCGATGCGACACGACTAGCTAAGTTACATAAGGATGAATGTTTGAATCTGTTCGAATTTTCATCTTATGATATTTGCCAGTCTTGTTTCAAAGGTAAAATGGCCAATACTCCATTTATTGGAAATGGAGAAAGAGTTGTTGAACTCTTGGGATAGATACATGATGATATATACGGTCCTATGTCTACAAATGCCAGGGTTGATTCTTTGTATTTCATTACATTCATCAACGATCTCTCAAGATTCTGACATGTGTTCCTGTTGAAACACGAGTCTGAAACTTTTGAGAAATCCAAGGAATATAAGCTTGAAGTTGAGAACCAAACGGGTAGAAGTATTAAGTCCTTCGATATGATCAAGGAGGAGAATACTTGTGCATGGAGTTCCTGGAGATTCTAAAAGGAGAATGTAATTCTCTCTCAGCTTACTCCTTCAAGTACACCATAGCACAACGGTGTATCGGGACGGAGGTATCGCACCATATGAGATATGGTGCGCTCTATGATGAGTACTGCTGAGTTGCATATTTTCTTTTGGAGTTATGCACTTGAGAAGTTGCATACCTATTGAACGGGGTTCCATCCAAATCAGTGCTGTTTCCTGATTTAAAATCAGGAAAGCTTACGAAGGAGGCATCACGTGCTAGCACGTGACCAGCAGTCACGTGTTGGCACGTGACATTTGAAAGCAGTTGACTCATTCTCTGATTAAATCAAGAAAAAGGCTCCAGACGAGGGTCACGTGCTCACACCTGACCAGGGGTCACGTGGTGGCACGTGATGGCTAAGCAGCGGCCAGAAGACAGAGTGCAAAAACAGAAGAGAGCTCGTTCCAGGGGGTCACGTGCTTACACGTGACCAGGGGTCACGTGCCTACACGTGATCAAGGGTCACGTGGCCACACGTGACCGGCTTTCAAAGCCTATTTATTTAACAGAATTAAATTCTGAAGAGATCATTCAAATCTTTCCAAAGGAAAATGATTATTTGGATCCGATTGGACTAAAGATTTAAAGGTGATTAAATATCACCTATCTATGGAAAAATCTTGAACTTGGAAAGATTTTCCCTTAAAATCTAATCGAAATAACAAAGGAAAATCTTTGGATTTAAAATCCAATGGTGAATAAAATTCACCTAATAATCCAAAGGTCCAAACGAATGGTGAATACAAATCAAATCTCTCAATGAAGGATTCATCAAAACTAATTGATTCTGCTTCTTCTCCTATAAATAGGAGCCAAGAGACACACAGAGGGAGAGATACAGAGATCGATACATAGAGGGATATACAGAGATCGATATTTATAGAGAGAGAAGAATAGAGTCTTGAGACTTTGGAGGAATTTGGATCTTCTGCAAAAGAAAACCTTAGGTAAGAAGGGGGAGGCTTTCAAGAAAAAAAAAAGAGAATTTAATTCTCAAAAGAGTTTAACTCTGATATTTAAAAGAAGAACATAGTTCTCTCTTTAGTGGAGGATCTGCAAAGTGCACATCTCCCCTTGAATGGAGAATTTAATTCTCATTGAGTTGAGATCCTGCCATGCAGATCCAAAACATAGAGAGGGAATGGAAGTTTGAGAATTTAATTCTCACAAAATTATAGGAATTTAATTCCTTTAAGATAAAATTAGGGTTTGACCCTATGTTACAGGAATTTAATTCCTTCAGAATGAACAGAATCAGGTTTTAACCCTAGTTAAGAACTTAGTCCTGTCAAAATAACAGGAATTTAATTCCCTTAAGAAAGAAGAAATTAGGGTTTCACCCTATGACAGAATCTCATTCCTCAGAATAATTCTCTAAAAGAGAGTGGGAATTTAATTCCTTTAAAGCTTTTATTAGGGTTTAACCTTATGATAGGATTCAGTTCTTCACATATATGAGGAATTTAATTCCTACAGAAAATTCAGAGTTCAACTCTATCCCAGAATATAAATCTTCCGAAGGAAATAGGAATTTAATTCTTCTAAATTTTATTTTTAGGGTTCAACCCTGCGAAGAATTTAATTCTTAAAGAGGTTAACAGATCTTTTAAAAAAAATACAAAGAGGCAGGGTCACGTGCTACCACGTGACCCCCGAAAAGATCCACAGAGAAGGGCCTTTGAGGCAATGCCTCACGTGACCCACGTGACCCTTGGCAGAAGCTTTAACATACAAGCATTTAAATGCCCATCACGTGATGGCACGTGATGCTCCAAAATATGCAATATCCTCAGCAGAACAAATGAAGGGAGGGCGCCCTCGTGTGCTACCACGTGACCCCTCTTGCCTCAGGGTTTAACACTAAATTGGAACCTCTGAATCCAGTGTTTAACACTGTTTGGCCTTAGTGTTCAACACTAATTAAAGAACTCTATTTGCAGTATTTAAACACTGAATTTCCTAGTGTTTAACACTAAATTAAACCCCTGTTAACAGAGCTTAATATTAACTACCTTAGCGTTCAACACTAAATTAAAATCTCTGTCACCAGTGTTTAACACTGGTTATTCTTAGTGTTTAACACTAATTTGAGATCTCTGTTGCTAGTGTTTGACACTGATTTGCTATAGTGTTTAACACTAATTTGAACCCCCTGTTGCTGGTGTTTAACACCAACTGTCTTTAGTGTTAAAACACTAACTTGTTCCCAGTGTTCAACACTGCTGATCTTTAGTGTTTAACACTAACTTTAGCCCAATTGGCTAAATGGCCAGAGGCAAAGCCTCTCCTTCAATGGACCAATAGGAAGCCAATATTCCAAACATGATTGGACTTAGCCCAAGATGGCCATAAGTCCTCAATTCAAACTTAACTGGGCTGATGGGCTCATAACATAATTAATTGGTCTTAGTCCCAAGCTGGACCAAAGACTGTTTAATCTGCCTTGGTTTAAGGGTACATCTCTTCACTCCTTTGATACTTGGCGTCGTAATCCCTCGACGTCTTCAAAGAGGTGACGGGTCCCGATGACCACACATTGATACAGACCGTGGGGTCCTTAAACCCATGGACTATGACGTCCTTAACCTTGACCGAGATGTCTTAAAACTAACAACGGACTGTGGGGTCCTTAAACCCATGGACTATGACGTCCTTAACCTTGACCGAGATGTCTTAAAACTAACCTTGGACTGTGGAGTCCTTAAATCCATGGACTATGACGTCCTTAAACTTGACCGCAACGTCTTAAAACTAACATCGGACTGCAATGTCCTTAAACTACCTATTGACCGCAACGTCACTAAACTAAACAACAGGGCTCCCTTAATTGCTCTATTGTTGGATCTAAACGATCCAGTTAAGTCGATCTTAGTCTAAAACTAGACTAACGTATCCTTAACCAACGTTTAAGTCGATTTTAGTCTCAAATGAGGTTAACGTATCCTTAAACACAACCCCCAAACCCAAATCTAAGAAAGATACGGATTTGGACTAGTCCACGCCCTACGGGCGACGACATAACTCAGTCTCCATATACAATCCACGGGCAACCAAACACAAATCAAACACACACGACACGAAGTGACCATCTGGAGAAGGAGAAAGTTGTTACCGCAATGCGGTAGCGTAATTAACTGCAGGGGCTTGCGCCTGCAAGGAAGAGCGTCCCCACAATCAAAAACCCCTCAAGCGAGGGGGAATCTGATGAAGTCTGTTATATCGGACGCATCCGTTTAAACCTTCGATACATGGTGCCATAAATCAACTTGGCATCTTCGGAGAGGTGGACGGATAGCTCCAATTAGCATCTGCCCCGAACCTCAGGCGAGACGTCCGCCGTCGGCCACCGTTCGGAGGGGAACAGATTCTGGCACGCCCGGTGGGACCTTTTCCTCTTTCCACTCCACACTTCGTGTATCGTGTTCGCGAACCAAACACGGTTTGCTAATAGTTGCCCTGGGGTTTCAAGGTACTAAGATTCGGCGTCTTGCTTATTGCAGAAAGCAAAGAATCAATGGCTTCCACTTGTGCGACATGCTCCAACTGCAATTGCAACCAACGCTCTGCCTCGCCAGGAGGTATAGCCTACGGACCCCTAGCTGCTTCGCTGTTCACAATCCCCGTGGAACAGGTCACTCAAGCCACCACAGGGTTGTTTTTTGGGACCATGCTCCCGCCAACAAGCTTCACCGCTCCTGTGCTGACAACAGAAGCTCCCAAGAAGTCGGTCTTTGATCGGCTTGCCCCTGCCGCGGCCCCTCTCAACGGGTCGCCCAACACCAGCGCCTCGGTCTTCTCCAGACTAGGCCAGAGCTCCTGTGAAACCGCAATGGGGCCTGCAATCCTAGAGAAGGCTGCTCCTGAGAATGTAACCAGTCCTGCTCCTAAAGTCGTCAAGGCGGCTTCCCCTGCCAATAAGTCGGTCTTTACAAGATTGACTGTTCCAGCTCCCGCTCCTGCTACCCAAAGGACATCAGTCTTTAACAGGCTGACACCAGCAGTGACCCCCCACATACACAAGGGGCAAGACGAGGCTATCGCCATCACCGAGCCGATGTTAGTTGTATGTATGCCCTAGAGGCCAGTATTGTACAGATTATGTATATTATATTGGATGCTTGGACATATATAGAGATGACTTTCTTGCTCGACATGATAGTATGCTATCTGGTTGCTCTTTATCTTAACATGTACACTAGTCTCTTTATACTGTCTTATAGTTACATGTTGGTAAAGCCCATAGGATTTGTACTTGACTACCTGGACTATGATGCAGATCATACTAGTGGGGACATGGTAGTCCATAAGTACATCCTTCAAGGTCCCTAGTCGTGGGTGTATCGAGACGGGGCATCGATATACCAGAGTAGACTAGCGTATACGCTTCTCGACCCATGTGATGGGCGATGGATGATCCCATATCCATTGGTGTTTGACATCAGAGATGGTATACGGGTGCTCAGTGGAGACTGGGTACACTGGACGGACTCGCCGAGAACTCCCAGATGGTATTATACCTCACGTCAGATGGCAGTTCTCAGGTGACACTTGTACAGGTTAGTCTGTAGACCCGAGATCGTCATGGAGTCTTGTGTGATTCCCACTGTGCTTTGATCTCCACCTTACCACGTCCATGAGGGCGTGCAAAACGGTGGTCTTTGGGTACAGTCCCGAGTCACATGGAGGCAATGAGCGATAGGAGGGGTTTCGTCTCTCCCGGTATTGGGGGTTGATGTTGCGCAGTGCTCGATTGGCCGTAACAGGGAAGTCCCTGGCCAGGGCTGATCAGAGATTTGCTGGTAAGAGTTACCAGTAGTTTCTCGACCCGTTACGAGCCTCACATCAGCACGACTTATCGGGTTATTGGGGTCTGACGTTTACCACCCCTAGACTTGATATGCGACATATCAGACGAAGAGACCGGACTGAATGGTAAGTGTTACTGGTCGGATTCGCAGGAGTGTGAGCGGGCTAGCTCGTCGATCTTCTGATCGCTCAATACCCGGGTGGCCGTTACGTTTAGCAGACCGCTTGCGGCTTGTGGGTGCTTGATATGATCATCATCTGCTACCGGCGTATTGACGAGTCTTTAGAGTCCTACACAGAGGTTTCCTGGCTCAAGCGAAACGAAATAGGAGCGCATATGAGATATGTGCAGGACCGAGAATAATGCGTGTATGTGATACCGCATTTCATTCTCGCGATATATGGTTCGAATGGTTATATTCGATATGACCTAGTTATCGAATCATTGATTCGATAAATCGATGCATTGAATACTAGTCGGTTATGTGCGACATGACCGGATCATTGAATCAAGTGTTGATTTAATGATTTAATGTATAATTATATATTTGATATATTACTTTACATTAACTAGTATTGGTTCACTTTAAACGGATTTTTCTCACTTGATGCACATTGTATATGTGATATGCTTTCGTGCACTTTTTTGTATCATGTTTGATGATACTTGATCATTATGTTAAGTGTATAGAATTAATCCATGGTTAATTTGATAATTAGGGTTTTGCATATTCATTTATTTTTTTATTTGTTTATTTATTTATTTGAAATGGATTATGATGAGAATGGTGGCTCTTTTTGTTTTAAGTTGAAGCTTCATGAAGCTTTGACTTTGCTAACCATCCTTATCTTCATGCTTAACCCTAACCCTCTAAAGTGACCATGGTTTATTCTCTACACTTAACCCTAGTTTAGTTATGATAAGTATTTGATTTTCTATTTTCTTTTTATCATAACTTATCATAACTAGCTCATCTTCTTCTTCTTCTTCAAGCTTGCTACAACAATGGCAACTTGAGATCTAGTGAGATAAATCCAATTCTAAAGTGAACCCACCTCCTATTTCTTCACCCTCTACCTCTTGCCAAGTTGTTTTGGGTGTTTACTTCACAAGTTTCACAAGTTTGTGAAGTCGGAGCTTGAGTTTGTGCAACCTCGACGTAGATCGTCTTTGACACAAAGCCGACGACCTATTCCGCTTGTTTTCCCGATGAAGCCGATGATCGAGTCGAGGATTCATGATGGACAGCGAGGACATGACCACGTGGAGCTAAGGAGGCGGAAATCCGGATCTACAAAGGTTGTAGCATCTCAACTTTAGTTAAATAGTTAACTAGTTTTCTGTTTCGCCTAAACATCTAGTTTAAGATCCGTAGTCTAGGGTTTCTCGGCATCAAAAATTTTAAATTGGCATGTTCGATGCCTTGTGAGACCACTATAGGGTGCCTAGGAACCTTTCACCACCAATTGGCCGCTGATCAGCCGCAGAAGCCATGCTTCTGCCGCTGATCCGCCGCGAAAAACACTGTTCACCAGAAACTTTTTGCACCG
This sequence comes from Agapanthus africanus, assembly GCA_030015575.1. Taxonomy (NCBI): domain Eukaryota; kingdom Viridiplantae; phylum Streptophyta; class Magnoliopsida; order Asparagales; family Amaryllidaceae; genus Agapanthus; species Agapanthus africanus. Next base: position 373,115,683 of record JASDDO010000001.1, read on the forward strand.
TAATTCTTATTTTTTCCTGCTGAATTTTCTAGCAATTTTTAATATTGATTCAAGGGTTGAATTTTCTGCAATTGTTTTGGGGATTCGGTGTTCCGATCGGGGTATCAAATTTTGTCTATTTGGCTTTCCGGATAAATTTTAGAATATGTTAAAAAGTTCGACCGGATATAAATACCCAATTTTTCCCCTGTCGGGAAATTTCCAAGTGTTGGATTTTTCCGTAGTTTAACGACGTTTTAAGTAGTGCAAGTAACTCGATGGTCCCTCTAGAAGACAACAAACCTTAACTCGATTATGTGACCGTCTTGAACTGCCCTTTGAACCTTCGGGTTTGGGGCAGTACGGCGTGCCACATGTGAGGCGTTGGCTTGACCCTTCTACGGCTGGACCGTTGGTACTGAGGTACGAACTGAATGTTGTTAGACTTATTTCATGTGTTGATCTGTATTGGGAAAACTTGGGTGTTCGATTGTTCGATCGGAAAGTTTAACATTTTCTGTTTATCTGGAATGTGATACAATAATTGGAATTCACAAGTAGTTATGAGATAACTGAATGAATGTTATAAATCTAGCAATTTAGTCCCATATGATATTGAAAAGAGTTTTCGATAATGAGACTAAAATGCGGGATTTATATCTGATTAGGCATGTGATGTCTAAAGCAGTTGCGGATTCCAATTGTTGTAGTTTTACACTTTCTTTTCTGTGACCGTAAGTGTAGTATGTTCATATCGCCGGTTTCGTTGCTATATGTCAACGACAATTGGGGTATGCATACTTACTTACGTTGATAACATGTGATGTTATGTGTTGCTGGATATGTTATATTGGATCGTCGTGTTTGAATAGCCGGGGGTTTTTATGTGAGATGAGTGTTTTTCATTTTCATTCATGTATAAAAACTTGTATGTAATATTCTTTCATTTGGGGCACTTCCAGGTAGCGGAAGCTGTCACCCTTTGTATATTATTTACTTTTCCGCATTAGGATAGACCCAAGGAGGGGAGCACAAGTAACCGGGTTCTGGGGTCCAGTGGGAGACCAACTCGAGGAGTCGAGTCCGGGTCTCCTAACCCTAGAATTGGCAGGGTTGCTTACCGCTCTCGTAGGGGTCTAGGGGTGTGGGATTGGCTATTCATCACGACCGTGGAATCCGTGTTTTATACTGGCTCGTATTGAAAACACGGACGTCCTAGTATATCCAATATTTCATATGTTTATTCTGCTACGATATCTGTGTTGTGACTCTGTGATGGATATAGTATATAGTATATATGATATATTATATAGATGTTACTTATGTTTTACACCCGCGCTAGCCCTACCCTGCTCTGTCGTTAGTTACCTAACCTAACGGTGCACGAGGGGACATCGAGGCGAATGCGGATGGCATAAGTGTACGTCATATCTATCTGTGATGTTTAGGTATTTAAATGATGGGACTTCATTAATGTGATTAATGAAAGATAAGAAACCTAAGATGTTGTAGAATCGAATTTTAAAATAAAACAGGTAGCTACAGTTCTTGCTTTGCACAGCGGTATATATGATATACCCTGCACCTTATTCGATGAGGAAAGGACTGAGATCCCTTCACCGGGAGTGACTCCTTTAGCAATAACTGGCAGATGCTACACACTCGGTTTGTTTTTGATCGCTTTTATAGTTTCTGCTTTGCACAGTGATATATATGATATATCCCGCACCTCATTCGACGAGGAAAGGGCCGACGATCCCTTCACCGGGAGTGACCCCTTTAGCAAAACTGAAAAAGCCTCAAAATCACTCCATTTCAAAACCTCATTTGATTCTACAACGATATCAAGTTCATTACGCAATAGGTTTTTCAGAAAAACCTGTCGTAGCCCTCCGTCATTTCAGATAAGTACTAGTTAGTATTCGTGCTACGTTTGTTGACTATGTTAAGGCGTAGTGTGCGGTAGCTAATTAGTGCTTATCTGTATAAGCATATGATGCGATTGGATTAGGGTAGTCGTGTGACTTTGTTGACTATGTTAAGGGTCGTGCGGGTGGGTTTAATTCAATCGGGAAATGACGGGTTGAACTTGACTAGCACTTATGATTTGTTGACTATGTTAAGGTCATATAGCTGCTAGGGGCAAAAGATTATCGGGAATTTCAAGTGTTGAAATTTGCAATGAGATTGCATACCTTCTATGAGATAGTTGGATCCCGATACCCACTGCGAGTAAGAGTTACTCCTGGGAGAGTTTTATACATTACAATTAGCCGATCAAGTAGGTGTCTAGAAAGGTGTCAACGGGGTTATGCCTCTGGGAAAACGAGGTTTACATTAATTAGGTTCGTGCGAAAGCACGGGGGACCTCCCTCAAAGTACCGACACTGGCCTGGCTGAAAGATTGGCGAACTTGTAGTGTGTAATTAATCCCGGCTAGTCTTTCCTTTTAGGGTTTGAAGAAAGATTTGATAAAAAGCAGTGGGAGCCATCCTGATTAGATAAGATAATAACCAATCTGATCTTGCACAAGCTTACGCTAAAGTGTTTTCTTCTCTCTCTCTCCAGGTAGCGACCATTTCATGCCTTAATCAAGATAATAATATGGATGTATTGACCGAACCCGCATGTTATACTGTGCTGGGGAACGTTGGTTCCGTTCATTCTTATAAGAGTTATAGAAATGAACAGGTTATAGGGGAATACCAGGATTCCCATGCCACCCGAATGAAGAAAGTACATGTTGATGCATTTTCTTCGGGTGTGTTCGTTACTGAGAACTGTTTCTCCATTTGCTCTACGTCCTGGGTATTGGATACCGGGTCAGGATCCCATATATGTAATCAGTTACATGGGCTAAGGAAAGGTAGAGAACTTGGAGAAGGTGATAAAGACATTAGAGTTGGAAATGGTGCAATTGTTGCAGCTAAGACTGTCGGGGAATATCACCTTGTATTACCAACTGGTGATACATTGGTTCTGAATGAATGCTATTACATGCCGAACCTGATATGCAACATTATATCGGTTTCTTTATTGAGTAAAGAGGGATATAATTTTGTATTGCAGGACAATGTTATGAACATTTTCCGTGACCAAAAGTTGGTTGGATCAGGCACGTTATGCAATGGCATTTATGTTCTAAATCAATCAACAGTTCTGAGTATAACAAACACACACAAGAGGAAGAGTTCTGAACTTAACGAATCCTTCTTGTGGCATTGTAGACTGGGTCACATCAATGTGACACGACTGGCTAAGTTGCATAAAGATGGATATTTGAAACCTTTCGAATTTTCATCTTATGACACTTGCCAGTCATGTCTCAAAGGCAAGATGACCAAGACTCCGTTTACGGGACACGGAGAAAGAGTTACCGAACTCTTAGGACTGATACATAGTGATGTATGTGGTCCCATGTCTACACATGCCAGGGATGGTTCTTCGTACTTCATTACATTCACTGACGATCTCTCTAGATTCGGATATGTGTTCCTAATGAAACACAAATAAGAAGCTTTTGAGAAATTTAGAGAATATAAACAAGAAGTCGAGAACCAAACCGGAAAAAGTATTAAAATCCTTCGATCTGATCGAGGAGGTGAATACTTGAGCAATGAATTCCTGGACTTCCTAAAAGAGAATGGGATTCTCTCTCAGCTGACTCCTCCATATACACCACAGCACAACGGTGTATCTGAACGGAGGAACCGCACCCTATTAGATATGGTGCGCTCTATGATGAGCACAGCTGAGTTACCTATTTCCTTCTGGGGATATGCGCTGGAGACAGCAGCATACCTATTGAATCAAGTTCCATCTAAATCTGTACCTACCACACCATATGAGATATGGAGTGGGAAGAGACCATATTTTAAACGAGTTAAAATATGGGGTTGTCCGGCCTATGTCAAAAGACAAAATCCAGACAAACTCGAGGCACGGTCAGTTCTTTGCAAGTTTGTGGGATATCCTAAGAATTCCCAAGCATATTTATTCTACCATGCTGAAGAACAAAAAGTGTTTGTTTCTCAATATACCACCTTTTTAGAAAAGGAATTTCTTGAAAAAGAAATTAGTGGCAAAGGGGTAGAGCTGGAAGAGGTTCCAGATACACAAACAGTAACTGAAGATTTAGTGGAACCAGAAGATTCAGTAGCTCCCAATGAACCTCAGCCTCTCCGCCGATCTAGTAGGGTTCCTCGCCAACCTGAAAGATACTACGGTTTTCTCATGGACGGTGGGAGCGAGGATTGCATCATGGAGGATGATGACCCAACTAGCTTCGAGCAGGCCATCACGAGTAGGGACTCAGTGAAATGGCTGGATGCTATGCGGTCCGAGATGGAATCCATGTACACCAACAAAGTATGGACTTTGGAAGTTGCTCCTGAAGGGGTAAAACCCATTGGGAGCAAGTGGATCTTCAAGAAGAAACTTGGTGTAGATGGGAAAGTGGAGACTTTCAAAGCTAGACTTGTAGCAAAGGGTTTTCGTCAAAGACCAGGTGTGGACTATGACGAGACCTTTTCTCCAGTGGCTATGCTTAAATCCATCCGAATCTTGCTTGCCATTGCTGCCTTTCATGACTACGAAATCTGGCAAATGGATGTTAAGACCTCCTTTCTAAATGGTGATTTAGAAGAGTGCGTGTACATGACTCAGCCAGAGGGCTTCGTAGACAGTGGGAGCAGCGGGAAGGTGTGCAAGCTGCTTAAATCCATTTATGGATTAAAGCAAGCATCGTGGAGTTGGAACATCTGCTTTGACGTCGTTATCAAAGAGTTTGATTTCGTCAAAAATCCAGATGAACCTTGTATCTACAAGAAGGTGGCAGAGAGTAAGGTTGTCTTCCTCGTATTGTACGTGGACGACATACTCTTGATAGGAAATGATATTCCTATGCTGCAATCGGTCAAGCTCTTCTTATCACAAAGATTCTCAATGAAAGATCTTGGTGATGCCTCCTGCATATTGGGAATCAGGATCTATAGAGATAGATCCAAACGGATTTTGGGATTGTCCCAATCCAGGTACATTGACACCATACTAAAGAGGTTTAGTATGGAAGAGTCCAAGCGTGGGAACATGCCCATGATCTCTGGAGTCACTCTCTCCAAAGAGATGTCTCCCAAGACTGATTTGGAGAGAGCTCGCATGCAAGGGATACCCTATGCTTCGGCAGTAGGCTCTATCATGTATGCGATGCTATGTACCAGACCCGATGTAGCATACTCACTAAGTGTAGTGAGCAGGTATCAAGCTGATCCTGGAGAGAGTCACTGGACAGCTGTGAAGAGCATTCTCAAGTACTTGCGAAGGACTAGAGATATGTTCTTGGTGTATGGTAACGGAGAACTCCAAGTGGAGTCCTTTACCGATTCCAGCTTCCAGAGTGATAAGGACGACTCTAAGTCGCAGTCGGGTTTTGTCTTTACCCTTTACGGAGGGGCGGTTAGCTGGAAGAGTTCCAAGCAGGAAACCGTGGCAGACTCGACGATGGAGGCTGAATACATCGCTGCCAACGATGCTGCTAAAGAAGCTGTCTGGATCAAGAAGTTCATTACTGAACTTGGTGTGGTTCCATCGATTGAGCATCTAATACCTTTGTATTGCGATAACAATGGAGCGGTGGCTTTGGCCAAGGAACCCAGGTCCCATCAGCGGTCCAGACATATTCTGAGGCGGTATCACCTGATCCGGGAGATAGTTGATCGCCGGGAGATCGAGGTCAGGAGAGTTGACACGAAGAACAACACGGCGGATCCACTCACGAAGGCCATTCCCCAGATACAGTTTGAGAGACTCTTCGGGATGCTCGGTATGAGATACTACAGCAGCTGGCCCTAGTGCAAGTGGGAGATTGTTAGTTGTATGTATGCCCTAGAGGCAAGTATTGTACAGATTATGTATATTATATTGGATGCTTGGACATATATAGAGATGACTTTCTTGCTCGACATGATAGTATGCTATCTGGTTGCTCTTTATCTTAACATGTACACTAGTCTCTTTATACTGTCTTATAGTTACATGTTGGTAAAGCCCTTAGGATTTGTACTTGACTACCTGGACTATGATGCAGATCATACTAGTGGGGACATGGTAGTCCATAAGTACATCCTTCAAGGTCCCTAGTCGTGGGTGTATCGAGACGGGGCATCGATATACCAGAGTAGACTAGCGTATATGCTTCTCGACCCATGTGATGGGCGATGGATGATCCCATATCCATTGGTGTTTGACATCAGAGATGGTATACGGGTGCTCAGTGGAGACTGGGTACACTGGACGGACTCGCCGAGAACTCCCAGATGGTATTATACCTCACGTCAGATGGCAGTTCTCAGGTGACACTTGTACAGGTTAGTCTGTAGACCCGAGATCGTCATGGAGTCTTGTGTGATTCCCACTGTGCTTTGATCTCCACCTTACCACGTCCATGAGGGCGTGCAAAACGGTGGTCTTTCGGTACAGTCCCGAGTCACATGGAGGCAATGAGCGATAGGAGGGGTTTCGTCTCTCCCGGTATTGGGGGTTGATGTTGCGCAGTGCTGGATTGGCCGTAACAGGGAAGTCCCTGGCCAGGGCTGATCAGAGATTTGCTGGTAAGAGTTACCAGTAGTTTCTCGACCCGTTACGAGCCTCACATCAGCACGACTTATCGGGTTATTGGGGTCTGACGTTTACCACCCCTAGACTTGATATGCGACATATCAGACGAAGAGACCGGACTGAATGGTAAGTGTTACTGGTCGGATTCGCAGGAGTGTGAGCGGGCTAGCTCGTCGATCTTCTGATCGCTCAATACCCGGGTGGCCGTTACGTTTAGCAGACCGCTTGCGGCTTGTGGGTGCTTGATATGATCATCATCTGCTACCGGCGTATTGACGAGTCTTTAGAGTCCTACACAGAGGTTTCCTGGCTCAAGCGAAACGAAATAGGAGCGCATATGAGATGTGTGCAGGACCGAGAATAATGCGTGTATGTGATACCGCATTTCATTCTCGCGATATATGGTTCGAATGGTTATATTCGATATGACCTAGTTATCGAATCATTGATTTGATAAATCGATGCATTGAATACTAGTCGGTTATATGCGACATGACCGGATCATTGAATCAAGTGTTGATTTAATGATTTAATGTATAATTATATATTTGATATATTACTTTACATTAACTAGTATTGGTTCACTTTAAACGGATTTTTCTCACTTGATGCACATTGTATATGTGATATGCTTTCGTGCACTTTTTTGTATCATGTTTGATGATACTTGATCATTATGTTAAGTGTATAGAATTAATCCATGGTTAATTTGATAATTAGGGTTTTGCATATTCATTTATTTTTTTATTTGTTTATTTATTTATTTGAAATGGATTATGATGAGAATGGTGGCTCTTTTTGTTTTAAGTTGAAGCTTCATGAAGCTTTGACTTTGCTAACCATCCTTATCTTCATGCTTAACCCTAACCCTCTAAAGTGACCATGGTTTATTCTCTACACTTAACCCTAGTTTAGTTATGATAAGTATTTGATTTTCTATTTTCTTTTTATCATAACTTATCATAACTAGCTCATCTTCTTCTTCTTCTTCAAGCTTGCTACAACAATGGCAACTTGAGATCTAGTGAGATAAATCCAATTCTAAAGTGAACCCACCTCCTATTTCTTCACCCTCTACCTCTTGCCAAGTTGTTTTGGGTGTTTACTTCACAAGTTTCACAAGTTTGTGAAGTCGGAGCTTGAGTTTGTGCAACCTCGACGTAGATCGTCTTTGACACAAAGCCGACGACCTATTCCGCTTGTTTTCCCGATGAAGCCGATGATCGAGTCGAGGATTCATGATGGACAGCGAGGACATGACCACGTGGAGCTAAGGAGGCGGAAATCCGGATCTACAAAGGTTGTAGCATCTCAACTTTAGTTAAATAGTTAACTAGTTTTCCGTTTCGCCTAAACATCTAGTTTAAGATCCGTAGTCTAGGGTTTCTCGGCATCAAAAATTTTAAATTGGCATGTTCGATGCCTTGTGAGACCACTATAGGGTGCCTAGGAACCTTTCAGCCGATGCCATCAGCACGACACGCTCGACGTCGTTACTGGCACCGAGTGAGAAAGGCCGGAGGCAACTCCCCTTCTGGGCTAACTCCTCCAGCCCCGACGACAGAAGTTAATGCTGCTGTTCCAACCGGGAACAGCTTTGAGATGCTAAATAAGGTGCGTAGGAATTCTCCTACCGCGGTGCTAAAGAAGTCTCCCCCTCTGCTGAAAAGGGCTATAGAAGTGAAGCCAGAACAGCTCCAATCTCCTCAACGGCTGTCCTCCTGAATCTATAAAGTCTGGCGGCAGACCCGAGACTCGGTGATCGATCCAAATTTCTCCCGCCAGCACAAGAAGCTGAAAATCCAACGGGAAGTCAGTCGCCAGGCTAAGCCATTAAAACCTGTCTGGGTGCCCACCTCAACGGCCCCTTCAATTTCCACTACTCATAAAAAGAGGAAGCCAGAGAAGATCCCCCAGCCTGTAACGAGAGCTAAAGGCACTAAGCCTAGATGCCCTAAGTCTGGGGGCATGATGATCCATACTGTATACATGGCGTCAGGAAAGGAAGACAGCCGTGCGTCTATAGGTCATAAGACCGCTTACACGGTCAGTGACCAAGGCGCAGAAGCAGCAACAGAAGCTCCAAGAGATAATGAATGCTATGGCCGCACTTACCGGGCCAAAAGAAAACCCAAAAACGTCCTCGGATGAACTCCAGGAGGAAGAAACCGACGCCGAATTCCTTCGCCGAATATTGGAGAAGAAGGACAAAGAGGCTGCTGAACAAGCAGCCAACATACAGCGTATGGGCCTTCTCTTCAAAGATATGATAGGGATGATGATACAACAAGATCTTCCGGCTGAAGAGCCCCCGATCATCCTCGGAGACGATAAGGGAGAGACATCAAATCCCCCGCCGGCTTTGTCAATGGCTAAAGAGGATACAATCACTAAAACTGATTTGGACGAGTACATAGCCCAGCAAATACGGGTTCAACATGCGACTGAAGCAGCCGGCCAGGTCGTAAAAACGGGGCGGCCATATCCAAGCTGGTACGACCAAATCAAGTACCCGTCGGGTTACACAATTCCCAAGTTCCATGTTTACAAGGGAACGGGCAATCCTCACCAGCATGTTGCCCAGTTCAGGGCACTCTGCGGCAACACCGGCGGTGATGACAAGCTTTTGCTTCGCCAGTTTGTTGGAAGTTTATCAGATACGGCGTTCGAGTGGTACTCTGAGCTCCCGAACGACTCTATCAAGACCTTTGCAGAGATGGAATTGTTGTTTACCCAACGCTTCGTGAGTGCCAGCGAGCGTACCCCGATAACGGCATTAATCAATGCCAGGGTAAAGCCGGGCGAAACATGGGTCCAATATGCTATACGGTGGTGTAATTTATGGTCAAAATGCGGGCAGCGTATAGAAGAAGCTCCCGCGGTGGGAATGTTTGTGGGAACTCTAGACCCTCATGCAACTATCTCCCAATTCATGATGTTCTTTAAGCCGACCACGTTTCAGGCTTTGATCGACAAGTTGGCCCAGATGGACCAGATGGGTCACAGACCGTCTCCCCCGAAGCCAGAACCCCGGAATGACAAGGGTAAAGGGAAGGCAACCTTCATTGCGAACGCTCAGCAGCAGCCCAGTAACCCAAAGCTGGCGGATCAGCTGGAAGAAAGACGGCGGTATTATAATGAGAAGATGAAGCGTCCCTACTCGTTCCCACGGGACAAGACGAAACGGTTATTCGAGCTGGCAGTACGCAACAGGCTTATAAACTTGCCAAATCCAAGACGACCGCCACAACCCACTGAGGTGAATAACCCTAACTATTGTCCTTACCATCAAACGGTAAGCCATCCGATTGAGGATTGCTTCGTTTTCAAAGGATGGATTGAAGATCAATACCTTCAGGGAAAGTTTGCGCTATCCGAAAAATGGAAGGTGAACCCGCCACAGCCGCATGCTCCTAAGAAAGCAGATACACCGGGGGCAACCTGTTCCTTTATTGAAGAAGCTCCATGGGAGGTCGTGCTATCAGTTAAAACCAAAAGGATGCTGAGTGACCTTCATGCGTGCCCGGCGGTCGAGTGGAAAAACCCGCTTGAACCTCAAATTACCCAAGGGATGCTGAAGCCACGTCCAACTATAAAAATCGGTGGTGATAGCCCAAGTACTCACACCCAACCGTCAAAATCTTCGAAGAAAAAGAAGAAGAAGTCCAGGAAGTCCATGAAGCCTGGAGATAAGCGCACGGATTTGCAGAAACAGATTGATGCGCTGGAGGAGTACAATCAAAAGGCGCGGAATCCCGTCACACTGCAAGAGTTCTTTAACCACGTCTTTCAGGAGGAAGATGACGGAGAAAGCTCGTCAGATGAATCCGAGGGATATGTGGCAAGTTGTCATATGATTTCCCACTCGAAAGATGATGAAACTCCTGGCACTGAGAAACTGGGGGCACAGCCTGAGCCAGAACTTATATGGCCAATAGATGAAATGATCGACGCCTTTCTAGACGAGATTTGTTTGAAAAGTAAAGCCGATCAGGAGCGTGAGAGGGCCGCATTGGAAGGAGCCAAACGCAAGCGACCGAACGAAAGAGTCGAAACACTTCCGCCAGATCAAAAGACATCCGATGCGGATAAAAACATATTCAAGACGAGGAAAAGGTTTGCCAAAGCCATGTCAATGGGGATGAAGCTACCACCCTCGGAAGAGAACGCGTTCGATGGGGCGGAGAGGCACCCAAATTATTGCACATACCACTGGAAAACTTCGCACCCTACGGAGGAGTGCGACGCTTTCAGAGTATGGTGGCAGGGATATGTTGCTCACCGGCAACATTTTAAGCGCATGAAACGCAAAGCTCGTCAGGAGCAAAAGGGTACGGCCGAAGGACACAAAAGAACCACCGGCAATTGTTACATGATCGACACCGGAGGATCACAAGTTCTCACCTTTGGGAGCGACTCTAATGAAGAAATGGCTCTGGGCCCTCTCTTTAAAGAATCCGTTTTGGGGAAAGAGGAAGAACCAGAGGCCTGCGAAAATATTCAGCTGCGCAATCGCACGCTCCCGGAAAAAAATCTCGGACCCGCGAATAGAAAAGATAAGGGAAAGGAGAAGATCACTGGGGATATCTCCTTAGATGACCAAGTCATGAAAGAACTGACAGCCAAGGACCCTCCCAGGAAGGGTAAGGTGGACTACAATATCCTAGCGCACCTAAGGAAGCTACCTTCTCAGCTCAGCATTCTCGATGCCCTCCTATTATCAAAAGAGGCACGAGATTCATTAATCAAGGCGTTACAAGAACCCGAGCAATTCCAAGCCTTCCTTGCCGAAGAAAGGATGAAGAATGAACTGGAAGAAGTGCACACGGCTGACATCACTTTCGGTGACAAAGACCTTCTCCTCGGGACGTGCGGCCACAACCGTCCCCTATATGTCTCCGGATACTGCCACGATAGCAAGATAGGAAAAATCCTGATTGATAATGGATCCTCCGTCAATCTCCTTAACGTTCGAGTGTTGAAGGAAATCTGCATGAGCGTGCAGCACCTCGCTCGTGACAAAATTACCATCTCCGGTTTCGACTCCCAGTCATCACGGACTCTCGGATCTGTAATACTAACATTACGCTTCGGACTGCTCATCATGGACATCAAGTTTCACGTCATTGACGCCAAGACCTGCTACAACGCCTTGCTCGGTCGTCCTTAGTTACACGAGTACAACATTATCCCTTCTACACAGCATCAGTGTATGAAGTGCTTTAAGGATGGTTTCGACTATACCGTAACAGGTGAGCTGAACCCATTTTCAGTGAACGAAGTCCGCAAGTACGAAGATGCGAAGTACTTTTTGCCAGATTTCGAGGATACAGAAAGGTGTCGCAAGCCGGAAAACAAAGCCGCCGCCACCATCCCTGTTTTCAGGAGCGATGCCGAAGAAGGAGAAGAGATAGTTTATGCTGGTCCGTCTCGGCGCAACAACCCAGGACCGTCCGCCCCCATGTTGATCTTCGGAAGTGACTCGGAAGATGAAGTTAATGTCATGTTCTCCAGTCGGCCGTCAATACAAGCATCCCCTGGCGATGATCAGAGTTTGCAAATCACCATGGTGCCGCAGGAACACTACAAGGATCTCGACACACTTCAAGCTTACAATGTGCAGGACCTGCAAATGTTTTACGTCCCTCCCAGGCGAACGGGTGAGAAGGTGATCCTATTCTATCGGTCCTCGGAAACGAGAGTAGAGAAAGAGATCTGGCATGGCGCGGATTCTACACTCGACAGACTCCGACCCATCCGTTTGCCCAGATATTACACAAACGGACTAAAGAGCCTATTGAAGCGCCAAGGGGTACCCTTAAAACAGACTGTTCGACAAGCTCGATTCTACAACAAGATTTGGGATGTCCCTGGAACTCAGCACAAATTGCCCAACGGGAGAATGGAGACACTTGGGCTTGGATATGTGAGATCCGGGAAACGGGAGCGAGTCCACGGTAGCTACGCCATATATAACTTCGATGAGGAGGAGGACGCCCTGTCAAGCAATGCCAACCCCTCATCAAAACTGGATCCCGCAAGCGAAGTGCCGAGCCCGTCGTTTAAAAAACGAATGGACAAGCTTATCAGGAAAGTGGGTCAAAAAGCTCGGGAAAAACACAACCGCGAGATGGCCATCTACGAGAAGGCCAGGACGCAACGTCTGTTTCAACAGGCTGCAAAAGACAAGGGTACTCCTCCCTGTCAACCCGTTGTACAAAAGGCCCGACGCAGAGGCAGAAGTAAGTTAAGAGGCGGAAAAAGGAGTCGACAACAGCGACGCAGGATTAGAGAGTCGTGTGATCAGGTGTTGCGCGGTCCGGATTTGTCCCTCATGAAGAAGATGAATCGAGCGTATTCCTTCCCTCGAGACAAGACGAAGAAGCTACTCGAGCTCGCCATAAAACATCAAATGATCGCACTTCCGGAGTCTAAGCACCCTGAGCAAGTTAACGAGGTTTCTCATTCGGGCTATTGCTCTTATCACCGAGCCATAGGACACCCTATCGAAGACTGCTTCATGTTCAAGAACTGGGTCGAAGACCAGTACCAGCAAGGCAGATTTGCTTTATCCAGCAGCTGGAGGGTAATGTCGCCACAAAAGCACGAACCCAAAGCCGCAAGAGCAGAGCCAGATCCACATCGGTCTTGGAAGCGGATTCGCACTTGTCACATGATTAAAATATTAAAAGAAGAGCCCGAGAACATGGATGACCTTCCCTGGTGCTTTGAAAACAGCAACGACGAGGTGATCTCAGAATTTCCACCAGCTCCGAAGGAACTGGAAGATGGCATACATACGACTGCAGATAACCTCAAGAAGATTGAGTTTGGATCGGAAGATGATCCTTGACCAACATTCGTCAGCGAGCTGCTATCTGAGGAAAGGGTGGCGGCGCTAAAAGACGTGCTTCTATAGCATAGAGATTGCTTCGCGTGGAACTATTCCGAGATGCGAGGATTAGATCCATAGATTGCGGTACATAAATTAGCAATATCACCGGATATCAAGCCAGTCAAACAGGCGCCGAGACGGATGCGGCTCGAGCTTGAAATGAGCATTAATGCCGAAGTCAAGAAACTAATCGATTCTGGGTTTATCCAGGAGGTACAGTATCCTGATTGGATCGCCAACATCGTCCCGGTGATGAAGAAGAATGGGACAGTACGCATATGTGTGGACTTCCGAGATCTCAATAAAGCCTGCCCAAAGGACGATTTCCCAGTGCCGGTCACCGAACTGATGATAGACAATACGTCCACTCATGAGGTTTTCTCCTTTATGGACGGGTCATCAGGGTACAATCAGATAAAGATGCATCCCGATGACAAGAAGCACACCGCTTTCCGGACTCCTTTAGGAATATTCTGCTACAAAGTTATGCCCTTCGGTCTAAAAAACGCCGGTGCTACCTATAAAAGGGCCATGACAAAGATCTTCGATGATCTCATACATGAAATCATCGAGTGCTATATCGATGACCTCGTAGTGAAGAGCATGTCATACGAAGAGCATTTAGAGCATCTGAAGACCGTGTTTCAACGCCTTCGGCAATATAATTTGAAGTTGAATCCTCTCAAATGCGCGTTCGGAGTCTCCTCGGGTAAATTCCTGGGATTCATCATCCGACACCGAGGTATCGAAATAGATCCATCCAAGATCAAGGCCATCATGGAAATGCCACCCCCAAGGACTCTCAAACAGCTGCGGTCTCTCCAGGGGAAGCTCGCGTATATCCGGCGGTTTATCGCCAACCTGTCAGGCAAGTGCCGTCGTTACAGTCATCTGATGAAGAAGGGAACCCCGTTCGTCTGGGACCAAAAGTGCCAGAGCGCGCTAGATGAAATCAAGCAGTACATGCAGAACCCGCCGGTGTTAGCTGCTCCAGTCAAGGGAAAGCCCCTTATTCTTTATACAACAGCCCTTGAGAATTCCTTAGGCGCATTATGGGCATAAGAAAACGACCAAGGGAAGGAGAGAGCACTCTACTATTTGAGTCGAGTTCTTCTGGGGGAAGAAAGCAATTACTCCCCTATCGAAAAACACTACCTGGCATTGATCTTTGCGATAACAAAGCTCAGGCACTACGCATTGGCACATGAAGTCCGTCTCATTTCGAAGGTGGACCCTCTTAAATATTTAATGTCGAAGGCCATATTGACGGGGAGACTCGCTAAATGGGCCTTGCTCTTGATGGAGTTTTCAATAACCTATCAGCCTCTCAAGGCAGTGAAAGGCCAAGCCATCGCCGACTTCCTTGCTGAGCACCCAGTACCTGCCGGTTCACCTCTAAACTGCGATTTGCCGGACGAACATGCGTTTGACGCGATCGACGGTGGTGATACCCGATGGGAACCTTATTTCAATGGAGCGTCCTCCGTAAAGAAGCGCAAACAAAGTGCCCCAATGATCAAATCAGGGGTAGGCCTCATCTTCGTAACTCCACAAGGAGGGATAATGCGCTTTGCTTTCTCCTTAACAGAACCGAGGACGAACAATGAAGCCGAATACGAAGCTTTGATAGCAGGCCTCGAGATCGCCATTGACATGGGAATTGAAAACCTCCTCATATACGGGGATTCTCAACTGGTCGTTAGTCAAGTAAACGGCGACTACCAAACGTGTAAACCGGAGTTGGTGAGGTACGGTGAAAAGGTGCAACAACTGTTGACCCAGATTCCCTCCCATACTTTGGAAAGCATACCACGCGCGGAAAATAGCAAAGCGGACGCGTTAGCTAAGCTTGCTAAAGAACTGGCTGACGAGAACCTCGATGACGTCAGAATCGTGGTACAAAGCCGTTAAGTGCTCGCCCCAGCAGAAATATCTCTGGAATCTTCCGAAGAAAAGGGAGCGACTGAGCAGACGACCCTACAAATAAAAGACCGTGAGAAGGCTGAGGACTGGAGGGAAGTCTTCATAGACTACTTTAAGTCCCACCGAATGCCCGAAGAAGCGTCCTCAAGACATCAGCTCATGAAACGAGCTCTGTCTTTCGCTCTCGTCAATAATACTCTATACAAGAGGTCATTTAACTCTCTGTGGTTGAGATGCTTAGGACCTGACGAAGCAGAAAGAGTCGTTCAGGAAGTTCACGACGGAATATATGGTTCTCACTAAGCGGGCCCAAAGATGAAGCTAAAGATCAAACGGATGGGCTACTATTGGCCCACGATGATTCAGGATTGCCTCGAATATGCGAAGCAATGTCACGCATGCCAAATCCACGGGGATTTCATCCGCCAGCATCCAAATCCACTACATCCAACGGTGGCCAGCTGGCCGTTCGAGATGTGGGGAACTGATATAGTCGGTCACATCGAACCGGCATCGTCTAGAGGACATCGTTTCATCCTGGCAACGACTGATTACTTCTCCAAATGGGCGGAAGCAGTACCGTTGAGGGAAGTGAAGACGGAGAATATCCTCCACTTTTTCAAAACGCACGTCATTTATCAGTTTGGAACTCCACGGCGGATTATCTCTGATAACGGGACAGCCTACAGAAGCCATAAGATTAGCCGCTTCGCGCAACAGCATAATATAGACTGGAGATACTCCTCAGTTTATAATCCACGATCTAACGGTCTGGCCGAGGCCTTCAATAAGACCTTGACAAAGATCATGAAGAAGACGGTGTTCCGAAATAAGAAGGACTGGCATGAGAGACTGCAAGAGGCTCTTTGGGCATATCGAACTACATTCAAGACGGCCATTAACATGACGCCATACGCATTGGTATTCGGTACGGAAGCAGTACTCCCCCTCGAGATAGAGCTACCTTCTCTACGGGTGGCAGTCCACCACGAGTTGACAGACGAAGAAAATGCTCGCCTTTGGCTTGAGGAGCTTGATGCCCTCGATGAGACCCGGCTCATAGCGCAACAAAATCTGGAAGCTTATAAAGCAAAGATGACGCGCTCGTATGAAAGATCGACCAGGCCGAGGACATTCCACCAAGGCGAACTCGTGTTAGTGGTCAAAAGGCCTATGATCCCCAATCGAGCCAAGCGAGGAAAATTCGAGCCGAACTACGAAGGACCGTACATCATAGACAAGGTCTATCAGGGTGGAGCCTATCTACTCATGGATATGCACGGTGAAAGGCCTTTCAGGCCGATAAACGGCCGCTTCCTAAAGAAATACTACGCTTAATGAGCCACGGCCTAGGTCAATGATAGATGACGACGACTATGTCTGCTCGCTATCTTCCCAAGCTCAAGCTCTATAAGTAGTAGCCGGCCCTCTCAATGATGGACCGAAACGTCCTTAAACTAACGATGGACCGAAACGTCCTTAAACTAACGACGGACTGAAATGTCCTTAAAACTACTACCGCAGCATCCTTAGGCTGACGAGATAAATAAAAAAAATAAAAATAAAAACAAAAAAAAGGGTATGTCCATAAGCAAGAAGGGCACGGATGAAAACCGGAAAGGGCTCCGTGAGTAAAAACAGCAGGGCTACCGGCGAGTGTTCATGAAAACCCGAAAGGGCGCGACCTTGTAAAAAAAAGAGAAAAAAATAAAATAAACGGTATGTCCATAAGCAAAATGGGTATGGATGAAAACCCGAAAGGGCTCCGTGAGTAAAAACAGCAGGGCTACTGGCGAGTGTTTGTGAAAACCCGAAAGGGCGCAACCTCGTTAAAGGACACTTGCAGGGTCCTCACAACCTTGTAAGGAGAAACCACCTGCATGAGATCCTTACGACTCACAAGGGAGCAATACACTTAGGGATCCCCATGATTCCTAAGGAGAAAATACACTTGCGAGATCCTCATGACTCGTAAGGAGAACTCTCTTATGGGACCCTCACGGCTCGTAAGACTTGAAAGTCTTAAGTCACAGAGACCTAAACCTGTGCTTAAGCAAAATCCCCCACAACCCTCGACAATGCCCTACAAGTGGTCTAATATTGGCCCTTGTATACAATCCACGGGTGCGAATAAACATTTCCCCAGCAAAGTCTCACCCGTGACTAGGGGTATGTCCATATGGTGAACAACCCTTGTAAGTCCTCTCGGCTTATAAGGAGAAAACCTCTTGTAGGATCCTTACGACTTACAGAGGAACATACACTTAGGAATCCTCACGATTCCTAGAGAGAAAATACACCTACAAGATCCTCACGACTTGTAGGGAGAAATACCTTTGTGAGACCCTTAGGCTCATGAAGTCAAAAGCCTTAGTCGACAGGACCCTAACCCTGGTCGCTAAGCCACCTTTGTTCAACATCGACAGAGGCAGATGATGATTCGCTCCTGGCCATATCCCAGTTGTAGCGGTGCTGATGCCGAAATCGGTGTCTAATTTCAGGTTTATGGCGAAAAGCCAGTAGGCCGCACGTGCATACGAAACAGCCGAAATGATGGGGCAACTTGCAATAAAAAACAGCAAGTAAAAATGTATGCATGAAAAATAGCCGAAATGATGGGGCAACTCGCAATAAAAAGCAGCAAGTAAAAATGAAATAAATAGCCAAAATGATTGGGCACCGCGAAAAATAGCCGAAATGATAAGGCAATCGCGACCTTCGCGATATAAAAGCTGAAATGATAGAGCATCGCGGAAAAAGAAATCAAAAAAAAGTTTTAATTTATGCCCTGCAGGTGATGTTCAATCACTCCCTGTATACAATCCAAGGGCGTAAATAAAGAAGTAATCACATGTCCCCCAGGTTTCATCAAAGAAAGGAGTCAAATCTCGACGGGCCGCAAGCGACCTAGAGATCATCCCAATACTCGTCGCGTAACAACGGACACAACTTCAAGCAAAACGGAACATCGGCAACTCCCCAGTTCCATGGCTCGGCGATACACATATCACCAACAGTCAAACCACCATTCCGTGAAGTGCGGATACAATCAGCAAAATTCCTGGTTACGTGGAACGCGGATAACATCACTCTTTAACCCCGTGGAAAACGTCTAGAGTGGATCCTGGTCCTCGCAGAGCATGACAGTGAACCCGTGTGAAGCATCCAGAGTGGAGTCTAGTCCTCGCCGAACACGGCAGTGAACCCGTAGGAAGCATCTAGTGCAAAATTCCTGGTTACGTGGAACGCGGATAACGTCACTCTTTGACCCCGTGGAAAACGTCCAGAGTGGATCCTGGTCCTCGCAGAGCACGGCAGTGAACCCATGTGAAGCATCCAGAGCGGAGCCTAGTCCTCGCCGAACACGGCAGCGAACCCGTGGGAAGCATCTAGTGCAAAATTCCTGGTTACGTGGAACGCGGATAACGTCACTCTTTTACCCCGTTGAAAATGTCCAGAGCGGATCTTGGTACTCGCAGAGCACGGCAGTGAACCCGTGTGAAGCATCCAGAGCGGAGCCTAGTCCTCGCCGAACACGGCAGTGAACCCGTGGGAAGCATCTAGTGCGAAATTCCTGGTTACGTGGAACGCGGATAACGTCACTCTTTGACCCCGTGGAAAACGACCAGAGCGGATCCTGGTCCTTGCAGAGCACGGCAGTGAACCCGTGTGAAGTATCCAGAGCGGAGCCTAGTCCTCGCCGAACACGGCAGTGAACCCGTGTGAAGCATCAAGTGCAAAATTCCTAGTTACGTGGAACGCGGATAACGTCACTCTTTGACCCCGCGGAAAACGCCCAGAGCGGAGCATGGTCCTCGCCAAGCACGGCAGTGAACCCGTGTGAAGCATCCAGAGCAAACACCGGACTGTGGAGTCCTTAAAATCCACGGACTATGATGTCCTTAACCTTGACCGTGATGTCGTAAAACTAACAATCAACCAACCTGATTCTATATTGGTGCCACCTCAGTTTAGGGGTACATCTCTTCACTCCTTTGATACCTGGCGTTGTAATTCCTCAACGTCTTCAAAGAGGTGACGGGTCCCCGCAACCAAACATAGGACTGTGGAGTCCTTAAATCCACGGACTATGAGGTCCTTAACCTTGACAGTGATGTCTTAAAACTAACATCGGACTGTGGAGTCCTTAAATCCACGGACTATGAGGTCCTTAACCTTGACCGTGATGTCTTAAAACTAACATCGGACTGTGGAGTCCTTAAATCCACGGACTATGAGGTCCTTAACCTTGACCGTGATGTCTTAAAACTAACATCGGACTGTGGAGTCCTTAAATCCACGGACTATGAGGTCCTTAACCTTGACCGTGATGTCTTAAAACTGACATCGGACTGTGGAGTCCCTAAATCCACAGACTATGAGGTCCTTAACCTTGACCGTGATGTCTTAAAACTAACATCGGACTGTAGAGTCCTTAAATCCACGGACTATGACGTCCTTAACCTTGACCGTGATGTCTTAAAACTAACATCGGACTGCGGAGTCCTTAAATCCACGGACTATGATGTCCTTAACCTTGACCGCAACGTCTTTAAACTACGATGCCTTGAGCAACACCTGGCCCCGTGAAACACGGATAAGGGTGACCACATCCAGCACTTGCAAGTCCTCATGACCTGTAAGGAAGAAAAACTCTCTTCTGAGATCCTTACGACTCTCAAGGGAAAACCTGCTTAAGAATCCTCACGATTCTTAAGAAGAACTCACACCTATGGGATCCTCTCGACCTGTAGGAAAAAAAACTCTTTATGAGACCCTCGTGGCTCATAAAGTGCAAAAGTTTTGGGAAGCAGATCTTAACCCTGAATCCTAAGCCATCGCTGCCCTGCAAGTAGGCCAAGATAAATTGTCCGCAGAATACATTCAATAAAAGAGACACATCATTGAGAAGAAAAATGTATCTTTTATTCATAAACCAAAATGGATACCAAGTACAATTCATGAAAGAACAAAAGAAAATACTCTCATCTATGAGTATATACAAGAAGGAAGGAAAATATACAAATGTTTCAAGCCGGCGGGCGATTTAGCAGCTTGGTCAGCTCATCCTGCTTTTGTTGGGCCACGGCCTCATGATTTAAGATCGCCAAAAGATAGGCCTCCGCCTGAGCCTGCTGGGCCTGATACGAAGCGAGCCGGCCTTCAAGCTCTTTCCCGGTGGCCTTATGAGCCTCGACCCTCTCACGAGTGAATGTAGCAGCTTTATCAAGAGTCACCACCTCCCTGATAGACTCTTGAAGCACCCGCCAGAGTTCATACGCTTTGTTGGCCTTGGCAGTAAGACTCGCCTGAAGCTCGCTCAGCGCTTTAGAAGCCAGCTCCTTCTCCGAGAATTTGCGGCCAAGCCTCCTCTCGCACGATGTCATGTTCACCGCGCACCGCGCTATCAGCCCCCGCAAGTCTGCATTTGCAGTCATGACCTCCTAGGAAAGACGGGAACATTCAAGTGCGTGCAAGCAAGCCTCCACCTGCCGACAGAAGTCCACCCAGACTCGCACCACCTCTTCGCTATGGTAGGTGGCAAGAAAAGTAAGAGAACCGTTAGCCTCGGCAGCAAATGCTTCAGCTGTGGTTGCACTGCCAGCACGAAGCTCCTCGATCAAAGACGACAGGGAGACAAGGCTCAATTGGGCCAAGCGTTCTGAAGCTCGCAAAGCATAAGGGCCGGGCGGCATGACGACACGCGATTCCAACGCTATTGGAGCTGGCAAGGCTATTCAGAATTGAAAAATATTAGTAAGACTCTTAAGAAAAGGAATAAGTGAGGCTATACCGGAATGTCACTTACCTACGGTCATGCAAGTAGGAGCTGAGGGTTCCTCTGGCCCTTCGAGAACCTCGACCTCATCATCGGCCTCCAAAACTGTAGAGAACATCAATGTCAATACGCCAAATAACAATGATGCTATGAGAAGTGATGAACAACACTCACCATGTCAAGACGAGAGGACGATGCGTTGAGGAGATATCGTCTGCGTAGCGGCCATTTCCAAAAGACGCTGGAAGGACTGCCGAGGAGATAGATCGACAATGGAGGCAGCCAGTCCACGCAATTCTGAAAAGACAAAAGAGTTCAGCTAACAGAAAGATTACTAGCTCAAAACGTGGAAGGTTACCTTCGACACTCTTCCCATTCTGAGCCGGGGGGATAGCAACTTCAGCGGCCTCTGTCGTAACTTCAGGCTCCAACAAAGAGAGGGTAGTCCCGACTACCTCCATCTAAGCCTCTGGGCCGCTTTGGGGAAGAGCCGTTGGAGCGGTAGCCTCCAAAGGAGCCTCCCCCAAAGGGGCAAGCACACCCTGATCAAGAACCGCCGCTGGAGGCTCTACCATAAGAGGAGCAGCCTCATCAGCCCCCTCCACATCGAGCAATGCTTCATCGGGAATTTCGGCAGGCTTCAGCTTCAATGAGCCCGTAGGGAGCTCCCCCAGCATCGAAGATTCTGTGCAATTCAAATAAGAATAAGGATACGCATATACAGGCGTAAATAATCTGAAAAAACTACAAAAAAGAACAACAACGTACCGATGCGCAAAGAAGCCCTCAATATGGCTTCTTCAAGCCGTTGCTCCTTCTCAAGGAGGCGTGCTCGCCGGGGTTCAAGGGTAGACTCATGGCCGCCGGTCCATAAAGAGAGTGCGTCCGATGCGTCTTCTGAAGCGGCCTGCTTCAGGGCCCTTTCTCCCCATTCCTCCAAAGGACCGATAAACCGTCGCCGAATCCACGAAGGGTCTTCGTAAAAGATTACAGCGGGATAGGGCTTCTTCGGAACCCTGGCGTTATGAGACACGTCTTTGGAATGCCGTATGGCCTCGGTCAACTGTGCGGCTTCCTCATCGGCCGAGCTCGGGAAGAGAAGTCCAGCGTTTGACTCTTGCAAGGCCAATGGTTCGTCTTCAAGAACAGGCCCAGACTCCGCCAAAGAATTGAGCAAATTGGTGGCCGCTTTCCTCCACCGCTTAGACCCAGAGCCGGTCGCCGAGGATGACCGCTTCTTCCCCCGTGAAGCCTTAGGGCGGCGCCAACCCACATCGCCCTCGACACCCTCATCCCTATTACCCTCGCCCGGTGCCACGACCGAGGACGACACTGCCATTGTCGATGCCACGGGGGGCGGTGCTGCCACTGGCGGTGGTGCTACTACTGGGGCCCTTTTACCCCGCGATCGGGAACCTAGGGGCATACCAGCCGTTGGAGTAAGGTCTACCTCCGATTCTCCTGGGATGAGCACAGTGCCGGTATCCCTTAGAGGGAAGCGGACCGGAGCCCTCGGTCGCAGCTTAGCTCCTGGAACCAGAGGAGGGGCGTCGTGACCAAAAAGCACCCTCCTTTCTTCAAGAATAATTGGGTTGATCCGATGAAGATACCAACCCGTAAACGCGCCCACGCACTGGGGCATGTACTCAGCTTCAGGGACCATGAAATTGGAGCCGGTATTCAACCTCACGAAATGATGTGCGGCATCGCGAACAGCATCAAGTGAAGGGACCGGTGCAACGATGAAAGCTTCATAGGGAACGCCCTGGTCGTATCCAAGCTGTCGGGCGAATCGATGCGGGTTGTACCGCATGAAAAGAGCTGCACTGTTCTGGCGAAACACCAAGTAGCCCGGTCTAATTGTATACAAGTGCGCGGCCTCCCGGGGCTTCAAAGAAGGTGCATTGTCTTTTGACCGGTCCCAGAGTTGTTGAACTGGACCTGAGGGAGTAGACAAGACCCGATCGTTAAAAACCAGCCCGCCAGCGGCGGCGTGAGGAGAAATCAGCACCCGAATAGCCCCGAACTGAGTCGGGTCGGCGGCAGAAGCATCCACCAATCGCATAAGTCACGGGAAGGGATAGGCATCGTAAAACGCGGGCCTCTGATGCATAGCGAAAGCCCCCAGCACATGCATTTCGACCCAGGACGTGAAATAATGAAGCGAAAAGTTTACTACATCCACGCCGGGAGTAGAGGTATTAGCTGCGGTGCCCAACCCGTGATAAAGATGCGCCAACGCCGGGATACCGACGTCCAACCGCATCCCCTCAGCTATACAATGAGCCGGGTAGATAACCGAAGCCCTCATAAAACGACGATGCATGGGGATGACAAACCAACTGAGCCAGACACTGACAAATCCCACCAAGAACGTCTCATCATCCATGCCGGGAGTTGCAATGGATTCAAAAGACATCGGCGACATAATAGGGATGTAGTACTGTGGTAGATCCGATTCAGTGGTCGGCAGCTTCTTCGGACCAAACCCAAAGGGGTCCCTAATGTTGGCGAACTTCGGGGCTGTCTTGGTCAAGACGTCCTCGCGAAGGAAACGAGCAATGAAGCTCTTGAAAGTAACACCCTGCTCTTCGGATTCGGAGAATAATCGGTCAAAGATACCTAGCGCCTTGATCAAACTGGGACGCTTATGGTGGACGGCATTCTCGGCAGACAGGCCGTCAACCGGGGCGGGCTCGGGCTCAAAGATGTACTCATCAGAAGGCAGCAACTCCTCATACAGACTACCCCTGATTGGCAACCCCGAGATGTCATAGAATTCTGCCAGAGAGATCAAGACTTCGCGGTCCCCTAAAAGGAAAGTGTTAGTAGGAAGGTTCCACTGGTTCAGGAACGCCTTAACCAACCAAACATGCGGGGATTGGTAGTGAAAGAGCGACGCGTAGATCGCCTGGTAAAGCCCGACCTTCTTCAGCCTCGCGCGATGGGCGGACAGGATGTAGCGAGCCCAAAGAAGATACCCCGTAGGATGTCGAGGGGTGAGCCCTATCTTGTAGATTTGTCCCCATGGTTGGGCCTCACCCTGGAAAATGCACTGCCCCAGAATGTCTATAGCCGGGATTGGATGGTTCGGAATACCGGTCGTCGAAGGCTGGAGCCTCCCCGTTGGAGTCCAGTTGGGCATCTCCACAGCAAAAACCGTTCTCGGAGGGTCCATTAGTAAGAATGGGAAAGTGGGCTCTGTCGGTACTGCGCAAAGGAAACTCTGGCGACCCTGGATAATATGACTGTACCAAGATCCCCATTGAAGTAAGTTGGTGCAATTCGGGTCATGAGCCCGGATCATCGCCATCGCTTCCTCATCAGATGGTGACTGAGGAAAAGCAGCCTCCGAGTGAGTGAAGGGAAAGCATGGAACAGAAGCCATCGCACCTGAAATCCAATAAAAGAAGACTGTCAAAAACAAAGCTAGCAATATATATACATGCATGAACATGAAGACTAGCTGAAGAAAGCAACAGCAGACTCTTTTATGGGGCCATTGGCTACAGAACAACATGGGCCCTACAGAATCAGGATGACGGCTCATTAATAATGAGACCAAGCAGTTATAATAAAACAGAGGGAATATCCTCATTAAATAAAGAATGGGTTTCAAGTAACCCTACACATCCCCCCTAGAGGACAAATCTGTCTCGGTCTCTACAACAGATCCAACAGGATCAAAGGAATTAAATTCCCACAGAAGATATCATTGCAAACTTCTGTTCCATTAATTGCAGAAAGACAACCTCGGGCCAAGAGACCCTAAGAAGCCTCCATGTGAAGAAACCAAGTTCTTCATAGGAATTAAATTCTTTATTAAGAAAAGGGAATTAAATTCCCAAAAGCTTTTTTTCTGTGAACGGGGTTAAGCTCCATAGATTATCACCATTATTTCCCTAAAGATCATCTAAACCCTAAGAGATCTACTTTTGAAGGCTAAAATGGTTTCATACTTTAGTTAAAAAGCTTGAAGAAAAATGGGTTCTTTGTTAAAAATGGGTAAAAACCCTTGTTTTGGATTTAAAATCCAGAGGAATGTGAGAGTTCATCGTTTGTTCAAGGACATTACCTAAAGAGAAAAGTCTTTTCGAACAGAGTTAAACTCTGAGGGTGGGTTCAAGGCAGAGAACTGAGCTCTGGGAAAAGAGAATTAAATTCTCAAAAGAAGAAAGTTTGCAAGGAGGAAGATGAGCAAAGTGGAGGCTCTTCTGAAGAGACATGTGCATTTATAGGATGTGATGGAGACGCTTCATCTCGCCAAATCCCTAGAGGAATCCAACGGTCACAAAAAGTGACAGCGTTGCACTCACGTGCAAACACGTGAGAACAACGCTGTGGGGGCATTTGTTTCCTGATTTAAAATTAGGAAAGCTTACGAAGGAGGCATCATGTGCTAGCACGTGACCAGCAGTCACGTGTTGGCACGTGACATTTGAAAGCAGCGGACTCATTCTCTGATTAAATCAAGAAAAAAGCTCCAGACGAGGGTCACGTGCTCATACGTGACCAGGGGTCACGTGGTGGCACGTGACGGCTAAGCAGCGGCCAAAAGACAGAGCGCAAAAAGAAGAAGAAAGCTCGTTCCAAGGGGTCACGTGCCTACACGTGACCAGGGGTCACGTGCCTACACGTGACCAGGGGTCATGTGCCTACACATGAACAGGGGTCAATCAAGGGTCACGTGGCCACACGTGACCAGCTTTCAAAGCCTATTTATTTAATAGAATTAAATTCTGAAGAGATCATTCAAATCTTTCTAAAGGAAAATAATTATTTGGAACCGATTGGACTAAAGATTTAAAGGTGATTAAATATCACCTATCTATGGAAAAATCTTGAACTTGGAAAGATTTCCCCTTAAAATCTAATCGAAATAACAAAGGAAAATCTTTGGATTTAAAATCCAATGGTGAATAAAATTCACCTAATAATCCAAAAGTCCAAACGAATGGTGAATACAAATCAAATCTCTCAATAAAAGATTCATCAAAACTAATTGATTCTGCTTCTTCTCCTATAAATAGGAACCAAGAGACACACAGAGGGTGAGATACAGAGATCGATATATATATGAGAGAAGAATAGAGTCTTGAGACTTTGGAGGAATTTGGATCTTCTGCAAAAGAAAACCTTAGGTGAGAAGGGGGAGGCTTTCAAGAAAAAAAAAAGAGAATTTAATTCTCAAAAGAGTTTAACTCTGATATTTAAAAGAAGAACATAGTTCTCTCTTTAGTGGAGGATCTGCAAAGTGCACATCTCCCCTTGAATGGAGAATTTAATTCTCATTGGGTTGAGGTCCTGCCATGCAGATCCAAAGCATAGAGAGGGAATGGAAGTTTGAGAATTTAATTCTCACAAAATTATAGAAATTTAATTCCTTTAAGCTAAAATTAGGGTTTGACCCTATGTTATAGGAATTTAATTCCTTCAGAATGAACAGAATCAGGGTTTAACCCTAGTTAAGAACTTAGTTCTGTCAAAATAACAGGAATTTAATTCCCTTAAGAAAGAAGAAATTAGGGTTTCATCCTATGACAGAATCTCATTCCTCAGAATAATTCTCTAAAAGAGAGTGGGAATTTAATTCCTTTAAAGCTTTTATTAGGGTTTAACCCTATGATAGGATTCAGTTCTTCACATATATGAGGAATTTAATTCCTACAGAAAATTCAGAGTTCAACTCTATCCCAGAATATAAATCTTCCGAAGGAAATAGGAATTTAATTCCTCTAAAGTTTATTGTTAGGGTTCAACCCTGCGAAGAATTTAATTCTTAAAGAGGTTAACAGATCTTTTAAAAAAAATACAAAGAGGCAGGGTCACGTGCTACCACGTGACCCCCGAAAAGATCCACAGAGAAGGGCCTTTGAGGCAATGCCTCACGTGACCCACGTGACCCTTGGCAGAAGTTTTAACATACAAGCATTTAAATGCCCATTACGTGATGGCACGTGATGCTCCAAAATATGCAATATCCTCAGCAGAACAAATGAAGGGAGGGCGCCCTCGCGTGCTACCACGTGACCCCTCTTGCCTCAGGGTTTAACACTAAATTGGAACCTCTGAATCCAGTGTTTAACACTGTTTGGCCTTAGTGTTCAACACTAATTAAAGAACTCGATTTGCAGTGTTTAAACACTGAATTTCTTAGTGTTTAACACTAAATTAAACCCCTGTTTACAGAGCTTAATATTAACTACCTTAGCGTTCAACACTAAATTAAAATCTCTGTCACCAGTGTTTAACACTGGTTATTCTTAGTGTTTAACACTAATTTGAGATCTCTGTTGCTAGTGTTTGACACTGATTTGCTCTAGTGTTTAACACTAATTTGAACCCCCTGTTGCTGGTGTTTAACACCAACTGTCTTTAGTGTTAAAACACTAACTTGTTCCCAGTGTTCAACACTGCTGATTTTTAGTGTTTAACACTAACTTTAGCCCAATTGGCTAAATGGCCAGAGGCAAAGCCTCTCCTTCAATGGACCAATAGGAAGCCAATATTCCAAACATGATTGGACTTAGCCCATGATGGCCATAAGTCCTCAATTCAAACTTAACTGGGCTGATGGGCTCATAAAATAATTAATTGGTCTTGGTCCCAAGCTGGACCAAAGACTGTTTAATCTGCCTTGGTTTAAGGGTACATCTCTTCACTCCTTTGATACTTGGCGTCGTAATCCTTCGACGTCTTCAAAGAGGTGACGGGTCCCGATGACCACACATTGATACGGACTGTGGGGTCCTTAAACCCATGGACTATGACGTCCTTAACCTTGACCGAGATGTCTTAAAACTAACAACGGACTGTGGGGTCCTTAAACCCATGGACTATGACGTCCTTGACCTTGACCGAGATGTCTTAAAACTAACCTTGGACTGTGGAGTCCTTAAATCCATGGACTATGACGTCCTTAACCTTGACTGCAATGTCTTAAAACTAACATCGGACAGCAATGTCCTTAAACTACCTATTGACCGCAACGTCACTAAACAAAACAACAGGGCTCCCTTAATTGCTCTATTGTTGGATCTAAACGATCCAGTTAAGTCGATCTTAGTCTAAAACTAGACTAACGTATCCTTAACCAACGTTTAAGTCGATCTTAGTCTTAAATGAGGTTAACGTATCCTTAAACACAACCCCCAAACCCAAATCTAAGAAAGATACGGATTTGGGCTAGTCCACGCCCTACGGGCGACGACATAACTCAGTCTCCGTATACAATCCACAGGCAACCAAACACAAATCAAACACACACGACACGAAGTGACCATCTGGAGAAGGAGAAAGTTGTTACCGCAATGCGGTAGCGTAATTAATTGCAGGGGCTTGCGCCTGCAGGGAAGAGCGTCCCCACAATCAAAAACCCCTCAAGCGAGGGGGGATCTGACGAAGTCTGCTACATCGGACGCATCCGTTTAAACCTTCGATACATGGTGCCATAAATCAACTTGGCATCTTCGGAGAGGTGGAAGGATAGCTCCAATTAGCATCTGCCCCGAACCTCAGGCGAGACGTCCGCCGTCGGCCGCCGTTCGGAGGGGAATAAGTTCCTACTACTCCATATGAGATATGGAATGGGAAGAGACCATATCTTAAACGAGTTAAGATTTGGGGTTTCCCGGCCTATGTTGAAAAGCAAAATCCGGACAAACTCGAGGCAAGGGCAGTTCTATAAGTTTGTTGGATATCCAGAACATTCGCGAGGGTATATCTTCTACCATTTTGAGGAGCAAAAGGCGTTTTGCTTCTCAGCATGCCACCTTTTTAGAAAAGGAATTTCTTGTGAAGAAATTAGTGATCATGAGATACAACCGGAAGGAGTTCCAGTTAGACAAACTAACAGCTGATGATTTGGTGAAACCAAAGAATTCAATAGTCTCTAACGAATCTCTGCCTCTCCGCGAATCTGGTAGGGTTCCTCATCCACCTGAGAGATACTGCGGTTTCCTCGGTGACGGTGGGAGCGAGGATTGCATCATGGTAGATGATGACCCAACTAGGTTCAGGCATGCCATCACGAGTAGGGACTCTGTGAAAAGGCAGGATGCTATGCGATCAAAGATGGAATCCATATACACCAACAAAGTATGACTTTGGATGTTGCACCTGAAGGGGTAAAACCCATTGGGAGCAAATAGATCTTGAGAAGATTCTTGGTGTAGATGGAAAAGTTGAAACTTTCAAAGCTAGACTTGTAGTAAAAGGTTTTCGTCAATAACCAGGTGTGGTTTATAATGAATCCTTTTCTCCAGTGGCTATGCTTAAGTCCATCAGGATTAAAGCACGCATCGCGGAGTTGGAACATCTGTTTTGATGTGGCAGTCAAAGAGTTTGACTTCATCAAAAAGATAGATGAACCGTGTATATACAAGAAGGTTGTAGAGAGTAAGGTTGTCTTCCACGTATTGTACGTAGATGACATACTCTTGATAGGAAATGGTTTCCTATGCTACACTTGGTCAAGCTCCTCTTATCACGAGGATTCTCCAAAGAAGATCTAGATGATACCTACTACATCTTGTGGATTATGATCTATGGTGATAGATCTAAGTAGATGTTGGGAGTGTCCCAAATCCAGGTACATTAACACCGTACTAAAGGGGTTTAGTATGGAAGATTCTAAGCGTATTGGTCCGCCTACTCATGAATCACTCTTTCCAAAAAGATGTCTCCCGAGACTGGTTTGGAGAGAGCTCGCGTGCAAGGGATAACCTATGCTTCGGCTGTAAGTCCATATTGCGACCCCCGGTGCTTACGGGGAGGCGGAAACGGTATAAAAAACGAATTTTTATCGCAAGAGGCAACATGGACTAAACAAGGTCGGGATCGTTGTCTAAACTAAAACTAGTATACTTGCTAAAGAGAGTTAGCTACTATGGAAGATGGTTATACCTAAACTTGAACTCCTTCTTCTTCAAACCTTGTAGAGGTTGATGGTTCTCTTTTCGTCGCCTTCTTCCGTCGAAGATGGATCCACCTCGAAGGTTCGACCTTTGGGCTCTTCCTCGATCTTTGAGTGAACTAGGGTTTCCGGCTTGCTAAACCTTTAACCTAGAGTGAGTAGAGAGTGACTAGGGTTTGCTTTTCTTTTTAAAGAGAAGGATTCTCAACACATGAGAAGGTTTCTCTTTGCTAGAGGAAGAAGAAGATGAAATGAGGAGAGAGAGAGGTTATGATAGAATGAGCTATTCTCTTTCTTTCTTGCAACCATAATGCAAAAGAAAAAGAATTATCAATAATAATAATAATGAAAATGAAAAAGGTTGATGGAAAGTTTTAGAATGACCATTATCATTACAAACATTAAATGAATTTGCTAGAATCAAAGAGCATCTTTCTTTTGTGATGATGATGGTCAAAAGTTCAACCATGGTCAACAAGTCAACCATGGTCAACAAGTCAACAAAAACTAACCATGACACAATTTCATTTTATTATATATTATTAATTGATATAATACAAATCCATTAGGGTTTGGAAAAAGACGACTGTCAACTGTGCATACGCACCCGTTCCGAAACCCTAATGAAAGACCTCATTCTCCGCCTCAAGCAACTGTGCATACACACCTGCATTCTCGTTCCGAGGAACAAGAATACCAAGATATAAAAGCAACCTCCAAAACATATACCAGTATCTGGCTCAAACCAGAGCCTGCCAGTATAATCCGTCCGGACTCCAAACGTGCACAAGTGCACGGATGAGAACGAACCCTGTCGCAAAACCATGCGACCTCTACTCTGTTTTGCCCAGAGGCGAATACCCTCTGTGTGGGACTCTAAAGACTCGACACTACGCTGGCAGTGGGTTTAACCACAGACCGCAAGCGGCACTAGCTGTGCATAACGGTCCCCAGGTAGATGCCGACAAGAAGGCTGACGAGGTGAAACCCCATCTGAACTCCTACTGAGTCTGAATGTGACATTCTCCGTACAGTCCGGTCTGTTCGTCTGATACATCGCATGGCGGGCCTAGGGGGCGGTAAAATGTCAGTCCCCCAATAGCGGTACAAGTCGTGTCGGAGTGAAGCCCAAAACACCCTGAGATAACACTGGAAACCTACCAGTATATCTCGCTTGCCCTGGCCAGGGACTACTCGTGTAATGGCTCTCCTAGACACAGCGCGATGTCAACCCCAATACCGGGAGAGACGAATCCTGTCTAACCGTCACTGCCTCCAAGTGCTTCGGGACTGCACCCAACCACCACCTGTTTGCACGACTCCTTTGAGCCGTGTTAGGGTAGTGATCAAAGTGCAGTGGGAACACACTCGAGGCGAAGTGTCAGTGTCAAGTCAGCGGACTAAGCTGTACTCATGTCACCTGGGAACTGATAACTGACGATAGGTATAATACCAACCTGTCAGTTCCCGACGAGTCCTGTCCAGTGTACTCATAACCCAACGAGCACCCGTATACTATCTCCAGTACGACGTACTGATGGCTGTGGGACAGACCATCTCCCACACTGGGATGAGAAGCGCATACGCTAGTCTACTCCGGAGTATCGATGCCCTGTCTCGATAGTCCTACGACTAGGGACCTGTATAAGGATGTGCCTATAGATTACCCAGCCCCCACTAGTGTGACTGCCATCACAACGCTGGTAATCAAGCAAAGATCCTAAGGGCTCCACTAATGCGTATAAGTGATATACTGAAATAAACACAAGTACACATTGAAGTAGAAACAAACCAAGTAGCATACTACTATATTGAGCAAGATTGTTTATACAAGGTGAATATCCCAAGCTTCCATCAAGTAATATACAAACTAGTATGATACAGTAATGGCCTCTAGGGCATATACACTAACAATCTCCCACTTGCACTAAGGCCATGTACTGGCGTATCGAAGACCTATCATCTCGATCAGCCGCTCGAACTGAGTCTGGGGTAGGGCCTTGGTGAATGGATCTGCAGTGTTCTCTTCTGAAGCAACCCTCCGAACCTCGATCTCCTTGCGATCCACGATCTCCCTGATCAGGTGATACCGCCTCAAGATGTGCCTGGATCTCTGATGGGACCTGGGTTCCTTTGCTAAAGCTATAGCCCCGTTGTTGTCGCAATACAGAGGTACTGGGTCAACAATGGACGGAACCACCTGAAGTTCTTTTAAGAACTTCCTTATCCAGACAGCTTCTTTTGCGGCATCAGATGCAGCGATGTATTCCGCTTCCATAGTCGAGTCTGCAACGGTTTCCTGTTTGGAACTCTTCCAACACACCGCCCCTCCATTGAGGGTAAAGACAAAACCCGACATGGACTTGGAATCATCCTTGTCACTCTGGAAGCTGGAGTCAGCAAAGGCCTCAATCTGGAGGTCTTTTCCGCCATACACCAAGAACATCTCCTTAGTCCTCCTCAGGTACTTGAGAATGTTCTTTACCGCTATCCAATGTTTCTCCCCAGGGTTTGACTGATACCGGCTTACTACACTCAGTGCATAAGCTACATCCGGTCTGGTACACAACATCGCATACATTATAGAGCCTACCGCAGAAGCGTAGGGTATAATAGACATGCGATCCCTCTCCAAATCAGTCTTGGGAGACATCTCTTTAGAGAGGGTGATCCCGTGACAAGCCGGTAGGTTACTGCGCTTGGAATCTTCCATACTGAATCTTTTCAGTACGGTGTCGATGTACCTGGACTGTGAAAGTCCTAATATCCTCTTGGATCTATCACGATGGATCCGGATCCCCAGGATGTAAGAGGCATCACCCAGGTCTTTCATGGAGAACCTGTGTGACAAGAAACCCTTGACAGATTGTAGCATAGGAATGTCATTTCCTATTAAGAGAATGTCATCCACGTATAAAACAAGGAATACTACAGTTCTCGCTACAAATCTACTATAGATGCATGGTTCATCTGGATTTTTGATAAAGTCAAATTCCTTGACCGTCTCATCAAAACAGATGTTCCAACTCCGCGATGCCTGCTTCAGTCCATAGATGGACTTAAGCAACTTGCACACCTTTCCGCTGCTCCCACTCTGAATGAAACCCTCTGGCTGATCCATATAGACACACTCCTCTAAACTTCCATTTAGAAAAGCGGTTTTTACGTCCATCTGCCAAATCTCATAATCGTGGAAGGCAGCAATGGCAAGAAGGATCCGAATGGATTTCAGCATAGCCACTGGAGAAAAGGTTTCGTCATAGTCCAAGCCAGGTCTTTGACGGAAACCCTTTGCTACAAGTCTAGCTTTATAGGTCTCAACCTGTCCATCTACACCAATCTTCCTTTTGAAGATCCACTTGCATCCTACGGGTTTTACCCCGTCTGGAGCAATGTCCAACGTCCATACTTTGTTGGTGTACATGGACTCCATTTCGGTCCGCATTGCATCCAGCCATTTTACCGAGTCAATGCTCTGAACGGCCTGCTGGAAGCTAGTAGGCTCATCATAGTCTATGATGCAATCCTCTCTATCCCCGTCTATGAGAAAACCGTAGTATCTCTCGGGCGGATGAGACTGCCTACTACTTCTGCGGAGTGGCATAGGAATGTCCTGTTCTTTTGAACCCTCTGGTTCCACTAAGCTCTCAGTAATAGTCTGAGGTTCTGGAACTTCATCCAGTTCTACTGCGCTCCCACTTATCTGATTTTCCAAAAACTCAGTTTCCAAGAAGTGGGCATGACGAGAAACAAGGACTTTTTGCTCCTCTGCGTAATAGAATAGATACCCCTTGGAGTTCTTTGGGTATCCCACAAACTTGCACTGTACTGAGCGTGCCTCGAGCTTGTCCGCATGCTGCTTTTTTACAAAAGCCGGACATCCCCATGTCTTAAAGGCTTTAAGACAGGGTTTCTTCCCACTCCACATCTGATATGGTGTGGTAGGCACAGTCTTAGTAGGAACTTGGTTCAAGAGATGTGCAGCTGTTTCTAGTGCATATCCCCAGAAAGATCGCGGTAACTCAGCCTTACTCATCATGGAACGAACCATATCCAATAGGGTTCGATTCCTCCTTTCTGATACACCGTTATGTTGCGGAGTGTATGGAGGAGTACGCTGAGAGAGAATACCATTCTCTTTTAAATAGTCCAGGAACTCGGCACTCAAGTATTCACCACCTCGATCCGATCTTAGGATCTTGATACTTTTGCCTGTTTGTTTTTCAACTTCATTCTTGTAATCCCGAAATTTCTCAAAGGCCTCGGATTTGTGCTTCATTAAGAAGACATGTCCATACCTAGAGAAATCGTCTGTGAAAGTAATGAAGTATGAATAACCGCTTCGGGCATGTGTAGACATTGGACCACACACGTCACTGTGTATGAGTCCCAAGAGCTCGCTCGCTCTTTCTCCGTGTCCAGTGAACGGAGTCTTTGTCATCTTTCCCATAAGACAAGATTCACAAGTGGCATAAGACTGATACTCGAACGGATCCAAGTATCCTTCTTTATGTAACTTAGTCAACCGTGTCTCATTGATGTGACCCAGTCTACAATGCCATAAGAAAGCCTGATTGATATCTGGAGACTTTCTTTTGTGTGTATTCTGGACATTGAAAATCTGTGGTTGGTTTAATACGTATATACCATTGCTCAGTGTACCTGACCCAATCAGAACTTGATTAAGGTGAATGTTTACAACATTACTTACAAACGCAAATTCATAACCTTCTTTAGAAACCAAAGATACAGAAATGATATTACAAGTTGCGTTGGGTACAAAAAAGCAATTACGCAAAACCAAAACAGGCCCATCTGTCATTCCCAGGTGATAGTCCCCCACGGCTTTAGCATCCATGCTAGCTCCGTTCGCAACTCTGAGGGTCATGTCACCTGCCTTCAAAAACCTACGGTTTCTCAACGCCTGCAAAGAATTACAGATATGAGATCCTGATCCGGTATCCAATACCCAGGAAGTAGAGTTTATAGAAAGACAGTTTTCAATAACATACACACCTGAAGCTGAAGCCGCAACCTGCTTCAGTTCCTGTGTCCTGGCTTTCCAAGCCCTGCAATCTTTCTTCCAGTGTCCACTCTTGTGACAATAGAAGCATTCCTCTTTACCAACAAGCTTCCCCGCTATCTTTGTTGCCTTTTCCTTTCCCTTCGTACCCACTTTACTAACACCGCCCCTTGGTTTGGCGGGGGCTTTCCTCTTCTTTCCCTTGGCTTTCGCCTTGGACCTAGAAGAAGAAGATCCTCCTACAAACAAAGTGGATGTATCCCTACCCTTCTGTAGGGTGCCCTCTGCGCTCCTCAGCAGGTTGAGGAGTTCTGAAAGTTCAACTTCCTTTTCTTGCAAGTTGAAATTCAGTATGAACTGGGCGTAAGTGGATGGAAGGGACTGGAGAATTATATCCGTATAAAGTTCACTGTCCAACGTGGTCCCAAGTTCCGCGAGCTCCTCAGTGTAGCCAATCATCTTAAGCACGTGGTCTGCTACCGATGATCCGACGGCCAACTTAGTCGAAAATAACTTCTTCGACACTTCGTATCTTGCGATACGAGACTGCTCTCCATACAGTTCTTTTGTATGAAGAAATATGGATTCCAAATCCATATTCTCGTGCCTCCTCTGATGGTCGTTGTCCATCGAGGCAAGTACGAGGCATCTGGCCTTCGCGCTGTCAATCTCCCAAGTCTTACAGATTTCCTTATCCGCGACGCTGGAGGTGGGACCTGGGACGGGGGGAGCTTTGGTGGTAAGAAGATACCCCAGCTTGTCGTAAGAGATTGCCAATTTGACATTCCTGAGCCAATCTTTGTAGTTTGGCCCTGTCAATATGTTTTTATCTAGAAGTAACTTAAGTCCAGTCATTTCGATTTGGTCGCTGCAGGGGGAGAGAAGAAACACTTAGCACGATGCTCTTGCAAGTTTAGAATGGTTTTTAATTTGTCTAAACAGGATGGCTCCCACTGTCTCTCGAATCCCTCCTCAAACCACAAAGGAAGAATTAGCCGGGATCAATCCCACCGTACAATACTTGCTTAACCGTTCAGCCAGGCCAGTGTCGGTACTTCGAGGGAGGTTTTCCAACGCTTTCGCGAAGTTCCTTAATTTAAGAACCTCTTTTCCCTGGGGGCGTAGCCCCGCTAACACCTTTCTAGGCACCTACTAGGTTTATAGCATTGATCGTTTAGTGAGAAATTTCCCGAGGAGTAGCATATACTCACAGTAGGATCGGGATCCAAATATCATCGCGTGACGAAAATGAAGGAATCCTACCATAATCATCACACTCCAAATGGTATGCAAATCTAGCAAGTTTCAGTACTTATGAAACTCCCGATGTGGATTTTTGCCCCATGCCCTTATGACCTTGACTAAGGCCAACAAATCATAAGTCACATGTCAAGTTCTTCCCGTCGTTATCCAGGTTAATTTGAACCCACCCGTATATACCCTTGACTATGGCCAACAAGGCAATACGACTGTCCCAAACCAACGCATTCTATCTATGCAACATATGAATACCCACCAGCTACCAAACACTGTGCCTTGACTAAGGCCAACAAACACAGCTTGAATACTGTTGAATATTCATATGAAACGACGGAGGGCTACGGATGGTTTTGGCGAAACCGTGAACGTAGTGAACTTGATATAATCGATTGGAACGAGATAGCTTTTAGAAGGAGTGGCTCAAGCTCCGCATTTAAAAGTTAGTTTTGAAAAGAACCGAGTGGTTTTTCGAAAGTGTTCCATCGACTTAAACTTGGTTTATTATCTTGCATTAGTTCTTTTAATGCGTGATATTCTTGCATTAGTTCTTTTAATGCGTCCCATCATTTAGTTCCTACCATTGCAGAAAACAACCAAAATATGACGTACGCTTATGCCATTCGCATTCGCCACGGGGTCCCGTCATCACTCGTTAGGTTACTTAACTAACGACAGAGCGGGGGCTGGGCTAGCGCGGCTGTAAAACATAAGCAACGCCTAAATAGAAAGCAATGATAGACATTACAGATCACAGATGAATACATTGGATATACTAGCAATCCGCAATCCTTTCGAGCCTGAAACGAAAAGCGGATAACACGGTCGCGGTGAATAGCCAAATACCCCACCCAAGACCCCTACGGGTGCGGCAAACTACCCGCCAAGTACTCGGCAGTTTGTGCACCCCTCCATGGGTCTATCCTAGGAGCAAAAACAGTAAAAAGAATTATACAATGACGGCTACAACCCCGACCCGGTTGTGCGGCCAAACAAATAATATTATTACATCAATTTACATTTACAATGAATGAAAGAAAAACAAAAGCTCATCTCACATCCACCCCGGCTATTCACCCGCGACAGTCCAACAGATTCATATACACAATCCAACACATTACAGATCATGTATAACCCCGACTAATCGACCTATAGCGATTAGCCGACGTTCAATACATGCAAACATCACAGATATAACCAACATAGCCAAAGTGCAGTGAAGTTCGGAAAAATACGGAATTATAGGACCCCAAAAGGAAATTTCTGTTCTGGAAAATCTGGGTACATATAATATATTTTAAAAATCCCAAAATCAACACAGAAGAACACTGCACGAAAAACGATGCAGTGAAGAAACCAAACAGCGGCGCTTCCGCGGCACATGCCTACCTCGTGCCGCGGAAGCGCGGCGCTTTAAGTGAATTGGTGCATCGTTTTTCTTGGCTGTTCAAACAAAACCCTGAGCCGAATTTACAAGTATAAAGTTTTTCATTTTGAGCAGAAAAAAATTCAACAGAAACTTAGGGTTTTGGTTTTTCCGGTTTTGTGATTTTTTTCGGTTCCGAACTTCGTTACACTTCACTACCAAGCTAGTTTAAGTTTAGTTAGGCTCTGATACCACTGTAAGTCCATATTGCGACCCCCGGTGCTTACGGGGAGGCGGAAACGGTATAAAAAACGAATTTTTATCGCAAGAGGCAACATGGACTAAACAAGGTCGGGATCGTTGTCTAAACTAAAACTAGTATACTTGCTAAAGAGAGTTAGCTACTATGGAAGATGGTTATACCTAAACTTGAACTCCTTCTTCTTCAAACCTTGTAGAGGTTGATGGTTCTCTTTTCGTCGCCTTCTTCCGTCGAAGATGGATCCACCTCGAAGGTTCGACCTTTGGGCTCTTCCTCGATCTTTGAGTGAACTAGGGTTTCCGGCTTGCTAAACCTTTAACCTAGAGTGAGTAGAGAGTGACTAGGGTTTGCTTTTCTTTTTAAAGAGAAGGATTCTCAACACATGAGAAGGTTTCTCTTTGCTAGAGGAAGAAGAAGATGAAATGAGGAGAGAGAGAGGTTATGATAGAATGAGCTATTCTCTTTCTTTCTTGCAACCATAATGCAAAAGAAAAAGAATTATCAATAATAATAATAATGAAAATGAAAAAGGTTGATGGAAAGTTTTAGAATGACCATTATCATTACAAACATTAAATGAATTTGCTAGAATCAAAGAGCATCTTTCTTTTGTGATGATGATGGTCAAAAGTTCAACCATGGTCAACAAGTCAACCATGGTCAACAAGTCAACAAAAACTAACCATGACACAATTTCATTTTATTATATATTATTAATTGATATAATACAAATCCATTAGGGTTTGGAAAAAGACGACTGTCAACTGTGCATACGCACCCGTTCCGAAACCCTAATGAAAGACCTCATTCTCCGCCTCAAGCAACTGTGCATACACACCTGCATTCTCGTTCCGAGGAACAAGAATACCAAGATATAAAAGCAACCCCCAAAACATATACCAGTATCTGGCTCAAACCAGAGCCTGCCAGTATAATCCGTCCGGACTCCAAACGTGCACAAGTGCGCGGATGAGAACGAACCCTGTCGCAAAACCATGCGACCTCTACTCTGTTTTGCCCAGAGGCGAATACCCTCTGTGTGGGACTCTAAAGACTCGACACTACGCTGGCAGTGGGTTTAACCACAGACCGCAAGCGGCACTAGCTGTGCATAACGGTCCCCAGGTAGATGCCGACAAGAAGGCTGACGAGGTGAAACCCCATCTGAACTCCTACTGAGTCTGAATATGACATTCTCCGTACAGTCCGGTCTGTTCGTCTGATACATCGCATGGCGGGCCTAGGGGGCGGTAAAACGTCAGTCCCCCAATAGCGGTACAAGTCGTGTCGGAGTGAAGCCCAAAACACCCTTAGATAACACTGGAAACCTACCAGTATATCTCGCTTGCCCTGGCCAGGGACTACTCGTGTAATGGCTCTCCTAGACACAGCGCGATGTCAACCCCAATACCGGGAGAGACGAATCCTGTCTAACCGTCACTGCCTCCAAGTGCTTCGGGACTGCCCCCAACCACCACCTGTTTGCACGACTCCTTTGAGCCGTGGTAGGGTAGTGATCAAAGTGCAGTGGGAACACACTCGAGGCGAAGTGTCAGTGTCAAGTCAGCGGACTAAGCTGTACTCATGTCACCTGGGAACTGATAACTGACGATAGGTATAATACCAACCTGTCAGTTCCCGACGAGTCCTGTCCAGTGTACTCGTAACCCAACGAGCACCCGTATACTATCTCCAGTACGACGTACTGATGGCTGTGGGACAGACCATCTCCCACACTGGGATGAGAAGCGCATACGCTAGTCTACTCCGGAGTATCGATGCCCTGTCTCGATAGTCCTACGACTAGGGACCTGTATAAGGATGTGCCTATAGATTACCCAGCCCCCACTAGTGTGACTGCCATCACAACGCTGGTAATCAAGCAAAGATCCTAAGGGCTCCACTAATGCGTATAAGTGATATACTGAAATAAACACAAGTACACATTGAAGTAGAAACAAACCAAGCAGCATACTACTATATTGAGCAAGATTGTTTATACAAGGTGAATATCCCAAGCTTCCATCAAGTAATATACAAACTAGTATGATACAGTAATGGCCTCTAGGGCATATACACTAACATCGGCACTAGGCAATATCTTGTATGCGATGTTGTGTACTAGACCAGATGTAGCTAACTCACTAGGTGTAGTGATCAGGAATCAATCGGATATTGGGAGAATCACTGGACAGCTGTGAATGACATTCTTAAGTACTTGAGAAGCACTGAAGAAATGTTCTTGGGGTTTTGGTAATGGTGAACTCCAGTGGGAGTCCTTTACCAATTCAAGCTTCCAGAGTGATAAGGTCGACTGAAATTCAGTCTTGGGCTTTATCTTTACCCTCAGTGGAGGGACGGTATGTTGGAAGTGTTCCAAGTTAGATACTGTGGCAAACTAGACGATAAAGGATGAATACATCGCTACCAACGATGCTACCCAAGTGGATGTCTGGATATTTCTTGTTCATGAAATGAACATGGTTCCTACCATTGAGCGTCTAATAACTGTTATTGTGACAACAATGGAGTTGTGGCTTTGTCCTAGGAACGCCGGTCCCATCAGCGATCCAGACATATTCTGAGGACAGTATCACCTGATCAGGGAGATGGTTGATCTCCAAGGGATCGAGATAAGGAGAGTTTACGCGAAGGATAACACGGAGGATCCACTCATAGAGGCCTTTCCCTAGATAGACTTTTATGGGTTGTTGGGTATGAGATACTACAACAAACGGCCTTAGTGCAAGTGGGAGATTTTTAGTTATATGTATGCCCTAGAGGCTATTATTATACATGTGATGTATATTATAGTGGATGCTTGGACATATATAGGGAGGGCTTTCTTGCTCGACATGATAGTATGCAATCTGGTTGCTCTTTATCTTAACATGTACACTTATTGTCTCTCTATTACATGTTGATAAAGCCCTTAGGATGAGTACTTGACTATCAGGATTATGATGCATATCATACTAGTGGGGCAATGGTAGTTGGTAAGTACATCCTTCATTTGTTCCTAGTCGTGGGAGTATCAAGACGGGGCATCGATATTCCAGAGTAGACTAGCGTATGCGCTTCTTGACCCATATGATGGGCGATGGATGATCCTTCATCCATTTATGTTTAACATCAGAGAAGGTATACGGGTGCTCAGTGGAGACTGGGTACACTGAACGGACTCGCCGGGAACTCCTAGATGTTATTATACCTGTCGTCAGATAGCAGTTCTCTGGTGACACTGGTACAGGTTAGTATGTAGACCCGAGATCGTCATAGAGTCTTGTGTGATTCCCACTGTGCTTTGATTTCCACCTTACCATGTTCAAGAGATCATGCAAAACGGTGGTTTTTGGGTACAGTCCCGAGTCACATGGACGCAATGAGCAATAGGAGGGGATTTCGTCTCTCCCGGTATTGGTGGTTGATGTTGCGCTATGCTTGATTGGCCATAACAGGAAATCCTTGGCCAGGGTTGCTGAGATCTACTGGTAAGTGTAATCGGTAGGTTCTCAAACCGTTATGAGCCTCACATCGGGATGACTTATCAGGCTATTGGGGTCTGACGTTTACCACCCCCAAGCTGTGATATGTGGCATATCAGACGAAGAGACCGGACTGTACGGTAATGTTACTGATTGGATTCGCAGGAGTATGAGCAGGCTTGCTTGTTGATCTTCTGATCGCTCAATAACCGGGTGGCTATTATATTTAGCAGACTGCTTGCGGCTTGTGGGTGGCTGATATGATCACCACCTACTGCCGGCGTATTGACGAGTCTTTAGAGTCCTACATAGAGGTTACCTGGCTCAGGAGAAATGAAGTAGGGACACATATGTGATATGTGCGAGACCGAGATTAATACGAGTATGTGATACCGTATTCTGTTATCTTGATATGTGATATCGGACGGTTATATGTGATATAACCAGATTATCGGATCAAGTGTTGATTTGATAAGTTGATACATATGATATTAGTCGGTTGTATGTGATATAGCCGGATTATTAAATCAAGTGTTGATTTAATAATTTAATCTATAATTATATATCTGATATAGTATCTTACATTAACTAATATTAGCTCATTTAAGATTTCTTTTTCTCACTAGTGTACACTTAGTATATATGTGATATATATTAATGTACATCTTTTGTGTCATGCTTGATGCCACATGCTACATGGGTGTATGAGACTCACACCATGCTTATAATAATATAAGGTTTTGTTTATTTAAAGTAAATCAAATTAGTTAGAAATTGGCACATGGTTGAAGCTTGTAGAAGCTTGTGGAACTATTGACCAAGTCCACTAATTTTGTTTTATTTGAAGATATTTATTAACCCAACCATTATTATTTAGCCACGGTTTAGTTTCTACATGAGTTAGTATATGATATTAACTCACCCATGGTTGCTATTCTTATCACTTTGATTCATTCTTCACTTGCTTCATTCCATGGGAGCTTTCTTCATTTCCTTCCTCAAGCTTTCTAGCTTCATGAGAGGTGAAGAAAATTAGTGAGAAAATTATTTCTAAAGTGAGCAAAATTCCTACTTCATCAACCTCTTCTCTACTAGCCATTTAGATTGGGTTGTTTCTTCTCTAGTTCATCACTTAGCGAAGAGGTAGCTTGAGTTAGTGTGTCCTTGACGTAGATCATTTTCGGCCTCAAAGAATTCAAGCAAGTTTGTTCATTTCACCTTGTGGAGCCTCACTAGAGTCCGGGAGATCACTACTTGGAGCGAAAGGACTACTACACAGTGCTATTGAAGTGAAGGACCGGTGTACAAAGGTTGTATTCCTTGTTCACTTAGATATAAAGATGTTTACATGCTTTTTCGTCTAATTCTCTAGTTTAGATTCTAGCGTTAGGGTTCTTTAGCACGCCATTTTTTTGAAAACGGCATGGTTGATGCCTCCCGAAACCCAGCGGCGACCTAGGGAACCCAGCATTGTATACATCTTAGGTGAACAAACTGACACCAATGGTTTATGAGACCGGCCACCGCCCCTCGTCGGGGTCTCGATCAGTATACACTAGTCTACTATGGAGTATCGATGCCCAGTCTCGAAACTCCCATGACTAGGGACATTTAAGGATGTGCTTATAGACCATCCAGCTCCCACGTATATGATCGCCATCATAATGCTGGTAGTCAAGCAAGAATCCTATAGGCTCTATCAACATGTAATAGTGATTTGTAATGCCACCTATTGCTGTACATGATGATAAATACAAACCAGATAGCATACTATCATCTCGAGTAAGACTGTTCTACTGGTATAGGCCCTTCCTCAATCATCATAATCACCTGCCTGCGAAAATGATAATTGCCTTGAGGGTACTATAGCCAACAATCTCCCACTTGCACTTAAGGCTAATTATTGCGGTGTCGCATACTTACAGCCCGTGTGATACCGAACACCCAACTTCTCTACTATTCAGTTTCGCAAAGCTCGTTTGTGAAACTATTGCGTTCGAGAAATAGCCTCAGTGAGTGGATCCGCTCCATTATTTCTTTCTGTATCTCTCTATAACTCAACTTCACGGAGAAAGCTATTTCCCGAAATAAGCAATACCTGTCTTAGAATATGTCTGGATATCTGATGGGACCCAGTTTACAAATGAACTTCAAATCCAGCAAACTTCTTAGACTGTATCGTCCAATGAATTTAATCAGTATCCTGCACCATGCCTTCCTCAGTATCCGCTTGGACCACCTGTCCAACATACTGTCCTCAAAAGAGAGAAAACTATAACTCTGACAGTCGCTCTGTCATCCAGGTCATCTTGGAAGCCTGAAATGATAATCGTCTCTTAAAGGAGGTTTCCATTACCATATCCCAAGAACATCCACTTATGTTCTTAATAGCTTCCCAAGTTTTTC
Organism: Agapanthus africanus; assembly: GCA_030015575.1. Classification (NCBI taxonomy): domain Eukaryota; kingdom Viridiplantae; phylum Streptophyta; class Magnoliopsida; order Asparagales; family Amaryllidaceae; genus Agapanthus; species Agapanthus africanus. Next base: position 373,159,587 of record JASDDO010000001.1, read on the forward strand.
CAGGATTGGATTAATATATAAAATTATTGCAGCTTGTGTAAAAACAGTATCTGGTGTGGTACTTGACATCTCATGATTGACTCAATTGCTTAAGCAAGTGATATAACAATCATGCAAATCCCTCTCCTCTTTTAGTCCGTATGACATCCTTCAGAGAGGGTGAGTCCATCACCTGCAGGTACACCACCATGCCAGGAGTCGTCCATTCTAAAATACCTTTAGAATAGTGTCAAAGTACCCAAATTAGGACACTTTCCAAATCTAGATCTAAAATCATAGATCAGGTAACTAGAAATCCTGATATTATATCCATATCCTATATGGAGAAAGAACTTTGTGACAACCACAATATAACCGATCGTAGTATAGGAATTTCATTTCCTATAAAGTGCATGTCATCCAAATACCAGGACATCACACCGTACTACCTTCTTACCAGATCGATCTCCTATTTTGATGAAGTCAAAGCCTATGACTGTCACATCAAAAATAGATGATCTATCTCCGCTATATCTGCTTTAGTCTATAAATAGACATAAACCAATTGCCCACTATGTTTCCGCTGCTCCCACCGACTATAAAAACCCTCTGACAGAGTCATATATACATGCACTTCTAAAGCTAGTTTAGAACAACGTTATACTCATCCTCCAACTGGGTCTCATAGTCTAGAACATCAGCAATGGCAAGTCTGGGTAAACAAGAACCTCCCTGTCACCGTTTCTAAGAAGACCGAAGTACCTCTCTGGCTGTATCGCATACAACAGACTAATATCATTTATATGCATATCACATATACATATAATATATCATTGAATCAATACTTGATTCAACAATCCAGTTATATCACATATAACCTGTATCGCGAGATTGGAATACGATATCACATACACGTATTAATCTCGGTCCCGCACATATCACATATGTGCCCTACTTCGTTTCGCATGAGCTAGGAAAGCTCTGTGTAAGACTCTAAAAACTCGTCAATACGCCGGCAGTGGGTGATGATCATATAAGTCATCTACAAGCCGTCAGCGGTACTAGTTGGACGTAACGGCTACTTAGGTATTGAGTGATCAGAAGATCAACAAGCAAGCTTGTCCATACTCCCATGAATCCAATAAGTAACACTACCATACAGTCCAGTCTCTTCGTCTGATATGTCACATATCTAGTCTGGGGGTGGTAAACGTCAGACGCCAATAACTTGATAAGTCATGCCGATGTGAGGCTCATAACAGGTCGAGAAACTACTGATAACACTTACCAGTAAATCTCAGTATCAGCCCTCGACAGGGACCTCCTGTTATAGCCAATCGAGCACAGCGCAACATCAACCCCTAATACCCGGAGAGACGAATCCCCTCCTATCGTTCATTGCCTCCATATGACTCGGGACTGTATCCAAAAACCACCTGCTTGCATGATCTCTTGACGTGCTAGGGTGGAAATCAAAGCACGGTGGGGATCACACAAGACTCTATGACAATCTCGGGTCTACAGACTAATCTGTACCTGTGTCATCAGAGAACTGCTATCTGACGATAGGTAAAATACCATCTAGGAGTTCTCGGTGAGTCCTGTTCAGTGTACCCAGTCTCCACTGAGCACCCGTATACAATCTTTGATGTCAAACACCAATGGATATGGGTGTAAGGTTACGCCAGCACCCCGGCCATCAATCCGTGGCCAAACATGGAACAAAAACTTTTTAAAACCCTGCGCTAAAAAAACCCGATTCCCGGATCGAACCATTAACCCTATACTAGTTAACTGTAAAAGGAGTTTAGAGAGGTTATACCGATCGATCCGTTTCCTTTGTTCTTCAACCTCTGTCCCAAGCTCCTCACGGCTTCCTCGATCAAGTTCGGTCTTCGGTCTCCCTCGTCGAAGACGATCCACATCGAGGATTAGTAATACGGGCTCCCGCTTCAAAATCGACGCAACTCGGGCATCCAGTTTGCTAGCCTAGATACCCAAGATGAAATAGAGATAGTGTGTGAATACTTTGTCTCAAAGCACCTAAGGATTTCGGTGGAAGTGAATGAAGTTGCCAAGAGGTGAAAATGTGAAGCATAAGAATTTTGCAAGTGAGGAAAATAATGGGCTCTGCAACTTTCAAAAATTTGTTCTCTCTATGGAATTGTGTAAGTGGTGAGGTGAGTGATTAATTTAAGCAACAAAAGAAATTACCCACACCAAAAAAACCCATAGCCACCAATTTTCCCTCACAAAATATCTACCTCAAGAAAATATCTTTAACTATCCAAAAAACCATTAATGCACAATTAATGGAAGCATGAGTCACCAACTTTGCCAGCCAATGCTCACGAATTTCCCAGCCCAAAGATTTGCCAAAATTCACTCACACATTTCACATTAAACATTAAAATAAATGTTTAAAACCAAAACAAGAAAAAGCAACCTCAAAACTAAACTCGTAACGAATTACAAGAATACCCATCAACTGTATATACATACCTGTATCCATATTCCGACCGAATAAGAATACAACGAGACGAAAATATTCCAACAATATAATACTAGGATCCGGCATAAACCAAAGCCCACTAGTATTATCCGTCCGATCATGATCCATGCACAAGTCCACGTATATGATAGAACCCTACCATAAAACCATACGGCCTCTACAACGTTTCGTCCGAACTAAGGAAACCCTCTGTGTGGGACTCTAAAGACTCGTCAATACGCTGGCAGTGGGTTTAACTACAAGCACGTTATTGGCACTAGCTATACGTAACGGCTACCCAGGTATTGAGCGAAAGGGAGGCCGACGAGCGAACTCATCCGGAAACCCTACTGAGCCTGATAGTGACAATATCCGTACAGTCCAGTCCGTTCGTCTATGTGTATCGCATATCGAGTCTAGGGGGTGGATAAAGTCAGACCCCTAATAACGCGACATTTAGTGTCGGCATAAAACCTATCACTAACTGAGAAACTGTAGGGTTCCTAGGCACTCTAATGGAGTTTCACAAGGCATCAAACATGGCTAATTCAAATTTTACAAGTGCCTACAAACCCTAATACGGATCGTTAACTAGATATATAGGCGATGCAAGCAAGTAAACGGAAATATAGCTAAAGGGAAGGGGCTACAACCTTTGTAGATCCGGTCCTCCACCTCCTAGGCTCTGCGATGAAGTCCCCTCGCTGTCCAAATCGGATTCCGGACTCAAGCATCAGCTTCATCGAAGAAATGAACGGGCTTGGTCGTCGGCTTCGATGCCGAAGATGATCTACGTCGAGGCATCGCTAGATCAAGCTCCAACTTCACCAAGTCAAGAAAACTTATGAAGGAAACACCCTATACTACTTGGCAAGAGGTAGAGGATGAAGAAATAGGAAGTGGGTAGACTTTATATTTGGATTTCTCACACTTTTTCATCAATCACCATTGATGTAGCAAGCTTTTTTCATGGAACAAGAAGATGAAGAAGAAGAAAGGAATATGATAAGTTATTCAATAATTGGATAAATAAATCAATACTTATTATATATTAACCCTTGGTTAATTATAGAGAATGGACCATGGTTAACTTGAATGGTTAGGGTTAAGCATGAGACAAGAATGGTGACTTAGTCAATGCTTCATGAATCTTCAACTAAAAACAAAAATAGCAACCGTTCTTTTCTCATCTTTTTCCAAAAATAAATAAATAAATAAATAAGTAAGTAAGAAAAAAGAAAACCCTAATCATAAACTTAACCATGGTTTAATTCTTTACACTTAACCAAGTAAACATGTATCATCAAACATGATACAATCATGTGCACAAATGTATATCACATATACAACTTGCACAATTCAAGTGAGAAAATCCATTTAAAGTGAACCAATACTAGTTAATGCAAAGTAATATATCAAATACATAATTATACATTAAATCATTAAATCAACACTTGAATTAACGATCCGGTCATATCGTATATAACCGACTAGTATCCAATGTATCGGCTTATCGAATCAATCCTTGATTCGATAACCAGGTTATATCGTATATAACCAATCGATACAATCGTCATGAGAATGGAATACGGTATCACATACACGAATTATTATCGGTCCCGCACATATCTCATATGCGCTCTTATTTCGTTTCGCTTGAGCCAGGAAACCTCTGTGTAGGACTCTAAAGACTCGTCAATACGCCGGCAGCAGGTGATGATCATATCAAACACCCACAAGCCGCAAGTGGTCTGCTAAACGTAACGGCCACCCGGATATTGAGCGATCAGAAGATCGACGAGCAAGCCCACTCACACTCCTGTGAATCCAACCAGTAACACTTACCGTACAGTCCGGTCTGTTCGTCTGATATGTCGCATATCTCGCCTAGGGGTAGTAAACGTCAGACCCCAATAGCTTGATAAGTCATGCCGACGTGAAGTCCATGACATGTGTGAAACTACTGATAACACTTACCAGTAGGTCACTGCAACCCTGGCAAGGGATTTCCTGTTATGGCCAGTCGAGCATAGCGCAACATCAACCCCCAATACCAGGAGAGACGAATCCCCTCCTATCGCTCATTGCCTCCATGTGAATCGGGACTGTACCCAAAAACCACCTGTTTGCACGACTCAATAGAGCCGTGGTAGGGTGGAAATCAAAGCACAGTGGGAGACACACAAGACTCTATGACGATCTCGGGTCAACAGACTAAGCTGTACCAGTGTCACCAGAGAACTGCCATCTGACGTGAGGTATAATACCATCTGGGAGTTCTCGGCGAGTCCGTTCAATGTACCCAGTCTCCACTGAACACCCGCATACTATCTCCGATGTCAAACACCAATGGATATGGGATCATCCATCGCCCATCGCATGGGTCGAGAAGATATACGCTAGTCTACTCTGGAATATCGATGCCCCGTATCGATATTCCCTCGACTAGGAACATTGAAGGATGTACTCATGGACTATCCAGGCCCCACTAGTATGATCTGCATCACAGTCCTGGAAGTCGAGTACACATCCTAAGGGCTTTATCAACATGTAACAGAGAGACAGAAAGTATACACGTTAAGATAAAGAGCAACCAGATAGCGTACTATCATGTCGAGCAAGAAAGTCCTACCTATATATGTCCCAGCATCCACTACAATATACATCTAATGTACAGTAATGGCCTCTAGGGCATACATATAACTAACAATCTCCCACTTGCACTAGGGCCATCTGTAGCAGTGGTTGCAGTATCACATATTCAACCATCCCAAAAAGTCTCTGTCACGTCCCGAAAGTACGGAACGTGACCGGCACTTAGATTACGAAGCGTCTAGAGGAGCCACGTGACCTAAGTAAGCCGAAGCCCAGAAATCTAAACCATAAAAGAAGAAAAAGAAGAAAAGAAAAGAAAACAAGTATAAAAACATCGGCAAATTTTACCAAAAATTTCGGCAGAGTCTCCTCTGTAAAAACTGGCCCCCAAACGGGTACAACAAGTATAATATGAATAAACAATAAAAAGCATCCCCAAACGGGAGCTAGCATCAACGCCAACAGGCGGAGACAACCACAGCAATCACAATAATATACAACGCCAAAGGGCGAGGCTCAAATCTCAAAAGAAAACCAAAAACTACCAGATCAGAATAACACATGCGCGACTCTAAGGTCGAAATAAAAGACTGGTCCAATAACTTATCAAGTAATACAAATATGGTTGATGGAGCTTACTAGATACAAATGAATGAATAAAAGTACAATGGTGGTTCGGATACAAGTGAACCAACCTACCGTGCAAATCACCCTGAAGAAAAGATGTGCCAACAAGCTGCCACGGAAACCTGTACATCGAACCTGTAAAGAATTTGGCACAACGGGGGTGAGTTGCCAACTCGTGAGTAGAAGACATCTACGAAAAGAAATCGAATGCATGACGCTATCCTAGGTCATAATAATAATGCACTACTAAGTCTCAAACCTCAAGTAATAGCAGGGTAACAATACGTGTAAGTGCAGATACTCCGTGCTCGTGTCAGTGCCTCATATAGTACCATGTCATATGAATGAAATACATGCACCATGAATGTAAAGTAACAAATTCGGAAATCCAGATATATATGTATAAGAAATCTTTAGCTGTTATCATAGTAGAATGTGTATAAGAATCTGAAATCTCAACAATGAAATCCATAGAAATCCGTGTCAAGCATCGACACAACACAGGTAATCTCAAGTCTCAATATCTCGGGCTCCGTCAATCCGGATCGGCCCATATCATCAAATCTCACGACAACGGTCGGTATCCTCCGGATATCCGACGCGCCAGACATCACCGGTAGGTAGTCTTCCCCTGCCAGGCTCATCGTCTACAACTCGATCTTCTTGCCCTGGGGTACCATACCGGGCCCACCATGTACCCGAGACGGTTCATCCACTCCTCGAATCGGGTCTCGAAATCCAATAGAAAACATGAAATCTCATGGTGGACGACACATACATCACGAGAAAACCGCATCTTATTTTAAAAAGAGAAGAGGAGAGAGAAAGAGAAGTTTTTATATATTTTTGCGGTTTTCCCCAAAAATCCAGAAATCTCATAGAAATCCAAATCTCAAATCATGAGTAACTATATGATAAGTGTCGGCATATGCCCATAATACTGCATGATAACATGAAAATATGAATGCATGAATGTCTAAGTAATGAATATCATGTCTTATACTAACATCAGAGAGTGATCACAATATTATATCGGTTTAGTTGTTAACTGATTCTATCAATAAAAGATAATATGATCTAAAGTGTACGTGACATAGCAATTACCGATGATGATGTGTGTGAGCCGGCAAATAAGTGTGCGTGGAATATGCGCATCATCGGTAATGGTGCTGGTGTCCTAACAGGTAAAGTTTATATTGATTATAGCAACATATAAAAGAACATGCACCCTGATGATTATAGTATGAATGTAAATACAGGTGTGCATTATCCACTCCTCTGCGAGATACGAGTACAACTACCACTATGTGAGTCGAACCTAAACCAGTGTCCATCTAACATCCTAAGGAACTAAACCTAATAGACTAGTCAGTAAGAAACTAGAGTCTACCTAAGGTCTAAATCAATATCTCTAATAGTCGGCGATCCTGCCTCTATAGCGTCACGTACGTAGTACGGCTTCCTCGAATCAAGAGTGCGGATCGATCATCAAATATAAGCCTCGTACGGTAAAAATCCATCGTACGGCATCCCAATATCTGGGTACGGTCAAGTATCTCCTAGGTGTCTCTTCATTCGTATAATGTTATCATCAACACATCTCATGATCAAGGTGCTAAACTGTGATCGCATACATCAATCGTATATCATTGCCATCATGATAAGCATCATGAGTTTATCCTCAGAAATATCATGTCATATGTATCATATTGTGACTAGGTCATACTTATATGATATCGGCATCAGGTCACACCAATATAATGTCGTAATCAAGTTATACCTATATCATATCGTGTTCAGTCACAAGTTACAGTCCGAGTACTATTCTAGCGTCCCATGTACATCAATATCACCACCACTCTTTATAATTTATATATTCATGTTCATTATCTCATTCTCTAATGATCCGCTAACACTTTATTACGACTGTATAGTCAAGAATCACGGCATCGAGCCCAGTTATACTGTTTCATCATACCTCGGACATCATATCACATCAATGAATCACCTATACGTGTTGTATATATATGTATATACCTATACCTAGTTCTATATATATACACATACACGTACCCCATGTCGAGTTTCAGTGTGTGCGTGGGTGTGTTTCTATCTGAAACCTACGAACCTCTTCCAAGGTACTCATCCTCTGATATGGTTTTCCTAAATCAGTCTAGTCCAGCCTAGGGTCGATACTAGGATCCTACTAGGGTCACGTCTGGTTTCCTAATGTCAATAAGTACTATTCATATTCTACGTTGCGGGGGTGCTAAACGCCATCCACCCGACTTCCCCCCGTAGATATACATCTACTCACCTGGTCCATGTCTGCTGAAGACAGTGTCGCCATCCTCCTCTTCATCGCCCGCAGTCCACGTGGGGGTACCTAGACGCAAACATATAAATAGCATCGTAAACCGAATCACATACAAAAGTCAAACGATACAAGGAACAAGCATAGGTTAAAACCTATGTCCCGTCCACGCAAAAGAACCAAATACCGCTCGATATCGGCGTACAAACTCCGACGGATCGAGATAACATCATCAAACAACTTATAGTTTTAAAACACATTACTTATACCATAAAACACGATTAAATCCATCGAAACCCTAAAATCTATCAAACCGTCCAATTTCGCAAAAACCCGAAAATGTCAGTATACCGTTTTTCATCAAAACTTGACATTTAAATGAAACTAATGGTCATAAAACTCATTAAATAGCATTACTAGACTATACAAACCATTACTATATTTTTATTACACAAATTTATATTAATTTGAAATTTCTAGTTTGCAACATTTAACAATTTTCAACATTTTCCAAGCAAAATACCACAATTCCACCTCAAAACATGATTTTGCATAAATTAATGACTTAAACCATAATTTATGATGATAATGATATAATGAAACCAATATTATATTTTTAATCACATTTATTTAGAAATTCCTAAAATCTAGTTTACAAAATAATAGCATTTTATTACTATTTTTCCAATTATCAAAGTAATCTAGTGATTAAACTAAGTTTTTCATTCAATTAATATGCTAATATTCTCACTAAAATTACCATCTAATGATAACACCCTTAATAAGAATTTTATTTTACCCACAACACATTTTAGAAAAGTCTAGTTAGCTAAATAGTTTAATTAAAACAATTTCGATAAACAATTTATTATACCACCACCATACAAGAATTTTCCACTCTAAAAGATGTTAAACTAGCTATTATAACCCTAATTAATTAACAAAAACCACCTCTTGAATTTTCAAACCCTAACTTGAATTTTAGAATTTGCAACTAGAATTAATCTAATTAATCTAATTATGCTTTAAAAGAAATATCTAATAGAAATAAAACAAAAGAGAAGGATTTATACCTCCACAACCTCATGTCCAAACTTGAAAATGAGCCTCAAAAATACATGCTTTCCCACTCCAAAATCCATATAAAAAAGGGTAGAGAATAAAGGGTATGGAGGGATTAGGATTTTGTGCATTTTTTTGTTGAATTTTTGATGTAATTTGATGGATTTTTGTGCAAAAATGAGGTGGAAATGGGGGGGGGGGCAGCCATGGAAGGTTGTGGCCGGCCTTTGTATGAGGGAGAGGGAGCAAGAGAAAAGAGAGTGAAGAAAAATGTGGAAGTTTCAAGAAAGAATCATCATTTAAAGTCTTTTCATGCTTTTAATTATTTATTTATTTATTCCTTCACTATAGCAACTCAAGAAAACTCTAGAAAATAGCAAAAATTTGCAAATAATTTTTGCATGATACATAATAAATTCTAACATGCCATGGTTCATTTTTACAAATTAAAACCATTTAAATTTGTAATTTACACTAATTTAGTGTTAAAATAAAGCTTATGTTAATATTTAAAATAATTAATTTAGGAAAAATATTTTATTAAACCTAAAATTTATAAGTGGCTAAATAAACACTATTTACTAGTAATTACATAATTAAATAGGTATTTTTGAATTTATAATGAAAAACAATTGCGGTTTGATTTTACGAAAAATACATTTTGCTTTACCGAAAATCATAAAATTCACTTAAACAATTTTATTTATTTAATTATTTATTTAATTATTTTTAAAACGTTATAATCTTCCCCCCTTTAGGAAATTCGGTCCCCGAATTTAAATTAAAACTCCCCTTCCAAATACTAAAACATTTAGCAAAACACTTAAATCGTCGGGGCTCCGAAATCATCAATATATAACAAACATCAACTCCGTCAAGCATAACGCAATCATCGGAGTTATGGCGAGAATAAAATATCATAACCCAATATGAAAATCATTATAATATACATCAATCTATAACTTATATATAGTGTGCATCATAGTGAAACCGTACAAATATCCGGATAAGGAAATATGCAAACCCCTTTTTCAAAATTGCCGTGTGATGCACGTGTCACGGCATAAGTAGCGGACGTTTAATTTAAAAAAATAGCTATATATATATATATATATCTTTTATTTAACATACACGTCCCTCCTGGTTACTAACTCAAATAATAATGATTATGAAAACATACTGCTCAAACTAAAATCAATCCCAATCACATCAATAAAATGTCATGTGCGTCCGGTGCGCACTGAAATCGAAACCAAATGCAGAAACCATGAATACCCACAAAACAAAACTAAGTGCAACAGGTGTGCACCAAAACATCTGTCAAGTGCAACGGGCGTCCACGACTCACTATCAGGTGCATCTAATCTGCACAAAACCCCGATTTAGTGCATCTGGTGTGCACAAAATCGCATCAAGTGCGCCAAGTATGCGCAAGAATCCTAATCAGGTGCACATGGAGCACGAAAACATACATCGGATATCAGACTCGAATCACAGTACGAAAATTGATAAAAACTAGGTCGAAGCATATATCAAAATCATGTGTAACCCATATGCACGAAATCAAATCAAAATCTCAAAATATATAAAACCAAATCAAGTGTACTGGGTGCGTACTAAACCACATCAATACAACTGATATATGAAACACAGATAGAATGAAGGTACACACAGGAAATACCAATCGTAGAACAAAGTCCTCAAAATACAAAAATCCAATTAACGAAAATAGGAAATTCAAATCACTAAATCACAATCGTAAACACTATCGTCAATGTGCGCCTCTTTCCTCTGATGTCGACTGCTTCGAACTCGTTCTTTCATAGGTGTGCTGACTGCGCTACCAACGGCAATACTCATGTCTAGAGTCTCCCACATAGTCGATCCCTTCACTTGATGTCCGGACTACATTAAACTTTTCGATCGATCCATCAAAATCCCATAATTCCCCGAGAGCTCAACACTCAAGTACAGTTTAAAAATATCCGGTACATACCCCAGCATCGATGATCCAGCTGTAGAAGGGCAAACCCAAGCCTCACTAATGGCACAGCGGAACTGCCGTAAACCCTAAGGTTCAAGGGCGTTCTCGTGGTCATTATGTCGAGTTAGGGTTTCATTCTTCTAGAGGGTCCATCGAAATACCTGCATGTTCTTCCGAATACTTTAAACTTAGGAAAATGGTTTTCTGATAATCGTTCGAACCCTTTAACTTCATCCGGACGGCATGTGAATACCCTTCGTCCGCACGCTAAGCAATGCTTCAATCCTCAAGAATAACCAATACTCTAATGGTTATCGCATTCGAGCCGCAGCTCCCTTCTGCCCGTGCGCCCGTGGCAACAGAACCACCCTCCGACATCGACGAAGATAGATCAAAGGAACGAATGAAATACGGTGCAAACAAATGTACATCCTAAGGCTCCTTAAGCAGAGTAGCGTATCGTAAGTATGCCGCGGACCATACCCACGGTACGTTACTCTACCTAAATCGCCTACTCCATCAACCAAGGGTCACCTAGACTTATACAAGGTTAAACCTAGCGCTCTGATACCAACTTTGTCACGTCCCGAAAGTACGGAACGTGACCGGCACTTAGATTACGAAGCGTCTAGAGGCGCCACGTGACCTAAGTAAGCCGAAGCCCAGAAATCTAAACCATAAAAGAAGAAAAAGAAGAAAAGAAAAGAAAACAAGTATAAAAACATCGGCAAATTTTACCAAAAATTTCGGCAGAGTCTCCTCTGTAAAAACTGGCCCCCAAACGGGTACAACAAGTATAATATGAATAAACAATAAAAAGCATCCCCAAACGGGAGCTAGCATCAACGCCAACAGGCGGAGACAACCACAGCAATCACAATAATATACAACGCCAAAGGGCGAGGCTCAAATCTCAAAAGAAAACCAAAAACTACCAGATCAGAATAACACATGCGCGACTCTAAGGTCGAAATAAAAGACTGGTCCAATAACTTATCAAGTAATACAAATATGGTTGATGGAGCTTACTAGATACAAATGAATGAATAAAAGTACAATGGTGGTTCGGATACAAGTGAACCAACCTACCGTGCAAATCACCCTGAAGAAAAGATGTGCCAATAAGCTGCCACGGAAACCTGTACATCGAACCTGTAAAGAATTTGGCACAACGGGGGTGAGTTGCCAACTCGTGAGTAGAAGACATCTACGAAAAGAAATTGAATGCACGACGCTATCCTAGGTCATAATAATAATGCACTACTAAGTCTCAAACCTCAAGTAATAGCAGGGTAACAATACGTGTAAGTGCAGATACTCCGTGCTCGTGTCAGTGCCTCATATAATACCATGTCATATGAATGAAATACATGCACCATGAATGTAAAGTAACAAATTCGGAAATCCAGATATATATGTATAAGAAATCTTTAGCTGTTATCATAGTAGAATGTGTATAAGAATCTGAAATCTCAACAATGAAATCCATAGAAATCCGTGTCAAGCATCGACACAACACAGGTAATCTCAAGTCTCAATATCTCGGGCTCCGTCAATCCGGATCGGCCCATATCATCAAATCTCACGACAACGGTCGGTATCCTCCGGATATCCGCCGCGCCAGACATCACCGGTAGGTAGTCTTCCCCTGCCAGGCTCATCGTCTACAACTCGATCTTCTTGCCCCGGGGTACCATACCGGGCCCACCATGTACCCGAGACGGTTCATCCACTCCTCGAATCGGGTCTCGAAATCCAATAGAAAACATGAAATCTCATGGTGGACGACACATACATCACGAGAAAACCGCATCTTATTTTAAAAAGAGAAGAGGAGAGAGAAAGAGAAGTTTTTATATATTTTTGCGGTTTTCCCCAAAAATCCAGAAATCTCATAGAAATCCAAATCTCAAATCATGAGTAACTATATGATAAGTGTCGGCATATGCCCATAATACTGCATGATAACATGAAAATATGAATGCATGAATGTCTACGTAATGAATATCATGTCTTATACTAACATCAGAGAGTGATCACAATATTATATCGGTTTAGTTGTTAACTGATTCTATCAATAAAAGATAATATGATCTAAAGTGTACGTGACATAGCAATTACCGATGATGATGTGTGTGAGCCGGCAAATAAGTGTGCGTGGAATATGCGCATCATCGGTAATGGTGCTGGTGTCCTAACAGGTAAAGTTTATATTGATTATAGCAACATATAAAAGAACATGCACCCTGATGATTATAGTATGAATGTAAATACAGGTGTGCATTATCCACTCCTCTGCGAGATATGAGTACAACTACCACTATGTGAGTCGAACCTAAACCAGTGTCCATCTAACATCCTAAGGAACTAAACCTAATAGACTAGTCAGTAAGAAACTAGAGTCTACCTAAGGTCTAAATCAATATCTCTAATAGTCGGCAATCCTGCCTCCATAGCGTCACGTACGTAGTACGGCTTCCTCGAATCAAGAGTGCGGATCGATCATCAAATATAAGCCTCGTACGGTAAAAATCCATCGTACGGCATCCCAATATCTGGGTACGGTCAAGTATCTCCTAGGTGTCTCTTCATTCGTATAATGTTATCATCAACACATCTCATGATCAAGGTGCTAAACTGTGATCGCATACATCAATCGTATATCATTGCCATCATGATAAGCATCATGAGTTTATCCTCAGAAATATCATGTCATATGTATCATATTGTGACTAGGTCATACTTATATGATATCGGCATCAGGTCACACCAATATAATGTCGTAATCAAGTTATACCTATATCATATCGTGTTCAGTCACAAGTTACAGTCCGAGTACTATTCTAGCGTCCCATGTACATCAATATCACCACCACTCTTTATAATTTATATATTCATGTTCATTATCTCATTCTCTAATGATCCGCTAACACTTTATTACGACTGTATAGTCAAGAATCACGGCATCGAGCCCAGTTATACTGTTTCATCATACCTCGGACATCATATCACATCAATGAATCACCTATACGTGTTGTATATATATGTATATACCTATACCTAGTTCTATATATATACACATACACGTACCCCATGTCGAGTTTCAGTATGTGCGTGGGTGTGTTTCTATCTGAAACCTACGAACCTCTTCCAAGGTACTCATCCTCTGATATGGTTTTCCTAAATCAGTCTAGTCCAGCCTAGGGTCGATACTAGGATCCTACTAGGGTCACGTCTGGTTTCCTAATGTCAATAAGTACTATTCATATTCTACGTTGCGGGGGTGCTAAACGCCATCCACCCGACTTCCCCCCGTAGATATACATCTACTCACCTGGTCCATGTCTGCTGAAGACAGTGTCGCCATCCTCCTCTTCATCGCCCGCAGTCCACGTGTGGGTACCTAGACGCAAACATATAAATAACATCGTAAACCGAATCACATACAAAAGTCAAACGATACAAGGAACAAGCATAGGTTAAAACCTATGTCCCGTCCACGCAAAAGAACCAAATACCGCTCGATATCGGCGTACAAACTCCGATGGATCGAGATAACATCATCAAACAACTTATAGTTTTAAAACACATTACTTATACCATAAAACACGATTAAATCCATCGAAACCCTAAAATCTATCAAACCGTCCAATTTCGCAAAAACCCGAAAATGTCAGTATACCGTTTTTCATCAAAACTTGACATTTAAATGAAACTAATGGTCATAAAACTCATTAAATAGCATTACTAGACTATACAAACCATTACTATATTTTTATTACACAAATTTATATTAATTTGAAATTTCTAGTTTGCAACATTTAACAATTTTCAACATTTTCCAAGCAAAATACCACAATTCCACCTCAAAACATGATTTTGCATAAATTAATGACTTAAACCATAATTTATGATGATAATGATATAATGAAACCAATATTATATTTTTAATCACATTTATTTAGAAATTCCTAAAATCTAGTTTACAAAATAATAGCATTTTATTACTATTTTTCCAATTATCAAAGTAATCTAGTGATTAAACTAAGTTTTTCATTCAATTAATATGCTAATATTCTCACTAAAATTACCATCTAATGATAACACCCTTAATAAGAATTTTATTTTACCCACAACACATTTTAGAAAAATCTAGTTAGCTAAATAGTTTAATTAAAACAATTTCGATAAACAATTTATTATACCACCACCATGCAAGAATTTTCCACTCTAAAAGATGTTAAACTAGCTATTATAACCCTAATTAATTAACAAAAACCACCTCTTGAATTTTCAAACCCTAACTTGAATTTTAGAATTTGCAACTAGAATTAATCTAATTAATCTAATTATGCTTTAAAAGAAATATCTAATAGAAATAAAACAAAAGAGAAGGATTTATACCTCCACAACCTCATGTCCAAACTTGAAAATGAGCCTCAAAAATACATGCTTTCCCACTCCAAAATCCATATAAAAAAGGGTAGAGAATAAAGGGTATGAAGGGATTAGGATTTTGTGCATTTTTTTGTTGAATTTTTGATGTAATTTGATGGATTTTTGTGCAAAAATGAGGTGGAAATGGGGGGGGGGGGCAGCCATGGAAGGTTGTGGCCAGCCTTTGTATGAGGGAGAGGGAGCAAGAGAAAAGAGAGTGAAGAAAAATGTGGAAGTTTCAAGAAAGAATCATCATTTAAAGTCTTTTCATGCTTTTAATTATTTATTTATTTATTCCTTCACTATAGCAACTCAAGAAAACTCTAGAAAATAGCAAAAAATTGCAAATAATTTTTGCATGATACATAATAAATTCTAACATGCCATGGTTCATTTTTACAAATTAAAACCATTTAAATTTGTAATTTACACTAATTTAGTGTTAAAATAAAGCTTATGTTAATATTTAAAATAATTAATTTAGGAAAAATATTTTATTAAACCTAAAATTTATAAGTGGCTAAATAAATACTATTTACTAGTAATTACATAATTAAATAGGTATTTTTGAATTTATAATGAAAAACAATTGCGGTTTGATTTTACGAAAAATACATTTTGCTTTACCGAAAATCATAAAATTCACTTAAATAATTTTATTTATTTAATTATTTATTTAATTATTTTTAAAACGTTACAGTCTCTCCTTGGGAAAAGGCCTTCGTGAGTGGATCCGCCGTGTTGTCCTCTGAGTCTACTCTCCTAATCTCGATCATCCTGGAGATCAACTATCTCATTGATCAGGTGATGCTGCCTCAGAATATGTCTGGGTCACTGATAGGACCAGGGTTCCAGGGCCAAAACCACACTTCCATTGTCATACAATGGCAGGAACCTAGTTCATCTTATGAACCAATATACACCCAAACTGCCTCTTTGGTAGTATCTTAAGTAGCGATGTATCCTGCCTTTATCGTCTAGTATGTCACGGTATCTAGCTTGGAACTCTTCCAACATACCGTCCCTTTACTGAGGGTAAAGACAATGTCTGTGACTGACATTCAGTCGTTTTTATCACTCTGGAACCCTTCCAGTGATTCTCCCCAGGATCGATTGATACCATCTCACTACAACTAGTGAGTATCCTAACATCCAATTAGATCTATCTCATAGATCCAAAGCTTAGGATTTAGTATGTATCACTTTGATCCTATATGGAAAATCATTGTGATAAGCGGAGATTGATCGAGCGTAGCATAGGAAACTCCTTTCCTAACAAGAGTATGTCATCCACGTACTCTACGAGGATCGTCACCATACTCCCTACTACCTTTTTGTTTATACAAGGTTCATCTACCATTTTGATGATGTCAACTTCTTTGACTAATCCATTAAAACAGATGTTCCAACTCCGCGATGCCTGCTTTATCCTATAAAGCATCTTGCACACGTTTCCGCTTCTCCCACTGTCTACGAGGCCCTCTGGCTGTGTACTTATAGACGCACTCTTCTAAAACATCATTTAGAAAAGTAGTCATGGCACCCAACCACCAGATATCGTAGTCATGGTATGTAGCCGTGGCAAGTAGGATCTGGATGGACTCGAGCATAGTCCCTAGAAAAGGTTTCATCATTATCCACACCTGGTTGATGACTAAAACCTTTAACAAGTCTAGCTTTGAAAGTCTCAACTTTTCCATCTACACCAAGTAATCTTCTCAAGATATACTTGCTCCTGATGGGGATTTAACCCTTCAGATATAGCAACCAAAGTCCATACTTTGTTGGTGTACATGGATTCCATCTCAGATCGCTAAGCATCCAGCCATTCTTACAGAGTCCCTACTCTTGATGGCCTGCTCGAAACTAGTTGGGTCATCATCTCATGATGCATTCCATGCTCCCACTGTCATCGAGAAACCAAGGTATGTCTCAGGTGGGTGAGGAACTTTACTAGATCGGCGGAGAGGCTGAGGTTCGTTGGTAACTATTGAATCCTTTGGTTCTTTCAAATCATCAGCTGCATTTTGTATAGCTGGAACATTTCCAGTTCTACATAACAGATCTTGCCTCGAGCTTGTCCGGATTTTGCTTTTCAGACATAGGCTGGACAACCCCAAATCTTAACCAACTTAAGAGATGGGCTCTTCCCTTTCCATATCACATATGAAGTGGTAGGCAGTGATTTGATTCGAACCTAATTCAATAGGTATGCAGCTTCTCAAGCGCATAACATCCAAAAGGAAATAGGTAACTCGGTAATACTCATCATAGAGCACACGATATCTAATATTGTGTGATTGCTCCGCCCCGATACCCCATTGTGCTGTGGTGTATCAGAGGAGTAATACTGAGAGAGAATCTCATTCTCCTTTAGAATAGTCCAGGAATGCGATGCACAAGTATTCTCCTCCCTATCTTATCATAGGACATAATACTTATACCCGGTTTTTGGTTTCCTACTTCTAACTTATATTCTGTGAATATCTCAAAAGGTTCGGACTTGTGTTTCAACAGGAACATATGTCAGAATCTTGAGAAATCATCAGAGAACGTAATGAAGTATAAAGAACCAGTCCTGGCATGTGTAGACAGGAGACCTTACATACATCATAATGTATCAGTCCCAAGAGTTAACTAACTCTTTCTCTGTTTCCAATAAACAGAGCTATGGTCATTTAATCTTTGTGACATGACTGGCAAGTTTCACAAGATGTAAATTCAAACTGATTTAAATATGCATCTACATGTAACTTCAGCTAGTCGGGTCGCATTGATATGACCTAGTCTATAATGCCTCAAGTAGGATTCGTTCATTTCTGAACTCTTCCTCTTGTGTGTGTTCCGTATACTAAGAACTGTAGTTTGATTTAGAACATCAATGCTTTTAGATAACGTGCCTGATCCGATCAACTTTTGATATAGGAAATGTTCAAAACATAATCCAACAATACAAAATTTTATCATTTCTTTACTTCTAAAGAGACTGATATGATTTTGTATATCAGGTTCGGTATCTAATAGCATTTGTTCGGAATCAATGTATTGGTAATACAGGGTGACAGTGACCAACAGACTTGGCTGCAACACTTGCCCCGTTTTCTTTCTCATGAAACTTATCACCCATTCTCAGTTTTTCTACCTTTTTGTAGCCCTATGTAACAGATTACATATCTGGGATCCTGATCCGGTATTAAATACCCTGGATTCAGAGGATACTGAGAAACAGTTCTTTGTAATGAACACACCCGAAGATGATGCATCAGCATGCACTCTCTTCGTTTGGGCGGCACGGGAATTCTGGTAATCCCCAATTTCCTGCTCTGTCTTATAACAATTATAAGTTGGAGCGGGACCAACGTTCCCCAGCTCAGTATAACAAGCGGGTTCGGTCAATTATCCGTATTATTATCTTGATTAAGGCGTGACATGGTCGCTACCAGGAGAGAGAGAGAAGAAAACACTCTGCGTGCGCTCTTGCAAGATTAGATTGGTTATTTATTTTATCTAATCAGGATGGCTCCCACTGTTTTTATCAAATCTTCCTTCAAACCTTAAAAGGAAAGACTAGCCGGGATTAATTACACTCTACAAGTTCGCCAATCTTTCAGCTAGGCCAGTGTCAGTACTTTGAGGGAGGTTCCCCGTGCTTTTGCACGGACCTAATTACAGTAAACCTCGTTTTCCCAGAGGCGTAACCCCGTTGACACCTTTCTAGACACCTACTTGATCGGCTAATTGCAAAGTGCAAAACTCACCCAGGAGTAACAATTACTCACAGTGGGTATCGGGATCCAACTATCATATAGAAGGTATGCAATCTCTTTGCAAATTTCAACACTTGAAACTCCCGATAAAGGTTTTTACCCCTAGCACCTATGACCTTAACTATGGTCAACAAATCATAAGTACTAGTCAAGTTCTACCCGTCATTTCGTGATTAATTAGACCCACCCACATGACCCTTAACTAAGGTCAACAAAGTCACGCGACTGTCCTAACTAATCGCATCATATGCGGTGTAGGAAGACATCACTTAGCTACCGTACACTGTGCCTTGACTATGGTCAACAAACACAGCACGAATACTAAGTACTCTACTTCCTAAAATGACGGAGGGTTGCGAATGGTTTTTGTGAAAACCTTTAACGCTTTGAACTTGATCTCGTTGCGGAATCAAATGGTTTTTAAATGGAATGTTTTCGAGGCTTTTCTAGTTTTGCTAAAGGGGTCACTCCCGGTGAAGGGATCGTCGGCCCTTTCCTCGTCGAATGAGATGCGGGATATATCATATATATCACTGTGCAAAGCGGAAACTATAGAAACGATCAAATGACAAACCGAGGGTTGTAGCATCTGCCAGTTATTGCTAAAGGAGTCACTCCCGGTGAAGGGATCTCGGTCCTTTCCTTATCGAATAAGGTGCAGGATGTTCTACAATGAACACCGCGATGCAAAGCAAGAACTGTAGCTACCTGTTTTTATTTTGAAATTCGATTCCACAACATCAATTAGGCTTATTTTCTTTCATTAATCTCATTAATGAATATCCCATCATTTAAGTCCACCTAAACATCACAAATAAATATAACGTACGCTTATGCCATCCGCATTCGCCTCGATGTCCCGTCTCACCGTTAGGTTAGGTAACTAACGCCAGAGCGAGGCAGGGCTAGCGTGGGTGTAAAACATAAGCAACGTCTATATAATATATCATATATACTATATATAATATCTGTCACAGAACATCACATGATCACATCACAGATAAATCACATCAGAAGAAACATATGAAATATTGGATATACTAGGACGTCCGTGTTTTCAATACGAGCCAGTATAAAACACGGATTCCACGGTCGTAATGAATAGCCTATCCCACACCCCTAGACCCCTACGAGAGCGGCAAGGAACCCTACCAATTCTAGGGTTAGGAGACCCGGACTCGACTCCTCGAGTTGGTCTCCCACCGGACCCCAGAACCCGGTTACTTGTGCTCCCCTCCTTGGGTCTATCCTAGTGCAGAAAAGTAAATAATATACATCAACGGTGACATCTTCCGCAACCTGGAAGTGCCCTAATAAAAGAATATTACATAAAAGTTTTTACATGAATGAAAATAAAAAACACTCATCTCACATAAAAACCCCCCGGCTATTCAAACACGACGATCCAATATAACATATCCAGCAACACATAACATCACATGTCATCAACGTAAGTAAATATGCGCATACCAATTGTCGTTGACATATAGCAACGAAACCGGCGACATCATATATTACACTTACGGTCACAGAAAAGAAAGTGTAAAACTACAACAGTTGGAATCCGCAACCACCTCAGACATCGCATGCCTGATCAAATGAATTCTTTAGACATCGCATGCCTAACAATTTTAAACCCCGCATTTTAGTCTCATTATCGAAAACTCTTTTCAATATCAAGTCGGGCAATTCAACAGGATTTCCGACATCCTGATCGAATGCTCGTCGCAAACTTCAGTAGACGGCAGCACCCCCGATACCGGCGACGAAGTGCACCAAGGCGGAACACCGCTACCGCGAGCACCCGAACGGATGCTTTCGGTGACGGGGTTCTCCTACAGTCACTTGGTCGGGGCTATGGAGTGAGGCTGTCTATTAAGTTTACCCGGCGAGTATCCGCGTACACTACGTGATTGCGACGGACTTTTGATCACATCAAAATTCCGTGGCAACCGATCAAGTGAGACTAAAGTGCTATGTTTATAACACTCATCCAGTCATCTCATAACAATTTGCGAATTCCAAGCATTGTATCACATTCCGGATAAATAGAAAATGTTAAACTTTCCGATCGAACATTCGAACACCCAAGTTTTCCCGAAACAGCTTAACACATGAAATAAGTCTAACAATATTCAGTTCGTGCCTCAGTACCAACGGTCCAGCCGTAGAATGGTCAAGCCAACGCCTCACATGTGGCATGCCGTACTGCCCCAAACCCGAAGGTTCAAAGAGCAGTTCAAGACGGTCACATAATCGAGTTAAGGTTTGTTGTCTTCTAGAGGGTCCATCGCGTTACTTGCACTACTTAGAACGTCGTTAAACTACGGAAAAATCCAACAATTGGAAATTTCCCGGCAGGGGAAAAAGTGGGTATTTATATCCGGTCGAACTTTTTAACATATTCTAAAATACCCGGAAAAACACACTGACAAAATTAGACAATCCGATCGATACACTGAGTTCCCAATACAACCCAGAAAATAAAACTCTGGAATAAATATTAAAATATTCCCAGGAAAACCAGCACTAAAAACTAGGAGTTACTGTGAAAATTTAAACAGATGATGGGACAACTTGGCCGCGGAACAGCCGCACAAGCCATGCTTGTGCCGCGGTTCCGCCGCACTCTAGAGGAATCATGCTCTCGAATTTCACAGTAATTCTTAGGAATACCTGCTGATTTTTCTGCATATTTTTAATTCACAAAAAACCACGAATTTCAAAAATGTCCAGAGAGCATGTTAAAATCGGGGTTTTGGGTCGATCGGACTTCTAACTCCGTCTACGCATCGCCTAAGGCTCTAGCTAGGCTCTGATACCACTGTAGGGTTCCTAGGCACTCTAATGGAGTCTCACAAGGCATCAAACATGGCTAATTCAAATTTTACAAGTGCCTACAAACCCTAATACGGATCGTTAACTAGATATATAGGCGATGCAAGCAAGTAAACGGAAATATAGCTAAAGGGAAGGGGCTACAACCTTTGTAGATCCGGTCCTCCACCTCCTAGGCTCTGCGATGAAGTCCCCTCGCTGTCCAAATCGGATTCCGGACTCAAGCATCGGCTTCATCGAAGAAATGAACGGGCTTGGTCGTCGGCTTCGATGCCGAAGATGATCTACGTCGAGGCATCGCTAGATCAAGCTCCAACTTCACCAAGTCAAGAAAACTTGTGAAGGAAACACCCTATACTACTTGGCAAGAGGTAGAGGATGAAGAAATAGGATGTGGGTAGACTTTAGATTTGGATTTCTCACACTTTTTCATCAATCACCATTGATGTAGCAAGCTTTTTTCATGGAAGAAGAAGATGAAGAAGAAGAAAGGAATATGATAAGTTATTCAATAATTGGATAAATAAATCAATACTTATCATATATTAACCCTTGGTTAATTGTAGAGAATGGACCATGGTTAACTTGAATGGTTAGGGTTAAGCATGAGACAAGAATGGTGACTTAGTCAATGCTTCATGAATCTTCAACTAAAAACAAAAATAGCAACCATTCTTTTCTCATCTTTTTGCAAAAATAAATAAATAAATAAATAAGTAAGAAAAAAGAAAACCCTAATCATAAACTTAACCATGGTTTAATTCTTTACACTTAACCAAGTAAACATGTATCATCAAACATGATACAATCATGTGCACAAATGTATATCATATATACAACTTGCACAATTCAAGTGAGAAAATCCATTTAAAGTGAACCAATACTAGTTAATGCAAAGTAATATATCAAATACATAATTATACATTAAATCATTAAATCAACACTTGAATTAACGATCCGGTCATATCGTATATAACCGACTAGTATCCAATGTATCGTCTTATCGAATCAATCCTTGATTCGATAACCAGGTTATATCGCATATAACCAATCGATACATTCGTCGCGAGAATGGAATACGGTATCACATACACGAATTATTCTCGGTCCCGTACATATCTCATATGCGCTCCTATTTCGTTTCGCTTGAGCCAGGAAACCTCTGTGTAGGACTCTAAAGACTCGTCAATACGCCGGCAGCAGGTGATGATCATATCAAACACCCACAAGCCGCAAGCAGTCTGCTAAACGTAACGGCCACCCGGGTATTGAGCGATCAGAAGATTGACGAGCAAGCCCACTCACACTCCTGTGAATCCAACCAGTAACACTTACCGTACAGTCCGGTCTGTTCGTCTGATATGTCGCATATCTCGCCTAGGGGTGGTAAACGTCAGACCCCAATAGCTTGATAAGTCATGCCGACGTGAAGTCCATGACATGTGTGAAACTACTGATAACACTTACTAGTAGGTCACTGCAACCCTGGCCAGGGATTTCCTGTTATGGCCAGCCGAGCATAGCGCAACATCAACCCCCAATACCGGGAGAGACGAATCCCCTCCTATCGCTCATTGCCTCCATGTGAATCGGGACTGTACCCAAAAACCACCTGTTTGCACGACTCAGTAGAGCCGTGGTAGGGTGGAAATCAAAGCACAGTGGGAGACACACAAGACTCTATGACGATCTCGGGTCAACAGACTAAGCTGTACCAGTGTCACCAGAAAACTGCCATCTGACGTGAGGTATAATACCATCTGGGAGTTCTCGGCGAGTCCGTTCAGTGTATCCAGTCTCCACTGAGCACCCGCATACCATCTCCGATGTCAAACACCAATGGATATGGGATTATCCATCGCCCATCGCATGGGTCGAGAAGATATACGCTAGTCTACTCTGGAATATCGATGCCCCGTCTCGATATTCCCTCGACTAGGAACATTGAAGGATGTACTCATGGACTATCCAGGCCCCACTAGTATGATCTGCATCACAGTCCTGGAAGTCGAGTACACATCCTAAGGGCTTTATCAACATGTAACAGAGAGACAGAAAGTATACACGTTAAGATAAAGAGCAACCAGATAGCGTACTATCATGTCGAGAAAGAAAGTCCTACCTATATATGTCCCAGCATCCACTACAATATACATCCAATGTACAGTAATGGCCTCTAGGGCATACATATAACTAACAATCTCCCACTTGCACTAGGGCCATCTGTAGCAGTGGTTGCAGTATCACATATTCAACCATCCCAAAAAGTCTCTCTTTGGGAAAAGGCCTTCGTGAGTGGATCCGCCGTGTTGTCCTCTGAGTCTACTCTCCTAATCTCGATCATCCTGGAGATCAACTATCTCCATGATCAGGTGATGCTGCCTCAGAATATGTCTGGGTCACTGATGGGACCAGGGTTCCAGGGCCAAAACCACACTTCCATTGTCATACAATGGCAGGAACCTAGTTCATCTTATGAACCAATATACACCCAAACTGCCTCTTTGGTAGTATCTTAAGTAGCGATGTATCCTGCCTTTATCGTCTAGTCTGTCACGGTATCTAGCTTGGAACTCTTCCAACATACCGTCCCTTTACTGAGGGTAAAGACAATGTCTGTAACTGACATTCAGTCGTTTTTATCACTCTGGAACCCTTCCAGTGATTCTCCCCAGGATCGATTGATACCATCTCACTACAACTAGTGAGTATCCTAACATCCAATTAGATCTATCTCATAGATCCAAAGCTTAGGATTTAGTATGTATCACTTTGATCCTATATGGAAAATCATTGTGATAAGCGGAGATTGATCGAGCGTAGCATAGGAAACTCCTTCCCTAACAAGAGTATGTCATCCACGTACTCTACGAGGATCGTCACCATACTCCCTACTACCTTTTTGTTTATATAAGGTTCATCTACCATTTTGATGATGTCAACTTCTTTGACTAATCCATTAAAACAGATGTTCCAACTCCGCGATGCCTGCTTTATCCTATAAAGCATCTTGCACACGTTTCCGCTGCTCCCACTGTCTACGAGGCCCTCTGGCTGTGTACTTATAGACGCACTCTTCTAAAACATCATTTAGAAAAGTAGTCATGGCACCCAACCACCAGATATCGTAGTCATGGTATGTAGCCGTGGCAAGTAGGATCTGGATGGACTCGAGCATAGTCCCTAGAAAAGGTTTCATCATTATCCACACCTGGTTGATGACTAAAACCTTTAACAAGTCTAGCTTTGAAAGTCTCAACTTTTCCATCTACACCAAGTAATCTTCTCAAGATATACTTGCTCCTAATGGGGATTTAACCCTTCAGATATAGCAACCAAAGTCCATACTTTGTTGGTGTACATGGATTCCATCTCAGATCGCTAAGCATCCAGCCATTCTTACAGAGTCCCTACTCTTGATGGCCTGCTCGAAACTAGTTGGGTCATCATCTCATGATGCATTCCATGCTCCCACTGTCATCGAGAAACCAAGGTATGTCTCAGGTGGGTGAGGAACTTTACTAGATCGGCGGAGAGGCTGAGGTTCGTTGGTAACTATTGAATCCTTTGGTTCTTTCAAATCATCAGCTGCATTTTGTATAGCTGGAACATTTCCAGTTCTACATAACAGATCTTGCCTCGAGCTTGTCCGGATTTTGCTTTTCAGACATAGGCTGGACAACCCCAAATCTTAACCAACTTAAGAGATGGGCTCTTCCCTTTCTATATCACATATGAAGTGGTAGGCAGTGATTTGATTCGAACCTAATTCAATAGGTATGCAGCTTCTCAAGCGCATAACATCCAAAAGGAAATAGGTAACTCGGTAATACTCATCATAGAGCACACGATATCTAATATTGTGTGATTGCTCCGCCCCGATACCCCATTGTGCTGTGGTGTATCAGAGGAGTAATACTGAGAGAGAATCTCATTCTCCTTTAGAATAGTCCAGGAATGCGATGCACAAGTATTCTCCTTCCTGATCTTATCATAGGACATAATACTTATACCCGGTTTTTGGTTCCCTACTTCTAACTTATATTTTGGGAATATCTCAAAAGGTTCGGACTTGTGTTTCAACAGGAACATATGTCAGAATCTTGAGAAATCATCAGAGAACGTAATGAAGTATAAAGAACCAGTCCTGGCATGTGTAGACAGGAGACCTTACATACATCATAATGTATCAGTCCCAAGAGTTAACTAACTCTTTCTCTGTTTTCAATAAACTGAGCTATGGTCATTTAATCTTTGTGACATGACTGGCAAGTTTCACAAGATGTAAATTCAAACTGATTTAAATATGCATCTACATGTAACTTCAGCTAGTCGGGTCGCATTGATATGACCTAGTCTATAATGCCTCAAGTAGGATTCGTTCATTTCTGAACTCTTCCTCTTGTGTGTGTTCCGTATACTAAGAACTGTAGTTTGATTTAGAACATCAATGCTTTTAGATAACGTGCCTGATCCGATCAACTTTTGATATAGGAAATGTTCAAAACATAATCCAACAATACAAAATTTTATCATTTCTTTACTTCTAAAGAGACTGATATGATTTTGTATATCAGGTTCGGTATCTAATAGCATTTGTTCGGAATCATTGTATTGGTAATACAGGGTGACAGTGACCAACAGACTTGGCTGCAACACTTGCCCCGTTTTCTTTCTCATGAAACTTATCACCCATTCTCAGTTTTTCTACCTTTTTGTAGCCCTATGTAACAGATTACATATCTGGGATCCTGATCCGGTATTAAATACCCTGGATTCAGAGGATACTGAGAAACAGTTCTTTGTAATGAACACACCCGAAGATGATGCATCAGCATGCACTCTCTTCGTTTGGGCGGCACGGGAATTCTGGTAATCCCCAATTTCCTGCTCTGTCTTATAACAATTATAAGTTGGAGCGGGACCAACGTTCCCCAGCTCAGTATAACAAGCGGGTTCGGTCAATTATCCGTATTATTATCTTGATTAAGGCGTGACATGGTCGCTACCAGGAGAGAGAGAGAAGAAAACACTCTGCGTGCGCTCTTGCAAGATTAGATTGGTTATTTATTTTATCTAATCAGGATGGCTCCCACTGTTTTTATCAAATCTTCCTTCAAACCTTAAAAGGAAAGACTAGCCGGGATTAATTACACTCTACAAGTTCGCCAATCTTTCATCCAGGCCAGTGTCGGTACTTTGAGGGAGGTTCCCCGTGCTTTCGCACGGACCTAATTACAGTAAACCTCGTTTTCCCAGAGGCGTAACCCCGTTGACACCTTTCTAGACACCTACTTGATCGGCTAATTGCAAAGTGCAAAACTCACCCAGGAGTAACAATTACTCACAGTGGGTATCGGGATCCAACTATCATATAGAAGGTATGCAATCTCTTTGCAAATTTCAACACTTGAAACTCCCGATAAAGGTTTTTACCCCTAGCACCTATGACCTTAACTATGGTCAACAAATCATAAGTACTAGTCAAGTTCTACCCGTCATTTCGTGATTAATTAGACCCACCCACATGACCCTTAACTAAGGTCAACAAAGTCACGCGACTGTCCTAACTAATCGCATCATATGCGGTGTAGGAAGACATCACTTAGCTACCGTACACTGTGCCTTGACTATGGTCAACAAACACAGCACGAATACTAAGTACTCTACTTCCTAAAATGACGGAGGGTTGCGAATGGTTTTTGTGAAAACCTTTAACGCTTTGAACTTGATCTCGGTGCGGAATCAAATGGTTTTTAAATGGAATGTTTTCGAGGCTTTTCTAGTTTTGCTAAAGGGGTCACTCCCGGTGAAGGGATCGTCGGCCCTTTCCTCGTCGAATGAGGTGCGGGATATATCATATATATCACTGTGCAAAGCGGAAACTATAGAAGCGATCAAATGACAAACCGAGGGTTGTAGCATCTGCCAGTTATTGCTAAAGGAGTCACTCCCGGTGAAGGGATCTCGGTCCTTTCCTCATCGAATAAGGTGCAGGATGTTCTACAATGAACACCGCGATGCAAAGCAAGAACTGTAGCTACCTGTTTTTATTTTGAAATTCGATTCCACAACATCAATTAGGCTTATTTTCTTTCATTAATCTTATTAATGAATATCCCATCATTTAAGTCCACCTAAATATCACAAATAAATATAACGTACGCTTATGCCATCCGCATTCGCCTCGATGTCCCGTCTCACCGTTAGGTTAGGTAACTAACGCCAGAGCGAGGCAGGGCTAGTGCGGGTGTAAAACGTAAGCAACGTCTATATAATATATCATATATACTATATATAATATCTGTCACAGAACATCACATGATCACATCACAGATAAATCACATCAGAAGAAACATATGAAATATTGGATATACTAGGACGTCCGTGTTTTCAATACGAGCCAGTATAAAACACGGATTCCACGGTCGTGATGAATAGCCTATCCCACACCCTTAGACCCCTACGAGAGCGGCAAGGAACCCTACCAATTCTAGGGTTAGGAGACCCGGACTCGACTCCTCGAGTTGGTCTCCCACCGGACCCCAGAACCCGGTTACTTGTGCTCCCCTCCTTGGGTCTATCCTAGTGCAGAAAAGTAAATAATATACATCAACGGTGACATCTTCCGCAACCTGGAAGTGCCCTAATAAAAGAATATTAATTAAAATTTTTTACATGATTGAAAATAAAAAACACTCATCTCACATAAAAGCCCCCCGGCTATTCAAACACGACGATCCAATATAACATATCCAGCAACACATAACATCACATGTCATCAACGTAAGTAAATATGCGCATCCCAATTGTCGTTGACATATAGCAACGAAACCGGCGACATCACATATTACACTTACGGTCACAGAAAAGAAAGTGTAAAACTACAACAGTTGGAATCCGCAACCACCTCAGACATCGCATGCCTGATCAAATGAATTCTTTAGACATCGCATGCCTAACAATTTTAAACCCCGCATTTTAGTCTCATTATCGAAAACTCTTTTCAATATCAAGTCGGGCAATTCAACAGGATTTCCGACATCCTGATCGAATGCTCGTCGCAAACTTCAGTAGACGGCAGCACCCCCGATACCGGCGACGAAGTGCACCAAGGTGGAGCACCGCTACCGCGAGCACCCGAACGGATGCTTTCGGCGACGGGGTTCTCCTACAGTCACTTGGTCGGGGCTATGGAGTGAGGCTGTCTATTAAGTTTACCCGGCGAGTATCCGCGTACACTACGTGATTGCGACGGACTTTTGATCACATCAAAATTTCGTGGCAACCGATCAAGTGAGACTAAAGTGCTATGTTTATAACACTCATCCAGTCATCTCATAACAATTTGCGAATTCCAAGCATTGTATCACATTCCGGATAAATAGAAAATGTTAAACTTTCCGATCGAACATTCGAACACCCAAGTTTTCCCGAAACAGCTTAACACATGAAATAAGTCTAACAACATTCAGTTCGTGCCTCAGTACCAACGGTCCAGCCGTAGAAGGGTCAAGCCAACGCCTCACATGTGGCACGCCGTACTGCCCCAAACCCGAAGGTTCAAAGGGCAGTTCAAGACGGTCACATAATCGAGTTAAGGTTTGTTGTCTTCTAGAGGGTCCATCGCGTTACTTGCACTACTTAGAACGTCGTTAAACTACGGAAAAATCCAACAATTGGAAATTTCCCGGCAGGGGAAAAAGTGGGTATTTATATCCGGTCGAACTTTTTAACATATTCTAAAATACCCGGAAAAACACACTGACAAAATTAGACAATCCGATCGATACACTGAGTTCCCAATACAACCCAGAAAATAAAACTCTGGAATAAATATTAAAATATTCCCAGGAAAACCAGCACTAAAAACTAGGAGTTACTGTGAAAATTTAAACAGATGATGGGACAACTTGGCCGCGGAACAGCCGCACAAGCCATGCTTGTGCCGCGGTTCCACCGCACTCTAGAGGAATCATGCTCTCGAATTTCACAGTAATTCTTAGGAATACCTGCTGAATTTTCTGCATATTTTTAATTCACAAAAAACCACGAATTTCAAAAATGTCCAGAGAGCATGTTAAAATCGGAGTTTTGGGTCGATCGGACTTCTAACTCCGTCTACGCATCGCCTAAGGCTCTAGCTAGGCTCTGATACCACTGTAGGGTTCCTAGGCACTCTAATGGAGTCTCACAAGGCATCAAACATGGCTAATTCAAATTTTACAAGTGCCTACAAACCCTAATACGGATCGTTAACTAGATATATAGGCGATGCAAGCAAGTAAACGGAAATATAGCTAAAGGGAAGGGGCTACAACCTTTGTAGATCCGGTCCTCCACCTCCTAGGCTCTGCGATGAAGTCCCCTCGCTGTCCAAATCGGATTCCGGACTCAAGCATCGGCTTCATCGAAGAAATGAACGGGCTTGGTCGTCGGCTTCGATGCCGAAGATGATCTACGTCGAGGCATCGCTAGATCAAGCTCCAACTTCACCAAGTCAAGAAAACTTGTGAAGGAAACACCCTATACTACTTGGCAAGAGGTAGAGGATGAAGAAATAGGAAGTGGGTAGACTTTAGATTTGGATTTCTCACACTTTTTCATCAATCACCATTGATGTAGCAAGCTTTTTTCATGGAAGAAGAAGATGAAGAAGAAGAAAGGAATATGATAAGTTATTCAATAATTGGATAAATAAATCAATACTTATCATATATTAACCCTTGGTTAATTGTAGAGAATGGACCATGGTTAACTTGAATGGTTAGGGTTAAGCATGAGACAAGAATGGTGACTTAGTCAATGCTTCATGAATCTTCAACTAAAAACAAAAATAGCAACCATTCTTTTCTCATCTTTTTGCAAAAATAAATAAATAAATAAATAAGTAAGAAAAAAGAAAACCCTAATCATAAACTTAACCATGGTTTAATTCTTTACACTTAACCAAGTAAACATGTATCATCAAACATGATACAATCATGTGCACAAATGTATATCACATATACAACTTGCACAATTCAAGTGAGAAAATCCATTTAAAGTGAACCAATACTAGTTAATGCAAAGTAATATATCAAATACATAATTATACATTAAATCATTAAATCAACACTTGAATTAACGATCCGGTCATATCGTATATAACCGACTAGTATCCAATGTATCGTCTTATCGAATCAATCCTTGATTCGATAACCAGGTTATATCGCATATAACCAATCGATACATTCGTCGCGAGAATGGAATACGGTATCACATACACGAATTATTCTCGGTCCCGTACATATCTCATATGCGCTCCTATTTCGTTTCGCTTGAGCCAGGAAACCTCTGTGTAGGACTCTAAAGACTCGTCAATACGCCGGCAGCAGGTGATGATCATATCAAACACCCACAAGCCGCAAGCAGTCTGCTAAACGTAACGGCCACCCGGGTATTGAGCGATCAAAAGATTGACGAGCAAGCCCACTCACACTCCTGTGAATCCAACCAGTAACACTTACCGTACAGTCCGGTCTGTTCGTCTGATATGTCGCATATCTCGCCTAGGGGTGGTAAACGTCAGACCCCAATAGCTTGATAAGTCATGCCGACGTGAAGTCCATGACATGTGTGAAACTACTGATAACACTTACTAGTAGGTCACTGCAACCCTGGCCAGGGATTTCCTGTTATGGCCAGCCGAGCATAGCGCAACATCAACCCCCAATACCGGGAGAGACGAATCCCCTCCTATCGCTCATTGCCTCCATGTGAATCGGGACTGTACCCAAAAACCACCTGTTTGCACGACTCAGTAGAGCCGTGGTAGGGTGGAAATCAAAGCACAGTGGGAGACACACAAGACTCTATGACGATCTCAGGTCAACAGACTAAGCTGTACCAGTGTCACCAGAGAACTGCCATCTGACGTAAGGTATAATACCATCTGGGAGTTCTCGGCGAGTCCGTTCAGTGTACCCAGTCTCCACTGAGCACCCGCATACCATCTCCGATGTCAAACACCAATGGATATGGGATTATCCATCGCCCATCGCATGGGTCGAGAAGATATACGCTAGTCTACTCTGGAATATCGATGCCCCGTCTCGATATTCCCTCGACTAGGAACATTGAAGGATGTACTCATGGACTATCCAGGCCCCACTAGTATGATCTGCATCACAGTCCTGGAAGTCGAGTACACATCCTAAGGGCTTTATCAACATGTAACAGAGAGACAGAAAGTATACACGTTAAGATAAAGAGCAACCAGATAGCGTACTATCATGTCGAGAAAGAAAGTCCTATCTATATATGTCCCAGCATCCACTACAATATACATCCAATGTACAGTAATGGCCTCTAGGGCATACATATAACTAACAATCTCCCACTTGCACTAGGGCCATCTGTAGCAGTGGTTGCAGTATCACAAATTCAACCATCCCAAAAAGTCTCTCTTTGGGAAAAGGCCTTCGTGAGTGGATCCGCCGTGTTGTCCTCTGAGTCTACTCTCCTAATCTCGATCATCCTGGAGATCAACTATCTCCATGATCAGGTGATGCTGCCTCAGAATATGTCTGGGTCACTGATGGGACCAGGGTTCCAGGGCCAAAACCACACTTCCATTGTCATACAATGGCAGGAACCTAGTTCATCTTATGAACCAATATACACCCAAACTGCCTCTTTGGTAGTATCTTAAGTAGCGATGTATCCTGCCTTTATCGTCTAGTCTGTCACGGTATCTAGCTTGGAACTCTTCCAACATACCGTCCCTTTACTGAGGGTAAAGACAATGTCTGTAACTGACATTCAGTCGTTTTTATCACTCTGGAACCCTTCCAGTGATTCTCCCCAGGATCGATTGATACCATCTCACTACAACTAGTGAGTATCCTAACATCCAATTAGATCTATCTCATAGATCCAAAGCTTAGGATTTAGTATGTATCACTTTGATCCTATATGGAAAATCATTGTGATAAGCGGAGATTGATCGAGCGTAGCATAGGAAACTCCTTCCCTAACAAGAGTATGTCATCCACATACTCTACGAGGATCGTCACCATACTCCCTACTACCTTTTTGTTTATACAAGGTTCATCTACCATTTTGATGATGTCAACTTCTTTGACTAATCCATTAAAACAGATGTTCCAACTCCGCGATGCCTGCTTTATCCTATAAAGCATCTTGCACACGTTTCCGCTGCTCCCACTGTCTACGAGGCCCTCTGGCTGTGTACTTATAGACGCACTCTTCTAAAACATCATTTAGAAAAGTAGTCATGGCACCCAACCACCAGATATCGTAGTCATGGTATGTAGCCGTGGCAAGTAGGATCTGGATGGACTCGAGCATAGTCCCTAGAAAAGGTTTCATCATTATCCACACCTGGTTGATGACTAAAACCTTTAACAAGTCTAGCTTTGAAAGTCTCAACTTTTCCATCTACACCAAGTAATCTTCTCAAGATATACTTGCTCCTGATGGGGATTTAACCCTTCAGATATAGCAACCAAAGTCCATACTTTGTTGGTGTACATGGATTCCATCTCAGATCGCTAAGCATCCAGCCATTCTTACAGAGTCCCTACTCTTGATGGCCTGCTCGAAACTAGTTGGGTCATCATCTCATGATGCATTCCATGCTCCCACTGTCATCGAGAAACCAAGGTATGTCTCAGCTGGGTGAGGAACTTTACTAGATCGGCGGAGAGGCTGAGGTTCGTTGGTAACTATTGAATCCTTTGGTTCTTTCAAATCATCAGCTGCATTTTGTATAGCTGGAACATTTCCAGTTCTACATAACAGATCTTGCCTCGAGCTTGTCCGGATTTTGCTTTTCAGACATAGGCTGGACAACCCCAAATCTTAACCAACTTAAGAGATGGGCTCTTCCCTTTCCATATCACATATGAAGTGGTAGGCAGTGATTTGATTCGAACCTAATTCAATAGGTATGCAGCTTCTCAAGCGCATAACATCCAAAAGGAAATAGGTAACTCGGTAATACTCATCATAGAGCACACGATATCTAATATTGTGTGATTGCTCCGCCCCGATACCCCATTGTGCTGTGGTGTATCAGAGGAGTAATACTGAGAGAGAA
Organism: Agapanthus africanus; assembly: GCA_030015575.1. Taxonomy (NCBI): domain Eukaryota; kingdom Viridiplantae; phylum Streptophyta; class Magnoliopsida; order Asparagales; family Amaryllidaceae; genus Agapanthus; species Agapanthus africanus. The sequence continues at coordinate 373,193,784 of JASDDO010000001.1, forward strand.
TCTCATTCTCCTTTAGAATAGTCCAGGAATGCGATGCACAAGTATTCTCCTCCCTGATCTTATCATAGGACATAATACTTATACCCGGTTTTTGGTTCCCTACTTCTAACTTATATTCTGTGAATATCTCAAAAGGTTCGGACTTGTGTTTCAACAGGAACATATGTCAGAATCTTGAGAAATCATCAGAGAACGTAATGAAGTATAAAGAACCAGTCCTGGCATGTGTAGACAGGAGACCTTACATACATCATAATGTATCAGTCCCAAGAGTTAACTAACTCTTTCTCTGTTTCCAATAAACAGAGCTATGGTCATTTAATCTTTGTGACATGACTGGCAAGTTTCACAAGATGTAAATTCAAACTGATTTAAATATGCATCTACATGTAACTTCAGCTAGTCGGGTCGCATTGATATGACCTAGTCTATAATGCCTCAAGTAGGATTCGTTCATTTCTGAACTCTTCCTCTTGTGTGTGTTCCGTATACTAAGAACTGTAGTTTGATTTAGAACATCAATGCTTTTAGATAACGTGCCTGATCCGATCAACTTTTGATATAGGAAATGTTCAAAACATAATCCAACAATACAAAATTTTATCATTTCTTTACTTCTAAAGAGACTGATATGATTTTGTATATCAGGTTCGGTATCTAATAGCATTTGTTCGGAATCAATGTATTGGTAATACAGGGTGACAGTGACCAACAGACTTGGCTGCAACACTTGCCCCGTTTTCTTTCTCATGAAACTTATCACCCATTCTCAGTTTTTCTACCTTTTTGTAGCCCTATGTAACAGATTACATATCTGGGATCCTGATCCGGTATTAAATACCCTGGATTCAGAGGATACTGAGAAACAGTTCTTTGTAATGAACACACCCGAAGATGATGCATCAGCATGCACTCTCTTCGTTTGGGCGGCACGGGAATTCTGGTAATCCCCAATTTCCTGCTCTGTCTTATAACAATTATAAGTTGGAGCGGGACCAACGTTCCCCAGCTCAGTATAACAAGCGGGTTCGGTCAATTATCCGTATTATTATCTTGATTAAGGCGTGACATGGTCGCTACCAGGAGAGAGAGAGAAGAAAACACTCTGCGTGCGCTCTTGCAAGATTAGATTGGTTATTTATTTTATCTAATCAGGATGGCTCCCACTGTTTTTATCAAATCTTCCTTCAAACCTTAAAAGGAAAGACTAGCCGGGATTAATTACACTCTACAAGTTCGCCAATCTTTCATCCAGGCCAGTGTCGGTACTTTGAGGGAGGTTCCCCATGCTTTCGCACGGACCTAATTACAGTAAACCTCGTTTTCCCAGAGGCGTAACCCCGTTGACACCTTTCTAGACACCTACTTGATCGGCTAATTGCAAAGTGCAAAACTCACCCAGGAGTAACAATTACTCGCAGTGGGTATCGGGATCCAACTATCATATAGAAGGTATGCAATCTCTTTGCAAATTTCAACACTTGAAACTCCCGATAAAGGTTTTTACCCCTAGCACCTATGACCTTAACTATGGTCAACAAATCATAAGTACTAGTCAAGTTCTACCCGTCATTTCGTGATTAATTAGACCCACCCACATGACCCTTAACTAAGGTCAACAAAGTCACGCGACTGTCCTAACTAATCGCATCATATGCGGTGTAGGAAGACATCACTTAGCTACCGTACACTGTGCCTTGACTATGGTCAACAAACACAGCACGAATACTAAGTACTCTACTTCCTAAAATGACGGAGGGTTGCGAATGGTTTTTGTGAAAACCTTTAACGCTTTGAACTTGATCTCGTTGCGGAATCAAATGGTTTTTAAATGGAATGTTTTCGAGGCTTTTCTAGTTTTGCTAAAGGGGTCACTCCCGGTGAAGGGATCGTCGGCCCTTTCCTCGTCGAATGAGGTGCGGGATATATCATATATATCACTGTGCAAAGCGGAAACTATAGAAACGATCAAATGACAAACCGAGGGTTGTAGCATCTGCCAGTTATTGCTAAAGGAGTCACTCCCGGTGAAGGGATCTCGGTCCTTTCCTAATCGAATAAGGTGCAGGATGTTCTACAATGAACACCGCGATGCAAAGCAAGAACTGTAGCTACCTGTTTTTATTTTGAAATTCGATTCCACAACATCAATTAGGCTTATTTTCTTTCATTAATCTCATTAATGAATATCCCATCATTTAAGTCCACCTAAACATCACAAATAAATATAACGTACGCTTATGCCATCCGCATTCGCCTCGATGTCCCGTCTCACCGTTAGGTTAGGTAACTAACGCCAGAGCGAGGCAGGGCTAGCGCGGGTGTAAAACATAAGCAACGTCTATATAATATATCATATATACTATATATAATATCTGTCACAGAACATCACATGATCACATCATAGATAAATCACATCAGAAGAAACATATGAAATATTGGATATACTAGGACGTCCGTGTTTTCAATAAGAGCCAGTATAAAACACGGATTCCACGGTCGTGATGAATAGCCTATCCCACACCCCTAGACCCCTACGAGAGCGGCAAGGAACCCTACCAATTCTAGGGTTAGGAGACCCGGACTCGACTCCTCGAGTTGGTCTCCCACCGGACCCCAGAACCCGGTTACTTGTGCTCCCCTCCTTGGGTCTATCCTAGTGCAGAAAAGTAAATAATATACATCAACGGTGACATCTTCCGCAACCTGGAAGTGCCCTAATAAAAGAATATTACATAAAAGTTTTTACATGAATGAAAATAAAAAACACTCATCTCACATAAAAACCCCCCGGCTATTCAAACACGACGATCCAATATAACATATCCAGCAACACATAACATCACATGTCATCAACGTAAGTAAATATGCGCATCCCAATTGTCGTTGACATATAGCAACGAAACCGGCGACATCATATATTACACTTACGGTCACAGAAAAGAAAGTGTAAAACTACAACAGTTGGAATCCGCAACCACCTCAGACATCGCATGCCTGATCAAATGAATTCTTTAGACATCGCATGCCTAACAATTTTAAACCCCGCATTTTAGTCTCATTATCGAAAACTCTTTTCAATATCAAGTCGGGCAATTCAACAGGATTTCCGACATCCTGATCGAATGCTCGTCGCAAACTTCAGTAGACGGCAGCACCCCCGATACCGGCGACGAAGTGCACCAAGGCGGAACACCGCTACCGCGAGCACCCGAACGGATGCTTTCGGCGACGGGGTTCTCCTACAGTCACTTGGTCGGGGCTATGGAGTGAGGCTGTCTATTAAGTTTACCAGGCGAGTATCCGCGTACACTACGTGATTGCGACGGACTTTTGATCACATCAAAATTCCGTGGCAACCGATCAAGTGAGACTAAAGTGCTATGTTTATAACACTCATCCAGTCATCTCATAACAATTTGCGAATTCCAAGCATTGTATCACATTCCGGATAAATAGAAAATGTTAAACTTTCCGATCGAACATTCGAACACCCAAGTTTTCCCGAAACAGCTTAACACATGAAATAAGTCTAACAACATTCAGTTCGTGCCTCAGTACCAACGGTCCAGCCGTAGAAGGGTCAAGCCAACGCCTCACATGTGGCACGCCGTACTGCCCCAAACCCGAAGGTTCAAAGGGCAGTTCAAGACGGTCACATAATCGAGTTAAGGTTTGTTGTCTTCTAGAGGGTCCATCGCGTTACTTGCACTACTTAGAACGTCGTTAAACTACGGAAAAATCCAACAATTGGAAATTTCCCGGCAGGGGAAAAAGTGGGTATTTATATCCGGTCGAACTTTTTAACATATTCTAAAATACCCGGAAAAACACACTGACAAAATTAGACAATCCGATCGATACACTGAGTTCCCAATACAACCCAGAAAATAAAACTCTGGAATAAATATTAAAATATTCCCAGGAAAACCAGCACTAAAAACTAGGAGTTACTGTGAAAATTTAAACAGATGATGGGACAACTTGGCCGCGGAACAGCCGCACAAGCCATGCTTGTGCCGCGGTTCCGCCGCACTCTAGAGGAATCATGCTCTCGAATTTCACAGTAATTCTTAGGAATACCTGCTGATTTTTCTGCATATTTTTAATTCACAAAAAACCACGAATTTCAAAAATGTCCAGAGAGCATGTTAAAATCGGGGTTTTGGGTCGATCGGACTTCTAACTCCGTCTACGCATCGCCTAAGGCTCTAGCTAGGCTCTGATACCACTGTAGGGTTCCTAGGCACTCTAATGGAGTCTCACAAGGCATCAAACATGGCTAATTCAAATTTTACAAGTGCCTACAAACCCTAATACGGATCGTTAACTAGATATATAGGCGATGCAAGCAAGTAAACGGAAATATAGCTAAAGGGAAGGGGCTACAACCTTTGTAGATCCGGTCCTTCACCTCCTAGGCTCTGCGATGAAGTCCCCTCGCTGTCCAAATCGGATTCCGGACTCAAGCATCGGCTTCATCGAAGAAATGAACGGGCTTGGTCGTCGGCTTCGATGCCGAAGATGATCTACGTCGAGGCATCGCTAGATCAAGCTCCAACTTCACCAAGTCAAGAAAACTTGTGAAGGAAACACCCTATACTACTTGGCAAGAGGTAGAGGATGAAGAAATAGGAAGTGGGTAGACTTTAGATTTGGATTTCTCACACTTTTTCATCAATCACCATTGATGTAGCAAGCTTTTTTCATGGAAGAAGAAGATGAAGAAGAAGAAAGGAATATGATAAGTTATTCAATAATTGGATAAATAAATCAATACTTATCATATATTAACCCTTGGTTAATTGTAGAGAATGGACCATGGTTAACTTGAATGGTTAGGGTTAAGCATGAGACAAGAATGGTGACTTAGTCAATGCTTCATGAATCTTCAACTAAAAACAAAAATAGCAACCATTCTTTTCTCATCTTTTTGCAAAAATAAATAAATAAATAAATAAGTAAGAAAAAAGAAAACCCTAATCATAAACTTAACCATGGTTTAATTCTTTACACTTAACCAAGTAAACATGTATCATCAAACATGATACAATCATGTGCACAAATGTATATCACATATACAACTTGCACAATTCAAGTGAGAAAATCCATTTAAAGTGAACCAATACTAGTTAATGCAAAGTAATATATCAAATACATAATTATACATTAAATCATTAAATCAACACTTGAATTAACGATCCGGTCATATCGTATATAACCGACTAGTATCCAATGTATCGTCTTATCGAATCAATCCTTGATTCGATAACCAGGTTATATCGCATATAACCAATCGATACATTCGTCGCGAGAATGGAATACGGTATCACATACACGAATTATTCTCGGTCCCGTACATATCTCATATGCGCTCCTATTTCGTTTCGCTTGAGCCAGGAAACCTCTGTGTAGGACTCTAAAGACTCGTCAATACGCCGGCAGCAGGTGATGATCATATCAAACACCCACAAGCCGCAAGCAGTCTGCTAAACGTAACGGCCACCCGGGTATTGAGCGATCAGAAGATTGACGAGCAAGCCCACTCACACTCCTGTGAATCCAACCAGTAACACTTACCGTACAGTCCGGTCTGTTCGTCTGATATGTCGCATATCTCGCCTAGGGGTGGTAAACGTCAGACCCCAATAGCTTGATAAGTCATGCCGACGTGAAGTCCATGACATGTGTGAAACTACTGATAACACTTACTAGTAGGTCACTGCAACCCTGGCCAGGGATTTCCTGTTATGGCCAGCCGAGCATAGCGCAACATCAACCCCCAATACCGGGAGAGACGAATCCCCTCCTATCGCTCATTGCCTCCATGTGAATCGGGACTGTACCCAAAAACCACCTGTTTGCACGGCTCAGTAGAGCCGTGGTAGGGTGGAAATCAAAGCACAATGGGAGACACACAAGACTCTATGACGATCTCGGGTCAACAGACTAAGCTGTACCAGTGTCACCAGAGAACTGCCATCTGACGTGAGGTATAATACCATCTGGGAGTTCTCGGCGAGTCCGTTCAGTGTACCCAGTCTCTACTGAGCACCCGCATACCATCTCCGATGTCAAACACCAATGGATATGGGATTATCCATCGCCCATCGCATGGGTCGAGAAGATATACGCTAGTCTACTCTGGAATATCGATGCCCCGTCTCGATATTCCCTCGACTAGGAACATTGAAGGATGTACTCATGGACTATCCAGGCCCCACTAGTATGATCTGCATCACAGTCCTGGAAGTCGAGTACACATCCTAAGGGCTTTATCAACATGTAACAGAGAGACAGAAAGTATACACGTTAAGATAAAGAGCAACCAGATAGCGTACTATCATGTCGAGAAAGAAAGTCCTATCTATATATGTCCCAGCATCCACTACAATATACATCCAATGTACAGTAATGGCCTCTAGGGCATACATATAACTAACAATCTCCCACTTGCACTAGGGCCATCTGTAGCAGTGGTTGCAGTATCACAAATTCAACCATCCCAAAAAGTCTCTCTTTGGGAAAAGGCCTTCGTGAGTGGATCCGCCGTGTTGTCCTCTGAGTCTACTCTCCTAATCTCGATCATCCTGGAGATCAACTATCTCCATGATCAGGTGATGCTGCCTCAGAATATGTCTGGGTCACTGATGGGACCAGGGTTCCAGGGCCAAAACCACACTTCCATTGTCATACAATGGCAGGAACCTAGTTCATCTTATGAACCAATATACACCCAAACTGCTTCTTTGGTAGTATCTTAAGTAGCGATGTATCCTGCCTTTATCGTCTAGTCTGTCACGGTATCTAGCTTGGAACTCTTCCAACATACCGTCCCTTTACTGAGCGTAAAGACAATGTCTGTAACTGACATTCAGTCGTTTTTATCACTCTGGAACCCTTCCAGTGATTCTCCCCAGGATCGATTGATACCATCTCACTACAACTAGTGAGTATCCTAACATCCAATTAGATCTATCTCATAGATCCAAAGCTTAGGATTTAGTATGTATCACTTTGATCCTATATGGAAAATCATTGTGATAAGCGGAGATTGATCGAGCGTAGCATAGGAAACTCCTTCCCTAACAAGAGTATGTCATCCACGTACTCTACGAGGATCGTCACCATACTCCCTACTACCTTTTTGTTTATACAAGGTTCATCTACCATTTTGATGATGTCAACTTCTTTGACTAATCCATTAAAACAGATGTTCCAACTCCGCGATGCCTGCTTTATCCTATAAAGTATCTTGCACACGTTTCCGCTGCTCCCACTGTCTACGAGGCCCTCTGGCTGTGTACTTATAGACGCACTCTTCTAAAACATCATTTAGAAAAGTAGTCATGGCACCCAACCACCAGATATCGTAGTCATGGTATGTAGCCGTGGCAAGTAGGATCTGGATGGACTCGAGCATAGTCCCTAGAAAAGGTTTCATCATTATCCACACCTGGTTGATGACTAAAACCTTTAACAAGTCTAGCTTTGAAAGTCTCAACTTTTCCATCTACACCAAGTAATCTTCTCAAGATATACTTGCTCCTGATGGGGATTTAACCCTTCAGATATAGCAACCAAAGTCCATACTTTGTTGGTGTACATGGATTCCATCTCAGATCGCTAAGCATCCAGCCATTCTTACAGAGTCCCTACTCTTGATGGCCTGCTCGAAACTAGTTGGGTCATCATCTCATGATGCATTCCATGCTCCCACTGTCATCGAGAAACCAAGGTATGTCTCAGGTGGGTGAGGAACTTTACTAGATCGGCGGAGAGGCTGAGGTTCGTTGGTAAATATTGAATCCTTTGGTTCTTTCAAATCATCAGCTGCATTTTGTATAGCTGGAACATTTCCAGTTCTACATAACAGATCTTGCCTCGAGCTTGTCCGGATTTTGCTTTTCAGACATAGGCTGGACAACCCCAAATCTTAACCAACTTAAGAGATGGGCTCTTCCCTTTCCATATCACATATGAAGTGGTAGGCAGTGATTTGATTCGAACCTAATTCAATAGGTATGCAGCTTCTCAAGCGCATAACATCCAAAAGGAAATAGGTAACTCGGTAATACTCATCATAGAGCACACGATATCTAATATTGTGTGATTGCTCCGCCCCGATACCCCATTGTGCTGTGGTGTATCAGAGGAGTAATACTGAGAGAGAATCTCATTCTCCTTTAGAATAGTCCAGGAATGCGATGCACAAGTATTCTCCTCCCTGATCTTATCATAGGACATAATACTTATACCCGGTTTTTGGTTCCCTACTTCTAACTTATATTCTGTGAATATCTCAAAAGGTTCGGACTTGTGTTTCAACAGGAACATATGTCAGAATCTTGAGAAATCATCAGAGAACGTAATGAAGTATAAAGAACCAGTCCTGGCATGTGTAGACAGGAGACCTTACATACATCATAATGTATCAGTCCCAAGAGTTAACTAACTCTTTCTCTGTTTCCAATAAACAGAGCTATGGTCATTTAATCTTTGTGACATGACTGGCAAGTTTCACAAGATGTAAATTCAAACTGATTTAAATATGCATCTACATGTAACTTCAGCTAGTCGGGTCGCATTGATATGACCTAGTCTATAATGCCTCAAGTAGGATTCGTTCATTTCTGAACTCTTCCTCTTGTGTGTGTTCCGTATACTAAGAACTGTAGTTTGATTTAGAACATCAATGCTTTTAGATAACGTGCCTGATCCGATCAACTTTTGATATAGGAAATGTTCAAAACATAATCCAACAATACAAAATTTTATCATTTCTTTACTTCTAAAGAGACTGATATGATTTTGTATATCAGGTTCGGTATCTAATAGCATTTGTTCGGAATCAATGTATTGGTAATACAGGGTGACAGTTGTTGGAGATAGTGCCCTCAGAGTCAATTATTAGGTCACAGGTACGTGATTGTAATGATTGAGGGAGGACCTATCCCGGTAGGACAGTCTTACTCGAGATGATAGTATGCTATCTGGTTTACCTTTATCATCGTGTACTGTTTTAGGTGACCTGACACGTCGCTATTACACGTTGATAGAGCCCCTAGGATTCTTGCTTGACCACCAGCAGTATGAGGGCGATCATATAAGTGGGAGCTGGGGGGTCTATAAGCTTATCCTTAAAAGGTCCCTAGTCGTGGGAGTTTCGAGACTGGGCATCGATACTCCATTAGTAGACTAGTGTATACAGTCGAGACCCCGACGAGGGGCGGTGGCCGGTCTCACAAGCCACTGGTGTCAGTTGGATCACCTAAGATGTATACAGGTGCTCATTGGGTTATGAGTACACCGGACAGGACTCGCCGGGAACATGCTAGTTGGTCATATACCAGACGTCAGATGGCAGTTCCCTGGTGACATGTGTGCAGGTTAGTTCATCGACCTGGGGATCGTCATTTGTCTCGTGTGAGTTCCCACTGTACTTTGATTACTACCCTACCACGGCTCAAAGGAGTCGTGCAAACAGGTTTTAGTTGGGTACAGTCCCGAGCCACATGGAGGCAGTGAGCGTATCTTCAGGGGTTCGTCTCTCCCGGTATTGGGGGTGAGGTCGTGCTGTGTCTAGGAGAGCCATTACACAAAGTCCTTGGCCAAGGAAAGGAGATTTACTGGTAGGTATTCCAGTAGTATCTCAGGGTGTTCTGGGCTACACTCCGACACGACTTGTACCGCTTTTGGGGGTCTGACTTTTACCAACCCCCTAGGCCCGCCATGCGATACTCACAGACGAACGGACCGGACTGCACGGATATTGTCACTGACAGGCTCAGTTGGGTGTCGGGGTGAGCATCCTCATCGACATCCCATTTGGTCAGTACCTGGTAGCCCGTCACGTATTGGCTTATACCTCTGACGTGCTAGTGGTTAAATCCACAACCAAGGTGTTGACGAGTCTTTAGAGTCCCCCACATTCAGTTACTCAGCTTTCGGGCGAAAGGTTGTAGAGGCCGTATGGAGATATGGCAAGGTCCGATCAGATACGTGCGGTGTTGCACGGATCAGGATCGGACAGTTTGTACTATAGGCCGTATGGTTATATGGCAGGGTTCGATCAGATACGTGCGGTATTGCACGGATCAGGATCGAACAGATATTACTATCCGGTTTTGGTATAAGCCGGATTCTTGTATAGTACAGTGTAGATTTTGTCTCATTGCATTTGTATTTCGGTCGGAATACAAATGCGGGTGTGTATGCACAGTATCGGGGTTTTCCTGTAATTTATTACGGGACCAGTTTTCTGGAGTTGCCAGTTTGCTTTCCGTTTCGGCCAATTCCCTTTGTTCCGTTCATTGGCCGAAGATTGGTGGAGGAGGGTTTATTTGCATTGTTGCAAATAGACTTTTGTGGAGGGGGTCTTTGCATATATTCATGTCATGATTATAGCACCATCATTGACTTCTCCTTCTCATGATGGCTTGACTTTTAGTGGGCATGATGGTTGATGATGATGAGGGGTGAGGTTGGTTGAGTGTGGGTTTATTATTGTGATCATTTCCTTTTTGGCATGATAGCATTCTTTCTCTCTCCATTTGTATTATTGGATGTTTTTCTCATCTATCATACCTCTCCCTCATTCTCACTCACCCTCTCACTTGCATTGGCCGGCCATTCACTTGGAGGTGGGGCTGTCCAAATTGGTGGGGGTCTTTTGGTTCATCATATATCATTCTTGCTTCACCAAAATTCCCTAGTTCAACTCCATAGCTCAATCCCTCCACAAAAGGCAATTCCTAATACCCCAAAAGTGAGACACAAGTTTTTACACATATTCTACAGCGAACCTTGGGCACGTCGAGTAGCCGGCTTCGTGCCCGAGTTGCCTCGGCATTGAGGTGGGAGCCCGTAAACGAAGAAGGCGATGTGGTGCACTTCCGGCGACGAGGAGGAGACGGGACTTTTCCGCAGGAGATCGGGACCATGACGAGAAGACCGGAGGACTTGGATCGTCGGTATATCTCTATTCCCTTTCTTGTAGTTAGCTTAGACTAGTTAATGGTTCGATCCGGGTTATAGTGCGCGGTGGTGCCGGTTTGCTAAGTCCGCAAAATTTAAAGTTATTCACCGCTTCCGCGTTCCGGCGTCGGATCGACGGCCGGGGCGCCGCCGTGCACTTACAGTGGTATCAGAGCTTCGCCATTAACTTCGTCTAGCTTTCGTTTGATGTGTTTTGCTTTTCCGATCGACCAAAATTCCAAAATCTATGTTTTTGTGCACATCAGTTTTCTGTTAAGATTTTTTGGTGTCCAAAAATTTTTCAGGTGGTCTCAGAATGATGTGCAGGAAATTCTAAGCATACTGGAAAAATTCGACATTGTGATCTCTCCTCATGAGCGCGGAACCGCGGCCTCACCTCTATATTGGGCCGCGGATCCGCCGCAGTGTGGAGAGGTCAGTGGGCCATCTTTTTCCAGTGGGCTTCAGGGTAGTAATTAGGGGTTTTGGAATATTAAAATTGGGCCAATTATTTCTGTGAGTGCTACAGTATTGCTTGGGGGCCCACTTGTTAATTTTTGGTCAATCGGAAAATTTTAAACACATTTTTCACAGTATTTATATTATATCTGCGACCGTGAATGTCACTCGATCGGTAAATCCTGTCTAACTGCTATAGCCCGGTTAGACGGATTTGCGAACGTGACTTTCACGTTGATGTTCTATGTATTTGTTGTGATGTTGCGGATCGGTCGTGGGGGATAGCCTGGATGCAATGCTAGTACTGTGCTGTTGTATTATGTACATTTGATATTGCGGGGCGAGCGTCCGACATGTGGACTGCCGTCACTGCCTGATTGTATTATTATTTTGGGGCACGACCTGGTTGCGGTCGATGTACCCGGTGTATGTATATTTTACTTTCTGTACTAGGATTGCCCCGCGGAGGGGTGCACGGATAGCCGGGTTCTGGAGGGCAACAAGCCCGCATCTCATGGCATTGAGACGGAGGGGGCTTCACTCTAGGATTGGCGGGCTATTCGCCGCACTCGTAGGGGGTACAGGTTGACCCAGGAGGGGTGCCCAAGTTGCCGGATTCCGTGAAGTGCTGGGTGGTCCATTCACGGCGCTGAAGGGGGCTGCCTCGCTTCAGGTTTTGGCGGGTGACTTGTCGCGCCCGTAGGGGTCTAGGATTTCATTGCACAGGCTATCCACACGACCAGGGGAACGTCGGGTTTCAGTAGTGGCTCTGTGAAACCCGGGGATCCCAGATATCTGTATTGTTTCTGTGATGCTGTACATTTTCTGTGATGTTGCTTTTTTATTCACGCCTTGAGCGAATATAATATATTGGTATATATATTAGTAGATGTTGTATATGTTTTGCATCCGCGCTAGTCCAGTCCCCGCTCTGTCGTTAGTTAGCTAACCTAACGGGTAATGACGGGACCCAGTGGCGAATGCGGATGGCATATACGTACATCAGTATATTTTCGTTCTTTTTGGTGTGATCAATTGATGGGACTGCATTGATTCGGATCAATGCAAGTTAAAAACAAACCTAATCTGATGTTGTTGGAACACTTTTTCAAAAAGCTGTTATTGCAAGGACGTTCACTTTTGTTTTGCATCGTGGTATTCAGTTGGAATATCCTGCTCCTCAGTCGACGAGGCAAGGGCCGAGATCCCTTCACCGGGAGTGACCCCTTGGACAAAAAGTTTGCGTCAGGGCATTAACTTCACTATAGCCGATTGCTTTTGCTTTGCATCGTGGTATTCAGTTGGAATATCCTGCACCCCATTCTACGGGGAAAGAGCCGAGATCCCTTCACCGGGAGTGACCTCTTTAGCAACGGTTTTCGTCACTATATTTTTAAAAGCTATCCGTTCCTTCGACGATATCAAGTTCTTTACGTTAAAGGTTTTCGCCAGAAACCATTCGTAGCCCTCCGTCGTTTCATATGGGTAGTCAATAGTATTCAAGCTGTGTTTGTTGGCCAAAGTCAAGGCACAGTGTTTGGTAGCTGTTGGTTATTCATATGCAGCATAGATAGATGCGTTGGTTTGGAACAGTCGTATAGCCTTGTTGGCCAAAGTCAAGGGCTTGTGCGGGTGGATTCGAATCAACCTGGAGAATGACGGGTAGAACTTGACATGTGACTTATGATTTGTTGGCCAAAGTCAAGGTCATAAGAGCATGGGGCAGAAATCACATCGGGAGTTTCAAAAGAACTGAAACTTGCCAGATATGCGCATACCTTCTGGAGTGTGATAGCGTGAGCGGATTCCGTCACGTTATCATGCAATGATAGTTGGATCCCGATTCCCACTGATGAGTTGGTATACTCCTCGGGTAACCCCGACTAATTCTTCTTTCAGGTTTGGAGGAGAATTTGAGGTACAGTGGGAGGATTCCAGATTAGATAAATTGGTAACCATTCTGATCTAGGTTAGAGTGCACGCTGAGTGTTTCTTTTCTCTCTCTCTTTGGCAGCGACCATTGACCCGACCCTAAGACTTTGACTCAGTGACCAAGTTGACCGAACCTTCTTAAACACTGGCTTTTGGATTGTCAGAGTTGCAGACCTCATTGCCACTCCTACTTTTACCCTTTTCTCCGGGACACCCCGTATTGCTACGAACGTCCACTTCCATTGGACAAAACCATCGTATGGTTAGATACGAACTCGACAGATTTATTCGAGGATGGTTTCCGGTTCTGGAGAAAACGGATAGGATTATTCAGTTGTCTTTTCCTTTTACCCTCTCTCAGGTTACGAGTACTCCTTGGTTTAGGGGTAGTACACCTATTACGCAAATTGGATTGTCTTCTTCCAAACCTTAGGCTGGTGCCGACCGGTAGGGAATGAAGAAAACCAATTAGCATAACGATGGTGTGCAGAAGGTATTAAGTTCAGACAAAGCAAGGGATTAGTAAGAGGGCAAAGTAAATTGCAACAGATATTCACGACCAAACCAAATATTTCGTTACCACTCCCACATCACCTTTGTATTTCTCCAGGACACTCCGTATCACTACGAAGATCCGCAGTTTATTTGGATACTCCATCGTATGGTTATATACGAACTCGAATGGAACTTGTTCCAGTTCGGGGATGGATTCTGGTTCAGGAGAAATAGGAATAAGGTTTATTCGGTTGTCTTTTATCTTCACCCTCTCTCATTGCGAGTGTTCCTAGGATTGGGACAGTACACCCATTATGCTTATTGGATAGTCTTCTTCCAAACCATAGGCTGGTGCCGAACGGTAGGGAAGGAAGAAAACCATTTGGCCTAAAAGGGTGTGCAGAAGGTAAAGACTAAAGACATATGAAGGGATTTGGAGAGGTGGCAAAGAACTATACGGTTACAGTCGTGAATCTGGAAGAGGCATTACTAGGAATACCAGAATACCCCATCGGAACATTTCAATGTTTCAGTTTCACTGTGTAATGTTAAAGGAAAACTGATTTCCCGATTAGATACTTACTCCAGGGTATGTATTTACCAGGTACGATTCTCACATCTGTATGGTTTTACAGATGTTGAGTGGGAGTAAGTTATTGGGAATTGGGTGATTATCCTCATTATATCGGGATTCGTTGTAATCGGTGATATTTGAGGAAATCACCTGGGCTGTTTGCCGGTCGGCAAATATTTGGTTTTGAATATCCGCTGTTATGCACCAATTTCAAATTGATATATCTGTACGTCTATTTTCATAGAGTGAGATATACCTTTCTGAAATTATGTCTACGACATTTACCTATATCAGTGGATGGTTAGGTAAGGAGCATTAAACAGCGGTGTAATTCTTCTTGACCATAAGTACAGTTTTCAACCTACGACACACAGTGAATGAGTTATCAGACTCAAGGGACTTATACAGAGCATTGTATGTTGTCCAGGGTCCATCAGGACAGAGGGGTTGGTCCTCGTACTATATTCGGTTTACTTATGACTTCTCTAGTTTTTAGACAAGTGTTTCGTGGAAACACAGGGTCCGAATTTGGAGAAGTTATAGGTATTTGAATAGAGTAAAGAACCAGGTGTAGCAAGTATCGGGATTCTTCAAAGTGATCGAAGATGTAGATACTTGTATATGGTATTCAGTTGATAGTAGTGATTAAGAGAAATTGCTTCTCTTTCAGGTTACTCATAATTGGAAGCATTCCTAAGTTAAGTAACGTTGATCGGCCTCCTTCCATTTAGTTGACATGCACTGGAGACAGTTGCATGATTTGAATCTGGTTCAATTAAATCAGTGCCTCTGGTCCTATATGGGATATAGAACAGTTCATATCTTAACGATGTTAAGGTACGGGGAGTTGTCCGGCTTATGCTTAAAACCAGACACTGGACAACTCAAGGCACGTTTCTGTAATGGCTGTTTGTCGGTTGACCCAGGCTATGACGCGGGTTGATTTTCTACCATCTGGATGAACAATAGCAATATTGTTCTAGACTCGCCACAGTTTTAATAAAAATGGATTTTTTCAGAAAACAGTAGTGGGAGTATGGTAGAACTGGAAGTGATTCCAGAACCGCAAACGATTACTGAAGATTTGATAAGGAACCTAAAGATTCAATCTGGATTGACATTCCATTGGCCACTCCGCAGATAAGGTGGGTAACTTCAGGCACCCGAGAGGCACTACGGTAGCCTCAAGGACGGTGACAGGGAAGTTCTTGTTTACCCACAATTGCCATTGTTGTTGTTCCAGGTTACGAGACCCGGCGGGAGGATGAGTATAGCATCGTTCTAAACCAGTTTTAGAAGTGTACGTCTATATGACTCTGCCAGAGGGTTGTCGTAGTCAGTGGGAGCAGCGGAAGCATTGGTGGACAGGTTGCTTATGTCTATTTATAGACTAGAGCAGATGTAGCGGAGAAAGATCATCTATTTCTGACGTGACAGTCATGGGTTTGACTTCATCAGAATAGGGGATTGATCTGTTGAGAAGGTAGTAAGGTGTGATATCCTAGTATTTGGATGATATACACAGAGTAGGAAAGGAAACTCCTACACTACGATCGGTTATACTTTGGTCGTCACACAGTTGTTTCTCCACAAAGGAAATGGATTTTATATCAGACATACTGGTTACTAGATCTATGGTTTTAGATCTAGATTTGGGTGGTTTCCCAATCAGGGTACTTGACTGCATTCTAAGAGTATTTAGGATGGTAGACTCCTGGCAAGGTAGTGTACCTGCAGGTAATGGAGTCACCCTCTCCAAAGGTGTCTTACAGACTAAGTGGGAGAGGGGTGGGCATGATTGGCAGATCACTTGCTCAGGCAATTGAGTCAATCGTGAGATGTCAAGTACCACACCAGATATTGTTCTTGCACTAGATGCAATAAGTTGACATTAATCCAATCCTGGAGAAACGGTAGGAAGCAGTTTTAGAACATAAGTGGATGTTCTAGGGATATGATAACGACAGCCTTATTCGGGAGACAGTTATCATTCCAGGCTTCCAAGGTGACATGGACGACAAGAAGGTTGTCAGAGTTATAGTTTTTCCTTCTGATGAGGGGCAGTATTTTGGACGGGTGGTCCAAGGCAATACTGAGGGAGGCATGGCGCAGGATACTGATTAAGTTCAGTTGACGATACAGTCTAAGAAGTTTGGATTTGGAGCTCATTTATGAGCTATGTCCCATCAGACATCCAGACACATTCTAAGACAGGTATTGCTCATTTCGGGAGATGGGTTTCTCCGCGAACTTGAGATTTAGAGAGACATGGAAAGAGACAACAAGGCGGATCCACTCACTGAGGCTGTTCCTCGAACGCAATAGTTTCGCAAACGAGCTTTGTGAGACTGACTAGTAGAGGAGTTGGGTGTTCGGTATCACACGGGCTGTGAGTATGCGACATCGCAATAATTAGCCTTGAGTGCAAGTGGGAGATTGTTGGAGATAGTGCCCTCAGAGTCAATTATTAGGTCACAGGTACGTGATTGTAATGATTGAGGGAGGACCTATCCCGGTAGGACAGTCTTACTCGAGATGATAGTATGCTATCTGGTTTACCTTTATCATCGTGTACTGTTTTAGGTGACCTGACACGTCGCTATTACACGTTGATAGAGCCCCTAGGATTCTTGCTTGACCACCAGCAGTATGAGGGCGATCATATAAGTGGGAGCTGGGGGGTCTATAAGCTTATCCTTAAAAGGTCCCTAGTCGTGGGAGTTTCGAGACTGGGCATCGATACTCCATTAGTAGACTAGTGTATACAGTCGAGACCCCGACGAGGGGCGGTGGCCGGTCTCACAAGCCACTGGTGTCAGTTGGATCACCTAAGATGTATACAGGTGCTCATTGGGTTATGAGTACACCGGACAGGACTCGCCGGGAACATGCTAGTTGGTCATATACCAGACGTCAGATGGCAGTTCCCTGGTGACATGTGTGCAGGTTAGTTCATCGACCTGGGGATCGTCATTTGTCTCGTGTGAGTTCCCACTGTACTTTGATTACTACCCTACCACGGCTCAAAGGAGTCGTGCAAACAGGTTTTAGTTGGGTACAGTCCCGAGCCACATGGAGGCAGTGAGCGTATCTTCAGGGGTTCGTCTCTCCCGGTATTGGGGGTGAGGTCGTGCTGTGTCTAGGAGAGCCATTACACAAAGTCCTTGGCCAAGGCAAGGAGATTTACTGGTAGGTATTCCAGTAGTATCTCAGGGTGTTCTGGGCTACACTCCGACACGACTTGTACCGCTTTTGGGGGTCTGACTTTTACCAACCCCCTAGGCCCGCCATGCGATACTCACAGACGAACGGACCAGACTGCACGGATATTGTCACTGACAGGCTCAGTTGGGTGTCGGGGTGAGCTTCCTCATCGACGTCCCATTTGGTCAGTACCTGGTAGCCCGTCACGTATTGGCTTATACCTCTGACGTGCTAGTGGTTAAATCCACAACCAAGGTGTTGACGAGTCTTTAGAGTCCCCCACATTCAGTTACTCAGCTTTCGGGCGAAAGGTTGTAGAGGCCGTATGGAGATATGGCAAGGTCCGATCAGATACGTGCGGTATTGCACGGATCAGGATCGGACAGTTTGTACTATAGGCCGTATGGTTATATGGCAGGGTTCGATCAGATACGTGCGGTATTGCACGGATCAGGATCGAACAGATATTACTATCCGGTTTTGGTATAAGCCGGATTCTTGTATAGTACAGTGTAGATTTTGTCTCATTGCATTTGTATTTCGGTCGGAATACAAATGCGGGTGTGTATGCACAGTATCGGGGTTTTCCTGTAATTTATTACGGGACCAGTTTTCTGGAGTTGCCAGTTTGCTTTCCGTTTCGGCCAATTCCCTTTGTTCCGTTCATTGGCCGAAGATTGGTGGAGGAGGGTTTATTTGCATTGTTGCAAATAGACTTTTGTGGAGGGGGTCTTTGCATATATTCATGTCATGATTATAGCACCATCATTGACTTCTCCTTCTCATGATGGCTTGACTTTTAGTGGGCATGATGGTTGATGATGATGAGGGGTGAGGTTGGTTGAGTGTGGGTTTATTATTGTGATCATTTCCTTTTTGGCATGATAGCATTCTTTCTCTCTCCATTTGTATTATTGGATGTTTTTCTCATCTATCATACCTCTCCCTCATTCTCACTCACCCTCTCACTTGCATTGGCCGGCCATTCACTTGGAGGTGGGGCTGTCCAAATTGGTGGGGGTCTTTTGGTTCATCATATATCATTCTTGCTTCACCAAAATTCCCTAGTTCAACTCCATAGCTCAATCCCTCCACAAAAGGCAATTCCTAATACCCCAAAAGTGAGACACAAGTTTTTACACATATTCTACAGCGAACCTTGGGCACGTCGAGTAGCCGGCTTCGTGCCCGAGTTGCCTCGGCATTGAGGTGGGAGCCCGTAAACGAAGAAGGCGATGTGGTGCACTTCCGGCGACGAGGAGGAGACGGGACTTTTCCGCAGGAGATCGGGACCATGACGAGAAGACCGGAGGACTTGGATCGTCGGTATATCTCTATTCCCTTTCTTGTAGTTAGCTTAGACTAGTTAATGGTTCGATCCGGGTTATAGTGCGCGGTGGTGCCGGTTTGCTAAGTCCGCAAAATTTAAAGTTATTCACCGCTTCCGCGTTCCGGCGTCGGATCGACGGCCGGGGCGCCGCCGTGCACTTACAGCAGTGACCAACAGACTTGGCTGCAACACTTGTCCCGTTTTCTTTCTCATGAAACTTATCACCCATTCTCAGTTTTTCTACCTTTTTGTAGCCCTATGTAACAGATTACATATCTGGGATCCTGATCCGGTATTAAATACCCTGGATTCAGAGGATACTGAGAAACAGTTCTTTGTAATGAACACACCCGAAGATGATGCATCAGCATGCACTCTCTTCGTTTGGGCGGCACGGGAATTCTGGTAATCCCCAATTTCCTGCTCTGTCTTATAACAATTATAAGTTGGAGCGGGACCAACGTTCCCCAGCTCAGTATAACAAGCGGGTTCGGTCAATTATCCGTATTATTATCTTGATTAAGGCGTGACATGGTCGCTACCAGGAGAGAGAGAGAAGAAAACACTCTGCGTGCGCTCTTGCAAGATTAGATTGGTTATTTATTTTATCTAATCAGGATGGCTCCCACTGTTTTTATCAAATCTTCCTTCAAACCTTAAAAGGAAAGACTAGCCGGGATTAATTACACTCTACAAGTTCGCCAATCTTTCATCCAGGCCAGTGTCGGTACTTTGAGGGAGGTTCCCCATGCTTTCGCACGGACCTAATTACAGTAAACCTCGTTTTCCCAGAGGCGTAACCCCGTTGACACCTTTCTAGACACCTACTTGATCGGCTAATTGCAAAGTGCAAAACTCACCCAGGAGTAACAATTACTCGCAGTGGGTATCGGGATCCAACTATCATATAGAAGGTATGCAATCTCTTTGCAAATTTCAACACTTGAAACTCCCGATAAAGGTTTTTACCCCTAGCACCTATGACCTTAACTATGGTCAACAAATCATAAGTACTAGTCAAGTTCTACCCGTCATTTCGTGATTAATTAGACCCACCCACATGACCCTTAACTAAGGTCAACAAAGTCACGCGACTGTCCTAACTAATCGCATCATATGCGGTGTAGGAAGACATCACTTAGCTACCGTACACTGTGCCTTGACTATGGTCAACAAACACAGCACGAATACTAAGTACTCTACTTCCTAAAATGACGGAGGGTTGCGAATGGTTTTTGTGAAAACCTTTAATGCTTTGAACTTGATCTCGTTGCGGAATCAAATGGTTTTTAAATGGAATGTTTTCGAGGCTTTTCTAGTTTTGCTAAAGGGGTCACTCCCGGTGAAGGGATCGTCGGCCCTTTCCTCGTCGAATGAGGTGCGGGATATATCATATATATCACTGTGCAAAGCGGAAACTATAGAAACGATCAAATGACAAACCGAGGGTTGTAGCATCTGCCAGTTATTGCTAAAGGAGTCACTCCCGGTGAAGGGATCTCGGTCCTTTCCTAATCGAATAAGGTGCAGGATGTTCTACAATGAACACCGCGATGCAAAGCAAGAACTGTAGCTACCTGTTTTTATTTTGAAATTCGATTCCACAACATCAATTAGGCTTATTTTCTTTCATTAATCTCATTAATGAATATCCCATCATTTAAGTCCACCTAAACATCACAAATAAATATAACGTACGCTTATGCCATCCGCATTCGCCTCGATGTCCCGTCTCACCGTTAGGTTAGGTAACTAACGCCAGAGCGAGGCAGGGCTAGCGCGGGTGTAAAACATAAGCAACGTCTATATAATATATCATATATACTATATATAATATCTGTCACAGAACATCACATGATCACATCACAGATAAATCACATCAGAAGAAACATATGAAATATTGGATATACTAGGACGTCCGTGTTTTCAATACGAGCCAGTATAAAACACGGATTCCACGGTCGTGATGAATAGCCTATCCCACACCCCTAGACCCCTACGAGAGCGGCAAGGAACCCTACCAATTCTAGGGTTAGGAGACCCGGACTCGACTCCTCGAGTTGGTCTCCCACTGGACCCCAGAACCCGGTTACTTGTGCTCCCCTCCTTGGGTCTATCCTAGTGCAGAAAAGTAAATAATATACATCAACGGTGACATCTTCCGCAACCTGGAAGTGCCCTAATAAAAGAATATTACATAAAAGTTTTTACATGAATGAAAATAAAAAACACTCATCTCACATAAAAACCCCCCGGCTATTCAAACACGACGATCCAATATAACATATCCAGCAACACATAACATCACATGTCATCAACGTAAGTAAATATGCGCATCCCAATTGTCGTTGACATATAGCAACGAAACCGGCGACATCACATATTACACTTACGGTCACAGAAAAGAAAGTGTAAAACTACAACAGTTGGAATCCGCAACCACCTCAGACATCGCATGCCTGATCAAATGAATTCTTTAGACATCGCATGCCTAACAATTTTAAACCCCGCATTTTAGTCTCATTATCGAAAACTCTTTTCAATATCAAGTCGGGCAATTCAACAGGATTTCCGACATCCTGATCGAATGCTCGTCGCAAACTTCAGTAGACGGCAGCACCCCCGATACCGGCGACGAAGTGCACCAAGGCGGAACACCGCTACCGCGAGCACCCGAACGGATGCTTTCGGCGACGGGGTTCTCCTACAGTCACTTGGTCGGGGCTATGGAGTGAGGCTGTCTATTAAGTTTACCCGGCGAGTATCCGCGTACACTACGTGATTGCGACGGACTTTTGATCACATCAAAATTCCGTGGCAACCGATCAAGTGAGACTAAAGTGCTATGTTTATAACACTCATCCAGTCATCTCATAACAATTTGCGAATTCCAAGCATTGTATCACATTCCGGATAAATAGAAAATGTTAAACTTTCCGATCGAACATTCGAACACCCAAGTTTTCCCGAAACAGCTTAACACATGAAATAAGTCTAACAACATTCAGTTCGTGCCTCAGTACCAACGGTCCAGCCGTAGAAGGGTCAAGCCAACGCCTCACATGTGGCACGCCGTACTGCCCCAAACCCGAAGGTTCAAAGGGCAGTTCAAGACGGTCACATAATCGAGTTAAGGTTTGTTGTCTTCTAGAGGGTCCATCGCGTTACTTGCACTACTTAGAACGTCGTTAAACTACGGAAAAATCCAACAATTGGAAATTTCCCGGCAGGGGAAAAAGTGGGTATTTATATCCGGTCGAACTTTTTAACATATTCTAAAATACCCGGAAAAACACACTGACAAAATTAGACAATCCGATCGATACACTGAGTTCCCAATACAACCCAGAAAATAAAACTCTGGAATAAATATTAAAATATTCCCAGGAAAACCAGCACTAAAAACTAGGAGTTACTGTGAAAATTTAAACAGATGATGGGACAACTTGGCCGCGGAACAGCCGCACAAGCCATGCTTGTGCCGCGGTTCCGCCGCACTCTAGAGGAATCATGCTCTCGAATTTCACAGTAATTCTTAGGAATACCTGCTGATTTTTCTGCATATTTTTAATTCACAAAAAACCACGAATTTCAAAAATGTCCAGAGAGCATGTTAAAATCGGGGTTTTGGGTCGATCGGACTTCTAACTCCGTCTACGCATCGCCTAAGGCTCTAGCTAGGCTCTGATACCACTGTAGGGTTCCTAGGCACTCTAATGGAGTCTCACAAGGCATCAAACATGGCTAATTCAAATTTTACAAGTGCCTACAAACCCTAATACGGATCGTTAACTAGATATATAGGCGATGCAAGCAAGTAAACGGAAATATAGCTAAAGGGAAGGGGCTACAACCTTTGTAGATCCGGTCCTCCACCTCCTAGGCTCTGCGATGAAGTCCCCTCGCTGTCCAAATCGGATTCCGGACTCAAGCATCGGCTTCATCGAAGAAATGAACGGGCTTGGTCGTCGGCTTCGATGCCGAAGATGATCTACGTCGAGGCATCGCTAGATCAAGCTCCAACTTCACCAAGTCAAGAAAACTTGTGAAGGAAACACCCTATACTACTTGGCAAGAGGTAGAGGATGAAGAAATAGGAAGTGGGTAGACTTTAGATTTGGATTTCTCACACTTTTTCATCAATCACCATTGATGTAGCAAGCTTTTTTCATGGAAGAAGAAGATGAAGAAGAAGAAAGGAATATGATAAGTTATTCAATAATTGGATAAATAAATCAATACTTATCATATATTAACCCTTGGTTAATTGTAGAGAATGGACCATGGTTAACTTGAATGGTTAGGGTTAAGCATGAGACAAGAATGGTGACTTAGTCAATGCTTCATGAATCTTCAACTAAAAACAAAAATAGCAACCATTCTTTTCTCATCTTTTTGCAAAAATAAATAAATAAATAAATAAGTAAGAAAAAAGAAAACCCTAATCATAAACTTAACCATGGTTTAATTCTTTACACTTAACCAAGTAAACATGTATCATCAAACATGATACAATCATGTGCACAAATGTATTTCACATATACAACTTGCACAATTCAAGTGAGAAAATCCATTTAAAGTGAACCAATACTAGTTAATGCAAAGTAATATATCAAATACATAATTATACATTAAATCATTAAATCAACACTTGAATTAACGATCCGGTCATATCGTATATAACCGACTAGTATCCAATGTATCGTCTTATCGAATCAATCCTTGATTCGATAACCAGGTTATATCGCATATAACCAATCGATACATTCGTCGCGAGAATGGAATACGGTATCACATACACGAATTATTCTCGGTCCCGTACATATCTCATATGCGCTCCTATTTCGTTTCGCTTGAGCCAGGAAACCTCTGTGTAGGACTCTAAAGACTCGTCAATACGCCGGCAGCAGGTGATGATCATATCAAACACCCACAAGCCGCAAGCAGTCTGCTAAACGTAACGGCCACCCGGGTATTGAGCGATCAGAAGATTGACGAGCAAGCCCACTCACACTCCTGTGAATCCAACCAGTAACACTTACCGTACAGTCCGGTCTGTTCGTCTGATATGTCGCATATCTCGCCTAGGGGTGGTAAACGTCAGACCCCAATAGCTTGATAAGTCATGCCGACGTGAAGTCCATGACATGTGTGAAACTACTGATAACACTTACTAGTAGGTCACTGCAACCCTGGCCAGGGATTTCCTGTTATGGCCAGCCGAGCATAGCGCAACATCAACCCCCAATACCGGGAGAGACGAATCCCCTCCTATCGCTCATTGCCTCCATGTGAATCGGGACTGTACCCAAAAACCACCTGTTTGCACGACTCAGTAGAGCCGTGGTAGGGTGGAAATCAAAGCACAGTGGGAGACACACAAGACTCTATGACGATCTCGGGTCAACAGACTAAGCTGTACCAGTGTCACCAGAGAACTGCCATCTGACGTGAGGTATAATACCATCTGGGAGTTCTCGGCGAGTCCGTTCAGTGTACCCAGTCTCCACTGAGCACCCGCATACCATCTCCGATGTCAAACACCAATGGATATGGGATTATCCATCGCCCATCGCATGGGTCGAGAAGATATACGCTAGTCTACTCTGGAATATCGATGCCCCGTCTCGATATTCCCTCGACTAGGAACATTGAAGGATGTACTCATGGACTATCCAGGCCCCACTAGTATGATCTGCATCACAGTCCTGGAAGTCGAGTACACATCCTAAGGGTTTTATCAACATGTAACAGAGAGACAGAAATTATACACGTTAAGATAAAGAGCAACCAGATAGCGTACTATCATGTCGAGCAAGAACGTCCTACCTATATATGTCCCAGCATCCACTACAATATACATCCAATGTACAGTAATGGCCTCTAGGGCATACATATAACTAACAGAAACTACCGATCCTAAATCGTTAATTCTCGTCTACCGCGGCTGAGGATTTCTGGTGATGGCCACCCGTGCACACCGCGACCTTAACCCCCAATACCGGGAGAGACGAATCCCCTGACGATCTACTCACTGCCTCCATATAGCTCGGGACTATACCCAACTAAAACCTGTTTGCACGACTCCTTTGAGCCGTGGTAGGGTAGTAATCAAAGCACAGTGGGAACTCACATGTGACAAATGACGATCTCAGGTCGATAGACTAACCTATACACATATCACTAGGGAACTGCTATCTGACAATAGGTATAATACCAACTAGCATGTTCCCGGCGAGTCCGTCCGGTGTACTCATAAACCAATGAGCACCTGTATAGATCTTAGGTGAACCAACTGACACCAATGGCTTGTGAGATCGGCCATCGCCCCTCGTCGGGGTCTCGATCCGTATACGCTAGTCTACTCTCGGAGTATCGATTCCCAGTCTCGAAACTCCCACGACTAGGGACACATTAAGGATGTGCTTATAGACTACCCAACTCTCACGTATATGATCACCATCATACTTCTTGTAGTCAAGCAAGAATCCTATGGGCTCTATCAACATGTAATAGTGATCTGTAATGTCACCTGAAGTATGTACATGATGATAAAGACAAACTAGATAGTATACTATCATCTCGAGTAAAACTGTTCTACCAGTATAGGTCCTCCCTCAATCATTGCAAGCACGTGACTGTGATCCAATAATTGACTTGAGGGCACTATAACCAACAATCTCCCACTTGCACTTAAAGCTAATTATTGCGGTGTCGCATACTCGCAGCCCGTGTGATACCGAACACCCAACTACACTACTAATCAGTTTGACAAAGCTCGTTTGCAAAACTATTGCGTTCAAGAAATAGCCTCAGTGAGTGGATCCGCTCTAATGTTTCTTTCTATGTCTCTCTTTATCTCAAGTTCGGGGAGAAAGCCATCTCCCGAAATGAGCAATACCCGTCTCAGAATATATCTGGATATCTGATGGGACCCAGTTCACAAATGAACTCCAAATCCAGTAAACTTCTTAGACTGTATCATCAACTGAATTTAATCAGTATCCTGCGCCATGCCTCCCTCAGTATTCGCTTGGACCACCTGTCCAAACTACTGCCCCTCAAAAGAGGGAAAACTATAAGTCTGACAGTCACTCTGTCATCCAAGTCACCTTGGAAGCCCGGAATGATAACCGTCTCCCGAAGGAGGCTGTCATTACCAAATCCCTAGAACATTTACTTATGTTCATAAACTGATTCCAAACGTTTCTCCAGGATTCGATTAATATATCAACTTATTGCATCTGGTGCAAAAACAACATCTGGTGTGGTACTTGACATCTCATGATTGACTCAATTGCCTAAGCAAGTGATATGCCAATAATGCACATCCCTCTCCTCTTTAGTCTATAAGACACCTTTAGAGAGGGTGATTCCATCACCTGCAGGTACACCACCATGCCAGGAGTCTTCCATTCTAAAACACCTTTAGAATACTGTCTATGTACCCAGATTAGGAAACTACCCAAATCTAGATCTAAAACTATAGATATAGTAACCAGAATGCCTGATATAATATCCATATCCTTTATGGAGAAACCACTGTGTGACAACCACAGTGTAACCAATTGTAGTATAGGAATTTCACTTCCTACAAAGTGTATGTCATCCAAATACCAGGACATACCACCCTACTACCTTCTTAACAGATCCATCTCCTATTCTGATGAAGTCAAAGCCTATGACCGTCATATCAAAAATAGATGATCTTTCTCCGCTATATCCGCTTTAGTCTATAAATAGACATAAGCTACTTGTCCACTATGCTTCCGCTGCTCCCACTGACTACAACAACCCTCTGGCAGAGTCATATACATGTGCACTTCTAAAGATAGTTTAAAACGACGCTATACTCATCCTCATGCCGGGTCTCATAGTTTAGGACAGCAGTAATGGCAAGTCTGGGTAAACAAGAACCTCCCTGTCACCGTCTTTAAGGATACCGAAGTACCTCTCGGGCGCCTGAGGTTACCCACCATATCTGCAGAGTGGCTAATGGAATGTCAGACTTGATTGAATCTTTAGGTTCTATTAAATTTTCAGTAATCGCTTGCGGTTCTAGAATCACTTCCAGTTCTACCATACTCCCACTACTGTTTTCTGAAAAAAGTCTATTTTACTAAAACTGTGGCGAGTTAAGAACAACATCACTATTGATCTTCCAGATGGTAGAAAGTTACCCCTCGTCATAGCCTGTGATAACCCACAAACTGCTATTACAGAAGCGTGCCTTGAGTTATCCAAAGTCTGGTTTTAAGCATAAGCTGGACAACTCAATATACCTTAACATCGTTGAGATATGAACCATTCTATATACAATATAGAAACAGAGGCACTGATTTAATTGGAACCAGATTCAAATCAAGCAGATGTCTCCAGTGCATGTTAACTAAATGAAGAAGGACGATCAACATTACTTAACTTAGGAGTGAATCCATATATGAGTAACCTGAAAGAGAAGCAAGTTCTCAAAACCATTACTATTAACTGAATACCAAACACAAGTATCAATATCTTCAATCACCTTGAAGAATCCTGATACTTGTATCACGTGGTTCTCTACTTTATTCTTGTACCTATAACTTCTCAAAACTTGGACCTTGTATTTATACGAAACACTTGTCCAAAACTGGAGAAATTATAAGTAAACAGAATATAGTATGAGGACCAACCCCTCTGTCCTAATGGATACTGGACAACATACAATACTTTGTATAAGTCCCCTGGGTTGAATAACTCAAACCCTGTGCCTCGTAGGTTGAAACTGTACTATGGTTAAGAAGAATTACACCGTTGTTTAATGCTCCTTACCTAATCATCAACTAATATAGGTAAATGTCATGGACATAATTTCAAAAAGTTATATCTCACTTTATAAAATAAACGTACAGATATATCAGTTTGAAATTGGTGCATAACAACGGATATTCAAAACCAAATATTTGCCATCAGGCAAAACCCCAGGTGATTTCCTCACATATCACCAATTACAATGAATTCCAATATAATGAGGATATAGTCACCTAATTCCTAATAACTTACCCCCACTCATCATCTGTAAAACTATACAGATGTGAGAATCAAACCTGGTAAATACATATCCTGGAGTAAGGATCTAATTGGGAAATCAGTTTTCAATTAACAATGCATAGTGAAACTGAAACATGAAAATGTTTCGACGGGGTAACCTGGTATTCATAGTAATGCCTCTTCCATTATCCAGATCCACGACTGTAGCCGTATATTTCCTTGCCATCTCTCTAAATCCCTTTAGTTGTCTTTACTCATTACCTTCTGTACACCACCCTTAGGCTAAATGGTTTTCTTCCTTCCTTACGTTTTGGCACAAGCCTATGGTTTGGAAGAAGACTATCTAATAAGCGTAATAGGTGTACTCTCCTAATCCTAGGAGCACTCGCAACCTGAGAGAAGGTAAAGATAAAAGACAACTGAATAAACCTTATTCTATTTCTCCTGAACCAGAATCCATCCTCGAACTGGAACAAGTTCCTTCGAGTTCGTATGTAACTATACGATGGATTATCTAATAACCGTGGATCTTCGTAGTGATATGGGGTGTTCTGGAGAAATCCGAAGGTGAAGTAGGAGTGGTGATGAAATACGTTATTTGGTCGTGAATGATAGCAGTCGCAATTTACTTTGCCATCTTTCTGATCTATTTATTTGTCTTTAAATATTATCTTCTGTAGACCACACTTAGACTAATTGGTTTTCTTCCTTCCCCACCTTTCGACACCTACCTATGGTTTGGAAGAAGACTGTCCAATAAGCGCAATAGGTGTACCATTTCCTTATCCTAGGAACCCTCACAACCTGAGAGAAGATAAAAGGAAAAGACAACTGAATATTCGTATTCATTTTCTCCAGAACTGGAAACAATCCTCGAATCCGAAACAAGTTTCTTCGAGTTCCTATGTAACTATACGATGGTCATATCCAATAAATGTGGATCTTCGTAGTGATAAGGAATGTTCCGAAGAAAAGCAAAGGGTAAA
This sequence comes from Agapanthus africanus, assembly GCA_030015575.1. Classification (NCBI taxonomy): domain Eukaryota; kingdom Viridiplantae; phylum Streptophyta; class Magnoliopsida; order Asparagales; family Amaryllidaceae; genus Agapanthus; species Agapanthus africanus. The sequence continues at coordinate 373,222,771 of JASDDO010000001.1, forward strand.
AGTAGGAGTGGCAATAAGGTATACAACTTAGACAATCCAAAAGTCAATATGTTTTAAGAAGGTCCGGTTATCTTGGTTACTGAGTTATAGTCTAGGGCCGGGCCATGGTCGCTGCCAAAGAGAGAGAAAAGAAACACTCAGCGTGCACTCTAACCTAGATCAGAATGGTTAATCACTTTATCTAATCAGGATGTCTCCCACTGTATCCTCAAATTCTCCTCCAAACCTGAAAGAAGAATTAGTCGGGATCATTTAAAGTCACCCGAGGAGTAAACCAACTCATCAGTGGGTATCGAGATCCAACTATCATCGCATGATAACCTGATGGAATCCACTCAAGTTATCACACCCCAGAAGGTATGCGCATGCCTGGAAAGTTTCAGTTTCTTTAGAAACTCCCGATGTGATTTTTACCCTAAGCTCTTATGACCTTGACTAAGGCCAACAAATCATAAGTCACATGTCAAGTTCTACCCGTTATTGTCCAGGTTAATTTGAACCCACCCGTACTCTCCCTTGACGAAGGTCAACAAGGCTGTACGACTGTCCCAAACCAACGCATCTATCTATGCAACAGAAAAGTAACAAATAGCTACCATACACTATGCCTTGACTAAGGCCAACAAACATAACATGAATACTAAGTGCTACCCGTCTGAAATGACGGAGGGATACGAAAGGTTTTGGCGAAAAACCTTTGATGTAATGAACTTGATATCATTGAAGGAACCGGATAGCTTTTTACAAATATATAGTGGCGAAAACTTTTGCTAAAGAGGTCACTCCCGGTAAAGGGATCTCAGCTCTTTCCTTGTTGAATGAGGTGCAGGATATTCCCACTGAATACCGCGATGCAAAGCAAAAAGTAATCGACTATAGTGAAGTTATTACCCTGATGCAAACATCTGCCCAAGGGGTCACTCCCGATGAAGGGATCTCGGCCCTTGCCTCGTCGAATGAGGTGCTAGATATTCATAACCGAATACCGCTATGCAAAACAAAAGAGAACGCCCTTTTAATAACTTTTTTAAATTGTTCCAACAATATCGAATATGTCTGTTTTCCTTGCATTGATCCGAATCAACGCAGTCCTATCAATTAATCACACCACAAAAGAACGAAAATTTGATGTACGTATATGCCATCTGCATTCGCCACTGGGTCCCGTCATCACTCGTTAGGTTACTTAACTAACGACATAGCGGGGACTGGACTAGCGTGGGTATAAAACATATACAACATCTACTAGTATATATATAATAATATATAATAATCGCTCCAGGCGTGATAAATTCAACATCATAGATAAGCAATAAGCATCACAGAATAATACAGATAATCTGGGAGCCCCGAGTTTCCTTTGAGCCGCAAGTGAAACCCGACATTCCCCTGGTCGTGTGGATAGCCTGTGCAATGAAAACCTAGACCCCTACGAGTGCGGCAAGTTACCTGCCAAAACTAGAAGCGAGGCAGCCCCTTCATCAAAGTGAATGGGCCACCCAGCACTTCAGGGAATCTGGTAACTTGAGCACCCCTCCTTGGGTCAACCTGTACCCCCTACGAGTGCAGCGAATAGCCTGCCAATTCTAGAGTGAGGCCCCCTCCTTCTCAAACCCAAGAGAGGCGGACCCGTTTCCCTCTAGAACCCGACTATCCATGCACTCCATCGTGAGGTGATCGTAGTACAGAAAGAAAATATGTACAACGGTGACATCGACCTCAACCCGGTCGTGCCCCAAACAAACAATATACAAATAGGCAGTGACGGCAGTCTACATGTCGGACAATCGCCCCGCGATATCAAATATACAAATAAAACTAACCTGTACTAACATTGCACCCAAGCTATCCATCACGACGAATCCGCAACAACATAGCAAAACACAGAACATCAATGTGAATGTCACGTTCGCAAACCCGTCTAAAAGAACTATAGCAATTAGACAAGTTGTACCGATCAAATGACATTCACGGTCGCAGATAGAAATATAAGTACTGTAAACTTTAAACAATATTAGAAATATTGACTTCGAAATAACCACGAATAGCCCCCAAAACTTAAGATAAAACCATATCAAAACTGGGCTAAATAAACAATACCACTGAACTAATATTCCAGAGACTAGATGCCATTAGGATGAAGAAAATATGAAGCAATTGGTTTTTGGCTTGGAAAAAAATGGGCTCTGCAATTCGTTCTCTGTGGTTTTTTCATTTTAAGTGGTGGTGTGTTTTGTTGGTTTAATTAATCAACCCAAGAAATAACCCATCACCCAAAAAAATCAGCCACCACACAACAAAATATCTAACAAAATATCCAAAGCACACTAATTTCCAGCCAAAGAATTGCCAGCACAAGAAATTTCCAGCACAATAAAAAATCAGCTACGAAATTTCCTCATCACCAAAAATATTGTTGGTATTGTTCTGGGGTTGTTTCGGTTTTGATATTTCTTCTAAACAACTAGTATACGGTTAATGGGTTGGCTCTGATACCATGTAAGGCTACGCGAGCGCCCCGGCCATCAATCCGTGGCCAAACGCGGAACAAAAACTTTTTAAAACCCGGCACTAACGGAACCCGATTCCCGGATCGAACCATTAACCTTATACTAGTTAACTGTAAAAGGAGTTTAGAGAGGTTATACCGATCGATCCGTGTCCTTCGGTCTTCAACCTCTGTCCCAAGCACCTCGCGGCTTCCTCGATCGAGTTCGGTCTCCAGTCTCCCTCGTCGAAGACGATCTATGTCGAGGATTAGTAATACGGGCTCCCACTTCAAAACCGAAGCAACTCGGCCATTCAGTTTGCTAGCATAGATACCCAAGATGAAGTAGAGATAGTGTGTGAATATTTTGTCTCAATGCACCCAAGGATTTGGATGGAGGTGAATGAAGTTTCCAAGAGGTGAAAATGCGAAGCATAAGAATTTTGCAAGTGAGGAAAAAATGGGCTCTGCAACTTTCGAAAATTTGTTCTCTCTGTGGAATTGTGTGAGTGGTGAGGTGAGTGATTAATTTAAGCAACAAAAAGAAATTACCCACACCAAAAAAAAACCCACACCCACCAATTTTCCCTCACAAAATATCTACCTCAAGAGAATATCTTTAACTATCCAAAAAACCATTAATGCACAATTAATGGAAGCATGAGTCACCAACTTTGTCAGCCAATGCTCATGAATTTCCCAGCCCAAAGATTTGCCAAAATTCACTCACACATTTCACATTAAACATTAAAATAAATGTTTAAAACCAAAACAAGAAAATGCAACCTCAAAAGTAAACTTGTAACGAATTACATGAATACCCCTCAACCGTATATACATACCTGTATCCGTATTCCGACTGAATACGAATACAACGAGACGTAAATATTCAAACAATATAATACTAGGATCCGGCTTAAACCAAAGCCCACTAGAATTATCCGTCCGATCATGATCCGTGCACAAGTGAACATATATGATCGAACCCTGCCATAAAACCATACGGCCTCTACAACGTTTCTCCCGAACTAGGGAAACCCTCTGTGTGGGACTTTAAAGACTCGTCAATACGCTGGCAGTGGGTTTAAACACAAGCACATCAGTGGCACTAGCTGTACATAACGGCTACCCAGTTATTGAGAGAAAGGGAAGCCGACGAGCGAACTCACCCTGAAACCTTACTGAGCCTGACAATGACAATATCCGTACAGTCTGGTCCATTCGTCTATGAGTATCGCATATCGAGTCTAGGGGGTGGATAAAGCCAGACCCCTAATAACGCGACATTTAGTGTCGGCATGAAACCTATCACCAACTGAGAAACTATCGATCCTAGATCGGTAATTCTCGTCTACCCCGGCCGAGGATTTCTGGTGATGGCCACCCGTGCACTCCGCGATCTCAACCCCCAATACCGTGAGAGACGAATCCCCTGACGTTCTATTTACTGCTTCCATATGGCTCGGGACTATACCCAACTAAAACCTATTTCCACGACTCCTTTGAGCCGTGGTAGGGTAGTAATCAAAGTACAGTAGGAACTCACACGAGACAAATAAAGATCTCAGGTCGATAGACTAACCTGTACACATGTCACCACGGAACTACTATCTGACAATAGGTATAATACCAACTAGCATATTCCCGGCGTGTCCGTCCGGTGTACTCATAACCCAATGAGCACATGTATACATCTTAGGTGAACCAACCGACACCAATGGCTTGTGAGACCGGCCACCGCCCCTCGTCGGGGTCTCAATCCGTATACACTAGTCTACTCTAGGAGGATCGATGCCCGGTCTTGAAACTCCCACGACTAGGGACACATTAAGGATATGCTTATAGACCACCAAACTCTCACGTATATGATCGCCATCACACTGCTGGTAGTCAAGCAAGAATCTTATGGGCTCTATCAACATGTAATAGTGATCTATAATGTCACCTGAAGTATGTACACGATGATAAAGACAAACCAGATAGCATATTATCATCTCGAGTAAGACTATTCTACCGGTATAGTTCCTCTCTCAATCATTGCAATCACGTGCTTGCGATCCAATAATTGACTTGAGGGCCCTATAGCCAACAATGGGATCACCCATCGCCCATCAAATGGGTTAAGAAGCGTATACGCTAGTCTACTTTGGAATATCGATGTCCTGTCTCGTTATACCCTCGACTTGGAACAATTAAAGGATGGACTTATGGACTACCCAAGCCCTACTAGTATGATCTCTATCATAGTCCTGGTAGTCAAGTCCACATCCTAAGGGCTTTATCATCATGTAACATAGAGACAGTACAAGTATACAGGTTAAGATAAAGAGTAACCAGATAGCATACTATCATATCGAATAAGAAAGTCCTCCCTATATATGTCCAAGAATCCACTATAATATACAATCATGTACAATAATGGCCTCTAGGGCATACATACAACTAACAATCTCCCACTTGCACTAAGGCCAGTTGTTGTAGTATCTCATACCTAACATCCCTTAAAGTCTCTCTAGGGGAAGGCCTTCATGAGTGGATCCGCCATGTTATTTTTTCTGTCAACTCTCCTGAACTCGATCTCCCCGAGATCCTCCATCTTCCTGATCAGGTGATACTACCTAAGAATATGTCTGGATCACTGATGGGACTGGGGTTCCTAGGCCAAAGCCACAGCTCCATTGTCACCACAATGGTAGGAACCATGTTCATCTCATGAACATCTATACCCAGACAACCTCTTTGGTAGCATCATTGGCAGCGATGTATTCACCCTTTATCGTTAAGTCTGCCACGGTAACTAGTTTGGAACTCTTCCAACATACCGTCCCTCCACTGAAGGTAAAGACAAAACCCGAGACTATCTTACAGTCGACCTTATCACTCTAGAAGCTCGAATCGGTAAAGGAATCCACTTGGAGTTCACCGTTACCATACACCAAGAACGTTTCTTTAGCCCTTTTCAAGTACTTAAGAATGCTCTTCACTGCTGTCCAGTGTTTCTCCCCAGGATGTAAGAGACATCACCCAAATCCTTTATGGAGGAACATAGTGATAAGTAGAGCTTAACCAAGTGTAGCATAGGAACACCATTTCCTATCAAGAATATGTCATCCACATACAATACGAGGAAGACAACCTTACTCTCTACAACCTTCTTGTATATACAAGGTTCATCTACTATTTTGATGATGTCAAACTCTTTGACTGCCACATCAAAACAGATGTTCCAACTCCGCGATGCCTGCTTTAATCCATATTTTGATATAAGCAACTTGCACACTGATTGATCATAAATCCGATGTCGTGTTTAGAAAAGTGTAAAGATCACAACCAAAGAAATTTGTAAACCGCAATCAATAACGGTGTCAATTGTAGGTTCGTTAGCGAGTGCGGATCGTCCAAAGGGAAAGTGAGATTTGATCGTAATTGTTTTAGTTGAGTTGAAATTAAAAGAGAAAAGAAAATTTGATTCAAGATTTATGAATTTTAGTTTCAAGAATCAAGAGAAAATAAAGATCAAGAATCAAGAATCGTCCAAATTGAATGAGTTATCAAGATTTGTAATGAGGCTCGTAGGAATCGATCCAATCGATAGTGAGGACGAAGAATTAGGATTACAAATTCTTATCTATTGATGATTTGTTGCTAGATCGATGACGATCAACGAGAATTAGGGATCTAACGAAGAAACTAGGGTTTCTTCATCACATCTCTTGTCCTTTCGTTGATTAGCATTCAAAATTCTAGCCTCTAGGGAATTCAATCATCGATCGTTGATCTCTAATTAAGAGCGAAAACATTCAAGAAAGTATCTCGCTCGAAACTAGGTCGTTGATGATTCAATTTCCTAATATTTACAAAACTCATAAGACTTAAGAATCGTTCAAGAATTTAATCATCGTCATCTATCTATTTTCTCGATTCCTCCACGAGCAGAGTTTTCACTCAAACATCATGACAAAGAAAACAATCAAGAATTGAGAATTCGTTATAATGCTCAAATGTAAAGAAAAGCAAGATCAAGAATTTTCACCTTTCATTATTCAACATCTCGTTACAATTCACTCAAAGACTACAAGATTTGAGGAGAGAATTTGATTGTCGAACTAGCTTCGCTTCGTCTTCGTGAGTCGCGGATCGTCTTGGATCACTTGCTCGGATGAAGATCGGTGTTGCTCCAAAAAGGCTTGATGGCTTCTTACTTGATTCTGTACTCGGTGATCTTGATTTGGATTTTGAATTGTATTTGGGCTAGGGTTTGGATGCACAAGTTGTGTCACTCAACTTGTGGGGGAATTGTTGAACAACCAACAACCTTTGTAATAAAGCCATGGGTACCCTTTTATAGCCTTCTCCTTTAGCTTCCCCTAGAAGCTTGATTAGGTTTAGCTTCCTTTAGAAGCTAAGCTAGGTTTAGCTTCTCTTGCAAGCTTGGTAGTTGAGTAGAAGCATCCAGGTTAAGGTAGTTAGCTAGCTTGCTTGAGAAGCTTGGAGGTGTTTAGTTTGTACAAGATGCTTGGCTGTTAGGACGGAAGCTTCTGGAGATCTCTGGAGTTTAAAGTGCCTTGAAGAAGTTTGGCTAGTGAAAGGAGACTTCTGACATAGTGTTCTGCCGCTGACGTGTCATCGTGGCCGTAGATCCACGGTGGATCGGCGCATTCGGTCGCGGATCCGCGGCCTTTTGGAAGGCTTAGTGCATGAAATTTTCTGTGCTGATTTGTGTTGGCTTCATGGTACTTTTCTGATCTCTGGAATTTTATAAATCTTTCTTGTTTACTGCCAGATCATAAGTCTTGGACTTGGCGTATTTTTATCAGCACTTTTTTGCAGTTTCGGCTCTTTTACCTGGAGAATTTTATGTACACAGTCTCGAGACAAGTGTTGCGATATACAAAAGATCATGCGTGCAATAATAAACACTCAATTTTCCACAAAATTCCGGTTATAATGTATAACACATGTTATTTGGAATTTTACAGACAAATTGCTAATATGTGCTATATTCATACCGAACACGTTTAGATGATTGCAAATAGTAGGGAAATTGATGTGTTAAAAATGCAATATTTTGGACTGATCAAATTCCCCCAAACTTAATTTTGGTCGTCTCGAGCAAACTTGTTTTATTAAAAAGAGAAGAAGAAAATAAAGAAAAAAGAAAAACTAACTAGCACACTTTCGTAGGCAACACGATTGCACTGAGCACGTGCAACAAGCCTTTAAACCTCTAGGTGTCCCTAGTAGGAGGAGTGTTATCTCCTGAGGGTTTTCAGCGGATTGCACCCACAAAATCCAATAAAAGGAAGACCGTGAAAGTTACATGTAAAGATAAGAATTGTAAAAGAAAAACTTTGAAAATTAGAGTTTCCAACTACACTAGTTTTTCAGTTGTCATGAGCCCTATCTTAATTGACATGAAAAGATGTTAGAAATCACATCATTCCTCAATAAAATATCGTCTTTATTCTTCATTTCTACCTTTCTTCCAAACATCAATAATATAACCCTACGTGTGTGTAAAGGACATCCCTACACTCGGAGAATTAAATTCAAGCTATCATACTCTTGTCCATCTGCCTCAGTACTTTTTAATCGATGAATATTTAGATGAGATTGCTCACACATTTTTCATACGACCGTTAATACTTCTTGAGCTACTAACCGACCGATTACTCATGTGTTTGCTGATTAAGTGTATTAGTATTTTTCTCGTCTTGCACCACCTAAGGCTTAGCAATGACTCCTAGACTAGTTGGTCTAAGGCACTAGGTGATGAAGCACCCTTGCTATATTTTTTTATTGCTGCCTTGGTGATAACAAAACCAGTGTTCATTTTTCTACACCATTTATATTTTCTTCATTTATTATTTCCTTCATACTTTGGCTTTTAGACAAGAGCATTTCAAGGTATCCTCTACTATCCCGAGCTTCAAGACGTGTGTGAGTGCGTATAGTAGGGTATCAACGTTCAAATGTTTGGTTTCTACAATAGGAACTATTTTTCAGACTTATTTTTATCCTCAGATTAGTGACTTCCTTCATCTTACTAACCCTTGGGACAACGGCTCATAACTATTTATTACTAGTTCGTTTAAGAAAACTTCTAATTTTCTTGGTTTTCTTAAGCTTTTCCAATCTTTTGGATGTAATTTTTCACTATCTAATCTTTTATTATCTTATTTATGTACAAAATTATTTATTTATTTAGTTTTTATATGTTTTGTGCTTATGCAAAGTAATATGCAAATGATGCTCAAATAAGCACAAACCTCCCCCAAACTTATTTTCAACAGTGTCCTCACTGTTGTCTTCTGCTAAAGCTCAAAAACCTGTAAGCTTGGGAGGAAATTTAATAACGGGGGAAAAATATATTAAAGTGAAAATCCTCCCCCAAACTTATTCTTTGGCTCACAATTTTAAGTAATAATTTTCTTTTCAAGAGCCAGATTATAGCCCCCCAAACTTGAGTTAAACAATGTTAAGCTTTGAAAATCACAAGAGGGGGTCAAAATTACTGGTCAATACCAAGCTTTGCAAAGACCGAACGTCAACACCAACCATTCGAAGATTTTATCAGTGTAGTGCATCGGTTGGTGGAAGAACGTATTATAAGGAGCCAGGAAGAAGTGGGGAAAAGGTAAGTGGTGTGAAGGAGAGGGTTTGCGTCTCATTTTGGAGAGACGACACAGTGATTGTGATGGATTACTCGCATTCTCTTTATAGTCCAGAAGAAGGGGTGGAGGTTCAATTTCTTTATTTGGGAGATGATTCATCTCAACACCCGTATTTGCTAAAAATGCGAGCTCATCAGCAAAAATTTCCTCAAAACTCTCATCGATACCCCGAAGAATAATGTCATCAAAAAGCGCGGGGTGATCTTCAGACTCCAAAAACGGTTCATAATCAGTGTTAGTTGTTGACCCGGACAACTTAGTGGAAGAGTGCGTATGTGTATGATACATAGTTGGATCAAACAACAACATATGAAAAGAGTCTAGATCAGTATCATGAGGCTGATCAAATTCGCTGTTGTCGACATCCATTAATTCGACAGAACAGACCTGAGCAGTAGGTTCGGAGGGTACACTTCCCAACTTCTAAGTGTTCAGCTCAATTGACATCTTCCCGAAGGAAAGGGTCATAGAGCTATTACGACGGTTGATTATAGCATTGGAAGTGGCCAAAAAGGGGCGACCAAGAATCACCGGAATGTGATTCCGTGGGTTTGCTACAGGCCGTGTATCAAGTACAATAAAGTCCACAGGGAATAAAAATTCCCCGATTTTTATTAACACATCCTCCAGCTCACCCCTAGGTTTGGTGATTGATCGGTCGGCCATCTGGAGAGTTATGTTCGAGGGCTTTAACACCCCGATACTTAGTTGCTTATAGACTGAATATGGAAGCAAGTTAACACTAGCGCTAAGGTCAAGTAAAGCACGGTTAATGTGTTTGTCCCCAATAGAAACAGAAATAGTAGGACAGCCAGGGTTCTTACGTTTCCTTGGTAATTGTTGGGGAAAAGCCGTGTCTACAGTACTTGACATGAAAACTTTTTTAGGCACTCGAGTCTTCCTCTTCCTAGTGCACAAGTCTTTGAAAATTTTCGCATAAGCGGGGACTTGTTGTATAGTATCTAGGAGAGGGATATTGATGTTAACTTGCTTAAGGATTTCAGTGATCTTCTCCATTTGTGGACTTGGTCTATTTCCCCTTAACCGATTCGGATAAGGAGCTTTAGAATTAAGGTCGGGGTCTAACATTGGAGAAGATCGTGTGGGTAGGAACGATCTAAGAATAGGAGTGGGGATCGTCTTTGGTGGACTAGAAGAGGTCTGCTGAGGTGTCGAGCCTTGGGGAAAACGGAGAATAGGCTCGGAAGAAAATGGTGGGGTAGACGAATTGGGGTCAGAAGTAGAAGCAGAAGTGGAAGGAAAAGTCTCAGCCGGGGTATCATCGATTGATTCTTCATTATTATCAATCTCTTCACCGACATGGTTGTCAAGCACTCTTCCAGATCTCAACGTGGTGATAGCATTCACATGATGTGAATAGCCAGGATTGGGTAAAGGTTGAGCTGGAAGTTTTCCCTTTCTCTCTAGCATTTAATTCTGCATTTATACGGGCAATTTATGCTTCCATCGATTTAATATTTTCATTTTGAGAGACAATGCTCTTCATCATATTATCGAAGGAAGATTGAAAATTTGCCGTCACTTGGATGGATTGTTTCATAAAAGTAACCAAGATTCGTTCGAGTGCAGAGGAATTACAAGTACCGTCCATTTGCAAAGAATTTTCATATGGTGCAGAAGTGTTGGCCGGATTTTGAAAGTTTTGTGATTGGTAGGGGTGCTGACTCAATTGAAGTGGTTGCTGTTGTGGTGGAGGACCTCTTTGAAAATTGTTTTGATTTAGAACCGTGTTTTGATTTTGTGATTGGTTCCAAGAAAAGTTAGGGTGATTCCTCCAACCCTGGTTATAAGTGGAAGAATACGGATCGTTTCTAGATCTTTGTTGGAAAGCAGCATTGATATGCTCATGACCTTGAAACGGAGAATTTAAAGGACATTCTTCCGTAAGATGAGATGGATCAAAACAACATCCATAGACAGTTTTGGAGAGTGACATCTGATTTAGGGCGGCTGCCAAAAATTTATTTTCCATAGTTTCGAGTTTCTTTTGCATTGCTGACATTTCAGTTTTAACTCCTATGGAAACATCAGATTGGTTATTGCCACCCCTAGACAATGGTTGGTTTACACCCTCCTGCTGCAAAGATTTTTCAACGAAATCTTCTAAAAATCTCCATGCTTCACCATCATCATTAGTCATGAAGGTGCCTTGACACATAGATTCAAGGGTCTGTTTTGTGGTAGGATTAATGCCCTCATATATGATTCTGCACAGATCCCATCTAGGGATTCCGTGATGAGGACATTGAACTAACAGATCCTTGAAGCGTTCAAAACACTTCGAGAATGGTTCATTTGGAAGCTGGGTAAATTGATTTATTTCGCTACGAACTCGAGCTGTCTTATGATTGGGGTAGAATTTCTTTAGGAATGCTTTTACGAATTCTTCCCAGTTTGAGATAGAATGTGCGACTGTGTTATAAAGCCACTTCTCGGTTATATCGTACAGAGTAAATGGGAGAATACGTAGATGCATAGCATCCACAGAAAGCTGTGAAGTACGCATCATAGCGCATACATTTTCAAATTTGGTAATAAAGACGTATGCGTCTTCAGACTCGAGACTGTGATTTTGTGTAGAAGATTGATGTATTGGGGCTTGATTTCAAAATTGTCCCCATTGGCTGGTGGAATGGTGAGACAGGTCGAAAGAGGACCTCTCATAGGGTAGCATCTCTCTTGGAGAGAGATGCGGGGTGGATTCTGCGCACCTGCGGACGACGGCAGAGTAGTGTTAAAGAAGTTCGATGGAGAACCGTCCATCGAAGTGGGTGTGGTAGGGGGTAAAGAAAAAGTAGACGTAGAATTACCGACTTCGGAGTCGATAAGAGGAACGCGGACAAGACGGGCACTAGAATCCCGTGTCCAGCCGAGCATGCACTAAATGGTTTAGCACAAGCGGCAGCGTTATGATAATTAAGGAAAAGATGAGTTTAGTGTTTGGTTTTTGAAAAAGATATGGGTTTTTGAAAAATTCAAATCACAAAACATTGCACAAGCAACCCTAAATCTAGTGGTCACCTAGGTTAAGTCTCTAGACCGCTCCTAGACTTCCAGAAGACAAGTCGCATGATCAATCCTCTACTGCCTCTTTGTCCCTCCTGTGGCCAAGTAAGTGCCAGGTAAGTGGGAGGTTCTCCACTACATAAGTAGTGGGCCTAATTAAGTAACCACGTGCCTTAGACACACTTGCCTTAGACACACTTGCCTTAGACACCACAAAAGAAACGCGGATAAGCAATAGATTACCCATGACCTCCTTCTGTCCTAAGTGAGCGCGACGGTCCTTAGAGTCTTGTCTAGATATTTTTTAGTCAATGAGGGTAATGCGGATGCAATTTTGTGATTTTTGGGGCTTAGGAAGGGTAATGAACTCCCCACCTAATCTGAATTTGGTCTTTGCCTATTAATTTCCGTATTAAAAAATGCAAACAACCAAGATCAAACACACACAATTTTTTTCTTTTTTTGGCGCTGCGAATTTTTGCAAATAATCCTGCAGAAATTAGTTAATGGATAGAGCAGGCAGGAGATAAGAAAGTCAGAAAGTCACCTAAAAATTTTGGTGCAGCGAAGCCCTAATCACGCCGCGGAACCGCCGCTATATGCTGCTTATGGCCGCGGAAACGCGGTCTGTTGGTTTGATCACTGCACAAAATTTTCAAGAACTGTTCCAATTCACTCACTGAACTCTCTGGAACGTTCAGAAATTTTTTCCTCTTGCTCCACCGATTCCAGATCTCCTTGCAACAAATCACAACGAATCGTTTAGTGTTTGTGTGAATTTTGATCAAAAAATTCTGATGGATTAATAAATCTTTCAACTCAAATTTCAAAAACGAACAAATTACCACACGATCCCCGGCAACGACGCCATTTGATTGATCATAAATTCGATGTCTTGTTTAGAAAAGTGTATAGATCACAACCAAAGAAATTTGTAAACCGCAATCAATAACGATGTCAATTGTAAGTTCGTTAGCAAGTGCGGATCGTTCATAGGGAAAGTGAGATTTGATCGTAATTGTTTTAGTTGAGTTGAAATTAAAAGAGAAAAGAAAATTTGATTCAAGATTTATGAACTTTTGTTTCAAGAATCAAGAGAAAATAAAGATCAAGAATCAAGAATCAAGAATCGTCCAAATTGAATGAGTTATCAAGATTTGTAATGAGGCTCGTAGGAATCGATCCAGTCGATAGTGATGATGAAGAATTAGGATTACAAATTCTTATCTATTGATGATTTGTTGCTAGATCGATGACGATCAACGAGAATTAGGGATCTAGCGAAGAAACTAGGGTTTCTTCATCACATCCCTTGTGATTTCGTTGATTAGCATTCAAAATTCTAGTCTCTAGGAAATTCAATCATCGATCGTTGATCTCTAATTAAGAGCGAAAACATTCAAGAAAGCATCTCGCTCGAAACTAGGTTGTCGATGATTCAATTTCCTATGATTTACAAAACTTATAAGACTTAAGAATCGTTCAAGAATTTAATCATCATCATCTATCTATTTTCTCGATTCCTCCACGAGCGGAGTTTTCACTCAAATATCATGACAAAGAAAACAATCAAGAATTGAGAATTCATCATAATGCTCAAATGTAAAGAAAAGCAAGATCAAGAATTATCACCTTTCATTATTCAACATCTCGTTACAATTCACTCAAAGACTATAAGATTTGAGGAGAGAACTCGATCGTCGAACTAGCTTCGCATCGTGTTCGTGAGTCGCGGATCGTCTTGGATAACTTGCTCGGATGAAGATCGGCGTTGCTCCAAAAAGGCTTGATGGCTTCTTGCTTGATTTTGTACTCGGTGATCGTGATTTGGATTTTGAATTGTATTTTGGCTAGGGTTTGGATGCACAAGTTGTTTCACTCAACTTGTGGGTGAATTGTTGAACAACCAACAACCTTTGTAATGAAACTATGGGTACCCTTTTATATCCTTCTCCTATAGCTTCCCCTAGAAGCTTGATTAAGTTTAGCTTCGTTTAGAAGCTAAGCTAGGTTTAGCTTCTCTTGCAAGCTTGGTAGTTGAGTAGAAGCTTCTAGGTTAAGGTAGTTAGCTAGCTTGCTTGAGAAGCTTGGAGGTGTTTAGCTTGTACAAGAAGCTTGGCTGTTAGGACGGAAGCTTCTGGAGATCTCTGGAGTTTAAAGTGCCTTGAAGAAGTTTGGTTAGTGAAAGGAGACTTTTGACATAGTGTTCTGCCGCTGACGTGTCATCGTGGCCGTGGATCCGCGATGGATCGGCGCATTCGGCCGCGGATCCGCGGCCGTTTGGAAGCCTTGGTGCATGAAATTTTCTGTGCTGATTTGTGTTGGCTTCATGATACTTTTCTGATCTCTGGAATTTTATAAATCTTTCTTGTTTACTGCCAGATCACAAGTCTTGGACTTGGCGTATTTTTATCAGCACTTTTAGCAGTTTCGGCTCTTTTACCTGCAGAATTTTCTACACACAGTCTCGAGACAAGTGTTGTGATATACAAAAGATCATGCGTGCAATAATAAACACTCAATTTCCTACAAAATGCCGGTTATAATGTATAACACATGTTATTTGATATTTTACAGACAAATTGCTAATATGTGCTATATTCATACCGAACACCTTTAGATGATTGCAAATAGTAGTTGATGTGTTAAAAATGCAATATTTTCGACTGATCACACACCTTTCTGCTGCTCCCACTGTCTACGAAGCCCTCTGGCAGTGTCATGTGCACGCTCTCTTCTAAATCACCATTTAGAAAAGCGATCTTGACGTCGATCTGCCAGATTTCGTAGTCATGATATGCAGCAATGACAAATAGGATCCGGATTGACTTAAGCATGGCCACTGGAGAAAACGTTTCATCAAAATCCACACCTGGTTATTGACGATAACTTTTTGCAACAAGTCTAGCTTTGAAAGTCTCAACTTTTCCATCTACACCAAGAATCTTCTCAAGATCCACTTGCTCCCGATGGATTTTACCCCTTCAGGTGCAACTACCAAAGTCCATATTTTGTTGGTGTATATGGATTCCATCTCAGATCGTACAGCATCCAGCCATTTCACAGAGTCCCCACTTATGATGGCCTGCTCGAAACTTGTTGGGTCATCATCTTCCATGATGCAATTCCCGCTCCCACTGTCATTGAGAAAACCGTAGTATCTCTCATGCGGATGAGAAACCCTACTAGATCTGCTGAGAGGTTGAGGTTCGTTGGGAACTATTGAATCCTCCTGGTCTACCAAAATCATCAGCCGTTAGTTTGTCTAGCTGGAACTTCTTCCAGTTCTACCTCATGACCACTAATTTCTTCCATAAGAAATTCTTTTTCTAAAAAAGTGGCATTGCGAGAAACAAAAAAAATTTGTTCCTCGGTGTGGTAGAAGATATACCCACGTGAGTTTTTGGGATATCCTACAAACTTGCACAGAACTGACCTTACCTCGAGCTTGTCCGGATTTTCCGTTTTAAACATAGGCCGGACAACCCCATATCTTAACTTGTTTAAGAGGTGGTCTCTTCCCATTCCATATCTCATATGGAGTGGTAGGCACTGATTTGGATAGAACTCTATTCAATAGGTATGCAGCTTCTCAAGCGCATAACCCTAAAAGGAAACAGGTAACTCAGTGTTACTCATCATAGAGCGCAACATATCTAATATGGTGCGATTCCTCCGCTCTGACACACTGTTGTGCTGTGGTGTATATGGAGGAGTAAGCCGAGAGAGAATCCCATTCTCTTTTAAATAATTCAGGAACTCCGTGCTTAAGTATTCTCCTCCCCGATCAGATTGAAGGATTTTAATATTTTTACCCGTTTGGTTCTCCACTTCGTACTTATATTCCTTGAATATCTCAAAAAGCTTCATACTTGTGTTTCAAAAGGAATACATGTCCGAATCTTGAGAGATCATCGATGAATGTAATGTGTTGGAGTTTCTTAGCATATTTACTATGGTTTCAAGGTGTATCAAGTATACAATTTTAAAAATTAGTGTGCTAATGAACTCAAACTTAAAATCGAAATAGAGAATTAGGGTTTCACAATAAGTAAGCAAGCATAAACCTAAGTGATTATGGAATACAACCTTTGTAGACAAGTCCATCACTTCAAATGCTCCGTGTAAAAGTCCCTTTGCTCCAAGTAGTAGTGTTCCGGACTCTCCGTATGCTCCACTAGTCGAAATGAACGAGCTTGCTTAATGATCATCGAAACCGAAGATGATCTACTGTGAGGAGACTCAACTCAAGCTACCTCTTCACTAATGTATGAATGAGTGAAGCAAACAATCTATTCAAAATGGCTAATAGGGTATAGATTGATGAAGCAGGAATTTAGCTCACTTTAGAATATTTTTCCTCTCATTCTCTTTCACTTCAAGAAAATCAAGTGAAGAAAAAAAAGATGAAGAAGATGAAGCATCTAATTAACCAAGAGTGAGAAAATATCTAATATAAACTCTTGTAGAGACTTAACTAAGGCTAAGAGAATGGTTAGGTTAAATAATATCCAGAGTAAAACAAAAGTCAATGGAGTTTAGTCAAGGTTTCTACAAGCTTCTCCCAGTTTCACAACCATGCTAATTTCCACCTCTTTTTTATTTTCTCTAAATAATAAAAACCCATACATTATCTTAACCTAAGTATTAGTCTTATACACCCAAGTTCCATGTATCATCAAGCATGATACAATATTCTAAATATATATATATATATATATATATATATATATATATATAATGTAAATGAAGAAAAGAAAATTCTTAAGTGAGCTAATTTATATTTGTTAATATATATTAATATATATATATATATATATATTAAATTATTAAATCAACACTTGATTTAACAATCCAGCTATATCGCATATACCCGACTAATATCAAATCATCGAATCAATACGAAATCACATATAACCTTTATCACGAAATCAGAATACGGTATCATATACTCGTATCTATCTCAGTCCCGGACATATCACATATGTGCCCTACTTCGTTTCGTTTGAGCCAGGAAACCTCTGTATAAGACTCTAAAGACTCGTCAATACGCCGGCAGTAGGTGGTGATCATATCAGTCACCCACAAGCCAAAGCGGTCTGCAAAACATAACGGCCACCCAGGTATTGAGCGATCAGAAGATCAACAAGCATACCTGCTCATACTCCTGTGAATCCGACAAGTAACACTACCGTACAGTCCGGTCTCTTCGTCTGATATGTCGCATATCGAGTCTAGGGGTGGTAAACGTCAGACCCCAGTAACTTGATAAGTCATGCCAATTTTTGGTCCATAATGGTTCGAGAAACTACTGATAACACTTACCAGTAAATCTCAGCAACCCTGGCCAGGGATTTCCTGTTATGGCCAATTGAGCACAGCGCAACATCAACCCCCAATACCGGGAGAGACGAAACCCCTCTTATCGCTCATTTCCTCCATGTGATTTGGGATTGTACCCAAAAGCCACCGGTGTGCACGTTCTCTTGAACATGGTATGATGGAAATCAAAGCACAGTGGGAATCACACAAGACTCTATGACGACCTCGGGTCTGCAGACTAACCTGTACCAGTGTCACTAAAGAACTGCTATCTGACGTCAGGTATAATACCATCCAGGAGTTCTCGGCGAGTCATGTTCAGTGTACCCATTCTTTAATGAGCACCTGTGCACATTCTCTGATGTCAAACACCAATGGTTGTGGGATCAACCATCGCCCTATACAGGGTCAAGAATCGTACACACTAGTCTACACTGGAATATCGATGCCCCGTCTCGATACTCCCTCGACTAGGAACAATTAAAGGATGTACTTGTGGACTACCCTGGCCCACTAGTATGATCTACATCATAGTCCTGGTAGTCAAGTTCACATCCTAAGGGCTTTATCAAAATGTAACATGGAGACAGTATAAAAATACATAAGCGTACACGTTAAAATAAAGAGCAACCAGATAGCATACTATCATGTCGAGCAAGAAAGTCCTCTCTATATATGTGTAACATTTAAAAAAAATAAAAATAAACAATTAAATAAATAAAATCCTTTAGGTGAATTTTCTGATAATCGGTAAAATAAACCGTATTTTCCGTAAAACTCAACTACACTTATTTTTCATCATAAAATTAAATACGCCTATTTTAACTATGGAATTACTAGTAAATGGTGTTTATTTAGTGACTTATAAATTATTAGTTTACTTAAATATTTTTCCTTAATTAATTAAATTCAAATATTAACATAAGCTTTAATTATACATTAAATTAGTGCAAATTACAAATTAGAAATGGGTTAATTTTACAAAGTGAATCATGACAATTTAAAACAAGTGTGTACCATGCAAAATTCTTTCTCAAATTATTTCAATGGTTCTAGACTTTTCTAGGATTGGTTTAGAAAAGAAAATAAATTAATTAATTAATTAATGAAAAGACTTAAAGTATGGGTTTTATTCATGAAGTTTCTACACCATTCAACACTCATTTCAGTCTCTCTCTTTTTCTCTCATAGTGTGGCCGAGCCTCCTCTATAGATAGCCCCCATTTTTTTCCACATCATTTTTCAATCAAAAATCATCCAAAAACTCATCAAAAATCCAAATAAAAACCCACAAAAATCCAAATAAAAACCCACAAATTCCTAATTTAATTCCTACCCATTATTCTTTGCCCATTCTATCGTGGATTTTGGGAGTAAGAGAGCATGTTGGGGTGGCTAGGTTGCAAGCTAGATTTCTAAACTTGGAGGTATAATCCTAACCTATGTTCAAATTTTTGCTATATTACTTTGGTCTAGCTTAATTAGAAGTTTAATTATGGTTTTGATTTTGTGATTCAAAATTCAAGTAAAGGGTTTGAGTTAAAGTTAGGGTTTTAATTAATGGAGTAGGGTTATAATAAGTGGTTTAACATTTTATGAAATGAAAAATTTGTTAGTTATATGTATGCCCTAGAGGCTATTATTGTACATACGATGTATATTGTAGTGGATGCTTGGACATATATAGAGAGGACTTTCTTGCTCGACATGATAGTATGCTATCTGGTTGCTCTTTATCTTAACATGTACTCTAATTGTCTCTATGTTACATGTTGATAAAGCCCTTAGGATGTGTACTTGACTATTAAGACTATGATGTAGATCATACTAGTTGGGACAGTGTAGTCGCTAAGTACATCCTTCAAATGTTCCTAGTCGTGGGAGTACCAAGACAGGGCATCGATAGAGTACCAAGACAGTGGCATCGATACTCCAGAGTAGACTAGCGTATGCGCTTCTTGACCCCATATGATGGGCGATGGATGATTCCCATATCCATTGGTGTTTGACATCAGAGAAGGTATACGGGTGCTTAGTAGAGACTGGGTACACTGTAACGGATTCGCCGAGAATTCCCAGATAGTATTAATACCTCACGTCAGATGGCAGTTCTTTGGTGACATTGGTACAGGTTAGACTGTAGACCCGAGATCTTCATAGAGTCTTGTGTGATTCCCACTGTGCTTTGATTTCCATCATACCACGTCCAAGAGGGCGTGCAAAAAGGCGGCTTTTGGGTACAGTCCCGAATCACATGGAGGCAATGAGCGATAGGAGGGGGTTTCATCTCTCCCGGTATAGGGAGTTGATGTTGCGCTGTGTTCGATTGGCTATAACTGGAAATCCCCTGGCCAGGGTTGCTGAGATTTACTGGTAAGTGTTATCAGTAGTTTCTCGAACTGTTATGGATCTCATATCGACACGACTTATCAAGCTACTGGGTGTCTGACGTTTACCACCCCTAGGCGAGATATACGACATATCAGACAAAGAGACTGGACTGTACGGGAGTGTTACTGGTTGGATTCACGGGAGAATGTACAGGCTTGCTTATTAATCTTCTGATTGCTCAATACCTGGGTGGCTGTTACGTTTAGCTGACCGCTTTGCAGCTTGTGGGTGTTTGATATGATCATCATCTACTGCCTGGCGTATTGACGATTCTTTAAAGTCCTATACAGAGCTTTCCTGGCTCAGGCAAAACGGAGTAGGAGCACATATATGATATGTGCGGCACCGAGAACAATACGTGTATGTGATACCGTATTAGATTCTCGCGATATGAGTTATCGGCCGGGTATATAAGATATAGCCGGGTCATCGGATCAAGTGTTGATTCGATGAACTGATACGGATTATATTAGTTGGTTATTTATGAAATAGCCGGATTATCGGATCAATTGTTGATTCGATAATTTAATGTATAATTATATATTTGATATATTAAATTACATTAACTAATATAAGCTCACTAAAAGATTCTTTTTCTCACTCGGGTAATACATTGATATATATGCGATATATGTTAATTGTATTATTTTATTTTGTTACAAAATATATTATATATTGTGATATATAATATTGTAACAAGTAAAGGTTACAAATGCAATATGTTTTGTGGAGTTTAAACATGGTTAGGGTTTGGATTAGGGTTAAACCTTTTTGAAGCTTCTAGAAGGTTTGCTTTTCTTTTTAACTAAAGATATTTTCTAAAGATATTTTGGTTGATATTTGTTAACCCAACCCAACCCTTCACCATGGTTAAGTCTCTACATAGGTTAAGTTATCATACTTAACCTATTGGTTGCATTTCTAACCTCACTAGATTTCATTATTCATCACAAAAGGATTGATCATCTTCTTTCGTTTTTCTTCCTTACATGAAAAGCTTTCTAGCTTTTTGTGAAGTGATGAAAATGAGTGAGAAATAGAAAATAAATGAGAGCTAAATTACTACTTCATCATCCTCATCTATTCTAGCCACTTAGATTAGGGTGTTTGCTTTGCTAATACTTGATTAACAAAGCAAGAGCTTGCGGTTTGAGTTTCTTCAAGGTAGATCATCTTTGTTATCAAAGATTGGAAAGCAAGCTTGCATCTTTCTTTTGTGGAGCCTCTCTAGAGTCCGGATACTCGATGATCGCAGCGAAGGGACCTCAACACGGAGCTTTTAGAAGTGAAGGAACGGACTACAAAGGTTGTAATCCCTAACTCTTTGAAGTAAAGTTGTTTACTTGCTATTAGTTTACCTAATCTCTAGTCTAAGATCTTGGTTAAGGTTGTTCGGACACGTCTAAATTTTGAATCGGGCACGGTTGATGCCTTATAGACCCTTGTGAGAGTGCCTTGTAACCCTACAAAAATTTAGTGTAGTTGTTGTATTGTAAATTGTTGTTTCAAAATTGTTTAAATTAAACAATTTTGAAAACTAGGTTTTTATAAAACATATAAATAGGTTAGATAAAATTCTAGTGAGAATGTTTATCAATTTTTCATGGTTTTAATGGGTAGATTAACATGTTAATTGAATGCAAAGGCTAATCTAGTTGCTAGTTTCAAATTGTTAGTTCGAAATTATGATAAATATGCTAATTTTTGCTAACTAGGTTTTAGGAATTGATTAAATAATTGAGATTAAAATCCAATTAGGGTTTTTATGACATTATTAACATTAAAAATTGTAGTCTAATAATTTAGTTCACGCAAAACCAAGTTTAGTTGTGGAATTGTGAATTTTTCTTTAAAAGGTGTTAAAATTTGTTATTTTTGCAAACTAGAATTTTCAATTTAATATAAATTGATGAGAATAAATTATAGAAATGATTTATATAACCCTAGTTATGATATTTAGTGAATATTATGGCCATTAGTTTTGTTTAAAGATCAAGTTTGAAGTAAAACGGTTAATTGACGCTTTCTAGGTTTTTGCGAAATAGAACGACTTGATTGATTTTAAGGTTTTGATAATTTAAACCCTATTTTATATTATAATTAGTGAGTTTTTGGAACTACGACTTGTACGTTTGTGTTTTATTTCGATCAATCGGCGTTTGTACGCCGATATCGAGAGATATTTGGTTTCTTTTGCATGAGCGGGTCATATATTTTAACCTATGCGCGTTTCATGCGCCATTTTGTGTTTTATCCGCGATTTCGATTTACGATATTATATATATTTGCGTATAGGTACCCCTCATGTGGACTTCGGACGATGAAGAAGAGGATGGCGGCATCGACTTCGGCAGACAAGGACCAGATGAGTAGATGTATATCTACGGGGGGAAGTCGGGGTGGATGGCGTATAGCACCCCCCGCAAACGTAGAATAGGGATATTACTTACTGTTATTAGGAAGTCAGACGTGACCTTAGATTCTTGGCGAGTAGAGTCCTATTGAAGACTTTAGGTTTGGAC